>JAWHQI010000063.1:5041250-6404375 GCA_033032865.1 Dactylorhiza incarnata | reverse complement strand
GCACATCTAGTAGTTATTGTGGTTACAATAGCGCAATTACCAAGCCGCCCCTGTCAAAAACTATAAATAGAGCTCATAGCCCTCATTCAAAGAACAACTGGTCTTCAACACCAGAGAAAGCTCCTTCGAAGAATCCTTCAGAGTTCCCATTCGGCGCTCGACGACTCGCTCGAAGAACTCCTTCCCCTTCGAAGATCTCCTTCGAATGCGATTTAAAGATCTCTCTCTTCTCACAAGGCGATTCAAAGATCCTGCTTCCTCCACCATCAAACACTTAGTGTGTCGAGCGGTGGTCTGTCACCATCGGACATTCTTCTACTTACTGTAACGAGCGGTGGTCTGCAACCATCAAGTTCTCTACTTTACTTGTAACACACCAAGATATAGTGCAATTTGGTTTGCACCGATCCAGTCACGTGATTTTTCACTATTTCCAAAACCCGCTAAAAAGTTTTCTCGCCAGCTGTCAGTTCACTACTTTGACTATGTGCGGTGTCCGACTCACTCTCGAGCTAAGACGGTCCATCTCGACCGGTCCGTAGAGAGTCGGGCGACCCGCAACAACTATATTAAAAAAATTGTAATGTCGTGGTGCAACGTGGAGGGCGCATCAGATTAATATAAGCTATTTTGATTTTTTTTTCAAACTAAATTTAAATAAACTATTTATTTAAACAATATTTTAATTAAAATATTATTTTTTTATTAATGATATTTTTTTAATTAAAATTAAAAAAAAAATTTCATTTACAGTTTACAGTTTATAATTTATATTACAAATTTATAATTTATGTAATTTGTTTATTTTTTGTTAGATTACAAAAATAATGTTCATATCCATCAATTTTTATTAAATTTTTTATTTGAATAATATCCCACTGCTTGTATAACAAATGCAAATATTACTCTATTAGCATATTTTAACTAAATAATTTCGTATTTAAAACAAAATGTTGATATTCCAATCAATCGCAAAGATGGATCGCAATATAATATACATTAATACCCAAAATTAGTTCGAAAATTGTGATGGACGGCGATTATAATCACTCCTCAAATTACGCTATTTCTCATAAACACAGTCTCCAAATTAAGCAAGTCAAATTCTTAAAAGCCTCGTGGGCCCCACATTATTTTGCTTAGGAAATAAAGTTTGCGCTTCGAGTAGGCCCACGAACAACGTGGCAATTTCCGATTGGCCGAGGGTGGCTAATAATTTTTCAAATTGTATGGCTCAGATTAACCGAGAGCTTCTCTCTCCACCTTCCTGTTGACGCGGGCGCTGGCGGCGGCAGTTTATGCATCCGGAGCCTTCTCTCTCCTCCTCGGCTTACACACACGTGTCGTCACCCAATTCATCCCAGCTCCCCCTCTCCCTCTCCACCCGTTCCTCAACTAAAAACAACTAAAAACCAGGCGCCATCAGAGAGAAACAGAGAGAGAGAGAGAGAGAGAGAGAGAGAGAGAGGGATTTTAGAATATGACGGCAATTTGACCACCATGAACTACTTGGGGAAAACTCTACTCTCGTCCACGACTGCGTACAAAGACAACCGGTTATCTCTCTCTCCCTCTCTAGCGCCATTACCATGATCATGGCAATGGTGGTAATGGTCCTAAAGGAGCAGGAGAAGTGGTAATGGATCAGGAGCTGCAGAAACAGGAGCAGGCAAGGCTCAAGCACTACTGCCGTATCTGCAAAAAGGGATTCGGCTGCGGCCGAGCGCTGGGAGGGCACATGCGGGCCCACGGCATCAGCGAGGAGCCAGCCGCGCACGACTCGGATGAAGAACCGCCGAACGCCGGCGGAGCTTTATGGGACGACAGGCCGCTGGATCAGCCCGCCGGCACCAAGACTCTGTATGCCCTTCGGCCGAACGCTAGCAGAGTGCGCGGCCACCGCGTCTGCGAGAACTGCGGCAAGGAGTTCCGATCATGGAAATCCTTCCTCGACCACGGCCGGTGCAACTCCGACGAAGATCCCAACGAATTATCGCCGCCTTCGTCTCCGCATTCGTACGAGAAGGACGGGAGCCATACCGCCGCCTGGTACAAGGGAAAGCGATCCCAACGCCCAAAACCTAGCAGTAATACCCCGCCGGCGAACTACTTATCCACCGAGGACGAGGACCTAGCCCACTCCCTCATCATGCTCTCTTCGGCAGAAGTGGACCCCGTCGTTTTCGTCGCCGACACAGAGGAATCCTCCGCCTCGACGAGCAAGGACGAAGAAGATCCGGCATTCCTAATGCGATGCGCGGCGGAGATGAGCACTCCAACTCGCGCCAAACCTCCGACTGCCCCAATTACCCCGCCGGTCCCTCGCGGAATGTTCGAGTGCAAAGCCTGCAAGAAGGTCTTCACCTCCCACCAAGCCCTCGGCGGCCACCGCGCCAGCCACAAAAAAGTCAAGGGGTGTTTCGCCGCCCGGCTGGACCTCGATCCCGATCCTGAAGACGACATAGATCAGATCGGGTCTTCGTCGGCAACGCCGCTTTCGATCGTTCCACTCATCGACAACCCCCATCCACCGGTATCAGCGCCGCCGCTCAAGAAGAAGTCCAGGGTGCACGAATGTTCCATCTGCCACCGGCAGTTCGCGTCAGGCCAGGCCCTCGGGGGCCATAAACGCTGTCATTGGATTACATCCAGCTCCGGCTCAGCCGAGGTAATACCGACCATCACCGTCAATCTTCAACACCACAAGCCGGAAGTAGGAATCACCGGCGGGGCCCATTCTCAAGATTTCACTCTTCGGCCCATGCTTGATAGCTCCGATACTCTCGACCTCAACTTCCCTGCTCCGTTCGACGATCTCGCCGGAATCCCGCTGCGGCTGGACGCTCCCGCCGCCGTCTACATTAAACCTCCATGGGATATTGATAATAAGAGCACGCTGTCCGTATACAGGAGCAGCAACAACATTAATAACGATGATCGGAAAGATCTGCAGGCTTCGAATCCGGCGAATTTGGAGGACGAGGCGGAGAGCAAGGTGGAGGTGTCTAAGCTTAGTGATCTCAAGGACATGAAGGTGGAAGAGGAGAGCTCTCCCTGGTTGCAGGTTGGGATCGGAGGATCGTCGACGACGAAGGACGGACGGAGTAGTGATCAGCCGTAAGTTAACAAATTAACGCAGCCCCTCCATTCTCTATATTTTGTACAACGAATTAACGATATTGAATGACTCATTTCCTTAATTTTGTTTTCTCTCATATTTTTTTTTTATAATTCTATTCAAGTGTTTTCGGAGCATATAACTTCTATACTCTAAATAAGTCTACATTTGGCTGCCATTTTCTTATATTTTTTTGATTTAATTTTCATCATTTTCTTTTAATTATAATTTTAATCATTATTTATTATATATAATTGTATGCACAATATATATATATATATATATATATATATATATATATATATATATATATATATGCGTTGTTAAACACCCTCCACTTTTGACTATGTGCACATTTTTGTTAAAAAACATTGTGGTATGCTAAAGTCACACAATGTTTTAGGCACCGCATTATTTGTTAACAACAAGCCAACTAGAAAAAGCTTGACATATCAATGAATCATAACATGAATTTATTAAAATGGGAAACTCAGCGACAAAAAATTGACATATAAATGAATCACACAACACGATTTTATTCAAAAAGATTAAACCAAAATGTAATTAGTTCTCCTCTTTTGTTGTCATAAGCTTCTCTTCTTTGATTATTTTGAACTCTATATACCTAAAAAAACGAGACTAAATATTTACATATATTAATGATATAGTAATAAAAAAACACATTACTTATTGCTCACATTTATCCAAAGTACTACAAACCAATAACCATACTTCTTATTCTCCTATTTGACGGTTCCAGTGTCCAAATGCACCCGCTCATGAGTATGCATCTCACATAGTACATATATCTTTCACTCTTCAATATTTATTATTTTTTTCTCCTTTAATGAAAAAGGGCAATTACATCTCTTGATTATTTTTGATGTCCCTTCTTGACAACATCCTTATTGCTTGATTGGCTCGATAATGACCTCGTCTGTCACACACCCAAGGAGCACACTGGGTGTCAGACGTGTACAACCCTTATTCATGATGAGAGCAAACTTAGCCCAAGCACACAACGGCGAGTCTGAAAGGACAATCGAACTCGCCATCAGTGTGAGCCTGATGGGCGAGGCGAGCCCAGGTAACCGCCTGATAAGCGAGGTGAGCCCAAACCATCCCAGCCTTTGAGCTCGCCCAGGCCAGTAAGTAGCCCATTAGGGTCTGGGATTAGAATTATGGTTAATGCGGAGGTTGCTATCAACAGTCCATCAGGGTCTGGGATTAGAATTATGGTTAAGGAGGAGACCGCTACCCGCAGACCAGTAAAGACTCGTTTACCCTCGGGATGTTTTATCTATAAACAGGACCCATGGCACCTCGGAGATGGCGGACCCAACCTCTTAGAGAGCTCGAACTTTCCGAGTTCTGTCTTTGAGCCATCCGAGGTGCCGAGTACGAACTTTGGTTTTAGGATATATATGGGAAGTTAAAGAACTTTCGGGTGTGTGGCGTGCGGGGCCTCCTCGATGCAGCTCGCGGGTCCATGAATAGACGTTTCCATCCACTATTGGTGAGGGTTAGATCCGAGCTCAAAATATCCAGTCCCAGGTGTCCGACCGCGAATTAAGTAACTCAAGTCACCCCCTCTTGGTCCGAACTCAGTTGAACCGGTATCCAGGTTTCAACAAGACGACCAACTAACTTATCCGAACATCTTACTGTGACAACAAACCTAAACTTCGACCAACTTTTCGAGCCCACTCAATTAAGGATTCTTTTGTCACAGATAGTTGATCGGTCTCAAAATGACAACTCACATCCACTTCAATTTTCTTATCAGATTTCTCGACAAAAAAAGTTATACCACATTCAGACTTTAATTCACTCCACATTTAGATTTTAACTTCTTTCAAACCACATTTTGATTTTACATAAATTGTTTAGTTATACCTGAGCCGGGGAACAGAGATGCAAGCGTCAGTTTTGCAACTCGTCGGAGAACAGAGATGAAGCTGTCGAGGAAGGCATCGGTTTTGCCACTCGCCGGAGAACCTGCCACCGACGTTGAGAGGCGGTGTAAGACTTGCAAACTGGAGCACGCGCCGAACTCAGGAGGGGCAGCATCAAGGAAGGCAGCAATCAAAATTGGGACTACTGGCAGGGAGCTATGGTTTCAAGATTGGGAGAGGCGGAAGCGGATACAGGTGATATGCGAGTGCGCCTAGTATTTTATTAGGTAAGGATTTTAGACCTAAATTTCTATGGACTTGGTGTGCGAATAGAGAAAATTGCGATGCTTTTAACAACACCATATATATAGCATACTATAATAATATAATTGAATTATTGAAATATTATATTATTCGAGTCAATGGCGGAGCTAGTATTTTCATTCGACTCGAGCACCAAGTAAAAGTTTTTTATTTTTGATATTTTTTAATGCAAAAATTAAAAAGTATTATTGCATGTGACAAAAAAGGTATTTTTCTTGGCTGAATGATGTGCAGTAAAAAAAATTCTGTCAAAGTAAAGAAAAGATTTACAACTACATAAAGAATTAGACATAAACAATGATGCAACATACTAACATGATTATCATCAAATTAAAGAAGACAATTGTTAACCGCACCCCAGTTTTGGCTATCCGCAACCCTTTTATATGAAGTATTATGCCTTTTTTTTGGAAATACTCCTTCTACAAGCATTTTTAGGAAAAGTGTTCAACACGAAAGTTGTAGATATCGTTGAGATCTACAACTTTCGTGTTGAACACTTTTGCTAAAAATGCACGCACAAGACGTATTGCCGCCCGAATTGAAACATGGCGTAACTATAACGAATTTTTGGAAATACGCATTGTGCATGTATTTTTAGGAAAAATGTTCAACACAAAAGTTGTAGATCTCGACGATATCTACAACTTTCGTGTTGAACACTTTTCCTAAAAACGCTTGTAGAAGGCGTATTTCCAAAAAAACGTGTAATACTTCATATAAAAGGGTTGCGGATAGCCAAAACTGGGGTGCGGTTAACAATTGCCTTAAAGAATACCACAAGCCAGTAAAGGTCCGAACATAGCAAAAATAGTGTCAAGAGTGAGTAATCCAACCAACATGAACAAGGACTCCATAAAGGGTATATTCCAATTCTTCTTCCTGAAAAAATTACGTACAAATTTAGAGAATTAGGAAAATTTGAAGGTCGCGGTGCTTCAGGGTGAACTTCTTCTCCGCAACTCCCTTGTCTTTGAAAGAAATGTATTGTTGTACTGTCCCAATCGACCCAAAATTCTATATTGGAACAGCAGGCAAAACAACCCTTTATTCAACCACTATTGTGGTAGGGACACATTCTTCAAGCGGGAGAACATTCTGACTTGAAAGAAAGTAAAAGCTAGGTCAAAGAATTCATTGGCTGAAAACGCCAATGTTGGAAACGAAGACCCAATGCATGTCGAACCTCAACCGCCAATGAGAGAAAGGTTGGCACCGCTTCCGCTACTATCTCGAATAGGAGAAGAAGATTTCTTCTTACTTGATGAAAAGATTGAAAAAAGCCTTATTTAGTGTGAAGCAAACCCCCGACTTATTCTCGAGGCAATCAATAACCATGTCCTGTCTTAGCCAGATGAGCTTGCTTCTTTTAGGCGGGATAGGTTCTTGCAGTGGAAAGAAAGGTGAGCTTTAGAGAAGGTGCATCGATAAGGTAAGGTAGGCAAGCTGGGGTTGAGATCTTTGACGTTTCGCTTAGTATGTATGGAGATATACGATACGCAGGAAAATGACGGAAATAGACTCAGAAGGTGGGAATGGAGCTCTGAAGCAAGCCCCCCATATACTCTATTTCCTTTCAACAAGCAAGATAAATAAAAGCAAATGCAAGAAATCATTAGGCCGACTAGGGGAGGGTCACTATCACTCTTGAGCTTTTCCAGGCATAGAATCACGACTGAAAGATGAAAAGGCACAAAAAAGTTGATAATGCAAGCCAGTGACAAAAGACTTCAAGTCCAAGCTTGGTTCAGGAGCTGTGAAATGTGCAATAGCTTTCTTCACTGAATCAACACCAATTATTTTCAGACTCAAATCCAAGAAATGGTCAAATTTATTGAAACAACAAGAACATTTCATGCATTTGAACTGCAACAAAAAATAGTACAGAGTTTACAACATGAAATAATACATGGAATGCAATAGTAGATGGAATTCTAAGATGATTTTAAGGCAAACTACATGCAGCCAAAATCCTCATTTTCCCCCAAATTTCATTCTAGGCCAAGTTCCACAAGCCCAAAATGAGGATCAAAGAAAGAAGAATTAAGTGATGCACATAGAAGAGGTGTAGCTTGGTGGAAGATGGCTTCCGTGTCAAGGTTGGATCTTTTTTCTTCCTATCTCGACTATTCTTGGTGGAAGATGACTTGGGTTCGGACATGGCGTGAAGGAATCCGGCAAGAGGAGTGGACTGAAGCTTGAATTTTCCATTCTTGTCGCGCACGATCCATGGGATCACCAGGGATATGAGAGAGTTGGAGGTTAGGAGGAGGGGCGACTAAGGTTTTGATGGTATAGGAGGTGAAGGAGATTTTAAATTCTGTGGGGGAGGAGGATGAGTTTTAGGCAAAGGATATTTTTCTTCTTCCTTTCTCGTTGCGCGACTCGCTTCGTCGAGGAAACTAGGGCAAGCAACTGGTTGTAGAAGGCGAAGAGGAAGGAAACAAGCGAAATGAGCGAGCCTCAGATGCATTTCACGAATATTTCAACCCGGGCATGTGACCGGGTGTTCCTGCACATGGGTCCGCCCCTGATACGAGTGACAGTGCAACAAAAATTTACCTATGAAGCCACGATAGTGTCATTGATCGCTCATGCCACTTGCAGGCAGCACGAGACACAAAAATACTACAACTTCACTCGATATCTCACTGCATAGTGCTTGATGGTAGTAGTAGTACTGTCATGTGAAGTTTCTAGACTGATGGAGCACCAAGACAAGAACACCAAGGATGAACACAAACACTTCTTTACAATTCAATTTACAAGATTACAGGACTGAATACAAGTTGCATAAAATCGATTTACAACAGCCAAATAAGAAGAAAATAAACTGGTCACTACTCGCTACCGCCCGACGTTAACTCTTAACGCGTCGCGTTAGCCTACTCGCAAGCTCACTGCTCGTACTCGCAGCTCACTAGTCGCACTCGCACTCGCTAGCCGCTAGTCGCACTCGCACACTTAATGCCCGACGTTAACTCCTAACACTCCACGTTAGCTCGCGAGTACTCTCTCTCAAAGGACCCTCTCTAGGTCACTCGCTGAACTCGCTCCGAGTTCTCTACTATCTCGCTCAAAAAAATCGCTTGCTCTGAGGGGGGTTTGCCCTCCTATTTATAGGAAAAGGAGGGACCTTTTAGAAGCTGGGCTAACGCCGATGTTAGCTCTAACGCGGCGTGTTAGCTCACTTAAAACTCTAACACTCCCCCTTGAAGTGAGCTCCGGGAACAACTCCAAGTAGCGAGCGAAACCTCCTGAACGGTCCCGCAGATAGGGGCTTTGTGAATATGTCCGCAAGGTTGTCTTCGCTCCGCATATGCTCCACTGCAATCAAGCAACCTAACACCTTCTCTTTGATGAAGTGATGCTCGATCTCTATGTGATTTGTCCTTGCATGACACACTGGGTTGGTTACCAGTTTCAAAGCACTCTCATTGTCCCCGCGAAGCACAGTAGGTCCGCTGACCTTCTCCTCCACATCTTCCACTAGCCTCCTCAGCCAGACACACTTCTAAGCTGCTAAGGACGACGCTTTGTGCTCGGCCTCAGTGGTGGAAAGGAAGATAAAGTCATACGTCTTGCCACACCACAAGATGGCAGCAGCTCCACAAATAAACACATAGCTTGATGTCGACTTGCGATCATCAGTATCACCCGCATAGTCTGCATCCGTGTGCCCATGCAGCTTGAAGCCAGACTTCTCTCCATAGATCAACCCCATCTCAAGGGTCCCCTTCACGTCTTCAGAATCCCTTTTGCTGCCTCCAGATGAGGCTTCCGCGGCTCCTGTATGTATTGACTAACTCGGCCGATGGCAAAAGCGAATTCTGGCCTTGTGATAGTCAGGTAGATAAGACTCCCAATCAGTGCTCGGAAGATCTTCGGATCAGGAAGAATCCTCCATTCTTCCTTCCGAAGCTTCAGCACAACCTCCAGTGGAACGGAGCTGCTCTTCCCCTCCTTCATGCCGAATCTCTCGACGATCTTCTCAGCATAAGCCCTCTAGGAAACGAGCAGCCCGCCTCTTCTCTTCTCAACTTGAAGGCCAAGGAAATGGTGCAGTTCACCAAGATCCTTCATCTCAAACCGAATGGATAGCTGCTATCTCAACGCCACGACCTCCTCCCTATTGTTTCCTGTCACGATCATGTCGTCGACGTACAGCAGTTCCAGCACATGAAGATCTCCACTCTTCTTCACGAACATGCTAGAGTCTGAGTCTGAGGCATCATAACCACAGAACTGCAGGTACTCCGCAATCTTCCCATACCAGGCTCTCGGCGCCTGTTTCAACCCGTAGAGGGCCTTCTTCAACTTGCACACATGATGTGGCTGTAACTTGGACACGTATCCAGGTGGTTGCACCATGAATATGTCCTTGTCAATCTCTCCGTACAGGAACACATTCTTCACATCAAGTTGTCATAGCTTCCACCCATCATCTCTTGGAGCACTGCTCCCCCTGCTTCTCGAACTCGAAGCCCCCCTGAGCCAGATGGCGATGGGGCATTGGGAGATAACTCCAACTCCATAGTAGAGTCCTCAGTGACTCTCTTCTCTCCTGCTTGAACCTCCACTCTCCGGCAGCACCACAGAAGAGACTCCATGTTACGAGATCAGTTCGTCAAACACCATGTTGCGCGAGACGACAAACTTATGGGTCTGCGGATCCATGCACTTCCACCCCTTCTTCCGCTCATCGTAGCCGATGAAGACACACTTCCGTGCTTTCGGCTCCAACTTGGTTCTCTGAGCATCCGGGACGTGCACGAAGCAGGTTGAACCAAAAACTCTCATGTGACCCACATTTGGCTTCTCCCCGAACATGAGCTGGTATGGAGACACCATCTTGTTAGGACTCAAAGGTAGCCGGTTGATCCCATGGGTTGCACACGCCATTCCCTCCGCCCACAAGGCCTTGGGAATCCCTTTGGCATGTAGCCAACTCCTGGCTGTCTCCACCAGATGACGGATCATCTTCTCTGCAACCCCATTTTACCGAGGGTATGGGCGCAAGAGAGCTCCCGCCGAATGTCGAACTTACTGCAGAAAGAAGCAAACTTATTAGAGGTAAACTCCCCCTCATTGTCGCTTCTTAGTTTCTTCACTCTTAAGTTCAGTCTCCCCTCCACAAGTTCCTTCCAGTCCTGGAACTTCAAGAATACTTCTGACTTCTCCCTCAGAAAGTATACCCACGTATAGCGGGTGTAATCATCCACCAGAACCAGCGCATACTTATTTCCTCCATAAGTAAGGGTGACGCACGACCCCATCACATCAGCATGCACGCACTCAAGAGGTGTCTTACACCTGGTCTCCGACTTGTCAAACGGAAGTCGATGTGACTTTCCATATTGACAGCCCTCACACACATGGTCGTCGTCGTAGGAAGAGAGATTAGGCAGACCAAACACTAGGCCCTTCGCAGCCATCATCTTCAACTTGTCCATCCCCACATGACCTAGCCTCTCATGCCAGATCGCAGCGCTGTCGTTTGTCTTCAGCTTGTCCACATAGGCATTTGTAGACAGAACATACAAATCTTTCACCCTTCTCCCGGTGAGCATGATGTCAGCATCAACAGACGATAGGTTCTTCAGGAACTTTACCTACTTTGGTACAAATAGCAAGTGGTATCCAACATTCACTGTGTTTGCGACCGAGAAGAAGTTCTTCTTCATGCCAGGCATGTGATACACACTCTTCAGTGTCACTAGCTTCTCTTCACTCCCAAGGGATACCATCCCTTCTTTCTCAACTAGATGCACCGTATCATCCACAGTGATGATAGCATTTGACCTTTCATATGCCTTCATGGAGGCAAACTTAGACCATCTCCAGTGAGATGGTGCCCGCAACCCGAATCCACAATCCAGTCATTGTCAAAATTGATGGAGGCTAAGACATCAACTGGCCTTGCATTCATCTCAGACAGGAAGCAGTTGTCTCCTCCCTCACCGCCCTGTGACCTCCACCTCTCGCTCCTCCTCTCCAGTGGCCTCCTTCCTTCTCAGCAACATGACCGACCTTCAGATTAGTCCGACAGTCCTTTTCCATGTGCCTGTACCTCTTACAGGCAAAGCAAAGAGTTCTCCCCTTCTCGTCGCGAGCAGGTAGGAACTTCTCATTATCTCCTTGAGAGGATGTTGACGGTCCATCTTCGGAGTTCTTCTTCCTTTTGTCCCAGGACTTCTTCTTCCTTAAGAACAACACCTCGCTATCTCCCCTTGAGATAGATACTCCAGTCATCTGCTTCGTCAATCTCTCATGTGAAGACAACATATTCTCTAGCTCCAATAAGGAAGGTTGAGTATCACATCCTTGTACAGAAGTCACAAATGGAACATACTCCTTCCGTAGGCCTCAAAGTATATGCCTCTTCAACTTTGCCTCAGAGATCGGCTCATCAGGATCCAAGGTTGAGATCTCAGCACATAGGTTCTTCACCTTCAGGAAAAAGGTGGATATTGACATCCCCTCTTGAGTGGACCGCATCAACTCATTCTCCAGAAATTGTAGTCGTGCTACATTCTTCTTGTTGAATAGCCCATCAAGGGCATTCCAGATCTCAGACGCTGACTTGCAACCCATGATGTGGTCGAACAAGTCAGGAGCAATAGCTCTCTTCAGAGTGAACTCCGCTTTGGAATTGGTCTTCCTCCATGCCCTCACTGCTTGAGCATTATCTTCGGTTGCCACAATCTCCTCCTTCTCATCTCCACCAGCAACCTCCCAAAGGTTCTCTCCGAGTAGGTAGCTCTCCATACAGGACTTTCATTTCTTGTAGTTGGTCTGAGTGAGCAAGTGAATGCAAAGTCCTCTCGCATAACCTCCTCCGTCGTCCATCTTGGTTACTTAGTGCTTGATCTAACCTCGCTCTGATACCATGTGGAGTTTTCTAGATCGATGGAGCACCAAGACAAGAACACCAAAGATGAACACAAACACTTCTTTACAATTCAAGTTACAAGATTACAGGATTGAATACAAGTTGCATATAACTCGATTTACAACAACCAAATAAGAAGAAAATAAACTGGTCGCTGCTCGCTACAGCCCAGCGTTAACTCTTAACGCGCCGCGTTAGCCTACTCGCAAGCTCACTGCTCGCACTCGCAGCTTACTAGCCACACTTGCACTCGATGGCTGCTAGTCGCACTCGCACACTTAACGCCCGACGTTAACACCTAACGCTCCGCGTTAGCTCGCGAGTACTCTCTAGGTCACTCGCCGAACTCGCTCCGAGTTCTCTACTATCTCGCTCAAAAAAATCTCTTGCTCTGAGGGGGGGTCTGCCCTCCTATTTATAGGAAAAGGAGGGACCTTCTAGAAGCTGAGCTAACGTCACACTTCAAACTCTAACAGATCAATCAAGGGTAATGTCGTGACCGCATGGGGACCCGTGCACTCTCACTTACATGTGTAAATCTATATACTTTCTCATAAAAATTATTTAGTGTAGTTGGTAAAAAAATATTGATGAAATGCTCTTAATCTAAGGTTTAACACGGGTTTTGTCCTTTAAAAAAAATTAATTTCTAATTTTTATTTAAATATTGTTTAAATAAATAATTTAAGTTTTTCTTTTTTAAAAAAATATTAGATTTGAAAAAATCTAACAGTTGCGCTAGCTTGATGGTGCAACGATAAACCTCCTATTAAACTATAGTATATAGTATATTTAATAGAGAAATTGAATGATGCTTACTTTTAAAAATTGTAATTATCATTTTCACATAAATATATGTTTTAATTACAATTATTATTTATAACATAATATGATATTAAATATAAGCAAATAAATCATATAGATATTACAATAATATAATTGAAATCTTAAAATATAATTTAAATATGTTAAATTAAATAATGTGTAATTAATTAAAATATAATCAATATATTATATGAAAAACTATCCATTGTGCAAGAGTTCCTCATGAGCAGTGCCAGGCGGCGACAATGCGCATTCGTTGCTTCATGCCTAATGTAATATGCGCGTCGAAATTAAATTTGCATAAGACATTGAGCGACTACCGGTACTATAGTTACATAATGTCCTAGTGTTACATAAATTTAATCTGCATTTCTTTATTTTTAACATAGTTGTGTTGAATAAAGATTATATAAATACATATACTACTTGTAATTTGTTATTAAGTTATTTATATATACTTTGATTGGGGCAATCAAATTTCTAAGACGCCTACAAGAGGAGATTTACACCATGAAACACAAGAAGCAAAGACAATAAAAATAAAAAGAGAGGGACAATAAAAAATATAACTAAGACAACGAGAAAACTCCCCTCTAAAAGAATCTTTGATTTTGATGTCGTTTTGTTACAAATGTTTGATCTTTGTCGCTTGAGATGCTTCATCTTCATATTGTTTTTGATCCTTGAAAGTCTTCGCTTGATGAGAGTTTGTCGTAGCGAGAATCCTCCAAGAGAATATTGGGAGAAAGTTTTTTGAACACAGTTTTGATAGTCATCAATCCTCTCTCATGAACTATTTTGATCTCCGGTGATAAAATATCTCTTTGAAATGATAGGAAGGACCTCTCCAAACACTCTTGTTGCGCTTAGGGCTCTTGGTAGACCGGTCCAGTTGAACAACCTTAGCTCGTGAGCGATCTAAGCGCGCAAACAGTCAATTTGAGATTTGCTGGGTACACTGAGACTTTTTAACGTGGAAAACCCGGAAAGGGTAAAAAACCACGCGGCCGGAGCTGTGCAGACCAAACTTCACTATCTTCTGGGGGTTACAACTTGGTAGGTAGAAACTCGAGTGCGACAGGCCGCTACTCGTTATAACAAGAGAGAGAGAGAGAGAGAGAGAGAGAGAGAGCTCTGAGGGTGACAGGCCACCTCTCGGAAAAACTAAGTATTTTTCCCTTCTGAGAATTCTGGAGGACCGAAGTGAGAAGCTGAGTCGCCTTTCGGGAACGAAAGCGAGAAGCTGAGTCGCCTTTCGGGAACGAAAGCGAGAAGCTGAATCGCCTTTAGGGAACGAAAGTAAGAAGCTGAGTCGCCTTTCCGGAATGACAGTGAGGAGCCGAGTCGCCTTTCTGGAACGAAAGTGAGAAGCTGAGTCGCCTTTCCGGAATGACAGTGAGGAGCTGAGTCGCCTTTCTGGAACGAAAGTGAGAAACCGAGTCGCCTTTCTGGAACGAAAGTGAGAAGCCGAGTCGCCTTTCCGGAATGACAGTGAGGAGCTGAGTCGCCTTTCTGGAACGAAAGTGAGAAGTCGAGTCTCCTTTCTGGAACGAAAGTGAGAAGCCGAGTCGCCTTTCCGGAATGACAGTGAGAAGCCGAGTCGCCTTTCTGGAACGAAAGTGAGAAGTCGAGTCGCCTTTCTGGAACGAAAGTGAGAAGTCGAGTCGCCTTTCCGGAATGACAGTGAGGAGCTGAGTCGCCTTTCCGGAATGACAGTGAGGAGCTGAGTCGCCTTTCTGGAACGAAAGTGAGAAGCCGAGTCGCCTTTCGGAGACGAAAGGAAATCTTCAAGTCCACAAAGGAGATCTTCAAGCGTCGAAGGAGAATTCCGCAAAAGTCTGCAAGGAGCTCTCCCGGGTCCAGCGGTCAAGGTCCACTCAAATGAAGCCTTGGGGCTCCTTTTATAGCTTTGGTCGGGGGCAGTCCAGTAATTTCGCCGTTTGCAGTTTCCATAAATGCTCGGCGGACGAATCGTATTTTCTGGTTCGGGGCACACGAATCGCCATTTTTCGTAAATGACCACCTTACCCTTCGGGCAATTCGGGTAGTTCGGGCAGTTCGGGCAATTCTGTTGGAGGAGAAAAACGCGACAGGCTGTTCCTGAAATCAGAGAAACTGGAAAGACAAAAAGTGAGAAGGTCGGAAAGACAAAAAGTGAGACGACCAGAAAGACAAAAAGTGAGAAAGCTTCCGAGCGCGCTCAGAAGCGCTCTGAGCACGTGCGTGCGCTAAAGGGTCCTGAGCGTGCAACGAATCGCGGAGACGTCCCGGTCGTGTTGCGAAGCGCTCTGGGTGAATGGCGGAACGGGAGTTTGCGCCCTAAGGAGAAAACAGGACCCAACGCTCCAGACGAAGAATACGCTTAGAAGGGCTCCTCGCAAGCCCCTCGGTCGAGAGAAAAAGAGGGGGGGGGGGGGGGGGGGGGGGGGGGGGGGGGGGGGGGGGGGGGGGGGCGGCCACACCCCGCACGGGGTGAGAAGGGCGTGGCGCGGCCGGACCCTGTGTGGGGTTTGGCCGCACCCCTTGGGGGTGCGGCCCGGGCGCACCCAGCTTGGGGAGCGGCGCGGGTGCGCCCCTTGCGGGGCGCGGTTGCGAGGATCGCTCCCGCGAGGGGAGGTGGCGTTGCCTTTGCGCTCGTCGCGGCTTCGTGCGCCAAACTTTCCCGCCGAATCGGTGGGGGAGTGATTTTGGAAATAAACTCCGCATTTGGAAACATTCGCTGTCTTTAGAAATATTTTCTTTCAAATTATCTTATAAATACGAGCCCCTGCTATGAGCCCCTATCAACTCTGTTCGGCTAGGGCGATTAGCCCTTCAATATTTCGTGAAAACACCTTAAAAGAAGACAAGTTTGAGTTGTTTTAAATAGAGAATTCATTTGTAGGTAGCTACTGTGGGCAGGGGCGGATCTAGGGGCGGGCTGGGGCCCAGACCCAGCCCCCCCCCCCCCCCCCCCCCCCCCCAAATATTTTGCAAAAATAGACAGTGTGTTTGGATTCCTCTTTTCGAGGCAGTGAATTTTGACTACTTACATGTCAAAAACGGTGACCGAATGGGCGAGAAACGGCTCCGCTAAGGTGAAGACATTAAAAAAAAAAATTGGCCAGAGAAAGACAATGTTAGATCCGCCCTTGACTGTGGGGCGGTAGCAACCAGTCTTCAATTTCCCGCTTTGTTTGCTATTTAATTTTCCCACCGGAGCTATCTATAATGGAAACATGGGCTCAGGATTTAGGAAATCATTCTATCATGACACCGTAACCCTACCGCCACACAAGGCAGCGGGGGAGGAGAAATATAGGGAAGAACGTGCAAGAGGTTGAGAATAACACAAATATTGGGCTGTGGCGAGCCAAAAATCAGGTTGTGGTTAACATTTTGGATTACATTTAACATTGGGGTGCGACAAATCAAATACGGGTTGCGATTAACATTCAACTATTTATATATACTTTGATTGGGGCAATCAAGATAATATTGTCCATAAATGTTGTCATTATTAGTGATCTTATTCATTTTATTTATTATTCTAAAAATGCAAACTACATATTCAACACTTGGCAATGTTAATGTCACCTTGCTCGTGGTGCACCTCGCGCGGATGAGGTCTCGCGAAGAGCGGAGATTGTGTACAACCCCGGTATTTGCCACGAGGTGAGCAGAGGATAAGGGGTCAACAGACAAGAAGGATAAGCAAGAGGGCGAGCCAGGTGCTCGCAAGGGGGCGAGCCCGGTGCTCGCAGGAAGGCTCGCGAGCTAGGCTCTCTCCGGCTGCTCGCAGGTAGGCGAGCGGGTCGAGCCTTCGTTGGTCGCCCGCGGGAAGGCGGGCGAGCCAGGCCTCTCCGATCGGGAGAGGGGTCCCGTGCGGGTGGCTCGCCCAGGAAGAGCCCAGAGGTGTTTTTACCTGGACGCCCTCGGTGGTCTGCAGTTAGCCTCTCCAAACAGCGGAGTTTGGCTGTTAGCAGACCATTTTGAGGTGCGGATAGCAAAACTAAAAGACGGAATCCCGCTATCAGCAGACCACAAGTAAAAAACTATAAATAGACCTTGAAGGACACCTTTGGAGAGGACTCCAATCTCAGTACTCCGAGCTACCTCCTCCCTAGGTTATCTTGGCTTAGCTCTCAGGCTCTCCAAGGTGCCCAGTCTCAGCTTTAGCTTGGGAGGGGAAGCGCTCAAAGATCTTCCGGGTGTGTGGTGAAACCTCCTCGCTGCGACTAAAGGTCTGTGTCTAGTTCTGAAGCTCCGGTATGTTCCTTCCGAGGAATCAGTAAGAGCTAGCTGCCCCTCAACTTGTTGGGCCCCGAGCTCCATTAGAGACCAAGTCTTGGTTTCAACAACGTCGAATACAGTCAGAAATGGAATATTTTCTGCTGTCTTTTCTGATGCTTTTCCAGAAGGTATCCAAGGATATAAATCAAATTCTAACGGCTCGTTTATTGCCAACAATAGAATGAAGTTCTCAAGAGAGACAACAAAGACATTCTTGGAAGATATTCAAATCAGATTGACGGGTCGTGAAATAGAAATAGAAAGAAATACATATTGTCCAATGGATGTTCCTTCTGAGGACAGAACAGAAGAGGAAACAAATCTACGACACTATTCGATAGAGAATAATTATACAGAGGAAAGAAGACAAATAAAATAAAGGCAATTCTATTTAGTCTTTCTTCTACTTCCTAAAATTCTAACATAGACAAGAAAAGAGAACATCTCTGTACAAGAAATACAAACACGGCTACTGCTTCTTCTTCTCTCTTACAGCAGGAAGTCATCAAGAGTACAGAGATTATCAGGATCACAAGCAAAACACTCTTGCATTCTTCTCTATCTCAAGCAAGAGTTAATCTTATACAGATCCTGAAAAACATCAAGTGACAACATCTTGAGTGATAGTTGAAGAAAGATTCAAACAGAAGAATCCTATTCTTTTTTTCCTCTTCTTCTTTATTCTCATTTCTCTTATTGTAACTGAGTAAAGAGTCCTAAGAATCTCTCTCCAAAGGATCTAAGAGCCTCCTTATCAAAAGACTTAGTTAATGGTTCTAAGAGTCTCCTTATCATCAAAAGACTTAGTGAGTGGTTCTAAGAGTCTCCTTATCAAATAACTCAGTGATTCTAAGAGTCTCCTTATCAAAAGACTCGGACACATATAGTGCATTCCTACCAAGGAGGTAAAAGAGTGGAGTACCCACATTTTGGGAAACCACTATAAAACTTGTCTCTTCTATGTCTTGCTTTTCTGTGCTTTCCCATTTATTATTTCTGCAATCTGTGTTTATTTTATTCTGGATTGGATTTGATGATTGCATAGTTGTTAGAAGTTTTATTGTGTGTGCATATTTAGGGTAAAACTTTTATTTCTCTATTCACCCACCCTCTAGAGAATACTCAGAAGTTACACTGTGCACTTTCACACATGTTCGTCAAAAATTGCTTTAACAATGTTGTAATCGCATGTGGATGACTACGTTGGATTCATAGTGTCGCTATGAGTCTATTGAAGCTAACTATTGTCATTTTCAAGGTCATTTGCTCACTTTCACCTTTATCGGTAGTCGCACTACTTAATTACGATCCCAAAATGACAACATCTCCAATGTTCATCGGAATCAAGCGCTGAAAATTCTGATGTGTTTGTATTGACCTCAGGAGTTCATTGAGACTAACTTAGGTCAATTTAGAGGTCAATAGCTAGGTTTGCGGGTTTATGTGCATCCAAAATACTCCGTATCTCTTGGGTCATAGCCGGGTATGTCAAATGGATCATTACATGGCCATGTTACACACATCATTTAGCATGGTGTGTAAAGTAGAAAACTCCATATTTCGATCTCTAGGCCATCCCACAACCTATTACACACATTCCTCGTCTTATTCACATCATAAAACACTCATTTTTTAGCATTAGAATGCGAAAACAGGGCATTAAAATTCTCTTCTCCTTAAAAAAATTATCTCGGAATTTTATAAGCTAGGAATAAACAACAACTCATCATATATATGGAAATAGATCGGGGTACTCCTTGCTTATCGCTTGCTCTTGTTCCTAAGAGAACTCATTATGAACATAGTTGTTCCAATAAACCTTACCATCTTTATTTTCTTGCTCCACAACTGATGGACTTTCGAGTCCTCAATGCAAACATGTCTAACTTCAGTTGTTAGCCCACTATCCACTGCACATTGTCGACCTCAATAATCTGTGTAGGTTCCTACACAAAATTTCTCATCATAGATATAAGGAATACATCATGCAAACCATTAAGTTCCTTGGATAGCCAAGGCAGTAAGCAACTTCGACAATCCACTTTGCCGCTTCAAATAGCCCAAGTACCTCGAATTCAGCTTCTTCAATAGTCGAATCCTAGACAATCCCTTGAACGGTTTGATTTTCAAATAAACTCAGTCGTCCACGACAAACTCCACATTTCTATTTTCACATTATAATATTTGCATATCTTGGGAAACTAGTAGCATTTCACGAAATTTTTTGTACCATCGCATTTGCCATATCCATGTCTTTGTGTTTATATAATTGTGTCACCGGTATCTGCCCATGCTAAGGTGTACAACATCTCCTACCAAAAAGAGTCTCAAATGGTGTCATCTGAATACTCGTGTGGTAGTTAATATAATATGCAAACTTAATCATAAAGAGATGATCTTCTCACCTCTTGCTGAAATCTAAGACGCACATTCGTATCATGTCTTCCATCGTCCTATTGGCCCTTTCAGTTTTCCCATCCATTTGCAGATGAAAAGCGGTTCGGAACTTCACTTTTATGCCCAATAGACGGTGAACATGCAATTTGAAGTGAAACATCCATCTCAGTCGCTGATGATCTTACAATCGACATCATGCAACCAGAAGCATCATTCCGGTTCGAAATAAAGTGTGATACCTTAGTCAATTATTTAACGATCAACCAATGGTGTTGTTACCTTGTCGTGACATTGGTAAACCATGAAAAAAATCCATGAAAATATCATCAAATTTTCACTCTAATATAGGTAACCGCTTCAAAAATCCATAGGGCCTTTGGCATTCAGCCTTCACTAATGTGCATGTTTGAGATTTCTCCACAAACAAGGCAATGTACTTCATGTCTGACCACAAAAATAGCTTTTTCAAATCCAAATACATTTTGGTGCTCCCAATATGAATCGAATACTTGGAAAAGTGTCCATAAATTAACTCATATCAAAGTTTACCAAAATTTGGAATGCACAGGCGATCATCCTTACTTAGCAGTTTGTCTTCGTGCAAAAATATAACGTTGGAGTCCATCGACTCTTTGATGTATCATTGCATACTCTCATAGAGTTCCAAGGACCTTCGGACTCAGTCCGCAATATCATATTGGACCTTCGTCCAATTCAAACATATAGTGACCGCCACACCCTTATCAACTAATCTCCAAAGATTTCAATTCACGAGCTAGGAGGTCATCATGTGCCAAAATCTAGCTTCCATAAGTTGAAGCCCGTCAGCTCAACGCATCAACGACAACATTCTCATTCCCTGGAGTATAATGGATATCAAAAGTGTAGTCTCCCAATAAATCCATCCATTTATGTTGGTGCATATTTAACTCCTTCAGCGATAAGAGGTATTCAAGCTCTTATGTCTTGTGAAGATGTCAATATTCACATTGTGCAAGTAATGTCTCCAAAACTTAAGATTAGGGGTGTGCGTAAAAATTAAAACCGACCGAGCCGAATCGATCCAACTGAACAGATTTTCAAACTGAACTGACTGGTTCGGTTCGGTTTCAATTATGTGTGTGTGTGGGGGGGGGGGGGGGGGGGGGGGGGGGGGTCGGTCCCGATTCGGTTCAATTTAGTTTGTACCTTGGGCAGACCGATGAAACGAACCTGTTGGTGCCAAAAATGTCACCAAGTCCACATCGCTTGAATGAAAAGGTAGGGTACTCTGTTGAGTGGACGGTTACTCTGGGTCACGAATGAATAAGCGAGGGAGGTGGTGCGCGGGCGGCGAGACAAGAATTCTCACAATGGAAACTCTTTGTTGTGGGATATATTATTGATTGAAAGCTTGGATTACATAAAATTACATGTTGAGAACAGTAAAAAGTAGCCTGTTGTGGTAAGTTCACGATCTTAGAGGTTAGTTCGCCCCACCTGTTCTCATGACCTCAATGGGAGTTTGCCTGGGATTTAGTGAGCTTGCCAGCTCTGCGTACCTCTTGTCGTCCTCCCCCTCACACTCTGGTCAGTGTATGTCCCCTATTTATAGGAAAGTTAGGCTGCCCGGATGGGTAAGCTCAGGAAAGTCAGGCTGCTCGTAAAAGGAGATTGCACGGACACCTGATGAGTGACCGTGCGACCCTATCAGGCCCTCTAAAGGAAGGACGCACAAACACCAGATGAGTGACCGTGTGACCCTCTCGGTCCATCAAAAAGGAGTTCGCGTGGACATCTGATGAGTGACAATGCGACTCTCTTGGGCCATCAGAAGGGAGGTCGTGCGGACACCCGATGAGTGACCCCGTGACCCTCTCGGGCCCTCAGAAGGGAGTTCGTGCATACACCCAATAAGTGATCGCGCGACACTCTCAACACCTCAGAAGTGACGTCGCGTGGACACCCGATGAGTGACCTCGCGACCCTCTCGGGCCCTCAGAAGGGAGGTTGTGTGGACACTCGATGAGTGAATGTGCGACCTTCTTGGGCCCTTAGAAGGGAGGTTTTGTAAACACCATATTAGTGACCGTGTGAACCTATCAAGCCCTCAGAAGGGAGGTCGCACTCGATGAGTCACCATGCAACCCTCTCAGGCCCTCAGAAGGGAGATCGCGTGCACACGATGAGTGACTGTGCGATCCTCTTGGTCCCTCGGAAAGGAGGTCGCGTAGACACCCGATGAGTGACCACGAGCCCCTCTCGGTCTCTTAGAAGTGAGGTCGCCCAGCCACCCGATGAGTGGACGCATGACTCTCTCGGGCCCTCATATGGGAGTTTGCGCAAACACCCGATGAGTGACCGCGCGACCCTATCAGGCCCTTAGATGAGAGATCGTACAGACACTGGATGAGTGATTGTGTGATGCTATCGGTCCCTTAGAAGGGAGGTCGAGCGGATACCCGATGAGTGATCGCATGACCCTCTCGGGCCCTCAGAAGGGAAGTCGAGCGGACAGATGATAAGTGACCGTGCGACCTTCTCGGGCCCATAGAAGGGAGGCCATGTTGACACCTGATGAGTGATTATGTAACCTTCTCGGGCCCTCAGAATGGAGGTCGCTCAGACACCTGATGAGTGACCGCGCAACCCTCTCAGGCCCTTAGAAGGGAGATCACATAAACACCCTATGAGTGACCGTGTGACCCTCTGAGGCCTCTGATGGGAGGTCACATGGACACCCGATGAGTGACTGTGCGTCCCTCTTGGGCCCTCAGAAGGGAGGTCGCGCAGACACCTGATGAGTGACTGCGTGATCCTCTTGGGCCCTCAGAAAGGAGGTCACGCATACACCTGATGAGTGATCATGCAACCTATAAGACCCCCACCCCCCTTCCAAATCGGCGGTCCGACCGGGAGATCTTATCGCACACCACCCTTTTAGCATGACGCCGAAGCGATCCCGAAGGGTGGAGGTGCTAGCTTCTCCAACCCCCTTCCTTGAACACTCCGTTTTGTCACGCCTAGGGGTAGTGTTAAGCGAAAGTCACTACACACCATCAGAGTAGAGAGACAGTATTCTAGCGGAAGACATCATCAAAGAGTGCATATTATAAAACTTAGCGGATGACGTCATCAAGAGTGCACTTTATAGCACTTAGCGGAAGACGTAGTATTATAGCGGAAGATTAATCATCACAGAAACCTCAAACTCATGACCTGTATAAATAATTTACATATCTCTGCCGCATTAAATCCTAACCATCAAGGATTTATTGTCATTATAGATATACCCTGAGATAAGGCACAACAAAAGGAGATGCGGCTTAACAAACTTATACCTGACGTAGCCTGCTCCGTGGCTTCATCCACACATGGGTACTGTCACTCATCCGCACCTGTCACCTGTGCCAAAGACAAGTTATTAGAACCACGAACAAAGTCCAACCCTTGCTAACAACAGACATAATATAACATTTATAAGGAAGGAGATATCTGGACTCTTATTGAGCCGAGGTAGTCTTCCCACGACCACCGCATACGTACTCCGTATCATCTTGCATACGGTCTCAGACCCACGTAGTTCTAATAGTTTTGCACGGGTTGCCCGCCCAGACCGTCCATCGTGTGGGTTGCCTTAGAGTGAAACTCATCGGCCATCCGACATTCTCCCAAGGCACCTTTTCCGAATGCACAATATATTCCCGTAGGAATATTTCTTGAAGGCACAATATATTCCCGTAGGAATATTTCTCGGAGGCACAATATATTCCCGTAGGAATATTTCTCGAAGACACTATATACTCCCGTAGGAATATTTCTCGAAGGCGACATTTCATTCCCGTAGGAATTATTTCTTGAAGGCAACATTTCATTCCCGTAGGAATTATTTCTCGAAGGAAACATTTCATTCCCGTAGGAATTATTTCTCGAAGGCAACATTTCATTCCCGTAGAAATTATTTCTCGAAGGCAACATTTCATTCCCGTAGAAATTATTTCTCGAAGGCAACATTTCATTCCCGTAGAAATTATTTCTCGAAGGAAACATTTCATTTTCATAAGAGGAGAGAAGAGAAACTCCTTTTAAGCTTAACAATAATTCCATCTGAGAGGGCAGTAGAGGATAGAAACTCTTTATGAGCATAACCATACTTCCACCTGGGATGGTACAATTATTTTAATCCGGCTTTCGTCGATCTTTCGGATCACTTGGCAGTTAAATCAAGCCATCCTCATATGGCACATAGGCTTCCGTCAATCATTTGGATGCTTGGTGATCAAACCCAACCATCCATAAGAGGCTCATGTATTTCAATAAGCACATACTTTCGATAAGGTACAATATCTACATTAAGGCACATGAATCTCAATGCGGGGCAATTATCAAATAACGGTACATGTCCTACCTCTTTTATTCATTGGGATAACTTGGGGCATTACGTCCAAGTCATCCTCAACGGAAAGGTAATAGCTCGTAACCCGAATACAAATTAATATAAGAGAATGATCTGCTACTAGCAATAGGTAATAGGCAAGACATTAACTGATCCCTTAAATCCAACACATGTGCAGTCCTGATGTGCTAAATGCCGCAGAAATTCATGGGCAGGATTAGCACCCTACTTCTAGGGTTTTCCCCAAATATTTTCCTCCTAAAAGTATACACTTGGCATACAACCCACTATATAAACCTCTCATAAAATGCTGGAGTAAATTTAAAGTTTAAGGTTTAAGTATACCACCAGTCTAGTACGATGAACAAAGAGGAGATCAGGACACCATACTCAAATTTGGTAGAAATCAGAGCACGAGAAAACAAGTGTCGAAGCTCCCGACTCCCATTTTCACGTATGCGACGATAGACAACAATAATTAAAGAGCAACAAATAAGAAGCAATTCTGTCGCATGGGTTGCCGGAGCAAGAGTTCAGGTCATCCTCTATGCGCCCAGATTTAATCTAAACAAGAGGAGGCAGCAGGGGGTGAGAAAAGAAGCTGGGAGACCTTCCATTCGAAGCCTCGAGCGTCCCATGTTTTTCCTTATGGCTTCTAATCCGAGCTCTTAATAGGCACCAGATAAATGAAATCATCATTTGGAGGGTACATATCGTACCAATCATGGGAGCTTATTCTTCTCTTCAACAAATTCACTCATGTCCATTCACAGCCAACCCACTAATTCAAATAATTGAAGCAGTAATTTGTAGACAAGCTAAAGGGGAGGCATGGGTTAGAGGGAGAGTGAGAGAAAAGCCTTCAATTTCGGGCTGCTCTTTTCATCTCCATCTTTCATTGCTACTTTCTGTGAAGAAGGAGAAGAGAGAGAGAGAGAGAGAGAGAGAGAGAGAGAGAGAGAGAGAGAGAGAGAGAGAGAGAGAGAGAGAGAGAGAGAGAGAAGGATGGAGAGAGAGAGAGAGACATAAATCGAAGCCAAGAATATCATGCCTCCTTCCCCATAATTTCTGCCAACTAAGGAAGTCACCTTAAACATAGAAAGCTTCCTACAACTAAATCAAACTATAAATTTACCAGACTGAGGAAAGATGAAGCTGCTGCCCCCATTTTGATAGAGCTTTCAAAGAGGAGGAGGGAGAGATGAGGACGAGGAGACTTTGCCGTGAGAATGACAACAACAATTCCCCCAACATTTATATCACAATCGATCATGTACCCTTCCATGCCGAGCCATAGCTAATATTTAAGCCATGCCCATTGTAAAAATCGACCTCGACTCATGTTATTTACCTTCCTTCCAAATTTAAGCCCCTACAAAACACATACGATTTATCATATGCAGTTTAACTTAAACCTTCAGAAATTTCCTCATGGGGAAGATAAAGTAGGTAGAGAGAAAGATATTGGCACATCAATCATAAGTAAAGCTCTTAGAGGGAGAGTAGGAGCACATGAAACATCCAAGGGATGCACCAGTGCCTTTGCTCATCTACCTTCCCCAGTGAAGCCCCTTTCTTATGTGCATATATATGTATAAATATATGTGTGTATATATATATATAAATAAACTTGCACAGACAAAGAAAGAGGGAAAGAGAGAAAGAGAGAGAGAGAGAGGGAGTGATGAAGAAGTCAAGCCTCCATCTGGCCATTAATATTACCCCAAAGGTCAAGCCTTAGCATGGCATACTACTACTGAATAAGGATGGACAGAGCAAGAGCCTCATAGTAACCCTGCTATCATTTGAAGAAGCATAGATCAAATTAACTAACAGTAAGTTAATAAAACTAACTGGCAACAAGGTGTTAAAATTTCGTTCCCCATTTACTTAGTGAAACTGCTTGTCTCTACTTCACCAGAAGGCACAAAAAGTGATAGTAACTACCTTATATATGCTATGTACATATCATGAGATCAGAGCATATAAATTATATCCAAACTTTTAACATGATTTAGATCCAAGTCCTTATAGACTTATTTATTCATCCGTGTTTAATCATGTTATTTGCTTTCATAAAAGAGCCAACCCACTTTTATGGGAAGTAGAAGAAGAGAAGTGAGAAGAGGGACTATGAGATGGCTCGGCTAAGAAGCATGCATGAGATCATACACCACTTGAAGTTTAGAATTTCTAACTCTCTTATGTCAACAATACATAGTTAAAGTAGCTCAAATGCCCAACCAAAAGAGAAGTGATTCCCATAGCCAAATATTAGTATAAACTAAAGATTAGAAATCCCCAAAACTGAGATGAGCGATGTCACATTTCGACATAGCTTCTAAGAGGAGGAGCTTGTAAATTTTGTTGGATCTTACGGCGCCCTTAGAGGGGGGGGGGGTGAATAAGGGAATAAAAATTCTTTTTATAATTTTAAGAAAATTACTAAGTTGTTTTTGATTAATAGGAAATAAGATGACAATTTAGTAATAACTATTTTGCAATAATGAAAATTTACGCCAATTGAGAGAAATCAAATAAACACAAATATAATCATGATTGCATTATATAAAAAGGTGTTTGCAAAATTTGATTTCAATATCGCTAGAAATCGGAGGCGTACAAAAGTGAATTTCTTTTCCTTTTCTATACCGACTTGTATCCCCACAAACCGGTTGGCTTTAGCCTATCCTTCCCCGGATAAAGCCTCAAGCCGCTCTAGCCAAACCAAACTCGGATATGGCCTCGAGCACCCCCTAGATCTAATCCCCTTGACCTAGTCGCCAACTCACGCGGCGAATTCCCCCTAAGCCGCGCAAGGACCTAGTCGCCAAAAACAAGGCGATTTCACTACAAGATACAAATAAAGAAGTGAAGTAAATAACAAGCAAACTCCCTCTTGAGATTTCTGGAGATGAGGATGAAGGATTGCTGAAGCACAAGCGAGGTCGAAGCGATCATTCTTCGGATGCAGCGTGATGGCTTCCTTCTCCAGAATTTCTTCTTTGGCTTTGAGTGGGAGATGATATTTCGGCAGAGTAGCAGCACGAGAGTTTAGGCACAAGTAATGTCTCTGGAAGTTCTAGCCCAAAACGAGAGAGAATACATCATTTTATAAACTTGGAGCTAGCGCCTGCGGTAGTAGATAGCGCCTGCGGTAGCGGTCGTGTTGAGCGGTTGTGAAACTGTCGGCGGCGTGGCGCTGTGCACGAACTTGAGCTAGCGCCAGGCGGTAGCGCTAGCGCTGGCGCCTGCGTTAACCCCTAACGCTGGCGGTAGTGCTCCAGTTCAGTTTGGGTGTTCCAAGCTGCTTTCTTCCTGTAGAGAATTGCACCTATAGTTCCTGCACACTATAAACACACTACAAGCAAGATCAAATACAATTTGGGATTTGTTATTCTCAAACAAAGGGATGTGAGACACATGTCCAACAAATTTAATATATAAATCAAACCCAAAATAATATAAGTTTGATTAGCCTGATCTCAGGCTTGGCTAAAAAGCTTCACGGCCTCTTAGGTTGACGTCACTTAAATATTCAGACACTGATAAAGCAAGGCACGATGAAAAACTCCTCATAACCAAGAAAACTCCAAATGAAACCCAACAAACTAAAGTCCCACCAAATCTCGCAAATAAATATGAACATATAGCGAATAGGGAAACATGAAACTAAATACTCAAAATCATGAACTCACATCGAAATAATTACAGCAATAGGTTCAAAACCAAGGAGTCCTGTAACATGATCTGAACAGAATCTCCAAACCTATGGCCTCCAAAACATGATTTAAACAAGTTTATGTTATTATTATTCCATTATATGGGTCATGCCACAAAACTTCATGTGGTATCAGAATTTGTTCAAGACCCTCCAATGGTGATTTCAATTCATGAAGAAATGTAAACGCAGCAAACAGGTGATGAACTCGAAATTCATCAGTGCCCCTAAATTCAGAGCATCATAAAAAATAAGAGGTATAAGAGGAAGAGAGGTAGATGATGATGAAGAAGAAGAGCAGGGGGAGGAAGTATGGCATAACTTGCCAACTCCCTTTTCCCATACCAGAACATCATTATAACTCAAGAGCTAAGTTAGGAATTTTCCCAAAAAGGATAAGAAGTTGAAGCTGCTATCCTTATTTCGACAGAACACTCCCCAGATGAGGAAAGGAGGAGGGGGAAAGATGAGGAAGGAGGAAGATCTTTCCGTGAGCCCCTCTGTGAAGAAGAAGATGGTGATCTCCTTTTATAGCCCAATCCGACCAATCCCAAGCTCCCAATGATGGTGGAGGTGTGGCTCACCTCCCTTGGAGAGTCTCCTCACCGATGGATCTTCCCTAATTTTCATTCAGGAGCGAGATCTGCTGCACCCGGTGAGCTTCCTCTCCCGCCCAAGGTTTTCTGCCCATGGTTTTTCCGCCCCTGGTTTTCCGCCCAGCCTGCTCGTTGGTTTCAAGTACTGTAACCCACTGGTTTCAGGTTTTGGGTAGCCGATTACATATATATACATATATCACTATTTTAACACTAAATGCCCATTCGTCGAACGCAGAGAACAAGACTTTCGTCGAACCCAGGAAGGAGTTCGTCGAACTCGATGTGGAGTTTGTCGAACTGAGGAATAAACTGAAGATTTTCTGGAGAGAGGAACTTTCGTCGGACTAAAGCACGTCGTTCGTCGAACTCAGGATGGAGTTCGTCGAACGAAGATTGAAGCACGCTGTTCGTCGAACTCAGGGTAGCGTTCGTCGAACTCAGGATGGCGTTTGTCGAACGCAGATTGAAGCATGCTGTTCGTCGAACTCAGGATGACGTTCGTCGAACTCAGCATGGCGTTCGTCGAGCACAGGATGGCGTTCGTCGAACGCAGATTGAAGCACGCTGGTCGTCGAACTCAGGAGGGCGTTCGTCAAACTCAGCATGGCGTTCGTCGAACACAGATTGAAGCACGCTGTTCGTCGAACTCCGGATGGAGTTCGTCGAACGCAGATCGAGTTCGTCGAACGCAGGGCCTTGGAATTTCCTAAGTTCTAACAGCCTAAAACCTTGTAAGGGAATTTGAAAATAGCAATACTTCTCCTAAAAAATCCCAAAGAAAATACAGTAGGTGCCCCTCAGAGTGGGGAACATTTTCTATGTGGGCACGTAGCTCAAAATAACTCATTTCGACTAACTTTCTCAAATCCCATCGGATTTGAACGAAACGAAATGCGTTGCGCTCGTATTGATCATACGAGTCCGACGTAACTGATAAAAGTCGGTTTGGAGCACGCATGCTCCCTATACTAAAATGGCGTCGTCGTGACGCGCTATGATACTCAAAATGGTCAATTTCACCAAATGACCTCGGATTGGAACGAAACGAATTCCGTTGCACTCGTATCGACCATACGAGTCTAACGCAACTGACAGAAGTCGATTCGGGGCATGTATGCTCAATAAACAACTTTGACGTTGTGGCGAAGCACGATGCTACCCAAAACAATCATTTCTCTAAATGACCACCACTATGTGGTGAAGGTCGGGCCGTGGTTGCCCTATGACCCGGCCTAGGTTCCTCCAAGGGTTCAACTGAACCGGCTAGACCCCTTTTTCAAAGTTGGGATGTTACACAACCCTTTCGAGCCCTCTGAAGGGAGGTCGCGCTGACACCCGATGAGTGACTGTGTCACCTTCTTGGGCCTTCACCTAGGGAAAATGCCCAAGTTGATGTGGCACCTGGATCGGTCAACTTAGAGGAGGTGATTACCGATTTATGGGTAAACAAATCTACGCATTTTCTTGAGTTTCTATAAAAACCTTTAAAAAATAAAACTACCCATGAGTGTCAAGATCCGCCTCCTCTGAGTTCGGAAATAACATATTTTATTCCTTCAAGAGATGCTAAAACATACATATAAAAGTAACAAAAATGCGAGTTCCCGAGGAGAACTCGTGGACACCTATTTTTTTTCCTGTAAGAGATGTTAAAACATGCATAAAAGTAACAAAAAATGTGAGTGCCCGAGGATAACTCACAAACACCTATTTTATTCTTGTAAAAGATGTTAAAACATGCATATAAAAGTAACAAAAAACACGAGTACGCAAGGAGAACTCGCGGAAACATGTTTTATTTAAGATATGTTAAACCATGCATATAAAGTAACAAAAAACGCAAGTTTCCGAGGAGAACTCACAAACACTTAATTTATTCATGCAAGAGATGTTAAAACATGAATATAAAATATCAAAAAGTGTGAGTACCTGAGGTGAACTTGCAGACACATGTTTACTTCATGTACTATAAGATACAAGAGATAAACATACACAAAAGGGGAGGTGTGAGTACCTCTGGAGGATTTGTGATACTTACTTTGCCCGTACACATAAAGAACACATGAAATAACATATACCAATAGAGGAAACACAAATACTTGTAGAGAACTCATGGTTACTTTTCTTGGATGATAGCTTTGTTGTCGGACGAATGACACCTTTTTGTAAATACTATAATAATATTTGTGAATACTGTCAAGAAAATCATAACATGTTGATAACCATATATTTGTATACTCAGAAATAATTAAAGATGTGAATCCAATCTAGTTATATAACTTGACTTGTGGATGAAGATGATTTTGCTTGCTGATGATAATTTGCCAATTAATGTGAAGAAATCCGAAAAAATATACGTATATGAGATTGGCCGAAAATCTAAAACGGTAATACATATTGGATTGGCTAGAAATCCAGAATAATACATAAGACTTAGTGATAACCCATCATGATTAGAAGTGATCCATATTTTTTGAAATATTAGTACTCAACAAGTAATAATCATCTAAAGGGTCTCGAGTTCATATGGCTAAGAACATTCAGAGAGTTTCTTAGTAACATTAATATCTCTGTTGATGCGCGTCAGAGCTGGTCGATCAACTATAGAAGATCAGCATATGTGAAAAGCGAGCATTTCCAGCGAAGCCAATTGTAGTGTATGCCATAACAATTGATCTTATGGTGAAGTGCTATATATGCTGGTGAGAGATCTAGGTAACTACAAACCATCACAGGAGATTAGATCAGGAAGACCAATATACATTCGCAAGAAGTTCTATCTAGATCATGTGGTACTGTGGGTTTAGAGCCCAAAGATGCTTCAATTCAATGTGGTATGTAGTTACCGACGAGAGCCTTTAGGAAATGCAATGCTTTAAGTCCTCAACGAGATTGGATTGGGGCGACCACTATATATCTGTGAGTTGTTCTAGCCATATGTGGTCATGGTGGGTTTACAGCCCATCAACCTCAATTTAAAGTGAATTTAAGTAGATATTTGAGAAAAACTACATAGAGTGGTTGATATAGAGTTTAGGGCAGATGACTCTGACCATCGAAAATCCTTGATAATGATTATTGTTGGCTGAAATAAGTTGTCGTTGTAAATTTCATTTTATTTTTATTTCATATATTCCTTCCTTTTGAAAGAACATACTTCAATTGAGTATTTTTCCCTTGCAAGAGAAGATTTATTGTTGGAATTTTAAGCAATGTATTTTTGTATCTTGCCTTCCTTTAGCAATTTCTCCACCATGTTTTGAAGAGATCGGCAATTTCATCTACCATGGTCAATATTCATGTGGTATTGATAAAATAAATCCATGTTATGACTCCCATTATCAGGTTGAAGGGGAGGTCTTCTAGAATTAGGTCCCTTCCGAATAATCTAAGGAACTTCCTTCATAGAGAGAATCAGATCTATGTATTCTTTTTGAGAATCATTTTGCTTGTCCGCGTGGGGAGAAGCATATGACCTGCTAGTATAAGCTCGAGTAGATGTAGATAAAATGTCTTGTAACAAAGGTTATGAATGTACAAATCGTATTTGGCGAGTAGACCGACAGCATCCGGCGAGTAGATCCAATGATAGTCCTACTCGCCCAAGGTAGGGTTAGGGGAGTACGCCCCTCCCCGTCGTAGCTCTTATCGACGTGATTTCATCTCGACGCCATGGTTTCCTTCTCGACGGTATTGTCCCTTCTCGGCGTCATGAGCGTGATTCATCTAAGCGATATGAACAGCCCGTCTCGACGATAAAAGCTCCTTCTCGCACCTCGGTGAGTAGGGTATGGCCTAGTCGCCTCGGCCGCGCTCGCGCAAGAAGGGAGGGAGGCGAGTTCGGGTCAACCCGACTCCTCGTCTCCCTCTTACTATCTGCAGACCAGCGGGGATGCGATTAGTATTTACGAAAAGGCGCGAGGAGTTGTTCGCAGACCATTTTGGTCTGCATGTAGTAATTTAGTTAAGGCGGAGGGAGCTATTCACATGCCTTTTAGACTATTTTGCCCTCAGGAAGATTTGCCTATAAATAGGACTCATTATGTCTCAGATCAGCACAGATCCACCCCCAAGAGAGTCTGAGATTTCTTCCTTGTGCCCTTGTGCTATCTGAGACAGACTCAACCTTTGGTTTTTGGGAGGGGAAATCAGGTTAGATTTCCGGGTTAGTGGCGGGACCTCCTCGTTGCAGCCAGTGGGTCCTTTCTTAAGGCAACTACCTACCATTCTGTGAGGGTTAGGTCTTAGCTCGAAATACTCAGACCTAGGGATTTGACGAAGAGAGAAGTAACTCAAGCTACTCCTCAGTCTCGAACATAGTTGGACCGGTATCTGAGTTCCAACATTTTTGGTGTGGTGAGTGTGGACGGTAGCGAGAGAAGAAAATCTCATCTGACGATCCCATGGTTGAACATGGCGAGCCAGAAACCGGCCAGGGGAACTCGCCGCCTATGGGCGAGTTTGTGACAAAGAGCGATTTCGAGCAGTTCAGGAGATCGATGGAGGATACCATCAGGTGGTTGCTCACGCCTCGTGCCGATGCGGGATCACCCTCCCCAGTCATGGCCGCCTCGCCCTCCGAGGCGGGAATGAGTCAGCGCTCCGGCAAGGAGGGGTTCCCAGCTTCTTTTCTCACCCCCCCCCCTCCCCAAACTGAACTGGGTTCAGTGAGGGGGGATCTTACTGCCCAAGGACGGCCACTAGCACTACCCGGGTGGCAACGACCCAACCTTTCAAGCGCTGAGTGGTCGCCTTGTCAGGCACAAGAATCTCAACATCACATCAGATTCACACAGTGGAAGTATTAGAAATAGGAAAACTAGCACACATCTTATAATTACATAACAAAAGGGGCTGAAGCCCATTGTTTAGTACATCTGCCTCGGAGGCTACACATGACTAATACAAAGTGCTCTTAAACTAGTCCTACACTCTAGGACTCACGTCGCGGAATACAGAGGGCGAGGCTGGAGTATCCGGTCGGGCCATCTCTAAGGCCGGTATCTCATCCTGCGGTGCGGGGGCTTCGTGCTGTCTCATCTCCTGTGATTGGTTATAAAAATAACCGTTAGTCATAGAGCTAAGTAGAAAACACATCCCCTCCCCGGATCCGTATCCTGGGGCGGGCTAAAGTACATGAATTAAATAGCCGAAGCACAGTATAGAGTTAGCAGTAGGTATACATATACACATATATATATATATATTTATAGGGCCTACCCATCAAAACTTCCGCGAGGTAATATAGACGCGCAGTATGTAATAAAGGCAACTCTAATTTGCACACACTCGCGCTCAGGTTTTCAAACCTGCACACACAAAGACTCTGTGTCGACACAGCTTGGACCGCTTTGCTTCAAGCAGGGTAGCGAACCCCGCGGGCCTCACCGATGTGGTCGTCAGTGACAGTGGCCAGTCCTGCCACTTCTGAATGTAGTCGTACTGTATCACTCAGGCCCTCAAATACAGCAAGGTGTACTAACTGGATGTGAGCGACATCCGGCGATTCCAAGATTTAGGCCGACCAGCGGAGGCAAAACTGCGGGTTCGGAGCGGTGATAACCCGTTGTGCACATCTCCCTGTCGCCATGAGTCGTCACCCCACTCGCACCGGTACGAACGGTCTGCGGGCGTGACCGACCCGCCACTTCCAAAACAATCTTCACAAAGCAAGCTTTTAGCACAGAGCAAGCGCTTTAAAACTTAACGCGGCATTCTAACTCGACCGGTCACTCGACTCTTGACCGGGAGACTCGGCGGTAGGAGGGCTCCTTATTTGGGGCTGACTCGGGAGGAGGGACTCAACTCCGGGTTTTTCCCAACTAAGGCCTCACAGAAAGGAGGAGAAGCACCGCTTGTCAGCGTAGAACTGCGGTTAGCACAAAAATATAAAAGTGCAGCATAAGCAGTAAGAAGGCCGGAAGCAGGGGCCGAAATATCAGGACCAGTACGAGACTGGTGAGCATAATAAAAAGCATGGGCACCAGTGCGAAACTGGATTTAAAGAATAAATGCTGAGAGTAAAAGCAGGACCAGTACGAGATTGGAGAGCATAATAAATAAAGGGTTAGTAGTCCAATCACTCCACACAGGAGGCTTCAAGTCGACCCCGTTCTTAGGAGGAAGTTTCGTATTTCTGTATGCCTTAATTTTGCATTTTTAATTATCTTGGTGTTATTGAATTGGCGGTATCGCCCCGCGATTGCGACCTGGATTACGCGTCGTTACTTTTAACTCAATCGATTCCCGAGATCGATACGCCTTATTTCGTTGCGTCACGAAAATACGCGTCGCGAGTTTGCCAATTTACCCCAATTAATTCTGTTCGTTTTCGGGTATTTAATTTGCTCGTAAAGATTTTTAGAGAACCAAAATAGAAGGTCACACCTCCAACTTTTGATAGAAATTGCAAAACACCCAAATAGAGAGCCTGTAATTTTTGGGATTTTTTCCAAGCTTATTTGGGCCTTTAATAATTTTATATAAACTTTGTATAGGGACTTAAAAATAGCAAATGTGCCCCTAAAATTCCCAAAACATTACAGTGGGAGCCCTTCATAGTGGGGAAAATTTTCCATGTTGGAAGTTTCTGCTGAAAGTGCCCCTATTTCCCTCAGGAAATTGTATGAGGGAAGGGGGTTGTGGTGTGCGTATAGCAGAAAGGAGAGGGGGTTGCGGGTGCTGCATCGCGCGCCTTCCTAGGGCCCCCACAGCGGATCTGCGGCGGATCCGCTGTGGGGGGCACGTAATTGGAGGCGGGGGCGGGAGTTAAGGAGAGGGGAGCCGCCCGATCTCCTGGGGGAGATCGGACAGCTCCCGCTTTCTCAGCGGGAGGCGGCCGCTGCCGTCGTCGGGCAGCGGCCGGAGGGTGCCGGCGCCGCCCCCGGTCGATGCGCCGGGGGCCGGCGAGTACTCCGGTGGTGGTCCGGCGGCCTGGCGCTGCCGGACACCGCCGGAATGAGGAAAGAGAGGGGACGGGGGGGGGGGGGGGGGGGGGGGTGGTGGCGTAGCCTGCATGCGCCATGCAGGCTCGCTGCACCACCGCCTCCGCTGGGAGAGCCTCCCCTGCCGCCCCTGGCTGGGGCGTCGGGGAGGGGGCAATCCTCCGGTGGGGGTCCGGCGGCCTGGCTCCGCCGGCGGCCGCCGGGGGAGGTCCTTTTCCCGTACAGGAAAAGCAGGGAGGGAAGAGTGCGGGTGCCGCCGGAGGCGCGTCCTCCGGCGGCCCTGCCGCCTCCCCTCGCCGGGGCAGAGGCCCCTGGGTGAGAACCTGCTCCACCAGCGCCACCACCGGCGCCGGGGGTGGGGGTGCTCACGGCCAAGCCTCCACCCGAGCCTAGGCATGGCTCAGGTGGCGCTGGCGGCGCTCCGGCGATGGGAGGGGGCGGAAGGGGTGCTTCCAGAGGAGTGGGAAGGGGGAGGGTAGGGTTTCTACCTGTAGTGGAGGTGGAGCTCGGGATTTGGAGGGGCGGCTTGCCATGGGGAAGGAGGGTGGCGGCGGTTTGGCTGGGCGGAGCTCCGGCAGGGAAAGGGGGAGGGCTGGCAGGGGAGGAGAGGGTTGAGAGGGAGGGGGTTTGCACCTTTCAGGGAGGGGGGCTGGGTCCTCCTTTTATAGGGGAGGAGGAGGCCTCCCCTCTCCCTCCCTTCACCCCACGTGGCAAAAGGGAGGGATGGGTGGGGGGAGATATTTTCTCCCCCCCCCCCCCCCACCCCACCTAGCCCTAATAGGGGAGCTGCCTATTCATGGGCAGCCCCTCCCTTGAGGGGGGAGGATTTTCTCTCTCCTCTCCCCCCCTTTTTTTTTTCATTTCCCCAAAAAGATTCATGCTTTGGGGGGGGGGGGGGGGGGGGGTTGACCAAGGTCAACTTAGGGTGGGGTCCTCCATGGCCCCGGGGGTCCATCAGGACTTACTAGGGCCGATTCCGAGTTTGTGCGCTTCGCATTCCGTGCGTTGTGCCGAGGCGGTCTGCATAATCCAAAATGGGCATATTCTCTGTATGACCTCGGATTGATGATCAACGAGTTTCATGACGCTAGTGTGGACTATACAAGTCTAACGAAACTGACGGAAGTCAAATCGGAGTACGTTGGGCCACTATCCCACAATAGTGTGGTAGCGGCGCGCAATGATACTCAAAAAGGTCGTTTTCTCTAAACGACCTCGGATCAAGGTGCAACGAATTCTGTTGCGCTCGTTTAGGTCATACGAGTCTAACGGGACTGACGGAAGTCCAATCGGAGTACGTTCGGTCACTATTCCACAATAGTGTGGTGGCGGCGCGCAACGATACTCAAAATGGTAGTTTTCTATAAACGACCTCGGATCGCGGTGCAACGATTTCTGTTCCACTCGTATCAATCATACGAGTCTAACGGAACTGACGGAAGTCAGATTGGAGTACGTTTGGCCACTATCTCACAATAGTGTGGTAGGGCGCACAACGATACTCAAAATGGTCGTTTTCTCTAAACAACCTCAGATCGGGCGCAACGAATTCTGTTGCACTCGTATCGGTCATACGAGTCTAACGGAACTGACGGAAGTCAGATCGGAGTACGTTTGGCCACTATCTCACAATAGTGTGGTAGCGGCGCACAACGATACTCAAAATGGTCGTTTTCTCTAAACGATCTCGGATCGGGGCGCAACGAATTCTGTTGCACTCGTATCAGTCATACGAGTCTAACAGAACTGACGGAAGTCAGATCAGAGTTTGTTTGGCCACTATCCCACAATAGTGTGGTGGCGGCGCACAACGATACTCAAAATGGTCGTTTTCTCTAAACGACCTCGGATCGGGGTGCAACGAATTCCGTTGCACTCGTATTGGTCGTACGAGTCTAACGGAACTGACGGAAGTCAGATCGGAGTTTGTTTGGCCACTATCCCACAATAGTGTGGTGGCGGCGCACAACGATACTCAAAATGGTCGTTTTCTCTAAACGACCTCGGATCGGGGTGCAACGAATTCCGTTGCACTCGTATTGGTCGTACGAGTCTAACGGAAGTCAGATCGGAGTTCGTTTGGCCACTATCCCACAACAGTGTGGTGGCGGCGCACAACGATACTCAAAATGGTCGTTGTCTCTAAACGACCTCGGAACGGGGTGCAACGAATTCCGTTGCACTTGTATCGGTCATTATCTATCGCTCGGGCCTACTTTTATTGGGCTTACTAGGGTCTAGTGACCCAATAAAAGTTGGGATGTTACATGAGTGCTCTTCGCGAGTCCGACCGAGACCCGCCACTCAGAGGTCGAGTACCACCAAGTTCGCACGGTCCGTCTGCTCGCGCCGGCCAGTCCCTTCTGTGAGTTGGTGCTGACCGCCCCTGTTCCCGTAGGGTTCACAGAACCCGCCATGAGTTTCTACTCCGGTAAAGATGATCCCATCCAGCACCTGCAATGGTTCGAGGAAATGGTCTCCATCAAGCAGATGACGGATGCCTTCAAGTGCCGACTGTTCGCCATAACCTTCCAAGAAAAGGCCCGGGACTGGTTCCACCAGATGCCTGCGGGAAGCATCTACTGTTTCGAGGACCTGCGCAGAGGCTTTCTGCTTCGCTTCTCCACTTCCAAGAAGAGGAAGAAGGGCTCGGAAGCCCTTTTCCTTATCAAGTAAGGGCCGGAGGAAATGCTGGGGTCATACATTGATCGCTTCCAAGAAGAGATCCTCCTAGTCCAGGAGGTTCCAGGGCACACTCTGATGTTGGCGTTTAAGTTCGGACTGCAACCAGGATTCTTCAAGATGGAGATCACCCGCAATCCTCCTCTTGCATTCAAGGAACTAATCAATCGAGCCGCGAGGCAGATCAAAGGTGAGGCGATAAGCCTGGAGTTCGTGGCCAAGCTGTCCAGGCTGGAGGGAGGCGAAGAGAAGGAAGAAGCTAGAGGCAGCAGGCAGGAAGCCATGAAAAGGAAGAGACGAGGAGGCAGGAAGGGAGAGGGTCCCGAGAGAATAGGGATCAGCGAGATCAGGAGAGGAGGTTCCAGGTTCCGCCAAATAAGTCGGCCTGGAGACCCGCGGGAGGAGGTTACCCTGGGAGGCAGGGAAGAAGGTTTTCCCCCGAACGTCGGGACCGCTGTCGTTCCCCCGACCGGAGGCAAGGGCAATGGAGGCAGAACCAGGCACCATCTCGAGAGGTGAACATCATCAGGAGAGGACGAGGGCGGGATCAGAGAGCGAGACCGCGACAGCCGCGAACGAGTAGGAGCATCGGGCAATGCCTTATTGCGACTTCCACCTGGTGGAGGGTCATGCAACGGCTACATGCCCCGAATTCCAGGGGTTGAGAAGAGGAGCGGAAGGGGCCCAGGAGGGGCGTCAGGAGAGAAAATAAGGAGAAGTGCAGAGGAATGGGGGGAGGATCCCCCGCCCCAAGGATATGTGAAGACCAGGGAGATTTCGGAGCTCACAAAGGGATAGGCGTCATCCACGGAGGAGCGAGGTTGAAGTTCACCTGGAAGGGGAGTCTTAACGTCGTGTACCGGAGGGGTATGGCCTCGGTTACTTAGACTCCACCACTGATAGGTGAGATCTATTGGATCTTGAGGCGTCCTTAGAGGGGGAGGGGGGGGGGGGAAAGGGTTTTAGAAAACTTTAGAATTTTAAGAAAAACTTTTGTGATTTTCTAATAAGTAAATTGAAACAAAAGTAAAGAGCTAGAAATAAGAAATGAAATCAATTTTATTTAATATGAAAAGACATGATTATCATTTATAAAATTTGATTACAAAATTTGATTTCTATGACGCTAGACATCAAGACGAATATGAAATACTCTTTTGGTTTTCTGTACTGACTCTTCTCACTAAGAACCGATTGGATTTAGCCGATCTATCCTCAGATACAGCCTCAAGCCGCTCTAGCCATTCTATCCCCAGAAAGGCCTCGAGCACCCCTAGATCTACTCCCTAGACCTAGTCGCCATAATCGTGGCAAATTCCCCCAAAATCGCGCACAGACCTAGTCGCCAACAACCGCGATAAATTCACTAAACAATCACAATGAAAGAGGTAAAACAAAATATAAAAGAAAAGTAAAACTCCCTATGAAGAATTCTGGAGACGGCGAAGACCCGCTGAATATCGTCGAAGTCAAAGCATGCATTCTTCGCATTGGGTGAGTGTTGATCGGATCCTCCTTCAAATTCTTCTCTTGAATTTGGGTGGGAGATGGTGGTCTGGAAAATATGGCCCTCACAGAGTTTCTGAAGTGCTGGAATATGGCTCCTTGGAATCTATTATTGAAGAGAATGAATGTCACATATTTATAGGACTAGAAGCTAACGTCGGCGTTAAGGCTAACGTCAGGCGTTGACTCAGTATAGAAATAACTTGATGGCTCGGATCTTCAAAACATGAAGGAGATTCTGCATCTTTGGAAACATTCATTTTAGGCAACCTTAACGCTGGCGTTGAGTCTAACGTCTGGCGTTAAGTTAAATCATTCTCAAAATGCTCCTACAATCACGGCAGCTTCCCTCCATTCCATTTGCGTCTTGGTGGGAATGAAAGTCAACACCGGCGTTAAGTCCTAATGCCCGGCGTTAGACCACATTTATCATTTCAGCTTGTGAGCAAGTCCAGACCAACAATGCAGCATCCTAGTATCAATTTTGTTCAAACCTGCATGCTAAAAACACAATGGCAAACAAGATCAAATACAAGTATGATTTGTTATTCTCAAATCAAAGGGATGCGGAAAACCTTGTTCCAACAATTCCCCTTTTTGATAATAACAAATTCAATGGAGATAAATCAGATTCATATATAAGAGATGTGTTTTTAGAAAGATATATGACACTAATCAACATAGAGATACGAGTTATAATTATAGTTTGTTAAATTGTGCTCTCCCTACTTAAGTGCTCCCCCTTAGTGTATGCTCCCATAAACTAGATTCATGCTCCCCCTTAAACTAGTGAATCCTACTCCTTTAATCATTAAGATTTATCATTTTATTCTCCCCCTTTTGTTATTAGCAAAAGTGGGTGTAGTGAAAACAAAACTAGAATAAAGAGGACAAAAGTTGGGACAAACTAAGAGAGGATAAGAGTTTTGTTTTAAGCATAAAATAGGTCATGATCGAGCTAAGAGAGAGTAGCGCATCGGATAAAACTGTGATATGCGTGAGTAATAATCATCCCATGTACTTTACCAAGCCATTCTTTCACTTGTTAGAAAATAATGAACAAAAGAGTTTGAAAGATACAAGTGAAGGAGAGACCTTAAAATAAGCATGATAAAAATACATGATCAACAATGCGGAAAAGCAAAACAAAGTTACTAAGATGAATATTTTTGTAAAGAATATTTTGGTTTGGTTTGACTCTTCCAATAATATATATAGACTCTTCACATTTGAGCATTAACTTTGAAAATTTTCCATAACCAATAGACAAACATGATTTGACATATTCAAAAAGATAAGAACTACAATGTTACTAATTCGTATTTCAAGTAAAAAAAATATTGTAGAAATCATGCATTGCAATCTAGTGCTTTTACTTAAGTTTTTGGAGAATTATGTAAACATGCCTTAGGATCCAATTCTCATGAGTAGATGCTTTATGAAAAATAATAATGTGTGCATAAAAGTGTTTTGGTAAGAGAATACAAGTGAAATAATCAAAACACATGACATATGTAATGAAATAGTAAAATAATATTAAGATTGTAATCTTATAATTACTTTCACACTTCAATTCTAGAATAAAATTTCAAGGCACATAAAGAGATTACAACTACCAAGGTTCTTCGCCCACACAATGCTCATTAAGACTTATTAGGGAGCGAAGTATTGCTTGGGGGATCACATAAGCATTTTTTATAAACTTCTATTTTAAGTGATCCGGTGTAAAAATAGAAATGATAGAGAAAAATGTGTTTGCACAAGACACTTTACAATTCTTTCCATGACGCTAAACCTCATAATGCTCATTAAGACTTATCAGGAGGGTGAGTGGTGCTTGGTGGAGTTATCTTTGTCATTTTATTTTAAAATTTTAATTTTGGGACAAAGGTCTCCGAATTCACTTATTTTTGCAAACACTAACAATATTGAAATAACACGCCTATATGTGCAAGAAATATTTTGTTTGAAAGATGGTTTAGGTAATATAGACACACAACTTAATAAGTTAAAGCTATTACACTACACAATCATGCAAGACTAAGATTATGAGCACATGTAGATTACCAAAATAGTTAGTGAATGAATCATTGATTAACATAAAATATTACTCATACTTAGAGGCGTGCAAGACAATTATACACAATTTTCTACAGATCATTTCATTGCACATAATAAGTTTAAGGTCAATGAAAGACTTTAATTAAGGGTAGTTAATCACCTAGAGGGGGGGGTGAATATGTTATTTAAGAACTATTGCGATTCTTGATTATAACCGAGATGAAACTGATCAGAGCTTTCAAGAAATAAAAACATACACAGAAAAGAACACATAGATTTTTATAGTGGTTCCCCGTATCTTGGGTAATCCACTTTCCCCCTTCTCCCCTTCTAGCAGTGTGCTAGATAGAGGTTATATCTCTTCCAGATCTCAGACCATAAACAGGTCTTACAGCTCAGATCACAACAGATCTTACAGTCTCAGATCACACAGATCTTACTAACTCAGATCACACAGATCCTACCTCAGCCTTTATATCTAGGCCTACAGCTCAGATTCACTTCTAAATCCTACAACTCAGATCACACTTGATCTTACAACTCAGATCCTTGACAGATCCTACACTCAGATCTGACAACTCAGATCCTACAGAAATTTATAAAGAAAATAACGAATACTTAGACTCAGATTTGAGATTTGTTGAGCCTTCTTGATTTGCCTAAATGATCAGATAAAAATCTTCAATAGAACAGCAGTAGCAAATGATCTTCTTGATTCGTCAGGCTGAGATGGCTGTTCTTCTTCTTGGGAAGACAGATTCTTCCTTCTTGATCTTCTTCTTTCAGAAAGAGGTATGAGATCTTCAATTTAGATTGATTCTGAAAGGGAAGACAACTTCTCCAGATTCTATCTCAAATTTTCTTTCAAAATGATGGAGACGATAATAACTTTTGAGAGGAGAGAAAAACTTTTCTAACTTTACTTTTCTTCACTTGATAACTTCGATCTTTAACCCATAGGTCATGCCTTCTATTTATAGCCCGCAATCTGCAATGTCTGTTACGCTTCTCCACGTCACCATGACGTCACATCTTCAACGGTCTTTAATGAAAACAAAAACTCAGCTAGCTGTGAAAGATATTCTTCAGTTCAGAGTATTTGAAGAAGAGGCGTTGAGCACTTAACATCTCTGTCGATGCTTTTCCAGTTAGGCGTCGAGCGGTATTTAGACGCTCGACGCATACTCCTTAAACTGAAGCTCTCGACTCCTCCTTCTCAGGCGTTGATCAAACATCACTTAGTCGACACTTTTTATCTGAAGAAGTTGAGCAACGTTCAGGGGCTCGACGCTTCTTAACTAAGCCTTCATATCTCGACACTACTGGTTGGCGCTGAGCTGACTGAAGTTAAGTCGACACTTCTCTTTTCAAGACGTCGAGCGACACAACTTGACTCGACGCTTCCAAAATTGATCTCAGAACTTCAGCAGCGACCTTATCTATTTGAGTAGTAGACACGAGTCAACGCTTCTGGGTCACAGGCGTCGAGCGATGTATGATGTCTCGACGCTTGTGGACTTGAATGAATTCCATGAAATTTTTGTCTGACCTGATCTCCTGCACATTGATTCTAGAGAGTATATCAAATACATTCTGAGATATATCTTTGACTTAGGAATGGACTTCTCCAAATCTAAGACATTGTGGACAATGATCCCAACAATCTCCCCCTATTTGAAGAAGTCATAATCTCAGTCAATGATATATCTCTCTTTTCAAAGATAAACAATGTGTTCTAAACTTTACACAGATAATCAAAGTAAAGAGTATCAAACTTTATAAAATTCGATTACCAAAACATTCTATCCACAAGAATTATCTCAGACATGGTTTCTTATATAAGCATAAAAACATAGGCAATTCAGAATAAGATGTCATGTAGAGAGACAGAATCACATCACAGGCATATGTATATATATGAACATGAAGAATAGTTCACACTGGGAATTCATCAAGATTGTTCAAAAATATATCAATTACATTCTTCTGAAAGTGAAAGGTAAAGATTAAATTTCTAAAGCTGTCCAGGATCCTTGAATTCAATTCCTCTCTTGGCTCTTTTGGAGAGTGCTTCAGTAACTTCCTTTCTCCTCTTGAAATAGCCAAATGGCTTTGGAAAGTATCTGATTGGCTCCATTTCTCCTGCCTGAACCTTCCCAGCCATTTTGTCAGCCTTGAATTTGATCTTTAGTTCCTCTTGATCCCTATGCTTTAACCATTCAGCTTTAGAATATCACTTTCCTCTTTCCTCTGGGTTATTTTTCCCAGCTTCCCATGCTGATAGAATCAATTCTCTAGAAGATGGAGACCAATGTTCAAAATCAACTCTTGATTGAACCTCTTCTCTGAACTTTCTTTTACTTGATTCTACTTGCTCACAAGAAAAATTCTCTCTTTTACTTTTATCCTCAGGACTATACATTTTAGCAATCTGTTTTTGAACCTGAGTAAGAGAGGCTGACCTTGTCTCGGAGACTTGATCATTCCCATAGTCTATAGAGGAATATCCAAGAGTTTCTCTTATAGAGTTTGAGGTCCACATAGCATGTTCAGAACTAGCTTGAATCATTGACCTCTCCCCCTTTAGGACTTCTTCAACAATGTGTTCTCTCAAAGTATTCTTCTGAAATCTGACTTGACCTTCCAAGTGATTAACTCCACTTTCAATGGTTTTCTTTACTTTAAAGAGATGATCATCTATAGTATCTGCATGCAGTTTTGCTTGATCTTTTAGAACTATGGAGCTCTCATCAATTTTAGCCAAGATATCAGCATTCTGCTGTTGCAGTCTAGTTTCAATTTTATTTGTACCTGTTAAGATTTGTGCTACCTGTTCTTTATACAAAACTTGCATATTGCTACTTAGTATTCCTTGGTTTGTCTGAACATCATCCACTGTCTTTGTAATTCCAGCTTGAGATTCTTTAATAGCCTTTGATGTTTCTTTGATTACATCAAGCTGTTCAGTTGTATAATCTACTGAAACACCAGCTCTCTTAAAGAACTTTACCATCTCTTTTCTTAGTGCAGATATCTGCTGATTCACTTCAAATCTAACCAATTTCAGTTGGAAATCTACTTCATTTTTCATTTTTGTATTATTCTCCTCAATATATTGTTCTAATAATCTTCTTTGATTATTCAGCAACACTTCCAGCTGAGGTAGAATAGGACTAAGATCCACATGGATTTCCTTTTCCATTTCAACACCTTTGCTACTTTCTTCTCTGATTAAGGAATCATCTCTCTGGCTCATATGGGAGCTAGAGGATTCTATCTTGATAACCTTCTCAGCAGATTTCTTTGGTGCTTCAGGCTCTCCTTCTACTTCCATAGCATCTATTACAGAATTCTCTTTAGCAGGGATCTCAGCCTGAGACTCCCCCTCAAATGGTGCATTATCTTCAGCTGGGAATTTATCTTGAGGCTCCCCCTCAGTCTCTGCATTGATCAAATCAATTTTATCCTGAGCAGGGATTTCATCCCGAGCCTCCCCCTCAACTGCTACCTTGCTCATTTCAGAATTATTCTGAGCAGGAATCTCATCTTGAGTCTCTTTCTCATTTAGTAAAACCCCTTCAAGTCCAGCAGGAGATACATGAAAACTTCCTCCTTCTTCTTCTCCTTTCTCACTCTCATCCTTTGGTGTATCAGGAGAACTATCCCTTGCATAATTCCCTTCTTCATCTTCTGATGTTGAAAGGTTTGGATCATGAATTGGAGTAGATTTAGATTTTCTTTTGGAGGAGGATGAGCTGGATGAACTTGAAGATTTTGAAGAAGCCTTCTTTTTCTTTTGCTTCTTTGCTTTCTTCTGCTTGGGAGAAGGATTTGCTGGAGGAGGGTTAGATAAAGTTCTGTCCCATCTCTCTATCATTCTCATATCCATTTTCTTCATGTGGTTTATCTTTGATCCAGGTTTATTATTCAAGGAGTCAGGAGAGACTTTTACTAAATATAAAGACAATATTCTACCCATGTTGGGTACTTGGATACATTCAACTATCCTGTCAAACACAACTCTTCCCCAATCTGTTCTTAGAGAATGAATAATCCTTGTCAGTAGAATAAACATTTTTCTGGAAACTTTGTCATGTGATCCAGTCTTGCACAGCAGTCCCTTTCCTATTACATCTGTTATCAATTTACCTTTCGAATTCATTCCCTTTATCTGAATACTTCCAGTGATTTCTCGTGACGTTTCAATTCTGCACCAGATTTGTGCTAATTTAATCTGTTCAGAGGTCACCTCTTCTTCTTCTTCATTCCTTTTTAACCTAGGCAATTCTAGTGCCTTAGCGAGTCTAGAAGGAGTTATTTTAATCTTCTTATCATTCACACTGGTCTTAATCTTTGTATTGACGGAGTCTATTACTATGTTAGAGTATAGCTCTAATACCTCTCGTTTCCAGATGAGAGATGATTCAGACAATACAAATTCCAGTCCTGCATTGTAGATTAATTCGATTGTTGATTTGATCTCCACAGAAGCTGATTTGAATCCATTTCGAACAAGTTCACTTCCCTCATAGAGATACTTACTGCTTTTGGGAGGCATTGTTGTTAATGAACGAAGAGAGAGAGAATTGATGGAGTGATTTTCTAGGGCAGACAATTTCGAACTTAGAGAACTAGGGCACTAACGAAGTGTCTTCCCTATTTATAGACGTTCTAGTTCAAGAAGATGAATAGCCGCGCGCCTAACTTATTTGACAAGTTTAATCTAGCGGTTTAAATTGACCCTGTCGAGATGGCCTAGCTATGTTTGCATAAGCGTTGAGATCGCTCGACGCCTTATATCTTCAGTCGACGCCAGGTTTTGTCTCAATGCCAGATATCGTCTCGACGCCAGATACTTTCTCTCGACGCCATGTATCTTCTTTTGACGTTAGATAATTTCTCCACTAACCTTTTAGGACACAATCATTATTTTTCATTTATTTAATGCAACTTTAATCCATTTTTAACATACCTAATTCAATTTTAAAATTATTGAATTTAGTTTCATCCAGGGGTTTAGTAAATATGTCAGCAACCTATTTTTCGGTTGGAACACATTCAAATTGAGATATCTCCATTTTCTACATGTTCTCTAATGAAATGGTATCTTATTTCTATGTGCTTAGTTCTGCTATGAGATACTGGATTGTTGGCTATAGCAATTGCACTAGTTGAATCACAAAATAGAGGAGATTTACTTAGCTGAACTTTATAGTCTTGGAGTTGGTGTTGAATCCATAGTAGCTGAGCACAGCAGTTTCCAGCTGAAATGTACTCAGATTCTGCTATAGAGATAGCCACACTTGTTTGCTTCCTGCTGCTCCAAGATATTAGTCTTTTGCCAAGAAATTGACATGTACCAGATGTACTCTTTCTATCCTCCTTGCATCCTGCAAAATCTGCATCTGAAAAGCCAATTAGTTCAAAATCATTGCTTCTAGGATACCAAAGGCCAAGATCAAGAGTGCCCTTCAAATATCTCAGGATTCTTTTGACAGCAGTATAGTGAGATTCTTTAGGGTTCACTTGATATCGAGCACACACACATGTTGAGAACATAATGTCTGGCCTACTAGCAGTTAGGTAGAGCAATGAGCCAATGATGCCTCTGTACAAGGTTTCATCAATAGGTTTCCCTTTTTCATCCTTGTCCAGTGACATATTTGCTGTCATTGGTGTCTTCATTATAGTGGAATTTTCCATTCCAAACTTCTTAATAATTTCTTTTGTGTACTTGGTCTGAGAAATGAAAATTCCTTCCTCAGACTGTTTCACTTGTAGTCCTAAGAAGTATTTAAGCTCACCCATACTGCTCATTTCAAATTTCCCTTGCATAAGGTTTGCAAACCTTTTGCAAAGGTTATTATCAGTAGAGCCAAATATTATATCATCTACATATATTTGTACTAAAATAATGTGACCTTTAACTATCCTAAGAAACAATGTCTTGTCTATCTTTCCTCTTGAGAATTTGTTCTCAATAAGAAATCTAGATAATGTCTCATACCAAGCTCTAGGTGCCTGTTTCAGACCATACAGTGCTTTTAATAATAGATAAACATGATTTGGATGAGTATAGTCAATAAAACCTGGGGGTTGTTCAACATATACTTCCTCCAATATTGTTCCATTTAGGAATGCTGACTTTACATCCATTTGATAGACTATGAAACTAGTGTGTGCTGCAAATGCTAGGAATAACCTGATTGCCTCCAATCTTGCCACAGGAGCAAATACTTGATCAAAATCTATGCCTTCCTCCTGTCTATATCCTTGGGCAACCAACCTAACTTTGTTTTTGATGATCACACCATTTTCATCCAGCTTATTCTTGAATACCCATTTGGTCCCTATGACTTTGTGTTTCTTTGGTCTTGGGACCAATATCCAGACCTTGCATCTTTCAAATTGATTTAGCTCTTCTTGCATAGCTAATATCCATGAGGTGTCTTTATTGGCTTCATCAAACTTCTTTGGTTCTATTTTGGAAAGAAAGTTGTGATGCAAAGCCTCATGTATTGAGTTTCCTCTTCTGGTTTGCACACCATCATTTGGATTTCCTATGATCTGTTCTTTTGGATGATCCTTCAGATGTTTGGTAGCATTCCTCCACCTTTCATTTTCCCTTTGAGATTCCGGTGCTTCTGTTTGAGTGGGTTCTTCTAGGGATTCTGGATGAGGTGGTTCTTCAACAGCAATAGGTTCTTCATAATTGTCTTCAGCTTGAGATTCATCCTCTCTAGTTACAATTGTAGTCTCATTAGTTTCTTCATTATCCTCATTTTGCTGTTCATTGATATTCATCTCCTTCAATTTCTGTGTAGAACCTGCACAACTGGATAAACTTCCCAGATCCTTATAAATAAGGCTGGTTTCATCAAATACAACATGTATAGATTCTTCTATCCTGTTAGACTCTTTGTTGAAAATTCTACAGGCTCTACTGTGAGAGTTATACCCAACAAAGATTGTTTCATTTGCTTTTTCAGCAAATTTAGTGAGATGATGCTTTCCATTATTTAATACAAAGCATTTACTACCAAATATTTTAAAATAAGCTAATGTGGGTTTTCTACCTTTCAACAACTCATATGGGGTCTTATCCAGTCTTTTGTTTATAAGAGCCCTATTCTGCACATGGCATGCTGTGTTTATAGCTTCAGCCCAAAAATACTCAGGAAGAGAGGAATCACTCAGCATACTCCTGCTTGCTTCAATAAGGGTTCTATTTCTTCTCTCAGCAACCCCATTTTGTTGGGGTGTTCTAGGTGATGAGAACTCTTGAGAAATTCCTAGATTCTCACAACATCTGGTCAATGCACCTGACTGAAATTCAGTTCCATGATCACTTCTAATCTTGGCTACAGAATTTCCTATTTCATTGGTGATTTGCCGAACAAAGCTGGTGAATATTTCTAAAGTGTCTGACTTATGTTTGAGGAAGAATACCCAAGTGAATCTGGAGTAATCATCAATTATTACAAGAGTGTATGACTTTCCTCCTAAGCTATGGATTGACATTGGTCCAAATAGATCCATGTGAAGTAGATATAGACATCTAATAGAATCCTTCTCACCAATTGGTTTGAAGGATGACTTGGTCTGCTTACCCATCTGACAAGCATGGCAAGGACCCTCCTGCACACACTTCCACTTAGGCCCAGCTCTCACTAGATCTTTTGAAATAAGTTTATTTATAGTCTTATAGCTTATGTGAGCTAACCTTTTGTGCCATTGAACACTACTAGAAATTTTATTTTCTGCTACTAAACATATGGAATTTACTTGATCAGAACATATAAAGTTTAAGCAGTAAATGTTGCCACTCCTAGTGCCTGAGAGAATTATCTCATTCTCTTTCTTAATCATGCACTCATCCTTGTGGAATGAAATGTCATACCCAATATCACATAATTGACTTATGCTAATGAGATTGTGTTGCAATCCATCAACATGAGCAACTTTGGTGATGGTGACAATCCCATTTGAGATATTGCCATAACCTTTAGTTTTACCTCTTTCCGACCCTCCAAAGATAACCTTTGGTCCATTCCTTATAGGAGTGTAATCATTCAGCAAACTTTTTGTTCTTGTCATGTGCATAGAGCACCCACTGTCCAAGTACCAGATTGAAAGTTGATTGGTCTTTGGACAACCCTGCAAAGAGAAATTATCTTTTCTTAGGAACTCACGCCAAGTTGGGTCCTAGAACCTTGTTAGTATGAGCTGGAACATTTAGTTGTTGAATAATTCTTGGAGCTGTGAGAGTTGCCATAGATCTGAATACTGGTCTCCCAGAGTTGAATCTTGGAACAGTTGGATTGAACCAACAGTCAAGTGCAAAATGCCCAACCCTTCCACAGCACCAGCATTCATATCTATTATATCTCCTTGGAGATCTTCTTACTTCTTTATGTTGACTCATATTTTGCTTGATTACCTTATTTACAGGTGCTATGTAATTTGTTTTAGTGACTTTTACTGGTTCAGTTTTCTTACTATCAGTGATTTTTACTCCAGGTCTTAGTTCTTTTCTGTTGCATTTAGTATTTGCTTTAAATACAAATGAGTCATAATGAGTTAATACTTTTTCTTTGCATAGAGGTTTGGCATTATTGTTACTTGGTTGAATTAAATTATATTTACTATTAGAGCATTCACCCTTATAAAACTTAAGCACACCTTTTTGATCATGCTTGTTTGTGATAGGCATGGCTTTGTTAAACTTTAAAGGTTGTATAGGTGCCTTGTCATTGCTTTTAGGGTTTTTATCTGCATTCATATCATATCCTATGCCACATCTGTATTGTGCAGAGAATGTGTCTATTATAGGAAGAATAGTTTGTGGTTTTGAGAACTTTGCTACAAGTTTCCTTTCTGCTAGTAGTTTTGCTTCAAGTTCTTTTATTAACTTTTCCTTGGTGCTCAGAGTTTGTATGTGAATAATAGACATGACTTTTAGTTTACTAAGTTCTTTACTTGTCTGATTCAGCCTCTCAGCTGTCTCAGAGTTTTGAGAATCAGTTTGCTTTAATTCATATATTTCTTTTTGTAACCTTTTATTATGTCTTTTGCTCTTTTTAAGTGCTTTGAGAATTAATTGATATTTTTCAATAATTTCATCTATATGAAGTTTGGAGTGTGAGTTATTTTCATCAGAAGAGAATGAATCTATTTCAGTTTCAGAATGAGAATCAGAAAGAGGAGTTTTATCAAGTACCTTTATATCAGTAGTTGTCTCCTGATTTTCTTGATCACTCAATGCCATGAGTCCTGCATTTTCTTCTTCATCCTCTTCACCATCAGATCTTGATAGTGGGGCTTTTATCATAGGTCTATCATTTAGACTTTCTTCATTTTCGTTGGCAGCCATCAGAGCTATGAGTGCCTCATCACTATCTGAGTCTGATGACTGAGATTCACTATCACTAAGAGTGACCTTGCCCTTTTTGGCTATTAGACTCTTCTCGTGTCTTTTGTTAGATTTGTGCTTTCTTTCATCAGATTTCTTGTTGTTCTTTCTCTTTGAAGGACAATCAGCAATCATGTGTCCTGATTTCCTGCAACCAAAACACACAATTTCTTCTGAATTAATTTTATTGTGTTAAGAATTGTACCTATCCTTCGTGGAGACTTGTTTGAATCCCTCTGACGAATTTGAATGCTTCTTAGATCTGGATAACTGAGAGGGTCTAGTTTTCCAGTGTTGTTTTCTCCTCAACATTCTTTTTAGCTGTTTGGTAAAGAGTGCCAATTCACCATCTGAAATTTCAGAATCAGAATTACTGGTTTCTGATTCTTCTGATTCAGATGGAATCCTGGGGGATAATGTCATTCTTTTTTTGCTTTTCTTGGAGCTTTCTGCTTTCAAAGCAATAGGGTTTTCCCTGCTGTGTCCTTCCTCAGCTTTTCTGGTATTCAGATGGAGTTCATGGGACAATAGTTTCCCATATAAATTTTGTGGCTGAATATTTCCCAGATTTCCCATTTCTCTGATTGCACAGATCTTGATATCCCATTCTTTGTTCAGTGATCTTAAGAATTTGTCATTCAGCTCATAATCTGAGAAATTTCTTCCATAAGTCTTTAGGCCATTTACAATCTTGAAGAATTTTTCATAGCAGATTACTATTGGATCTTTCTTGCCTTGTCTGAAGGCTTCATATTGCTGATTTAGAAGTGACTTCCTGTCATCTCTAACTTCTTCAGTCCCTTCCATATAGACAATAAGAGATTCCCACATTTCTTTGGCAGTTTTGCAATGGACTAAATTTTGGAAAGTTGAATCTTCAATAGCACTAACAATGATGTTCTGAGATCTCTTATCCATGGAGGCCAGAATCACTTCATCTTTGGTCATCTCTGAATAGGTTTTAGGAGTCTTTATATTTCCATCTGTAAATGAAACTTTCATAGGAACAAAAGGTCCCTCTAGAACCGTTATGTAAATCCTAGGATCAGATGCTTCCATGAAAAGTCTGACTCTTTCTTTCCAAATACCAAAGTTTTCTTTTCTGCAGATTGGAAGCTTCATAGATGTGAACTCTTTGCTTCCTTCTGTATTAGCCATCACGACTTCAGAAATCTACCCTTAGAAGATCTTGTTCAGGTTATTGAACCTTTTCTTGAACAACCTGCCTCTGATACCACTTGAAAGACTTTAATTAAGGGTAGCTAATCACCTAGAGGGGGGTGAATAGGTTATTTAAGAACTATTGCGATTCTTGATTATAACCGAGATGAAACTGATCAGAGCTTTCAAGAAATAAAAACATACACAGAAAAGAACACACAGATTTTTATAGTGGTTCCCCGTATCTTGGGTAATCCACTTTCCCCCTTCTCCCCTTCTAGCAGTGTGCTAGATAGAGGTTATAGCTCTTCCAGATCTCAGACCATAAACAGGTCTTACAGCTCAGATCACAACAGATCTTACAGTCTCAGATCACACAGATCTTACTAACTCAGATCACACAGATCCTACCTCAGCCTTTATATCTAGGCCTATAGCTTAGATTCACTCCTAAATCCTACAACTCAGATCACACCTGATCTTACAACTCAGATCCTTGATAGATCCTACACTCAGATCTGACAACTCAGATCCTACAGAAATTTATAAAGAAAATAATGAATACTTAGACTCAGATTTGAGATTTGTTGAGCCTTCTTGATTTGCCTAAATGATCAGACAAAAATCTTCAATAGAACAGCAGCAGCAAATGATCTTCTTGATTCGTCAGGCTGAGATGGTTGTTCTTCTTCTTGGGAAGACAGATTCTTCCTTCTTGATCTTCTTCTTTCAGAAAGAGGTATCAGCACCAGATTGCTGAATGAGATCTTCAATTTAGATTGATTCTGAAAGGGAAGACAACTTCTCCAGATTCTATCTCAAACTTTCTTTCAAAATGATGGAGACGATAATAACTTTTGAGAGGAGAGAAAAACTTTTCTAACTTTACTTTTCTTCACTTGATAACTTCGATCTTTAACCCATAGGTCATGCCTTCTATTTATAGCCCGCCATCTGCAATGTCTGTTACGCTTCTCCACGTCACCATGACGTCACATCTTCAACGGTCTTTAATGAAAACAAAATCTCAGCTAGCTGTGAAAGATATTCTTCAGTTTAGAGTATTTGAAGAAGAGGCGTTGAGCACTTAACATCTCTGTCGACTCTTTTCCAGTTAGGCGTCGAGCGGTATTTAGACGCTCGACGCATACTCCTTACACTGAAGCTCTCGACTCCTCCTTCTCAGGCGTTGAGCAAACATCACTTAGTCGACACTTTTTATCTGAAGAAGTTGAGCAACGTCCAGGGGCTCGACGCTTCTTAACTAAGCCTTCATATCTCGGCACTACTGGTTGTCGCTGAGCTGACTGAAGTTAAGTCGACACTTCTCTTTTCAAGACGTCGAGCGACACAACTTGACTCGACGCTTCCAAAATTGTTCTCAGAACTTCAGCGACGACCTTGTCTATTTGAGTAGTGGACATGAGTCAACGCTTCTGGGTCACAGGCGTCGAGCGATGTATGATGTCTCGACGCTTGTGGTCTTGAATGAATTCCATGAACTTTTTGCCTGACCTGATCTCCTGCACATTGATTCTAGAGAGTATATCAAATACATTCTGAGATATATCTTTGACTTAGGAATGGACTTCTCCAAATCTAAGAAATTGTGGACAATGATCCCAACAGTCAAGGCATGACAAGATAAAATAATATTTAGGAAACTTGAAATAAAAATTAAACATTGAAGAAAATTTTTAAGTGTATGTCTTATTAATTTTGACCATTTGTAATGAAAATACTAAGATGTTTTGCTCATGTGAAGTTTTTTTTATAATCAAAACATATTTTTGTAAACATTGAAAACAAACAAATGACAAACACATATTTTTCAACATTTTTGGATTATTTAAATTTTTTTGTATTTATGAAATAAGCAAATAAGAAACAATTCAAATCTGAAAAAACAAATAGAGAATATGCATGAAAAAATTACTAGAAATATTTTAGAAAATATAGAATGAAAATTGGCCCAAGAAGCTAACGCCTTGCGTTAACTTCTTAACGCCCACACAGAACACTATTTTCTTAGGTTTTTGAAAAAAATTCTTTGGATTAGAGTTTGTATATAGACCTTCTTAGTGTAGAAATTTCAGAGAATTTGAAGATGATTAGAAGACCATTTAAGCATGTTTTTGATGGTTTTAAAATGGTTTTTATATTTTATATTTGATTTTGATTTTTCTAGAAATGAAAATCAACTAAGGTGCAAACATAGATATATAGATGTATACAAATGAATAGGCAGAAAGAGTTGTTAAGTTTAGAGAAATATGCTAACGCTGGGCATTTTTGATAGCGCTGAGCGTTAGGACTTTTAGTTCAACTTTAATAATTGTGATGTTGATAGATTCATGTAATATCAGATGTGATGAGACTCAATAATTTAGATTGATAGAGTAGTACATAAGTTTGTTAACTTCATAGAATAGTTTGTTTCAATTTGATATATCTAAGATTCGTAATTCTAGTCTAAGCATGTTGAAACGAGTATCGGGGAGAGGTTTTGTAAAGATATCTGCAAGTTGGAATTCCGTGCCTATGAATCTAACTCTCACATGTTCTTTCTTAATGTGATCTCTAATGACGTGATGACGCACATCTATGTGTTTGGACCGTGAATGATGAACGGGATTGTTGGTTAGATCTATTGCACTTTTGTTGTCACATTTTAATTCAATATTATTTAGATGCACCCCAAAGTCTTCTAGTGTTTGGTCATCCAAAGGGTTTGTGCACAACAACTTCCTAGTGTGACATATTCGGCCTCAGTGGTGGAGAGGACAGCAGAATTTGTTTTCTACTCGACCAAGCAACTAGTGAGGGGTCTAAGAAGTGACATGTGCCGCTTGTGCTTTTATGATCTAGTGAGCACCCTATATAATCGGAGTCAGAATATCCATGTAATATAAATGAATCATTATAAGGATACCATAGGCCTAAATTAGATGATCCGATTAAATATCTAAAAATTCGTTTGACTGCTTTTAAATGAGATTCTTTAGGATTAGCTTGAAATCTAGCACATAAGCAAACGACAAACATAATATCGGGTCTAGATGCACTTAGATATAATAACGACCCTATCAATCCTCTATATAGTGTTTGATCAATGGAGAATCTAGCTTCATGCATCTTTTCCTAATTTTAGAGAGGCACTCATATGAGTGGAGGCTTATTTTAAATTTTCAAATCCAAATCTTTTTAACATCTCATGAACATATTTAGATTGATTTATAAATATTCCATCATTTCTTTGTTTGATTTGAAAACCTAGAAAATAGGTAAGTTCTCCTACCATGCTCATTTCAAATTCTTTTTGCATCACACTTACAACTTCATTACATAATTGGTCATTAGTGGCTTCAAAAATGATGTCATCTACATAGATTTGTAATATGATTAGATCATTATTAACATGTTTGATAAAAAGTGCATTATTGGCACTTCTTATTACATCATCGTGCTTTAATAAAAATGAAGTTAATTTTTCATACCAAGCACGTGGCGCTTGTTTTAAACCATAAAATGCTTTATCTAGTTTAAAAATATGATTTGGGTATTTTTCATTTATGAAATCGGGGGGTTGTTCAACATAAACTTCTTTCTTAATAATTTCATTTAAGAAGACACTTTTAACATCCATTTGAAATAGTTAAAATCTTTTGAAACTTGCAAATGCAAAAAAAAACGATTGGATTCTAAGCAAGCTACGGGTGCAAAGGTTTCATCAAAATCTACCTCCTCGATTTGTGAATAATCATGTGCTACTAAGCGAGCTTTGTTTCTAGTAATCCTAGATTCACTATCTAATTTATTTTTGAAAACCCATTTTATGCGATGTACATATTAGTAGAAATATTTTGGCAAAATGTAAGAGGAATTTTAAAAATGGCAAGGGATGGGAGAAATTTTTTAACTGATTGATATCATATTATGGATGCACACACAGAAATTGAATTCAAAGACCGGGTCAATTCTATGTTACATGAGTACAATAGTTATTATCCTAACGTATGTTCGTATGTGCTTTCTACTTGGATTGAACTATATAAAGAGTATTTTATTTTCGTATAGGTTGACAAATTCTTACACTTGGATAATTTTACTGCCAATTGGGTCAAAAGTGGACATAGTTATCTAAAATAATTTCTTAAAGTGTTTGTTGAAAACCTTACATTAATTTGAAAAACATTTAACCAAATGATTACTTTACAACACACGAAGATCAAAAGAGCATTTGGACAAAGCACGATTTAGTTGAATAATGATTTTGGTGGGCACTTGTACTTTGAGCTTGTTGGGTGCATCTCTTTCGTAGCTTTACAAATGATAAAAAAAAGGAAGAACTTTCAGCAATATCCGGGTGTATAGATGTGGGCAATTGCACGCATAGATGTATATGCTTGGTTTACCATGTGCACATGATTTGGTTCCCTATATTTCACAATCTAACTCTTTTACGCTATGAATGATTAACAATCATTGGAAACAATTGGTATTACATGACAACAATGCTAATGAGAATGTAAAGGTTGAAGAGGAGATCGATAATGCAATGGACATAGAAATGGAAGGTATTTTAAAGAGATACAAGAGCACTACAACTTTACAAAAGGCAAAAATAAAGAAAAAAACTATGTGAAATAATGAATCTCGCTTCAAGTCAAACATTGAAGGGTAGGTTTAGGGGTAGCTACAAGAAGTTCAAGGATGATATAAAATCAACTAAGCGCAATCTATCCCTATTTGAGCATGTCTTGATGGATGAGCAAGTGTCAACGACAACAACTACAATACACTCCACACAAAAGGTGATAATGAAAGAGAGCAGGTGACAACTTAGTGTGCGAAAGGAACCGCCTCCATGTGTTGTTGATATGTTACAGATGTGATCGATGTACTGCGGGAAGGTCATTGTGGGTACAGAGTTGTTAGTAATGCATTGAGCATGGATAATGACTGGTTAAAGGTGTGTATTGACATATCGATGGAGCTACAAAGCAAGGAACGCTTGTATGACAGCATATTTGGAAATGAAAGAAGATCAGAGTTAATTAAATCACTTGATTGTGCTATCACTCATGCTCCATATGACAAGTGAATGTCAATGTCGGATATTGGTTTGGTAGTTGCTTCTTGCTATAATTTAGCTTTTGTGCACGTATCTAGATATCAATCATTCACAATACTACCATTGCATTCACCGCCTCTGGCTACTCGCAAGATAGTATACATCGGATTTATCAATATGAATCATTTTATTCAAATGCAAATGCGTGAAAAATTTTCATTGTTTCCAACAATATCAATTTGGAGAAGAAAGTGTGGAGCAATGAGACAAACTCAATGATACAGGTAAGTAACTGATTAACTTCAAGTATCAAATTATAAATTTATAAAGTTCTCTAACGTCATTTTATGTTTAAATGCATGTAGCTAGTGACTCTATAATGACATTTTGTATGAAATCAAATTTTGCGAAAGAATTAGATGTAGAAAAAATTTGGATTAATACTCATTTTTGTGTTTGTTTGTCATGATTTTAACTTTGACATCATTTTATGTTTAAATGCAGGTAGATAGTGACTCTATAATGATATTTTGGATAAAATTAAATTTTGCGAAAAAATTGGATGTACAAAATTTTGGATTAATGCTCATTTTTGTATTTGTTTTTTATGATTTCAAAGAAGAAAATGTTATTTAATTTTTTTATATATTTTTATTTGGTTTGCATTTAACAAGTTGATTTGCACGTAAATTTTTGTGATTTCCACATAACAATAGTTTGCACGTAATAAAAATTGGTTTGCACTTAAAATTACTCTTTTTAAGATGGAGGGAATTGTAGCGCTCAGCTTTTCCCCTGTTATGCTAAGAAAGGATGGTTTATGCTCTGAATATGTCAAGGGATAAGGCTATCTGATTGTGGGATGGACTGGAGAGAAAAAAAATGAAGTTTTTCAGTCAACATGCCCCGCTACATGACCGTGTGGCATGGCCATGTAGGGACATATTTGATGTATTTCAAATTCTAGTCGACGCACAACCAAAAGAACTTGAAGAACAAGCGACACGGCCTGCGACACGACCATGTCGGTACCCATGCATGGGTTCTCGATGTACGTGGACTTCTGGTATTTTACACACGTCGATTTAAGCTTAAATACCTCGACACGGCCGGCGACACGATCGTGTTCGAGACAGTGTCCGTCAATTTTACTCCAGAATTCCTTAACGGCTTCCCGAGGGCCTACACATTGAAAAGGCAAAACATGTCATGCGTGCCCAGGGAATTTGCGCGTTGGAACTGGTTTTTAAGCCCCATTTTGATCCGTTTTGAGCCGCTTAATAAAGGAATGTTAGATCCAAAAGTTAGCGGAGCTCTGTGAACTCAAATGAAGAACTATTTTCAACAACGTATAAACAACTTGCTTGTTTTTTTAAGCATTTTTTTGAAGGTCGAACCTAGTTCCTCTAATTATAGGGCTTGGCCACAGTTCATTGTGAACCACTGGGGCATAGAATTACAGCCCCGACATATTTGCATTAGATGCCCGAGTTCGAATCCAGGATATGTATGGTGTGTGAAGCTTAATCGAGTTTGTGGCCTGATTCGGTGATGGATTGATTATCACTTGCATTTAGGGACTTGTGGTAGTGCGTATGTAGTCATAATGTCGTTATAGTAAATAGTGTCTGAAAGTATCTAGTTGTGGGCCTAAATCACCTAGAGGGGGTGAATAGGTGGATTCTATGGCTTTTTGCGGAATTAAAAATATGAGAAATAAAGCGCACAGAAACCAAAAGAGCACAGCACAACACAAGGATATATAGTGGTTCCCCGATGTGGGTAGTCCACTTTCCACCTCACCTATCTAGCACGACCGGCTAGACTAGGCTACTTCACTAATCTCGGATTATGAATAATCCTACAACTCAAAGTCACCACTCCTACAACTCGGAGACAAATCTCCTACAAACTCGGAAGAAAAACATCCTACAAACTCGGAGTAAAACTCCTACAACTCGGAAGAAAAACTTCCTACAACTCGGAGACAACGCTCCTACAACTCGGAGTAAAACTCCTACAACTCGGAAGAAAAACTTCCTACTAGCTCGGAGACAAAGCTCCTACAAACTCGGAGTAGAAGAAAAACTTCCTACTAGCTCGGAGACAAAGCTCCTACAAACTCGGAGTAAAACTCCTACAAACTCGGAGGCAAACCTCCTACAAAGATATGTAAAGGTGTTTTACCAAACAACTAAGATTGACAAGCAATCTAACTTAGGAACTCTAGAGAGAGTTCTTTACTTCAGATCTTGAAAGAATAAATCTCTTCTTCCTGAAAATAAATTCAGTCCTTTGAAAATGGAGGAAGAAGAAATCTTGAAATCGATGAAGACTTGATCTGAAACTTGGAGTCGACTGGATCAAGAAGAGATTAGATCTTTGAATAGCTTTGATTTTGCCGACTGCTCTTGGCGAAGAAGAATCGCAAAACTCTTTCTTGTCGGAGACGAAGAACTTGCGTGAGAAAAGGTCGGCCAACAGAGAGAGAGAGAGAGAGAGAATATTACTTTCACGATTAACCTTTTCGAAAAATTCAGAGAAAAATATATAGAGAGACCTCCTCTCCAACGGCTATAAGCAAGTCTTCCGGAAGATTATATTCCAACGGCTGTATGCAGATTTGAGGAAGATTTCTTTTAATGGTTGTAGAAGAAATAAGGAAGATTTCATCTCCAACGGCTAGCAGGAATTAAGGCAAATAAATCTCCAACGGCTGCATGCAGAAATTAAGGAAAACATTCTTTAAATTCAACAGGATTTGAAAAACGATACAGCGCAGAGCAAATCTGTCGTCTGTTAAAAATTCGTCGAACGGAACAGCGCTCGACGAAATGCTAAAATATGCGTTCGACGAATGGCCAATGCACTGTGTTCGACGAACGGTCAATGCTCCGCGTTCGACGAACGGCTACTTCTCTGCGTTCGACGAACGGCTACTTCTCTGCGTTCGATGAACTGCTACTTCTCTGCGTTCGACGAACTGTGAGCGACGAACTCACTTCATTCTTCAGCAAAGAGCGGTCGACGAAAGTTCTTCATTTCGTCGAACGGAGATCGACGAACTTGATCGACGAAATTACTTCACCTTCAGCAGAGCAGCGATCGACGAAATCAATACTGCGTTCGACGAACTGCCAATACTCTGCGTTCGACGAGCGGGATGTTGCGTTCGATGAACTCCTTCCTGCGTTCGACGAATTCCTGAATACTTGGGTAAATGTTTCTTCCAGATCAGCAACAACTTCTCTTGGCTCTTCCTTTGTGTTTGAATATAAAGTACATCCCAATAGAGAGATTCCACATGAGTCAACACCTTGGTCCATACAATGAGGAATTACATTGCAACCTGACATTGGTTTGTACTTAGTCATTTTAAAACCTGCAAACACATTACTAGAAAACAACATCAAATACAACTCAATTCAACTTAGTTCAAAGAGACTTCTTCAAATCAAGGTAATCGTGGATACAATTCCCAACAGTGTCCAATTTCCATGAAAATGTCCATGGATAGAGATAGGGCTTGTGGTGCATGTGAAATCTCAAGCATTTGGATGTGATTGTTTGTGCGATTTGATTGATGAATATTGATGAAACAAAGGTAGCTAGAAAGTGTGAAATTATTTGTAGTTGGAAGAACCCGTCAACCAATAAGGGAATAAGGACACCAAAAAATGAACACACTTTTCACAATAATAAAACTTTGGCAGCTAGTTACAAACGAACAGGGCTGAATACAAGTTGCATCCAACTTGAATCACGACAGCCAAAAGTAGAAAAGAACTTGGTCACGGACGGTGTCTGCTACTCCTCTGGAGCACACCACGAAGGTGATACTCGCTGCTCGCTACCGCCGGCGTTAACTCCTAACGCCCAGCGTTAGCTCTCAAGACGCTACTCGCAAGCTCGATGCTCGCACTCAAAGCTCGCTAGTCGCAATTAGACGAAGCTCGCCACACTTAACGCCTGGCGTTAACTCTAACGCTCCGCGTTAACTCACGAGCAAGAAACTCTCCTAGGTCGCCTGCCGAACTGACTCCGGGTTCGTTGCTCGCTAGGTAATGATGCTCGCCACTTTTTTTATGCATGCTCTTAGAGGGGGGTACCCCTCCTATTTATAGACAAAAAGGGGGGAGCTTGCGAGAAGGAGCTAACGCTGGCGTTAGTGATAACGTTGGCGTTAGCTCACTTCAAAAAATTAACACTCACCCTTGAAGTGAGCTCCGGGAACAACTCCAAGCAACGAGCGAAGCCTCCGGAATGGCCCCGCAGATAGGGGCTTTGTGAATATATCCGCGAGGTTGTCTTCGCTCCGCACATGCTCCACTGCGATCAAGCCACCCAGCACCTTCTCTCTGATGAAGTGATGCTCGATCTCTATGTTCTTGGTCCTTGCATGACACACTGGATTGGTTACCAGTTTCAATGCACTCTCATTGTCCCCGCGAAGCACAGTAGGTCCGCTGACCTCTTCGTCCACATACTCCACTAGTCTCCTTAGCCAGACACACTCCTGAGCTGCTAAGGACGACGTCTTGTACTCGGCCTCCGTGGTGGAAAGGGAAATAGAGTCCTGCTTCTTGCTACACCACGAGATAACAGCAGCTCCACACAAAAACACGTAACCTGATGTTGACTTGCGATCATCAGCATCACCTCCGTAGTCTGCATCCGTGCACCCATGCAGCTTGAAGTCAGATTTCTCTCCATAGGACAACCTCATCTCAAGGGTTCCCTTCACATACTTCAGAATCCCCTTAGCTGCCTCCAGATGAGGCTTCCGCGGCTCCTACATATACCGACTAACTCGGCCGACAGCAGAGGCGATGTCCGGCCTCGTAATAGTCAGGTAGATAAGACTCCCCATCAGTGCCCGAAAGATCCTCGGATCAGGAAGAATCCTCCCTTCTTCCTTCCGAAGCTTCAGCCCAGCCTCCAGAGGAACGGAACTGCTCTTCCCCTCCTTCATGCTGAATCTCTCGATGATCCTCTCGGCATACGCCCTTTGGGAAACGTACAACCCGCCACTTCTCTTCTCAACTTGGAGGCCAAGGAAATGGTGCAGTTCACCAAGATCCTTCATCTCGAATCGTATGGAAAGCTGCTGTCTCAGCGTCGCGACCTCCTCAGAGTTGTTCCCTGTCACGATCATGTCTTCGACGTATAGCAACACCAGCACGTGAAGACCACCACTTTTCTTCACGAACATGCTGGAGTCTGAGTCTGAGGCATCGTAGCCACAGAACTGCAAGTACTCCGCAATTTTCCTATACCAGGCTCTCGGCGCCTGTTTTAACCCGTAGAGGGCCTTCTTCAGCTTGCAGAGGTGATGTGGTAGTGACTTGGACACGTATCCAGGTGGTTGCACCATGAATATGTCTTTGTCAATCTCTCCGTACAGAAACGCGTTCTTCACATCAAGCTGCCATAGCTTCCAACCTCGGCACGCCGCCAGAGCGATGACCGTCCTCACCGACGTCATCTTTGCGACAGGACTAAATGTCTCCTCGTAGTCCTCTCTATAGGTTTGTGAGAAGCCTCGAGCGACAATCCTCGCCTTGTACCGCTCTACTTCTCTATCTGCTCTCTTCTTGACCTTGTACACCATTTGCAGGTGACAGGTTTGATGCCCTCCACCATGGGAACCAGGTACCATGTTTCATTCTTCTCTAGGGCCTCCATCTCCTCAATCATGGTCGTGTCCCACTCCTTGATGCCAGCTGCATCATCAAAGCAGGCAGGTTCCCTCTCATCGAGTGGTCCTGCAAAGAAGCAGGAGACCAAACTCACGAAGTTCCCCTCCTTATAGCGAGAAGGCAGGACGATGGTCCGCTTCGACCTCCTCAAGGCTTGGCCACTATCTACCACACCGGTAGACTCCTCCGCTTGAGCTTCTCTCTCAACTGCTCTTGAAGTAGCGCTCCCCCTGCTTCTAGAGCCCGAAGCTCCCCCTGAGCTAGAAGCTCCTCCTTAGTCAGATGGCGATGGAGCACTAGGAGAGAGCAGTGATTCAAGCCTTCATCATTACCCAGTGGCGAGCATCATTACCCAGCCTTCTTGCCTTGAACAAAGGTTGTTCTCTCTTGCAGAGATTCAAGCCTTCATCATCAAGAGAGATAGAAGTCTTCTTTCTTCCTTCTGAAGAAGAAGACAGTGGAGCTGCTCTGAACCAACCTGTCCAGGAACAGCTCAATATGAGCATATGTTGAAGTATTCTATTGATAAGATTGAATCAATAGTAAGAGATCTTTATTCTATTGTTACTTTATTTTGTAAGAGCTATTCAGCTCTGAGAAGGTTGAAAAAGGGTGTTGTCTGAAGTAGGTCTAGGAGGTGGTCTGAGTTGTAGGATGTGGATTCCTCTGAGTTGTAGGGTTGTTGTGCCTGAGGTAGGAGCTAGTGATAGCTCTGAGCTGTAGGGAATATTGTCCTGAGGTAGGATCATCTGAGATCTGAGAAGTTCTTAGGAACTTGTGGTGTAAGCTCTAAGAGCTGAGAAGATAACTTGGAGGAGTATCTTTGACCCTATCTAACATTGGAGTTAGAGGGGTGTAGGGGGACAGTGGACTACCCATCACTTGGGGAACCACTATAAAATCCTTTGTGTTGTGGCTGTGATTCTTTGAGCTTGAATTTATTGGTTGCGAGAAGGAACACTCCCCCTTGAATTTATTGGTTGCTTGAATTTGATCCTATTTATAGACAAAAGGGGGGGAGCTTGCGAGAAGGACCTAACGCTGGCGTTAGCGATAACGCTGGCGTTAGATCACTTCAAAAAGCTAACACTCCCCCTTGAAGTGAGCTCCGGGAACAGCTCCAAGCAACGAGCGAAGCCTCCGGAACGGCCCTGCAGATAGGGGCTTCGTGAATATATCCGCGAGGTTGTCTTCGCTCCGCACATGCTCCACTGCGATCAAGCCACCCAACACCTTCTCTCTGATGAAGTGATGCTCGATCTCTATGTGCTTGGTCCTTGCATGACACACTGGATTGGTTACCAAGATCCTTCATCTCGAATCGTATGGAAAGCTGCTGTCTCAGCGCAGCGACCTCCTCAGGGTTGTTCCCTGTCACGATCATGTCATCGACGTATAACAGCACCAGCACGTGAAGACCACCACTTTTCTTCATGAACATGCTGGAGTATGAGTCTGAGGCATCGTAGCCACAGAACTGCAAGTACTCCGCAATCTTCCCATACCAGGCTCTCGGCGCCTGTTTCAACCCGTAGAGGGCCTTCTTCAGCTTGCAGACGTTATGTGGTAGTGACTTGGACACATATCCAGGTGGTTGCACCATGAATATGTCTTTGTTAATCTCTCTTTACAGGAACGCGTTCTCCACATCAAGCTGCCACAACTTCCAACCTCGGCTCGCCGCCAGAGCGATGACCGTCCTCACCGACGTCATCTTTGCGACAGGACTAAATGTCTCCTCGTAGTCCTCTCCGTAGGTTTGTGAGAAGCCTCGAGCGACAAGCCTCGCCTTGCACCGCTCTACTTCTCCATCTGCTCTCTTCTTGAACTTGTACATCATTTGCAGGTGACAGGTTTGATGCCCTCTACCATGGAAACCAGATCCCATATTTCATTCTTCTCTAGGGCCTCCATCTCCTCAATCATGGTCGCGTCCCACTCCTTGATGTCAGCTGCATCATCAAAGCAGGCAGGTTCCCTCTCATCGAGTGGTCCTGCGAAGAAGCAGGAGACCAAACTCACAAAGTTCCCCTCCTTATAGCGAGAAGGCGGGACGATGGTCCACTTCGACCTCCTCAAGGCTTGGCCACTATCTACCACACCGGTAGACTCCTCCGCTTGAGCTTCTCTCTCAACTGCTCTTGAAGCAGCGCTCCCCCTGCTTCTAGAGCCCGAAGCTCCCCCTGAGCCAGAAGCTCCTCCTGAGCCAGATGGCGATGGAGCACTGGGAGATAGCTCCAACTCCACAGTAGAGTCCTCAGTGACTCTCTCTTCTTCCCTGCTTGAATCTCCACTTTCCGGCAGCACCACAGAAGAGACTCCCTGATTCGAGACCAGTTCGTCAAACACTACGTCGCGCGAGACGACGAACTTGTGGGTCTGCGGATCCATGCGCTTCCACCCCTTCTTCCGCTCATCGTAGTCGATGAAGATACACTTTCTCACTTTCGGCTCCAACTTGGTTCTCTGAGCGTCCGGGACGTGCACGAAGTAGGTAGAACCAAAAACTTTCATGTGACCTACATTATTTGGCTTCTCTCCGAACATGAGCTGGTGTGGAGACACCATCATGTTAGGACTCAGAGGTAGCCGGTTGATCACATGTGTAGCACACGCCATTCCCTCCGCCCATAAGGCCTTGGGAATGCTCTTGGCATGTAGCCAACTCCTGGTAGTCTCCACCAGATGGCGGATCTTCCTCTCTACCACCTCATTCGGCTGAGGGGTGTGAGCGCAGGAGAGCTCCCGCCGAATGCCGAACCTCCTGCAGAAAGAAGCAAACTCATTGGAGGTAAACTCTCCTCCATTGTCGCTTCTCAGCTTCTTTACTCTGCTGTTCAGCCTCCCTTCCACAAGCTCCTTCCACTCTTGGAACTTCTTGAATACTTCTGACTTCTCTCTCAGAAAGTATACCCACGTATAGCGGGTGTAGTTGTCCACCAGAACTAGCGCATACTTATTGCCTTCATAAGTAAGGGTGGCGCACGGCCCCATAACATCAGCATGTGCGCACTCAAGAGGTGCCTTACACCTAGTCTCTGACTTGTCAAATGGAAGTCGATGTGACTTTCCATATTGGCAGCCATCGCACACATGGTCGTCGTCGTAGGAAGAGAGATGAGGCAGGCCACTCACTAGGCCCTTTGTCGCCATCATCTTCAGCTTGTCCATCCCCACATGACCCAGCCTCTCATGCCAGATCACAGCGCTCTCGTTACTCTTCAGCTTGTCCACGTAGGCATTTGCAGACAGAACATACAAATCCTTCACCCTTCTCCCGGTGAGCGTGACGTCAGCATCGACAGACGATAGGTTCTTCAGGAACTTCACCTCCTTCGGTCCAAACAGCATGTGGTATCCAGCATCCACTGCGTTAGCAACCGAGAAGAGGTTCTTCTTCATGCCAGGCACGTGATACGCACTCTTCAGTGTCACTGGCTTCTCTCTACTCCCAAGAGATACCTTCCCTTCTCGCTCCACAGGATGTACTGTATCATCCGCAGTGATGATAACATCTGTTCCTTCATATGCTTCCAAGGAGTCAAATTTGGACATATCTCCAGTGAGATGATGCCCGCAACCTGAATCCACTATCCAGTCGTTCTCGAGGTTGATGGAGGCTAAGACATCGACTGACGTTGTCGTCATCTCTGCCAGGAAACAATTGTCTCCCCTCTCACCGCCCTGGTGACCTCCACCTCTTCCTCCACCTCTCTGGTGATCTCCCTCCTTGTTAGCAACATGACCGGCCTTCAGATTGGACCGGCAGTCCATTGCCATGTGCCCGTACTTCCTACAGGCAAAGCAAAGGGATCTCCCCATCTCATCGCGCGCAGGGAGGAACTTCCTCCCATCTCCCTGAGAGGACGTTGAAGGTCCATCTCCGGAGTTCTTCTTTTTCTTGTCCCAGGACCTCCTCTTTCCTGAGAACAAAGCCTCACCATCTCCCCCTGAGATGGATACTCCCGCCATTTGCTTCGCCAAGCTCTCCTGAGACGACAGCAGGTTCTCTAGCTCCAATAAGGAGGGCTGAGTAGCCCACCCTTGCACAGAAGTAACGAAGGGGACATATTCATTCCTCAAGCCTCGGAGTATGTGTCGCTTCAACTTCGCCTCTGAGATCGGCTCGTCTGGATCCAAGGCCGAGATCTCCCCAGACAGGTTCTTCACCTTCAGGAAGAAGGTGGATATCGCCATCTCGCCTTGAGTCGACCTCGCCAACTCATTCTCCAGGAATTGTAGCCGCGCTACATTCTTCTTGTTAAATAACCCATCGAGGGCTATCCATATCGCAGACGCTGACTTGCAACCAATGATGTGGTCGAACAAGTCAGGCGATATGGCTCTCTTCAAGGTGAACTCTGCCTTGGCGTTGGCTTCCTCCAAGCTCTCACAGCTGGACCATTTTCACCGACAGCTACTACTTCCTCTTGCTCCCCACCACCAACGACCTCCCAGAGATCCTCTCCAAGAAGGTAGCTCTCCATACAAGACATCCACTTCTTGTAGTTGGTTTGAGTAAGCAGCTCAATGTCAAGTCCCCTAGCATAGCCTCCTCCGCCGTCCATCTTGGTTGCTCAGTCCTTGTTCCCAACTATCCCTCTGATACTATGTGAAATTATTTGAAGTCGGAAGAACACGTCAACCAACAAGGGAATAAGGATACCAAAAAATGAACACACTTTTCACAATAATTAAACTTTGGCAGCTAGTTACAAACGAACAGGGCTGAATATAAGTTGCATCCAACTTGAATCACGACAGCCAAAAGTAGAAAAGAACTTGGTCACGGACGGTGTCCGCTACTCCTCTGGAGCACACCACGAAGGTGATACTCGCTGCTCGCTACCGCCGGCGTTAACTACTAACGGCCAGCGTTAGCTCTCAAGACGCTACTCGCAAGCTCGTTGCTCGCACTCAAAGCTCGCTAGTCGCAACTAGACGAAGCTCGCCACACTTAACGCCTGGCGTTAACTCTAACGCTCCGCGTTAACTCGCGAGCAAGAAACTCTCCTAGGTCGCCTGCCGAACTGACTCCGGGTTCGCTGCTCGCTAGGTAATGATGCTCGCCACTTTTTATGCATACTCTTAGAGGGGGGTACCCCTCATATTTATAGACAAAAAGGGGGAGCTTGCGAGAAGGAGCTAACGCTGGCGTTAGCGATAACGCTGGCGTTAGCTCACTTCAAAAAGCTAACAGAAAGAACGGCGGTGGGGTATAATTGACCTCCTTCGTAAGATAGAAATATGGAAATGGTAGAAGGGCCTATGAGAGATAGGTATAACCGCCCATGCCATTTGTGATTGGAGAGGAGTTTGTAGAAGGGCCCAAGAAAGTATATATCGGTCACTCTGATTGTTAGGGTGTTGGTACAAGGGCTTGAGAGATGGGTATAACCAACCCCACTCGTTTAAGCAAGGATTCTAGTAGAAGGGACATAATGATGGGTATAAGCGACTAAATTCATGTTTTGTGTTTGGAACGCCTTGAGCGCGTTTGATGCTTATGACACGATGTTATGCTAGACTCATATACGTTGTGATAGGTGTCGTGGTGGATCCATAGAAAATACCCGTTTTGCATGCATGTTGCAATGTAGGCACTTTTATTTACTTGCTCGACATAGAGAATTTGTTTGATGTCTGTGACAACTAGATAGTATCATTTGATATGATTGATCATATTGCTTTATTTGCATATATAGAAAGTACTAGCTTATAGGGTGATGTAGTTTCCCCGAGGTCTACTAGGATGGTCAAGAGGAGTGTGGTTGTTACACGGTTTATGTTCAGCTTATAGCTGACCCTCTTTGTTCTCCTCATGTGTATTTTGTTGTAGGGCGCAGTTTGGAGGCAGGTGCCTGCTAGCATGCTTAAAAGTAAAATAAATAAAAAGTCTTGTGAAGTGTTGCACTTTCTATTTAGCTAGTAGCTTCTTTTGTTTTGGCCCGCATGCCGATCGTGTTTGAGTGTTTGTACTTCTTCTGGACAATTTGATATATATGTCATAAGGTCATGAACTATGATGTTTGAGTGCTTCCTGGACTGAGATTCTTAGTACTCTGTGATGAGAAATTTATTGGAGCAGTCTTTTATACCATTTTTTTAATATCTAGCTTGGAATGATTGTATGATGTGAGATCCAGACGAACCTATAACATTCGATCATTGTTGTGAGATCCAGACTTTTGAAATAAGTTCCTAAAGTTTATTTTGCTAGATTTTAGTCCCCCAAGTTTAGGAATCAGTAGATAATATTTCCATCATTAGATTGCTGAGGTCCAAAAGGTAAACACTCTCATATTTAATTAAAAAATGAACACAAAAATAAATACACGCTTATAATTTAAAAAGAATTTTATGATTTATTCGCTCGCAGTCGGAACCACTATCCTCTCCCCATGAACCGCTCATACCCTCGTGAAACCCGCTCTTGGAGCCGAAACCATTAAGCTTATATGGTTTTATGATTGCAATTTCTTCTATTCGGTGCAATATTTTATGATCACTGGTTTTGTGATTGCTTATTGGGTTTGTTATTTCTAGCTGCAATTTGTTCATTTTATTGTACTTCAAATATTTGTTCCAATGTAAGTTTATGATTGCAATTTGTTCCAATGTTGACTAATGGTTGCAGTCTGAACCTGCTCTTGGAAGAACAACACAAAGAGCATAGGATAAGGGTTTTCAAATGGTATACATATTCACCTCCTTCGTCCGGAAATGAGCCTCTTTCGAAACGAGAATGGAGGCAAGAAGATGCGAGATTTCCACCGCAAATGAGAATGCAAGAAGAAACATATTTTTGTAAGGTAATTGTTATTCGCATGCCATAAATAACTATCCGCAGACCAACTTTTTCCCACTTTATTTGAGTTCACACATTGTTATCCTCAGACCAATTTTAAACTAGCTTGAGCAGTCGTTGTCTTCGTTCTCTTGAGCAGGGCCTGACAATGAAGGAACATCTCCGACGACCTTCTGAGCACTTCAATGTGTGCACGGATAGTGATTCATAAAATAAATGCGCGGATAGAGCCCGAGTTGAGGAAGAAAGACGATTTCTTTGCTGTTCATGCAATTTCGGTTTGTTTAGGAAGATTTAGATAGCTAGAGTTACTCTCTTCATATGATGAGGAAGGCGAAGAAGACAACCAATTTTTTTTTCTTTTTTTTACTGCTATGTGGATAACAAAAATATCTATGAATAACAAATTTGCGAATAGACAAACGCGGTTTGAATCGTCTTTTGTAAAATAAGCTATTTTAAAATCAATGTATTGTTTATTAAAAATAAACAAGTAATCAAAAATATCATTTCCATTTATGATTTAACGAAAATCTGATGGCAAGATTGAAATCCTTTTAATTTATAAAGTTGAGAACAGAAATCTTATAAAATAAAATTTTGAGAACTTAAATTAAAAAAAAAAACTTCACAAAGCTTATGAGAACTTAAAATTTATAGAGAGCTATTAGTCATAAAAGCACTCTCCCCAGATTTCCATAATCTCAAACGCCTTGAAGCCTGAAATTTCCTCAAAATTAAATGTAATTAATTAATGACAGTAGATTATAGTCAATTTTCACAGCAAATTCCCTCAGAATTTAATGCCATAATAACTAATAAGCCATTACTGCAAAAATGTGAGTGAGAAGCAAAACTAATCCCCTTTAAAACATAAAAAAAGATTTATTTTAGGGAATTGTTAAAGGCAAATCAGAATTGGCTATTCACAAACCAATTTCTATGAGTTATTACGCACCTTTTGAAAATATGTTTTGTACATGTAGTTTTAGGAAAAGTGTTCAACATAAAAATTGTAGATCTCGTCGAGATCTACAACTTTTGTGTTGAACACTTTTCCTAAAAAGGTATGTACAAGACGTATTTTCTTGTTATTTTCGAAAATTCATTATAGTTACGATCAGAGCGACAATACGTCTTGTGCGTGCATTTTTAGGAAAAGTGTTCAACACGAAAGTTGTAGATCTCGACGATATCTACAATTTTAGTGTTGAACACTTTCCTAAAAATGCATGTACAAAGCATATTTTCAATAGGCGTGTAATAACTCATAGAAATTGATTTGCGAATAGCCAAGTCTGATTTGTCTTTAACAACTCCCTTATTTTATTTTATTTGTCTGCTAAGACTAAGACATATGAGTTATTTTTTTGGTTAATAACGGTAATAAAAACCTTCCGTTTATGGATTTCATCTTCAAAAATCGGTTCTTTATCTCCCTCTTTCCTTCTTCACACATGGAAATCAGCCCTGGTTTTCATCCCCTCTGGTCTCTTGTAAGGAAGAGCAAGAAATTTAGAAAAGGAGAGAATTAAGGTAGCAGTGAAATAGAAAGAGGGCAGGGAGAAGGAGAATTGCTGCATCCCTGATCTCTGCTTTGCGGCGGCGGCGGCGATGGAGAGAAGCACATGCAAGCTTTGTTTTTGTAGCTTCTCCAATGGCCGCGCACTCGGCGGCCACATGCGGTGCCACTTCGCTGCGGCTGCCGGCGCTGCGGTAAAGCCTCTGCTTTCCGATGAACTTTCCACCTCGAACTCCTCGCGGGAAGCAGAAACGGTCTTCCAGGTCCGGGATAGCGAGACAGAGTCTTCCCACCTCTCGTCGTTTCCGGCCGGAATCCATCGCCGGCGCTCAAAGCGCCATCGTCCCTCCTCATCCTCCATGAGGGAGCTACTGAGCTCGGAGTCGGACGTGGCCATCTGTCTCATGATGCTGTCAAGAAACGTTTGCGACGGCGATGAAGACGGAACAGAGGAGGTGAACAAAGTTTCCGGCCGGTTTCAGTGCCGGTCCTGCAAGAAGATCTTCTCGTCCTACCAAGCGCTCGGCGGGCATCGCGCGAACCACAAGAAGTCGCCGGGTTGTACGGCTTCTCCTCCGTCGCCGGACGCCGATGAAGGCGCCGGGAAAAGGAAGGCCGTAGTCCACGAGTGCTCTTTCTGCCTCAGGGTCTTCACCTCCGGCCAAGCACTCGGCGGGCACAAGAGATCCCACCTGCCCTGCCCACCCCCATCCGGCGCCGTCACCTCGCCGGCGCCTAGTTCACCGCCGACCACCGTTCATGGAGCTTCCAAGCTCTGCAAGTCCTTGTTCGATCTAAATCTCCCTGCTCCGCCGGATCACGAGGATGCTGAATTAAAAGCCGGTGGTTTTGCAGATTAGACTGCAACTACAGTTTCCCGTAACAGCTTCCCTTCTTCCTCGAATTAATGTATTTTTTACTTAAAAGTATTTTACCAAGGTTTTGAGAACCGGAAGTAGGAGAGTTTCAAAGTTTAACCGGCTGAACCAGGGTTGAACCGGGTTTAACTACATATACTGATATATCATATAATACGCACCATTTGATTCTACAAAGTTACCATAAGGAGTTAAGGACATACATGCATAACAAGCAAGGCAAATTATATTCTACAATTCATCTCCTTATAGCTAGCCGACAGTCGAGATCTTTCTTTAGAACGAACCTCTCCTTTGCATTCTGTCAGATGGGCTGCTCCGGGGGGCAAGCCTTCTGCTTCTGATCCCGGGAGAATAAAATAAGAAGAATGGCTGTTGTTTCGTCAGCTGTGAAAGACGCTCTTGCCTCAGTTTTTGTTGGCCCCTAAGCCCACTATCAGTTTTGCTCTCGCTATGTCCTTGAAAGCTTGACAGACTGCCCATTAGCGGTCCAGTTTAGCAGACCTACCAATCGGCCTCCCCAAGCCCCTAAGTAGAATTCTTGGCATCATAGAGGCTTGGTCTAGTTTTGACTACCTCTGGTATTCTATCATTCTTTTAGGGTTTAGGGTTTTATTATGGTGATGTTTTTCACACAAAAACTTTAATGCAGTGAAAAAAGATCATCAACTAACCATGAAAGTAATGCAGAAAGCCAGAAACATCACCATAATATATTATCAATAATCAAAATCAAATCTATCAATTGATTCCGCTCCAAATTTTTCAAGATCGATATGTTCTAGAATATTATTTGCACATTCATCATCTGTATAATAAAATTTGAAATAAATCAATCATTTCACATACAAGTAGATAAATATATAAAATAGTTGAGCATGTTTATATTTATATAAATTATCATTAGTGTGATCATTTTGTTGATTACAAGCCTGAACTTCTCCCACAATTGGCATTGCGATTTCTTGATAGATTCCACTCTCCAAATCATTATAATTAAGCTCTGGAGCAGGCACTTCCTCAACTACCCAGAAATCCACAGAATCAATACTCGTGTAATCAAGATGATCATAACTTCTTTTTTTAAAGTATGTCCTACGAAAAATTATAATGTATAAGACAAAATTCACATTTAAGACTTTATAACATAAAGGTAAAAGTGTAAAACAGTAAAATTTCACATGTATGAATTTGCATACCTATCCCTCATATTTAGATTGTAGCGAACATACACAAGATCATTGAGTCTTTGATGCTCAAGGTGATTTCTTCGAGTTGTATGACTTTGCTCAAAGACACTCCAATTCCTTTCGCAACCAGAGGAGGATGAAGTTTGACTAAGTATACGAATAGCCAATTTTTGTAATTGTGGAGCACTAGAACCAAACATCTTCCACCATTCATCTAAGAAGCAAGGATAAAAATAATAGTAAAGTTAAAAGCTAAATTGTAAAATAATGTAACATAATCAAATTAACCTTTTTAATGTACTGACCTGGTTGCATTTCTTTTGACATTTTGATTGTGATCGGCTTCCCAAAGCTCTCAAGTTGATCACGATATAGCATAACCTCATTCATTGCAACTGATGATTTATTACAAATGTCTTTATTACCAATAAGATCAATTAAACCTTGTACAACTTCGGGTTTATTACAGTAGTTGACTTGATCATATTGGAATGAAGGGTTCAAAAAATAAGTTGCCATCTGCCATCAGTGTGCATCCACTTACTCTCCAATGCTCTCTATATGAATCTATAAGAAGTCGACATTCTTCTTTGCAGTCTCTAAGCAAATTAATTCTCATCATATGGTAGGAGGGCAACTTATAGCCAGGTCCAATTGCAGCAATAGCATCGATAGCTTTTTGTGCAAATGCTGAATTCAAAGCATTTATAGGAATACAACTATCAAAAAACCATCTTGCTACTGCCATATCAGCACGATGTACCACCTCTTTTGATGCCAATACACTTTTCAGAGAAGGTTGTGATCCTGCAGATGTTCTAGGAGCAAAATAATTTTCAACTTGATCTACTTTTCTTTTTCCTTTATCTTGTACGACAGAATTTTGAGACTTAAGAATTGAGGAAGTTCTTTCATCATTCACATGATCACCGTATGGATTTACGCTATCTAAAGATTCTTGGGCGTCTATTTTTTTGTCACTAATCAATTTTAAATTTTCTTGCATCTGATTCCGAATGTCTTGTGGAACTTTTTTGCAAGCACCGATATTTCCTTTTATACCAGCTAGATGTTGCTTCATCCTATTAATTCATCCACCCTTATAAACCACTCCACAGTGTAAACACTTATATTGTTTTTACCATCAGAACTCTGAAGTAGGCTAAAATGATTCCAACCAAGATCATTTTTTTCACGCACAGCTTGTGAAGATACGCTAGAAGGCTCGGTAGGAGTATCCATTTTCTGGTATAATCAAACTAAACACAATACTCCAAAACATAATAATAACAATTAACAAATAACAACATTGAATTTTCAAGAACATAGCAGTCTAGCACATCTAGCAATCTAGCACATCTACTAACAAATAATGAATCATTTCAGTTAAGTTTTACCTAAATTTTACGCCTCTGGGAATACAGATGGAGATGGCTTTAACCTTATCAAAATCTGAGTTTATGCATCTAAGGAAATGATCTGATGGGTTTCTCAGTTATGGGCAGGGGAATCCTGCTTCTGCGAAGAACTGAAAAAAAAAACTGAAATCAATCAGATGAGCCGCCATTAAACATGATTATTACAAAGTATTAATTTCCCCTCCCATTTGGTATACCTCGTATGCTCCTGAAGCCTTCCCAAAGTAAACATTTTTTCCTCCGGAGAGCAAGTAGAGCTGATCAAAACTGAAATCAATCAGACTTCGCTGCTGGGCTGGTGAATAGAAGCTATTTCGGTAAAAAGATTGACAGATTGGCATCGGGTAGCTTGATAAATCGATGGCTTGAGAAATCAGAAATCGTTACCTCCAAATCGATCACCCGGCGAAGTAGTCGTGGAGAGGGAGGAATATCGGGAGGAAGAAGAACTGAGATCTTCTCGCCGGTCACCTCCAAATCGATCGGTTAGCTTGCTCGCTCCTCGCCGGGTGCCCCCAAATCGTGCCGGCGAAGTAGTCATGGAGAGGGAGGAATATCGGGAGGAAGAAGAACTGAGATCTTCTCGCTGGTCACCTCCAAATCGATCGGTTAGCTTGCTCGCTCCTCGCCGGGTGCCCCCAAATCGTGTCTTTCGCCGTTTCTCCTTCCTGAACAAACCCTAAAGGCCTATAGCATAAAACATAAATGGTGGCCCTCCATCTGCACCGTTGGATTTGAAATCCACGGTCCATTTGATAACCGGCCGGTTACGGGAAAACCGGGCCGGTTCCCGGTTGCCCGGTTTGACCAGCCGGTCAGCCGGTTTTCGACCGGTTCTGGACGAATCCTGTTTTGGGCATCTAACCGGACCGGACTGGCGACCGGTCGACGGTTCGACCGATCGGACCTGCCGGTCCGGTCCGGTTATGAAAACCTTGACTTTTACACTCTTAATATTTGCAAGAAATATATTTTAATGTATTTTTACTTAAAGTACTTTACACTCTTAATATTTATAAGAAATATATTTGAGATTACTGTTATTTTCAAGTGAATTTTTGGGACCTCTATTATTTCCAAATGAGGAAGGGGGAGCTTTGGTGTACTAGTTGAATTGTTGTCGTGTGACCTTGAGGTCACGGGTTCGAGTCCTGGAAGCAGTCTCTTTCAAAATTGCTGGGTAAGTTTGTCTGCATTTCATTCTTGCGATGGGACCCTTACTCGGACCCTCACTCGCGTGTGAATGTTTCGTGCACCGGGTTTTCCCTATTATTTTTAGATGAATTTTCAAATGAATCTTTTAGAGTGGTGTTATGTGCTATTTTTACTACGTGCAAACCACTAAAAAAATCTCAACTTCAAATGAGATTAAAGTCACTAAACCCTAAAAAGAACTAAGTGCAGCCCACCCTCTTTTTTCTCTCCCGTGCAGCTGTTCGTGTGAAGGGTGAAACCCTACTCCCGATTTTCGCACAGCGTCAGCTGCTTCCTGTACCATTTTCGCCGACGAATGTCTCCCCCACCACCTGTTCTTGTGTGCCCTGCCGACGGTGAACCTTCTCCTACAATCGGTGATTCCCCGTCAAGGTAAATATCCACCGGATCAAGCTTTCTCTCCCCTTTTTTTTGCATTTTTCGATTAGTTCCTCTCATTTTTTTGCATTTGCCACATCCCTTCTTCTTCTCTAGCGTGCTTCTGCTATGCTCTCCCTCAATCTACCGCAAGACCTCCACTCGCAGACATCGGCTCTTTCTCAGCTTTGATCGTAGAAATTCCTCGATGTCCTCTCATGTGAGCCCTCCAAACAATAAATTTACCTTAATCTATTTATCATCTTTAAGGTTCTTCCTAATGCAGTACAAGTGTTTGTTGGAATGCCGCACTGAACTTGATCTAAGATTAGTGAGTTGTAGTTTCTCCTCCCTTTTAATCCTAATGTAGCAACTGTTTGTTAGATTAGTAGTGCAGTTAATAAGATTAGTAGGGCTTCTTCATTTTTTTCATTCTCCTATTTTTTCTGCTAATTCCAATCAACCAGGTCTTGCATCAATTTTTCTTCTGGAAGTAAGCACAAAGATAGTTCATTTTCTATTTATTTCATATTATTACTTTGTTGTAAGATCATAGAGCATCAATCATACAACCTTTTGTTTTGAATCTTCGATCGCTGGAGCATCAATCATACAACCTTCGGATGATGGTATTGAATATTTGATCATTTGCCCATAGTTGTATGAATTTTAAATACAGTTCACTTTTTAAAACGAATAAAGTAGATGTAGTAATTTTCGTTTGTAGATATCAAACAGTTGTGCTATGAGGATTCAAATCCCTCTACTCGAGTTGATGTTGGCAATCATTTTATCACATCACATATTTTTCCAAGTAAGGGTGAGTTGATGTGTTGGGCAAGATAAATTGCGAAACGTTTGGGATTTGTCATTACTATGCAAAGTGCAGACAAATTAAGTAGTAGGTCTAAACCTAAAGTTCCACTTGGATGTGACAGAGCTAGGTATTATCGTGAAAACCAACGGAACAAAGGATGAGTGAGTCAAAATAAAAGAAAATCCACCTCAAAAAGGTGTGGTTGCATGTTCTCTCTTAAAGGACAAAAATTGCACATTCAGATGAGTGGAGCTTAATTGGAAGTCATGTGTGGGATTCACAACTATGAGATGGTTCATTTAGAAGCTCATTCGTATGCAGGAAGATTGGAACCAAATGAGCATGTTATTGTCCATTAGATGTATATTACATGTGTTAAGCCAAGAAAAATACTTACAACGTTGAAGCAAAGAGATCCTTCTAACTGCACAGTCTTACGAATAGTATACAATGCAAGAGTGAGAATGCAAAAAGAAGAATTACAAGGTGGAACACATATTCAATTCCTATATAAATGTATTACCGAACACGAATACATTAGTTATAATTGAATTTTTCAAAGAGAGTGGTGCTTCAGAGAGTATTTTTTTCTCACACAGTTTCTGTTCAACTTAGTAAATTATGTTTCTACTGTGTTTCTTATGGACTGTTCCTACAAAACAAATATGTATCGCTTGCCATTGCTTAACATTGTTGGAGTTACTTCCACCAATCAAACATTTTATTCAACATTTGCTTTCATATCAAATGACACAAGATAGTTATTTTTGGGCACTTGATTACTTTAAATCTATTTTGGACCAACATTGTATGCCACAAGTGATAGTAACTGATAGATAAATTGTCTTAATGAATGTTATTGAATTTTTATTCTCTCAAACCAAAAACATTTTATGCAAGGTACATATTAGTAGGAGCATTTTGGCCAAATGCAAAAAAAAATGTTTAAAAAATGGCAAGTTATGGGATAAATTTTTGACTGAAAGACATAGTATTGTTGAGTTATGTACTGAAATTGAGTTTAAAGATCGGGTTGCTTCTATGTTGCAAGAGTACAATGAAAATTATCCCGATGTATGTTCGTATGTGCTTTCTACTTTGCTTGGACCATATACAAAAATTGTTTCTGCATGGGTAGACAAATTCTTGCACCTGGATAGTTCTACTACAAATCGTGTCGAGAGTGGGCACAGTCATCTAAGAAAATTTCGGAAATCTAACAACTATATGGAAGTCCTTCAATCAAATGCCTATATTACAGCACTCAGAGATAAGGATGGGCAAAGTATAATTCAACTGAATAAAGAGTTTAGTGTTTCGTTATACTTCGGACTTGTTGGACGTGTCTCTTCAATCGCCTTAGATTTGATAAATAGGGAAGAACTCTTATTAAAGAATGGGTGTGGAGATGTGGGCAATTTCACACATAGATGTCGACATGCATTGGGTCTACCATGTGCACATGATTTAGTAGCTTATATGTCAAATACTAACTCTTTTCCACTATGAATGATCCACTAACCATTGGAAGCAATTGACATTAGATAACAAGGTCACTAATGAAAACATAAAAGCTAAAGTTGTGAATGATGGTGAAATAAATATTGAAATGGAGGGTATTTTGAGGAGATACAAGAGTACAAATAATTTACAAAAGCAAGAAATAAAGAAGGAATTACGTGATATAATGAATCCAACATCAACTCAAACATTGGAGCTTATATTTTCAAAAGCATTGAAATGTCGGCCACGAGGTAGCTACAAAATGTTCAAGGATGATGCAAAATCTACAAAGCGCAATCCTTCTCTATGAGAGTATGTATTGATGGATGAGCAACTATCACAAACCACAACAACATTACAATCTACATGAAAGGTGATATTAAAAGAGAGCAGAATACTACGTATTGTTCAAAGAGAAATGTCACTGCGTGTTTCTGAATATGTTACAAATGTGATTGATGTATTATCAGATGGTCATTGTGGGTACAGAGTGGTTAGTAATGCAATGAGCATGGGTACTGAATGGATGAAGGTACACATTGAGCTATCATTGGAGCTACAAAATAGAGAAAGCATGTATGACAACATAATTGGTAAAGATAGAAGATCGGTGTTGCTTTGTTCACTAGATTATACTTTTACTCAAGCTCTGTATGACAAGAGGATGTCAATGCCTGATATTAGATTAGTGGTTGTGTTGAAATCGGAAAACTTGGCTCAACAGAGTTCGGACATGGGAGCAGCTTGTTTTTACTTCTCCTAAGCGAAATCTCAATATCGGGCACTCGGAACTAAGAAACTCACTTACTTTGGTGGGCAACCTAAAACAGACCCCTTAAGCTGCAGCGAGGAGGTCTCACCACAAACCCAGAAGATCAAAAGATTTCCCCCTCCCAAACCAAGACTGAGCTCGACACCCTCTAGAACCAAAGAGAGTACTTGGAAAGCAAGAGCGCTCTCTAGTTCTCCTCCCCAAAAAATCCTGCTCTTTAAGATGCCCATGAGGGTCTATTTATAGATTTTGAATATGGCATGCGGATAGCAGCCTCCGCTTTTAGTTTCTGCTATCTGCAACCATATTTGGTCTGCGCACAACGTAATCCCATTGTTCGGAAATGTTAAGGGCAGACCAAAACAACCTTGGAAACAGATCACCCCCTGGGGAGAGTGCTCCCCTTCCTGGGAGTACTCGCCCTGCCATCAAGGGCCAGGCGAGTTCCCTATGGGACAGGGCACTCGCCTTCTTTCCCCCTACTGCCTGGTGAGTCCCTCTATTGTCGGGCACTCCCCTCATAACCTGTCTCCCCTGGGCGAGTACCTCTTGTTACCGGTGTTCGCCCAGAGTACTCCTCATGGGCGAGCACTCATTGCCCTTTGTACTCTCCCCTTGGCCAAGACTCTGGGAATTTGGTCATACTCGCCTACTCCTGCTAGACGGTTTGATCACATTCACTCGTCAAATACGAGGTTGTACACAATCTCCGCTCTTTGCGAACTCAACTTGAGCCTCGCGACCGCTGGATTTCCCGTGAAGATGCTTTCGAAGTCCCACCCCCTTTTCGTTCCTCTCTCCTTCTCATCGGCCAGCCTCGCGCCCGTTGGATTTCCCGTGAAGATGATTTCGTCCAACGATATTATGGCTCGCATTGCTGCTCAGAGGGAGAAGTCCAAAGGCAGTACGACCAGCCTTATGTTCCTCATTACGGAGCACTCGGCTCGCTCCCCTAAGATGCACGAGAAATGGGAGGTCGCCAAGGAACACCGGCATGAGCCGGTTGAGATGGCGAGTACCACTTTTGGGCAACAACAATTGCCAGCACCTGGCGCGGTCCTTGAGGTCTCTGATCAGGTTCGAATTTTTGCTTTAAAATTTTCTATTAAATCGCTTTGCCTCTCCTGCTCTCGCCTGCATGAGTCTTATACTCCTGCAGCTCGATGTCGAGGCCATTGAGCGGGTTCGAGCGGATACTAAGCAACAAGATGTGAGGGTTTCGAGGGACATGGGTTCTCGCCCCCAGATGCCCGGTGAGCGACTAGGTGATATCCCTCCGCTTATTTCATTTCTGTTGATCGTTGCTAACCTTTAGACTTTCGCAGTGCCATCACATATGATCATCTCGGAGGCTCGCTCGCCAAAGGGGACGCAGCTTCCTGACCCCCTTCAGGAGCCCGCCACTGCTACTCTCGTCTTAACGAGCTCGCCATCTGCCCCTGCCCATTCGTGCCCAACCCTGATCTGGTCCCCTTTAGGGTGGGTGTGGGCTAGCCATTCACATCCATCCCCCTCGCTGCCTCCGGTGGGCTACCTCCCCCCTTCTCCGGACGGCATCCCTAACGCTCCCCTACTCGCCTGGAGCAGGACGATGGGACCTCGCATGGTACGCTAATCGACAAATTTTTCTATCCTTCCAGAACTCAGTACGTGCTGACCCGCCTCCCTTTGCAGGTCTAGAGCTCTCAGTGACAGGCGAGTCAAACCACTCGGGCGGCTACTTGGCGTCGCCACTCGCTAACCGGATCGATAAGCTTCTCGGCGAGCCTTCCAGCGTTGCCAAACTAAAGGAACGGGTGGTCGGGATTCTTTGGAGGCACGAGCACCTTTTCGCCTCCCTCCATGAAGGGAGGGTCGCAGACGAGGCCGACCCCTTTCCTTGAATCCTTGCCCTGGAGGAGCGGATGCAGGCACTCGAGGGGAGTATCACTCTGCTTTCTCATGAGGTCCTCCTAAGCGACGGGTGCGACACGACTTCCCTGGAAGAGCACATGACGCATGTGGAGGAGATCGTTCGGACTACTCACCAGGAGCTCGCTCGGGTTTGCGAAAGCCCGAGGAGATGGTTCCTCTCTGAGCGCGTTTTCTTTTAGATTTTTTTTTCTTTTTAAGAATCGATGTTTGAATTATTATCTTTCTCGCCGTGTAGCAACTTAACCCTGACTTGCGGGAACCTGCTCGCTTAGCCCATTTACTCACGCTTGCTTGCTTGTACTCTTTGACGCCTGAGTTCACCTACATTTGTTCGCCTCTTCGCTTCCAGCGAGGGTCCGAGACTCTGTCTATGTGAGTGATGGATCGTGGGCGAGTGGGGATAGTGCGGGGTCCACAAATGAGTGCGAGCTCATTCCTGCCTTCCCCCACTTTCTATTAATACCCCCCCCCCCAACCGCCTTAACCACATTATCAGACTCTCCTTCTCTCCTCATCCTTTTTCTGCTCTCGCTCCCTCAGCTCGCTTCCTTCATGAATGACAAAAAGGAAGGCTGGCGAGCCCGAGTTTGGGGGCCGCATGAGGTACGCGGAGAACTTCCAGGAGCACTTATTCCCTGAAGGGAAGGTGACGGAGGCGGAGTATCTTGTCTTCAAGTCGGTGTACGTGTTGACGGAGTATTCTGCTTACCGCCTACCCCAACGAGCTGTCCTTTTCGCTCGCCCACTTCGAGGTAGGGCTCTGCCTCCCCCTCTGGCCCGAAGTAAAACAGTTCATCAAATACTTCGGGCTCATCCCCGCGCAGATTAACTCTTACGTGATCGTCATGCTGGTTTCGTTCGTATGTTATATGCGTGAGGAGAGGATCGAATTTATCTTGACCATTTTTCGCAAACTCTTCACCTTCAGGGAAACTGGTACGGTGTCGCCTTCCTTATGGGCTTGCACTTAAAGGTTCACGAGACGGCGAACAAGGTACACCATTGGAATGACAAGTTCTTCGTCATCCGTGGTGACTTTGCTCCGCAGTCGTAATCTCCAGTTCAGAAGACCGAGGCGATCTACCGCGCTCCTCACATGGATGGCGAGGCAGCTCTCCTTGTTGATTACTTCATGGGGAAGAAAATTGAGGTGGCCTATCTCCGGCGCCACCTCGATCAACTCGCTCTGGTTTTGCCTGGCGAAGGTATGTCAAAACTCTAATGCTCTTCACACTCGCCTCTATCTGTGTATTTACCCTTGGCATTTTCTACAGGTGAGTGGGTGGTACCCGTCCATCCTCCTTACGCGAGCAGGGATGAGCCAAGCGCCCTGGTGAAAATGGCGTCGGCTACTGCGGCCGCCTGTGCCCATACCATGGGCGTGCCCGCAGCTAGTGTGGGTAAGAAAAAAGGGGGGTCATTGACCTCGACCCTCCCGCATCGTCTTCGCGAAAAAAACAGAAGTCCACGAGGAGAATGCGAGGGCCCCCTACCAAGCAGGCCGTTCCCGAGATCATGTCCAAAGAAATTGCCGAGTTGGGGAATCTCGATTCCCCAGGTAAGCACCCCCAACTTTCAGATGGGGCAGAAGGCCTCAGATATCGCGGGGAACCCCTTGTTAATATGGGATGACTCCACGAGCCGGGTCTCCGTGTCCACCCGCCAACCCTCTTGGGATGAAGGCGAGGGGATTGTCGAGCGCGCATTAAACCTCCTCTACGGGTTGTACAACCGGGATGACGTTGCGGCCGTTAAGGGGATGACTTTGCGCAAGCTTGCTCGTCAAAGCTCCTCGGTGGCTCTCTTCGCTCTCCAGCTTTCGCATGCAACCGCACGGCACAGTCTCACCATCAACTGGGAGCATGCGTAATGTGAGGACGCCATCCAGCTGGCAGAGGAGTGAGCTGGGGACCTCGAAGCTCAGCTTCAGCTTGCTGAGCGGCACCTGGCGAAGTCCACCAGCGGCCCGGTATGATTTCTCTCCTCATTCCATTCTTTAGTTGAACTTGCCCATTTCATGCTTATGACTTAGGCATTCTGAACTTCAGGGTCCGGACGTTGTCGAGCAGCTGACCCGCTAGGTCTACGAACTAGAGCAGGAGAACTTCACCCTGCAAGCGCATCTCATCGCAGCAGTTGAAGGAGCGTGCGCGCTACAGCCCAACGAGTCCTCCTCCCGAGGTGCGAAGACCCTCCATTTCACCCCATGTGAGGTGGAGAGTGCTCGCTGAAAGATAGATGCTCAAACTATCGAGCATGTGTCAGAGATCCTTCGCGGGCTCAATGCTCTGCTTGGTTCCTGGGGTAACGTGCCCACAGATATGCTCGTCTGGGAGGCCTTCCTCCCGACCCCAGGCATCTCGCCATCTGATGAAGAAGATTACTCGCCAACCCTAGTCGGTGGGGAGGGAGAGCGCTCCCAGATCCCCAGGACTCCCTCTGCTTGAACGACTTTCCTTCTTCAACCACAAGACGAGTCGCAAGCGTCTCCTCCACCGCCGGAGTAGGCACATGTTGTTTCTGGTTGTGAGCTCAAGATAGTCCATCGCACCCATCAGCTTTGGAATGGGATATAAATAGTATCTCCAGCTCAAGGCTCCACCCTTGGACGACACATAAACCGCTATGCCTCCCGAGTCGGTTCCCAAATATGCGGACATAATAAATATTATTAAATACTTAACAATCTCCTCCTATGTCCGCGGTAAACCTGACTTCGAAAGAGGGTGATTTGTGTAATGTTCAACCAATTATGAATCATTCACAACCGTGTCCAGCACAAGTAAAGCATTAGACTCAAGAGAAGAATGTATGCATGCATAAGTATAAAACATGAAAACTAGCAACATCACATCACAGTCCAGTGTATGATCATAGCACATGTCCATCATACCTAGTGTCTATAATCAACAAAACACAAGTCTAATCAAAACAGAGTGCAAGAGAAAGAGCTAAACAGTGCTCTACATAGAGACAATAAAAGTAAACAGATAACACTCTATCTCTTTGTCATCATCATCAGATGTCCAGTAGATCATCCTGATCAGGATCCCATGCTCCTCCATCAACACTGTCTCCTGTAATTTCCAACAGAGAATTTCATTAGAATGAATTCAACCTTTGAAAATATACAGGTATCTAGTTCAACTAAAAGAACTTAGTATTATATGAATTTGCTATGAGGGCACATGTCCAGAGTATTATAAGTTTGACCTCAGAATCCATTATCTGTTTTCAGCAAAACGATTTATGGACTTCTGGACACCGCAGCTATATCTGCGTACCAATATGGAATGTCACGGTTACTGTTCTTCGAAAGTTAATTGGAACCATCAAGTTTGGAATGAAATCAATTAACAGATGAAGAAGAGCCCAAACCGAGTCAGCTTGTGTTATCAGATTTGGAATAACACTCTCCTCCAAGGTAAGGAAAAACGAATCCGAATAAAGTTATTAGCATCAAATTTGGAATGAAATAACTCACCAGATTCGTACTAAGTAACCAAGAGCATCAACAGAGCACAACATGTTTGCATAGACAAAGGAAAATCTGACAATGATCAAAACATTCGACTTGGACTAGGCTGATCTAAATCGCTTTTAGTCTCATTTCCCCCACTGTTTTGATTTGTTGATCTTTGGGCATTCCTTTCATCAGGGGACCAGCCAGGTTATCCTTCGACCGCACATCGATCAAAGTGATTATTCCTTGTTCCTTCAGGTAGTTCAACAGAGCATGTCTCGGTCGTACATGTCTTCTCTTAGTGTTATATAGAGCATTTTTAACGACTTGAGCTGCTACTTGATTATCGCAATACAAGCTCGGTGACTTGTAACTTGGACAATGGAATATCCAGAATTAGGTTTCTGATCCAGCCTGCCTCTTCACCAGTCGAAGCTAGGGCAAACAACTCGGCTTCCATAGACGACAATGCTATATGTGTCTGTCTTTTGGATTTTCAAGTAATAGCAGCTCCACCCAGCGTGAATATGTATCCACTGGTAGACTTGCTCAATATAGTGAGCCTGACTAAGAGTAACCCTACCCTTATCAACTTTAACTTTCATACCTAAAAGGGTATCAACTGGACCAAGGTCTTTCATGTCAAATTCTTTTGCAAGAGTGGACTTAATATCCCTTACAGCAACAAGATCTGATCCCAGAATCAACATGTCATCCACATATAAGCATATGATGACTGCTTGATTAGACATCGAGCGGTGGTAAGGCATTTGTCGGAGAGACTAGACTGAAATCCGAAACTCTTCACCACCTGGTCGAACTTCATTTGCCACATCTTAGGCGCTTGCTTAAGCCCATAGATTGATTTATCTAGCTTGCACACTTTGTCTTTTAGATCATGATGCACATACCCCTCAGGTTGTGTCATGTAGATCTCTTTATCAAGCTCTCCATTTAAGAAGGTTGTTTTCACATCCATCTGATGAACTATAAAGTTCTCAATAGAGGCTAACGCAAGAAGAATTCTGATAGTTGATAGGTGGAAAATAGGTGAATAAACATCAAAGTAGTCTATTCCCTTTGTTGCTTATAACCTTTAGCTACGAGACGTGTTTTGTATCGAGTTATTGAACCATCACTGTGTAATTTCTTCTTAAGCACTCATTTGCATCCCAGGACTTTAGCTCCTTTTGGGAGGTCCACTAGATGTCAGGTATTGTTGCGTAGCAGCGCGTCCATTTCATCATCAATAGCTTCTGCCCACATTAATGAATCTCTAGATCTCATTGCTTCCTGGTAGGAGAATGGATCATCCTCTAAGTGGTAGGTGACGAAATTTTCACCAAAATTCTTAGGGATTCTTTCTTTCGTAAACACTCTAATTGGAATAAGATCAGCCTCTATAGGTTGGGGAGCAGTGCCAGAGGGGGCAACTTTAGGTTTTATAGGAGATTCTAAAATCATATCAGTAGACCCGGAGACGGTTAAACCATGATCCTTGATAAATTTATTTTCAAAGAATACGGCATCTCTAGACTCTATCACATTATTAGTAGACAGATCTAGAAACCTATCTGTTGCAGTATCTTCTGCACTTCCTAGATATACGCATGTGGCAGTTCTAGGTCCCACCTTGGGTCTTTTAAGGTCTTGTATTCTAACATAAGCAATACAACCTCAAGTCTTAAGAGTATCGTATTTACAAGGATGACTATGCCACAACTCATAGGGTGTAGAGGTGAGCTTAGCATGAGGTAATCTATTCAGAATGTGATTTGCAGTAAGGACTGCTTCTCCCCACAAGGAATTAGGCAGGCCAGCTGTGAGTAGCATAGAATTCAACATTTATGTTAAAGTTTTATTCTTCCGCTCGGCAACACCATTAGACTGGGGTGAGTAAAGAGCAGTGGTTTCAAGGATTATGCCCTCAGAGACACAAAATTCCCTAAACCCTGTCGCAGAATATTCTCCTCCTCTATCACTTCTAAATCGTTTGATTTTTAAGTTTAACTGATTTTCTACCCGAGATTTGAAGATCTTGAAGGTCTCGAATGCTTCGTCTTTCTATTTCAGTAAATAGACATGACAATACCTGGAGTGATCATCTATGAATGTAATCAGATACTTTCTTCCCCCTCGAGTAACATGACTCCGGAAATCACAGAGGTCGGAATGTATTAGTTCAAGAAGTTGTGTGCTTCTAGAAACTGACTTAAAAGGTTTTCTAGTGATTTTGGTTTGTGTACACACCTCGCACTTATCAAATCGAGTAGACAGATCTAAGGGAATGTTGTGACTCTTGCTAGCTCACACATTTTCTTGTAGTTCACATGTCCAAGATTGTTATGTAACAACTTCGGATCAATTAGGTTTGAACTTACTTGGTTAATGTTGTCATTGTTTAAGCTTAGTCTATACATTCCGTTGATCAAATACGCACAATCGAAGTAGTGAGGATTAACTGTAAGTGTTATTCTACCACTGAAGATCGTGAAAGTCATTTCATCCCTATCTAGCAAACTCATAGAAATTAAATTTTTAGTTAAGCTTAGAACTACTCTAACATGTTGTAAATTAGAGTTTTACCTGAAGAGAGGACCAGATGTGTTGTCCCAACATGTGTCACCTCAGTCTCTCCTCCATTACAGTTCTCCACTTTATCCTTAACCGATGTGACCTCAGCCAATACTCCTCTATCATTCGTTACATGACAGGTAGCACCGCTGTCCAGCCACCACTCAGACGACGCACTGCGGTGACTACTCCCAACCATAGCCATGAAGGACTTAGGGGCGGAGGTATCTACCAACATGTGTGTTACGTTTTGTGGGGCTTTCTCCTGTTTCTTCTTCGGATCCCTGCACTCTGCGGCCAGTGTCCCCACTTGCCACAATTATGGCACTTGCCCTTCTTACGTTTAAAAGAAGTCTTTTTGGCCGATATTTGGGCAGGTGGTTCACTTTTTGGTGTCGGGGGCTTCCGATGAGGCTTGGGGGTCGAGAAACGAAGTTGGCAACCTGCGAGGATTGGCCAACTTGCTCCACGCTTTTCCCAGCACGGTTTTGATCCTCTATGTGGATGAACCTTTTGAGTTCATCTAGTGCGATCCGGTCCTTCAGTCTGTGCATTTCAGTCTTGAAGGTGATCCACTCAGGATGCAGCATGCTTAAAATCAGGCTCACGAATAGATTATCGGATATCTCGGACTGATCAACTTCCAGCTTGTGACGCATATTTTGAAGTTCCAGCAGTTGAGAGGTAACGGACGAGTTCATGTTGAACTTAAAGTTGAAAAAATTCTCCCCGAGGAGAGTTTTCGGCAGTCCCTCTTCCTTTTGGAAGTTTGCGTTCAGGCTATCCCAAATCTACTTCGTGGTCTTACACATGGTGTAGGTCATAGCGAGATGAGGATTCATGGAGTTCAGCAGGTAGTCCCTGCAGAAATCATCGTCTTTGCACCATTGGTATTCATCCACGTCCTCACGGGTCGTGGCGAAATCGCTCAGAACGGTATAGAAGATCTCACGTTCCTTCATGCACAATTGGACGTGCATCTTCCAGACGTGGAAGCCAGTGGACTCAAAGGACTACAGCTTGACGATGTCATATGTGCTCCTCTTCGACATCTCGCTTTAAACTGAATGACATAAGAGCTGAAAAATATCACCTGATCTGCGCGTAGACGAAGCAGGCTCTTCGGATCCAATCCAGTAATATTGATTTGCACATCCACTCCGGCTGAAAGCAAATCACCAGAGGCTCTACAGTAATGAGAAGAGATAGCCTTCCTTCCAAGACTCAGCACAGAGCTTCCTTCCAAGACTCAGCACAGAGCTTCCTGGCGAACTGCACCGAGGTGATCTACTGGACACAGCAGATCCGGCGGAGGGGATCACGGGACACGGCAGATCCGGCGACTAGAGGTCCCAGACGACCGAGATCTGGCGACGAGGGTGACCCACACGGCGCGATCTGGTGAGATCCAGCGTCTAGCTGGACTGGACGGCGAGATCAAGCGTCGAACAGGGGACCAAGACGACGAAACCGGCGTCGGAGACGGCCCACGCGGCGGATCTGGAGAGCGGCACTTCGCAGCGGGAGAGACGGGCTCTTGCCTGTCAACAGCTCACCCACAGGAGAGAGCAGACTCCACGGGAGGCTTCAGGGCTTCTTGCGAGCGAAGGCAGAAGGAAAACCCCACCGAGCAACGTCGAAGAGCAGCAGAAAAAACTAAGAGACAGTGTGTCGGGACGGGTGAGAAAATCTGGAGCTCAAAACCCTAGTATCTTGAGAGTGTTGTTTCTGGTTGTAAGCTCAAGATAGTCCATCGCACCCATCAGCTTTGGAATGGGATATAAATAGTAACTCCAGCTCAAGGCTCCACCCTTGGACGACACATAAACCGCTATGCCTCCCGAGTCGATTCCGAATACGCGGACATAATAAATATTATTAAATACTTAACCGCACATGCCCCAAGTCTTGGTTTGCCAAGTCAAGTACCGCCCAAAAGAATCTCGTGCCACAACACCTGCACCAACCAAAGAAGGTCCTCCAGAACTTCCCCATCAAAATTGACCTTAACCACACCCAAAGGGGGAGATGCCCAAGCAGTCTGCGTAGGAGAAACACGAGGTGGTAGGTCGCTGGGAGGTGAAACCATCGCCGCACGAATAAAATCAGTCGTTACCCCCAAAACCTGAAGAGACCCCTCCCACAACATATGATTACGACGTCACCAAAACTCCCAACAAACGGTCCAGAAAAGCGCAAAAACTTCAGAATCCACGGAACCATGGACCTCCCGAAGCCAGTCAAGCTCAGAGCCCGCAATCGCTTGCCTAGCAAAATTAGGAATCCCAAGGGACTCCAAAATCAGGGAAACAAATGGGCAACGACCAAAGGAATGACGAAAGTTCTCATCATAGAAGCCACACAACCGACAATCAGCCACATCCAAACAACGTCGTCGGCGAAGGGTAGAGGCCGTCGGTAAAATATCAGGGGCCAAGCGCCAAAGAAACTCACGAACCCGCGTCATAGAAAGATGTTTCTGTGAATTTTGTGGAGGCACAAACAATTATTTTGTAAAGCTCAATGAAAATTTGATGATTGTTTTACATACTTTGAGCAATGATAGAATTAATTGCTCCGATGAGTTTGAACAAAAACACCATCATCATAGAATGTATGTCGGTGGCGATTGTGAACGCGGTGGTTATGAACCGTCGTTCGTGAACGCCCGACCTCACCTAAAGAACTTTATTCACTTTTAAGCTCAAAAATAGTTTTCCTTTTTTGGTGGCGGTCATAACCGCTGTCATGCCAAACATACATTCTATGACGGTGTCATTTTTTTTAAACGCACCGTAGCAAAAATGCCGTGTCCAATCCTGAATGTCTACGTAATTTTTTTATGATATTTGATTTTTTACATGTTACAAGTAGAAATTCTTTGTCACACTCATCTTACTAAATATCGCACAAGAGGTCATGTGAAGCTGGTACACAAATTTCCATTTTTAAGTCAAATATCATGCACAGAATTGACAAATAATGAGATCACCCATTTTAAAATCTATAATTAGTACTTATATAATTTAAATTCCGTTTGTTTCGGCTGCGGCGTTTTGGAGCGCTGAGACTTGGGAATGGAGCGGTGGAAATTAGAAATGATGGTGCACAATTTTTTTTAAATATAATAGTAAATAAAATGTTTAAACTAATTTTAGGGATGCACATAGCTGAGTTTGATATGCGAATAGTCAATTTTGGTTTGCGAATAGCTAATCGCAAAAATGGGGGTTTCAGTGTCCCTTTGGCCCCCCTCTGAATCCGCCCCTGAGGAAGGGGACAACTTTGGCTTTGAAGGTCATAAATGATGTTTTAGATCGTTGTTAACAAAGAAATGAGTTTTATCCGATGGAGAAAAAATGTTGAAACAAACGGAGCAATATCTCAATTAATTTTGATAAATATCGAAGGTGTCGCGTCAAATCCAAAAGCTTTTGCTTGATAAGTTGTTGTATACTATTTGACATAAGCTCTGTTTGTCACGTCGGTGGCCATCGTGAAGCGGTGGTTATAAATCGTCGTTCGTGAACTATTGACCTCACCTAAAGAACTTCATCCACTTTTATGTTCAGAAATAGTTTTATTTTTTCGGTGATGATCATAACCATTGTCTAAAAACACTGTATCAGCGTCCATGATCTAATAAGTCATTTTCAGAACTTCTGGATCTGCGTCCATGATCTAATTAATAAAAATCTGGAACATCTTCAGGGCTCTGTTCGGTACAGTGGTGGCGGTCATGAACGCGGTAGTAAAATCATCATTCATGAACGCCCACCTAAAGAACTTCATCCACTTGAACATCAAAGTGGATGAAGTTCCTTAGGTGTCCGTTCACGAATGACGGTTTTACCACCGCGTTCACGACCGCCACCGTCGTGCCAAACGGAGCGTATATCTTTTGGCTTCAACTTAAATGATAATTTACAAGTTAATATTATAAATATTGTGCCTGTTGCGGGTCGCTTAGGGCTCTTGGTAAACCGGTTTACTTGAACCACCTTAGCTCGGGAGCGACCCAAGCGCGCAACAGTCAATTTGAGATTCGTTGATTACACTGGGACTTTTTAGCGTGGAAAACCCGGAAAGGGTAAAAAACCACGTGGTCGGAGTTGTGCCGACCAAACTTCCACTATCTTCTGGGGGGTTACAATTATAGACTTAGAAGTCGAGCGCGACAGGCCGTTGCTCGTTACAATAATAGAGAGAAAGAGAGAGAGAGAGAAGAAGAGAATTCCGAAGGTGACAGACCACCTCTAGAAAAACTAAGTCCTTTCACCTTCTGAGAAAGACGGAGAACAAAAGTGAGAACGCCTTGTCCGCTTTCGTGAAGACGAAAGTGAGAGCGTTGTGTCCGCTTTCGTGAGAACGAAAGTGAGACTGCCGAGTCGCCTTTCGGGACGGAGGAAAACTTCAAGTCCACGAAGGAGATCTTCAAGCGCCGAAGGAGAAATCCGTGGAAATCTTCAAGGAGCTTTCTCTGGTCATCAAGGCGGGGGGGCCTCTCAAATGAAGCCTAGGGGGTCCTCTTATAGCTTTGGCTGGGGGTAGCGCGGTAATTTTGCCGTTGTAACCACCATAACCACCTGGGAGGACGAATCATATTTTCCGGTTCAGAGCCCACAGATCACCATTTTTCATAAATGACCATCCTGCCCTTCGAGGAAAGGCGACAAGCTGTTCCTGAAAAGTGAGAAACTGAAAAGACAAAAAGTGAGCGAGCCGAGTCGGAAAAGTGAGCGAGTCGGAAATGTGAGCGAGTCAGAAATGTGAGAAGTCAGAAAGACAAAAAGTGAGCTGAGCGCGCTCAGAAGCGTTCTGAGCGTGCAACGAACGGAGAAGCAATCTAGGCGACCGGGAAAGCGTTCTGAGAATGCTCAAAAGCATTCCAAGCGCGCATGAGCGCGGAGGTGTTCTGAACGTGCAATGAACGGAGACGTTTTAAGTGAACATGTGAGCGGTGTTGGAACACAGTCGTCATGTGGTCGAGTTGTGGCTCCCAGCGAACGCGTCCATTTGGAAGGCGGGAACGGAAGCCCTCCAGGGAGGAGAACAGGCTCCGCTTGCCCTAGACAGGGGGGATGCGGTTTCGACTGCATCCCCCGCGACACCCGGGGAGGGTTTGGCCGCACCCCCCACGGGTAAGGGTGCGGCTTGGCCGCACCCCCCAAGGAGGGGTGCGGTTTGGCCGCACCCCACCATGGGGTGCGACTTGGCTGCACCCATGGAGGGGTGCGGCTTGGTCGCACCCCATGGAGGGGTGCGGCTTGGCCGTACCCCACTGTGGGGTGCGGCTTGGCCGCACCCCACCATTGGGTGCGGCTTGGCCGCACCCCATGGAGGGGTGCGGCCTGGCCGCACCCCATGGTGGGGTGTGGCTTGGCCGTACCCCACCGTAGTGGGGTAGGGGGCTATCCGCACCCCACTTAGTGGGGTGCAGACTAATCGCACCCCAGTAGTGGGGTGCGGTATTTGGCATCGCTCGGCGCTGCTCCGGGCGTGAAATACGCACGCGGCGGAGTTATGATCATGGGTTTGACCATTCATGCCACTAAATCCACTCCTCCGTAGTGGGGCTTCTCTCTAACCGCACCCCGGATCTCCTATAAGTGCACGGGTCCGTATCAAGAGCCCCCCAAACCTTCGGAGTCCGAGTCATCGCGTGGAGGAGTGCGGAGGTTTTGATTTCTTCGTGGCAATTAGATCATCGTCATCTTCGCGGAGTCTTGGGTCGGGATCATTGTCGAAGGACTAGCTATTGTGACTTGCGCAGCTATGAGTCTGTCGTTGTGCGAACTTTCCTGAGGTCGCCGCTCGGCTCTAGTTGTGGGAGAAACTTCTGTCTCGCCTTGTTTGGTTGCGAGCTTGTCGTCTTAGCGTCGAAGCCTGGGTAGCTTGGGGGCGATGCGATGAAGCAGCGCTGAGGCGAGGTGCGCAAGGTGCTGCTGGGTGCTAGTACCGAAGATCGTGGACTTGAATAGGACCAATTATAGGACCCCCAAAGTTTCTGCGAAGGGATGACGCTTCGCACCGTGACCTAACACGAGGGCGAAGTGCGGACGCTTCGTGTTGTAGTAATGAGGTCACTGGGGGAGGAGAGCGAGCTCTCGCGCCTGGTGGACGTTGGGTCCTTTGAAAAATATCAGAGCCTCTACTTTGGGGCACCCGGTCGTTCTGTTCGGAAGAGCTCGACGTTTTTGTATGACATATACAAGCACTTGTTATGGGAGAGGTCAGAGTCTCTTGTCGGATGATCTGAACATTATGTTCTGGGAGAGGTCAGAGTCTGTTGTCGGACGATCTGTACACTCTGTTCTTGGAGAGGTCAGAGTCCGTTGTCGGACGATCTGTACACTCTGTTCTGGGAGAGGTCAGAGTCCGTTGTCGGACGATCTGTACACTCTGTTCTGGGAGAGGTCAGAGTCCGTTTTCGGACGATCTGAACACTCTGTTCTGGGAGAGGTCAGAGTCCATTTTTGGACGATCTGAACACTCTGTTCTGGGAGAGGTCAGAGTCCATTTTCGGACGATCTGAACACTCTGTTCTGGGAGAGGTCAGAGTCCGTTTAGGACGATCTGAACACTCTGTTCTGGGAGAGGTCAGAGTCCGTTTTCGGACGATCTGAACACTATGTTCTGGGAGAGGTCAGAGTCCGTTTAGGACAATCTGAACACTCTGTTCTGGGAGAGGTCAGAGTCCGTTTAGGATGATCTGAACACTCTGTTCTGGGAGAGATCAGAGTCTGTTTAGGACGATCTGAACACTCTGTTCTGGGAGAGGTCAGAGTCCGTTGTCGGACGATCTGTACACTCTGTTCTGGGAGAGGTCAGAGTCTGTTGTCGGACGATCTGTACACTCTGTTCTGGGAGAGGTCAGAGTCCGTTTAGGATGATCTGAACACTCTGTTCTGGGAGAGGTCAGAGTCTGTTTAGGATGATCTGAACACTCTGTTCTGGGAGAGGTCAGAGTCCATTTTCGGACGATCTGAACACTCTGTTCTGGGAGAGGTTAGAGTCCGTTGTCGGACGATCTGTACACTCTGTTCTGGGAGAGGTCAGAGTCCGTTTTCGGACGATCTGAACACTCTATTCTGGGAGAGGTCAGAGTCTATTTTCGGACGATCTGAACACTCTGTTCTGGGAGAGGTCAGAGTCCGTTTAGGACGATCTGAACACTCTGTTCTGGGAGAAACAGTACAATTGAAAATGACGCTTGTGGTTTGGGCGCATGATAAAAAGTAATAAATTACATAGCACTTGTTTGTTACATGGATGCTGAAAACATAAGATACTGAAAACATAAGATACAAGTAAATACATCAGGCGTAGAACAGGCTATTCTTCGGGACTGTCGCTCTGGGGATTGCTCCCCTGCTGGATCATTCTTGACTTATTCATTCAGGATCCTTGGTTTGGAGAAATTTTTCAAGGAGTCCCCGACGTACGAATCGTTCGATTTCTGCGCTCAGTCGCGAACAATCTTCTGTTTTGTGCCAGCGACCTCGATGGTAGTTGCAGTATTTGGATTGGTCTCCAGAATTTGGTGCAAGAGCCCTAGGCCTCTGGAGATAGGGATGATCGCGGATGGCAAGGAGAACGTTAGTCCTGGTTGTGTTTAGGGGAGTGTAGTCTTGATGCTGGCGAGATCTTCGGTCTCGGCTGAGATTGTCGTGATGCTTGTTGTTCTTGTTGGGAACTGTCTGCAGCGACGACTCCTCTTTCTTCCTCTTTGAGCTCCCCTTGAACTGCCGGCGGTGTGCTTCGATGGCCTCGTCGGCAGCTATCTGAGCTTCAACTCGGTGAACGAGGTCGGGGTAACTTGGTACGGTTTCTCTCATGAGAGCTGAGTAAAAGCCACTTGGGCGGAGTCCTCCAAGGAAGACTCCCCGCAAGAGTTCGGGATCGACTCTTGGGATCTGTCGAGCCTCCGAGGTGAAGCGTCGGAAAAAATCTTTGAGAGTCTCTCCGTCATTTTGGCGGATTCCTGAGAGATCGGAGGGATCTCGGACAATCCTACGATTTGCGATGAACTGGTCCACGAACTGCTGCGCCATTTCTGCAAAGTTGTTGATGGCCCCACCTCGCAGGGAGTGGAACCAGGTGCGCGCTTGTCCTTTCAAAGTTGCCGGAAACACTTGACAAAGGAGTTGGTCGGGGCGCTGTAAATCCTCATGATGGTGGTGAAGTGATTGACGTGTTCCAACGGGTCGTCTGTCCCGTCGAACGTTTCGATGTTGGGAAGCTTGAAACCGTTTGGAACTGGATGGGCCAGGACTTGAAGTGATAGTGGGGAGTCGTGGTGCGCGGGATGGCGGGCGAGAGTTGCGCGTCGCCCTGCTTAGGCGTACTCTTCTTCTATCATATCGCGTATTTCATCTCGCGTGGTTCTTTCTATTGCTCGATCAGGGGCAGCTCTTCTTGGGTGATGATGACGGTGGTCAGCTTCTGGGTCTCTGGCTGGCGGGGCATGGTGAGCGGAACTTGTTGCGTTGGAGAATCCCTCTGAAGCTTCTTCCTCACGAACGTCCTCTTCGTTCGGGCATGACTCGGAGCTGGGGGTGGCGGTGCGTTCAACGCTGGCGGTTGAACCGGAACTTGAGGAGCCCCGAGATTCCTTACGAGAGCCAACATCTCGGCTTGTTGTTCTTCAATCTGCTGCATGCGCCCTTCCAGCCTAGTTGCGGGCGCAGGCACTGCCTCTTTTGCGGGAGGCGCGCTGATGAGCGAGTGGGAGGGAGTTGGGTCGATGCGTCCTTCCGGCATTGATCCTTCAGTAGTGCGAGCACTCTTCCTTGCCATTGCAGTTGGCCTTTAAAGAGTTTTGGGAATAGTTCCCACAGATGGCGCCAAACTGTTGCGGGTCGCTTAGGGCTCTTAGTAGACCGGTTTACTTGAACCACCTTAGCTCGGGAGCAAACCAAGCGCGCAAACAGTCAATTTGAGATTCGCTGATTCCACTGGGACTTTTTAGCGTGGAAAACCCGGAAAGGGTAAAAAACCACGTGGCCGGAGCTGTGCCGACCAAACTTCCACTATCTTCTGGGGGGTTACAATTATAGACTTAGAAGTCGAGCGCGACATGCCGCTGCTCGTTACAATAATAGAGAGAAAGAGAGAGAGAAGAAGAAGAGAATTCCGAAGGTGACAGACCACCTCTAGAAAAACTAAGTCCTTTTTCCTTCTGAGAAAGGCGGAGAACAAAAGTGAGAACGCCTTGTCCGCTTTCGTGAAGACGAAAGTGAGAGCGCTGTGTCCGCTTTCGTGAGAACGAAAGTGAGACTGCCGAGTCGCCTTTCGGGACGGAGGAAAACTTCAAGTCCACGAAGGAGATCTTCAAGCGCCGAAGGAGAAATCCGTGGAAATCTTCAAGGAGCTCTCTTTGGTAATCAAGGCGGGGGCCCTCTCAAATGAAGCCTAGGGGGTCCTTTTATAGCTTTGGTCGGGGGTAGCCCGGTAATTTTGTCGTTGTAACCACCATAACCACCTGGGAGGACGAATCATATTTTCCGGTTCAGAGCCCAGAGATCACCATTTTTCGTAAATGACCATCCTGCCCTTCGTGGAAAGGCGACAAGCTGTTCCTGAAAAGTGAGAAATTGAAAAGACAAAAAGTGAGCGAGCCGAGTCCGAAAAGTGAGCGAGTCGGAAGTGTGAGAAGTCAGAAAGACAAAAAGTGAGCTGAGCGCGCTCAGAAGCATTCTGAGCGCGCAACGAACGGAGAAGCAATCTAGGCGACTGGGGAAGCGTTCTGAGAATGCTCAAAAGCATTCCAAGCGCGCATGAGCGCAGAGGTGTTCTGAACGTGCAACGAACGGAGACGTTCTAAGTGAACAGGTGAGCGGTGTTGGAATACAGTCGTCATGTGGTCGAGTTGTGGCTCCCAGCGAACGCGTCCATTTGGAAGGCGGGAACGGAAGCCCTCCAGGAAGGAGAACAGGCTCCGCTTGCCCTAGACAGGGGGGATGCGGATTCGACTGCATCCCTCGCGACCCCCGGGGAGGGTTTGGCCGCACCCCCCACGGGTAAGGGTGCGGCTTGGCCGCACCCCCCAAGGAGGGGTGCGGCTTGGCCGCACCCATGGAGGGGTGCGGCTTGGCCGCACCCCATGGTGGGGTGCGGCTTGGCCGTACCCCACCGTAGTGGGGTAGGGGGCTATCCGCACCCCACTTAGTGGGGTGCAGACTAACCGCACCCCAGTAGTGGGGTGCGGTATTTGGCATCGCTCGGCGCTGCTCCGGGCGTGAAATACGCATGCGGTGGAGTTATGATCATGGGTTTGACCATTCATCCCACTAACTCCACTCCTCCTTAGTAGGGCTTCTCTCTAACCGCACCCCGGATCTCCTATAAGTGCACGGGTCCGTATCAGTGCCCAACCTTATAAAGAAGTCATATTGGCACAGGGGTTTGAAAATGCATGGGTCCCAAAAGTTCATTACAAAATAATTGGAATCTCAAATATCTTTCATAGGCTCAGTTTGGCGCGCGGCGGCAACGGTCCCAAATGAGGTGGTTACGAACTGTCGATCGTGAACGCTCAACCACGCCTAAGGAACTTCATCCATTTTATGTTCTAAACTAGTTTTCTTTTCTTGGCGGCGGCCATATTCATTGTCTTGTCAAACATGCATTCTATGACTGTAGTGTTTTTGTCCGAACTCACTACTCACCGGAGAAAAAACGCTACGCCAAACAGAGACTTAGGCTTCGTTTGACGCGGCTTATTTGCTCCGGTGAGTTTCGGGTCAAAAATGCCTTTATCATAAATTGTATGTTTGGCAAGACAAAAGTTATGACTGCTATCAAGAAAATAAACTAGTTTTGAGCATAAAATGTACGAATTTTTTTAGATGAGGTCGGGTGTTCACGAACCACGATTCATGACCACCACGCCAAACGAAGCCTTAGTTGTAAATATTACGAGCGACATAACTACTTTACCGTTTTCTTAAATCACTCTTTTATCGTATGCAATGAGAATTGGATATTGTAAATTTTTCTTTTTAACTTAAAAACTTTTTTGCTATCATCTTCCAAATTTTCTTTGTATCGTGCATCTTTCCGATGCCCCGATATCGACAGTACCTCCACTGCTCCGCGTGTAAGTTTGCGGCATCCCACAATGATAATATTGAACTACCGCTCGACGTCCCTCGCACAAAATATGTATGTGGCACCAACAACACTCATTTCATCGCTCAGGATCTCACATCGCTCGCTCTCGCTCTCCACTGTGAAGTTGGAAGGACATCCATGGTTTTATTTGATTTCATGGTGGATGGAGTGTTCTTGGTTTAGCACCGATGAGTTGTAGCGACGCCGCCAACTTCTTTGTTGTCACTATTTGCGAGTTCTCGCTGAGGTCGAGCTTTGTCAACCTCGAGGGAATTGGTGCACTTTTCTCCGCAATCGAGGATGCATGATATCATCATGGGTAATTTATCTTTTTTAGTTATTTTATTTATATTATACAATTTTTTAGTTTTTCGCTCTTCGGTTTGACTATCCAGTGAGAATTTTAATAAATGGTCAGTAAATTCTAAGCAGTTAGGATAGAAAAATAAGTTTTAACTAATTAAAGACACACAAGATTAAAGTAGGCAATTGTTATCCGCAGACCATAAATGGTTATCCGCAGACCAACTTTTTCTAGTTTACAAATTGTTGTCCGCAGACCAATTTTAGACTTGAGCATTCAATATCTTTGTTGCTCCTGGCAGGGTCTGACAACGAAGGAACATCTCTGACGACCTTCTGAGCACTGTAATGTGTGCACGAATCGTGATTCGTAAAAAAAAATGCACGGATAGAGACTGAGTTGAGGAAGAAAGACGATTTCTCCACAATTCATGCGATTTCAGTTTGTTTATAAGAGAGTAACCCTAGCTATATAAATCTTCCCAAACAAGCCCTAGCTATCTAAATCTTCCCAAACAAACCGAAATCTCATGAACGGTAAAGAAATCGTGTTTTTTTCCTCAACTCGGTCTCTATCCGTGCATTTTTTTACGAATCACGATCCGTGCACACAATGAAGTGCTCAGAAGGTCGTCAGAGATGTTCCTTCATTGTCGGGCCCTGTTCAGGAGAACAAAGATATTGAATGCTCAAGTCTAAAATTGGTCTGCGGATAACAATTTGTAAACTAGAAAAGGTTGATCTGCGGATAGCCATTTATGGTCCGCGAATAACAATTCTCTTAGGGCCCGTTCGTTTTGCAGGAAATGAGATGCAGGAATTGAAGTCAATTCTGATTCCCGCAGGAATTGGAATTGACTTCAATTCCAATTCTGTTGTTCGGCTAACTGCAGTAATTCTGTTATCAGAATTGGAATTGGTAATTCCGCTGTTCGGCTGTATGTCAGAATTCAATGGACGGAATTGAAATTTAAAATTTATAAAATTAAAATTAAATTTTAAACAGGATTAAAATATCAGAATTAAAATAGAAGTCCGCATTAACATCATACAAAACATAAGTGCACAGCATAAAAAAAGTCCGCAGCATACAAAACATAAGTTCATATATAATCAATCGAGTAAATGTAAGCGGAGCCAGGTCCTCCTAATTGGCACCGGTAAAGCGATGAACACGTCGCTCTTCGTGTCGTCAACACTCAGCATATCGATAGCCTCTATGACCTCAACCTCAGTCAGATCTGCAATAGCTGCAATGGCCGCATATATCTTGTCTGCCTTTGAGATCGGAGGCGGTGGCTGAGAAGGCAAACTGTTTTCATACTCCATGTTCCTCGCTATAGCAGTAACAGCATCCGCAATAACTGTTGGGGCATGCGTTCCGCACTCGTCCGGTTTGAGAATAACAAATCCGGAATGTATTTGATCCTATTTTTTATTAATGGTGTGCAGATAACAGGTGCAAGAATAACATGTTTTCGATTGGAGCAAATTAATGATTTTCCATAAATTGGAGCTATCGGATTTCCGATAGCAGTATCGGATTTCTGACAGCGCACGATTTCTTCCGTTTTCCGATCTCTACTCGACGGTTTAGAGCTAACGGATTTCCGATAGTGATATCGGATATCCGACAGCCCACGATCTTCCCGCAACTCTACGACGTGCAGCAGTTACGCAAGCTAACGGATTTCCGATAGTGATATCGGATATCCGACAGCCCACGATCTTCCAGCAACTCTACGACGTGCAGCAGTTACGTAAGCTAACAGATTTTCGATAGTGATATCGGATATCCGATAGCCCACGTCTTAACAACGGCCTCCACTTCGCGCAGAAATTTCGAATTAGTGGGACATGTGGCAGCCTCTGGAGATATCGGATTCTGGCGATACCTAGCTAACGGACGACGACAGCTCTTTTTTATTAAAAGGGTTCAGAACTTCGTGGATTTCATGCCTTCAGACTTTCAAGCCTTCTTCCTGAGTGTTATCGTCCAGAGAGCTCCAGAGAACGAAAATCCCCATCCTTGAAGAAGAAAAGAGAGAGTGAAGCCGAAGATTGTACACGCATTCCAAGGAGACTTTCTCAAGGATTCTTCGCTGCTTCGGTCCAGAAATTTCAAAGGGGGTTTTTAATTTGTATTTCATTTATATTTACATTCATCTTGTAATCGTTGTAGAAATCGTCGTCTTGCATGCGACGTCTAAGTCCGTGTGAGGCTTAGGGAAAATCATCACATTGTGTGTGGTGTTAGATCCTTGTGTGGTCTAGGGTAAATCATCGTCTTGTGTGCGGTGTCAAGTCCTTGTGTGGCTTGGGAGAAAATCGTCGCCGTGTGTGCTGCGTCTAGATCAAGATTTGATTTAGGGGGAGGCTAGTGTCTATATCTGGGAGATATATGCTATAGCCAACCGGTCCTTAGGAGAAGGACCGGTGAAAAGAGACAAGAGATTTTATTAATTGTAAGCCTTTGATTCCAAGCTTTATTGGAATCATTTCTACTCATTATCTTTGATGAAATAAAATCTTGTTTTTAAATTCAATTATTTGTCTCTATATTCATATATTGTTTCGTTTTTACAAAAATTATCAAAGGTTTAAATTGCCCTTATTCACCCCCCCCCCCCTCTAAGTGCGCCACAAGATCCAACAAGTGGTATCAAAGCTAGGTTAATTCCTTATAAGGTTTAACCACCTGGAATTATGGCGCACCATGATCATGCATTTTTCGAGGGGCAAGGAATAACTAGACCACCATTATTTACGGGTTCCGATTATAATTATTGGAAAACTATGATGAGGTGTTTTTTAATATCATTAGATATTGAAGTATGGAATATGGTTGAAACAAATTATACTCATCCTACTTTTACAATTAGTGATATTGTCATGGAGAAACCCAAAGATAAATGGGATGACCGGGACAAATTAAAATGCAAAATAATGCAAAAGCAATGAACGCATTATTTTGTGCTCTTGATAAAACTGAATTTAATAGAAGCTGCGCATGTCAAACTGCATATGAAATTTGGAATTTATTGGAAATTACTCATGAAGGTACCTCGCAGTTGAAAGACTCAAAGCTTTTCCAATTGGAGTCAAAATTCGAAAAGTTCAGGATGGAGGTAGATGAGGATGTGGATACCATGTACAAAAGGTTCACTAAGATAGTAAATGACTCAAAAGTTTTAGGAAAAAATTTCTCGAATGGTGATTTGGTAAGAAAACTTTTTAGATCTCTCCCCCCCTAAATTCAATCCCAAAGTGACGGCTATTTCTGAATCTCATGATCTTAAAGCTCTTAATATTGAAAGTCTGATTGGGAACTTGAAAACTCATGAAGTTGAATTGAAAATTCAACAACAAGAGTATTTGGAGCCAAAGAAGAAGGGGTTGGCTCTAAGATCTAAGAAGGAGGAAAGTAGTGATTCTGAGGAGGAAGAAGAAGATGACGAAAGTTTATTTGTTAGAAAGTTTATAAAATTTATGAAAAATCCAGAGAGGAGGAATTCATTTAAAAAGTATTTTAAGAAGGAGACGTTTAGGAAGAAAAAAGGAAAGGAAGACGATGAGGAGGAAGAGAGACCGCCACCGGAGTGCTATCACTGCAAGAAGTTAGGACACATCCGAAGCAAGTGTCCAAAGTACTTGAAAGAACTTAAAGAAAAGAAGCACAAAGGGAAGAAGAAGGTGCTGAAGGCGGAAACATGGGATGATACTACTTCTGAGGATGCAAGCAGTTCAAACTCAAGTAAAGAAGAGGAGGCCAACATGTGCTTAATGGGAAAGAGCGTCATATCTGATGATGAATGCAGTGTTCAAAGTGACACTGAGGTAACTCCTCCAACCTACGATGAATTATTTTCTGAATTTTTAAAGACTTGCAAATTTTTTGAAAAGAGTTTAAAAGATAATGATCTTCTTAAATCTGAAAATGAAATTTTACTTAAAGAAAACAAAAAATTGTTAAATGAAATTAAGACTATTGGAAAAGGAAAAATTTATTGCCAAGAGTGTGATCACTTTTTGGGAAGGATTAAAGAACTTGAAGAATCTCTTTCCAAATCTCATTCTACAATAAAAATTCTTACTAAAAAGAATGAGATTTTAGAGAGAGATCTGAAATCTTCAATTTCCAAAGTTCATGAGGGAAAGAAATCTTTTGAACGTAGATGTGTAAATCTAGTATCCGAGAATACAGAAATGAAAAACCAGATTCATGACTTAACGATAGCCATGAAAAAATTTGGAATGGGCCGAAGATCACTTGATATGATCTTAGGATACCAATGCCATGGATCTGGAAGGTTTGGACTCGGATACACGTCAGGAAGCTATCGCCCGGCGATAACCACTGTCGTCGGCGACAGCGAAAAGTCCAGAAAATCTATTTTTAAAAATTCTGAAGTTAATAAATTGTCCAATACTACATCCTCATCCAGTAAAAGTCCAGAAAAGTTATACTCTTCTCAATACATTACATGTGCCAAATGCAATAGATTTGGTCACACTACGGACTCTTGCTGGAGGAAAGGAAAAAGTAAAATTAAACAAATCTGGGTGCCTAAGGCTTCTACCTATACTATGGGTGGAACTACTTGGGTAACCAGATCTTTACTCACCTCTTCTTTCTAGGTGTGTTGGCAGGATAAGGACAAAGAAGTCGTGTGGTACTTGGACTCGGGTTGTTCAAAACACATGACGGGCAATAAAGAGAAGTTCCTTAGGCTGGAGATGAAAAAAGGAGGAGTTGTTACATTCGGAGATAATGGAAAAGGAAAAAATCATCGGCATCGGAGTTGTGGGTAACAAAATTTTTTCAATTTCAAATGTTTTATTTGTAGAAGGATTAAAGCATAATTTGATTTCTATTAGTCAATTATGTGATAAGGGTTTAGATGTTTTATTTGAATCTTCTACAAATTTATGCAAAATTATTAATTCTAAAACAAATGAAATTGTTTTTACAGCACCTAGATGTCATAATGTATATATGATTAAATTTCTTGATTTTTCAAATTCCACTTTAAAATGTTTTTTATCAAAAAATGATGAATTAGAATTATGGCATAGGCGACTTGAACATATTAGTGCCAAGTTAATTACAAATCTTTCAAAAGATAAATTAATTAAAGGTTTACCATTGTTAAATGGAAATTTATCTTCTTCACTATGTGTGTCTTGCCAAAAAGGAAAATTTTCAAAATCATCTTTCAAAAGTAAAAATATTATTTCTACCACTAGGCCACTTCAATTAATACATATGGATTTATTTGGGCCAATTGGAATTTCTAGCTTAGGAGGTAGAAAATATACATTTGTATTGATTGATGATTATTCTCGTTTTTGTTGGACTTTATTTCTAACCTCCAAATACGATGCATTTTCAGAATTTTCAAAATTATGTTTGCGTATTCAAAATGAATTTGAGTTAAAAATTAAACGCATACGATCGAATCATGGAGGGGAATTTGAAAATGAAAAGTTTATTTCTTTTTGTACGGAGTTAGGAATTAAACACGAATTTTCCGCTCCACGCACATCACAGCAAAATGGTGTAGTGGAGAGAAAAAATAGAACTCTTCAAGAGTTAGCCCGTACGATGCTATCTGAGTTTAAATTACTAAAATCTTTTTGGGCTGAAGCGGTTAGTACGGCATGTTATGTAATTAATAAAGTAATGCTTCGCCCTATTTTAAAATTAACTCCTTATGAATTAATTTTTAGTAAAAAACCAAATGTTTCTTATTTCAAAGTTTTTGGTTGTAAATGTTTTATTTTGAATTCTAAAGATTCCTTAGGAAAATTTGATGAAAAATGTGATGAAGGTATTTTTATTGGCTATTCTTCAACTAGTAAAGCTTATAGGATTTTTAATAAAAGAAAAAAAAATAGTTGAAGAATCTATTCATGTTAGGTTTGATGAGTTTGTTTCATGTGTAGAAAAGAAAATTACAGGAAAAGAAGATGAACCCCTTCCTTCGGTGGAGAATGATGATGAAGAACTTGGAGAAAATGAAGAATAGAGAGAGGGAGACAGAGAAGAAGATAGAGAAGGAGAAGAAAGAGAAGAATATGTGCCTCCAAGTGAATTGAGATTTTCAAAGGATCATCCAAATGAGCTTATCATTGGAGATCCACAAAAAGGGGTTAGTACTCGTTCATCGTTACAAGTTTTATTTTCAAACCTTTGTTTTGTCTCTGAAATAAAACCAAAAGATGTTTCCACCGCTTTAAATGATGAATTTTGGTTTTTAGCTATGAATGAAGAACTTAATCAATTTGAACGTAATAAAGTTTGGAATCTTGTAGAACGACCCAAAAATCATCCTGTAGTTAGAGTTAAGTGGATTTTTAAAAATAAACTGGATAGTGAATCTAGAATTGTTAGAAATAAAGCCAGATTAGTTGCAAAAGGTTATGCACAAATTGAAGGGGTAGATTTTGATGAAACTTTTGCACCCGTAGCAAGATTAGAAGCGGTTAGAATATTTCTTGCATTTGCTTCTTTTAAAAGCTTTAAATTATATCAAATGGATGTCAAAACCGCATTTTTAAACGGGTATATAAAAGAAGGGGTTTATGTAGAACAACCCGCTGGCTTTATAAATGAGAAATATCCAAATTATGTTTATAAATTAGATAAAACGCTTTATGGATTAAAACAAGCGCCTCGTGCTTGGTATGATCGATTAACTCAATATTTGTTAAAGCACGATTATAAAGTAGGAAGTGCCGATTCTACACTCTTCATTAAGCAAACTGATCATGATTTAGTTATTTTGCAAATTTATGTTGATGATATTATTTTTGGAGCCACTAATGAAGAGTTGTGTAATGAAGTAGTTAAAATTATGAAAAATGAATTTAAAATGAGCATGGTAGGAGAACTTTTATATTTTCTAGGTTTTTAAATTACACAAAAACATGATGGTATTTTTATATGTCAATCCAAATATATTCATGATATGTTAAAAGGATTTTGATTTGAAAATCTTAAGCATGCAAACACTCCTATGAGTGCTTCACTAAAATTAGGAAAAGATGAAAGTGGAGTTTCAATTGACCAAACCCTTTATAGAAGTATGATAGGATCTTTATTATATTTAACCGCATCTAGGCCTGAGATTATGTTTGTCGTTTGTTTATGTGCTAGATTTCAGGCTAATCCTAAAGAGTCACATTTAAAAGCGGTGAAACGCATCTTTCGATGTCTTATAGGAACATCTAAATTAGGATTATGGTATCTTCATAATGATTCCTTTATTTTACATGACTTTTCGGATTCAGATTATGCGGGATGTTCTTTAGATAGAAAAAGCACTAGTGACACCTGTCATTTTATCGGCCCTTCACTTATTTCTTGGTCGAGTAGGAAACAGAATTTTGTTGCCCTCTCTACTACCGAGGCCGAATATATTGCACTAGGTAGTTGTTGTGCCCAAGCTCTTTGGATGTCACAAACATTAGAAGACTTTGGCATGCAACAAAGTAGTGTAGAATTAAACTGTGATAATAAAAGTGCTATAGACTTAACTAATAATCCCGTATTACACTCTAGATCTAAGCATATAGATGTCCGACATCATTTTATAAGGGATCATATTAAGAAGGGTAATGTAAAAATCAACTTCATAGGAACGGATTCACAACTAGCGGATATATTCACTAAACCGTTACCAATTCCCGTTTTTCTATGCTTAAGCTAGAATTAGGAATTCTAGACATTTCACAATGATTATATCACTATTTATAACCTATAAAATTTAACAAAAAAAACCATCACAATAGCTATACATTAAAAAAAAAACTAAATCTTAAACGATCAAAATATACACATTCACCAACATAAATCATGTCTAAATATTAAAAATTATTACAGAATTCTAACAAGAGAGTACTTAAAATGTCTCATTAAAGAAGTTCACAAAATTAGAGAGAGATCTGGGCTGGGCAGCTGTCGGATGGCGACAGTAGGATGTCGGATGGCGATAGCTCCCAGAAGTCTTTTTTCACTCCGAATCCTCCTCATTTCTACTGCCTGCTCCACTACTTTCTGGAATATCATAATCTGATCTCCTTATCACTGTCTTCCTCCGCCGAGCCTGACTAACCGATTGGCGACGCGGCTCCTCCTCCGTCGGCACTTCCCATTCCGCGGCTTCAGCAGGCGTAGGCTTTAATTTAAGTCTCTTCACAAGGAACTTCATGAACTTCTGCATTCACGTCCGATCCTTCTTCACCTCTACTTTGTGTTCTTCAAAAGACCTTCTATGCTCTTGAAAATCTTCAATGTGTCTATCCAATTTTGTTTGGAATGAGTCGAGTGCCTCTCGCATAGACCCTCTACGTGCAATAGGAGGGTCTCTCATTTCCGTAGTAGGTGGCTTCCGTTGATTTTTCTTACTCTTTATACCTGTCGTTTGATATATATCCGGGACACAATCTCCAACATAAAATCTTTGATCTATCCATGTATATTTCTTGAATAGAATATGCTGGATAATCGCACCCAACGGGAGGGTTTGTGCCTTTTTCCACTCAGGACTTTTGAGGCGGAATGTATAACAAATCATAGACAAAAGAAGATCGGCCACATCAAATAATTCGTTCTCCACTATATAATAAGTCACAAGACTAAGTTGAGTCGTAATACTATGGGTATCACCGGACTTCAACAGAATCGTGTGCCTTAGTATATCTTGAACAAGACGAGCATCGTTTGTCAATGTCGTCATAGTGGTTATAAGGTTCTTTGTAGAATTTTCATGCAAAGACATGTTCATTAGGGTCCAATCTCTCTCTAGTCTATAATTCTTCACTATGTCCAAAACATTCTCACTTTCCATTATTCCAAATTCACTTCTTAAATCAATGAGAGTGATCTCCACATATTGGCCTTGAATTTTGGATCTAACTCCTCCATTCAAATTCGTATATGAAGGGTCCTCAAGATGATTATAAAATTCTCGTACTAAATAGGAGGAGAAGATATCTTGGATAATGACCGAAAGTATACCTGCCTCAGCAAGCATATAATAGACACGTTCATGTCGGGGGAGATCAAATTCCACAACTTTTGAAATTCCGATTTGGGCTTTCTCTATGCCCGGATAACTTTGATAAGACGAGTGAGCGTCTCCTGACTCACTCCTTCGCGATCTCCAACTGGATGACATATCTGCATGAGAGATAAGAAAAATTAAAACAAAAAAGGGGCTGTCGGATATCCGATACCCCTCTGTCGAATATCCGATAGCTATAAATTATGCTTCCGTAAAATCATTTAAAAAAAAAACAAATTCTTACTATCACAAATTCACATATTTTTTCTTCACAAACAGAAATCACAAGATCCAACAAGTGGTATCATCTATATAATTTTGACAAATCAAAACTTTCATGAAAATACTATTCATCATCTTCTTCCTATAAAAACAAAATTGAAAGTTCTAATTTTTTTATAAACATCACAAGATCTAAACCCCCTTTTTGGAACATCAAGATCTAAAAATGTCTAGATATCTTACAACGATTCTACACAAAAACTCAATGAACACAAAGAGGAATATCAAAATCAAGATCTACATTTTTTCTCCACAAAAAACTCCATGAAAAAAAAGATCTAAAATGTCTAGATCTACATTTTTTCCTTCACAAAACTCAATGAAAACCAAGAGGAATATCAAAATCACAAAACTATTTGAGAAATTCTAAACAAAACTTAAAAAATCCAAATTTCTCACCTTAGATCTGAAGTTTTTCGGCGACCTGGAGCTCTAGATCTCGGAAATCTTCCTAAAACTGAAGTGAGGTGTCGGTGGAATGACAAAACGCGTCTTTTTATCTTTCTAGAGGTGTCGGATGGCGACATCTAGCTGTCGGAAATCCGACAACTCCTGAAAATTAACCACTCTTCTCTAGCTATTTTCATTTAATTATTGAAAACAGCTGGTGAGCATTATCTTACATTCCATTAATATCTGCACGTGGCACTTGATTCAAGTAGGATATAAAGTACACATTTGATTATTGATGATGTAGAGTTTGGAAAACCGTTTGATAAGTGGAATGCTGATGAAACAAGTCTTGTTGAATTGAAATGGAAAGAGTATAACTGATTTTTAGGCCCCTGTTTGGGGTGGCAGAACCCACCACCCCAGATCGATGGATACCGGGTCCGCGGTCAGGAGCTCAGAGTTGAAAGCCACGGATATTCCATAGATGCGATCAGAGGAATGTGAACACGGAGCTCCGCAGGATTCGTGCCGCGCCCCAAATAGAGTCTTATTCTGTTCTTTAAAATCCGCGGACTATACGTGGGCTTCTACACCATAAACAGGTAAAACAATTTGGGATAAATATGCTTTAAGATATGACGGTACTAACGATAATATAGAATGTGTGGATATAAGTTGTTTTACATGAAAGTTGCAGCGATTTGGGCGCCCAATTCGCTGAAATTCAACGATTTAGGGGCCCAATTCGCTGAAATTCAGCGAATTGGGGGCCCGATTCACAAAAAATCAGCGAATTTGGCGCCCCATTCGCTGAAATTCAGCGATTTGGGGGCCCAATTCGCTGAATTTCAGCTAATTGGGCGCCCCATTCGCTGAATTTCAGCTAATTGGCTGCCCCATTCACTGAATTTCCATGAATTGGGCCCCCAATTAACTGATTTTATTTTTTCCCCATTTTTGCGCCTCACGTGCCCAGGCGCGCGCCTGCGCCTTGCGCCTAGGCTCCGGGCCCCTTTGCGCCTCGGTGCGCCTTGCGCCTCGGTGCGCCTTGCGCCTCGGTGCGCCTTGCGCCTCGGTGCGCCTTGCGCCTCGGTGCGCCTTGCGCCTCGGTGCGCCTACTTCTATACATTATAACACATTACTAGAATGCTTAGCCTACTCTCTAAGGTTTCCTATCACGATATCATATCACTTACAAAGCTTCCGCTAGTGTACTCCAACTTTCCCTATATTCTTTCTTATTTTTCTTCCATATCTCTATGATACTATTTCCTCGTCTCTATTCATTACTTTTGATAATATCAAATGGGGAGAAGATAATAAGAAATCATAAGTAATCACTTAAATCACTTAAAATACTTAATTAATTAAGTGAGCATTCATGTAGGCGGAGTTTATATGTCGGGGGAGAATATTTTGGGGAGATCATATCATATTAAGGGGGAGATCATGGAGATCGAAAGTTCACACTTGTACACACATGATATACTTTTCCAAATTTCTATAGGATTTAGTCGATTTCTTTTTCTAAGGATTTGTTATTATCAAAAGGGGGAGATTGTTGGAGCATGCGTTCCGCACTCGTCCGGTTTGAGAATAACAAATCCCGAATGTATTTGATCCTATTTTTGATTAATGGTGTGCAGATAACAGGTGCAAGAATAACATGTTTTCGATTGGAGCAAATTAATGATTTTCCAGAAATTGGAGCTATCGGATTTCCTATAACAGTATCGGATTTCCGACAGCGCACGATTTCTTCCGTTTTCCGATCTCTACTCGACGGTTTAGAGCTAACGGATTTTCCGATAGTGATATCGGATATCCGACAGCCCACGATCTTCCCGCAACTCTACGACGTGCAGCAGTTACGCAAGCTAACAGATTTCCGATAGTGATATCGGATATCCGACAGCCCACGATCTTCCCGCAACTCTACGACGTGCAGCAGTTACGTAAGCTAACGGATTTCCGATAGTGATATCGGATATCCGACAGCCCACGTCTTAACAACGGCCTCCACTTCGCGCAGAAATTTCGAATTAGTGGGACACGTGGCAGCCTCTGGAGATATCGGATTCTGGCGATACCTAGCTAACGGACGGCGACAGCTCTTTTTTATTAAAAGGGTTCAGAACGTCGTGGATTTCATGCCTTCAGACTTTCAAGCCTTCTTCCTGAGTGTTATCGTCTAGAGAGCTCCAGAGAACGAAAATCTCCATCCTTGAAGAAGAAAAGAGAGAGCGAAGCCGAAGATTGTACACGCATTCCAAGGAGACTTTCTCAAGGATTCTTCGCTGCTTCGGTCCAGAAATTTCAAAGGAGGTTTTTAATTTGTATTTCATTTATATTTACATTCATCTTGTAATCGTTGTAGAAATCGTCGTCTTGCGTGCGACGTCTAAGTCCGTGTGAGGCTTAGGGAAAATCATCACCTTGTGTGTGGTGTTAGATCCTTGTGTGGTCTAGGGTAAATCATCGTCTTGTGTGCGGTGTCAAGTCCTTGTGTGGCTTGGGAGAAAATCGACGTCGTGTGTGCTGCGTCTAGATCAAGATTTGATTTAGGGGGAGGCTAGTGTCTATATCTGGGAGATATAGGCTATAGCCAACCGGTCCTTAGGAGAAGGGCCGGTGAAAAGAGACAAGAGATTTTATTAATTGTAAGCCTTTGATTCCAAGCTTTATTGGAATCATTTCTACTCATTATCTTTGATGAAATAAAATCTTGTTTTTAAATTCAATTATTTGTCTCTATATTCATATATTGTTTCGTTTTTACAAAAATTATCAAAGGTTTAAATTGCCCTTATTCACCCCCCCCTCTAAGTGCGCCACAAGATCCAACAATAACATCTACCGCAGATGTTTTCTTCTTCTTCTGGGGATGTGGCTCGACCTCCTCAACCACATTGTCTTCCACCGAATCATCAATGCGGATCTCGTTCATTGACTCCGATGTAGTAGCAGCATGAGCTCCAGTAGCTCTATCAACCCCACATATCATAGCTAAGTCGCCCCAATTCACGATCACTTTGCACCGATAATGTTTTACTGTCGGGTGTGCCTACAAGTTTAGTTTAAATTAGACTCGTAAATTTTCAAAATTTCTAAACATGCAAGTAATTGTCAAATTAAAATATTACCTGAACATAGTTGGCCCAGACATCTTCACTGTCTACCTTCACCACATTGCGCTCCCAATCCCAGCCAAATCCACTAGTATCTAATATTGCTGATATCTCTTGGTAGTACTTATTCCATGTTTTTATTCGAGCCATTATCTTCTCCTTACTTATTTCGACGTTGCAATCCTCCTTTAATGCTTGAATTGTCGTTGTGTAGGCAACACTTTTCCATCCACTAGCCGCCTTGTTCCCCAAACTCTGTTGTTCGAGGAGAGTTGTGGATAAAGCATAGTCCATCTGTGATGTCCAGGGAACATAAGACCGTTCACTAGCTTTGACACCTTTTCCTTTGCTTTTATCCATCTACTGTCCGCACTTTAGTCATGCATAGAATAAAATAAATTGAACAAATTACAGTAATCAATAAAATTACACCATATTTGTGTTGCACGATATCATATTAGAAACAAGAATACATCAAAAAACACACCAAAAAGGACAATATGATTTAAGAAACACGAAAATATCAAAAAAGCACGATACTCATATCCCACGGCGAGCACGATACTCATTGAACATGTTTATAGTCATAGTACCTCTAAATGTGCTCCACTCGGGTGTTGCTTGAACTGCACCAACTGCGTCCACGTACTCAAAACTTTCCGAACTTGCATCTTGCGCTAATATCTTAGCATCTACTTCGGCAAGTAATCTAGCATGATTTTCTAGTCTCCTCTCTATGAGAAAATTATGTAGAATGCAACATGCGTTTATAAGTTGAACCTGTTTAAAATTGTAAGCAATTTATATCTCAATACAAATTAAATCATAATGATGCATACAATGTAATAGTCATTTACCTGCACTTTAATATCAAAGAAAGATGGTCCCCGCAAAATTGCCCACCGTTTTTTAAGGAGCCCGAATGTCCTCTCAATAACATTTCTCTCCTTTGAGTGTCGGAGATTAAAGAACTCTTTATAATTTATGGGATTATTGCCATGTGCGGACCACTCTTTTAGATGGTATCTAGTTGACCTATAGGGAGCAAGATATCCTGGACCATTGGTGTATCCAGCATCCACAAGATAGTATTTCCTACTGGAACCTCGAAACGATCTGTCCTTTCAAGTGCATTACGTAACACTCTAGAGTCTGATGAAGACCCTTCCCATCCAGGAAAGACGTACAAAAACTTCATATTTGAATCGCATACCCCCATGACGTTTATTGTAATAGCTTGTTTCCTGTTTCGATACCTACCCTGATCTTTAACTAGCAATGTTACTTCAGTATGAGTGTCATCAATGGCGCCAATGCAATCCTATAATAAGATAATACAATATATATATATTAAATTAATGTAAGCTTACTACCTAAACATAAAATGGTACATTAATTAAAATGCTTACGGGAAAATGACGCCATCTTTGTGTTGTTGACGCATTAGAGAGCTTTATAAACTCGGGGCCTAACTTTAGAATTGCCCACAACACCTTGTTGAAATGACGGCTGATTGTATCAATTGAACGAAGATATGTTCCGTCGACAACCCAGAATTTCTTATTGTGAGCTAAGACATATAAAAATATACTAACTGACTCTCTAACTGCAACATTATTGGTGTCTCTTAATAATCTATGACTGATGAGAATATTACATAAAGTTTCGAAAGAGCTTTTATTCATACGAAGTTGGTTAAAACAGTTGACATCTGTTCCACTATATAATCGAGCATACAACGTTCTCCTTAAAACAGTCTTAACATCGGCCTCTAAAATAAGATCTCTTGCAATCTTGGGTTTCATCAAAACTACAGTGGCCGCAGCAAGAGCCATTGCCACTGCTCCTCTTCTACGTCTACGACGCTTCTTTAGTTCATCCATCTACATATAAACCAATATGCAATAATAATCATCCATACAAAAAAAACCTGCACATAACCACACTCCACACAAATACCACACAAATTCATACACATACCACACATAACCACACACCACACACATACACATACCACACACACACACACCACACATACACATACACCCATACACACACCACACACATACACATACACACACATACACACACACCACACACATTCATACACACACCACATACACATTCATACAAACACACATACACACCACATACACATTCATACACACACACACCACACACAAAAACACATACATACACATATACACAAACACATAAAACACACACATGCATTCACACAACACCACCACTGCTGGCCATGAAATTTCCCATACACACCACACAAAGCACTGAAATTGTTTCCTGATTAACCCTAACCAAGAAAAAATTGATGGGCATGAAATCGATGGGCATTGTTGGATGAGGAAATCGATGGAAGCTCTAGGGCAAAACATTGAAAGCATTGTTGGATGAGGAAGACCCTAAACTCCATGAAAAAAATCGCAAGCTCTAGGCCAAAAAATAGAGTACCTGCTGTTGGCGAGGAAGAACAACGACGGAATAGACGGAAGCGGCGGCGGCGTACGGGGGCTCGCCGGAGAAGAGGAATGGAGGCGGCGAGCGAGAAAGGATTCACGAAAAAGAAATCGCAGGGGGGAGCCGAGCGGCAGAGCGGGGAATCGAGAAATAACAGCGGCAGTGGGCGGAATCACGAAAGGAGACCTCGGGAGGTCGGAAATCGCGCTCACGAAAATAACCTATACCAATTTCATACGGGAATTCAAGCGAATTCCAATTCCGCCTTTTTTTAAGGCTGCCGAACAACGTAAATTGGAATTGGCAAATGAATGCCAATTCCAAACCCCCAATTCCGACGAAACGACGGAGCCTTAAAGTAAAATTATTCAAATTAGAATTTTTTTGATTTTATTTCTAATTAAGAGAGGAGAAAATGTTAGGAAATAATATTATAGAATAAAAAAGGGTCTTTATATTGACAGCCCCTATTTGACTATTGACACACTAATTTCTATGAGTTATAACGCGCCTTTTGAAAATATGCATTATACATTATATTTAGGAAAAGTGTTCAGCACGAAAATTATAGATCCCATCGAGATCTACAACTTTCGTGTTGAACAATTTTCCTAAAAATGCATGTACAAAGCGTATTTTCAAAAATTCATCAAAAATTTGCTATAATTACGATCAGTGCGGCAATACGTCTTGTGCGTGCATTTTTAGGAAAAATGTTCTAATACGAAAGTTGTAGATCTCGATGAGATCTACAATTTTTGTGTTGAACACTTTTCCTAAATATACATGTATAATGCATATTTTCAAAAGGCGTTATAACTCGTAGAAATTGATGTGTTAATAGCCAAATAGAGGCCAATATAAAGACCCATAAAATATTAAAAACGCAAAATGAGATTTCTTTGAAAACAATTAAAAAGGGCATTATATTCAATATTCACGGGTGCATAAATTAGGCTTGAACGGACAATGAAAGGTACCGGAAAATTTCACAGAAACGAATTCATTTCGTTTTCTCCGGAGGAAGCTACTGTTCCCTGCCGACCCGCACTCCCCCCTCGATCGTCTTCCCCAGCGAAACCGACGGAAAACCTACAAAACGAAGAAGCCGCCGGCGTGCTACCCTCCGCCGACCGAAGTACCGTCGACTCTTTCGCCGGAAGCTCCAGCGTTTCTTGCTCACTCGCCGCCCAACCATCACGACGGCTCATCTGTTCTCTCGGATCTCCGTCGAATCCAGTGATCTATTCCGGCGACCAGGTCTGTTTTCGCTTGCCTACCTAGGGTTGTCGTCGACTGCAGCTCACCCTTCCGACAACCTGCTCGAGTGACACCTCCAGTCCGGGCGCGGATGTGCTTGAAAAGGCGTTCCTTGCAGTTTGCGTATACCTGCGGTGAACTTCGCCCACTTTTGTTTCTTCGTTTACTTAGCTTAGTCTTATGTGATCCAATTAGTTATCTATAAGTTTGCCTCCAATGTTCACGCTTGTTTTACCCATAAATTATTATTTGTGATTAAGCTCGAGGATGTAAAAGTTGTAGGGAATGAAGGTCGTAGATGACGACGTCTCCCACCAATCAATAGAGCAAACAAAACCTGAGAAAATTAAACCAACAAAACAAACACACAAACACAGAGATATACGTGGAAAACCTTCACAACTTGAAGGTCAAAAACCACGGGGCACGGCACAACAAAATCCACTATAACAAATAAGGATTACAACGATAATCTAGGTTTGCCCAAACCTAGAACGCCCACCGGATTTGACAACAAATTCAACCTTCTCCACCAACAAAGATGAACACCACTTCTCTACAATAGGATAATAATCTACTCTCCACTATCTGCACAATAGCAAGTGAAAACGAGATAGAAAACACCTTACGACGTAGACGAAGAGGCCTTTGAAAGCGGTGGAGAAATCTCCAAGCAAGTTGAGGAAACACTTCCTCCTTCCGGTAACGGCAACAACGGCTACACCGCTCTTCCAATCAGCGACAACAGGCGGCAACAACCACCACAAGAGCAGCAACACAAACAGCCTCTCCAATACACGCACGGGTGGCGACTGCAGCCCCACACCAAGCACCGGCGACAGCAGCCCCACACCAAGCAAACGACGACGGCGGCTCCACTCCAGGCGCCGGCAACCCCTCCACACACCGGCGGCGGCACCTCTCCAAGTCGAGAGAGAAGAGAAAGGGAGATAAGAGGCGCGCGACACTTTTTGATCGAGAGGAGGAGAGGGGAGGAATAATCATCGGCTAAAACCAAAACCAGGATATTAATCCCTGCTGCCCTAAGGAACTGCTCACGCCAAAAAACCAAGTTAAAACCGGTTCAGTTGAACCGGTCTAAAAAACGCCCAGATTTTGCCTTCATAAAATCAAGGACAGAGCCTAGCGCGTTGCAACCTGCCTTTTTACCAGGTTGTAACCTAAAAACTGAATCAATAAAAATTCACAAAAAACCCTTTAGGGGCTGAACCCCAACAAACTCCCCCTTCAGACCATAAAGGGAAGTTCTCCACTTGACTCCATCAAGTGGACATCATGCCGATCGACCGCCGACAAAAATCATGCTTCTCTCTTGGGACAACCTTCGTCATCATATCCGAAGGGTTTTCATCCGTGTGGATCTTCTCCACCACTAACAGCTTCTCCTCGACTGCATCCTGAATCCAGTGATACTTCACGTCGATGTGCTTCGTCCTGGAGTGGAAGGCGGGATTCTTGGCCAAGAATATAGCACTCTGACTGTCACAAAATACTGTGTACACGTCCTGTCGGAGACCAAGTACAAGCATGAACTTTTTCATCCAAATAAGCTCCTTTGACGCCTCAGTCAACGCAATATATTCAGCTTCCGTTGTTGACAATACCACGCACTTCTGAAGCCTTGACTGCCACGACACTGCTCCCCCTGCAAATGTGACCACGAATCCAGAAGTGGATCTCCTCGTGTCAACATCTCATGACATATCCGAGTCCGAGTACCCAATAAGTTCTGGTGGACCTCCACCAAACTTTAAGCAAAAGTCTGAGGTACCTCGGAGATAACGGAATATCCATTTCACAGCACTCCAGTGATCTTTCCCTGGGTTTGCCAAATAACGGCTCACAGATCCCACAGCATGAGCTATGTCTGGCCTAGTGCAGACCATAACATACATCAAACTCCTTACTGCAGATGCGTAAGGGATATGACTCATCTCTTCCACCTCCTCCTCCTCAGATGAAGGACTTTGAGAACTAGAAAGTCTGAAGTGCCCGGCTAAAGGAGTAGCAACGGGTTTTACCTTGTCCATCATGAACCTCTTCAACACTTTCTCCACATACTCAGACTGAGATAGCCATAGTTGACCGGCACTCCTGTCCCTGGTGATTTTCATTCCAAGAATCTTCCTTGCCGGTCCCAAATCCTTCATTTCAAAGGACTCACCGAGCTCCTTCTTCAACTCAGCTATGCTTGCCTTGTCATCCCCAACAATCAGCATATCATCTACGTACAACAGCAGAATAGTAAACGCCTTCTCAGTCCTCTTCACATACACGCAGTGATCAGCCCTGGTCCGTTGGAATTTGCTCTTCATCATGAACGAGTCAAATTTCCTATACCACTGCCTGGGTGCCTGCTTCAACCCATAAAGGCTCTTCTTGAGCCGGCAGACCAGATGATGCTTCCCCTTAGCCACAAAGCCTTCGGGCTGCTCCATGTATAGCTCTTCCTCCAAATCACCATGCAAAAATGCCGTCTTGACGTCTATCTGCTCGACTTCAAGATCCATGGAGGCAGCCATACCCAACACCAGTCTGATAGAGGACATTTTCACCACAGGGAAAAATATCTCATCGAAATCTATACCTTGTTTCTGACTGAAACCTTTCACAACAAGTCTCGCCTTGTATCTCGGCTGAGAGAGACTTTCATCCAACTTCAGCTTGAAGACCCACTTGTTCTTCAAAGCTCTCTTCCCTTTAGGCAATGGGTCTAAGTCATACGTCTCGTTCTTCTGAAGGGAGTACAACTCCTCTTCCATAGCAGCCGTCCAAGCCTCACGATCTTCAGCACTCTGAGCTTCCTTATAGGACTCAGGCTCTCCACTATCTGTAAGCAAGATATACTCATGAGGAGAATACCTGATATTGGGCCTTCTGACTCTCTCAGATCTGACAGGAGGAACCTCCACCACAGGTGACACATCAACTGGCAGAGCTCCCCCTACATCCGGGATCATCTCCTCATCAGGAATAAGCTCACCAACCTCCTCCTCAACATGCCCATCATCAGCAACAGTCTCTACTGGCCCATCATCAACATAGAGTCTCTCCTCCGCAGGTGGAGACTGTGGAACCTGTGAATTCGCAGCATTCTGCTCACCAACCACTTGATCTTCAACAAAGATCACATCTCTGCTTCTAATCATTTTCTTGTTCACGGGATCCCAGAGTCTATAATCAAACTCCTCATGGGGAAATCCCAACAAGATGCACTCCCGAGACTTCTCATCAAGCTTCGATCTCTCTTCCTTGGGGACATGAACGTGAACTTTGCACCCAAACACCCGCACATGTCCGTACGACACTTCCTTCCCGGACCAAACACGCTTTGGAATATCACCATTCAGAGGTGCCGAAGGAGACAGATTTATCAGATGAACAGCAGTTTGCACAGCCTCTGCCCAAAACTGCTTACCAATACCAGCTTGAGAAATCATGCATCTGATCTTCTCAACAATCGTCCTATTCATCCTCTCTGCCAACCCATTCTGTTGCGGCGTCCTCGGGATTGTCCTTTCATGCACTATGCCATGCTCTCTGCAATAAGCATCGAATGCACCGATGTATTCTCCCCCGTTGTCAGATCGAACTCGCTTTATTTCTTTACCGGTCATCTTCTCCACCTTTGCTCTGAACTCTACAAACTTTGCTAGAACATCACTCTTCTGCTTCACAGGATATGCCCAGACTTTCCTGGAATGATCGTCAATGAACGTGACGAAATAAGCGGCTCCGCCCACAGACTTGGGCTCAATAGGACCACACACATCAGTGTGTATCAAATATAGTAACTCCGCCTTCCTCTTTGGTTCAGAATCAGCAAAGGAGACACGTTTCTGCTTACCGGCCAAGCAGTGCACACACGTGTTGGGAATCACTCCTGATAGCTCCGGAAGAACCTTGTTCTTCACCAAGATCTTCAAACTCTTCTCACTGATATGCCCAAGCCTGCGATGCCATAACTTCATAGAGTCGCCCTCAGCAGCATCCACACTTGGACCACAGATCTTGGCCTTAGTGCGATAAAGGCCACAACACTTCCTTCCTCTGGCTACCACCAAAGAGCCCTTCAGCAACCTCCAGGTACCTCCACCTTCAATGCTAGTGAAACCACCGTCATCAAGTCTACCAACGGAAATCAGATTCATTCTCAAGTCAGGAATATGCCTGACACCCTTGAGAACAATCTTCCCAAGCTCAGTCTCCAAGTGGACATCACCACTGCCAATAATCAATGATTCACCGGAATTTGCCATCCGGATCACACCAAGGTCTCCCGCAGAATAGGTGTAGAAGTAATCCTTGTGAGGAGTGCAATGATAAGATGCACCTCCGTCCACGATCTAGTCTGTGTCAACACATTCCTGGCAAGACGACCCACTGCACTGCAAGCATAACGGCTCAGCCTCCACAATCGAAGTCGTCGCATCACCACTGGATTCACCTACCTCCTTGGTCTTTCCCTTCAGGTCTCTTTTCATTTGGAAACAATGCTTCTTGAAATGACCCTTCTTCTTACAATAGTAGCACTCGATGTCCTTCTTGGACTTGCCCCTAGACTTGCTCCTGGAAGTGCCCCTGTTCTTCACATCCTTCTTCACAGATCTACCTCTTCCTTCCATGAGGAAAACACCCGAACTGGAAGATCCAGAATCCTTCCTTCTCAACTCTTCGTTCAGGAGACAACTAGACACCATCTCCATGGTTACCACCCCATCAGGTGCTGAGTTGCTCAACGACACAACTAGAGTCTCCCAACTCTCTGGTAAGTAACTAAGAACCATCAGAGCTTGGAGTTCATCCCCCAAGGTAATCTTCATGGACTCCAACTGGTTGATAATACTTTGGGCAAGGTTCAGGTGCTCAGTCATCTGCGAACCTTCCCGGTACTTCAAATTAACAAGCTTCCTAATCAGAAATGCCTTGTTGCCTGCAGTCTTCCGCTCATACAAAGCTTCCAGCTTTTTCCATAAGGCTTGGGCCGAGGACTCCGTGGAAACATGATGAAAAACAGAGTCGTCAAGCTACTGCCTAACGAACCCTACTGTCTTCCGATCCATCATCTTCCACTCTTCATCATCCTTAACTGAAGCCGGTCTCCCTGTCAACGGAGCATGGAGATCTTTACAATATAAAAGATCCTCCATCCGAGGCTTCCAGATGCTCCAATTCTTGCCATTCATACTGACCATCATTGTGTTCTGTTCCATTGCTTTCTCAAACAACAACTGCTCTAACACGATCCGCAAGTCGATTTATTTCAAGGGATTAACAAGAGAGGATAGGGAGCGGACCAATGGTCGTCACCTACCGTACCGAGTTATAAACCGAGAAATAAAAACGACAAGCCAAAGAACCTGGCTTTGATACCACTTGTAGGGAATGAAGGTCGTAGATGACGACGTCTCCCACCGATCAATAGAGCAAACAAAACCTGAGAAAATTAAACCAACAAAACAAACACACAAACACAGAGATATACGTGGAAAACCTTCACAACTTGAAGGTCAAAAACCACGGGGCACGGCACAACAAAATCCACTATAACAAATAAGGATTACAACGATAATCTAGGTTTGCCCAAACCTAGAACGCCTACCGGATTTGACAACAAATCCAACCTTCTCCACCAACAAAGATGAACATCACTTCTCTACAATAAGATAATAATCTACTCTCCACTATCTGCACAACAGCAAGTGAAAACGAGATAGAAAACACCTTACGACGTAGACGAAGAGGCCTTTGAAAGCGGTGGAGAAATCTCCAAGCAAGTTGAGGAAACACTTCCTCCTTCCGGTAACGGCAACAGCGGCTACACCGCTCTTCCAATCAGCGGCAACAGGCGGCAACAACCACCACAAGAGCAGCAGCACAAACAGCCTCTCCAATACACGCACGGGCGGCGACTGCAGCCCCACACCAAGCACCGGCGACAGCAGCCCCACACCAAGCAAACGATGACGACGGCTCCACTCCAGCCGCCGGCAACCCCTCCACACACCGGCGGCGACACCTCTCCAAGTCGAGAGAGAAGAGAAAGGGAGATAGGAGGCGGGCGGCACTTTTTGATCGAGAGGAGGAGAGGGGAGGAATAATCATCGGCTAAAACCAAAATCAGGATATTAATCCCTGCTGCCCTAAGGAACTGCTCACGCCAAAAAACCAAGTTAAAACCGGTTCAGTTGAACCGGTCTAAAAAACGCCCAGATTTTGCCTTCACAAAATCAAGGACAGAGCCTAGCGCGTTGCAACCTGCCTTTTTACCAGGTTGTAACCTAAAAACTGAATCAATAAAAATTCACAAAAAACCCTTTAGGGTCTGAACCCCAACAAAAGTACCATATCGGTTCGATCCGTAAACATCAGAGAGTTCATCTCAAATAATAACATCTATTCGAAAGTTCAAATGTCGAGCATGATTAAGCCACCGAAACTTGGGTTTGATCTCCCAGTTTACATCATTGTCACACGAACAAATATCTCATTTGCTGTTGGAGTGGTTAGCCGGTATATGCATGCTCCTCGAATGTCCCACCTTCATTCAATCGAGCGGATCCTCTGGTATTTGAAGAAAGCTCTGGGCCAAGGGCTTGTGTATAAGCTCTTCTACCCTCTCATTGATTGTTTATTTTGATGCTGATTATGCATGCTTCCTCGATGATTGTCGGTCTACACATGACTATTGCACATATTTTGGTAGGCACCCGGTCATTTGGAGGAGCAAGAAGCAAACAGATGTGACACGCTCATCTGTTGAGGCTGAGGATTGTTCGATGGCCTCTGTCGTTTCTGAACTCACTTGGCTGGATAGTCTTTTTACAGATCTTGGTCTATCTCTCCCCTCTCCGTCCACCCTATATTGTGATAATCAAGCATGTCTACATATATATTGTCGAGATTCCAGTTTCCAATGAATGCACAAAGTATATTGAAGTCGATTGTCACTTCATCAGGGAAAAAAGGTTCAACTCTTCAAAATTGATCTTCAACATGTTCCCGCTGTTGATCAAATTTCTGATGTCTTCAATCAAGACCTTGTCTCGCCCACTTTATCGACAATTCGTTTTCAATCTTGGCACCTGCAATATGTATGCTTCAGCTTGTAGCTTGCAGGGGAGTATAGAAAAAGTGTTGTATTAAGCATAATGTCCCACCTTTATGACTCATTAAGATAATCTTATATATTTTAGTCTCACATTGTGGTTTGCTGTCACCCCTGCCACCTATAAATATGTGTAATGTACTTATATTTTTTATAAGAGAAGTAATAAAATTATTATGTGGTTGCTCTCGTAAATTTATATTAATAATGGTAGGACATCGTATGAAATCCGAGATTATTGTCACCGTTGTAGACTGTGCACACTATTGCTTTCATTTTTCACTGTTGGATTTTTCACATGTTTTATCCGAAACATCTTTAATATAAAAAAATAAACTTTCGGGGAGAGAGAGAGTGGGAGAGAGAGAGAGAGAAAGAGAGGAGAGAGTGCGGCAGAGAGGGAAAGAGAGGGAAAAAATAATAATCTTTTTAAGTATATACCTTTTTTTACAAAATAAATAATATAATATTGATTTATATTTTTTACGGTCATTTCGAGTACTCATATATATATGTTGCGGGCGCAGCCCGCAGAAGCATCGAGCACGGGCGAAGCCCGTGCTGAGGCGGGCGAAGCCCGCCTGGATGTGGCCGAAGGCCGCTCGACAGCATCGCGCCGGGGGTGGGTGAAGCTCGCATTCCCCGGCCGGGTACTGTCGCGCTTGGCCGTAGGGGCGGAGCGTCGTGTCGGGCACTGATATATATACATATATATATATACACGAGTCGAACGGCACGGGCCTCCGGCCTACGTGAGGGCAATCGGAGGGCTTCTCTATTTCGAAGGTCCGGCCTGACCCTCCCTTGCACAACTCCTCCACCTTGTTCTAATCGACCACCGACCTCCACCAGTTTCTCCAGCGCCTCCCTCGCCCCTTAGGGCTCCAGCGCCACCCGCTCCAGTGTTAAAATCTAATCAGCAGATCTTAGGGGTGATCGCACAATACAAACAATCCAAAGAAAGCAAATGAAGATACTTGAGAATGAAATTGACAATTCAACAATCAAGAGGAATGATTCATTAATTTAACAGCACAAGCACAAAACAGCAATCCTAAGGGAGGAATCCCTGAACAGATCGCAATTCTCTATACCCCGAGGAGTAAGAGTCCAACCCAGACCGCAATTCTCTATACCCCAAGGAGTAAGAGTCCAACCCAGACGACAACTGAATTTTCATACTTCCTGTCGACTCCCGCCACTTATTTATAAACTTTGAAAACATACTTAAGTACCCAAAATACCCTAACTAAGTATCGGTTATTACAACACACTTTCTGCCAAAAGCCACCCTTCCAATTTACGAACGCATCAACACCTCCCTCGATGAAAACTTCCTTGTCCTCAAGGAAGGAAATTGGGAAAATGTTTCTGAATTGTCCACAAATCTTCCCATGTAGCCTCCTCCGGTGCACTGTTGGCCCACTGAATAAGCAGGTGTGTTATTACTTTCCTTTGTTTCTGAGTAATACGCCGGTCCAAAACAGTTATTGGTTCCAACATCAGATTACCCTCCTTGTTCACGATTGTCGGTAATGGAATAGATTTGAGCTGGCAACTTACCTCACCTCTGTGCTCCCTGAGCTGGGAAATAAATGTGAAAAGTATGGTGAATTTTAGCCAACTCGGGTAATCTCAGGCGGTAAGCCACTTCGCCTATTTGCTCCAGCACTTCAAACAGACCAAAAAACCGTGGAGACAACTTGTGATATCCGTGATTATGGATGCTCATTTGCTTATAAGGTTGCAAACGAACATAGACCCATGATCCCACTGATAGATGTCTCTCCCGCCTCTTACCATCTGCCAGAACCTTCATTCTGTTTCGTGCCTGCGCTGAGTTGAATTTGAGCAGAGCAATGACACGCTCACGAGCTGATAGGGAGCGATCTACCTCTTCCACCATAAATGAATCAACAACATAAGGGATATGCAAAATGGGTTCTTGCCCGTATACCACCTCAAAAGGGGTCATCTTAATGGCACTTTGAAACGTAGTATTGTACCACCATTCCTCCAATGGTAACCACATTGTCCAGCTCCTAGGCCTCTCTGAGCACATACATCTAAGATAATTTTCTAAGCAACGATTTACCACCTCCGATTGTCCATCAGTTTGCCGGTGGTATGCAGTTGAAAGCTTAATTTGAACTTGCAGCACCCTGAACAGCTCTTGCCAAAACTTGCTAACAAAAATTGTATCCCTATCGCTGATAATTGACCCCGACAAGCCATGTAAACGGAGTTTAGAGTCCAAAAATACCTGAGTTACACTCTCAGCAGTGTAGGGGTGTGTGATAGCCATGAAATGAGCATGCTTACTTAAACGATCCACAACTACCATGATCGTAATTTTGCCCCCACTAATAGTTAATCCTTTCAATAAAATCCATTGTTATATCTTGCCAAACTCTAGAAGGAATAGGCAGCGGTTGTAATAAACTCATGGGTCGTTGATTATCAGATTTACACCTTTGGCGAACTCCACATCCTTGTACATATGAATATACCTCAAATTTCATATTCCTCCAATAAAACAGGTTCTTCAGTCGGTGATAAGTCGATGTAATACCCGAATGGCCCCCAATTACCCCATCGTGGTACAACAACAAAAGTTTCTTTTTCAAAGATGGAATATTACCTATAACCAGCTTCCCTTTCGGCTTCAATAGATCTTGAGACCATTGATACTTAGGTTTATAGGTAGCGTTAATTTCTTTTTCAGCTATCAACTTCTTGAGTTGTTCATCCTGAAGTCAAGGTTCTCGGATTTCTTTCCTAATATCAGAAACTATCACTACCTGCCCCTTCAGTTCTATTCCAGCCAACTCAGCGTTTCGAGATAAAGCATCTGCACATCGATTCTCCTTTCCTTTTTTTGTACTGAGTGGTGTAATCAAATCCTAACAATTTGGATAGAAACTTCTGTTGTATTGGAGTAGCCAATCTTTGCTCCATTAACCACTTTAAACTTTGATGATCGGTTTTAATAATAAAATGGTTACCCATTAGATAATGCTTCCATTGTTGCACTGCCATGACAACAACCAACAATTCCTTTTCATAAGTCGACAACTGTGAATTCTTTTGGCCCAGAGATTTACTAAAAAATGCAAGAGAATGCCCTTCTTGCATCAAAACTGCTCCTATCCCTGCGTCGAAGCATCAGTTTCAATGGTGAAGCTCTTGGAGAAATCAGGTAGCCACAATACTGGTGGTGTCGAAACTGCATTCTTTAAACACTGAAATGCTTCTTCTGCCTGAGGATTCCATTGCAAGGACTTATACCCAAGAAAATCAGTTAAAGGCTTAGTTATTACTCCATAATTCCCGATGAACCATCGATAGTAACCTGTTAAACCCAAAAAACCACGCAATTGCTTAAGATTCTTAGGAATTTGCCAATCCTTCATGCTTTGTATCTTCGATGGATCTGTCGACACCCCTTGCTCAGAAATTACATGTCCCAAGTAATGTATTTCCCGCGTTCCAAAAGAGCATTTGCTCATCTTAAGGAACAATTTTTGTGTTTGCAAAAAGTTAAACACTACCCGCAAATGCTTAAGATGTTCCTCATGGGACTTACTAAAAATCAATATGTCATCAAAGAAGACTAACACGTATTTCCTCAATTGCTCCTGAAAATTTTGATTCATCAGCCCTTGAATAAATGTCTTCCTCAACCATCCACACTTGATGATACCCTGTCCGCAAGTCCAGTTTTGAAAAAACTGCTGCTCCTTGCAATTCATCAATTAGTTCTTCTATGATGGGAATGAGATATTTATCCTTGATAGTATTAGAGTTTATCTGCCTGTAATCCACACACATTCTCCAAGTGCCAACATGTTTCTTAACCAAAACCACAGGAGAAGCAAACGGACTATGGCTGTCTTGTATTACTCCTGTCTCCAACATTTCTTTCACTATACATTCAATTTCAGTCTTCTACAGTGGAGGGTACCTATAGGTCCGTAAATTGATATGTTTACCTTATCACCCTTGAAATGTATATGATGTTCATTCCCACGCAGAGGTAACTCTTGAGGCTCTGTAAACAATCCTTGAAAGGGGGCATAGGCGTGGAGGAGGATGACGAAGACGACCACCGCTGTTGGAACCGAGAATAGGCCCAACGAGGAGTTTGGACCCCTGAAAGGGGGCAGCTAGCACTTACTGATCCTACAGTGGAACCTGACCGAAGACTTAGAGCTAAAAAACCGACCCTTGGCGACAGCGTGGAGGTCCCACTGCACACCCAGAAGATCTTTTGAGCGCTTCCCCTCCTAAGCCAAAGTTGAAGTCGGACACCTTGGAGAGCGGAAGAAGCTAACCAAAGGCGTCCTAAGGAGAAATAAAGATCTGGAATGCTCTCCATAGGTGCTCTTCATGGTCTATTTATAGCTTTTCTTCACCGGCCTGCTGATAGCGCAATTCTGCCTTTTGATTTTACTATGCACACGCCAAACTGGTCTGCTAACAACCAAACTCCGCTGTTCTGGGGGGCTATTGGTAGCCCACTAAGGGTATCAGGGTAAATTCACCTGTAGACCCTTGCTGGGCGAGTGGCCCGCGAAGGCGCCACTCGCCTCTCTCCCTGCGATTTTGGGCTCGCGAGATCTCCTCTTGCGAGTATGGGCGAGCCCCCACTCGCCTCGCCAGACCGGTGCTGCGAGACCTCACTTGACTCGCTCTGGCTAAATGCACCCCAGAGCGATGCTAGGCTGTCTCGCCTCGCCATGCGCCATTCGCGAAATCGGCTTTCTGATTCGCCTCGCTTCGCCTTACTCCTTAACTCGCCTATAGTCGATTTCCCTTTCCATCCCCTTGGCGAACACTGGGTTGTACAACCGCGGATAAGCAAATGATGGCGGCAAGCAGAACCCTTCCGTTGTAGGGGCCGCTGTCCTGCATCGCGCGTACTATAATAGCTGGGAGAGGAGAGGAGCAGAGGAGACGACGACGAGCGGAGCAACGACCCAGGAGAGAGCTTCAGGAGGACGAGAGTGATTTTAGGGCCTGCGGGTTGAAAAGGAAAAACAATTCTTTTTTTACAAAATGTGGTCTGCATACAGCAGAAACCGGCCTGCGGTTAACACGCTTTTTTTACTTAAGATAGTCTCTATGTCTGGTATTCTACTTGTGGCTTTAACGAGTATTCATGTTTGGCGGTCCTAACTAAAATCCTTGAGGATTATTCCATAGCAAAGTTCGGTGGAGAAATTGATGGGGATCGTCCGCATGATCGTGATCGATGGAGGAGATCGGGCGACCACTTGGCGGAACTCGTTTTTGCAGATTTGCTGGAGATGCATTGGTCGGATCAGCAATCCAAGACCGCGAGCGCGTCCGGGGCGTCGTTTTACATTATATATATATTATTTTATTTTTTCGGCTTGTATTTAATGTTTTAGGACACCAGGTGTAATGAATGATCATAGCCGTTCACGTCGGGTGTCCAACCGCCCCTCTCGTTATAAATATGGGTGGGTGTTCTGATTTTCAATGCATTATTGAGTGTGTGAGTGAATCCAAAATCGACAATTAGTGCCGCGAGATCCTGGTTGCTGACGCCTCTGTTATCTTTCAGTTATTTTGAATTTTTTTTCCAGTTTCTATTCTCTGTTACGGGTAAAGCCTGACGTGGATCCACTGTTAATTCCCGTCCACGATCGCTTCATCCACGAGGAAACCGCGATTTCCCCGTACATCTCCTTCATCCTCGTCGGAGCCATGCTCATCACCTCTATCCTCGACGGTTCGAACTTCCCCAGTTGCGTAACCATCTCCTATAGCCGCAGTTGAGCAGCGAGCCCTATGCGCCGTTCGGCTCCACCGAAGGGGACGACTTCCTCCTCCCCTGTCGCACAAGCATTCCGCCGATCTCTTCCTGCTACTCCAATCAGCCCAGTAACCGCTAAAACGTTCCCAGAACCAGCCGACTACTCACCTGTTTGTCCTCTCCGCTCGAGCCACTGATTACACCGACCTCTTCCTTTCTCCTCCTGCTACAATCGACAGCCAGTCATCTCTTCCAGTCACGACCACTGGCAATCATCTCCTTCCCTCTCACGTCATCATCTACTGCTACTCCAATCGATCCCTCCTCAGTTTGGAACCGTCCAGTCGGCCATCCCTACAAGTCGCACTCTCCACTCCTGTGCAGGCCAGCTGCCTGTCGATTCCCCGTCCATGCAAATTTTCCTCCTCTCTGGTGTTTACATTTTCATCCCTTCTTCCCCTTTTCTGTCCATGTCGAGGAGCCACCATCAAGTCTTCCACCTTTAAGAGAGCTGCCCATTTAACCTCACTCCTCTTCTTCCTACAGCCCACCGACAGTTGCTGCCAACATTCCAGTCACTTGGATTCGCACCTACAACCGTTGCCGGATCCCCGTATTTGTGAGTATCTTGTATTGTATTTTTTTTCTCTTCGTTATTGATTATGGGATGAACATGTTATATTTGTTTGGTGATTGAACTTGTGGTGTTATTGTTGCGTTTCTCTAATCTTTATAAGTTTACATTTGCGAAAGTCGTAGTGGAAAGTATCACTTGTGAGAACGTGTTTACTTGCTTACGCGCGCGAGAATCATTGTGAACAATGTGTTGATTTGCTAGTCGCTTATAAACTTATTACTAATATTTTGTTTCGGATTATTATAAAACGTGCATGCATCATTATCATTTAGGTTCGGCTTGATTGAATTCGTTCCACACATGCACGTAGGTTTGCATTAGCGTGTCGGCACTGCACCTTTATCACAACCCGTCTTGCGTCAGAAACTTTAGTTCACCCTTGGGAGAAATGCACCCGCTGCAGTAGCTAATTAGGGGATTTAGGAGCCTGCACACGAACTCATAATAATGTGATTGGCTTAGCTTGTAAGCGAAACTATATTAGATCTAAACGCGTAAGAGATTGAGTTGTAATCTAGCTCTTAAGTAATACTAACTTCTCACGCTTAAAAAGCAAGATATTATAATTTTCTTTTTGAATAGTGAGGGGGAGTAAATTTGAACTAAGAAAGATCATTTTATATTGGTTACATTTTCTTACCACTCTTACTTTATTTTGCTTCCTCTATAATTTATTTAGTTTATGCTTCCGCATTTAAATTAGTCAAAAGTTCCAAAATTATCAATTCACTCCTGCTGATGGATGTGCCAATTACAGTCAGTATGTTCCAGTTGTCCTATGCAAATACAAAGTAGCACACTTCCTTCATAAATAATATACATTTAGTATTCCTACTTGAAAATTATTTTCGACACTAATGACGAGTTATTTCAAAGCCTATAGAGGATGTTCATATCAACATCAAAGGAATGGTTATGATAATAAGACTTCGGTTGATGACAAATTATTTCCAGATCTATTCGAGAAAGCTCAAAAAGTGAGAGACAGTTGACGTGTACCCCAAAATTTAAAGTATTAGCTTTATTTTTGAAACTTAAAGGATGTGTTAAGCTCGCATAGATGATTTTAGTCACAAAAAATGCAAGAATCATAGTTCACTTTACCCAAAACAGCTTAATCCAGAACAACTGACCAAATTAGCCCTGAACTGCACTTGTTTTTCCAATTCGATCTAGATGGTGCCAGCTTAATTGGGCATGTGCCATCTTTGTGATCTCAAGACCTAACGCTCTCGTGAACTCATGGGGAGGCTACAACCATTTTCGTAAGCTTATTTTATTTCCCTTATAATCGAGAATAGTCCGTCTTTGTTGGAATTTAGTTTAGCATCAGGAATTTGATGAAAACCTACAAAAGTAAATTAGTTTTAGAATTGTTGAGAAATACCGACGGATTGCTAATGAAGTTGGTAATTGAAGAAAATGCATTCCAATTTTTTGTATTACACCTAAATTTCGTAATTTTTATTTGTTTGCCGAAAAACAACCTTGTGTTGAGTAAAAGTGTCACAAATATATTTGTTTCTCATAAGGTCTTCTCTGGAAAGGGTTTGTCAGGCTTCTCCTTCTATTTCCTCTATTGCCAGGTAACCATAAAAAAACTAATTTTGGTGAGGGCTCTCATTTTAGGCATTGAAGAATGGATTATTGAAGCCCATTCTTTGGTCATTCGGTGCCGAAGCCGAGTTCCGGGTGCGAAGCCTTGGAATCCCCACTACCTTGCCGTCCACCACCATCATCCTCCACCACAAGCCGCCGGCAGCCCCCCTCCTCCCCAAACAGCCATCTCCTCCCTCCTCCCAAAACAACCATCTCCTCCCTCCTCCCAAAACAGGCAGCAAACCCCTCTCCCAAAACCCCTTGGCCGGCCCCTCCCAAACCTGCTCTCCAACATATCTCCCCTCCAACATCTCCCCTCCAACAACCGACTACCACATCTCCCCTCCAACAGCCGGCCATCCTCATATTTTCCATCCAACAGCCAACCTTCACAATATCCCTCCACCACCACCTTCATTCCCCCCAAAAAACAACCATCTTTACCCACAAACCCCATCTCCGGCGATCACCGGAATACTTCTTCGGTCACCTCCGGTGATCCTCCTACATCTCCCATATCGATTTTCCTTCATTTTGTATTTTCCGGCGATCGCCGGAAAATAGCTCCGGCGGCCACCATCACCACCAGCTGCCACCTCCGGTCACCACTAACCTCCACCCAGTCGGCAACCACCCCACCACCAATTAACCACCTCCCCACTACCTCCTAACTACCCACTAACCCATTTCCTCTTATTTAGGAACCACCTCCTAAACTTAAGCCTCACTATCCCCTCTTTTCCCTCACAACCAACACCTTAATCCCCTCTCTCATTCACACGTGGTGCCACTCCCTCAAACCCCCTCAACAGCAGCCCACTATATCCCAACTCCCCCTATTTTTAGCCAAACTCCCCACCATTAACTGAACCACAACCCTTTCCATATTCCCCCTCCTAATTCTCACGTGAACCCTCATAATTCATTCCCATCACTGACTGCCTTTCACCACCTTATCCTGTAGCCAGCCAGCACCCTCCAAACCTCCACCCAACAGCCTACTTTGCTGCCCCTTCCCTTCATTTTCCCCAACAGCACCCCTCACCATCATCACCCCTTCGTGGAGTGATCTCCAACCTTCGCCCAACAGCCCAAAAGCCACAGAATTTCTGCCAGAGCACTGTCCAGCCACCTGGCAGCCATCCAGAGTGCTGTCCAGACCATCCAGAACAGCGGACTCCTCTTGCTCGCTGCTGAAAACAGCCCCCTGCACCTTCCTATTTGCTGTCTCCATTCCTGGACAGCCAAGTGCAGTCCATGCTTGCTGAAATCTAGTCTTGGCAGCCCTCTTAAAACGCCCCCAGCCCTCCCCTCTTTATAGTCTTGGTAATCAAGGTTTGTGTGTTGATTTCTTTACCGTTGGGTCTTGTGTTTGTTCTCTACTAGAATAGATAGTGGTTTATAAATTTGCATTCAATTGTTTTAGTCTTTGTAATCTCCCATTTAATAGTATTTGATTTTCTGTCACTCTTGCACTTATACGACTTCACGTGTTTCCATATTTGAGAGCTTTAACTATTGTGGCATACATTTATTTTGATTTATAAAACTAATTATTATTGCAAGTTAAATTCGTCGGATATGTATGGTTGCATGTAGGAGTTCATTCATGTGTTTTCCCATCACATAGGACCGTCCAGCGTCACTTGTTTTATGCTTAAATTAAGTTTTATGACAACAAACCTAGACATCTTTTAAGAGACTCTAGAAAATTATGATTGCATAGTGAGAGTATAAATTCTAAAGACATTATGTCTGAAGAGTTTTGAAAAAAAAAAGTGTATATTTTTAGTAAAACCATCGGCTTAATCGATCGATTCATGTGGAATATTCATGATGAGTCGAGGAGTCCCCAGATGGCCGAAGGTTGTTGAGTGTTGGCGAAACAGACGACTCATCAGAGGGCTGAAGGTTGTTGAGTATTGACGAACCAGACTTGGCTTGTTGGGTTCAATTTATGTCTGATTGTAGCCAGAAGTGGATCTGACTTTCTAGCAGTCTTTGATCTTCAAGCTAAACTCGCTGCCCTTCCTGTAGTTACTCTGTTATGCTGATTGAGTGTTTGTAAATCAAGATTTCTATGTTTGCCAACTCCTCTTTGTTGTCTCTATCTTGATTTCACATTAAGGCACATCATGTTCTTACTGTTATAAGGTACATCATGCTCCAACTATTATAAGGCACGGAAACGATTCATTAAACTAGTCACCGACAAAAATCATTTAAGTTGCTTATTTGGGATTTGTTACTTCTTGAATTTTGATAATATTTGGCAGAGATTTTTTGTAACACCTCGATCTACTGTGGGTGCGCTACAGGTCTGCAGACCAGTGACCCCAACCCATCTCCACAGATCTGATGGGCCGCAGCCGCTAATTCCAGTGGCGGGTTGTTGAGGCCGGGACTTGAACCCCAGACCTCTTGGATAAGGGGGCTCTAAATTGGTCCTTATCACCAACTGAGCTGCACTTTTTATGTAACGCCCCGATCTGCTGTGTGCGCGCTACAGGTCTGCAGGCCAGTGACCCCAACCCATCTCCACGGATCTGATAGGCCGCAGCTCAGATGACGATGAGGACCAGTTTAGAGCTCCCTTATCCAGGAGGTCTGGGTTCAAGTCCTGGCCTCAACAACCCGCCACTGGAATTAGCGGCTGCAACCAATCAGATCCGTGGAGATGGGTTGGGGTCACTGGTCTGGAGACCTGTAGCGCACCCACAGTAGACCGGGGCGTTACATTTTGGTGCTTTTAATTACAGCCACGGAATAATTTTATTCAACATCAAGTCCTTCTTCTTTGAAATATGCCTTTGTTAAAGTATTACTTTATTATCCGGTTATTCTTTCCTGTACATTTTTATTCTGTTTTTGTAGTTGCAAAGTGTGATTGCTTTTTTATTAGATTAGCATAGCTAGAGTAATTTTGCTTTGATGAATTTTTTTATGATATTAAATCGATTCTATGTTGATCTCTATGGTCAAGTTCTCTCAAGAGATAAATTGCTTCCTATACAAATTTGGATTCCTCTTGTTTCTTATTGTTCATGGCTAGTAGTAAATAATTACATGTGTTGAGTAGTTTACTTCCTATGAATATTGCATGTTTACATTTGTTTTGGATTATATTGCTTTCAATTTCATTGAAAATTTTATAGGAGTTACGTATCATCCCTGTATTTATATTGCATTAGAAAAAACACTAGACCATGATCTGTTCTTCATCAGCATGTAGTGATCTTCTTGTTTGATATCTAAAATTTATAGAGTTTTTGTTAAAATCACATCCCACTAAATGCATAGGATGTCCTTTAATACTTACTCGTTTTGTTGGTCTTTATAGGTTGTAATGGATGAAATCGCGCAGGCTGTTGAGGATGTGAAAAGACAATGGAATCAGACTACTGCTCAAATTCAAGAACACATAAAAAAGATTCAAAGTTGTGGGAAATCTGGCAAGGGTGTACAGGAAGTGAATTTTCTTCCCAGAATTAATGGTGCTGCACAGGATGGCCTGTCATTGCTTAGATCACTGCAGTTTAAACTTGATCTTTTGGCTCCACAGCTGCCTACAGAAGAAGAAGCAGTGTCGGCCCAGGCAGCCTTGATCTCTTGGAAAGAACAATATCAGGGGTGTGTCCTTGTAGTTTCTAATAAATAATTTGTTGTTCTCACATCTTATTAGTTATTACTGTTTAGTGCAGTTTATAATAAGGTTTTTTGATCTTGGAAACAATTCTGTAATATTTACATTCTTTATTCTCATGGTGAGACTGTCTTTTCCCCCTTCTTTCCAGATTGCATTCAAGTTTGAGGAATGCGAACTTGCAAGCAAAGAACAACATTAGGAAAGCTGCTCAGGAAGAGGTGGACACCTGTGCTTCTCTAACTAAATTTTCAGTTGCTACTTGATTTACATTTTTTTCATGTTAACTTTTTGACATGGGAATTGTTTAATTTATAGCGAGAGCTACTTTTAGGAGGTGGAGAAGAATCTACCATCCGCAGACGTAACTTGCAGTATGTCCTCTGAGTTATTATATACTGTAACATCTTATGAAATTGAACTATGAGTATCCTAATCTATATTGAACTAGGACATGATACTTAAAAAGAAAAAGTTGTAGTTATGAATTGAACAATGGCGTATTATTTTATGTAGATCTGGTATGCTAAAGTTAATATACTGTTTATATTGTAATTAAAGGCTATTTTTGTTTAGGCGTTAGGGCTCCGTTTCTTTTTGGCGAAAACGGAGATTCGCCGAATTGGTTGTTTGCGGGCGTCTTTACCCCAAAACTCTGTTTCTAAAATAAGTCGCTTCTAGGTCAAATCCAAACCGCAGCCCCGAGCTCTAGTTCGCATGTTTCGAACAACGCGTCTCTTCCCAAAAGTTTCTAGTCGCCGTTCGAACTCTCCCGGATCCTGAACCCCTCTCTCATAACATCTTCCTCGTCCTGGCGATCTTCAGCGAGGTTGCGAGTGTCGATCTCCCCCGACAGTCTCTCCTTGATCCCGAACCCTTCCTCAGAACATCTTCCTGGCGATCTTCAACGAGCTCGCGAGTATCGATCTCCCCCGACAGCCTCTCCTCGATTTCCTTCATCGGTCGGATCATCAGAGCGGAATAATCCTCCAAAATATTCTTCAGTAATAAGTCTTGCCTCCTCGATTCTGATGGTTTAGGTTTTTTTTACATCTTGCTTCGTTCTATACATTTTGAATAAAATTTTCTGGTTGTGATCATACCTTGTTTCTAATTATAATTTTATGCCGAACATCTTCATCGTTCTAATTACATTGAATGTATGGTTTTATGTTGGTTTCATATTTGAGAGAAGTTTCCCTGATCTGAATTCATGGAGAAGGATGTTTATATACAACTGAAATCATTTCTGTTTATATATTTCACACCCAAATCTTATTGTTTATATGAAAAATTTCGTTCATAGATTTTGAGTTTGAAAACATGAGGATTCATAAAGTTAACTCTAGATAATTGGGATAAGGTTATTGATGATGATGAACCTTGGTGCAGACATAAAGATAAAGCATTCAATAGATTTGTTGCAAGAAAGTACAAGATGATAAAGTATTCTTTCCATGTTGAGAGTTTGCATTAACATGAAGGAAATGGTCCTACTTTCAGGATCGTGGATCATTTTGCTGACTTCATTTAACTTTTTTCCACTTCTTTATTGTACATTATATAATTCTTATGTTATAAGAGACCACTAAAGGGATTTTTCTTGCATTCATTTTTGTCCTATTTGGAGGAAGTGCTCCCCAATCACATCCGGGCCTGGTGTTTTTGATGGGCCAGTTCCACCAACCACTTTTTGTTATATTGACATTCTTGACTCCCCTAGAAGAATGTTGTAAAATTTTCATCTTCTTTAAGTACAGCATGCTCCTCTATTTCTTTTCCTTTTGCTTTTACGTTCTCCCTGTCTAGATTTGAAATTATACCATCGTTTTATAGATCACTATAATTTACTCTTCTTTACATTGTTGTTGTCAGCCCTCTCCTTATTGCTCTTATAAGAAACTAATCATTATTGATAAATATCAAGCTTGCAGATGTCGGATGTCGGGGACACATCGGTTTGTGTTTTCGTGTCGGTTTTTTATATATCGGGGGATTTATCGGGGATATTTCATATATCGGGTTTTAATATTTAATTAATTATATATGTAATTAAATGTTCTTGATTTTTTATACATGTCACAGTATTACCTATTTTATAACCTATTAAACTTTTAAATATTAAAAGCTATATATAACATTTAATATACAATACTTTAATGATAGAAAATTTGTAAAACTAGTAATTTTAAGCAACTTGCAACTGTATATTATTTTTATGAGATCATAATTTTAAAAATTATATTTCAAACATACCTCATTCTTCATCACTTACGGACTCATCTATAGTCGGCAGAGTAGATAGAATATGATCTTCATCTGATGAACCCTCTAGATCTGCCTCGTCCACCTCCAATGTTTTTCTCTTTCCCCTTCTTTGATAACTAATTGCCACTTTTTTGCTTGTAGGTAATCTTGGAGGCCTCCTTTCATCATGATCAACGTCGACTATATCGCCAATCTGTGCCCATGTCAACCCCTCTCCAGGAAAGACTTCATCATCGTCATCTTCATTTTCATCGTCCTCAGGATCAGCATTTACCATCCACTCTTGTACCTTCCCAGAATCTACATTCTTAGCTGCCAATGGATCTCGAGATGTGTCTGAATATTTCGACTTCAGCAAAGCATTGAACTTTACAAATACTAGATCGTTCAATCTTTTGCTGTCGAGTTTATTCCTCTTCTTAGAATGTATCTGATGAAAATATTAAAAAATGTTAAATAATGCATACAATCATATATCAAGATATTATGTTTAACTAAATAACTAAATTAATGCTTACCATCTCGAAGGTGCTCCAGTTCCTCTCGCAGCCAGAGGATGAAGTAGTCAGGCTCAAAATCTTCATAGCCATAGTTTTAAGGTGTGGCGCATCAGCACCGTTAAGCCTCCACCAATGTACTGTGAAAATAAAATGACAACACAATTCAATTATACATAAAACATAATACATCATTAAAAAATAATGTTAATAAAAATATATATTAAAATATACCTGGATTTAAGTTGGGATTTTGTAGCTGTCTCTTTGCCATGTCTTTACCAAACAACCCTTGTTGGTATTGATAAAGATCAAGCTCAGCACTAATGTGATCCTGTGTAGAAGGATCTTTCCTATATATCCTTGAGAGACACTCAACAAAACCACTCATAAACCTTCCGTCGGCCTCAATCTCCACTCGATGGGAATAATAAAAATATGGGTTTAAGTAATAACCTGCAAGGTGTAGAGGGCTGCTCATCTTCTTCTCCCATCTGCTATCAATCAACTTCCATATAAGAAGATATTTGTTCTCTTGGTGATCGAGAAGAGCAGCAACCTCTTCCTTAGCTTTTTTAATATCCCCGTATAACCACCCCATGGAAGGTGTATCCCCGTCAACTCGTCTCAAAACCTTCACAAATGGTGTGAATATACCAACAGCCAGCTCGACATTCGCCCAAAATCTAGCGCTCATCACTATCATTGCAGCCTTTCATATGCAAAATAATTAATAAGAAAATAAGAAAATACTATAAAGCCTCAGTTGCAAATATATATTTTAAATGAAATGAATACAGATGCAATAGTTTTACCTGCTTTCCCCCGACACTACTGGCCAACTTTGTTGCAGCCCACTTTGCAGATGTGAACAGGCCCCGCAACTGATTCTTCTTCTCTAAGATACTCTCTAAAGATAGAAACGCTGTAGCGAATCTAGTCACTCCTGGTCGAATAAGCTCATGAGAATCCAAGTCCTTCGTCGACTCTCTAAACATGTCGAGAGATATGGTATGACCATATATGAAGATAGATAGTTGGCGGCCCAAGGAGATAACACTCTTTATTGGCTTCAATTTCCCAATATCTTGTAACAATAGATTAATTGTGTGAGCTGCACAACTAGTCCAAAAAAGCTTAGGCCTTTTCAAATTCATAAGATTTGTTGCAGCCATATTATTGGACGCGTTATCCGTCACAATCTGCAAGATACTGTCCTCTCTTGGGCTCCCAGGGCTATCAATCGCCTCATCCAAGAAGTCAAAGATGAACTTTCCATCATGTGTGGAGGAGGAGACGTTCTTCGAAAGCCAGAATGCCACTCCAGAACTACAATGTATCATGATGTTCATCACGCTTCCACCCTTCCGATCTGTCCAAGCATCGGTCATGATAGTGCAACCATTCAATTTGCAGATCTGCGTGAATGTGCCCAACATCTCCTTCGTCCTCTCCACCTCCGTTCGCAAAATCTTCTCCCTCAACTCATAAAATGTCGGGATCTTCATCCTAGGTCCGCATAGCCCAATAGCATGAGCCATCTGCTGGAAGGAGGAATTACATATGGCATTGAACGGGATACCGTTTTCATATGCCCATCTACCTATGTACACGACAGCATCATCTCTGGCTTTCTTTTTGTACTTGCTCTCTATCGTGCTTTGTTGGGAATCTTTTCCCTTGCTAGACTCCGCAGATGCATGGACAAATTGGTCCATTGGACCCTTGGAACATGTGCTGCAACGCATGACAGTCTCCTCTACTTCATCTTCATGTACCCCTCCAACTATCACCTCATTCAAGGTGGCTTGTAACTTTGCACTCTTAGCTCTCTTACTCTCCAAATTTGAGTTTAAGGCCGACTCCGCCTTCGCCCTAACGTCGGTGGGAACCTGAGGGCATGGCTTAACATTACCCTTCCACCCAGCCAAGTGATGCTTGAAACGTGTAATTCCACCATTCACTGTTTGCTTGCAGTAGTTGCATTTGATTCGGTTGGTGTCGTTTGCAACCAACTTCTCCCCAAATGCCCAGAACGGATCTCTACCGGTTGGTACCAATGAGATGGGTACCTCACTAGATCCAGCAGAAGAAGCCATTCTATGGAATATGAAATGAAAGAAATATTAGTTATATTAAATGGAATAAATATAAAATTAATTGATTAGTTGAAAAAAATCAACATCAGAAAAGCCCCATAACTTCATTAGATCGTAAGATCTTCAGTCATCTTTCAAATTATCCATGCAATATTTTATTTATCCAACAATATTTTGCATCATAAGTAGACTATTACCCAATTATCATTCAAAGTATCCAACAAAGCATCCACGTAGACTATTACCCAATTATCAGTACTGGTATCAGAACAAAACATCCAACATTTTATTTATCAAAAGGCACAAAGCAGCAAGACAACTAGAAAATGAAGTTGGATATACATGCACCATCGATTGCAAAATGAAGTTGGATAAATAATTAATAATAGGGGTATTTCAAATCATTTGTTGACTAACAAAATTATAAATGAGCCAAATAAAAAGGGTTTTGGCACTTTGCACCCGAAATTGTTAAATATTGCAAGATGCACCCCCAATTTCAAAAAGGCTGGCACTTTGCACCCCCCTCCAGGGTGCAAAGTGCCAAGCTTTTTGTAATTAGGGGGTGCATTTTTCAATATTTAACAATTTCGGGTGCAAAGTGTCAAAACCCTACATTTAGAGGGTGCACGTGCTACAGTCACCAAGCAAGCTAGAGTGCTACAGTCACCAAGCAACCCTACATTTAGAGGGTGCACGTGCTACAGTCACCAAGCAAGCTACAGTCACCAAGCAAGCTACAGTCACCAAGCAAGCCACAACAAGGTAGCAGGGCAGCAAGTAGCAAGCAGCCACCATGCTACAGAACCCACAACCAGGGTCACGGTTAATAAGGCAGCAGAGAGCAAGACAGCAGGGCCGGCTGGCTGGCAGCTGGGCAACCAGCGAGCTAGAGTGCCGAGAGAGGGAGAATGAGAGGGGGAAGTAGGGAGAAGAATGTACCAGCCGAGAGAGTGAGAGCACCAGCAGATAGAGTCGAGAGCCCGTGAGATTGACAGCAGATAGAGTCGAGAGAGTGAGAGCACCAGCCGAGAACGACCAGAGTGAGAGCACCAGCGAGTAGACTAGCAACCAGATTGAGAGCTAGGGCAGGAGCAGCGAGTGAGATCACCAGCGGAGAGCGCGAGAGAGAGATAACAACCAGATTGAGAGCTAGGGCAGGAGCAGCGAGTGAGATCACCAGCGGAGAGCGCGCGAGAGAGATAACAACCAGAGAGGTAGAGCGCCGATAGCGCGCGAGAGAGATAGCAACCAGCTAGCGCGAGAGAGGCGAGGGAGAGCACCACTGGAGAGCGCGAGCGAGAGCAGCAACGGAGAGCGCGAGGGAGAGTTAGGGCAGGACAAGCAGCGTAATGAACCGCGGGTTGCGAAGCGTTTAATAATAGAAAATAAAAACCACGCCGACGCTGAACAGCCAAAAATCGGTTATATATCCGTTTTAATGGACCGATATATCGGTCCAAACCGATATATCGGTCCGTTTTTTTCAAAACGCCACAACCAAAATTTAAAACGGTTATGAAACGTTTTACCTCCCAAAACGTTATGTCGGCCGACATGTGTCGGCCATGTCGGCCGATATCCACAACCTTGATAAATATAAATATAATTTTATATTTCTCTTTGAAAATATTCTTTAGACTAGGATCACAGAAGTTAAATGCAATGGTAAAGAACACTAATCTGTTGCTTGACCCCAGATTAGCGGGTCCTCATACTTTGGGTACCTCTTATTTTTCTTATGGTACTCAAGCTCTTGTATACTTGACCGATATCCACTTGCCATTGTGAATTTACATCTTGGTTCCATAATGTTGAGTTTTATCATACCTATATATTTCCATAAAGCAGTAGTTGTATTGGGCTTAGGATTCTTTTTATGTAGGACAAAGGCAGGAATGACATCTGCTGCTGAAAGCATAACAGAGGGCCTTCGCCGGACACGGCAACTGATGGTTCAGGTGATTCTTGATTTTTTTGTGGTGTCTACTTCATTATAAGCATTCTTCTTTATTTTTATCTGTTCTTGAGTTTACAGGAGGTGGAAAGAAGTGTAAACACGTTGGCAACTTTTGGTACGCACCTGTGCTCTCTAATGGTTTTATTGTTGCAATTCAACTATATTATCCTCATATCTTCGGTATAGTTTAATTTATAAACTTTATTTACTATAATTTGAACTCTTTCAATAAGATAAATTTTCATCATCATAACCATGTCCTTACTATGAAAAGGAGGTCTCAAATATTGCTGCATATCTCTATAATTTGGTTAAATGTATCTTTTCTTAAGCATATGATAAGACGCTTGTGAAGCTTCATGATTTATTTTGTATCTGATTTTTCTGTTTAAATTTATTTGTATGTGCCATTTTGTTTTGGTTAACTTTATTTGTATGCACAATTTATGCACCAGCTGATAAGCCGCTTGTGATAAATAGAAGATGTACAACACTTCAGCATGATTTAGCATACCTCTATTTTTGTGAGTGAAGTAGCACATAACACTGGCTTGCCCTTTAAGTGTTGCCTTCTGTCATTTGATTTGCATCATAAATAAAGGAAATTCATTAGGTTAAAGTTTGGTTCTTGTTATGCATCAGCATTACTTGTTTTCCTTGTTCTGGCCTGAGGATTCCATGTTTTGTGTTAATTTCTTATTGTTATTGTATCTAGAAGTTAATTCTGTCCTTGGTATTTTAGTTATTTAAATATATTTTTGAACTTATGCATATCTGGGGAAGTAAAACAAGTTCAACATTGTTATTCATCTACCCAAAAGTTATTTAAAAAGTTTGTCGGTCTAGTTTGTTTTGTAAGAGTGAGACTTGTAGGGATTACTTAAATGGGTTTGAATCTAATGGCAGCTAGTTCATCTAAAATCCTGCTTAGAGCTTTAAGGTTTCTAGATGAGGAATGATGTACCTTGAACCATTCATAAATATATGTCGTTTATTTCATCAGAATAAACTATGATGCTAAACATAAGTTTGTAGAGAAGCCAAGGACAAAATACAAAATAGAAAATCACTTAATTTTGATGAGAATTAAAAACACCCGAAATACTAAGAGAGGGTTTAAGAGAATTTCAATGTTTAAGGTTGGAGAGAGAAGCAATTGAGATTGAGAGAGAATAAGAGAGCAAAAGAGAGAAAAAGAAAGGGAGACCGAGGATAATCCTTGTTAATATTATTCAATTTTTCTCTCATCCAAGGCCATAACATCCTTTTATAAATATGGTCATTACAACTGTTAAAGCCCATTTGTAAAAAGTCCAAAAGGAGCTTATTGTATATTTTCCTCTTTCTTGTATTGTCTCCCATCTCCAAATGAAGATTCTTCATCACCCTCTACTCTATATAAATAGGGCAGTTCATATGTAACGGTTTAGTTTCGGGAGAATTATAATTATTTTGTATTTCAAATTCTCAAATGGTATTAGAGCGAAACAATTTTTTTTGCTGCTCTCTTGATTACTCATCTCGCGTAATTTCTCTCTGTTTCACCTGAAGCTCTCGGGTTTCGCGTGAATGCTCCGACCTTACACGAGAGCTCCCTACACAATCACCTGTTGCATCCACCCGAACTTAGATCGATCTTTTTGTGATCTTCTTCTGCCGCGAATTCACAAACTCCCTGCAATAATTCATGCGAGCTTTGCTCTCCCCCGTGATCTTCAACTTCAACACCCGAAGATGCTCCCCCGATCCCCGCCGTTCTCGTCACTCTTCCATCACCTCCAGTGGTTCCCACCCTACAGTTTACACCACCCGCATCGTCGCCGCCAACCTAGCGGTGGCGCCACCACATTTTGTGCTACCATCATCCGTCTCCGTGGTCGGTATCTCGCATCATTCGCTCCTTCCAGTGACCAGCTCGTGGGTCTTTTTTCCCTGGGAAAGACACCACTTGGCGAGCAGCTTACAGAAGTCATCGACTTCACTCGACTTGAGATCTCCTTGACGCATCTCTTTGAGATTTTCAGTGAGTAACCATCTTCTCCTTTGTCAAGCTCGTTGTGAAGCACCCTGCGTTGTGCTCCTAACACAATCCTATCCTTCCAGACGTCAAAGTGAACACCCTAATTCCCATGCCTGCAACTCTCCGAGCTCTCGTGTCGTACGTCTGCCACACAACAACTTTGTCAGCGCACACTTCTTCTGGTTTCACATTGCGCTTTTCCATCGCCGCGGTCAGAGCATGCCAAGTCACCCTCACTGCCGCGCTTTTCTGTCTTCCGCCTGGCTGACTCCTTCAAGACATCTCCTCGAGCTAACGAATGTAATCGCACGCCATATCCCATCGAGCCCAGCGCCTCCTATTTCGTTTGAAGCTCGTGCCTAGTTTTGAGCCCTGCACAACTTGCGTCCTGTTTACAAGGCTTGGGCAGGTCCAAGGCATTCTACTTGAATTAATTGATTTGATTTGTTCAATTTGGCATGACAATGCTCTCCGAAGAGCAAATTATCCTTCATTTGATGTACATGAAACTATTGGAGATGTCGACGTCATATGACACCACACTTTTGCGCCTCACCACTAGCATCGACAGAGAGTCTACTTCGGCAGCCTGATCCCACCGGAGCAGTCATCGATCCCATCAGCGCTCGAAGATGCTCCGCCGATCCCCGTCGTTCTCGTCACTCCACCATCGCCTTTAGTGGTTCCCACCCCGCAATTTACACCACCGACATCGTCACCTCCCATCCGCTATCGTCCATCCCAACAGTCGCTATCTCACATCCTTTGCTTCGGCCACCTGCTCCACCAGTCACTATCGAGTCATTTCTTCCGACGACTGCTCCGGAACTGCCACTCCCGATCGCATTGTTTCCCCCTCCGCCGGCACCATTGTCACCCCTGACTTCTGCTCGCACCAAGCACCCTCGCCTGTTTTCGACTTCTATTTCCGGTAGTTTTCCCCCCACAAGTGACTCTACCACCCCTAGTTAGTTCGCTGACACCCAGCTCCTGCATCTACTTGGACTCCCTTCTCAAGGCAGCCTTCACTACAATGACACGCTATGAAGAGTTATTCTGGCTAGAAATTAAGGAGCTAGATGCTCCACTCATTCGAGCCTCGTTCGAGCCTCGTTCGAGCTTGAGGACAATCTTGATTTGAAGGCAGGGTGAGATGTTATGGGTCCCCACTATTCATCGCCGATTATGTTGCGCTTAGTTTATTACAAGTCTTTATGTATGTTATTTTGAGTTGTACGAGTCGAGTCACGTCTTTAGATTCTTAATGTTTAGTATTATCTTTTATTTAATGTTTTAGTGTTATCTTTTATTTAATGTTTTAGTGTTATCTTTTATTTAATGTTCTAATGCTTATGAATGAATTAAATTCAAGTTCTTTTTATCTCTTTAAGTTCCCCTCGTTCTCTCTCTAGTTCTTTTTCCTCTTCCCATTTCTAGGGTTAGGGTTGAGCAAGACTCCCCTTCTTCCTCTCCCCATGCATTCTCCGTGTGTTAAGCTCAGCTTCCCTTGTATCTCGCCTCCACCGCCACCTCCGACGACATTACGGGCTAGGCCCATAACATCTTGGTATCAGATCTATCGCTCCTCCATTGTGTTTGACACGCTCCGCCAAAAAGATTTACGCTCCCACAATTCCAGCTTACGGGAACCGCAAAATTCTTGCCCTCGCTCCTTCTTCAGTTCTTCCAGCGACCAACGAACAGCTCGTAGATCCCTTCTCCCTGGATAAGACGCCACTCGACGAGCAGCTTACGAAATCCGTCGGCTTCACTCGACCTGAGATCTCCTCGATACATCTTGTCGAGCCAACGGGCAACCTTCTTCTCCTTCGTTAAGTCAGCTGTGAAGCACCCAGCGCTGCACTCCTAACACGAACTTCTCCTTCCAGACGTCGAAGAGAACACCCTAATCTCTATGTCTGCAACTCGTCGAGCTCTTATGGCGCACGTTTTGCCACACGACAACTCTGCTCATCGATCTTCCCTTTGTTTCGACTACTGCCAGCACACACTTCTTCCGGTTGCTTCCCATCTACATTGCGCTTTTCCATCGCCGTTGTCAGAGCATGCCATGTCGCCCTCCTTGTCGTGCTTTTTTGTCTTTCGCCTGGCTGGCTCCTTCAAAACATCTCATCCAGCCAACTGATGTAATCGCACGCCATGTCCCATCGAGCCCAGCGCCTCCCTCCTTTTTCTCGTTCGAAGCCCGTTCTTATTTTTGAGCCCTGCACAGCTTGCCTCCTATTTACGAGGCATGGGCCGGTCCAAGGGCATTCTACTTGAATTAATTGATTTTTTTTCAATTTGGCATGACGATGCGCTCTGACGAGAAAATTATCCTTCGTTCGATGTACAAGCAACTATTGAAGATGTCAGCGTCATATGGTACCGCGCTTTCGCGTCTCACCGCCAACATCGACAGTCTACTTCGACGACCCAATCCCACTGGAGCATTCATCGGTCCGACCATCGCTCGAAGATGCTCCGCCGATCCCCTCCGTTCTCATCACTCCACAATCGCCTCCAGTGGTTCCCACCCCACAGTTTACACCACTGGCATCGTCGCATCCCATCCCAGCGTTAGTGCCTCCATCATCCGTCCCCTCGGTCACTATCTTGCAGCCTTTGCTCCGGCCACCCACTCCGCCAGCCACTATTGAGTCATTTCTTTCGCCAATTGCTCCAGAACTGTGATGTAAGTCGAGAGGGCCAATCCGAAATTTTCTGCGCGAAATCACTCTCGACGTTAAAATTTCATGAGTCGTTAATCGTTATTTGAAGAGAGATTCTCGAGCGTTTTACAGTTCGAACCAAAGCGGCATTTTATAGTCATCTACGAAATTATTCGCATAAAAATAACTTATGATTAAACACGACGATTAAGAGGAGCACGAACGTTCGAGACAAGCTCTATAGTAATTAGTTGAACCGCATAAAATTAAGCTGATAATTGAAGTAGAATTAGGTGGAATTTACCCCATAACATATGCAAGACTACAATGGGTAGCAAGCCGCCTCAAGTTCAGTTGCACGATTGGGTGAAGGTCACTGTCTTCTGGCTGACTGGTAGAAACTGAACGTCGGGTCGATTTGCAGAAATTGAAGTCGCATCCGACGGGTCGACCTGAAGAAGATGAAGTCGCAGTTGACGGTCTCTGTGGAACCCATGGTAGCCGGAGTAGTAATCGAGGTCAACGACGCTCTGGAGCAATCGAGCACGAGGAGTCGGTCGACGGCGGGAACGCGCGACACGGTAAGATCCAGGGAGCGACACCGACGGTGATGCTTCCATGGCTCTTCCTGCTGTGCGCCGACGTCGTTCAATGACAATGCTGAGGAGGCTTTGTCGAGTTCGGCGAAGGAGAAACTCCAGAAAGTCGATCGACCTGGGGTAGCCTCTTCTGGTATCATAGAGGGAACGATCGAATAATTCCTCTGTATTATCCAGCTTTCTTTTTCTTCAAAACTTAGGTCCTTTAAAATATGCTTGTGAATGCCTTTTTCTTTCATCTTTCCTAACATGGGTTCTTTCCCAAATTTCTCTTGTAATAAAACCAGTAATTATTTTATTCCACACTTAGCCTCCTCATTTATCAAAGATAAAATTGAAATTAAGTGATTCCTTACTTATCCTATGCATCCTTAATTATTTAGGGTTTGCCTTTTCCGTCTTAGCTAATCGAAATTGCTGTACCGTTTATTCATGATCTCACCGGGTGGTCAACCACATGAGCGAGAAATTCAAAAATAAAAATAATAACTAACGCTTGACGGTGTCACGCATCATCAGATGCGATGAATGATGCATCAATTCCCCCGAGGTTGACAGAACTCGACCCCGGTGAGAGTTCGCAAAGGATGGCAATGGAAAGATCTGACGTCGTCGATGTAGCTCTGCGGTGTTGATCCAAGTTCAATCAGTAATGTCTCGTCCCTGCCAAGAAACCAAATAGCGCTGGTACGTCCGGACGTCCCATGACGAGTGCGAAACTCTCGAACATCCAGAACCTGAGCTATCTCCTTAGTGGTAGATGTCGACGTTGGTGCTAAGTCGGGTGGAATGTCTGGAGCTGCAGTAGGTGGTCTGCGGCTGTATCTAAGTGGCTCTACATAGAACGGTGTCAGATCAATCACGTTAAATACCGGTGACCGAATTCAACGGGCAAATCCAGTAGGTAGGCGTTCTTGCCAGTGAGCTTCCGAACTTGAAATGGACCAAACTTCCTTTCTTGTAGTCTATGATATGTCCCATGGGTAAATCTCTGCTTCCTGAAATAAGCAAACACACAATCTCCCGGCAATGACGATTGACCATGGTTTTATAATTTTTAGAAGATACTCGCAATTTATTAGTAATATTCTTATGCAATTCTCTTAAATATTCAATATGAGTTTGTACATCGAAGGAAATATGTTCATAAGATGATATCGAGTGTCGGTCAAGCAGGTGGGGTATAGAGAACCCATAGACGATCTCAAAATGAGATTTATTAGTGGAGCTATTTTTAGAATTATTAAATGCGAATTCAGCTTGTGGAAGTATAAAATCTCATTGCTTTGGATTCTCCCCAGTTAAACACCTAATAAGGTTCCCCAGCTACTAAACTCGAGTTTGGTTCCCAATCATCCCACAGTGTTTTCCAAAAATACCCCATAAAACGCGTATCCCCATTAGATGTGATTGACCGAGGAATAACATACAACCTAATGATTTCTTTAAAAAAAGTAAAGCGACGTGTACAACACTAAGGCTCCGTCCGTTTGGCAGGAAATAGGATGCATGAATTGAATTGACCCAATTCTAATTCCCGCAAGAGTTGGAATTGAAGTTAATTCCAATTCTGCTGTTCGGCTGAATGCAAGAATTCTATCACAGGAATTGGAATTAGTAATTCCGTTATTTGACTGTATGTTAGTTCAGATGATGGAATTGAAATTGTAAATTTAGAACCGTGAAAAAACAGAAATATCAGGATAAATAAAGTCCACATATTTAAAAACATATACACATACACACACAATCACACACACACAACCACATTTTCATCCACATAAAATCACACACACATACACACACTTAGATACATAGAACCACGCATATGCACACACACACACACACAACCACACACAAATACACTCACACAAATACACACACACATACAACCACACACATACACACACATGACACATACACACATACACACACATGACACATACACACTTAGATACATAGAACCACACACATATACACACATACATACACAAAAATACACACATACATACACAAAAATACACACACATGACACACACACACTTAGATACATAGAACCACACACGTACACACACAGACATACACACACACATACACACACAAATATGCACACATACACACACATACAACCACACACACACGCATGACACATATACACACATACATACACACACATACATACACACATACATACACACGCACACACAAATACACACAAAAATACACACACATACATTCACCCTTATCTTTACATATTGAAAGGTTGTTCTGTAAACCTGTAGCTCATATTACAGTCAACCTAATCATCACTCCAGCTTGTTCTCTAATTAATTTTTTTTATTGGACTCTTGGAAATTTTGGTTCAATCCATGGAGAACAAAACTAAATAGAATTGTATACTATGATAATGCACTGATGATACGACATGGAAGATCGTTAATGAGATTTATGATCCAAAATACGAGCCAGGAAAACCAAAAGTATGGAGAGGACTTATGTCGGCTGATGGGTTTCACCATTTCCCCTTCTCTTCATCTCTGTACTGGGCTGCATCTTGTAATTCCTCTTCCTCCAACACTCTTCTTCATTAGAAGAGGTGGAAGAATCGACTGTAATCCCACTGACTGTGGGGTTTCTTTGAGGGAGAGAAGCAATGTCGAAGGAGCCCTACCTCGGCGTTATGTCTGAGAGGTAGAAGAAGCCCCGACGCCTCTTAGTGGAGGATGGAGGTGGAAAGTTGTCGGAGATAAGCTCGTTTGTGATAGAGACTTTGTTCTCCGTCGCCGGAGATGCCGTCGCCGGAGAAGAGCGTCGAAGTTGTTGTAGATCGCCGGAGGTCGAAGTCGTTGTAGATCGCTGGAGGTCTTCGATGTCGAAGTCGCTCGCGGAAGAAGAGTTGAAGTTGCGCGACATTGCTTGCGGGATAAGAGTCGGGGACGCGCTCGGTAGAGAAGGAATCGAGAATTCTGACCTCGTGAGGTCAGAATTCGGGGGGGGGGGTGTTTTCCTCATAGGAATTGAAATAAATTCCATTTCCCATGAAAATTTTGGGCCGCCGAACGGCCGAATTGGAATTGACAATTGAATTCCAATTCCAATGCACCAATTCCGCCCAAACGAACGGGCCCTAAAGGTTTTCGTACACGAGATGAAATGCGTCATTCTTGAAAAATAATCTACTACCACAAAAATTGAGTCTACTTTCCTATGAGTGCACGAAAGTCCTACTACAAAATCCATTGAGATGTCATCCCACAGCCTCTCAGGAATTGATAGAGGGTGTATAATCTAGTGTTTTGGGCATGCCCCTTATACAATTGGCACGTCGTGCAGTGCCTATTAAGCTTGATGACACCGTGTTTCATCTTCGACCAATAATATCTAGCACTTGCAAGATCTAACAATTTGGATTGCCGCACGTGTCCACCTAACCCGGATGAGTGAAGCTCCCTAAGTAATGTCTTTCGAAGGGGTCCTTCGCAGATACAAAGACGGGTTCCCTTAAATAAATCTCTCTCATTCACCAGGTACTGGGAAGTAGAATCAGTCCCACTATGACGACAAGAGACCCAAATGTCATGAAATAAAGGCTTAGTGGAAGGTAAACTCTCAACGATATGCAACCCACTTGGTGTGTCGTCTAATCTCCCTCTGAGAGTTCAAATGTTTTAGTGTCTTGTGGTCTGTATTCAAATCAAACTCACACTGAATCAGACAGTGCTTCTATTGGCGGAGAGTCTGAACGATAACATAGAACTCTATACCTAGTCTTTGCTTTGTTCAACTTCTCACTAAAAAATGTTATAGATCAACCTTCCTGACTTAATACTGCGTCAATGTCTATAATGGATGCATCATAGTCAACCTCAAAAATCTTATCAAAATTAGGCAGCGCTAATACTGGTGCACTAGTAAGTCTCCCCTTAACTAATAGGAATGCACTTACTGCCTCCTCGATCCAAAGAATAGTCCCTTTTTAAACAATCAATGACAGGCACAATCAGTGTACTAAAATTTCGAATGAAATGTTGATAAAAAGAAGCTAGCCCATGAAATCCTCGAACATCAGTAATCGTCCTAGGGCTAGGCTTTGATTCTACCGCCTTGACCTTCTCTCTTTCAACTTTAATGCTCTCAGATGAAATGATATACCCTAAGAAGGCTAGATTATCAGTCATAAAAGTGCACTTCTTTAAGTTGACATTTAATTTATTAGTGCGCATGATCTCTCACACTTGCCTAAGATGAATCAGGTGTTGATCATGATTAGTACTGTAAATTAGAATGTCATCAAAATAAAATACTGCCCAGATTCCAATGCGTGGTCTAAGCACTTAATTCATCACTCACATAAATGTGTTGAGTGCATTGGAGAGGCCAAAAGGCATCACCAACCACTCCTATAAATCCTCTCTTGTTTTAAACGTAGTCTTCCACTCATCCCTGGTCGAATCCAGATCTGGTGATACCCACTCTTCAGATCTACCTTCAAAAACACACTAGACCTACTAAGCTTATCAACATGTCGTCCAATCGGGGGATCGAAAAACAATATTTCATAGTGATATTATTAATCGCTCGACTATCGACACACATGCGTCATGTTCCATCTTTCTTGGGAACTAGTAATGCTAGAACGACGCAATGGCTCATGCTCTCCCTAATATGTCCTTTCGATATCATATCCGTCACCTGCCTATGGAGTTCCTCATGGTGTTTCGAACTCATACGATAATTGTGAAGATGTGGTAAGCTAACTCCTGGCCTTAGGTTAATACAGTGTTGGATCTCTCATCGGAGGGAGCTGATCGGGAAACTCCTCCGACATAATCTTAGAGAACTCGTCAATAAGATGTTGTACGACACTCGGGATGTCTATCATGGTGGGGGTGGAATTAATGCCAGATAGCATATAAACTACGTCACTATTCTTCAATTCCTCCTGAAATTGTGGTCCAGTCGGTAACATAATGGCGAAGGGGAATAATATAGCAAAAATAATACTAAAGGGATGTGAAGACGTCTCTGGGACTCTAGGAACATGACTATTTTTCTGGGGGAGAAAAATAATCTTGCGCCAACTGCGCTCAAAGGAATGAGAGTTCTTTACACCGTTATGTAGGACGTTCATATTGTAATGCCAAGGTTTCCCTAGTAGGATATGACAGACCTCGATAACATCGACATGACACCAGACCGCATCCTGATATATGCTACCTATGGAAAACTCTACTAGCACTGGTTTGTAGTAGGTATCGTGGTGCTACTGGTGACCCATGATAGACTGTAAGGTTTTCTTAGGGGTTGTATTTTCAGTTTTAACTTATCAACCATGCGTTGAGAAACAAAGTCCTCCTTACTACCGCTATCAATGATGATGAAACAAAAATGTCAATGTATGTGGGCGATCGTACAAAATATTGTTCCTTAACCGGTCATCGTCAGCAAAGGCTCAAGAGGTCAGCAGGCTGTGGTGGAGAACGCAAAGCAACTGATCAGGTTGTTCTCCTTCGAGCACTAACTCGCTCTCGAACTCGAGCTCAGAAATAGGATCAGACTGGGAGTCGCTAAGGAACACTCCATACTCAAGTTCTTACCCATTTTCAGAATCAATAATAGCGACAAAGTGACGTCTCGGGCACTCAGATGACTTGTGACCCGACTCCATACACTTGAAGCATCTAAACACGCCATGCTGTGTTTTAATTCCTATAATCTCCTTGTCTCTAGAGGGTGCGGCAGGAAGTGCAGGATTACTCGGGGGCATGGTCGGACGAGAGGGTCCGACGGTCCTAACCGTAAGGGTAGAGGTGTGAGTGTGTTGGGGTCTATCAATAGACCTTATTCTGAACGTCCTCTTCTGCAGAGCCGTTACTCTATGTGCTCGTATCGAGATCTCTCCTAAGTCCCTATAGTCATGAAGCTCTAACTGATTTATAATGGAATAACATAACCCGTTCAGATAACGGGATACCTTGATGTCATCATCCTCTTGAAGGTCGAGGTTTGACTGGAGCACGAGAAACTCAATTGTGTATTCGTTCACTAATAATTTGTCTTGTTGCAGGATGTGAAACCTACGATAGAGGGTCAACAAATAATCAGGTTCAAGTGTATGGAGTTGGACGCGTCAAAATGACAAAATGACCGAGAGGTTAAAAGAATCTAATTAAAATAACAAAACGGGTGTTATATCGGCCATTTTCTGGGCCGATTTATCAGAAACGGGCCTGATATAGCGCCCGTTTTTTTCAAAACGATATGCGAATTAAATAAACCGGGAACGTGTTATTTTGGGTGTAAAACCTTAATGTTGGCCGATATGTCGGACATGTCCGACAATATCTACAACACCGAGGGCTAAGTAGCACATATTCCCATATACACTGGCATCATTCATAATTTTTTAGATGAGACAACAACCATTAAATTAGGCTCTCAGCTGAAGCAAATTCCTGCCTTCAAAGTTGTCATTGCAGACAACAGTAGACTTCAAAGCACCGCAATGTGTGTTGGTTTCGTTTGGACAATGTAAACAATTATATTCACCACCGATGTGTTATTATTACCGTTGAGAGGTTATGGCATTGTATTGGAATTCAGTGACTTATGACATTGTGGATTTAAATGGGATTTTAACAACCTTAAAATGAAATTTAAGGTTCATGACAAGAAAGTATCACTTCGGGGTAGCATGAACAAGCTTGGTGAAATGATTACTGAGAAGCAATTACATAAATTTATACAAGAACTTAACATAGCTTACTATGCTAAGTTATTTGTTTTTTTATATCAATGATGGAATACGATAATCAACCAATTTGTGAATTGAAATTGGTGAAAATCAGTTACCAATGAGAAAGAGAGAGGCAACTTCATCAATTGTTGCTTGAATACCAAGATATATTCAAGTGCCCACTGAGTTGCCACCGAAAAGAGCTCATGATCACCACATATGAATGGTGGATGACTCGAAACCAGTGAATGTGAGACCATATAGATATCCAACCAACTAGGAGAATGAATAGAGAAGCAGATCGATGAAATGCTCAAGTCAGGGGTAATAAGACAGTGTTGGCTGGGAGGAGGGGGTTCCGACAGCTGCTGGCTGGGAGCAGGTAGGAGAAGGAGACCTGAAGTGTCGGCCTGAAATGGGAGTTCCGACAGTTGTTGGCTGGGAGGATGGGGTTCAGATGACTGAGGGCTCCACGGGAGAGAGAAAACTATTGTATGAGGTAGGGAGTGGGGGAAATCGGTTGGAGGTGGTTCCACGAGAATGGGTGGAGGGGAATGAGGGTCAGTTTGTGGAAGAGGTGGGGTGAGTGGTGGGCCGACTGTAGTAATGGGAGGGATAAGGGTTCGGTTGGGGGGCTGCTAAGTGGCTCCATGTGCGGGAGAATGGGGGTAGTGGGGTAGTAAGGAGGATGGGTGATGGTGAGTGATTATAGGATAGTGGGGAGTTATGTAGGTAGTGGGTGAGGTAGTTGAGGTAGTTATGAGGTAGTGGGTGGTGGTTGGTCTGAGGTGGTCACTGGAGAAGTGGCCGGTGGTGGTGGTGGTGACCAGACGCGTTTTTCGGCGATCGCCGGAAAATTGAAAACGAAGAGAACTTGGAGGATGATGGTGGAGGTTCGCCGGAGGTGGTTAGGAAAGGTTTTTCAGTGATCGCTGTACACCAGAAACGAGGAGAATTTGGGGAGAGAGGTGGCTATTTTGGTGGAGTTTGGGGATGGGGAATTTTGGCGTTGGTCGGCCGTAGTTGGGGGGATTGAGTTGGGATGCCGGAAGGTGGTGATGGTGGGAAGGGAAGGGGGTTGTCTGTTGTGGGAGGAAGGGTGGGATAGGGGCCAGTTGGAGGTGATGGGAAGGGCTCGGTTTGGAGGGGGAAAGGGCCAAAGGGGAGGGGGTATGGCCGACGGCCAAAGGGAGAGGGGAGGTCCAAGCTTCGCACTTAGGGCGTTCCGGTTTCAGCACCAGTTGATCAAAAGCTAAGCTTCTTGGCTTCAACTTACAATACCTCTCTTTAGAGTCTTCTACCTCTATATATATACTAGTGGTGGGGGCAACGAACGATCGTGATTCTCCGTTCATTGCCTACCTCAAAACAAACAAAATTACACAGTAAATTAAAAAAGCAAGAACGAAAAATGTTACGATTGGCGATCCACTTAAGATGAGATGTCCCGATCGTCACTGGGTCCGTGGTCGGCGGGAATAGACCCTAACAGATCTCCAAAGAATGGAGATGGTCGTAATGCCATCGTAGGGATGGGACGAGTCTCTCAAGTTCTGCTTTGGAAATCCAAGTGTCATCGATAAAAGTGCGTCCCACCAACAGACCAAGTATCTGACTCTGTCTGGTGCGGGGACGAGCTCATGGTTCACGATCTTTGTGATGTCGTTGAATGGTCCAGAGCTAGTGGACAATGAGGTCGGTACCATAGGAAGTGGTACTGTTGCGGAAGAAGCTGTAGCTGGATCAGTGATGGTGTCGAACGGTACGGTGCTTGTGGACGGTGAAACCTGTGTCGATGTACGCGGCACTACTGCGGAAGAAGCTGGATTAGTGATAACGTGGAACGGTCCCGTGCCTGTGGACGGTGAAACCTGTGTTGGCAGAAGTGGTACTGTAGTGGAAGACGTTGGACGATCATTCAGTGCTAAAGACTCAGGATGCTGTGCGGTAGTCAGTGGGTGCTCAGAGTATGGATGAGTATTAGACAAAGGTTGAGGCTGCGGAGCTGAGGTGGCAGGAGGCGAAGGGTACATGTAGTTGTGTGACTCAAAGAATGCATTTAAATCCTCAATGTTGAATACAAGTGAAATTCCTATACTCGTCGGAATATCTAATTCGTAAGCATTTGTTCCAATTCTTTTGAGGACAGTGTAAGGACTCATTCGCTTAGCGTTTAACTAGTAATTCCCTTAGGGGAACCTCTCAACCCGTATACGGATCATCACATGTTTTACTTCTTTGAAGCTTTACAGTCTCATGTGACTATCAACTTAAGATTTATAAATGTCATTATTGTAAGTAATTTTTTACCGGATATACTCATGCAAACTATCTGGAAGCAGCCTCTTGCAAAAATGCAGGGTAAGGTTTGCTTACATTTCACCCTTGTGGTGGGACCCTTCCCCGGACCCTCGTTGCGCGGGGATGCTTTGTGTACATGGCTACCCTTTTTAGACTCATGCAAACTATGGAGGTGTCTAGCAAAGGACTTGGCAGACTCGGTAGGGAGGGACTCCGTGGGTATAAGAATAAGATTTATGGGCTTCCTAGGTTCATACCCTAAAACTACCTGGAATGGACTCAACCCTGCTGTCCAATTTATCGAGCTATCAAATGAAAACTCTGCCACGGATAATATCAAATCCCAAGAGGAGGTGTGGTCACCGACAAGACATCGCAAGAGATTTCCTAGACTACTGTTTACTACTTCAGTCTGACCATCCGCCTGTGGGTGGTAAGCGGATGAGAATTGTTAGGTAGTGACGATCTTATTCCATAGGGTTTTCCAGAAATAGCTCATGAATCAGACATCTTGATCAGATACAATGGTCTTAGGTAGACCGTGAAATCTAAAGATGTCCCGAATGAATATCGATGCGACGTGAGACGCATCAGCAGTTTTGTTGCATGCGATGAAGTGAGCCATTTTGGAAAATCGATCAACAACGACAAGCATAGAGTCGTGCTTCCGCAAGGTGCGAGGTAATCCGAGCACAAAGTTCATACTAATATCCACCCAAGGTTAGTGTGTTGCAGGAAGTGGTGTATATAGACCCGTGTTCTGTTGCAACCCTTTAGCCGTCTGACAAATGTAGCAATGTCGAACGACTCGAGCAACCTCTCTTTTGAGTGTGGACCAATAGAAACGGTCTTCTACAAGTGTGGTGCTTTTATCTCTACCAAAGTGATCAGCTGCACCACCGACATGCATCTCCCAGACTAGATGATCAATCCAGTGTTACCCCGAGACATATCCTTGCCGCGAAATAGATAACCATCGGTGATCTCAGGCGGGTCTTGAGACAATGTGGAGTATATAGTTGCAAAGTCTGGGCAAGTCGGATACTCGGTAATCAAATTCTCAAATCCCGTGGTCTCAGTGGTAAGGGTGTGGAGTAGGCCCACTCGGCGGCTAAGTGCATCAGTTGGTTTGTTCTTACCAGCAGCTCGGTGTTTAAGAACGTAATGTAAATCTTGCATATATTCTATCCACTTGGCTTGACGATGACACAATTTCTTCTGGGAGTCTAGATAACGTAAGGCCCAGTGATCCGAATATAATACAAAGTTACGAGAGAGGAGGTAATGTCTCCAATATCTCAGAGTCTGAACAATCACGTAAAACTCTTGGTCGTAGTTGAAATGTCTCTGTTGCGCGTCGTTCAGTTTCTTACTAAAGTAAGAAATTGGGTGACATCCTAACTAAGTGCTACCCCTATGCCTACATCGGAAGCGTCGCAAGCTACCTTGAATGCTCAACTGAAATCAGGTAATCAGAGTACTGGGGTCATGATTAATTTTGCTTTAACATCCTCAAATACCTGAGTGACGGTGGATGTCCACTGAAAATCTCCCTTTCGAAGACAGCTTGTGTAGGGAGCCATGATGGTGCTGAAACCTCTGCCAGTTCGTCTGTAAAACGTGGCCAACCCATGAAAGTTTCGAGTTTCATGGATATTTGTGGGGATTGGCCAGTTACGAATAAACTTGACTTTATTAGGATCTACGGACACGCCTGAAGAATAGATGATGAACCCTAGAAAGTGTACAGATTCAGTTAGAAAGGTGCACTTTTTCAGATGGATATAAAAGTGCCCCTTTCGGAGGGTGTCGAAGAGCAGTCGTAGGTGTGTAAGGTGCTCCTTGCGAGTCTGACTGTAAACTAGGATATTGTTAAAATAGACTACGGGAAACTTGCCCATATACTGGCATAAAATCCGAGTCATCACGTGCATGAATGTACTTGGGGCATTGGATAGCCAAAGGGCATAACCAACCACACAAGCATAACCCGTATTTTGTTTTAAATGCAGTTTTCCACTCATCACCCTCTCTGACCCTGATCTGGTGATACCCGCTCCGTAGATCTAGTTTGGAAAAGATCTGGGCACCTAAAATAGTGTCTAAGAGGTCGTCGAGTCGAGGAATGAGAAACCAATATTTGATCGTGATCTTGTTAATAAACATTCACCAACTACTATCCTTCGTAGGGGTAAGGAGTGCGCGTATCACACAAGGGCTCAAGCTTTCCCTAATAAATTACTTTCGTAGGAGGTCAGTGACTGAGTTCTGAGCTCTTCGGGATTCATCCGATAGTTTGGAAGATTTGACAAAAATGATCTTATATAAGATCGATCACATGCTGGATATCCCGTAATGGGGGTAGCTCATCGGGGAGCTCATCATGCATGATGTCACTATACTCATCTCGGAGGTGTCGAACATCTGGGTGAATGAACTCTACGTCCATGATGTTCTTCGTAGTCTGTGAGGCAACAACGACATAAATGATGTCGGTATCGTGACTCTCCCGATGTGAACTCACTACATCGTAGGATATGGATTTCTCGGGGTACCTGTGGTAACTGAATGCTTGACCCTTCCCTTTGGGGGATCCTTGGGTTGGGTCGGGGATAATGTGTTCTTGCGTCCCTTGTTAAAGAATACGCGAGTGTTGGGCCTTTCACAACAAGTCACGTCCCTATGATAAAGCCAAGACCTGCTTAATAATACATGTGTGACGTCCATGTGAATGACGTCACACCAAACTTTATTCTCGAAGGAGGCTAGCCGAATAGGTACCTTGCACCTCTGAGTGCCTGGATCACCGTCTTATCTACCCAGACGACTCGATATTGGTGTGGGTGGGACTCTGCTTTAATCTTCAATTGTTCAAGCCCCTTTTGGGCAATGATATTCACACAACTGCCACTATCAATATGAGCTTGCAGGCTTCGCCTACGCTCGGGAAATAAGTGTAAAAGTTAGTGGTACGCCTCCAATTCTCATCTGTGCGGGGAGTGTGTAGTAGGCGGCGGATAACGCCCATCTCAAGTGCTCGATTTACTTCGTCCTCCCAACTCTCCTCTATGGTCACAACAATCTCTTCTTCGGAGGCTTTATGGACTCAGTACTAGGGTTCGGGTCCTCCTCTATAAGCAGATTCCGTGTGGGGCATTGCGCCTCCACATGGCCTCTACTCTGACAACGACAACACTAGATTCCTCCGAGCTTCGGGGTCCTAGTGGCAGTAAATGGTCCTTCGTGTCTATGGGACCACAAGTAGGCATGGATGGACTGGGTCCCTGCTGAGGAGGCCTCCTAGGTGCAAAACTATCAAGGTGTGGGTTAGGTCGCCTCGGACATGAAGTGTGTAAATATTGTTCGTATTCTAATGTGAGCTGAAAGATCTGCTCGACGAACTCTAGGTGGTGGGGAATGATTTTTTTACGAATCTCTGCTCTTAATTCGGCCCAAAAGGGGGAGGTGGTTACAATGTGATCTTCAGTAATATCGATCCTAACGACAAGTTCATCAAAGGGAATCATATACTCGGCTACAGAAAGGGTTCCTTGTCGTAGGACCTGGAGCTGATCTAGGAGCTGACTACGGTACGAAGCAGGGAGATATTTTTCTTTATGTTTTTGTTTTATATCATCCCATCGGGTGATGGGATAATAACCATCTCTATCTAATGAGCGCTCTAAGTTAGTCCAATCAATCTTAGCTTGCCCAAGTAATTTCATCTTGGCAAACTGCACTCGTCGCTCGTCAGACATTTCATACCAATCAAAGTAATTGTCCATGTCCAGTAACCAATCACTAAGGACCTTAGGATCCAACTGTCTGTCGTAGGATGGGGCATCGATATGAATACATCATGTGATATCCTCTTCTCTTACATGACCTCTTCGGGGATCATGATAGTCCATGTAGTCTTCTTTGCCTTGGTCGAACTGTGCGTGATGAAAAGGGCGATCTCTATGCATCAGATATCCGGGATGTGGTCGCTCTTCCTGTGGATAGTGGCATCGTTTAACGGTGTGATCTCTACGACGCTCATAAGCTAACTTCGGGCCCTCGGGAAAGGGTGGAGGAGCCTGTGCTAGTGAGTTAATGAACATACACTCGGGAAGTTCCTCAACATCGCAATGACCCTCGTGGTGTATAACCTAGGGCCTAATGGGTTCTAATGGGCGTGGATTCCTAACGGGATCTAGACCATCTACCGTAGTGGTGAGGACTCCAAATTGCTCCCTAAGATCATGGAACTGTGCATCTATCTGATCGAATTGTTTTTGGCAAATATTTTTGGAAATCGAACATTAATAAGTCGGAGATAGAACTGGCGGTGGCTTAGTTATCTAAAGGGAGAGACTCTGCCACGATATGCCTAAATACCTTACCGCTACGAAGCATGCAAATGGACCTAAATTGGGCTCTGATACCAAACTGGTCCTAGAGGGACTAGGGGTATGTACTATACGCAAATGGACTTTCCGGCGATGTATGTTACTTGCAATAAATTATAATTTATAAGTCAAATACTAAATGTGACACAAGAGATAAAGCACGCAAACAAAGAGACACGAGATGGTGTATATGTGAAAGAGTACTCAAAATTCAAATAACTAGTAAAATGAAAACTCACAATGATTCAAGAGTTCGAAACAAAAATTACAAAAGATATACTCCTTGAATAGGAAATAACACTGAAGTCAAGACTAAGAATTAACTTCAAAATAAATAAACTCACACGGTAGTAATAGTAGAAGGCTTGGAGTGGGGACAAGTCGTGGTACTGAAATTCAGGCTCCTGGTGAACCTTTGGGTTGCTGCACAGCGGTCGGCGGGGCTGTATCTGGAGTTTCCGGGTCTGTATGGGGCTGCCAGCTGTGTGGAGGATGCAATGGGGGGTTCTGGACGGGGCTGGTAGCAGGTAGGAGAAGGAGACCTGAAGTGTCGGACTGAAATGGGAGTTCCAACAGCTGTTGGCTGGGAGGAGGGGGGTTCTGCTGGGTGAGAAATGTCTCCCTGGGAGAAGGAAAACTGCTGTATGAGGTAGGGAGTGGAGCAAATCGGTTGGAGGTGGTTCCACGAGAATGGGTGGAGGGGAATGGGGGTCGGTTTGTGGAAGAGGTGGGATGAGGTGAGGGGGAGGGCCGGCTGCAGTAATGGGAGGAATTGGGGCTCGGTTGGGACTGCCAAGTGGCTCCACGTGAGAGAGAATGGGGGTAGTGGGGAGGATGGGTGATGGAGAGTGATTTTAGGATAGTGGGGAGTTATGGAGGTAGTGTGGGAGGTGGTTGAGGTATTGGGGTGGTGGCTGGCCGAATGTGGCCGTAGGTGGTCACCGGAGAGGTGGCCGATGTGGTGGTGGTGACCGGACGTGTTTTCCGGCGATCGCCGGAAAACTGAAAACGAAGTGAACTTGGAAGGTGTTGAGGTTCGCCGGAGGTGGTTGGGTAAGGTTTTCCGATGATCGCCGGAGATCGGAAACAAGGAGAATTTGGAGAAGATAAGAGCTGTTTTGGTGGAGTTTGGGGAGGTGAATTTTGGTGGTGGTTGGCCGGTGGTTGGGGGACTGATTTGGGCTGCCCGAAGGTTGTGGTGGTGGGAGGGTAAGGTGGCTGTCGGTTGTGGGAGGAAGGGTGGAATAGGGACCAGTTGGAGGTGAGGGGAAGGGCTCAGTTTGGAGGGGGAAAGGGGAGGAGGGGGTATGGCCGGCGGCCAAGGGGAGAGGGGAGGTCCAAGCGTTGCACCCGGGGGGTTCCGGCTTCAGCACCGGTTGTTCAAAAGCTAGGCTTTTACCTTTAACTTTCAATACCTCTCTTTAGAGCCTTCTACCTCTATATATAGACTAGTGGGGGGCAATGAATGGTTATGATTCTACGTTCGTTGCCTACCTCAAAACAAACAAAATTACAGTAAAATTAAAAATGCTAAGAACAAAAAATGTTACGATTGGCGATCCGCTCAAGATGAGCGGTCCCGATTGTCATTGGGTATGGTCGGCAGGAATAGACTCTAACGGGTCGAGTGGCACGATCCCCGTCAATAGTCAAGCTCTATTTCCTGATTCAAGCATAGTCAAGTTGAGTTTTTAACAAGTAAACCCTGCTGTTCTAAGCACTATATTAGTCAAACTATGTCCAATCAGACTCCAGTTCAGCTTTTTCTTATGCTTTCTCGCCACTTTTGCATATGATTTCTCGTCCCTTTAAATTGTGTATTATACACAGGGTTTTATAAACCTAAATATAACCCATTATTGCTCAGAAGTTAAACCTCAGGATACAAATAGGTAAAACCAGATTATTAAAAACAAATCAAAAGCATTACAAACTCCGGATCAGTCAAACAAATACTACAATGGTCAAATTACCTATACTGGGAGGCGAGGCGGATTCGATCATTTTCAGAAATTCTCCGAACTCTCAGTTTATATTTAAGCAGTATGGTACTCTTTACGGATCAAGAGAGACCCCCATAGCTGATGCGTTGGTTTTGGAACAAAATTATCCCTTTAAAAATTTCGTTCTTCATTTGGAGACTTGTGAATAATTTAATACCTGCAGACATCAAAATGCAGAGTAAAGGCTTTGAGCTTGCATCTAAATGTCAATGTCGCGCCGACATTGAAACGATTAATCACGTCTTTTTATCAAGCCCAATGGCATTTGCAGTCTGGAAATATTATCAAAGGAGATTTTGACATTGCACTAGAATGGCATAGCCAGGATGCCGCAGTTGACCAACGATTATCAGTCTGGATAAACGCTGTTCATCAAGTCAGCCCCGGGCACAGTCGGGTTGTTATTCCTGTGTTAATTTTATGTTTCTTTGGGCGGCACGGAATGACGCGAAACAGCAAAAAATGGCGATTGCGCTTTTCAAAACCAAATCTCAGATTAATAATATGGTGGAACTATTATACAGAACTAAACTGATTGCATCCAATCATTCAAGTCACACATCTCAATACACTCCGCATATATCAGAAAATCCAAACACTCGGCGGCACATCCACGAAATAATTGGTATCCTCCTCAGGTTGATGAACTAAAAATTAACGTATGGTGTCTTCAAATCTCTTGGTCGCGATTATTGCCAGAAATCAACAAAGCAGAATCATCTTTGCAAGTGGTAGACAACTTGGACCTATGCCGTTAAATTCGGCCTACTTCACAGCCATATTGGAAGCAATCACCATGGTCAACATAAAAAATTACACAAGTTGGTGGTTTGAAACAGAGCATCACCTTACCTTATGGATATTGGACCCTGAACCCAAGGAGAAGATGTTGTTGGGCGGATTTACATCTCATCAATCAAACTAAACTCTCTTTGCGTGGAGCTACTTATCAGTTAACTGTTACAAACAAAAACGCAAACCGTGCAGCTAGAACATTATCAAAATGGTGTGTTGAACATGGATCGATACAAACGCTTGAAGAAAGCTTTCTCCCCGTGCATATTCAAGAAATCCTGGCGTAGAAAGGAAGAAACTCTCGGGATCTTCGCTAATCACTTTCCATCACTGAAGCCCATGGGATTCCATAGCGCTTCTCGCTATCGGTATGCCACCAAATATATTAATTTTGGCTTCCGGCCAACGTTAATATATTTGTTGTGATGCAAACTATGTGCGGTTTGATATGCCTTGGTGCAGTACGTAAGAATACTTATTATATCTTATGGTCTCCTTATAACCTCCTTTGATAGTTTATACAATACACACAGCTGGTGGTTGGGCGGTTTGGTGGAGGCTTTTCACAATCCCTCCATCGTCATTTGTATCCCTTCTTCATCTCCCCTATTTCCATTTGCTTGGAGCCTTCCCCCTTGTCATATGAGATTCCTCTATACATGCTCCCTATACCGGCTTCTCTGTGCAATGTTCATTATCAAATGTGGCTATAAGGCCACCTATAAGATATAATATAGACCAACCTATTAAGAATAAAAAAGAAGAAATCACCTTCGAATTACCCTTCAAAGATGATCCCGGAAGTAGAGTGGCAAACAAGAAACGCGAGGGAGAAGTAGAAGATCAAGAGCATCGGTTTCAACTTGAAGTTGCAGTAGCAGCTCGAGTACGAGGGAGTTAGGTCTGGCTCCTCCATTTCGGCCACGACGCTGAAGATGATTTAACCCTGCTTTCGAAGACTAATGTAGCTAGTTTTGTCATGAAATGTTATCTATAATTTTGTGAGAATTGTCTCCTTAAGTAATCTGAAATTTTTATATTAGATGCTTCCAAAACACTTGTGTTTGGATAATGCTAATTTTACTAAAGGAAATAAAAAAATGATTGGAAAGTTCAAATCAATACATGTGGCTTTATATTTCTTTCCTTTGAATTTGTGGAATATCATGTATTATTGTACTTTTTAGAGGGATCAACGGGTGTTCTAAAAAAGGCTGAAACTGAGTACAAGGGGCACCAATCTCTGTTGATGCACACCTGGCGCTTGCTTACGACAATGCAACGACAAGATGTCATGGATAGGTAATTATCTATCTATTTATGCAAGTATATACATATTATGAGTTGAACTTTTTTCCTCTTTAAATTAAAGTGACTATCATCCTTGCTCACGACAATGCAGCTGTAGTATGTCATGGATATGTTTGTGTGTGTATACATATATATGAATAATTATGAAAAAATTCCCTCTAACTTTGCATAATTACAGAAATTTCTCTTTATCTTTCAAAATTATGAAAATCTTCCCTCTAACTTTACAATGTTAACATACATGTACAAAAAAATCCTTGAAGAAACTCCTCTCTAACTTTGCATAATTACAGGAACCTCCATTCTACCATTTAGAATTACCAAAACTTCTCCTCTAACTTTACATTGTTAATAGACATGCATAAAAAAAAATCCTGGATGGGTCTTCCATTTTTTTTGTACATGTATATTAAGAACGTAAAGTTAGAGGGCAGATTTTGATAATTTTGAAAGTTACACAGGAGGTCTGATGCAGGACGCCGGGGCCCCGCCGCACCCCGTGGCATCACACCAGCTAGCGGACCACGGCCAAGCACGCCTGCCAGAAGGACTGCAGTCCAGGCACCCCAACCCGTCTCCGCGCCTGTTTTCAGCGCGGCGGGTTGTTGAGGCTGGGGTTCGATCCCCAGACCTCCTTGATAAGAACCACTCCTAACAGGCCTTATCACCAACTGACCTGCAAAAAAGTGCACTTTTTTGATGCAGGACGCCGGGGCCCCGCCGCACCCCGTGGCATCACACCAGCTAGCGGACCACGGCCAAGCACGCCTGCCAGAAGGACTGCAGTCCAGGCACCCCAACCCGTCTCCGCGCCTATTTTCAGCGCGGCGGGTTGTTGAGGCTGGGGCTCGATCCCCAGACCTCCTTGATAAGAACCACTCCTAACAGGCCTTATCACCAACTGTTGAGGCTGGGGCTCTATCCCAGCCTGTTGCAGGTCAGTTGGTGATAAGGCCTGTTAGGAGTGGTTCTTATCAAGGAGGTCTGGGGATCGAGCCCCAGCCTCAACAACCCGCCGCGCTGAAAACAGGCGCGGAGACGGGTTAGGGTGCCTGGACTGCAGTCCTTCTGGCAGGCGTGCTTGGCCGTGGTCCGCTAGCTGGTGTGATGCCACGGGGTGCGACGGGGCCCCGACGTCCTGCATCAAGGTCCCTGTAATTATGCAAAGTAAAGGAGGAGGTTGTTACGACCCTTTCCCTTATACCTCGTGAGAGGAGGAGGAGCTATGGTCAGCACCCGTGGTCGCGCGAGGGAAGGGGAGGCGGCGTCGATCGAGCGCTGTAGCGAGGAGGGGCGGCTAGGGCGACTCACGGGTTTTTCCCGTGGGTTAGAGAGAGAGGGAGGAGGGGAAAATAAGAGAGAGAGAGAATTTTAAGTTCTAATTTCTTGCTTACTAACAAAGCCCAACCGGACACTATTTAAGTTCACGCGACGCCCCCATTTGGGCTTACAACAATGGGCCAAAACGCTAGAATTAACACCACAAAATAACATAACATAAAAATTGAAGATACGAAGATAACTGGCGTCGTCACGCCCATAACATCGCCGCCCTCGCCGGAAGACAGCTTGTCCTCAAGCTGGATCAAATGGTATTGCGGTGCGTTCGTCCCTTGCCTCGTCGTCACTGGGAGGATCATCTACTTCGAGCCAGAATAAGCGTTTGCAACGATGTCCCGGTGTAAATTGTTCATCACAATTGTAGCACAAGCCTTTCTCACGACGCGCGGCCATTTCCGAGCTGGACAAACGGCGGCGGACAGTAGGTCGCGGAGGATCATCCCGGAGTGGAGCCTTGGCGGGTAAATTGGCTGGAGGGTGAGCGCCCTGATAGTCCCGACGTCCCAAAGGTGGACGATCTAATAGCAGTCGCCGTTCACAAGCCCTGGCGAGGCTCATAGCCGTGTTGAGATCACGTGGCAGCAGAAATTCCACATCCCAACGTAAACGCTCATGGAGGCCGGCAGTGAAGAGGTGCACTTGTTGTTCCGGTAGGACTGACGTCGCCCTAGAGAAAAGAAGTTGAAATTGTTCAAGATAGGTGTCAATGGAGCCGTCCTGTTTGAGGTTCACCAGATCGCCGAGTGGGTTGCCCTGTAGAGGAGGACCAAATCTTAAGGTGCAGGCCGCACTGAAGTCCGCCCATGAAGTGTGGGGGTGTTCGCGCATAAGTTGGGTGAACCACAATTGCGCTGGCCCAAGTAAGTGGAAGGAGGCGATGCCGATGCGTTCTGCCTCCGGCGTGCAGTGGTTTGCGAAGAAAATATCGCAGCGTGTGAGCCAAGGAAGAGGGTCTTCACGGCCCTCATAAATCGGGAAGTCCATCCGGAGAGATCGAACGTTGGCGGGGTAGTCCGCTCCTGGAGGCGCGGCGGAGTCCGCACGGCTTGTCGAAGGGTGATCGGTCACGCTCAGGTGCGGAGGAGAAGCCACCCCTTGTATGGCATCCAGACGTGCGTTGAGGGCGTCCATTTTGGCGTTCTGAGTCGCAAACATGGTTTGGAAGAGTGCCATGACTTCCGCGAGCGAGGGAGTACTGTCCCCCATCTGTACTAGGGTTGGACCGACAGTCGGTGGTGTAGGGAGTAGGCCGACGGAGGAGGAGAGGCGCGGGGCTGTTGCTGTGGGGCTGGGAATGGGAGCAGACGCCGTGGGAGCGGAGGAAGAAGAAGCCGGGGCTGTTGCTGAGGGGCTGTGGGGCTCGGAGATGGCCGGAAGACAGTCGTTCGAGGAGCTGGCGGGCGCGCAGGAAGGGCGGCGCTGGTTTGGGCGGGCGGAGGAAACGCCGGAAGAAGAGCCGACGGCGGGCTCTGATACCAAACTGTTACGACCTTAGTTATTAAAGGCGCAAGGCGCACCAAGGCGCAAATGGGTCTTGGAGCCTAGGCGCAAGACTCAAGGCGCAGGAGCGCGCCTGACGAAGGCAAGGCACAATCACATCCATTTTAAATAATCAACATCAAGCATCATTTCAGCTTCTCAATCAAATTCTTCATCTAGTATTCTAGTCTACTAATTAATCATTCATTACTATCGTTTATATCTCTTAAAAAATAGAATCAATGTGGTCACTTGCATCATATCTAACTCTCAACGCACAATTATCTTTCACAAACACTAAATCAATAAAAAATTATTTAGTTCTTATGTTATTTTTTTCTTTATTTTTGAAAAAAAAATTACAAAAAAAAAACTCACTCAGGTGAGTCTTTTATGTTCCAAAGGCGCAAATAAGGCACACGAAGGCGCAAACCTCTGAGCCTGGTGAGCCTTGAGCCTTAGGCGCGCCTGAGGCGCGCCTTTAACAACTTAGGTTACGACCCTTTCCCTTAGACCTCGTGAGAGGAGGAGGAGCTATGGTCCGCACCCGTGGTCGCGCGAGGGAAGGGGAGGCGGCGTCGATCGAGCGCGGTAGCGAGGAGGGGCGGCTAGGGCGACTCACGGGTTTTTCCCGTGGGTTAGAGAGAGAGGGAGAGGGAGGAGGGGAAAATAAGAGAGAGAGAGAATTTTAAGTTCTAATTTCTTGCTTACTAACAAAGCCCAACCGGGCACTATTTAAGTTCACGCGACGCCCCCCATTTGGGCTTACGACAATGGGCCAAAACGCTAGAATTAACACCACAAAATAACATAACATAAAAATTGAAGATACGAAGATAACTGGCGTCGTCACGCTCATAACAGAGGTCTCAGTATACAGATTAGAATGAATTGTCTCCTCATATAAATCATTATCATCATCAATAGCATTATGCTAATTATTTGGGGTCTGCTATATGAATCTTTTTTTTTTCATTCATTCCCGTCAATTATTGTGTGATGTGCTAAATATTAATTACATCGTGAACAACTTTCATCCATGTTACTTTGGGTGCATCTAGATTCCTACCTAATTCGTTGACTTTAAATCCTCAACTTGTGCATTATTACATGCTTTAATCTTTGGTGTGTGTTAATATACCATGTAATTGCTTAATTTATAACGTGACAATTCTTGTTTGAATTGGCTTTACTTTAATATATTATATATATCACTCATTATTCTTCTAATAAAATAATTCTTTAATTAATTTTTTCTAGTTTAGCATTTTCATTTTTGTCACATCCTAACTTAGATACCAACAACTTCTTTTACTACACAAGTTTCAGATTCATACAACATTGTTGACGGAATTGTTACTTTATAAAATTAATTTTTAGTCTCTGTGGTGGGGCCCTTCCCCGGACCCTCGCTGCGCAGGGATGCTTTGTGCATTGGGCTGCCCTTTTTGTAGCATTTTTTATTGCATAATATTCTCGAGACTCTTCTCTGCTTTAACCACATAGCCTTAACCCTAGAGATTATATACTCATTTACATCCCAATTCTTCTAACTAATCTAGTCAAGATACTTTAATCTATCATATTTTTTATTTTTTATTTTACAATAAGATTGATTAAGGATTACTAATATCACCCCTATCAAAATTGCATTTCATGTACTCGACCTTTGTTCTATTAACTTATCTCACTTATTCGAGCTATATCTTGTGTAAAAAATATGCATTAAGGTATTGCTTTAGATTTTGTAGGCTTCTTCGTAACTATTCCAAGAAGATATGGACTCAATATTAGTTGAGAACTAGAAGAAATATTATTTCCAATCTAAAGAATAAATATTGCATGACACTAATATATTACACACAATGAGAGGAGAATCCAAACTAATATTAGAGGTGTGGGACAAAAAATAAGAAGAAATAACAATGAGCTTTTATAGTGGGCCTTTACAATGAGCTTTAAGCCTTAATCCAACTCTCCCCTTAAGATGAGATTATATGTCGATCATTCCCATCTTGGAGATATTATGGTGAAGGTGTCATATCTTAGGCTCTTGTTAAAGATATCTGCTAACTGATCTTGAGATTTGACAAACGATGTGCAAATGTTGTTTTTCTCCAGATGATCCTTGATGAAATGTCTGTCAATTTCAATATGTTTCGTTCATGATAACGGAGTTATGAGCAATGTTGATAGTCGCTTTATTGCCGTAATATAGACTTATGGGTTTTCCATATTTAGCACCAGATCCTGCATTAGAGACTGAAGTCATAGTCCCTCATATATCCCTTGTGGCATTGCTCTGTATTCTGTTTCTGCACCGGACCTCGCTACCGCGTGTTGCTTCTTACTTCTTAAGGTCAGGAGATTCCCCTAAACAAAGGAACAATATCCAGTGGTAGATTTTCGGTCATCTTGGTTTTTAGCCTAGTTAGCATTTGTGTAAACTTCAACATTCACATGTTTGTTCTGGGAGAATTGGATTCTGCGTCCAAGATACTTCTCCGCCTTAACACTCTTATAACTGCTTTTTGATGTCTCAATCTGGGAGAATGCATATACTTGATGTAACGGCCCCATTATTCGGCTACCGCTACAATTTACATATTCATTATCTTTTATCATTTAATCATCAGAGGCGCCGGGTAAAAATATTCAGTGATTAAAATACCATGCTAGAGTACAAAAAGGAAATTGCAGGATAATTAAAATATTTCATTTCATTAAAAACTGATATAGTACAAAGATAGCCCAACATTATACATACAAAAAGAAGGGCTTATCACAAAACTGTAGTACATTTGCAAGACTGACTCAGCCCAAAACTCATCAGAGTACACTACTATATACAAACACATAAACTACTGACTACATAAAATAAAACTGGAACTCCTCATAAGGGCACTCGGGGTCTCTGCATCTCTCCCGATGAGCATCCAGGACTTCAAATACTGCGGTAGACACTTCTACCCATAAACGATACTTCTTTTGCTGACGAGGGGAACATGGTGGACGGGGATTAATGGTTGCTGGGATGGCCTCTTCCTTGACCTGTGTAGTTGCATTTTCTAATTAGTCAAAGGACTAAGCGACTTCTTATTTTCTCCCCCTTTTATTCTTATGATAAATTCTTAGTGCATCGTTGAATCTTCAAGCATTAATAATTCCTATTTCGTATTGACTTTTCACTTTATCGTGCACCTTATTTTTTATCATATCATTTATCGTTCACTTTACTTTTTATCTTTCTCTTTTGGCTACATACGATGGTATTCATTTAGTATGTAGTTACATATTCATTTAACACGTTGGATATTTTATCTCATTTCTTTTTCTTTATTGGGCACTGTTAAGGATACATTGGTTTTTCATTTCATGTATTTATATAGCGCACTTTATTTATCTGCGTGCCTTTTCATATTCGCACACATATAAATCTTTTACGTGCCTTGTCATTTTCGCACGTTTATTTTTCATTTAATTTCATGTTGGGAGGACATTCACCCCACCTCCACTAGTTGGGTACATCCATAGCATGGCCCATTACATTTTTTGCATTGATGTATTGTTCGTTTCATTTTTCGTATTACTTGCTTACAATTTGAATTCATGTTCATTTACCGAGTTGCATAACTGTAATAAAAACAATAATAATATAGAACTAAGCAACTGGAATTAGGGAAATAAGAACTCACCGCGGCTTTCCCTTTTCTCGGATCCCTCCCGGAATCGTCATTGCGTTTCCCGTCTCCTTGGGATGCCATCACCTATAAGAGGAGTCATCTAAAATATTTTACATTCTAGGTAGGTTCCATTGGACCTATGAGGGCAAACAAATCACTTATGTTGGCTGCCATAATTTTTGTAAACCAAGAAATAGTGAGGGAACAACACCCTCAAGACTAATCTCAATGTCAATGGAGAAAAAGACATCAAATCTCAACTACAAATTGCTGCCCTAATTTCTGTGGAAGAGGTTTTGCTTCAAATGAAGAATAGAACACAATAGAAGCATTTTTTCCAACATTAGAACTTACTTAGAATTTCTAAAATCGCATACTAACAACTAGGGTTTCACTGATATCACTTGAAATCAGGGATTAGATCATGAGATTTCATTTTCGAAACTATTAGAAATGAAAGACATGAAAGAAGTTCAAAAAGAACATAACCCTAGAAATTTGATTCTTCCAATCCATGCAAAACTTCACATATGACTAAAGAGTGAAGAGGAATGGATTACCTCTCTAAAGAAGGAGAAATCACGAAGATTGGAGGAGATCCGGCCTCTCGGTAGCGTGCGGCGTCGATCGGGCTTCCGTTGCCTGTCATCGGTCTCGCAGAAGCTGGGAGGAGGATACGAATAGAGGGATTTAATTTCTCCCCTTATCGAGACCCGGCTGCCCCCCTTAAGACACGCACGAGCGTGAGTCACGCTTATTCCGATCAGCCACTCCTGTTTTTGCTAACTGCAGCCCTCTTAATCATTATTAATTCCTCCTAATTTCAGCCCTCTTAATCATTTATTAATTTGGCCAGCCTATGTATTAGTCATTAGATTATTTTATGTCTTATTAACATTAATTAACATATTCAATTACTTAATACGTATGTTGCATATTTGTTTCCTATTCTCGTCGCTTCGATGCACACATTTTGTACATAACATAATAGAACATTATTAATAAATATTCGTACCTCGTCGCCGGCGTCACAATTCTCCCCTCCTTATTGGATTTCCGTCCGCGGAAATCTTCAATCTGAAACTACATCAAAGAGTTGAGGGAAGAGATCTCTCATTACTTCTTCTTTTTCCCAAGTTGCCTCATGCTCAGTATGCCCTTTCCACCAGACTTTAACGAAACGAACTTCTCGGTTTCGGAGTTGCTTATTTTGCCAATCGACAATCTTGTATGGCTCAGTTGGGCTTGATAAATCAGCTTCAATTTGGATGTGCTCAGAAGGAACTATTGTATCTGGATCAGTTATATATTTCCTCAGGGAAGACACGTGAAATACGTCATGAAGGTTCTGAAGATCACCAGATAACGTCAAGCGATAAGCCACCTCTCCAATTATTTCAGTGATTAGGAATGACCCCACATACCTTGTACTAAGCTTTCCAATTCGACGAATTCGTGAAACTCCTTTGAAAGGTTTTATCTTCAGATAGACCATGTCACCCACATTAAATTCTACTCTTCGATGTCTGACATTGTAATATTTTTGTTGCCTGCCTTGAGCTATTTTCAATCTTTCTCGAACAATTGATATTTTATCATACATCTTATCCACTTTTTCCTTTTTAAATAACTTTTGTTCACCATCCTCTGCCCAACTTAGAGGAGTTCGACACCTCCGCCCAATCAAGTATTCAAATGGTGTCATTTGAATACTTGATTGATAACTATTATTATAAGAGAATTCCACCAGTGATAGGTATTTTTCCCATGATCCTCTTAGATCGAGTACGACCATTCTCAAAAGATCTTCTAACATCTGAATAGTTCTTTCTGATTGACCATCTATTTGTGGGTGAAAAGCAGTGTTATACAATAATCTGGTTCCCAACTTTTTTTGTACTAACTTCCAAGTATCAGATGTAAAACGTCCATCTCTGTCGGAGATTATAGATCGGGAAATTCCATGGTATTTCACAATAACATCAATGTACTGGTCGACTAACATTTGAACTCACCCGTCTTTCTTCATGGGAATAAAATGTGCAACTTTTGTTAGTCGATCAATAATCACTCAAATACCATTATTTCCAGGTTTACTCCTCGGTAATCCCATAACAAAGTCCATAGCAATATCATCCCATTTCCACTCAGGAATGGGTAAAGATTGTAAGTATCCGCCGGGCTTTTGATGTTCCGCTTTCACAACTTGACATGTGAGGCATTTGACAATATATTTAATTACATCCGTTTTCATCCATGGCCACCAAAATTCTTGCTTTAGGTCGTGATACATTTTTGTTCTTCCAGGATGAATCGAGTAGGTCGTGTTGTGTGCTTCATAAAGTATCTCCGTTCGAAGCACATTGACATTCAGAATACACAACCTCTCATTCATAAATAATAACCCATTTTCCTCCACAAATGCTGTTGAATTGCCACTTTTTACTTTTCAAGAATTTTTACAAATAGAGGATCTTGATTCAAAGCTTTGCGTACCCTTTCTTTAATTGGATGCTCCGCCATCAACTTATAGAGTTGACCTCGATTTTGAAAGGTGGTTATACACGTTAGCAATTCTAGTTTTTTGCAATTCGCGCAGTAACTCCTGCTCAGTTAACGGTACGATCATGGATGCCAAACTTTCCTGCTTAGCGCATCGACTATGACATTAGCTTTACCTGGATGGTACTTAATGTCCACATCGTAGTCTTTAATTAATTCTAACCATCGCCTTTGACGTAAATTTATTTCCTTCTGAGAGAATATGTATTTGAGGCTTTTATGATCCGTGAAAATCTCACACTGAGCACCATATAAATAATGTCTCCAGATTTTTAGTGCAAAAACGACCGCTGCTAATTCCAAATCATGAGTTGGGTAATTTCGTTAGGGATCCTTTAACTGTCTTGCAGCACGTGCTATGACTTTCCCCTTTTGCATTAATACGCATCCAATGTCTTTCAGAGATGCGTCACTATAGATTTGAAAATCTTCAATTCCACACGACATTACTAACACTGGTGTTGTCGTCAATCTTTCTTTTAATTCACCAAATGCATTTTGACATTCATCAGTCCAGTAGAAAGGAACATTCTTTCGAGTTAAGGTAGTAAGTGGTAGCACAATCTTTGAGAAATCTTTCACAAATTTTCGATAATAACCTGCCAACCTAAGAAAACTCCGAATTTCTGTAACAGTAGTCGGTCTTGGCCAATTCAGAATTGCTTCTACCTTGGCTGGGTCTACAGATAACCCATGCTCCGTCACCACATGACCCAAGAAGGAGACTTCATTCAACCAAAAATCACATTTTGAGAACTTTGCATACAAGGTGTGATTTTTTAATGTTTGCAACACAATCTTTAAGTGTTCTGCATGTTCACTCTTATCTTTTGAATATATCAGAATATCATCGATAAATACAATAACAAACTTATCGAGGAATTCTTTGAATACCCTATTCATTAAATCCATAAAAACAGCTGGCGCATTTGTCAATCCAAAGGACATTACTATGAACTCAAAATGTCCGCATCTGGTACTAAACGCGGTTTTGTAGATATCTTCTTTAATTCTCACTTGATGATAACCTGATCTGAGGTTAAATTTTGAGAATACTTTTGCATTCACCAATTGATCGAATAAGTCGTCGATGCGAGGTAGGGGGTACTGATTTCGAATTGTCAACTTATTCAATTCTCGACAGTCGACACACAATCGTAATGAACCGTGTCTGATCTGGTAATTTAAGTGTAATTTCTTCCTTTTACAATTGATATCCGCTTCGTATTGCGATAGCCAATCCATTCCCAAAATAATATCAAATTCAGATAAGGGTATGACTACGACATCTGCCTCTACTTGCTTGTAATCCATTGTTAACCATACAGTACATTTAAACCGTGTATTCATTTCGGTATTATTTGACATTTTGACCCTCAATTCATTAAACGATTGATACAGTTCCATCATTAGATGTTTAATTGATGTTGTCGATATAAAAGAATGACTAGCCCCCGTATCAAATAATACCTTCATAAGGTGATTATGTGCATAGATCATACTTATGATTACCGTATCATTAGCTTTTGCCCCTTGTTGGCTCAAATTGAAGACCCGAGGCTGCACTTATCTTTCTTCCCTTGGTTCTACTCCTGACCCAGATGCCACTGATTGTACACCTTTCCCTTTCTCAATTAAATTGTAAGTGTCCATATAATGCAATGTCGGTGTTTGGCTAGGACCACCTCTGGTATTCCTTTCAGATACCGTCTTCCACAATGGGCAATCTTGCTTTCGATGCCTAGGCCGTTGATATTTAAAACATACCCCTGATCCCTTCAGGCATTCGCCAAAATGATTTTTCCCACATTTTGGACATTGGGGCTTACTAGGAGTACTGCTAGCTCCACTTTCTGCTCGGTTCTGAGTTGGGGGACCTCCTCTCTTCTTCTTCCAATTCGGAACTCCACTCTTTCGCGAGAAGTCTACGCTCAGCCCTTCAGGAAGCCTTTTCTTCTGAAACTCCATTCGCCTTTGTGAGTTCTCCACATCGATTTCAATTAATTTTGCGGTTTCCACCAGTTCATTGTAATTCTTGATCCTTTGCGATATTAGATGTACACGTACATCTTCCCGTAAACCTAATTGGAATCGGAAGCAACGATCTCGCTCTTTGGCAACCATGGGCGGATCCAGAGGGGGGCCCGAGGGACACTGGCACCCCCATTATTTTTCAAAATTGTTAGTAAATTTGGATTCCTCTCGTCGAGGCAATGAATTTTGACTACTTATATGTCAAAATCGGTGTCCAGATGAGGGAGAAACAACTCTGATAAGATGGAAACGTTCTCACGCCACGTAACTACTTTATTTTGGGACAAATATTGGCTATTCGCGGATCAAAGTTGACTATTCGCAGATCAAATTTGGCTATTTGTAGACCAAGTTCAGCTATGTGCACCCCCAAAATTAATTTCCAACATGTGACCCACGACTCTCCTACTCACCCCGCTAGCATTTGTGTTTAGAAATTTTTTGTGCACCTCCTTTTATAATTTTCTGGATCCGCCACTGTTGGCAACCATATCCCCAACATAATATGCCAATTGTGTGAACTCCGTTTCATATTGCAGGACTGTACGGTTCCCTTGCATCAAGCGAAGGAATTTCTCCTGGAGCATCTGCTTTTCCGACGGTGGAACAAACCACTCAATAATTTCTTCCAAAAATTCCTCCCAGAGAATGCTAGCATTTACACGACCAGTAAATCTCCCTTGTCTCAAACTGTCCCACCACCTATCTGCCTCTCCTTCCAGTAGAAAGACCATCAAATCAATTTTCCGATCATTTGGGCACTTCATCGCATTGAAAATTAATTCAATTCGCTTTATCCAGCCTTCTGTTTCCATTGGTGTCAATCCACCCCGAAAGACTGGCAGCCGCATGTCTAAGAACTGTTTCAAGTACATATCAACTGTCGACATTGGTTGAAGTATAGCAGTACTACCCATTCGGATAGCTTCAGCTAATGCTTGCATAACTTCGGTTAATGGAGGGTTTGACCTCCCGGGACTTTGTCTTTCTTCTGCCATACTAAATTGTTCCCCTTCAAGTTCGTCTCTTTGTCTTCTACTTAAGTAGGTTCGGAATGGTTCCTGCGACAAGAAGGTTCAACTTAGCATTTGGACAATGGCGTGTCAAATGTCAAAAACTTGTTTCACTTACCCTCACATTTTCTCTTTAAGTACTCATGACATACCGAACGTTCAAACCTAGCTCTGATACCACTTAATTGTAACGGCCCCATTATTCGACTTCCGCTACAATTTACATATTCATTATCTTTTATCATTTAATCATCAGAGGCGCAAAGTAGAAACATTCAATGATTAAAATACCATGATATAGTACAAAAAGGATATTGCAGGATAATTAAAACATTTCATTTCATTAAAAACTGATATAGTACAAAGATAGTCCAACATTATACATACAAAAAGAAGGGCTTATCACAAAACTGTAGTACATATGCAAGGCTGACTCAGCCCAAAATTCATCAGAGTACACTACTATATACAAACATATAAACTACTAACTAGAACTCCTCATGAGGGCACTCGGGGTCTCTGCATCTCTCCCGATGAGCATCCAGGACTTCAAATACTGCGGTAGACACTTCTACCCATATACGATACTTCTTTTGCTGACGAGGGGAACATGGTAGATGAGGATTACTGGTTGTTGGGATGGCCTCTTCCTTGACCTGTTTAGTTGCATTTTCTAATTAGTCAAAGGACTAAGCGACTTCTTATTTCTCCCATTTTATTCTTATGATAAATTCTTAGTGCATCGTTGAATCTTCAAGCATTAATAATTCCTATTTTCGGCTTGACTTTTCACTTTATCGTGCACCTTATTTTTTATCATATCATTTATCGTTCACTTTACTTTTTATCTTTCCCTTTTGGCTACATACGATGGTATTCATTTAGTATGTAGTTACATATTCATTTAACACGTTATATATTTTATCTCATTTCATTTTCTTTATTGGGCACTGTTAAGGATACATTGGTTTTTCATTTCATGTATTTATATGGCGCGCTTTATTTATCTGCGTGCCTTTTCATATTCGCGCACATATAAATCCTTTACGTGTCTTGTCATATTCGCACGTTTATTTTTCATTTAATTTCATGTTGGGAGGACATTCACCCCACCTCCACTAGTTGGGTACAACCTTAGCATGGCCCATTACATTTTTTGCATTGATGTATTGTTCGTTTCATTTTTCGTATTACTTGCTTATAATTTGAATTCATGCTCATTTACCGAGTTGCATAACTGTAATAAAAACAATAATAATATAGAACTAAGCAACTGGAATTAGGGAAATAAGAACTCACCGCGACTTTCCCTTTTCTCGGATCCCTCCCGGAATCGTCATTGCGTTTCCCGCCTCCTTGGGATGTCATCACCTATAAGAGGAGTCATCTAAATTATTTTACATTCTAGGTAGGTTCCACTGGACCTATGAGGGCAAACAAATCACTTATGTTGGCTGCCCTAATTTTTGTAAACCAAGGCACCCTCAAGCTTAATCTCAATGTCAATGGAGAAAAAGACATCAAATCTCAACTACAAATTGCTGCCCTAATTTTTGTGGAAGAGGTTTTGCTTCAAATGAAGAATATAACACAAAAGAAGCATTTTTTCCAACATTAGAACTACTTAGAATTTCTGAAATCACACACTAACAACTAGGGTTTCACTGATATCACTTGAAATCAGGGATTAGATCATGAGATTTCATTTTCGAAACAACTAGAAATGGAAGACATTAAAGAAGTTCAAAAAGAACCTAACCCTAGAAATTTGATTCTTCCAATCCATGCAAAACTTCACATATGACTAAAGAGGAGTGAAGAGGAAGGTATTACCTCTCTAAAGAAGGAGAAATCACGAAGATTGGAGGAGATCCGGGCTCTCGGTACCGTGCGGCGTCGATCGGGCTTCTGTCGCCTGTCGTCGGTCTCGTAGAAGCTGGGAGGAGGACACGAGCGGGATTTAATTTCTCCCCTTATGGAGACCCGGCTGCCCCCCTTAAGACACGCACGAGCGTGAGTCACGCTTATTCCGATCAGCCACTCCTGTTTTTGCTAACTGCAACCCTCTTAATCATTATTAATTCCTCCTAATTTCAGCCCTCTTAATCATTTAATAATTTGGCCAGCCTATGTATTAGCCATTAGATTATTTTATGTCTTATTAACATTAATTAACATATTCAATTACTTAATACGTTTGTTGCATATTTGTTTCCTATTCTCGTCGCTTCGATGCATAAATTTTGTACATAACATAATAAAACATTATTAATAAATATTCGTACCTCGTCGCCGGTGTCACACTTGCTTTGGATCTCAATCATATGGATATCAGGATGGATCTGTGCGAGGTAGATAAGCCTTCCCACCAATCTTTGGTTGCTGGCGGAGTTCATTTTCTCTCACCATCCTTGTCTTCGTCGATTTTACATTTTGTTTCTATGAGGGTATCTGCTGGTGCACAACCAAACCTCCTTGTCTCTTCTAGTAGATTCATGACATTTACGCTGAGAAATTAAGATTTCGTGGTATGATCACGCAACTTCAATTCCTAAGAAGTATTTCAATTTTCTTAGATTCTTGACTTCAAATTCCTTTCACAAGCATGTTTTTTAAGCCACATGATTTCCAAATCATTTCATGTGGAATAATATCATCCTTATATACAATAAGAATAACCACTTTTTCTGCTCTCCTCTTAACAAAAAGTGTATGATTAAAGTAACCTTGTTTGTATTCTAACAGAGTCGTGGTCTTTTGAAACTTTCCAAACCAAACTCTGGGGACTGCTTCAAACCATAAAGAGATTTTTTTCTATGTTAACAAATTCGCCCTTCTGATCCTTGTTGGAGTCAAGATCTCGGCCCGGAAGGAGACAAGGTCTTAGCTCACAAAGTTTGGACTATTGTATGGCTGAAGGCCTACTAGTTCGCAAATGACCATGAAAGCAAGAGGCAAATAAAAGAATAAAAGAACATTTTATTTTTTGACGAGGTAGTCATGTTACATTCTGTAGGTCCACCGCATACCCAAGATCATATGGGAACTTCCCCTCCCGAACCAAGTGTTGTACGAGTTTTGGGGAAGGGAAGCGAGATCGCCAAATCTTCAAATTAATGTCTTTCGCAAGGTGTGCACTGCCTCCTACCCATACAATGGGGTCATTTTTATAGACAGATAAGGGTCGGGGGGGGGGGGGGGTACCCATACCGGGTACCCAATCATCATAACAACGTTATTAAAATTATTTAACTATCTTTAACGCCTGTCTAAAGGTGGACCCCACCCCCATGCAAGGTGATCTGTTGAGGTCGTCGAAGTGATTTACTGAGATCGTCAAGGTGATTTAGTGATCTGCTGAGTTGTCAAGGTGATCTGCTAAGGTCGTCGAGGTGATCTGCTGAGGTCTCCGAAGTGACCTGTTGAGGTCTCAGAAGTGACTTGTTGTCACGTCCTCCACGTGTATTTTCGAATACGTGTAATACAATCATGTCTGTACAAAACCCGGCGGAAATTTCATGTATACCTCCTCTTCAAGATCGCCATGTAAAGATGCATTTTTAATGTCTTGTTGTTGCAGGTCCCATCAATCGCATCCATATTGACAACTAACGCAATTCATGATAGTCAGCTCTAGGAGTATGAGTATATCTCTAAGCGACAAGTTGTATTTTGTATCGCTCCACGATCCCTTCTTGATTTTGTTTGACAGAGAACACCAATTTTGATCCAATGAGTCTTTTTTCAGCTGGGAGAGGGGACAATTCTCAATTATGGTTCTTCTCCAATATAGACATCTCTTTCTCTATTGTCTTTCTCCCTTCTTGGTTCGGTTGGGTTGTTTTTACTATATATAAATCGACTAAATGTTTAAAGGATGTAGAAAATTTTAAATTCAATGCATTAATCATTTCTTTCTTATATTCTTGTATAATATTTTAAATGCAATCATAATTTAAATTTTAAACATTAGTTTATTATGTTTTATACAATTATTTGCTTATAATCAAAATTGAAGTACGTATCAAGCATTAAAGTTAATGCATTAAACAAATGAACTCAATTACATGAACAACACTTGTATTAAATAATTAAATATTTGGCTCAAAATATATTGGATAGTATGTATTGTTATTATGTTTATTTATTTTTGGTGTATGTAACTCATTCATGAAAAATGACTAAAATTTCTTGCTTGTATAAATGACTATATAGTATTATTTTAGACATAAAATGAGGCTGATGTGGTTTGGCTTTCTCGGTTTCAAGCTACGAAAAACAGAACCAAACTGAGCGGTTTAAATGTCGGTTCAGTTTGAACGGTTCGGCTCGATTTGTTCGTTTTTGGTTTTTCATGCACACCCGTATTGATGGATGTCTTCATAAGGACCTGATTCAGAAGTGCTATCTGTCTTAGTAGAATTATGAGGGCTTGAACCATCTCAACAACACCTACATTCTATCGTTGATATACCTGAGAAAGAGGAGGAATAAGCCTCCCAACCACAGGAGACGAGGTGGTGATAGGAGATGTAGTGGTTGGAATAGTGGAGGAGGGGTATATGAGACCACAATAGGAAGGGGAATAATTGGAGCGTCAACATCAGCGCCCCTCTCCCTGATGAGAGCCAAAGAATTGTTCCCCTTCACGGAAAGTAACATCCATGGTATAAAGAACGTCGAGTGGAATGGTGGTAACAACGACACCCTTTTGTAGTGGATAAGTACAACAACAACAACACTCAAGCCTTTATCCCACCATAGTGGGGTCGGCTATATGGATCCTCTGTCGCCATTGCGCCCTATCTTTAAGCATAGTCTCATTAATGCCTAAGTACATCATGTCTTTCTTTATAGTTTCATTCCAAGTCTTTTTTGGTCTACCCCTCCCCCGTTTAACATGTCTAGTGACTAAACTCTCACAACGCCTAACAGGTGCCTCTAATGGTCTCCTATGTACATGTCCAAACCATCTTAAACGAGCTTCTCGCATCTTCTCTACAATTGGCGCCACTCCTATCTTATCCCTGATACATTCATTCCTAATTTTATCCAGTCTCGTGTGACCACACATCCACCTAAGCATTCTCATCTCCGCGACTCCCATTTTTTGCTCGTGTACACCATTCACTGCCCAACACTCAGAACCGTAGAGCATTGCAGGCCTAATTGCAGTACGGTAAAACTTGCCTTTAAGTTTTAGTGGTACTTTACGATCGCATAGGATCCCAGACGCGCCTCTCCACTTCAACCAACCTGCTTGGATTCTATGAATCACATCTTTATCTACACCTCCATCTTTTTGAATTATCGATCCCAGATATTTAAAGCACTCACTGCGGGAAATATCTTGGTCACCCAATTTAATGACGGAGTCATCTGACCTTCTTGCACTACTAAATTTAAGCTCTATATACTCTATCTTTGTCCTGCTCAACCTAAAACCCTTCTTTTCTAAAGTGTCTCGCCAAGATTCCAGTTTCGCGTTTACACCCTCGCGCGTCTCATCGACCAAAACAATATCATCTGCAAATAATAAACACCAAGGTATTGCTTGCTGGATATGTCCGGTGAGCTCATCTAAGATAAGGGTAAAGAGGTAAGGGCTTAAAGCTGACCCTTGATGTAAGCCAACAGCGATAGGGAATTCCTGTGTTAATCCTCCAGATGTCCTCACCCTGGTCACTGAATTTGTATACATATCTTTGATTACGTCAATGTATGATACATTTACACCTTTCTTTTCTAAGACTCTCCACAAGACCTCTCTTGGAACCCTATCATACGCCTTCTCCAGATCGATAAACAACATATGCAAATCTTTTTGTCTTTCCCGATAGTTGTCAATGAGTCTCCTCAAGAGATGTATAGCTTCCATGGTTGACCTCCCTGGCATGAATCCAAATTGATTCTCTGAGATGCTAGTCTCTCGTCTAACTCGTCTCTCTATTACTCGTTCCCATAGTTTCATAGTATGACTCATTAATTTAATTCCTCTGTAATTGACACAATTTTGTATATCTCCTTTGTTCTTATACAAAGGTACCAAAATACTTTCTCTCCATTGGTCTGGCATCTTTTTTGTCTTCAGTATCTTATTGAAGAAACTTGTAAGCCATAAAATTCCTTCCCTCCCTAAGCATTTCCATACTTCAATGGGTATATCGTCTGGTCCAACCGCCTTTCCATTTTTCATCTTCTTCAGAGCGTCATCTATCTCTGATGCTTGAATTTTACGATAAAAGTTATGTCTCTATACTCCTCCGATTTACTTAACTCTTCCAAGTTCAGTTCATTATCTTTTCCTTCATTGTATAGTTGACAAAAGTATCTTTTCCATCGCTCCTTAATAGCCACATCATCCGTCAAAACCGTATCTGTTTCATCTTTTATGCATTTAATTTGGCTTAACTCTCTTGTCTTCCTCTCTCTAGCTCGAGCAATTTTATATATATCGCGCTCTCCATCTTTGGTATCTGTAAAATTCTTCATAAGCTTGACTTCTTGCTTTACTTACTGCATTTTTAGCTTCTTTCTTGGCGACTTTATACTTTGTCAAGTTTTCATCATTCTTTGTAGTGGATAAGTATCCAACAAAAATACATTTGAGGGAACGTGCATCCAATTTATCACGCTTGCGTTGATGAACATGGACAAACAGACACATTAAACTCACGGGAAGGAATGTGAGATGTATGGACATGGGCGGACCCACGTAGAGACACGCCCGTAAAAATCGCGAAAAAGTTGAGGGTTCGGTTCAAAAATAGAGCATACACGCTGTCAGCCCTAATCTCCTCCTTTGGACCTCGACAGGCGACCTCGACGATGAAAGCCTCCACCGTTTTTCATCGCAGAGGGGGAAGCCAACCCTAGTCTCGTCCTCGACAAGACACTTCGATGTCGACGCCTCCATAGTTTTTCTTCGCAAAGTAGGGTCGGGGGCAGAGCTTGAGTCTTGAGAGCAGGTATGTCTTCATCTTCCATTCCGAGTTTTTTTTTTCTTTTACATTTCCATTTTGATGTCGATGATTTCCAGGTTCTTCCGATTTTGATTCCATTCATCCTTACAGAGGTGCAGAGGCTCAGTTCAGAGCTGGAGAGCAGTCGAGCAAGTGTCTTCCATTCCGATTTTTTTTTCACTTTCCCATTTCTGTTTCCAGCTCTTTGATTTTGATTTCCAGCTATTTTCCATTTCCAACTCTTTTCCATGTCAAATCTGTGGAGAGCTGAGCAGCAGGCGTGTCGAGGCAGCATGTACCTTTTCCTTTTCCATTTTGATGAAGAAGAAAAAAAGATCGTTTTGTAGGTCCAATTATAAAGAAAATGATGTACAACTTAATAGGAAAAGCTAGCACAGCCAAGAAAATGGTAGAAACTCCACTTTATGCTGAAGGAAACTTCAAAATAATTGCACGGTCCATGTACACTGTATTTTACATCACTAGGAAAATAAACTAAAATCCAGCAGTTTATAACACTTTACATTAGATGTGTGAAAAGCTCCTACAAGATACCTTCACTTTTGGGTGAAGAAGACTCTACCAGCTTTTGGTCCATCATGCTATCAATTGTTTGATTTCAATTTATGACTTCCATCCCAATTGCTTTGCAATTTCAGCTCTTGTTATGCAATTCCAGATTTCTGGTTATTTCGATTATATCCATTAATTTGAGTTTCACTTAGGCTATTTCGATCCATTATGCATATTCCATGATGCTATCTTTTTTTTTTCAATTTATATGCAAATTAGGTATTCTGTACGTTGCTATTTCGATTAATTCTAAGTTTAAATTTATTGTGCCCTGGCTTCGTAAAATTCCTAGTTCCGCCACTGCGTGGACGACACATTTGGTGGATAAATGAGAGATATGAGGGACATATTATAAGTACTAGATGGGAGATAATTAATGAGGCAACTTCGTCCCAATAGGATTTGGAAAGTTCCATGGTAAGAAGACTCCATTTGACCTTGTGAAGGTGTTTGTTCTTCTGTTCTACAACTCTATTTTGGGTAGAGGTATGCACACATGTGGTTTGATGGAGGATAACATGATCAACACTATATGTCAAAACACACCACGACCGTCGTATGCCCCTCATTGTCACTGTGAACTACACAATTAGTATTGCCAGACTACGTGACTACCATTTTGTGAGTGGGTTTTAAGCAATCAAGAACATCACTCGTACATTTTAATAAGTAAACCCTAACAGCGTGAGAAAATAATCAATAAATGTCACAAATCAACGATGACCATATAAAGAGATTATAGAATAATGTCCTCAAACATATGTGTGAGTAACATCAAAAGGAAGCATACTAGGAGAGGATAAATGAGTCAGATTATGTCGTAGATGTTTAGAGAGTTCACAAACATGATAAACAAAATTGCTCATAGAGCTGAAAAACATAGGAAACATTTTGAGAAGGTAACTTGTGGAGGGGTGTTCGAGACGTTGATGCTACCATTGCACATCCTACAGAAGAGAGAGTATGAGTACTGGAGAGAGCTTGGTGAGCTTTACAATCCAAGATGTAAATGCCCTCGCCAATACGCTACTTCGTTGCAAGTTCCTAAAAAACACAACCATCAACGAGGAATGTTACGGAGCAGTTTAAGGATGTGGTCAAGCGATTAAGAGATAACTAATTTCGAGGAAATGCAGGAACATGTAAAATAGATGTGAGGAGCATCACAGAGGAACATAAGACGATCTACATGTCAGCAATAGAAAAAAAACATTGGAGGTGATAATTTATGACGACCCGAAAGTAAGGTATATGAGATAAAATCTGACGATGCCTCGATCATGTGATCAGTTGCACCAAAACTGATGATCCACTCAAATTGGATAGCAGAAGCAAACTGTGCGCTTAGAGTACCTGAGGTCGCGAGGGCAGCAGTGAAAGAATTACCCTAAGAGCGTACAAGACGTCGTAGAGCATCAAGTTTTTAGTCGAAAAGCCGTCGGAGAGGATCCTACCAGTATTGACTTCAATAGTTTGAGCAATTGTAGGATGATTGGACTAGCGAGGACTACCACGCCCGCAACTACTATTACCTTTCTGCGAAGGTGCAAGATGAGGATAGAGGCGAAAACGAGTCTAGGACTTGACCTTGTTTTCCACAATGATCGCACATCCGAACAAGAGGACCGAAAGATGGAAGGCCTCAACCAATCCTAACAAGGGCGAAACGATCAAGCACTCTGTCGGGATTGAGAGACCGTTGACGATCCTCGTCGCCCAAGGCCATGTTGAATGCTTCCTGAAGAGAGGGAAGAGGATGACGGTTCAAAACATGTGTGCGGACTGTGTCGAACTCTAATGAGGCCCATAAGGAAGACATGGAGACGATATCGGTCCTCCTTGGTTTTCAATGTACGCGTGTCGACAGTATATGCTAAAGTAAGGTCCTCAAAGTAGTCAAGTTCTTGATAAAGGAGTTCGAACTCAGGGAAGTAGACGGCAATGCTAGAGGAGCCTTATTTGGAGTTTGAGAAGACGTCGAGTGAGCTCATACACTTGGGTAGACCTACCAATTTGAGAATAATTATCGTGAGCCTGAGTCCATATCTCAAAGGCAAAGCTAATAAGCATGTTGTTACGATAGACTAAGGGAGACATGGAGTGGAGAAGCCATGAGATCACCAGAGAATTGTCAGCATCCCACATTCGCCATGAGGGATCAATACTGGGAGGTTGGACAATGGTCCCATCAATGTACCCATATAGTTGATGACTATGAATGACATCCTACGCCACCCAGACTATTAGAGATAATTGGAACCCATCGAAAGACACTGCGGTAAGCCGGAAGGAGACGGAGAACTCTGGGTCCGCGAATAATCATTACCCAGAGGATTTGTAACATGAGAGGGCGTCTGAACACTCGAATTCGAGGAGCCTGCCATTTAGGTCTCCAAACAACAATTGGAACCCAGGGAAGTGAGCTCACGGGAAGGAGCTTGCCGGAATGTAGCTCGCACGGGAAGATGACGAAAAGACGCAGTCTCGCGGCAAATAAGCTATTGGCAACAGGAACTCGCAAAAGGAAGGGATTGCGCAACTGGAACTCGCGGCAAGAGCTCGTAGTAGGAGTTCGCAGCTGGAAGTTATGGCTCACAGCTGGGAAGGCGGAGCTCGCAGCAAGAGCTTGCGGCAAGAGTTCACAACTGGAAGGAATGGCTCGCAGCTGGAAAGTAAGAACTTACGGCAAGAGCTCATAGTAGGCGTTCGCAGGAATCGACAGATTTTGCAGGACTCGCAGGAATCGACAGATTTTGCAGGAATGTAGAACTCGCATAGTTCGTAGGATGGAAGAGCTCGCAGAGTTTGCAGGAAGGCAAAGTACGCTGGAATTGGCAAAACTCGCAGGAGCGAATAGGGCTTGTTGGTACACTGACTTCGTCAAATCGGTGGAGCTTCCACACTAAAATCTATAAAAAATGGTTGGTCGAGGAGCAACTGCTGCTGAAAGGTGCAGGAGTTGAAAGGTGCAGGAGCTTGCGATGTGGTCGTTCAAAGGAAAATAAGTAGCGAAACAATCACTTTGCTCTGATATCAAGTTAAGAAATGGAAGAAATATATTTCCAATCTAAAGAATAAATATTGCATGATACCTCTATATACATGCTAATGGAGGATAATCCAAATCAATATTAGAGGTTTGGGACAAAAAATAAGAAGAAATAACTACGAGCTTTTATAGTGGGTCTTTACAGTGATTTTTAATCTTTAATTCAACTATATTACTCGCTGATGTAAATGTGCTAACAACAAAAACAACAACACTCAAGCCTTTATCCCACTATAGTGGGGTCGGGTTGATGTAAATGTGCTATGATTGAAAATTTCTTGGTTACTCCATTTTTACTTCTAATATTAGTTCGTGTTTCATCATATATATTTTAATAACCTCAACTTACTGTTGACACTTTTTTTTTTCATGTGAACCGAATCAAATCTTATAATACTCAGCCATGTCTTTTCATAATCAATGAAAATGATATGAGAAATACTTTCTTAGTCTTTATACTTTTCCATTAGTTGTATTTCTTTTCCTGACATGAAATCAAATCACATAATATAATTTTTCTAAGCCTATGATTCTTAACACTTTCTCATAATGTCATTGTTTGACCCTAAAATATGATTCTTTTATATTTAACACATTCTTAAATATCTTCTTTATGGCATTAGAATATTTCTTCTTCAATCATTTGATATCCTCCTAGTTCTTAACATATCATTGTAAGACTTGTCAAGAAAATCATTGCATTATCCCTTAAACTCTTCAAATTACATAGGTACTTATCAGGACTTGACATTGTATCTTAATGCATCTTCTTCAAAGCTAATTTCACTTCCCTTTTTTTGGATCAGTCCATAATATACCTTGTGTTTTTGTTTAATGTTATAAAATACCTTCTTTTTTAAGGCTATATTTGGCTTAGCTGCACCACCGAGAAAATAGTTGAATTAAATGTTTTGTAATATATTGTAAAAGGCCCGTTATAAAAGACCCACTTATTTTTCTTATTTTGGGGTCTTCACCCGTTGTGTATAAATAGAGTGCGCTGCCCTGAAATCAATGATAATCTCATTTTTCCATCTGACTTGGTATTTGAGCGGAAATTCGGAGCTGCGGTCTCTAGTCTATGTCCGCCCGCGCTGTCTCCTCTTCGTACAACGCACGAGCGATCTCTCTTCCCGCATCGTCTTCTCTGCATTCCTCGTGCACGCGGACTCTCGTCGCCCATCGACTGCGTCTTCGCAGCTTCCATGCGGTCATCTTTCGCATCCGACGGTTTGTGCGTCCTGTTCTCACGCGCACTCTTCTATCGCATCCGACGGTAGTGCGGCCTTCTCTCCGGCTTCCGATGGCTGTCTTCTCGCGTGATCTTTTCTCCACTCGCAACAGGCGGCTCGTGCGGCCTTGTCTTCACAGTCGCACAGACGGCTCGTGCGGCCTTGTCTTCGCAGCGGTCTCTCCTTGCAGTACCCGGCTCATGCAGCCTCCTACAGTTTGCATGTTCTCAGCTTGTGCGGCCTCCTGCAGTTGGTGCGGTCTCCTGCACTCTCTACGGCCTTTCCTTCATTTTGTGTCCTCCCCAGCACCGTGCGGTCTCGTTCATCCTCATGTCTAACTCCTCGGACTCGATTGCTCAGTCTCCTTCCTCTATTATCCCTCCTTCAGGTGGTGATTTCTCACGGTCTTCTGGTGGTTCCTTTGGTTCCCTCCGTATTACGACTGTCTTTTTGAATGACACAAATTATCTCGAGTAGTCTCACGCAGCACAACATGCTATCCACATCCACCAACTTTATGGTGGGTACATCGACGAGACGATTGTTCAGCCTCTTAGTACTGATCCAGGTTGGCGCAAGTGGGACGCCGACAATTCTCTTGTCTCATGATTGCTTCACTCCATGTCCCCCTTGGTCTATCTAAGCTACATGTTGATGGACTCGACTTTTGACATCGGGACTCGGTCTCGTGAGACTTATTCACAACTTGGTAGTTCTACCCAAGTTTATGAGCTCACTCGGCGTCTCCTTAAACTCAAACAAGACACTTCTTCTGTCGCTGCTTACTTCTTTGCGTTTGAACACCTCTACCAAGAGTTGAACTACTTTGAGAACTTCACTCCCGCTTGCATTGTTGATGATCGGGCCCTAAAAATCAAGGAATACCACTATCGACTCCATGTAATCCTCATGGGCCTTAATATGGAGTTCGACATGGTGCGCACTCATGTGTTGAACCTGCAATCTCTTCCCTCTCTTTGGGAAGCCTTCAGTATGTTCTTAGGGTAGTCCTGACCAAAAAGCCCCCGGGCCCGGGCTTGAACTGGGCTTACCGGGCCCGGGCTTTTTGGAGCCGGGCCCGGGCCCGGGCCGGGCTTTCACCCATGGAAGGGGGCCTGCCTAGGCCCCCAGGGCCGGGCCCGGTTTTTTTATTTTTTATAATTTCATTTTTTTTTATATTTATTTATTTTAATTTTTATTAAAAAAATAAAAACTATGAAATATAAATTTTAAAAAAACACGAGTATTATAAGAAATTTTTTTTTTATTAATGTTGAACGAAAACAAATTACACAGAATTATACATATATGTATTTGAAAATTTGAATTATAAAATAAAAAATAATAATTATCCGCATAAACTAACTTTGCAAATACAATTATTAAAAAAAATAAAGATTACATATTTCGTCCGCTTTTCAAAATCCGGCTCGCCACCTTTGAGGCTTTGAGCTTTAAACGGTGCTTTTAACTAATTTAGGTTGATTGCGTCCATCTCGTCTTCCATTTCGGACGAGCTATCCTCCAAATTTGAAGTATGCTACTTTCTCCTCATTGCATCCAAGTGATCCTTGTAGCATATGCAGATTTCGAGCGATTCTTCGCTTAGACGACTTCTCCGCTCGTTCAACACCCTGCCACTAAGAGAAAAAGCAGACTCCGAAGCTACTGTGCTAGCTTTGATCGTTAGTAAATCTCGGGCCATATAGGCCATAATAGGATAGGTATTTACTTTACCTTTCCACCATTTTAAAAGATCAAAATTTTCTATTTCATCCGTACTCATAAAATCACGAAATTGTGTCTTCGTATACAAACCTAATTCATTTAAACTACTAGAAGTTGTGCGTGCTTTTTTCCTAGATGCTAGCTCTAACATTTTATTTTTAAAACTATCGCGTGTTTTTGGTTGCGACACATCCTCTCGGGGCCGCGATCCGTATAAATTATCGTAATAATTATAACATTCAGTAAAAATAGTGTTAAAATTTAAAATACTAATGTTATCCAAATTTGAGTAACTAATATTTTCGCCTAATTATTATTTATTTCTTCTATTAAATTTTCAACGCCTTCTACGCCGAATAGAGGATTCAAAGCGGTGGCGCATGAAAACATCGCCGGTATTTCTTTATAATATTTTAAAAAAAAAAATCCATTAATTCTATTAAATCTTGCCATCCGATATGTTGTTTAAAATAATTTAATTTTTGTGTTATATTAACAAAATTTTCAATAACTAGCGGGCTAGTAGGATAATATACGCCCGATAAATAATTTGTTGCCGTGTAAAAAACTTCTAATAATTCCATATAACTTTCTAAAACTGCCCAATCGGCCTCATTTAAATCGAACATATCTAACGTGGCATAATATTCCATAAGTAGTGATTTTTGACGAATCGCCCGTTTTAACATTGTGTAGGTCGAGTTCCATCTAATTGGCATATCAAATAAATGTTTCAAAAAATTTTCACCTTGTGCGTTTACGAATTTTTTAAAATCTTGTCGTCGTTGTTTAGAACTATAAATAAATTGTAACATTAAACGAATTTTATTAATAATTGGTTCCATATAAGCTAAACTATCCTGTACGACTAAATTTAAAACGTGACATACACACGGAGTATGAAAAAATGCACCGTTTAACATAGGTCTTAAATCGCGTTTTAACCACTCAATTGCGGTGGTATTATTTGTGGCGTTATCGAAAGAAATACTCATAATTTTATCTTTAATTTTAAATTCCCGCACACATTTTAAATTAATTTGATAAATCGCTTGACCGGTGTGCGGGACTTCAAAACTTTCAAAACATATTACGCGCTTATTTAGATCCTAGGAAACGGGATCGACCCAGTGACAAGTGATACACATATATGATAATCCTAATTTTATACTACTTGTCCAAACGTCGCTCGTTAAACTCACTCGACCCTCAAAATTTTCAAAATAATTTATTAAAGATTGTTTCGCTTCTAAATAATATTTAAGTGCGTCGCGTTTAATGGTGGATCGACTTACTTGCTGATATTTGGGTTGAAGCCCTTGATGTATGTACTCGGTCTCCTCCGCATTATCATAGTGGTTGAACGGCAACCCACGTCTGATGACGTTCTTCACCTGCAGCTCCCGCTGCCGAGCTTGATCGTATGTCCATATTTGTCCGGATCCCGATAATTGCGCCTGACTGGACTCGGGAGCTTGCTTCGCCATGCACGACTTAATGTGTCGTGCGAGTGTTGAGTTGCCACTGAGTGTGAGCAGTTTCCCGCAAAGTTTGCACTTTGCCCTGTGTCCGTTGCCGACTTTGACTTTCTCGAAGTGCTCCCACACTGGAGCCGTGTGTTTGTGCTCCACAATTTCGTGCGCCAACGTTGATGACGACGACGCCATGCTCGACGACATCGAATGAGAGAGTAAGAGACTTAGAGAGAGTAAAAGAGTAAGAGAGAGAGAGAGAGAAAGAGAGGAGAGGGGGGGGGGGGTTTAAATAAAAATTTAATTTAAATTTAAAATAATAATAATAATAAAAGTGGCTGCTGCCACTTGATAAAGTGGCAGCAGCCACTTTATGCTGCTGCCGCCTGCAGCAGCATTTAATGCTGCTGCTGCTGCAGGCGGCGACAGCCCCAACGGCTATAGAGTCGTTGGGTGCACACCCAACGGCTCTATAGCCGTTGGTTATGGGCCTGGGCAAAGCCCGACCCAGTTCCGGCCCGGGCCTTTAAACCGGGCTTTGCCCGGCCTGGCCCGGGCCGGTTTTCAGGCTGGGCTTTGCCCAAAAATCGGGGCCCTGCAAGGGTCCCGTAGCCCGGCCTGGCCCGGGGCGGGCTTAGCCCGCCACCGGGCCTACCCGGGCTTTTGCCGGGCCCGGCCTGGGCCGGCCCCCCAGGCCCGGTTTTAATGCCCAAGCCTATCTTAGGGGATTAAGATCGGCGCCGTTCTCTAAACTCCGATCAGGGTTCTGATCAATCCGCTCTTGCTGGCCTTATTCGTGCTCCTCCTTCCTCCGTCTCTCAAGATGTGTGATTACTGTAGTAAACAGGGCCATGCTCGGGACTCCTTCTTTCGTCTTTATCCTTATCTTGCTCCCTCATCTAAGGGCTCTCGTGGTCGTGGTCCTTCTCGCCATCCACTCCTACTTCTCACACTTCTGAAGTTGCTCTTGGTCGGCTCCCCTCTGACAGTCTTTCCTTGGAGAAACTAGATATTTTGCGCCGTCTCATGTGCACACAGGTTTCTTCCCCTACTGCTGCATTCGCCATTGCTGGTCCGCCCAGCGCCCTATCTGCCTCCACACCCTCCTCTGAGTGGATTATTGACTCCGGGGCGACCGATCACATGATAGACGCATCATCAGGTTTTACCTCTTACACTCCCCTCTCAGGGCGTGATAAGGTTGTCACTGCCAATAACTCTCTTTCACCAATTGCTGGCAAGGGGGCCATCATATGTTCCTCTGCCATATCTCTCACCTCTGTGTTGCATGTTCTTGCTTTTCTTCGCAATTTATTATCTATCTGTCTTCTCACTACTTCAACTGTTCTGACACTTTCACTTCTGATGGTTGTGTTTTTCAGGATCTGGCAACGAAGCAGTGTATTGGCAGTGGTAGGAAGTAGGAACTGCGAAGGGTTGTCTTTTGACTACTTCCTTCAACTGTTCTGACACTTTCTCTTCTGATGGTTGTGTTTTTCAGGATCTGGCAACGAAGCAGCGTATTGGCAGTGGTATGAATTGCGAAGGGTTGTACATCTTGGGCCATTCACCAGCTCAAGCTCTCTTTAGTATCACTTTGTCTCTCCCCATTCCTCCTCGTCCCTCTCCCGCAGATGTGCGTTGATTGCATCAACACCTTGGACATCTCTTCGCCAGCTATCTTCTTAAGTTATTTCCTATGTTGTCAAGCTCTCTGAGTCATTTTGTTTGTAATGAATGTGAACTTTCTAAACATGTATGTCATAATCCGAATCATTTTTTCCTCTCCTAGTATGGTTCCTTTTGATGTTATTCATACTGATAATTGAGGATCATCCCCCTGTTTTATCTCCCGAGTTATAGATGGTTTGTGACCTTTATTGATTGCTTCTTTTGCTCTACTTGGGTGTACTTATTGAAACAGAAAAGTGAAGTCTTCGATTGCTTTCGTATTTTTCACGGAATGGTGACTACTCAATTTAGGAGCACAATTCGTGTGTTTCGTACTGACAGGGGGGGTGAGTACGACGATCGTGGTGTTTTTGGCACTTATCTTACTGATGAGATTCTTCATCAGACGTGTGTTAACACCTCCACTCATAATGGTGTGCCTGAGCGCAAGAAAAAGCATCTCCTTGAGGTCACCAGATGTCTTCTTCTCACCATGAATCTTCCCAAATCCTATTGGGGTGACATTGTTCTCACCACCGCTTATCTCATCAATCGCCTACCCTCCAGTACCTTACACTTTGCCTCTCATCTTTCCCGGTTGTCCACTAAGTGCATTGTTCACACCTCTCATCTACCTTCGCGAGTGTTTGGTTGTGTCTGCTTTGTCCACGTTCATTAACACCATCGTGATAAATTGGATGCGTGTTTCCTCCAATCCGTCTTTGTTGGCTACTCTGCTACTACGAAAGGGTACCATTGTTATCATCCTCCCTCTCGACATTTCTACTGCACCATAGACATGACTTTTCGTGAGGAGGAATAATATTTTGGTTCTCGTCAGGGGGATAGGGACACTGTCGTCGATGCTCCCAATATTCCTCTTCCTATCTTGGCTCCACAACCACCTCCCATGCCTTAACATACCTCCTCCTACCGTGTTTGGTCCTCTACCACCTCCCATGAATCTTCCTACTGTGTCTGTTCCACTATCTCCTACTCCCGAGATCTTTATTCCACCACTTCCTCTGATCCATCACAGACGCAGCACTGGTGATGTTGTGTTACAACTCCCGGTCATTTTACCACTGCAGGTATGCTCTTCTGACTCAGACTCTGATGATGCGCTTCATCGTCCTATTGTACATCTAAAACAGGCGTCCACCTCTACTAAATACCCACTTGTCAATTATATCACTTATCAAAATTTGACAAACACACATAAGGCCTTCATCTCCTCCTTGGATTCTGTTCGCATTCCTAATACTTGACAAGAAGCTATAGAGATACCTATGTGGCGCAAAACAATGGAAGAAAAGATGTTGACATTGGAGAATAACCAGACTTGGACACTCACTCATCTTCCCGCTGGGAAGAAATCTATTGGTTCCAGATGGGTATTCTCTTTAAAAAAACCAAGAAGGGGTGGTTAAGAGATACAAAGCAAGGCTAGGTTCTCAAGGGTATACTCAAACTCTGGGTGTGGACTATCATGAACGTTTGCTCCTGTTGCCAAGATGGACTTCATCTGTGTCATTTTGTCTTGTGCTACATGTTTGGGATGAGAGTTGCAACAACTTGATGTAAAGAATGTTTTTTTACATGGTGATCTTCAAGAGAACGTTTATATGAAGGTTCCACCTGGTTTCGTAAAGACAAGATCTGAAGAAAAGGTGTGTCAACTTCAAAAATCTCTCTACGGTTTAAAGCAATCCCCCGGGGCTTAGTTTGGGAAGTTCCAGAATATCATGACGTTATTGGGATACAAACAAGGTCACTCTGATCATACTTTATTCGTGAAAAGAAAAACAGAGCAAATGGCTATTCTAATTATATATGTCGACGATGTAATTATCATCGGAAATGATGTTGCAGAAATCACGTGGCTTAAGGCACGTCTGTGTAAAGAGTTTGAAGTTAAAGATCTAGGAAAATTGAAGTATTTCCTGGGAATTGAAATTGCATGCTCTGACCGTGGAATCTTCATTTCTCAGAGGAAATATGTCATAGATCTTCTAAAAGAAATTGGATGCTTGATTGTGCTCCTGCTAATACTCCCATGGAAGTAAATTGCAAGATTGATGAAGACAATGATGGTGAGAAGGTGAGCTCTTCTAGCTACCATAGACTGGTGGGTCGACTGATCTATCTCTCATATACTCGTCTGAATATCACACATGTTGGGATCCTTAGCAGATGCATGCATTCTCTCAGATTGCGACATCATGAATTTGTCATGCATGTGTTACGATACTTGAAGAACTCTCCTGGACGTCGAATTTTGTTCTCCCGGAACAAGTAGCTGGATGTTGAAGTTTAGATGTTGATTGGGCTGGAAGTCAAGATGACAGGAAGTCCACCACCGGACATTGCTCATTTGTTGGAGGGAATCTAGTGACCTGGTGAAGTACGAAATAAAATATTGTAGCAAGATCTAGTGCAGAAGCGGAGTACATGACAATGTCATAAGGAATATGTGAGGGGCTCTGGCTTAACTCGATAATACGGGACTTGGGACTACATACTGGAAAGCCTATCAGATTATACTGCGACAACAAACCTGTCATCAATATTGCACATAATCCTGTTCAACATGATCGAACAAAACATGCCGAAATTGATAGGCACTTTATCAAGGATCACCATGAAAAAGGCAATATTTGCACTCAGTTTGTTCAATCTCAGGATCAGGTAGCAGGCATATTTACCAAGTGTCTGTGCTGTGATATTTTCAATGACAATATTATCAAGTTGGGAATGTTCGACATATACTCCCATCTTGAGGGGAGAGTTGAATTAAATGTTTTGTAATATATTGTAAAAGGGCCATTATAAAAGACCCACTTATTTTTCTTGTTTTTTGGGTCTTCACCCGTTGTGTATAAATAGAGGGCGCTGCCTTGAAATTAATGATAATCTCATTTTTTTCCATCTGACTAAAACTTGTGGAAAAATGAGTTGTGTAACAAAATGATAAGAAAATTCATGAACTAGTTAGTAGAACATCGTCTGTGGTGTTGTTCATAAATTTAAAATTGTTTTACCTATTTGGAAGAATAATTGTGTTGTGTTGTGATAGAAGATTTTAAATAATGCAATTATAAAAATAGGAAAAATGGTTAACACAACCAACAATTCGCAACCATCCTTACTGAAATAGGTTGTACGTCTATTATCTAACTCAATTTCTCGTATGCACAAATCACAATAAATCAGGACATAAGATAATTCCCAGGGGCCAGAAATTTCTCCTTCTTTAGGCTTACCCATCTATCTTGAAACACTCATCCACGTCATCGAAAAAACTAGACACACGCAGAAAAACATATTTAACACAATACCCATTCATTTGTCTAACCTTTATCATTTGATGAAAATTATAAAACATATGCAGACAAACATCTTGAAAGAGCCATAGCTCATGAAAACAAGAAGAACCAACCCAATGAACAAATCATTCATTTATCAACCTTCATCACGAGTCAATGGCGCCGCTGCTAGCAAATCAATTTGCCGATAATCCCATTGAACAAAAAAAATACTTGTGCCAAACCAATGAAAATCAAGGGCAGATCGCACCTTATAACCAAACCAAAATCGAGATAATCCGTACGAATGAAGCAGGAAGAGGAAATCTATTTGGAGATCGAAATAACTTGAAGATAATACACATGGGAAAAAAACACCACAAACCTTCTCAAGAAAATGGCGAACAGAGGAGCAATAACGGGATGCCTCATCGACGGGAAAGGCTTCGGCATCGTTCATGGGCGGTTGAGGCGTCGTTCACCAACGGGAGAAGTGTTGGCAGCGGTTATGTAGGAAGATGCGAGGAACACACTCCTTGACCCGCTGTTATTATATTATGAAATCTATTTTGCCGCCATCCATTTTATTTTGTTTTTTGGCGCTGTTGTTAGCAAAACAAAATCCTTAGTGCACATTTGCATTGCCGACCCAAACATGCCCGAAAACTTCGTTTTAATCATCTGTCCTTGATGTGACGTAGGACGAATCTATAGGTGACGGACACGCGATGCCCTAACTCTATATGCAATGCATGCAATCACAAACAAATGCAAAAGGTCCACGACAACCCCTAAAATGTCGTGAAAGCATGCACTCAATCTAATAAATAAAATACCAATTTGATGCAGGGTAGATCGTGAGCGCGGGGCTCTAAGATGCAGCCCTAGGTGGAGTGTCGGATGACCACTGAATGACCTAATGATGATGCGAATGCAATTGAGGCAGCCCGAATAAAATTAACAATAATTAATTGATTAAAAAAGTCTAGTAAGGAGGACACCACACTAGCATAAATTAAATGAAATAACAACCATTAGTTCACGCACGTTGGAGCACAGGTATTTTCAAACGCGCAACAAATAAACCTTGCAAATTATACGATTTTAAGTAACAAAAAACATATAACATAGTATCCGACAACATATAGTCAGAGGGTTGGGGCTGCGGGGTTGAGGTGTCTTGGCCTGGATTCGTGGCTGGTGTGTGTGTGGGGGGGGGGGGGGGGGGGATAAAAGATTGTGGCTGGAGATGAATCAAGAAACCAGGAAACAGGAAGCGAGAAGTGTCAGATGCAGCAGGGAAAACTGGAGAGGCGTCAGGTTGCAATGGGGAAGTCAGAGTAGGCCGTAGTCTGCGATGGAGAGGGCTGAGGAGGCAATGGCTTGTGAAGGAGAGGTCGGAGGAAGCAGCGGTTTGTGATGGCTTGGCCGGAAGAATCTGCGGTTTGAGAAGCTGGAGGAGACTGCGGCTGGTGTGCTGAACCGGGGTCAGGGTAGCGGCTAGGTTTGCAGGGGAAGAGAAGTGGAAGGTAAATGCCCAAGGCCTCGCACCAAGGGGGCCTCATGGAGTCCACTGGAGGGAAACCAACAATTTCAGGGTTTTTTTTTTGGAACCAAAGCATCGATGCCTCCAAACCGATGCGTGCACCACTAGAAGAGGATAACTACTAGGGCACCCGAATCGGACGGCTCAAAATGTTCGAACCGATCAAGTGTTAAATACAACTCAAAATGCAAAAGTAAATATACAAAATCAACTCGAAACGTTCATCCGGACTCATCCGTGGACTCGGATCATCCGAACGGACGACGGATCACCGACTCCTGCGGAAATAAACATGTGTTTGGCGCAATTGTTAGCAAAACAAAAGCCCTAGTACACACTAGTATCGCCGACCCAATCATCATGCCCGTAAATTCTGATGTAATCATCTGTCCTTGATGTTTTCATCTATAAGTAATAACATATTATTTTCAATTTTAGTACATCTACATCGATTGAATTCTTTACGTTTCTTATCTCTTGACTTAGCTATATTCTATATTTTCACATCCAGCACTTTAAACCGTATTTTAAAAGCACAGCAGATCATAAAGATTTTTGAAGCAATGCTTGCCACTACTTTTCTTAGGGTTCGTTTGGCTCGGCTTATTTGCTCCGGCGAGTTTGGACAAAATCGTCATTGTCATAGAATGTATGTTTGGTATGACAAATGTTACTATCATTATCAAGAAAATACACTAGTTATAAGCATAAAATGTTTGGTATGACTGACGTTTTTGTCCAAACTCACCGGAGCAAATAAGCCGAACCAAACGAAGCGTTAATGTTACAGAAAAAACTCAACTGGTTGTTTGATCTCTATGAAACAGGATGATCGCGGTGGCTGGATTTCTTCTTTTTGCATGTGCCGTGCTCTACGTCGTATCGAAACGAATCGGCTTGCTCGCTCTGCAGCGAAAAATAGTTTCAGCAGTAAAATCCGGTTCAACCAGGCGTGAAGATGTCACCAAAGAGTTCATTGACGGATTGAACCATGGGCGAGCGAACGGAAATTTCGGGGAGGATGTGCGTCGGGTTCGTGTTAACGAGGAACTCTGAGTCATCTATTTTAGGTTTTTCTATGAAGTCTTCACTAAATAAAAAATGAAGATTTTTTTTTTTGTAAATAGCAATGGATATTTATTTCAGTTCAGGTAATAGTTTGATGTTTATGGAATAAGGATATTGTATGCTGGTATTATGTTTCTGGAATTGTAATTGCAAAATCATTTGTTCAATTTTGATGAGAAATTCTAAATATAAATATGTTTACTAAAAATGGTATAGGGAAAGAAATGGATTCAAGTTTTGTTTCAATGCATACTAAGGTGTCTCTGCATCAAAGGGAAAATTCCTTTATAATTAAACGACAGGCCGTGCTCGCCTACTCTCAGGCGCACGGGCTTCACACGACGGTACTCCTATTGTCCTGCCGCTTGCAGTCCGCCAGCGTGATATTACTCCAACGACAACAGGAGTTCATCGCTTGGGGGATTGCGAGCGATGGGAGTACCGTCGTGCGAAGCCTGTGCACCCGAGTAGGTGAGTACGAATGGAAGTATTGTCGGGGTTGGAGTGTTGTCGTGGTCGCATGGGGGGTGAACCGTGTGTTCTCTCGTAATAACATAGACACCATAGTTCAGTCCCATCGTGGCCGTGTCTTTTCCGAATCTCTCGACCGTTGATGCAAAGATCGCCGAGGAGATGGTTTTTATGGAGGAGGTTGTGAAGAGGGTCGGGGAGCTCAGGAGTTCTTTGACCCTCTCTGCCTTTAGTGCCTTCGCTTGGATGATGTTTTGGGTGTGTTTTTATATATTTTTCATATATCTCTTCGTAATTTGTGTTTATATACAAATTCCAACTTCACCGTCCTCGTCTCCAAGAACTCGGCCCCTGAGCTCTTTCGGTTCCCCTAGCCGAGCTGAGGAAACTTCCAAAAAACAGAGATCCAAAGGGAATCGAACTTGTATAACCCGTAATTCGTCGAGATAAGAAATATTTAAGGAAGAGACCTCATGTGTTCAGCTCGGCAGACCTCGTCGGGGGAGACCTCGTTGGGGGAGACCTCGTCGGGAGAGCTCGTCATGGGAGACCTCATCAGGGGAGATCTCGTCGAGGAAGATCTCGCCAGGGGAGATCTCGTCGGGGGAGATCTCGTCGGGGGAGATCTCGACAAACCTTACCAGACCTCGTCTCGTTAGACGTCGTTTCGGCATACCTCCTCTCAGCATACCTCATCCTGGTAGACCTCGTCTCGGTAGATCTGGGCAGACCTCGTCTCGGTAGATCTGGGCAGACCTCGCCTCGGCAGACCCCGCCTCGGCAAACCTCTTCTCGGCAGACTTCGGATCGACAGACCTCATCGGGGGAGACTATTCGCAGACTAATACCCTAGATTGCCTATAAATAGGACCGGAGGGCACAAAGAAAATGCACGTTGATCCTCCCCCTCAAGGTTCCCTTTTACCAAGTTCATGCCTTTCTGGTGCCTAACTCAGCATTGGCTTTTAGAGGGGAAGTTCCTATAAATTTTTTGGGGTGTGGCGAGACCTCCTCGATACAATACATGGGTCTGGTTTGTAGGAAAATTAGTTCTTAATCTCTGTGATCAACGTTCTCTCTCTTGCCATCAGATTTGTTGTGTTTGATCGCAGGATCAGTAACATTTGACTACCTCTTAGGTTCGAACTCTTGTGAACTGGTTTCTTGGTTCTAATATTTTTGGTGCGGTGAGCATGGATTGTAGCCAGAGGAGGAAAGTCTTGTGAGAAAACATCATGACTCACGATGACGAGTCTGAGACCAACATCAGCAACTTGCGAGCTCTCAGCGAGTTGGGCGAGCTCCCAACAAGTAAGACGGGCTCTCAGTGAGTTGGGCGAGCTCCCAACGATTGAGGCGAGCTCATGTAGGCGATCTCAGAGGTAGGCGAGCTCAACTCGTCAAGGCTAGTTCAGGAGAGGTGGTAAGGACCGCCCTATTTATAAACTTGGATAGGCGAGCTCAGGTAGGAGAGCTATTGCGAGCTCATATTGGTAAGCTCATATTGTCGAGCTCATGCATATTCAAAGATAAGAAAGCATATACCCCTGAAAACTCTGCGCAGGGGGTTCTAATGTAAAAAATGACACCTGTTGCGACTTAGTTTTCTCCTTCTTCAATACTCGTGCTTTCCATACATTCATAGTTATGGGTGCTTTGGTAAAACCCGTGAGTGTTTTTATATGACTAATAAATAGGGTTATTCATGACGAGTTCACCACAATGAGAAAGCATATACTCCGCAAATCCGTGCTCATAAGGTGTTCTCTTATATTCTGTGAGCTCATACGCGTGAGTATCCCATCTTTCGTAAGCTAATATTCCACGAGAGTTCTGACTCGTGAGGTATTGAAGTATGTATTCCACAAGTTCATGCTCAGGATGAAATCACTCAACAACTAATATTCCACGAGAGTTCTTACTCGCAAGGTCTTGAAGTATGTACTTCACGAGTTCATGCTCGTGATGATCTTATTCAAGACCTTATATTCAACGACTATGATCTAAGGAGGTATTACTAACAATTACTTACTTTGGTGAAATGCTGAGGTAACCCATATCAGTACTTGTACAGTAAATACAAAGTTTTGTTTATTTGGTTCTCCTAACCATAACAAATTTGACTATTTATTATATATGGTTGTCTATCTCTTCTTATTCACTGAGGACCTCGCCATGAGTGATTTTTTAGAAGATGGAGCGGTCCCTCCCCTGGATATAACATCCTTAATTCAGAGGCTCCCCCTAGGTCGTCGATTACCCTAGGATGGCGAGATACTTCGACAAGCACACACGAATCAAGCAGTTATATAGGGGAGTTCTCGCGTTGAAGTAAGTTGATGTTGTAGGAAGATCCACCACCATCGGCAAGCTCGACTCAAGCTGGGAAGGAACATTCATGGTTCTGGATGCTCTCAAGACTGGAAGGTATCGCCTGCAGAACTCAGAAGGAGAACTCCTCAGAAACACTTGGAGCGGAGACAATTTGAAGTGATTCAACTCGTGAACTCCTGAAACACCAATTGGGAGTCAAGTTACGTTATTTTGTAAATATGCACTCACTCATCATTTAAACATGAGCCATATTAGGCTTTATAAAACCGAGCTCGATGTCACATCTAAAATATGGCCCATCTCTGCAAGTGGTTTACAACATAAACTTTCGTCTCTCTCTCTCTCTCTCTCTCTCTCTCTCTCTCTCTCTCTCTCTCTCTCTCTCTCTCTCTCTCTCTTTGAAACCTTTGGTTGAGTGATGGGACAGAGCCTCGGGTTTATAGCGCTTCCTCCTAAGTATAAGCCTCTGTGTTGCTGACCGAGATCATCTCCCCCCCCTCACATGTTGGACGACGATCCCTTGAGTGCTCTTCTCACTCATCTGCTGGGTTACTATGGGAGTCTGAAGTCATCGTCTAAAAAACATTATAAGTGTTGAAACATCTATGTGCCACATAAGAGGTTTTCCTTAGCTTCTCCACAAGCATTTTAGAACTTGAACCTCTTTCTCACACCTCATAACCTTCAGGTTGAGTGATGGGACAATGCATCGGGTTTATAGTGCAACCTCCTAAGTCCAAGTCTTTTTATTGACGGTCGAGATCAGCTCCCCCTTGCATGTTGGCAGACGATCCCTTGAGCGCATTTCTCACCCATTTGTTGGGTTACTAGGAGGGAGTCCGGAGTCATTGTCGAAACTCAATTACAAGAGATGTATTCCCTCTCAGCTATGGGCTATTTATATCCAGTAGCCCGATCGACTTCGGGAGCCATTCACTTAACGAACTTCTAAGATAAATTAGAAGTAAGAAATAATTCATCTTTCATGTATTACCTGCCCTTTAAAAATTGGTATATATAATCTCCTTAAACTCTTGAGTGATAGGATGGGAACTCTCAAGTAATAGGATTCACAATTCTCCTATACAAGTGTCCTAGAACAATTATATTTGCATAAAAATTTCAAATAGCCTTGGCCGGGTGTTGGGACGATGCCTCGGGTTTATGGCGCATCATCCTAAGTCCAAGCCTCTACATTGACGACCGAGATCGACTGCCCCCTTACACACTGACCAACGATCCCTCGAGTGCCTCTCTCACCCACTAAGTGAACAAAGAAAGGGCATGGGACAACGCCTCAAGATTAGTGAGTTTACTTAAGTTCATGCCTCTACAAAGGTCGGTCGAGATTAGCTCCCCACTTGTATGTTGGCTGATGGCCCCCTCAAGTGTCTCTCCATCCCGAAAACAAACCAAGAGACGGCATGGTACAACACCTCGAGCTCAGTGTGTCCTCCTAAGTCCGTGCCTATGTATTGTCGGCCGAGATCTGCTCCCCCTTGCATACTGGCCGACGGACCCCTTGAGTGCCCCTCCCTCCTACCAAATTATCTAAGTGACGGTCCTTATCCACCTCCTCCAGTTGAGATCCACTCCTGGGAGGTGTCGACATTTCTCTACCTCTTCCAGTTGAGCTCCACTTCTGGGAGGTGTCGATATTTCTCCACGTCCTCCAGTTGAGCTCTGCTCCTGGGAGGCGTCGACACTTCTCCACCTCCTCGAGTTGAGATCCACTCCTGGGAGGTGTCGACCCTTCTTCACCTATTCTAGTTAAGCTCCATTCCTGGGAGGTGTCGACCCTTCTCCATCTCCTCTAGTTGATCTCCACTCCTGGGAGGTGTCTATCCTTCTCCACCTCCTCCAGTTGAGCTCCACTCATGGGTGGTGTCCACCCTTCTCCACCTTCTCCAGTTGAGCTCCACTTTTGGGAGGTGTCGGTCATTCTCCACCTCCTCTAGCTGAGCTTCACTCCTTGGAGGTGTCGACCCTTCTCCACATACTCTCGTTGAGCTCCACTATTAGGAGGTGTCGACCCTTCTCCACCTCCTCCAGTTGAGCTCCGCTCGTGAGAGGTGTCGACCCTTCTCCACCTCCTCCAGTTGAGATTCACTCCTGAGAGGTGCCACGTCGACCCTTCTCCACCTCCTCCAGCTGAGCTCCACTCTTGAGAGGTGTCGACCCTTTTTGACCTCCTCCAGTTGAGCTCCACTCCAGAGAGGTGTCGACCTTTTTCCACCTCCTCCGGTTGAGCTCCCCTCCTAGGAGGTTTCGACCCTTCTCCACCTCCTCCAGTTGAGCTTCACACCTGGGAGGTGTCGACCCTTCTCCACCTCCTCCAGTTGAGCTCCACTCCAGGGAGGTGTCGACACTTCTCCACCTCCTCCAGTTGAGCTCCATTCCTGGAAGGTATCGACCCTTCTCCACCTCCTCCAGTTGAGCTTCACTCATGGGAGGTGTCGACCCTTCTCTACCTCCTCTAGTTGAGCTCCACTCCTAGGAGGTGTCGACCCTTCTCCACCTCCTCGAGTTGACCTCCACTCCTAGGAGGTGTCGACCCTTCTTCAGCTCCTCTAGTTGAGCTCCACTTCTGAGAGGTGTCGACCTTTTTCCAAGTTGAGCTCCACTCCTGGGAGGCGTCGACCCTTCTCCGCCTCCTCTAGTTAGGATCCACTCCTGGGAGGTGTCGAACCTTTTCTCCACCTCCTCCAGTTGAGCTCCACTCCAAGAAGGTGTCAACCCTTCTCCACATCCTCCAATTGAGCTCCACTCCTGGGAGGTGTCAGCTCATCTCCACCTCCTCCAGTTGAGCTCCACTTTTGAGAGGTGTCGAACCTTTCTCCACCTCCTCCAGTTGAGCTCCACTCATGGGAGGTATCGACCCTTCTCCATATCCTCCAGTTGAGCTCTACTCATGAGAGATGTCGACCCTTCTCCACCTCCTCAAGCTGAGCTCCACTCCTGGGAGGGACCTCGCATGACATATCATCTAGTGCCCATCTCGCTGAACCATGGGTCCTACGTTGTTTTTCGAGATCATATCGAGCTCGAAAAAAATGAGGATTGTATATAACCCGTAATTTGTTGAGATCATAAATACATAAGGAAGAGTCCTCATGTGTTTAGCTCGGCAGACCTCGTCGGTGCAGATCTCATCGGGGGAGACCTCGTCGGGGGAGACCTTGTCCGGGGAGACCTCGTCGGGGGAGACCTTGTCGGGGGAGACCTCATCGGGGGAGACCACGTCTCCACAAACCTCATCTCCGCAGACCTCGTCTCCGCAAACCTCGTCTCCGCAGACCTCATCTTTGCATACTTCGTCTCCACAGACATCGTCTCCACAGACCTCGTCTCCGCAAACCTCATCTCTACATACCTCGTCTCCGTATACCTCGCCTCGTCAAACCTCCCCTCGACAGACCCCCCCTCGTCAGACCTCGCCCTGGCAGACCTCGCCGACAGATCCCACAGGCAGACCTCGCCTAGACAGACCTCACCTCGATAGACGCATCGACAGACCTCGCCTCGACAGACGCATCGACAGACCTCGCCTCGACAGACGTCTTGACAGACCTCGCCTCGGCAAACCTCACTTCGGTATCACTCGTCTCGGCAAACCTCATCTCAGCAGACCTCGTCTCCGCATACCTCATCTCGGTCGACCTCGTCTCGGCAGACCTCGTCTTGGCAGGTTTCGTCTCGGCAAACCTCGTCTTGGCAGGCTCGTCTCGGAAGACCATGGCAAACCTCGTTTGAGCAGACCTCGCCTGGGCAGACCTCGCCTCGGCAGACCTCGCCTCAGCATTCCTCGCGTCAACAAACCTCACCTCGGCAGACCTCATCTTCGCAAACTTCGTCTCTGCAGACCTCATATCCGTAGACCTCGGCTCTGCAGATCTCATCTCCGCAGGCATCGCCTCCGCAAACCTCGTCTTTGCATACCTCGTTTCGATAGACCTCTTCTCGGCATACCTCATCTCAGAAGAACTCGTCTCAGCACACCTCATCGGGCGGCTATTCGCAGACCAATGCCCCCCTGGATTACATATAAATAGGACAACAAGACACAAAGAAAAGACACATTGACCCCCCACCCCAAGGTTCCAATTTACCAAGTACGTGCCTAGCTCAACATTGACTTTTGGAGGAGAAGTTCCTGTAAACTTCTGGATGTGTGGAGAGACCTCCTCATTGCAGCATGTGGGTCTTGTTTGTAGGCAAACAAACTCTTAATATTTGTGATCATTCTTCTCTCTCTTGTCATTGGATCTATGGTGTTAGACCGCAAGATCAGTAATCTTTAGCTACCCCTTAGGTCCTAACTCTTGTGAATTGGTTTCTTGGTTCCGACATAACTTTCTCACTCCAGGAAAAGATGTGTTTTTCTCCTATGGATTAGGAGAACTTCTCTAATCTCCTCTCAAAATATTGAGGAAGCCCCTTGCAATGAACGATTTCCCCTGCACGACTTCTCCCCCTCCTTATTTCCAGCAAAAAAATAAAGATCCATGGGGAATCATCTCGCTCGCTCCAGGAAAAGAATGATGTTCGCATCATTCAGCGGGCAGCATCATTCGGCGAGCTTCGCCCGTATCCAAGCTTATATTATATTTACTTATATTAGTTATAAAATTTTAATATAAACAGATATTTAGATAAGATAATTAATATAAGTTAATATAAATATAAGTTATAATATATTTACTTATATTAGTTATAAAAGTTATAGTTTTGTTGCGGGTTGTTTAGCGCTACCTCAGATCGGGGGAAATAAATCATCTTAGCTTGAGAGTGAGCCAAGCGTGCAAATAGTCAAAATGAGAACCAACAGCTGAACAATGAGACGTTTTACGTGGAAAACTCAGAAAAGGAAAAAACCACGAGGCCTAGCCCAATTCTGACAGAATCCACTATTAGTAGTCGGTTATAGGAGTTAGAGTTTAGGAGGGTGACAGGCAACCACTCCTTTACAAGTTTCTTGAGAAAAAGTTAAGCCTTCAGTAGTGCTTGTGGGAGCATTTTCTGGAGGAGGAACATCACAAGCGGAGCGAGCGCTGAGCAAGAGGAGGATGAACGGAAAACCAAGTCTTCGTCGGAAAACCTCAGAGCTCTGTCTTCTCCTTTTTTCTGTCTTTGAAAATGAAGGCTTTGGTGCTTTTTTATATCTTTTCTAGGGGGAACTGGTAATTGCGCGCTTATGGATGTTGAACGGGCGAATAGGAACGCCTAATTCCAGTCTCCTGGATCACCAATTTCTGGACTATGCTGAACGGGCGGCAACGGCGATGACGGTGACGACAATGACACATGCGGCGGCGGTGGGCGATGGCACGCTCTCGAAGGCGCACACATAGGTGTGCGTGGAGGCGTGCACGTGAAGGGTCGCTCGAAGGTGCACGAGCGGAGGCGTGCATGGAGGCGCGTTCACGAAGGGTCTCTCGGAGGTGCACGCGAAGGCGTGCGTGGAGGCACACACGCGAAGGGTCTCTCAAAGGTGCGCAGGCGGAGGATCTTGCGGGGGTGCGCACGCTGAGGATCTTGCAGGAGGCACGCACGGGGTGCGCTTGTGGGGGCGCAAGGGTTTAATTGTCATATCGCATTCTAGTTTTGTTTAGAATATGCTCATGTTTATGTTTTATGCAATTTTGATATGTTTGGATGCATTTTTTATACATGTGTGGATCTTTGTGCGTGTTCAGGGAATACTTGTCCAAAATTGTTCACGCACGCAGCGCACGCGCATGGGTCTCATGTTCCCTTGGCTGCTGCTTAATTTTTTATCCCAATTTGTGTGTGCGTTCATTTCGGACGAGCGTACGCGCACATGCAATTGTGTGTGTGCGGTCATTCCTAAATGTTTTCTGAATTAGGGCGATCCGAATTTTCGTTCGTTTTTTCGCACGTGCGTGTGCGCACTTGCATTTGTGTGTGCGCGACCTGGGCGCCGAGATTTCCTATAGTCTATTAATACGCGCACGGACGTGCGCTTTGCGGCGCACGAGCGTGCGTTTATTATTATTATTGTTGTTATTGTTGTTGTTGTTTCCTATAAAGCGCGATTTAAGGTATTTGACGGGAGGAACTCATTTCCCTCGCCCAATTTCGTCTCCCTGCAGGTCGACAGCCACCATAGTGGGCCAAAATCACCTCTCCACTCTATTCTATGCTTATTTGAAAGAGATTAAAGAAGGAAGACGGCTATTTGATGATCTGATGCTTGAGCCGTGGCGTTTTGGAGCGGTGTGAAGAGAAGACGGGTCATTATGAGATCGGTGACAGCGCCTCCCGTATCTTGGACGCTCTTGAGGTGTACCAATTGAAGATGGAGGACCAATCTACACCTCTCTAGCGAAGCCGAGGAGATGGATCTTCAGTGTTATTCTTGCGTAGCCCTTTCTTCCTCTCTCTTTGTTTTCTCTAATTTTATGATGTAATTGCTCACGCTTATTATTTGTGTTGTAAATCTGACCTATTATATTGTAATCTTACATGTATGAGATACAATTTCCATCTCATAATTGTATATATGTGGATGTGATTAACCCTAGATTTGGTGGTGATTTGTTTGTTGTGAAAGAGTTGTGGTTGTTTGTGATGAAATGTGATCATTTGTGTTAGAATGCTTGTATGGCATCATTTAGAAATTTGGAAATTTACTTCTTATAATTGTTTGCTTAGCTAGCCCAAGATCTAGGAAATCCTTGTATCTTCACACGCACTCCATGTGATTCGATACTTGGTGAGGAAATTCATCGTTTTATATTACTTTGACCGGTGCACTGCCAACTTTGTTCTGCTAGGATAACGACCGTTGTCGCAAACGGTCAAGTTTTTGGCGTCATTGTCGACCTCTTAATGACCCGTCTTCTCTTCCCTAAGAATTTACCTAGGTTTGACTAAGTATTTTTCATTTTTTTTTCGTTTAAAACCTTTTAATCTTTTGTTTTCTATTTTAATTTCACCTACATGCACACAAATTTTTTTAGTTCACCTAGTGTAGTGAGTCTATTATGATAATTTCTTGACACCACCATGGCCACTTATCAACCTTGTCAGTGATGCGGATCCTATGCACATTATAGTTTTGCATGTCCTACGCAAAATTCCGGTTATGATTACTATTGAAGTCTGAAAAATCTCGGCTTCAAGTATTCAAATCTATGCAGTCTAAAGTTACTGATTCAGCGATCAAGCTCCACGGTTCGAGGGGCAAGGGTAAAGAGACTAAAGGAACTCAGAAAGCACCTCATATGTTGCAGCGGGGAGATCCCACCACATACTCGCTCAGGCCTTCTACTGCTCATGCTGGCTGATTTTATCTTGATATTTGGCCCCTGACTTCTGCTTTGACCTTTGACTTTGACTTCTGCCTATGTGGCTTGAACGGGTTCACCCTCGACTAATATGGGTTGTACACAATCTCCGCTCTTTGCGAGCTACATAAGAATTCGGAAAGAAACATTCAACCCTTTATTCGGTGAGCTGCTACTGGCGAGTATCTAGCATACTCTGCACCATCCTTGTTGGCTCTCGATCTCTATAAATAGAGGGGGGGGGGGGGGGCTCTCCCATTCTAAACTCGCACAATATGTCGCCCACTACCGAGGAAGCACTTCAGGCGAGCATTGCCGAGCTAGAGGGATATTTAAAGTCGAACACCCTTAAACGCCCTAGGGAGGGTGGCGACGTCGCCGAGTTTCTCGCATCGAAGAAGAAAAAGAAGAGGGTCGTAAAGAAGAAGAACCAACAATTCGCTCCTGAGAACATCGCCACGCCAACCGCCAATCAATCGGAGATCCCCGCGAATACCCGAGAGATGCTCGAACAATTGGGTCTCGATGAAGACGCCAAGCAACCTGCTCTTGAGGCATCTCGCCTTCCCACACAGCAGGTCGCCCCTGCGGCGGACCTTACCAGGTCCCAGACCCAGACAAATCCAAAACTCGCCTCGCGAGTTTAAGGCTCCATTCTCGCACTTTAGATTGTCGCCGATTTCACATTACTTGTGATGATGATCTTCCTTCTCTTTGAAATGTCGCCGACTACTGGGGCTCATAACATCTGGTGATACCTCCGTTGCGATTAATCACATTGGTCGCTCTTGAGTCTCAGCAGAGACCGCAGATTGGTCAATCTGTCCGACTCAATCTCGGCGGTGGGAAGACGCCCTTTGGATTGTCTTCCTTGAAGTCTTCTGGGAAGCGGGTTCCTTCTACGAGCGACAAACAACCTCCTTCGGCGAAGACACCGCAGCCAGAGGCGAGCAAGAAACCTTTGTCGCCTGTGAGCGACAAAAACACTCCTCTAGCGAGTAGCCTACCTCCACCGCCTGCAAACAGCTTGCAACCAACGCCTACGAGCACATCGCAGCTGCCTGCGAGCAATCTTTCATTGTCGCCTCCTGTGCAGACAAAGCCTTCTACTCCAGTCGACGTCAGCCTGCACTCCCAGGGTTCCTTTTGCGGGATCGTCATAGGGCAGGGGGCCGGGGAATCCTCTCTCTTCTTCGCGCCTAGAGAGGGAGGGTGAGAACCTGGTGGTCGCGGCAAGAGACATGTCGCTGACCTTCCCATGCAACCTGGATCGTCGTCACAACATTATGTTCAACCGGAGAGGGATCACCGCAGGGGCTCCTCGTCAGGGTGGCGAGATTCAACTCATCGTAGCCCTTCTCCTCGTCAGGCACGCACCCCTCGCCGGGATCGATCCCACAGTCCTCGTCGCGATGCGAGGACTTACGCTTTGCGGCCTGGTAATTCTTCGTTTTTGGATAGTCACTTCGGCCTCGTTGAGATCCTCGCAACTGGTCATTTATCTTCTACTTGACAGGTCGCTCTTCAACTCCTGGGGTGCCCTGATCAATGTTATCGGCCTTTCCCTCCGCGAGTATCAGAATAGGAATGTTCGCACCTACCTCGAGTTGGAGGCCAAGTTCGACCAACTGACCATTTGCGAGCCTCATCGCCCCATCTCCGCGTTGGAGGTACAAGTAACCCACATTGAAGAATTTGAAGAGCGGCTGGTCAGCACGGAGTCTCGATTCCACATAATCAACGAGTTGGAACGATGAGTGTCGATGACAGAACACCGCCAGGGATTCCATCACGAGATGTTAATCGACATGCAGGCGAGCATGGGCTCGGCGGGAAGGCTGGCGAGGATGGATGATCAACTCCGCAATGGCAAGGAGAAGATGGCCACTGCCACCAAACACTTTAGGCGCGTATGCAATATGGGGTGGGTTGGGCAACATCCTCAGCCTCCTGACCAGCACGAGAACCTCCATAGGCCTTAGGAATTTTTATTTTTTTCTTCAAAATATAGTCGCCTCGGGCGATCATGTAGAAATCAGACTCCCTTCAATTTGTAATTTGATTTGGCGAGCATTAATCTCGTCTTTGATTTGTCTTCTATTCTGCGCTAATGTTTGTGTTTGTCTTCTTCAATTTGCGAATATAGATGCTAGGTCGGTGCGTAGGCTCAGCTAGCTTCTCAATGCTTTTATGCAGGTCCTCGCGAGATTAGGTTAGCTACTTCCTAGGCGTGATGATGTGACAATGACTTCCTACATTGCTCGTTGAATGCCTTCCGCTTGTGTGTTTGTCGCGACACGCTTATCGATACACCCTTGTTTGCCTCCGCCTATAAATAGTGGGTATGTATTTATTACGCTATCGGCGACTTGCTCCTTTTTCCTCCGAGTATCTTCATTCGACTTCCTTCTCGCCAACGGTACTCCAGCTTCATACTCACATTTCGCAAAGATGATTCATCGTGATGGTGCTGCTGCTCGTCGGATGGGCCACGCGAAGAACTTTTCTATGGCGACTTTCAAGAAGTCGGACACCGATCAGAAGGATCTAGATAACTTCAATGAGAGGTTCCTGCCGGAGGGATACTCGGTCAGGCGTCCTCGCCAAGTGGAGCGGCTCAACACATTTCTAGAGGACGAGCTCATCCTCCTCATTCGCCACTTCGAGGTCGGCCTACGACTTCCTCTATGGATGGAGAATTGCCAAATACTTCGCTACTTCGGGATAGTCCCCGCCCAGATCAATCCCACTGGGGTGGTAACTATCATCGGCTTCCTCTGTTTCCTGCGGTCTGATAAGATCGTCTTCGAAATATCCGTCTTCCAGAAGATCTTTGCCTTTAGGGCGATCAATGAAGGCGTCATCTTCATGTGCAGACACATCTTCACCTTGGTCGGCACGGCGAATAAAGTTCATCGCTGGGGAGAGCGACTAGTCATCGCCGGCGGAAACTTTGAAGGGGTTTTTTGCTGACCTCAGCAGCCGCCCGAGGCCGCCTTTTTCCCTCCTTTGCTGGAAGGACCGAGGGAGCAACTTTTCACAGCTTTCCGAGGTCGCAAGTCCGATGTCGTCTTTTGGCGACAACGCGTCAATGAATTGGGATGGATCTTCCATGGTGATGGTAATCGTTGAGCGAGCATCTGTCATACTCGCGGTCTCCTATGTTCTTCTCACATTAGCTTGGTGACTAACTTTATCTTCTCGCTTGCTACAGCTTCTCGTATTCTTCCGCGCGAGCCTCCCCCAGCGGCGAAGGAGACTGCTCCTTCTCGGCAAGGCGCGAGGAGCAATCCGCGCGATGATGAGGAATCGCTAGGATCCCCAATAGATTTGTTGTCACTTCCGGATGACAATGATGTAGAGGCGGACCTCTTGCCTTCTGCAGAAGGGACTACTCACCTAGAGAGGGGAGAATCCTCACAGAAGAAGAAAGACCAAGGAAAGGGCAAGGCCAAGGAGCCCACGAGGAAGAGAAAGAAACTCGTGAGCAGGGATCTTAGCAAGGATGCAGACCGCTCAGATCCTAACTAGCCTCACCTACATCCCAACTTTGGGGAAGATGGGAGCAATGAGGATGCCTATGGTCGTCCACTGGTGGCCTGGGCCGACAGCGAGCATGTGGTGACTCTCAGCACTAATCTGCTCGCCTGGTCGAAGGACTGGGAGGATAAAGGCAAGGCGTATGATGTCGTCTTCGCTCTATATGGTCGCGTTGATGCAGACTCGCTTCTGGATGTTACGTCAGAGTATCTCGCGCACCAATCCTCGTGCTCGCTCTTGTGATCTCTAGAGTTTACCCACCAGACCACGAGGAACATGCTCGCTGCTGAGGTGAGGAATAAATTGCAGGGCAAGACCATCCTCACGCTTGGGGCTAAAGTCACCAAATGTGAGGTTTATGAGGTAACTTCGACTTGATTGTACCACTTCTGCATCGTCACTTCTTGATACTCGTCATTTACCTTACAAACTACTACCTTTATTACTCGTAGGTCACCGAGATTGACACTGTGAAGAAGGTGTCGAAGTTGGAGCAGGATCCGGCGGACTGTCGAGCAGCTTTGGAGATCGCTCAAGTAAGGGTCGTCGAGCTAGAAACTCGTCCGACCGAGCAGTAGCCCTCGGCGGAGAGCCCCTCTTGGAAAGGAAAAAGTATCCTGATGCATGTCGATGAAATGTCGCACATTCATCGTGGCATCGCGCGAGCAACCGACAATATCATCCTGAACAAGCTGAAGGTCTAAGGCTACGTCATACTGGAGGCGACCAGCTTGACAGTCATGAACCTCTTCCCGGGATTACTCACTGAAGAATCACATTCCCCTTATCGCGCCTTATCTTCCGGGGAGGATAAGGATGCCGAGGATGAGGATGACGTCAATGTCAAAGGCGATGAGGATGAAGAAACTGATGATGACAAGTGCATCGGCGGAGATGATGCAGGCGATGATGATGCCTAGTCGGCAGGAACCTTTGTGAAAAACCTGTTAGACATGTATAGATTTTTTGGACAAACCTTTATTCAAGGTGTCATTCTATTTTTTAATGTAATGCTCACCTTTACTGAAAGAATAGGATTTTTTTGCTCGCCCGCTTCTTTCATGTTCACCTGTTTGCGAGGTTCGTTAGGCTCCTAGGCTCGAACGCGATGAGTGATCGATAGGCTCATAGGCTTGACGTGAGTTTGAGTGATCGTTGTCATGTACTTTTGTGACTTTCAAAGGTACTTGTCATGCTCTCCTACCTGCGTACTCGCACACCTATATACTCGCATGCTCGCATACTCGCATATATGCATGACACATGTATACTTGTATGCTCGCATATTTGCATACTCACTGTAACGGTTCAGGCCCGCCAACACGGGACCCAGCTGGACCGCCGGCACCCTCCCGGGCCAGGCCCGCCAACACGGGACCCAGCTGGCACCAGAAGGGTTCAGCCTAACCAGATGGTCTGCAGACCATGCACCCCAACCCCTCTCTGTCCCACCACAGGGCACAGTGGGTTGTTGGAGACCGCAGTCCCCCTTTGATGAGAATTGAGCCAGTTAAGCGGCATCGCGTGGACTTCCCAGGAGGTCACCCATCCCGTGACTACTCCAGACCGAGCACGCTTAACTATGGAGTACTTTCACTTCTCATCACCAATTGAGCAGCTCAATTGGTGATGAGAAGTGAAAGTACTCCATAGTTAAGCGTGCTCGGTCTGGAGTAGTCACGGGATGGGTGACCTCCTGGGAAGTCCACGCGATGCCGCTTAACTGGCTCAATTCTCATCAAAGGGGGACTGCGGTCTCCAACAACCCACTGTGCCCTGTGGTGGGACAGAGAGGGGTTGGGGTGCATGGTCTGCAGACCATCTGGTTAGGTTGAACCCTTCCGGTGCCAGCTGGGTCCCGTGTTGGCGGGCCTGGGCCGGGAGGGTGCCAGCGGTCCAGCTGGGTCCGGTGTTGGCGGGCCTGGACCGTTACAAAAATTTACATATTTTGGATAAAACCTTAGGAAAATGATTTCCTAAACATCTGATTTTTGAGTGCAAGTTAGATGCAGGGCTCATGCATGCATGACCAAAATTTCAAGTCCATCAGATCTATATTTTTGAATATATACACAAATTAATTTCTGGCCTCTAGTTGGACTAGTCTCACTAAAATGGAAGCTGAGGCTCCTACAGTGCCCCAAATGGGCTGATTTCAGTTCTAAATAAAAGTAGACATCAAGATCTACAATTGTTATCTCAGACAACTTTTCCTAAAAAGGCCTCTAAGGGCCTCAAATTCCAGCATGAATATTCATATGAAAGTGTGACAAAATCATTAAATTGAAATAATGTGGTCTGCATATAGCAGATCTGTCCAAATCCGATGGCTCTCCTTCATCTCATACCTCTAGCTAATGGCTGTGATCTGCCCGACCTGGACCACCTTCCACCTCCATTTCTCGGCCACCTCCGGCCCACCACCGCCGGCCACCACCTCCACCACCTCCGTTGAGGTGGTGGCTAACGCCAGGCGGCGACTCGGCCGCCGGAGACAGCCTCTCCGGCGATCCCGAGCAAGAAGAGAAAGCTCGGTTTTCTTCCACTACCTCGCATGGGATCGGGCTCATTTGAGCCTGATATCTCTCCTAAATGGATCTAGAGACTAGCACGAAGGGAGGGGGAGAAACCGGCCTGCAAGAGGGCTTGACGGCGAGTGTTGTGGCGGTGCGGCATGGTGGCGGCGAGCTCCGGCGATCCTGCTCAAATTCTCGATTCTCCAGCAAACTCCTTGCTCCAGGTGGCTATTCCGTCTCCTTGGACCTCTATGAAGGAGATGGAAAGGTTCAAATGGGTTGAGGGGGCTTGGTTATAGGAGTTTGAACTTTGGGGTGGTCGGCCTCTCCCTTGGATGCTCCTCCCAGCCACCACATGGCACTCAGTCAGTACAAAATGGCTGGGAATTGATGTGGGGGCTCAGGGAAAGCTTTGGGCAGAGGATAGGAGGGCCACATGGCAAGCCCTCCACATTTTGTTCCTTGTCCTTAATGGAAAAGTGGGGAAAAGACCCCTTTACCCCTTTGCATGCCATTGCATGTTGGGAATAAGGGGAAAGGCTGGTCATTAGGTACTTATGCCTCAGAATGAGCTTTGGATGAGGGCCTTAGTCCACTTGCATTTGGTTTAAATCCAAATAAGCCCAAATTAGGCTTAATTGACTCAATGTCGACTTTTGAGTTGACTTGGTCAATTGGGTGGGTTGACTGGTCCAAAGTGTTGACATTGAGTCGAATGACACTACCCAAGGTTGGTTGGGTCATGGTGAAGACCCAAGTGAGCCAATTTGGTCAATAGGTGTGATTTTGACCAAAATTGGGGAAGGGTTGACTTTGGTCAATTTGGTCATATTGAAGACCCCGTGATGGGGCTTTTGGGTCCATATCACTCCTTTAAGTGTTTATCATCTATTGGTGGAGTCAATTTGCAAGTGCGAGTTCACATTGAGCTAGTTTGACTTAAGTTGACTTGAATCCTATAGTAGGCCACATGTGAGTTCATTCAACTCAATGTGTCCTAAGGTCACTACCTAGCCCAGACTCACATCACTCACCACTTGTCTCACCCTAGTTGAAGTTAAGGGGTCTAGTAGGAAATGAGATGTTACAAATCCCAATAAACAAAAAATAATAATTTCATCCCCGAAATTTAAGTTCGGGTCTACGGGTTCTTTACACAACGTAAGTAAATAAATCTTGAGGGGGTTTAAGTTGTACCTGAAGCGAAGAGTCCTGGGTACTATTGCTGCATGAGATCCATAGGCTCCCATATGTGTTCCTCTCGTCCATGGTTGGACCACAGCACCTTGACCAAGGGGACCTTCTTCTTCCGCAGGACTCGGACTGTTGTATCGTCAATCCGGACTGGCTCCAGACGGACTGATCTATCGGACTCCACCGGGCCCGAAGGGGAAGTGATGTGCTGCTCCGACCTAAGTAGAGCTCTTCGTAGTGAATAGACAAGAAAGACGTCGTGCAAATTTTCCAACTCAAATGGCAGCTCCAGCCTGTAAGCCAAGGGGCCGATCCGCTCCAGGATCCTATAAGGCCCCATAAATCGAGGACTGAGCTTCTTGTGTCCTCTCACCCGCGAGACACCATGCACCGGACGTATCTTTAGATAAACCCTGTCTCCTACTTGGAACTCTACTTTCCGATGCCTTGCATCATAATACTTGGCCTGCCTACTCTGAGCATCCAACATCCTGTCCCTGATCATCCGAACTGTAGTGTCCGTGTCCTCAACAAATTCTGATCCAAGTGCCTTCTGATCCTCGTCTTGGACCCAAGAAAGTGGTGTTCGGCACTTCCTACCATATAAAGCCTCATACGGTGACATTCTAATGCTTGCCTGGTGGCTGTTGTTGTATGAAAATTCGATCATGGGCAACAACTTCTCCCAGGGTTTTCCCGTATCCAAGATGCACAAGCGTAGCAGGTCCTCCAAAATCCGGTTGGTCCATTCCGTCTGCCCGTCGGTCTATGGATGGAAAGCGGTGTTGAACGTAAGCCGAGACCCCAAGTATGCCTGCACCGCTCTTCTCTCCCTAGAAGTGAACCGACCGTCACGATCTGAGACAATCGTCCTAGGAACGCCGTGGTACCTGATGAACTGTTCCACAAATAATCTTACCAGAACTGCAACTGAGTCGCCCTTCCTGACCGGTATGAACCGTGCTACCTTGTTCATCTGTCTACTATCACCCAAATAGAATCGTGACCGGAGTGGGAGCGAGGCAATCCGTGTACAAAGTCCATGGCTATGTCCTCGAACTTTCACTCCGGCACCGGCACCGGCCGTAGAAGTCCTGCTGGGCTCCTGCATTCTGTCTTTACTAGTTGGCAAGTTTCGCAGTATGACACAAAGGACACCATCTCCTTCTTCATTCCTGGCCAATACATGTCCTTCCGTAGATCCGCTGCCATTTTGGATATCCCGGGGTGCACTGAGTACCTAGTGCAGTGTGCCTCCTTGAGTATCTCTTCCCGAATTCCACCTCCTGCGGGAATGTAGACACGACCCCGGAAATGGATGATATCGTCACGTAGTGAATAATCCTCCGACTTGCCTTCTTCTAATGCTCTGAACACCGGCTCCAATTCTGGATCCTGTCTCTGTTGTGCCCTGATGCGGTCCCGTATATCACAGGTGATGCTCAGAGATGCCAGGTACTCTCTGTGGGCTTCGGGCTCCGCCTTAGAAACTAAGGTAATGTGCATCTCATCCAGCATCTTCACCAGCTCCATGGCCATCATCTGGGGCTACTGACCTGATGTGTCGGCTCTCCTGCTCAAGGCATCCGCTACCGTGTTCGCTTCCCCGGATGATAGTGCATGGTGTAGTCATAGTCGCACAAGAACTCTAACCATCTCCGCTGGTATAGGTTCAGATCCTTCTGGGTGTCGATGTATTTGAGATTCTTGTGATCAGAGAAGATCTCACAATGAATCCCATACAGATAATGTAAGACCCCCCCTCCCCAGACTTGAGCCGGGTCCCGGGAGGGGGGATCTTACTGCCCAAAGAAGACTACCCAGTGCTGTCCGGGTGACGACGTCCCACCCATTCAAGCGCTGAGCAGTCTCTTTGTCAGGCACCAGAATCATTACATCACATCAGATCGCACAGCGGAAGCAGATAATCTAAAGGAAACAAGCACACTGCTTATATTACATAATTAAACCTGGCCGGAGCCTATCGTTTCACAAAGTATTGCCTCGAGGGCTACATAGTCTAAAACAAAAGGAAGCCCTATGCTAGTCCTTATACTCTCGTACTCACGTCTCTGAAGATAGGAGGAGAGGCTGGGGTAGTCGAACGGGCCATCTCCAAGGCTCGTAACTCATCCTGTGGGGTGGGGGCTCCTTGCTGTCCCATCTCCTGTGATTGGTTATAAGAAATAACCGTTAGTCACAGAGCTAAGTAGAAAATACATCCCCCTCCCCAGATCCATATCCAGGGGGCGGCTAAAGAACAGAAATGAAATAGCCGAAGCAAGGTAGAGGGTTAGCAGCAGGTAAACATTTATATCCCCGTATATATATAACTATAGGGCTGCCCGCCTTAAAGCTCGTAACCGCGCCGTATAGCTAGTACACAACACCATAACGCGCAGACACGCACACCCAGGTATTCAAACCTGTACGCACACAAAATACCCTGTGTCGACACAGTTTAGACCGCTTTTGTTCAAGCAGGGGAGCTAACCCCGCGGGCCTCACCGATGTGGCCGTCGGTGACAGTGGCCAGTCTTGCCACTTCTGAATGTAGTCGTACCGTATCATTCAGGCCCTCCCGTACAACTGGGTGTACCAACTGGATGTGAGCGACATCCGACGAGCCGATTTGTAGGCCGACCAGCGGAGGCATGACTGCAGGCTCGGAGGGTGATAACCTGCTGTGCACTTCTCCCTTTCGCCATGAGTCGTCAACCCACTCGCACCGGTACGAACGGTCTGCGAGCGTGACCAACCCGCCACTTCCAATCAATCTTCATCTGCTTTATATAACAAACCCTTAGGCCACGTGGCAATTCTACTCGACCGGTCGCACGATCTTGTACCGGGAGGCTTAGCGGTATGAGGGCTCCTTGTTTGGGACCAACTTGGGAGGAGAGACTCAACTCTGAGTTTTTTCCCAACTAAGGCCTCGCCGAGGAGGGGGGGGGGGGCGGACAAGCACCACATTTGTCGCCACGGCAGCTCTGCACTAACAAGTAAATTAGGCCGAAGCAGGGGCCATAACACTAAACAAAAATGTAGGCCGAAAGCAGAGGCCATGATGATAAGCAGAAAGTAGGCCGAAAGCAAAGGCCATGATGATAGGACCAGTGCAAGACTGGATATAATTGAAAGTACAGAAAGTAAGTGCGGGGGACCAGTACGAGACTGGATTAAATTGAAAGTACAGGAAATAAGTGCGGGGGACCAGTGCGAGACTGGATTTAATTGAAAGTACAGGAAATAAGTGCGGGGGACCAGTGCGAGACTGGATTTAATTGAAAGTACAGGAAATAAGTGCGGGGGACCAGTACGAGACTGGATTTAATTGAAAGTACCGAAAATAAGTGCGGGGGACCAGTACGAGACTGGATTTAATTGACAGTACCGAAAATAAGTGCGGGGGACCAGTACGAGACTGGATTTAATTGACGGTACCGAAAATAAGTGCGGGGGACCAGTACGAGACTGGATTTAATTGACAGTACCGAAAATAAGTGCGGGGGGACCAGTACGAGACTGGATTTAATTGAAAGTACGGAAAGCAGTAAAAGCATAAGAAGAAATGGTTAGTAGTCCAATCACTCCAAGAGAGGAGGCTTCGATTGACGACTACGTTCTTTTATTATCGTCGCGGTGGGGTTAAATCTCAGCACCGCGCCGCGATGTCGTTCCGCTTTTTGCGTTGCTTTCCCGAGCTTAGTCGATGCTTTAGATTGGTACGCATAATTTTGATAAGCCTTTGAAATATGCGTCGAGGGGTGCCGATTTATTTTGAGGAATTTCGCCCTTTTTCGGGCGTCTATTTATGCTTGTAAAAGCATTTAAGGGATCAAAACAAGAGGTCACACCTCCCAACTTTGATAGTATTTGGAAAATACCTATGCTTAGAGCCCCTAATTTTTGGGGAATTTTAGAAACTCATTTGGGCATTTTATTTCCTAAAATAAACTTTATAATGGGTTTTAAAAATAGTAAAATTCCTCCTAAAAATCCCAAAAAATTACAGGAGGTGCCCCTAAGAGTGGGACACATTTTTCATTTAGGAAGTTTCTTTTGAAGAGGCCCTATTTTCCCTTAGAAAAATAAGGAAGGAAAAAGAGGGGTGGGGTGCGGTTAGAGGCAGGGAAAAGCCAGAGGGCGCCGCACCGGGCGCCCTCCTTGGGTCCCCACAGCGGATCCACAGCGGATCCGCTGTGGGGGCACTCAAGTGGAGGTAAGGGGCGGGGCGGGAAACGCTAAAACAGGAGCCGCACGATCTCCTGGGGGAGATCGTGCGGCTCCCGCTGCTCGGCCGAAAGGTGGCCGCTGCCACCGCCGGGCAGCGGTCGGCTGGTGCCGGCGCCGCCCCTGGTCGGTGCGCCGGGGGCCGGCGACCACCCCGGTGGTGGTCCGGCGGCCTGGCGCCGCCGGCCACCGCCGGGGTTAGTGCCGAAAACGGCACGGGGCGGTGGCGGCCTGCATGCAATGTGCATGCTAGCCGTCGCCGCCTTCTGCCAGGGAGGGGCGGGGAGTGCCCCCGGTCGGTGCGCCGGGGGCCGGCGAATCCTCCGGGGGTGGTCCGGCGGCCTGGCGCCGCCGGCCACCGCCGGGGAGGAGATGCAGAGGGCGGGAGACGGGGGCGTGGCCTGCATGGGCCATGCAGGCCCGCTGCGCCGCCGCCCTCCTGCCGAGGGGCCACTGGTGCCGCCCCCGGTCGGAGCGCCGGGGGTCGGCACCTACTCCGGCGGTGGCCCGGCAGCCTGGCGCCGCCGGGGGAGGGGTTATCCCCTGTACATGAACGAGAGCGGAGGGGGGGGGGGGGCTGGACCATGGGCGCCGCCGGGGCTGCTTCCTCCGGCGGCCCGGCCGCCTCCCCTGCGCCGGCGCCGAGGTCCCCGAGAGGGGACCTGTTCCCCCCAGCGCCACCACCGGCGCTGGGGGGGTTGGCTTCCACGGCCAGCGCCGCCACCCGAGCAAGCTCGGGGTGGCGCTGGCGGTGCTCCGGCGACGGGGGGGGGGGCTGCTTGCCTCCAGGAGATAAGAAGGAGGAGGGGGGGGCGATTCTACCTGAGGAGGGGCTCGGGTGGAGGGGCGGCCGGCCATGAGGGAGGAGGTGGTGGCGGCGGCTTTGGGGTGGGCTTGCTCCGGCAAGGTGGAGGAGGAGGAGAGGGTGGCTGAGAGGAGGGGGGTTTGTATTCAGGGAGGGGGCTGAGCCCCTCCTTATATAGGGGAGGGAGGAAGGGCCTCCCCTCTCCTTCCTTTTAGCCCATGTGGGCTAAAAGGAAGGAGTGGGTGGGGGGAGATATTTTCTCCCCCCCCCCCCCCCCCCCTTCTCTATCCTGCCCCTTTGCCCCAATAGAGGGGGGTCCTTCTTGGCCCCCGGGGTCCAACAAGAGTTGTCGGGGCCGATGCCGGGCTCGTATGCCTTATATCTCGTGCGTTGCACTGAGGCGATCTGCATAGTCATAAAATGGCATACTCTCCATACGACCTCGAATCGAGGCCCAACAAATTCCGTTGCGCGCGTATTGTCCGTACGAGTTTACCAGAACTGACAGAAGTTGATCCTAGGCGCGTACGGTCACTATTTACAATAATGAGGTAGTGGCGCGCTACGATACCCGAAATGGTCGTTTTCTCCAAACAATCTCGGATCGAAGTGCAACGAATTCCGTTGCGCTCGTATTGTCCATACGAGTCCAACGGAACTGACGGAAGTCAATTCGGGGTTCGTACGACCACTATTCATAATAATGAGGTAGTGGCGCGCTACGATACCCGAAATGGTCGTTTTCTCCAAACGACCTCGGATCGAAGTGCAACGAATTCTGTTGCGCTCGTATTGTCCATACGAGTCCAACGGAACTGACGGAAGTCAATTCGGGGTTCGTACGGCCACTATTCATAATAATGAGGTAGTGGCGCGCTACGATACCCGAAATGGTCATTTTCTCCAAACGACCTCGGATCGAAGTGCAACGAATTCCGTTGCGCTCGTATTGTCCATACGAGTCCAACGGAACTGACGGAAGTCAATTCGGGGTTCGTACGGCTACTATTCATAATAATGAGGTAGTGGCGCGCTACGATACCCGAAATGGTCGTTTTCTCCAAACGACCTCGGATCGAAGTGCAACGAATTCCGTTGCGCTCGTATTGTCCATACGAGTCCAACAGGACTGACGGAAGTCAATTCGGGGTTCGTACGGCCACTATTCATAATAATGAGGTAGTGGCGCGCTACGATACCCGAAATGGTCGTTTTCTCCAAACAACCTCGGATCGAAGTGCAACGAATTCCGTTGCGCTCGTATTGTCCATACGAGTCCAACGGAACTGACGGAAGTCAATTCGGGGTTCGTACGGCCACTATTCATAATAATGAGGTAGTGGCGCGCTACGATGCCCGAAATGGTCGTTTTCTCCAAACGACCTCGGATCGAAGTGCAACGAATTCCGTTGCGCTCGTATTGTCCATACGAGTCCAACGGAACTGACGAAAGTCAATTCGGGGTTCGTACGGCCACTATTCATAATAATGAGGTAGTGGCGCGCTACGATACCCGAAATGGTCGTTTTCTACTGCTCGGGCCTACTTTTATTGGGCTCACTAGGGCCTAGTGGCCCAATAAAAGTCGGGATGTTACAATCCAATAAAAATAAAGAGATTTTCGTCCCCGAAAATTGGCTAAAGTAGGGGTTTGAAGGATGTACCTGGGGGAAGAGCGTCGGGTATTTCTCTCGTACGAGCGTCTCGGGCTCCCAAGTGAACTCTTCGCGTCCACAGTTTGACCATAAGATCTTGACCATCGTGACAGTTTTGTTTCGCAGCTCTTTGATCTTGGAGTCCACTATCTTCACAGGTTCGAGTCGGACAGATCAGTCGGATTGTACTGATGTTGGTGGTGTGAGAAGGTGCTGCTCTGGTTGGCGCAGAACACGTCTTAGCGAGGAGACATGAAATACGTCGTGAAGGTTTCCCAGCTCGACTGGCAAAGCTAACCTATAAGCCACCGGGCCAATTCTTTCGAGGATTGGATACGGGCCTAGATAGCGGGGGTCCAGCTTTTTCTGCCTCTTGATTCGTGATATCCCATGCATAGGCTTAATCTTCAAGAAAACCATATCTCCCACTTGGAATTCCACTTGCCGATGACGTGCGTCGTAATACTTGGCCTGCCGGCTCTGCGCTTCCAGCATGCGTTCCCGGATTAGTCTTATTGCGGCGGTGGTATCGTCGATGTAGGTGATTCCCAAGGCTTCGGGGTCCTCATCCTGTGCCCAAGATAGCGGGGTTCGACAGCGTCTTCCGTAGAGGGCTTCGTAAGGTGCCATCTTGATGCTTGCCTGGAAGCTGTTGTTATATGAAAACTCTACCAGAGGCAGTAACTGCTCCCACGGCTCGTTGTGTTCCACTATGCATAATCGGAGAAGATCTTCCATCGTCCGATTCGTTCTTTCCGTCTGCCCATCGGTCTGGGGGTGGAAGGCGGTGCTAAAAGCTAATCTGGTTCCCAGATAAGCTTGCACTCTTCTCCATTCCTTCGATGTAAAGCGCCCGTCGCGGTCCGAGACGATTGATTTGGGTATTCCATGAAATCGGACTACTTGCTCGATAAATAGTCGGGCTAGAATGTCGACACCGTCGCCTTGCCGGTTCGGGATGAATCGAGCTACCTTGGTGAGGTGGTCCACTACTACCCATATGGAGTCGTTACCTGCACGGGATCGGGGTAAGCCGTGAACAAAATCCATGGAAATATCCTCGAACTTCCATTCCGGGATGGGCAGGGGTTGTAGTAGGCCTCCTGGGCTTCGACACTCTGCCTTGACCATTTGACAGGTCTGGCAGTGCGCAACATAGTCGGTGACATCCCTCTTCATTCCTGGCCAGTACAAGGTCCTTCGCAGGTCCGTATACATTTTTACTACCCCCGGGTGTATCGAGTACCTTGTCTGGTGCGCTTCGCGGAGGATTTCTTCACGGATCCCCTCTGCAGCGGGAATGAATATGCGGTGTCTGTATTGCAGGATGCCATCGTACAAGTTGTAGTCTTCTTGCACACCGTGTTGCAAGGCCTGAATGATCGGTGCTGCTTCAACGTCGGTCTTCTGGGCCTCCCTTATCCTATTCCGGATGTCGCACTGTATTTCCATCCAGTAGAGCTGGGCCTGGTATTCCATCGGATTTCTGCGGGCGATGAGGATAATATCCATTTCTGCCAATGATTTGACTAATTCCTCTGGCACCATTTCTAACCAACTCCCGGTCCTCGGAGGTTGCCGACTCAAGGCGTCTGCCACCTTATTAGCCTTGCCGGGGTGGTACTGGAGGGCGAAGTCATAATCACAGAGAAATTCTAACCACCGGCGTTGCCGAAGGTTTAGCTCTTTCTGGGTGAAGACGTATTTGAGGCTTTTATGATCGGAGAAGATTTCGCATCGTACCCCGTAGAGGTAGTGCCTCCAGACTTTTAATGCGAAAACCACCGCCCCTAGTTCCAGATCGTGGGTGGCGTAGTTTAGTTCATGCGGCTTGAGCTGACGGGAGGCGTAGGCAATCACCTTGCCATGTTGCATAAGCACGGCCCCCAATCCTTTCAGAGAGGCATCAGCATAGATTTGGAAACCCTCGGTACCGGAGGGGAGGGTTAGGATTGGGGCCGATATCAGCCGGTTCTTCAGTTCGATGAATGTCGCCTCGCATTCGGGAGACCATTGGAAAGTCACATCCTTCTTGGTGAGAGAGGTAAGTGGTAACGCGATTTTGGAGAAGCCTTCGACGAACTTACGGTAGTAGCCGGCGAGACCACGGAAACTTCAGATATCTGCTGCTGTTTTAAGTGGCGGCCAATCTCGTACTGCTTGCACCTTGGCTTGATCCACTGCTACTCCGTTCTTGTTGACGGTGTGTCCCAGAAAGCCGACTTCCTCCATCCAGAACTCGCATTTGCTAAACTTGGCGAAGAGTGAGTGTTCTCTTAGCTTAAGTAGTACCATTTGGAGGTGCCTGGAGTGATCGGTTTTGTTCTTTGAGTAGATGAGAATATCATCTATGAAGACTATTACGAAATGGTCCAGGAAGGGTTTGAATACCGTATTCATCAAAGCCATGAAGGCGGACGGGGCATTGGTTAACCCAAATGGCATTACCAGGAACTCGTATAGTCCGTAGCGGGAGCTGAAGGCGGTCTTGGGAATGTCCTCTTCTCGCACTCTAAGTTGATAGTAGCCTAACCTTAAGTCCATCTTGGAAAAGACGGACGCGCCTTGCAGTTGATCGAACAGTTCATCTATCCTGGGTAGGGGATAGGTATTTCGGATGGTGAGTTTATTCAAACCTCTGTAGTCGATGCAGAGACGCAGCGATCCATCCTTCTTTTTTACAAACAGTACTGGGGCTCCCCAGGGGGAGGTACTAGGGCGTACGAATCCTGCGTCGACTAACTCTTGTAGCTGAATCTTGAGCTCGGCCAGTTCCCTCGGGGCCATCCGGTATGGTGCTCGGGACACTGGTCGGGCTCCTTGAGTAAGTTCGATTTGGAAGTCCACTTCCCGTTGCGGGGGAAACCCGGGGAGTGACTCTGGGAAGATATCTGGGAAGTCCCTGATCACAGGTACTTTAGCGAGTACTTGCGTCGTGTTCTCCATCTCAAAGTAAATTAGGTATATCTCGTCCTTCCGTCGGACTGCCTTGACGGTTTGTGCAGATGTTAAGATAATACGAGTGACGGAGGGTATACCTGCTAGCGTGATAAATTGTCCATTTGGATTCTTGAGGCGGATTTCTCGAGTCGAACAATTGATTTGGGCGCTGTGCTCGGCCAACCAATCCATCCCCAGAATGATGTCGAACCCGGTTATTGCTAAGATGGTGGCGTTGACTTCGAACTCTATGCCTCCTAGCATTGCTTGGAAGGAACACTTCTCGGTGGAAGTCATATCTGATCCATCCGGGAGTCGTATTCGGATTGACATCCCGGATGATCGCACCGTGTTCTTCTTGTCAGCGATGAAGTTTTGTGCAACGAAAGAGTGTGTGGCGCCGGTATCGAACAGTGTTTTAGCGGGATGACCTTCTACCAAAAGTAAACCTGATATCATATATATATATATATATCATGATCATAAGCTTTTCACAAATATACAGGAGTAGGGATGTCATATACAAAAGTCCCAATATATAAGCTATAACATCTCCTAGGATGTCGTACTATCGGAAGTAGATACCTATCACTACGTCAGGAGCAGGACCGTGCTGAAGATCCAACGCGTATGCCTCGAGCGGTGCTGCTCTGCCCTGCCTAGCCGGCTCCCTCCTGCCTGCGGGACGTCCTCTGCGTCCACCTCGTCCTCTCTCCGCCGCTCTCTGTACTGCTCCTAAACCGGGTCTCCCGGTAGCCTGTGGGCAGAAGGCTCGTATATGCCCAGGCTGCTGGCATAGGTAGCAGTTCCCTGCGAAGGGAACATCTCGTCGTGCGGCTGGGACGACCTGTGGTGCTGGGGCTGGGGGTGCTGGTCGGGGCTGGGGTGCTGGTCGGGGCTGGGGTGCCTGCCTATATGGCTGGTGACGCTGACGCTGTCTCCCGTCTCGGCCCTGCCTGCGAGGACCTGCTCTTCTCTCTCGGTCCTGAATCCGGGGAATACCTACGTGTCCCCTCCGCTGCTGGGCTACCATCCGCTGATCCATCTCTAGGGCGGTGGCATGTGAGGCGATCGTGTGGAAGGATGCCTGGGAAATCATGATCAGGGCCTGACGGAGGTCGTCTCGTAATCCCCGATAAAATCTGGCCGCCCTGTCCCTATCCGTACCTGCTAAGGTCCCGGCGAAGCGGGCCAGGTGGATAAACTCTCTTTGGTAGTCTGGAACCGTCCTATCTCCCTGCCTGATCTGTAGGAACCGCTCCTGGAGTGCCATCCGGTCTGCATCTGAAATGAAATGCTCTAAGAAGGCATCTGAGAACTCCCCCCCAGAGAATGGTGCTAAGGGGTCGCCCTCTAAAAGTGGAGCGGCTAGCTGCCCTCCACCAGTCCCGGGCATAGCCCTCCAACATGGTCACCACTAGGGACACTGCGGCTACTGCTGGGCACATCATCCCTACAAGGAGCTCCTCTACCCTCTCCACCCACTCCTCGGCCTGGATGGCTGACTCTGTACCCCGAAAGGTGGGGGGCCTTAGCCCTCGGAAAGTCGTCAGCAGATCGGTGGGTACGGTGGCCTGCTGGGGTGGCCGTAAGGTGGCTGTCTGGAAGGCGGCCAACAGGGCTACCAGGGTCTGCCCGAGCTCTGTCTCTCCGAACGGAACTGTGGCCGGAGCGGTCTGAGCTGGTGGTGGAGTGGTAGGGTGGTACTGGTCTCGAGAGGAGGACCTTCCATTACTTGACTCCGGTATCTGGAGAAGTAACAAACGGGCGTCAGAACTTGCAAAAATAAGGGAATTTTGCAGGACTGAAAGAAAAGGAAGCGGAAAGCGTGTGGGTGTACTATCGTGCAGTCTCGAGTCCTTAACCTTAAAGCTAAGGGGTCCACCAGGCTTCCACTGCGTGGTTCGTCCCGAACCAAGAAACGGAACCGGGGAAGGGGGATTGAAAGACTGCCTCATGAGGTCGGATCGTGGTAGCTCTGATCCATTTGTAAGACCCCCCCCCCCCCCCCTCCCCAGACTTGAGCCGGGTCCCGGGAGGGGGGATCTTACTGCCCAAAGAAGACTACCCAGTGCTGTCCGGGTGACGACGTCCCACCCATTCAAGCGCTGAGCAGTCTCTTTGTCAGGCACCAGAATCATTACATCACATCAGATCGCACAGCGGAAGCAGATAATCTAAAGGAAACAAGCACACTGCTTATATTACATAATTAAACCTGGCCGGAGCCTATCGTTTCACAAAGTATTGCCTCGAGGGCTACATAGTCTAAAACAAAAGGAAGCCCTATGCTAGTCCTTATACTCTCGTACTCACGTCTCTGAAGATAGGAGGAGAGGCTGGGGTAGTCGAACGGGCCATCTCCAAGGCTCGTAACTCATCCTGCGGGGTGGGGGCTCCTTGCTGTCCCATCTCCTGTGATTGGTTATAAGAAATAACCGTTAGTCACAGAGCTAAGTAGAAAATACATCCCCCTCCCCAGATCCATATCCAGGGGGGCGACTAAAGAACAGAAATGAAATAGCCGAAGCAAGGTAGAGGGTTAGCAGCAGGTAAACATTTATATCCCCACAAGAAGGAGGAGGGGGGGCGATTCTACCTGAGGAGGGGCTCGGGTGGAGGGGCGGCCGGCCATGAGGGAGGAGGTGGTGGCGGCGGCTTTGGGGTGGGCTTGCTCCGGCAAGGTGGAGGAGGAGGAGGGGGTGGCTGAGAGGAGGGGGGGGGGGGGGGGGGGGGGGGGTTGTATTCAGGGAGGGGGCTGAGCCCCTCCTTATATAGGGGAGGGAGGAAGGGCCTCCCCTCTCCTTCCTTTTAACCCATGTGGGCTAAAAGGAAGGAGTGGGTGGGGGAGATATTTTCTCCCCCCCCCCCCCTTCTCTATCCTGCCCCTTTGCCCCAATAGAGGGGGGTCCTTCTTGGCCCCCGGGGTCCAACAAGAGTTGTCGGGGCCGATGCCGGGCTCGTATGCCTTATATCTCGTGCGTTGCACTGAGGCGATCTGCATAGTCGTAAAATGGCATACTCTCCATACGACCTCGAATCGAGGCCCAACAAATTCCGTTGCGCGCGTATTGTCCGTACGAGTTTACCAGAACTGACAGAAGTTGATCCTGGGCTCGTACGGTCATTATTTACAATAATGAGGTAGTGGCGCGCTATGATACCCGAAATGGTCGTTTTTCTCCAAACAATCTCGGATCGAAGTGCAACGAATTCCGTTGCGCTCGTATTGTCCATACGAGTCCAACGGAACTGACGGAAGTCAATTCGGGGTTCGTACGGCCACTATTCATAATAATGAGGTAGTGGCGCGCTACGATACCCGAAATGGTCGTTTTCTCCAAACGACCTCGGATCGAAGTGCAACGAATTCCGTTGCGCTCGTATTGTCCATACGAGTCCAACGGAACTGACGGAAGTCAATTCGGGGTTCGTACGGCCACTATTCATAATAATGAGGTAGTGGCGCGCTACGATACCCGAAATGGTCGTTTTCTCCAAACGACCTCGGATCGAAGTGCAACGAATTCCGTTGCGCTCGTATTGTCCATACGAGTCCAACGGAACTGACGGAAGTCAATTCGGGGTTCGTACGGCTACTATTCATAATAATGAGGTAGTGGCGCGCTACGATACCCGAAATGGTCGTTTTCTCCAAACGACCTCGGATCGAAGTGCAACGAATTCCGTTGCGCTCGTATTGTCCGTACGAGTCCAACGGGACTGACGGAAGTCAATTCGGGGTTCGTACGGCCACTATTCATAATAATGAGGTAGTGGCGCGCTACGATACCCGAAATGGTCGTTTTCTCCAAACGACCTCGGATCGAAGTGCAACGAATTCCGTTGCGCTCGTATTGTCCATACGAGTCCAACGGAACTGACGGAAGTCAATTCGGGGTTCGTACGGCCACTATTCATAATAATGAGGTAGTGGCGCGCTACGATGCCCGAAATGGTCGTTTTCTCCAAACGACCTCGGATCGAAGTGCAACGAATTCTGTTGCGCTCGTATTGTCCATACGAGTCCAACGGAACTGACGGAAGTCAATTCGGGGTTCGTACGGCCACTATTCATAATAATGAGGTAGTGGCGCGCTACGATACCCGAAATGGTCGTTTTCTACTGCTCGGGCCTACTTTTATTGGGCTCACTAGGGCCTAGTGGCCCAATAAAAGTCGGGATGTTACAGATAATGCCTCCAAATCTTCAAGGCGAAGACCACCGCTCCGAGTTCTAAATCATGTACCGGATAATTTTGTTGGTGCTTCTTTAGCTGCCTCGAAGCATATGCAATCACATGGCCATGTTGCATGAGAACTGCACCCATCCCATGATATGATGTGTCGGTGTAGATCTAGAATCCCTCCATCCCAGAGGGGAGGGCGAGAATGGGGGATGTGGTGAGTCGGTTCTTTAGCTCCTGGAAAGTTGCCTCACACTTATATGTCTAAGTGAACACAGTGTCCTTCTTTATCAAAGACGCGAGGGGAAGAGCAATCTTTGAGAATCCCTACACGAACTTGCGGTAGTATCCTGCCAACCCCAGGAAGCTATGAACATCCGAGACCGACTTCGGTCGTGGCCAGTCTTTCACCGCTCGCTCTTTGGCTGGGTCTACTGCCAACCCAGCCCCGCTGATGACGTGTCCCAGAAATGCCACTTCCTGTAGCCAGAATTGACATTTTGAGAACTTCACGTACATCTGGTCCTGCCGCAGCTTACCCAGGACTTGAGTCAAGTGTTGTGTGTGTTCCTCCTTTGTCTTGGAGTAAATCAGGATGTCATCAATGAACACTATGACGAATCTATCCAGATAGGGCTCGAATATACGGTTCATCAAACTCATGAATGCAGAGGGAGTGTTCGTGAGTCCGAAGGGCATTACCGTGAATTCATATAACCCGTAGCGGGAACTGAATGCTGTCTTTGGAATGTCCTCCTCTCAAATCCGCAGCTGATAATATCCGGATCTCAAATCAAGCTTAGAGAACCAGAAGGCTCTCTGCAGCTGGTCAAATAATTCATCAATCCTGGGTAATGGATACGTGTTCCGCACCGTCAGTCGGTTCAACTCCCGGTAATCTATACAGAGTCGTAGCGACCCATCCTTCTTTTTCATGAATAACACTGGCGCTCCCCACGGCGATGAGCTCGGCCTGACGAATCCTGAGTCTACCAGCTCCTAAAGTTGGGTCCTGAACTCTGCTAGCTCTTTCGATGCCATCCTATACGTACGGTGCTCGAGACACCGGCCTTGCTCCTGGTACCAACTGGATCCAGAAATCCAGATCTCTGGACGGCGGTAGCCCGGGCAATTTCTCTGGGAAAACATCTGAGTAGTCCCTAACTACCGGAATATCTGTTATAGATACTTCCGTCTCCGCCATCTCAAAATAAATTAGGTACACTTCATCTCCTTGCTCGTGGGCTTTGACAACCTGTGCAGATGATAATAAAAGACGGGAGGTGGGTTTAGTACCTTCGATCACTATTTCCGAATCTTCATGCCGTAGAACAATTTTCTTTGTCTGGCAGTCAATCTTGCCATGGTTCTAGTATAACCAGTTCATGCCCAAGATCAGATCGTAAGCCTTCATCTTCAAACACGTCGCCGGCGCTTCGAACATCTTTCCTTCAATTTCTACATTCATGTTGCATTTGGCGCACGTTTCTATCTCTGATCCGTCAGCAAGTCGCACCTTCCTTTTGATGCCCTCGAAGTGTTGTACTTGGTCTAAGTAATCTACGAATTAATCTGAGACGTACGAGTGGGAGGCACCCGTATCGAACAGAGTGTATGCAGGCTTTTTGCAGACTAGTACTATTCCTGGGTGGTTTGTTGTTCGGGACATAAGTTAAAGTGTGACTAAAGTTGGAAAGTTACTAAATAATTGTAATGGAAAACAACAATAAAGTACCTGTAATGACTTCTTCGGGGTTCCGAGGCTCTGCAAGATCTAGAGCATACATCTGCTCTGGTCGTCGTCCTCTACCGTGGGGTCCTCGGCCTCGGCCTCGGCCCTGCTGTGCTGGAGAGGCTGCTGGAGGGGGAGGAGGAGGAAGAAACTGCTGAGGGCAGTTACAAATCATATCACCGGCTGGCGGCCTCGATCATCTTGCCTCCCCTACTCTTAGATATGTAGCGGTGGAGGGGCCATTACTGCAGGAGGCTGCTACTCTGGCCTGAAGTTGGGACGAGAACGCCCCCCACATCTTCTATGACTCATCACCCTGCCCCATTGCGGGCCCCTGCTGCTTTCTCCGTGGTAAGATCCGTCGTCCGGTCTCTTTCCCCTGCTCTGCACCATCAGCTGGTCTGCCTCCAGCTTTTGGCCATCTCTATGATTTGGGTAGACGTGTCGTGCGATACGAAAAGTAGAGACTGCCTCAATGAATCCCTGAGGCCTCGGTAGAATCTTTTGGCATACTTCCTGTCATCCAAGTCATGTACCCCCGCAAATCTGGCCAAGTGGGAGAACTCCCTTTGGTACTCAATCACTGATCTGGTCCCCTGCCGGAGGTTCAAGAACCTCTCTTCTAGCTCGTCCCTGTCCGTGGCAAAAACGAAGTGCTCTAGGAAGACATCACTGAACTCGTCCCATGAGATGCTTGACATCTCCCGATCTGCCAAAGTGGAGTCCAGCACTAACTTCCACCATCTTTTGGCATGTGCATCCAAGGCAGACGTCGCCAATTAGACAGCTCTGTTGATTGGACAGCTGATCCCTGCTAGCAGCTCCTGAATGGAGTCGAGCCACTCCTATGTCTTCACCGCGTTCTCGGTTCCATGATATACTGGAGGGGACAAACTCTTAAATGCATTTAGCCAGTTTGATCCGGGGTTTGGCTCTGCGGCCGGAACCTGCTGAGCTCTGAAGGCTTCCAGGATAGCCGTCAAAGTCTGCCCCATATCCGTCTGCAGAAAAGGGGTAGCAGTCGGAGGGGGAGGGACAGCATCTCGTGAATCAGCGAACTGCGGGGACTACACAAAAGTAGGGTTGTATTAGGATTGGCAAGACCCCTCCCCTTACTAGGAGGGTTACCCGAGTCTTATGCCCAGAACCGCCGCCTTACGGATGACACCAACACACGTGTTAGTCGCCACCGCAAGACGCCAATCCTGCCGGCTATTACGATCAATTAGCTTTAGGCCAATAGAGAAAAGAAAGACAATAGAATAAACTAAGTCCACATCACAGCTTTATAAATGAAAAGAACATAGTCCAGCACTGAACACAAAAGAGAGAAGGGCTTATGCCCGATACATGTCCAAAATATAATAAATAACTCTCTCCCTCACTACACTACATGCGGAAGCTAAACACTCATCTCTCTCAGCACCTGTCTCGTAGCGGTAGTAATGCGTGGCATCTGCTCCTTAGGTCCTGTCTCCTCTTCTAGCTGGGGCTCCATCACCTCGGGCACCTACGGTCACAACCGACCGTTAGTCATAAAGACTAAGACGATTTTGTGCCCGCCTCCCCCCGCGACTCCTAGGCACCGAGCGGGAGGAAGAAGCGGAGGACAACAAAGTGGAGTAAACAGAAAGCAGGTGACAGGGAATTCTAAGCTAGCAAGTATATATATATGCAAGTACTACTCTAACAGTGTAAACAAGTAAGCAGTAAAGAGCAGTAAAAGAAGTAAGTAGTAAAGCAGTGCGCGCAAGTATAGTAAACAAGTAAATAATTATATATTACCATCACATGAGTACCTTAACTTATATGAATGCCCATACAAACTTATAAGTTAAGGTTTCCGAAAATATAACTTATCATATAAAAGAGCTCATACTAATTTATATGATAAGGGTCTACATTTAATGATCTAGGGTTTATGTATGAAGGATATGTATGTTAAGATATGAGTCACACAAATGCAACACACCCACACGACTCTGTGATCACAGACCTTTAGTTCCCAATTTTTGGAGTTAGCTACACTCTTTGGTACCACCGTTGTGGCTACGGCAGCAGTGGAGCGGGCAACTCCACTTCCTAGGCAGGTATACACACTACCAGGCTTAGACCCTTCGTACGCCTCTGTATACGTCCTAAGTGCACTCTAGAGTCTTGTGTACTCTTTGCTGATAACCATCAGTCTTTGAGGTCAAGTGTGTGTTTTTGGGGATCGTCCTCCAGACCGCAGTATAAATAACCTACTGGCCCCTCAAACCCTCACACCCACCTAAGTCAACGTACTGTTATCGGTGTGACGACCGGTCCAGTACCGAAGACCCGCCACTAATTTGTTCTTATGAGCATGCATGCAATTTATCACCACCCGAGCCTTCAGCTCGTAGGACTATCTCGTCCTGATATACTATTTCCCGAGCCTCCAGCTCGCAGGACTAACTCGTCCTGATATACAACCTCCCATCCCTTAACTCGGGATGAAGTTTACCATATCTCTTATTCATTTAGTTAGACTAATCTTGTTTAATTATTGTATACTTAGAAGTTTAGGGTGAGTTCTGGACTTCCCGAGGTTTATCCGGTGAAGGGCTCGCAGCTGTACTAGGGAATGCAATGGGCTGAAACCCAAATCCCTCATTCCAAGACATTTACTTTTATTGGTGGCTACCCCATTCAAAGACCCACTCTAATTATTACTCTTTATAACCTAGGTGCTTTATGACTCTTCCTTCGCCTTAACCCTAACCCAACGTTCTCTTGAATGATGCTCGACACTTAAGGACTCTCATCCTATAGGTGGTGTATACCTGGTGTAGGTTATACATAATCTTGTTGATTTCCTATGTGGTCATGCTGGTCAAATCTCCCTATTAAGTTTTTACTATCCGCAGACCATGATGAAATTGAACTAGGTTTGATCCCAATGATGCTCTCCTATCTATACCATGTCCATGTGAGTTCTAACTTTTACCATAGGTTCACAACGGAGAATTTAGGGTTTGACCATAATTTTGATATCCTCCATATTGGTTTGACCTCAATTTCTTATTTATCATAAAAAGGTGACATGATGACTTTACACATGAAGTACTAGATTTTGACTTCCAAAAATTCTGGGAAATTTACGGTGGCATTATAATGATATAAAAACACTAATTCCATAGTTCCATAATTTTCCGACAGATTAAACCCTTAATTTCTATTTATCATGAGAAGGGTGACAAAATGACTTTACACTACAAGTATTAGATTTATACTTCCAAAAATTCTGGGAAAAATACAGTGGCATTATAATGATATGAAAACACTAATTCCAGAGTTCCATAATTTTCCAGTAGATTAAAACTCTTAATTTATATTTATCATGTGAAGGGTGACAAAAGGACTTTACACTACAAGTACTAGATTTTGACTTCCAAAATTTTTGGGAAAAATACAGTGGCATTATAATGATATGAAAATACCAATTCCAAAAGATCGTGATTTTCTAGGAATAAATCACCATAAATATTTCAAAAATTAAAAAGGGTGATAAACTGAATAAATGAAATTTCTTACATAAATACTATCTCCAAAATTTTAACGAAATTCACAGAGTTTTCTAATTGAGTTCCTAAGCATAATCCATGATTTCAGTACTTCCTCAAATAATTTGCCTAGTAAATTTTCCATTATTCAGATTTGAGACAATGTAATTTTGATAATTCCTTGAGAAGTAATCCATGGAATTTTCTACCAAAATTTACAGAGATTTGAAATGACATAACAAGTGATTCTCCAGAGTTTCATAATTTATTTCCAAGTTCTAATCATGATAATTTCATAAATACACAAGTGTGACATATGGCAAAATAATCAAAATCATGAGATTCTTGATGCTAGAAGTCCTAAGATTTTCTAGTGTGATGCATTATACCATAATTAGGGTGTGTACAAAATTTTAGAGGTTAACTCTAAGCCATTTGGGCTAAATACACAAAATATCATTTTTGCTATTGGCACACCTATTCTCTTATAGGTAGAGACATGCAATGGAAATTTGCCTTACCTACAATGATCCATTTGGTCTAAAAATTTAACCACATACTACAATTGTCTATATAAGAGTGACACCCAAATTTGGGGTCAGTTGGAGCTATATTCTTCCATAAATGTCATTTATTTGAATTTACATATTTTGGATAAAACCTTAGGAAAATGATTTCCTAAAAATCTGATTTTTGGGTGCAAGTTAGATGCATGGCTCATTCATGCATGGCCAAAATTTTAAGTCCATCAGATCTATATTTTAGAATATATACACAAGCTAATTTATGGCCTCTAGTTGGACCAGTCTCACTAAAATGGAAGTTGAGGCTCCTACAGAGCCCCAAATGGGCTGATTTTAGCTCTAAATAAAAGTAGACATCAAGATCTACATTTGTTATCTCAGGACCCTTTTCCTAAAAAGGCCTATAAGGGCCTCAAATTCCAACATGAATATTCATATGAAAGTGTGACAAAATCATTGAATTGAAATAATGTGGTCTGCGTATAGCAGATCTGTCCAAATCCGATGGCTCTCCTTCATCTTCTACATCTAGCCAACGGCTATGATCTGCCCGACCTGTACCACCTTCCACCTCCATTTCTCGGCCACCTCCGGCCCACCACCGCCGGCCACCACCTCCACCACCTCCACCACCTCCGTTGAGGTGGTGGCTAACGCCAGGCGGCGACACGGCCGCCGGAGACAGCCTCTCCGGTGATCCCGAGCAAGAAGAGAAAGCTCGGTTTTCTTCCACTACCTCGCATGTGATCGGGCTCATTTGAGCCTGATATCTCTCCTAAATGGATCTGGAGACTAGCACGAAGGGAGGGGGGAGAAACCGACCTGCAAGAGGGCTTGGCGGCGAGTGTTGTGGCGGTGCGCATTGTGGCGGCGAGCTCCGGCGATCCTGCTCAAATTCTTGATTCTCCAGCAAACTCCTTGCTCCAGGTGGCTATTTCGACTCCTTGGACCTCTCTGAAGGTGATTGAAAGGTTCAAATGGGCTGAGGGGGCTTGGTTATAGGAGTTTGAACTTTGGGGTGGTCGGCCTCTCCCTTGGATGCTCCTCCCAGGCACCACATGGCGCTCAGTCAATACAAAATGGCTGGGAATTGATGTGGGGGCTCAGGGAAAGCTTTGGGCTGAGGAGAGGAGGGCCACATGGCAAGCCCTCCCCATTTTCTTCGTTGTCCTTAATGGAAAAGTGGGGAAAAGACCCCTTTACCCCTTTGCATGTCATTGCATGTTGGGAATAGGGGGCAAGGCTGGTCATTAGGTACTTGGGCCTCAGAATGGGCTTTGGATGAGGGCCTTAGTCCACTTGCATTTGGTTTAAATCCAAATAAGCCCAAATTAGGCTTAATTGACCCAATGTTGACTTTTGAGTTGACTTGGTCAATTGGGTGGGTTGACTGGTCCAAAGTGTTGACATTGAGTCCAATGACACTACCCAAGGTTGGTTGGGTCATGGTGAAGACCCAAGTGAGCCAATTTGGTCAATAAGTGTGATTTTGACCAAAATTGGGAAAGTGTTAACTTTGGTCAATTTGGTCAAATTGAAGACCCCATGATGGGGCTTTTGGGTCCATATCACTCCTTTAAGTGTTTATCATCTATTGGTGGAGTCAATTTGCAAGTGTGAGTTCACATTGAGCTAGTTTGACCTAATTTGACTTGAATCCTATAGTAGGCCACATGTGAGTTCATTCAACTCAATGTGTCCTAAGGTCACTACCTAGCCCAGACTCACATCACTCACCACTTGTCTCACCCTAGTTGAAGTTAAGGGGTCTAGTAGGAAATGGTATGTTACACTCACCTACCTGCATTCTCTCCTTTTTTCGGGGGTTGCAGGTGCATGGACATAAGAGTGGTACTCAGGGGGTCCCGCAAGACACACTCTTGAGACTCCTACTCTACCTCCAGATAGGGAATGACAGTCAGGGGGCCCTGCAGGACACATAATCTCGATGCCTCCATCCTATTTCGTGGTGAGAAGCTGAGAGAACCTGTACATAGGGAATGACAGTATGGGGTCCCTCATGACACACTCTCAAGGCCTCAATCCTACTTCATGGTGAGAAGCTGAGAAAACCTGTATATATAGAATGACAGTCAGGGGTCCCGCAGGACACACTCTCGAGGCCTCCATCCTGCTTTAGATTCTTTCTCTTCTTGGAAGGTCTTCGCCCTGTCACTCAACAATCAAAGGGGGTTAACCGAACCAACTCTTATGATTGGAAGAAATGACAGTATGCTTTGTATAATCGATAATTTTTGCAACGAGCTTTTAGTTCTTCGAGATTGATGACACATTTATGAAGGGTCCCTTTGTCAGTTAAATCAACCATCTCTTCGTCGAGTTAGGAGGTTGGCGCCCAGACTCTCTCCTGATAACCTCTCAGTCAGACAAGAAGTGCGATGGGGGGGAGGTGGGTAGCTCGGCCAACGTGCAAGGGAGGAGCTGATTTCGACCGTCAATATAGAGGCTTGGTATTAAGAGAACGCATTAAGAAACCTGACACGTCGTCCCATCATGGATGCATCCATTCTAGGTTTTATGAGAGTCGAGTCGGAGGATCGTTTCTCAACCCAATCGTGGAGATCAATCTCACATGCTCTGTCTTTTGAGGTATTTTTCGGAAAAATACGCACGCATTCCCATGTTTCACGGGGTGAGGAAACCATTTATATGAATAAATATGTACAAGATGAGCATACTCTTTCCCGTTAGTGATAGAACATTTTCAGGTCATCACCGCTCCAGGTATTTCCAAGAAGTTCTCCATCGTGGTTTTGCAAGCGATGTCCTCCTGTTGCTAATAGATCGTGGATGATGAACGGGCCTTCCAAATTCGGGTCTAACTTCTCGACGGTGGCCGATCTTCACATCCACTTTTTTCAGGACAAGATCCCCTGCCTGGAACTGCTTGATGCGGATTTGCTTGTTGAAGTGCTTGGTCATTCACCTCTTGATCTCTTCCTGCCGAATTGAGGCTAGGTCTCGAAGCTCTTTGATGTAGTCGAGGGAAAGCCTTTGGGCTTCTTCATTTTCCAAGCACCACACCTCATCTCCTTCCTCTGCCGCAACCACTCTTGCACTTCTGACCTCGAACTCCATTAGGATGAAAGCTTCAAACCTGTGGGATAATTTGAAATGAGTCTCCCCAGTGGCCAAGTTAGGAGTGGTTCTCAAAGCCCAAAGGACCGAAGGGAGCTGCTCTGCCCAGTTCCCCTTTAGATTCTCGACTTTTTTCTTCAAGAGGTTGATGACTAGCTTGTTGGCAGACCCACTTGCCCATTACTCTGAGGATGGTGCACTGAGGCAAACTGAAGATCTGTCCATAGTTGTATGTAGAAATATTCTAGCTCCAAGCTGGCAAACTTTGGACCATTATCGATGACGATGGCGAGATGAATTTCGAACCTGCAAGCGATCTCCCCCAGATGAAGTTTTTCACGACTTGAGATGTGGTTTTGGCTAGAGCTTTAGCCTAGATCCACATGGAGAAGTAGTCGATCATGACGAGAACGAACTTCCTCTAACCACTATCATGGGGGAAGGGGCCTATAAAATCCATTCCTCAAATGACGAACGGCCAAGGGGTTGTGATCGAACGAAGCTGCTGAGCTGACTGCAACTGAAGAGGAGTGAAGAGCTGACACTTTTGACACTTCTTCGAGAAGGCTTCGCCATCCTTTCGAATGGTTGGCCAGAAGTAACCTTGCCTCGGGATTATTTTCTCCAGAGTGCGAGTCCCAGAATGACTTCCACACTCTCCGGAGTGGATCCCTTCCAGAACTCGAGGTACTTCGATCTCTGCCACACATCTGGCCAAGGTGCCCGATATGCTCTTGCGATACAGCTCCCCTCCATGTAGCAAATAGTAAACCGCTTTGTACCTAAACTTTCTTTGATCTCCACCCTCAACTGGGAGTTGGTTGATAACTAGGAATACTATGAACGGATCCATCCAAGAAGCTCGCTTCTCGATCTCCATCATATCTTCTTCTTCGATGGATGGTTGAAACAATTCGGTGATCATTCCTCCAGCCATCGGGCCATATTTGGCCAAATGATCTGCCGACAAGTTCTCCTCCCTCGGGACATGCTCGACGAAGAAGGATTGAAAACCTCCAATCAACCCCTTCTCTTTCATCAAATATCTTTGCATGATGACATCACGTACTTCGAACTCTCTTCAGATCTGCGATGCAACCACCGTTGAGTCTGTGAAGGCTATGATGTCTTGGATCCCCCAATTCCTTCGCAAAACGCAAAACGACCACTATGGCCTTGCACTCTGCTTGATTGTTTATGTTAGGGAAGAGGATCTTGACTACTTGCTCGATCCTAGTTCCCTGTGGGCTGACAAGCATGATGCCCACTCCCACAGAGCTTTTGCATGAGGCTCCATCCACAAACATCTTCCAGGAAACCAAGCTTGATGAGCATTCGCCTTCACCCACCTCTATCGAGAAGTTAACTAGGATGTCTGCCACTGCATGTGCCTTGATCGCCACCCGACGAGAAAGAAATGTCGAACTCACTGAGTTCTACCGATCATTTCGCTAGCCTTTCTGAGTGCTCCACCCCATCCAATATACTTCGAAGAGGATGATCTGTCACTACTCTGATGGAGTGAGCTTGAAAATAGGGTCGGAGATTTCGCGCCGATACCAGCAAGGCGAGAGCTAGCTTCTCCAGGATGGGATATCGCATCTTTGCTTTCCTGAGCACCCGACTCACGTAGTAGATGGGTAGCTGCCCCTGCCTTCCTCTCTGGAAAGCACCGAACTCACCACCTCCGCTCCCACTCCTAGATAGAGGAGTCGGTCTTCACCTTCATTCGGGCCTTGAAGTAGAGGTGTCTGGGTTAGCTGTTGCTTGAGGGTTTCGAAGGCCCTCTCACACTCCTCGGTCCATTCGAACTGCTGGCTGCTTCGGAGAGTTTTGAAGAAAGGAGGGCACTTCTCTCCGACCTTTGACAGGAAGCGATTAAGGCCTGTCAACATTCCTGTCAACCTCTGGACTTCTTTGGTGCTCTTCGACAAAGTCATCTCCAAGATGGATTTAACCTTGTCAGGATTAGGCTCCACTCCCTTCGGGGTGAGGAGATGCCCCAAGAATTTTCCTCTCCCTGTCCCAAACACGCACTTTGCCAGATTGAGCCTCATCTTGAACTTTCGAAGCGTCGCAAAGTTCTCCACTAGATAGATGACATGCTCCTGGACGCTCTTGCTCTTAACCAAAAGATCATCTACGTACACCTCTAGATTCCGCCCATTTTGCTCCTTGAAGACTTGATTCATCATCCGCTGGTAGGTAGCTCATGCATTCTTCAACCCAAAGGACATCATCTTGTAGCTGCAGCAGCCATCGTTGGTGATGAAGGAGACTTCGCAACAACCAGGGGTGCATCCGGATCTAGTAGTATCCCGAAAAAGCATCAAGGAAGCTCATCACAGAAAATACGACGGCGGAATCAACCAACGCGTCGATTCGAGGCAAGGGATAACCATCCTTTGGGCAAGCTTTATTCAATAAGGAAAAGTCAATATACATTCTCCAGCCCCCTCCGACTTTCTTCACAATTACAATATTCGAGACCCAGCCTAGATATTGGATCTCTGACAAAAAGTCCGCCTTAAGCAGCTTTCTCACTTCCTCTCTAATGGGCACAGTCAATGCAGTGGCGCTTGCCCTCTTCTTCTACCAGATGGGCTTGAACTCGGGGTCTAGATTGAGGCGGTGGCAGGCAACCTATGCATCGATTTCTGGCATCTTCGCAGCGCTCCAAGCGAAGATGTCACACTATCTTGCAGGCATGCCACCATCTCTATTTTCTCGCCGATCTTCAGATATCCTCCGATCTTCAGCAACTCGGTCTCCCCTCCCTCCAAGAGCACTTCCACCTCTTCTGCGGGCTCTAGTCTAGCCATTCCTTCCAAAACCTTCTCCGTCTCCTCCGCATCCTCGATCTAGATGATGGTGCTTACAGCGTTGAGATAACATTCTCGAGCGGCTCTTAGATCGCTCATGATCCTCACCTGGACGTCTCCTTGGAAGTATTTAAGCACTGATGGTAGGAGGATGTGACGGCCTTGAAGAAGTTGATGAGCGACCTCCCAAAGATCACATTGTAGCAACTTGATTCATCACTGATGATGAACCGATACTTGATCGAGGTGCCACTGAGTGTTACCAGCAATTCTGCTCCTCCCTCCACCTCTTTCTTCTCTCCCAAGAAGCCAAAGAGGGGACCATTCGAAGCTACCACTCTTCATGCATCTACTCCCAACCCGTCGAACGTCTTTTTGAAGATGATGTTTACCAAGCTCTCGTTGTCCACAAGGTTTCGGTCAACGGTGAATTCTTCCACTGCTGCATGATTCACGAGGGCATCATGAAAAGGATTCTCATTACCCAACATGTTCTTCTCCGAGAAGGTGATCTCATCCAACGGGGGCGGTGCCTAAGAGGTCGAGGAGATACTCTTGCGATAGATTTGATAGAGACTTACCTTGCGGGAAGCTCCTAGCCCGGCTCCCCGATGGATCACCCCTACTCCTCCTCCTCCTCCTCGGACAACCTCTCCATGACCTCCTTGATTGATTCGGTCTTCGTTCCTCCTTCGAACGGGGGCTTGAAACGCCACCGGCCCGGCAAGGGCTTCTTGTCACTGTTGATCTCTTCCTCCTTCTCCGACTCCTAGCCTCATCCTAGTTTCCCAGAAGTCTGAGCAAGCCAATGTCTTGTGCCCTTCCACCTAGTGCAACTCACAGTAGAGAAGGATCTCCTCTATCCGGTGCCTCCTACGATTGTTCCGTTGGTGGTGTCTATTGTCTTGTCGGGCAATGGTCCTCGCTTCTCCGCATTCTTCTTCCTGATGCCTCTCTTGTTGATTATCATTCCTCCTCTCTGAGGAGAACCTTCGTCCTTGTCCTTAGTTCTGGAGTCTTTCTGTCGGCCTCCACGACGGCCGATGAACTGGAACTTAGTATCTCCTTTCCTCTTCCCGACACTCCAGAGATACAAAGGGCCTCCTTACTTCCCACCTTCTCGGCTCCTCCAGCTTGGGCTCTTCCCTCCTTCTTGGCTCCTCTCACCTTGTTTCTAATTGCTTCTTCCCTTCCTGCCTCTGAGACTCATCCTTCTTCCCACGCACCGTAACTTTATCCACTTCGTCCTCTTCTTCCTTGGCCAGCCTGTTGAGCTTTGCCAGGAAGCCACGATTCGACGACTCTCCCTGAATGAACTTATTGGCTCTCTCGATAAGCTCTTCAAAGTACATGAGGGGATTTCTGCTGATCTCCAGCTTGAATAGGCCTTCTCTCAGGCCGAACGCCAGGGATATCTGCAGGGTGAAGCCATCCACCTCATGGATGTCCAGAACCTCCTCCTAGAAGCGGTCGACATAATTCTCACAACGTCTCGTGCACTCCTTGCACTGGATAGAAGAGGGTTGTTGCCTTTTTCTTCCTCTTCTTCATCATGGTGAATCACATCGTCACTCCTCGATGCAGGTCCTCGAAGCAGTAGATGGAACCCCCTGTCAACTGGTGGAACCAATCTCTGGCCTTCCCTCGGAAGGTGATGGCAAAGAACCTGCACTTTAATGCATCCGAGATGTTCTGGATGTAAACAACATCTTCGAACCACTAGAGGTGATGAGTGAGATCGTCCCTTCCAGAGTAATATCTTAAAATGGGTTCCCTGAACCCCTCCAGAACTGGGACAAAAAGGACCTTATCGCAGAATGGGCTCCTTCCTCCTTACTGACAACAATCTTCAAGTTGGCGAAAAATGCCACCATACTCGCCTACTATGTGAGTATCTTAGAATCTCATTGGGTTCTCTACATCTCAGAACCTGATTCCCTAAGAGCTCGTCGGGTAGAACTGTGACTGCGCTAGTCGCTCTGGCTCTTCCCTTGCCACTTACTTTCCTGGTCGCATGGATGGACAACCATCCTCTGATAGAGTCACGCGACGAGGCAAGGTTGACGTGACCTCCGTGCGGGGAAGCAACATTGCTCGCAAGGTCCCTTCTATTCGGTGCAAAATCATCGAAACCCACCCTTGTCACATACTCGCATCCACCTGCTGAGTTGTCGATGTAACACCCTAGTTTTCACAGTGTTGTGGAAACAGGTGGCTTGTTGCTAACGCTGGGTGGTAGGTGCTATCGCTGGCAGTAGCAATTGCATCAAGAAGAGGCTTTTTGTCGAGTAGAGGCTTTTCGTCGAGATAGAGTCATCGAGAGCTAGCGATGCGCGCTAGCGTTAGCGCTGGCGGTAGGTCTTCATGTCGTATTGTATCGCAGATCCGTCAAGAGAGCAAGACGGTTGCGTCGAGAGGTTTCGTCGAGTGGCTAGCGTGGTGCGGTGGCGCTACTGCCGCGCGGTAGCGAACGGAAACATATCTATAAGCAACATTTTTTGGGCGTCCGATCCTCTTAGATCTTGATCCAAGGGCCCAAATAGGTGCGCCTGAAAGTCCTAAATAGGGCAGAGGAGTTCTTTCCTACTATCTCTTAAGTCTTTTGCGTTTTGGAGGCCAAGGGAGAGCTTGGAGGGAGAAGGAGAGCAAGATCCGCCATTGTTGGAGCATCGGAGCTCCGTTCGTCGATTCGAGGCCAGATTCGCGGAGAGGGCTCCAAGGCGCACGTTTCTATCCGTGTTTTTCAACCGATCCATGGCGAGGAAGAGAGTATAAAGGGTAACGACATCTCTCCTCCCGATTTTAGGATGCGTGCATGACATCTCTTATTTTGTCTTTCTCTTTTCTGAAATTTTTAACATCGGATCTGTCAAATGAGAGGGGCTTAGGTCGCCTTGGTTCAAAGGGAACCATCGGGTTGATTGAGTCCGTCCCCGACATGATTTTTGCATTAGAGATCTGCTCAATTAGCGGATTAGGCATTATGGGTGAAGCCGAAATCACGACCGATTGTCCGATTCGGTGATGTTGCTTAACGTGCATTTTAGGGATTTTTGCTAGAAATCTGAATGTGGTGAAAACGTCATTGTGATGACCTTTTGTGTTTCGTGTGAGAATGAACGTTGGTTTTGGGTGGGAGGATGTGCACGTGTTGAAGGGCTTGTGATGCCCGTTGGTATGAGAAGGCGATGATTTATCTTTGTGGTTGGCTGGTCAGCCCGTGACATTGCAACTCATATGGGGAGGGTGTCCCGGCAAGACATAGCCCCTTCTGTTTTGGGTGTGTTGAAGCTGACGAGAGCGTCTGTGCTGAAGGACAAGCCCGTTGGCATTGTGAGCCATGTGCAGGTGGGTCTAAGCAAGAGCTTCTAGCATCGATTGTGCTTGGTTTGGTGATTCTGGAAAGAACGGGTGAGCTGATGGACAAGCCTGATGGCATTGAGGGCCATGTGTGGGTGGGGTTTCAGCAGGAGTTCTTGGCCTTCGGCTTACATGACATTGGGGGAAATGATGAGTACCTTTGTGTTTTGGTGAATTGATGATGTGTAATGTTATGTTAGAAGCATACACGTTGTAGGGTGCTTTGGATGAAACTCAGGTCTGCATACATGCTGCATTATTAGGCCCCTTATTTTATTTGCTCAACATTGAAATATGGATGATGCTTGTGACATTCATACCTGTCGTTTGTATGTGCTGTTGTTTATTCATATTTGCATACGAAGTGCTGACTTGCAGGGTTATGTAGTTCCCCGGGTTTCGCTAGGGCGGACGGGAGGAGGGGTATTGTTACACTATTGTTGGTCAGCCAAAGCTGACCCTCATTATACCGCTTTTGTGTAATGGATGCAGGGCAAGGATCATAAGCTGTAGCTAGCTCGCTGGCCAGAAAGGCCCAAGCCTCATGAAGTGTACCACTTCCTATTTTCTGCCTTGTTTATGTTCCATTACTTTGTTCCGGCTTGCATACCGAGGTAGCATAGGGACGCTTTAGCTTTTGGACTTTTTGATGTTGTTGGAATGATGGTGTGGAACTTTGGTTTTGTAAGGCCTTAAGGCCAGAATACTCATATGTAAATGTGGACAACTTCTGTGTCTTTTAAAATATTTCCGTTGCGTTTGTTCTGAGTTTTGAGTTGGGTAGAATCTATATCATCTTTTAATACTAAAGTCGTGGCGATTGTATGATGTGGGGTCCCGACCGAACCCATATTATATTGTCATTACAGGGGAGGTGTTATAATTTGGTATTAGAGGCAGTTTAGCTTTCTTGTTAAGGTTTAGCGTGATCGGGTCGCGGAAAGAGGTTGTCCACATAGGAGTATTGTGCGGGACCATGAGTGTCCCTGTGTTTGATTCTTGCGAATAGAGTTTGATTCGTTGTTCCCTTGCTTATACTAGGATGGTGGCGACGATGCGGGGACATTGAGGCGGCAAGAAGAACCTTCGGCAAGTAGTGCTACTGCTCAGGGCCTCATAAGTATGGGTGTGTCCCCAATAGATTTTTGTCACATGTTAGCAGAGGCGATGGTAGCGGCCCAAGCTGTGGCAATGCCACCGATCGTGATGCCTGTCGTGCAGGCTGCGACTCCCGTTACCCCGATTACTATTACACTGGAGGTAGGAGTGAGACAGGCAGAGCCATTGGCAGAGAGAGCGGTCGGGCAGAGCGATCGTCAGTTGAAATATTTTCTAAGTTTCCATCCTCCGACGTTCAAGGGAGTCGGTACTCCGACGGATGCCGAGGATTGGTTGGCGATGATTCAGGAACTCTTGAAAATGGCAGAGAAGGTGATGTCTTGGTTGGCGATGATACAAGTAGTCCCAGTTCGCGATGTTTATGTTAGAAGGTGATGTCAAGCTGTGGTGGGTGAATCATAGCAGTCATCATTTCCCTGGACGTGCCTCATCCATGGAAGAGTTTGAGAATGCCTTCTTGAAGCGTTATATCCCCTCTTCGACAAGGTTAGCACTTTAGAGGCAGTTCTTGCACTTAGTGCAGCGTGAGAAGTCCATAGATGAGTATTTGCAGGAGTTTACTCGGTTGGCTCGTTACGCGGGGATGACCGTGGCAGATGAGGAGAGGGATAATCTCTTATATCAAGGTCTGAGAGAAAATTTAAGGCAACCTCTGATAGCCTTGAAGAATGCGGGATTCAATGAGCTAGTCAAAGCTGCTCGAACGTTAGAGAGCGATATGGAGCGAACCCAACGTAGTAAGGGCTTTGTAGCAAAGCAAGGAGAAGGTAAACCTTCTCAGTCTCAAGGGGAGTCAGAGGGAAGCCATTGGAAGAGAAAGTCCTGTCCTTTTAGGAATGGTGAGAGAAGCGGTGCAGCTTCTGGAGAGTTTCGTTCCAAAGGACCCGTGACGTGCTATAAGTTTGGCAAGGTGGGCCACATAGCCTGATTCTGCTCCGAGGGTGGAGCTGAGCCAGAGCAGAGGCAAGACCAGTCGGTGCGTTTTGGTCCTAGTATCGGGGAGAAAGGGAAAGTGGCGGAGTTCAGTGCTTCTCGTTTCCCTCATGTGCAGCCTAAAGCATACAATCTCAGGCAGCATGAAGCGATTCGTCAATCCGATGTGGAGAGAGGTATGAAAAACTTAAGTTTTTGTTCGGTAACTTAGAACTATTTGCAACTTTTCGTGTTGTTATGTGCGTGTTTAGGCTTCATGCTAGTTTCTGGCTACCCCTCTAGAGTGTTGTTCGACACGAGAGCGTCACACTCTTTTCTCGCGGGAAGCTTTGTCCGGAGGATCGGTGTTGATACTGACGAGGCATATGTGGAGCTTAGTGTGCGCATGCTGAATGGGTATTTCATGACCACCGAAAGGAAATGACACATTGTTCTGAGGATATGCGAGTGTGACTTCGTTTTGGTAGCAGCGATTCTACCTCTAGCAGAATTTGACCTTATCTTGGGGATGGGATGGCTTGTAGAGTAGCGAGCTAGTATTGACTGCCTGAGGAAGGTGGTTACCCTGAGAGGTGAAGGTAAAGCGAAGGTCAAGTTCGAGGGCCTATGCGGAGTGGCTTGCTCCTTAATTTCCGTTGTGCAAATGATGCGAGCGGTGAATCAAGGAGGTGAGGCGTTTATAGCTTTGTTGGAGACTCACTCCACAAAGTTGGCAATCAGAGAAGTGCCAGTAGTGGAAGAATTCGAGGATGTGTTCCCCGAGGAGCTTTCGGGAGCACCTCCTCAGCGTGAAATTAACTTTTCGATAGAGTTGGTGTCGGGTGCGAGGCCGGTTTCACGTCCTCCATTTAAGATGGCACCAAAGAAACTGGTCGATCTAAAAGTGCAGTTACAAGAGTTGCTAAAGCAAGGGTACATTAGGACCAACTCTTCGTCGTGGAGTGTGCCAGTGTTATTCGTAAAGAAAAAGGATGGTAGTATGAGGTTGTGCATAGACCACTGTGAGTTGAATAAGTTGACCATCAAGAATAAGTATCTGATTCCATGAATCGATGATTTATTTGATGAGCTGGTGGGGTCGATGGTGTACTCTAAGTTGGATTTGAAGTCGAGTTACTACCGGTTGAGGATTCAAGAAGAGGATATTCCCAAGACGGCTTTTGGGATGAGGTATGGTCATTTCGAGTTCTCGGTGATGTCGTTCGGTTTGACGAACGCGCCGTCAGTGTTCATGGATTTAATGAACAGAGTGTTCTGGAAATACCTGAATTCGTTCGTGGTGGTGTTCATCGACGACATCCTCGGACTAGCCAGTTATTACAGATGGTTCGTTGAGAACTTTTCGCGGATGACTTTGCCCCTCACCTCTCTTACTCGCAAGGAACAGAAGTTTGTGTGGACACCGGAGTGTGCCAGTGCGTTTGAGAACTTGAAGGAAAGATCGATGTCCGCTCCAATCCTAAGTCTTCCTAGTGGGACTGAATGGTTTCTGATTTTCAGCGACACGTCAGGATTTTGTACATGGTTTACCTTGATCGCAGCAAGGTAACGATGCAATTTGGGTGATAATAGATCGCCTGACAAAGGTAGCTCATTTCATTCCAAATCGGAAGGAGGATAGTGTGGAGAAGCTCGCGGAGCTTTATATTTGAAATATTAAGCAGTTACACGGGATTCCAAAAAGCATTATTAGTGATTGTGATGGACGGTTCACATCCAAGTATTAATGATTAGCGCAGAAAAGTCTGGGCACAAAGCTCAAGTTTAGTACTACGTTCCATCTGCAGACCGATGGTCAAAAGGAGAGGACAAATCGTACTTTGGAGGACATGTTGAGAATGTTTGCTCTCGACTTTGGTAGGAGTTGGGAAGACCACCTCTTCATGGTGGAGTTTGCTTACAACAATAGCTTCTAGGCGAGTATCAAGATGGTGTCATACGAGGCATTGTATGGAAGGCGGTGTCGAATGTCGATGTCTTGGGTGGAGACGGGAGACACCCAACTTTTGGGAAAGAATGTGGTGGCAGCCGCTTGTGAGTTGGTGCGAACGATTCAGGAGCGCATGAAGGTTGCTCGAGATCATTAGACAAAGTACTTTAATGCATGACGTAGAAATGTGGAATTTGCAGTGGGCGGCATGGTCTACTTGAAGATCAAGCTGTTCAGAGGCGTTTCACGAATTTGGCGACTCAAGAAGTTGAGTCCGAGGTATTTGGGTCCATTCGAGGTTACGGAGCGCATAGGCGAGGCAGCCTATCGGTTGGCGTTGTCCGCAGAGTTAAGTAGACTACATGATGTTTTCCATGTCTCAGTGCTAAGGAAAGCTCAGGTAGAGCAAAATGACATAGTTGGGTTTACGACATTTCTAGTAGCCGAAAACCTGAGGATGATAGTTCGTCCGGTTTGTGTGGAGGATTCAGAAGTCTGACGGTTGCGGAATAAAGAGGTCAAGCTGGTGAAAGTGCGTTGGAATAATTGCAGATGAGACGAGTTCTCGTGGGAGCGCGAACAAGCAATGCGGGAAGACTTCCCGGAAATGTTCGTGTCAGGTATGTGTTAAAGCTGATTTTGGCATTTTAAATTTCGAGGACGAAATTCTTTTTAAGGGGGTGGAGTTGTAACACCCCAGTTTTCACAATGTTGTGGAAACAAGAGGCTTGTTGCTAACGTCGGGCGGTAGGTGCTACCGCTGGCAGTAGCAATTACGTCGAGAAGAGGCTTTTCGTCGAGTAGAGGCTTTTCGTTGAGAGCTAGCGTCGCGTGCTAGCGTTACCGCTGGCGGTAGGTCTTCAAATCATCTTGTATCGCAGATCCGTCGAGAGAGCAAGACAGTAGCGTCGAGAGGTTTCCTCGAGTGGCTAGCGTCGCGCGGTAGCTGACAGAAACAGATCTGTAAGCAGCATTTTTTGGGCGTCCGATCCTCTTAGATTTTGATCCAAGGGCCCAGATAGGTGTGTTTGAAAGTCCTAAATAGGTCAAAGGAGTTCTTTCATATTATCTCTGAAGTCTTTTGTGTTTTGGAGGCCAAGGGAGAGGGAGAGCTTGGAGGGAGAAGTAGAGCAAGATCCGTCATTGTTGGAGCATTGGAGCTCCGTTCGTCGATCCGAGACCAGATCCGCGGAGAGGGCTCCAAGGCACTCGTTTCTATCCGTGTTTTTCAACCGATCTATGGCGAGGAAGAGAGTACAAAGGGTAACGACATCTCTCCTCCCGGTTTTAGGATGCGCGTATGGCATCTCTTGTTTTGCCTTTCTCTTTTCTGAAATTTTTGGCACCAGATCTCTCAAATGAGAGGGATTTGGGTCGCATTGGTTCAAGAGGAACCATCGGGTTGATTGAGTTCGTCCCCGACATGATTTTTGTATTAGTGGTCCGCTCCGTTAGCGGATTAGGCATTGTGGGTGAAGCCAAAATTGCGATCGGTTGTCCGATTCGGTGATGTTGCTTAACGTGCATTTTAGGGATTTTTGCTAGAAATCCGAATGCGGCGAAAACGTCATTGTGATGTCCTTTTGTGTTTCGTGTAAGAACGAACGTTGGTTTTTGGCGGGAGGATTTGCGTGTGATGAAGGGCTTGTGATTCCCGTTGGTATGAGAAGGCGATGATTTGTCTTTGTGGTCAGTTGGCCAGCCCGTGACGTTGCAAGTCATGTGGGGAGGGTGTCCCGGCAAGACATACCCCCTTCTGTTTTGGGTGTGTTGAAGCTGACGAGAGCATTTGTGCTAAAGGACAAGCCCGTTGGCATTGGGATCCATCTGCGGGTGGGGTCTAGGCAAGAGCTTCTAGCACCGGTTGTGCTTGGTTTGGTGATTCTGGCAAGAACTGGTGAGCTGATAGACACGCCCGATGGCATTGAGGGTCATGTGTGGGTGGGGGTCTCAACAGGAGTTCTTGGCCTTGGGTTTGCATACCCTTGGGGGAAATGATGAGTACCTCTGTGTTTCGGTGGATTGATGATGTGTGATGTTATGTTAGAAGCATACACGACATAGGGTGCCTTGGGTGAAATCCAGGTCTGCACACATGCTGCATTGTTAGGCTCCTTATTTTATTTGTTCAACATAGAAACGTGAATGATGCTTGTGACACTCATACCTGCCATTTTTATGTGTTGCTGTTTATTCACATTTGCATACGAGTGCTAACTTGCAGGGTGATGTAGTTCCCCGGGGTCCGCTAGGACGGCCGGGAGGAGGGGTGTTGTTATACTGTTGTTGGTCAGCCAAAGCTGGCCCTCGTTATACCGCTTTTGTGTAATGGATGCACGGTAAGGATCGCAAGCTGGAGCTAACTTGCCGACCAAAAAGGCCTAAGCATCATGAAATGTACCTCTTCCTGTTTTCTGCCTTGTTTATGTTTCATTACTTTGTTCTGGCTTGCATGTCGAGGTATAAGGCTAAGCATATTATTCGAAACTTGAAAGTCGCTCGAAATCGCTCGAATATTGAGCCGAATCGGAATCGGTTACAATTGATTCGACTCAATTTGAGTCGATTCAATTTGACTCGAATCTAAGTTCGAGTCGATTTCGAGCCAGCCCTGAATCGCTCGAAATATGATTTGAATCAACTCGAATTGATTAAAAATATTATGTATTTATTAATATGTTATTATTTTAAAATTAAAAACACTAAATTTTAAACCTAAATAAAAAATATTGAAGGCTTTAAGTGTTTCATTTGCTAAATTTAGATGTTTCCTAATTTAATTTCGAGCCAATTACGAATAAAGAGAAAAATTGATCAATTTTGAGCCAGCTTGATTCGATTTTGAATCAGCTCAATTCGATTTCGAGCCAACTCGATTCGATTTCGAGCCAACCGGAATCGAGCCATTTTGAGTCGAGTCGAGTCGACTCGAAATCGATTTCGATTTCGAGCCGAGTTCGACTCAAAAATTTCGATTTCGAGCCGAGCCAAAATGGCTCGAACTCGACTCGATATCAGCCCTACCGAGGTAGCATAGGGATGCTTTAGCTTTTGGACTTTTTGATGTTGTTGGAATGATGGTGTGGAACTTTGGTTTTGTAAGGCCTTAAGGCCAGGATACTCCTATGTAGATGTGGACAACTTCTGTGTTTTTTTAATATTTCCGCTGCGTTTGTTCTGAGTTTTGAGTTGGGTAGGATCTATATCAACTTTTAATACTAAAGCTGTGGCGATTGTCGTGTGTGCTGCGTCCCTGCCGGACCCATACTATATGGTCATTTTCAGGGGAGGTGTTACAACTGACTATCTCCTTTTGCTCTCCACCTTCCACCATCTCGCTTTCTCGCTAGATTTTCCTCATCTGACTGTGGTTCACGCTCACTGCACCAAAGTGTTGAAGCCTGAAAAATCCCAGCTTTCAAATATTCGGGTATACGCAGCCTAAGGTTACTAATCCGATGACCAAGCTCCACGGTTCGAGGGGCATGGATAAAGAGACTAAAGGAACTCAAAAAGGACCCCAGATGCTGCGGCGGGGAGGTCTCACCACGTACCCAGAAGTTTAGAAACTTCCCCTCCACAACTAAAATGACCTAGTATGGTACGAGGAAGGCACCAACTTGGTGAGTATCTAAATGGCGACCAGGGGGATGATCAAATAAATTAGTAGTCCGCCCACACAAAAAATTTATCATGCGTCTACCACTGGTTGTTGCTGTAGTTTTGGACGACTAACCACAACCATTTTTATTATGCCCACTTTCTCCACAATTAGAGCATGTGTACTTTGAGCCTTGCTGTTTTAACCCATATTTTTTTCTTGTCTATCTCATTTGTTTCCTTCCTCCTGGCATGCCCTAAAGACCTTCTATGCTTTTTTTGTTTTTCAAACCATGGTATCGCGGGTAGTAGGTTGGAATTTGGCCACTCTTTTTGCCCTTTTATATATCGGGTTTAACATGTACGCATATGCCAACAAAAAGGTACTTTTCTTGAACCAATAATCAATGTAGTCTTCGACATTCTCCCTTTTGTAGAAAATGCACATTATGACATCCACGCAAGGAATACCACTAATGTCCCATTTGTTGCAACTGCACCTTTTGATAGCTAAATCAACTATTCATTTATCACCAAGCCATCCTTTTATCGCATTCAAGAGCACTGTGGCTTTCTTCCATCTTTTCTTCATCCATACAAGCATCAATATCAATCATATCATGGTCGTCACTTTCAATTGTGTCAACATAGATATCAACTACATGCTCGAAGCTACAATAATTTAACAAATTTCTTGCTTCTTCGTCAGAAACAATGAGAATCAAATTGTTTCAATCTTTGAGGCTAGTTAAACTGCAATAAAATCTCACCCACCCTCTTCACCCAATTGCATAGCCATTTCATGCAAATCCTTCAACATAAACTGATTAGCATCGCATAAATCAAAATAGGTAATTTTATCAGGCATATGAACAGTTCTACTAGATGCAATGAATGATCCAGAATGATGCATCATGATAGTGAAGAACATATTTTCATTTGCGACATCTACACAAACAAATCACTATATAAATTAGCAGTCTAATGTACGCTGCCAATACGATAAGTAGATTGCAAATATATTACCATAAATCGGAGCTTGAAATGTAAATTTCAAAACATCAATTGCTCTTTGAACCTGCACCATTGTCAATGACCCTTAACCTTGGAATACAAGTTATAATCTGTCATAAAAAATGGAAACAATAATTCAACTAAGCAAAACTCTACAAATCATGGTGTTGTATATCAAAATTTCAAATGCATAGACAAAAGCACAATTGTATCTGTATTATACAGTTCAACTCATGGTGGTCTCAATTTCTCACTTCTGCAGTGTTCATAATGTCTTTATCATTCTCATGATAGGCAAAATCTCTAACAAAAGCATGTAATAACCTATCATGATAGGTCATTCCTTGATTGTGGGCGGACTACTAATTTATTTGATCATCTCTATTTGGTCGTCATTTAGATACTCACCAAGTTGGTGTCTTCCTCGTACCCCGCTATACCATTTTGATTGTCGAGGTGAAGTTTCTAAACTTCTGGGTATGTAGTGGGACCTCCCCGCCGCAACATATGGGTCCTTTTTGAGTTCCTTTAGTCTCTTTATCCTTGCCCCTCGAACCGTAGAGTTTGATCGTCGGATTAGTAACCTTAGGCTGCATATAGATCCGAATAGAATGAAATGACAAAGATTGATTTCACGGTACTATTTATTATTATGATTATCTCAAAATTTTCTTTTTTGATACTGTAGTAGTACATATATCTTGTTGGGGTCCCCCTAAAAGGGTTCGGGTTAAGTCGGACCAAGTGTTTCTCATCACAGCCTCGCCCGGACCCGCTTGACGGCCCCAGTTTTATGTTTGGTCTTAATCCCACAGCTAAGCAGCTTCGCGCTTCCAATTGTTCCTTAAGAACCACTCAAGAGCGCTTCCGCTCGCTCCCGCTCCGGAAGAGCGCTTCCGCTCGCTCCCGCTCCGGAAGAGCGCTTCCGCTCGCTCCCGCTCCGGAAGAGCGCTTCAGCTCGCTCCCGCTCCGGAAGAGCGCTTCCGCTCGCTCCCGCTCCGGAAGAGCGCTTCCGCTCGCTCCCGCTCCGGAAGAGCGCTTCCGCTCGCTCCCGCTCCGGCAGAGCGCTTCCGCTCGCTCCTGCTCTACAGGAAGCGCTCCCGCTCGCTCCTGCTCTACAGGAAGCGCTCCCGCTCGCTCCTGCTCCGGAAGAGCGCTTCCGCTCGCTCCCGCTCCGGAAGAGCGCTTCCGCTTGTTGGATCTTGTGGCGCCCTTAGAGGGGGGGTGAATAAGAGCAATTTAAAACTTTGATAATTTTTGTAACAAACGAAACAATATATGTATATAGAGACAAATAATTGAATTTAAAAACAAGATTTTATTTAATCAAAGATAATGAGTAGAAATAATTCCAATAAAGCTTGGAATCAAAGGCTTACAATTAATAAAATCTCTTGTCTCTTTTCACCGGTCCTTCTCCTAAGGACCGGTTGGCTATAGCCTATATCTCCCAGATATAGACACTAGCCTCCCCCTAAATCAAATCTTGATCTAGACGCAGCACACACGACGGCGATTTTCTCCCAAGCCACACAAGGACTTGACAACGCATACAAGATGATGATTTACCCTAGACCACACAAGGATCTAACACCACACACAAGGTGATGATTTCCCCTAAGCCTCACACGGACTTAGACGCCGCACGCAAGACGACGATTTCTACAACGATTACAAGATGAATGTAAATATAAATGAAATACAAATTAAAAACCCCCTTTAGAATTTCTGGACCAAAGCAACGAAGAACCCTTGAGAAAGTCTCCTTGGAACGCGTGTACAATCTTCGGCTTCGATCTCTCTTTTCTTCTTCAAGGATGTGGATTTTCGTTCTCTGGAGCTCTCTGGACGATAACACTCAGGAAGAAGGCTTGGAAGTCTTGAAGGTATTGAATCCACGAAGTTTTGGACCCTTTAAATAAAAAAGAGCTGTCGCCGTCCGATAGCTAGGTATCGCCAGAATTCGATATCTCCAGAGGCTGCCACGTGTCCCACTAATTCGACGTTTCTGCGCGGAGTTGAGGTCGTGGTTGAAACGTGGGCTGCCGGATATCCGATATCACTATCGGAAATCCGTTAGCTTGCGTAACTGCTGCACGTCGTATTGTTGCGGGAAGATCGTGCACTGTCGGATATCCGATATCACTATCGGAAATCCGTTAGCTTGCGTAACTGCTGCACGTCGTATTGTTGCGGGAAGACCGTGGGCTGTCGGATATCCGATATCGCTGTCGGAAATCCGATAGCTCTAAACCGCTGGGAAGAAAGTGTGCACTCTGTGAAATCCGTTAGCTCTCAACCGCTGGGAAGAAATCGTGCGCTATCGGAAATCCGTTAGCTAGCTGTCGGAAATCCGATAGCTCCAATTTCTGGAAAATCGGTATTTTGCTCCAATTGCAAACATGTTATCCTTGCACCTGTTATCTGCACACCATTAATCAAAAATAGGATCAAATACATTCGGGATTTGTTATTCTCAAACCGGACGAGTGCGGAACGCATGCTCCAACAATCTCCCCCTTTTGATAATAACAAATCCTTATAAAACGAAATCGAATAAATCCTATAGAGATATTGAAAAGTATATCATGTGTGTACAAATGTGAACTTTTGATCTTTATGATCTCCCCCTTAATATGATATGATTTTCCCAAAATATTCTCCCCCGACATATAAACTCCCCCTACATATAATTTCCCCCTACATGAATGCTCACTTAATTAATACAGTATTTTAAGTGATTTATGTGATTTATGTGATTACTTATGATTTCTTATTATCTTCTCCCCCTTTGATATTATCAAAAGTAATGAATAGAGACGAGTAAATTGTATCATAGAGATATGGAAGAAAAATAAGAAAGAGTATAGGGAAATTGGAGTACACTAGCGGAAGCCTTGTAAGTTATATGATATGAGAAAGGAAACCGTAGAGATTAGGCTAAACATTCTAGTAATGTGTTATAATGTATAGAAGCAAATATACTTAACCATGATGAGATTCAATTTCAATTATCAGAGAAAGACACATGAGAATATAGAATATTGAATCGTTTCGGTCCAATTCTCATAAGAAGAAATTTTATAAATAACAATGAAGTGTAGTAGTGATACTTTGAGAAAGAATACATATGAATATATTTAAAATATACATGATCATGGAATTGTTAAACATAACATAAATATACATAAAGCCAAACTTATGAACTTATAGAAACTTTGCAAGTATATAAAAGGACCATTTTGTTTTTGCATAACATGACACTTTACAATTCTTTCCAAGGTGCTTAACCTCACAATGCTCATTAAGACTTATCAGGAGGCTAAGTAGTGCTTGGTGGAGGATCCTTTCAATTTTTTTTTTAAATATTTTTGGCAAAATATATGTTTTGCATTTGAATTTGCCTCTTTTTGTTTTTGAATATTCATATATGTAAAGGATCTCCGAATTCACTTGCATGCAAAAAAAAAGGTATAATTTGAATAAGTGCAAAGTAGCAAAGTTGAAGGTAGCATTTATGATATGTATTTTGTTATGTTCGATCAATCATGATGTATGTATAAAATAAATGTTATTAACATGGATTAGCAAAGTAAGTGTTTGTGATTGCTCATTGTCATAGATAAAAGATTTCTTATACTTATAGGCATGCGAAAACAATTCTTAATGACTATATGAAAGTGTCATTACAATGATAACTTAAGATTGAACATCATAATCATGTGTTAAGCTATTTTTACGAAAAAAAACACATGAAGAAGCTTTTATGCCAGATTAAAAAAAAATTCCTTATGAACATTTATAGAAACAGGTAATGAAGAAGCTAGGGAAAAATAGGTATTTAATATTATTTTTTTTTGGAGCTGTCGGATTTCCGATAGCTAGATGTCGCCATCCGACAGCTCGGAAAAGATAAAAAGGTGTGTTTCGTCATTTGACCGACACCTCACTTCAGTTTTAGGGTAAATTTCGAGATCTAGAGCTCCAGGTGACAGAAAACTTCAGATCTAAGGTGAGATATGTTGATTTTGCAAGTTTTGTTTAAAATTTCTCCAATAGTTTTGTGATTTTGATAATCCTCTTGGTTTTCATGGAGTTTTGTGAAGATAATTTGTAGAATATTTAGGAGATCTAGACATTTTAGATCTTGGCGTTTATAAGAGATTTAGATCATGTGATTTTGAAGTAAAATATGAAATTTTTGTTGTATTTTTGTGTTGAAACATGATTTTCCTTTCTTTCTTGTTGTTTGTGTGGAGATCTAGAAGTTTATAGGTATCAGCTTTATAGGAAAAAGATGATGACAAAAAAATTTTGAAGTGTTATAGGAAGAAGATGATGAATAGTGATTTTCACCAAATTTCAAATATTATATAAATGTTGAAGAATATTTTCTATGTGAAAATTGTGTGGATTTGTGATAGGAAGATTTTTTGTGAAAAAATTTTCGGAAGCATAAATTTTTAGCTATCGGATATCCGACAGAGGGGTATCGGATATCCGACAGCTCCATTTTGTTGTTGTTTGTTTTTTTAAAAAAAAAAAATTTATGTCTCATGCAGATATGTCTTCCAGTTGGAGATCGAGAAGGGGTGAGTCAGGAGACGCCCATTCTTCTTATCAAAGTTTCCCGGGCATAGAAAAGACTCAAATCAGAATTTCAAAAGTCGTGGAATTTGATCTCCCCCGGCATGAACGAGTCTATTATATGCTTGTTGAGGCAGGTATACTCTCGGTTATTATCCAAGACATTTTCTCCTCCTTTTTAGTCCGAGAATTTTATAATCATCTTGAGGATCCGTCATATACAGACTTGAATGGAGGAGTGAGATCCAAAATTCAAGGCCAATTTGTGGAGATCACTCCATTTGATTTAAGAAGTGAATTTGGAATAATGGAGAGTGAGAATGTGTTGGACATAGTGGAAAATTATAGACTTGAGAGAGATTGGACCCTAATGAATATGTCTTTGCATGGAAATTCCACAAAAAAACTTATAACCACTATGACGACATTGACAGATGATGCTCGTCTTGTTCAAGATATACTAAGGCACACGATTATGTTGAAGTCCGGTGATACCCATAGTATTACGGCTCAACTTAGTCTTGTGACTTACTATATAGTGGAGAACGAATTATTTGATGTGGCCGATCTTCTTTTGTCTATGATTCGTTATACATTTCGCCTCAAAAGTCCTGAATGGAAAAAGGCACACACTCTCCCGTTGGGTGCGATTATCCAGCATATTCTATTCAAGAAATATACATGGATAGATCAAAGCTTTTATGTTGGAGATTGTGTTCCGGAAATATATCAAACGACGTGTATAAAGGGTAAGAAAAATCAAAGGAAGACGCCTACTACGGAAATGAGAGAGCCTCCTATTGCACGTGGAGGGTCTATGCGGGAGGCACTCGATTCTTTCCAAACTAGGTTGGATAGACATATCGATGAATTTCAAGAGCATAGAAGGTCCTTTGAAGAACATAAAGTAGAAGTGAAGAAAGATCGATCGCGAATGAAGAAATTCATGAAGTTCCTTGTGAAGGGACTTAAATTAAAGCCTACGCCTTCTGAAGCCGCGGAATGGGAAGTGCCGACGGAGGAAGAGTCGCGTCGCCAATCGGTTAGTCAGGGTCGGCGGAGGAAGACAGTGATAAGGAGAGGAGATTATGATATTCCAGAAAGTAGTGGAGCAGGCAGTAGAAATGAAGAGGATTCGGAGTGAAAAAGACTTCTGGGAGCTATCGCCATCCGACATCCTACTGTCGACATCCGACAACTGCCCAGCCCAGATCTCTCTCTAATTTTGTGATTTGCTTTTATGAGACATTTTTAGTACTTATTTATTAAAATTTTGTAATAATTTTTGATATTTGGACATGTTACATGATGATGAATGTCTATGTTAAGATTTAGTTTTTTTTAAATGAATAGCTATTGTGATGGTTTTTTTCGTTAAATTTTATAGGTTATAAATAGTGATATAATCATTGTGAAATGTCTAGGATTCCTAATTCTAGCCTAAGCATAGAAAAACGGGAATCGGGTAACGGTTTAGTGAATATATCCGCTAGTTGTGAATCCGTTCCTATGAAATTGATTTTTACATTACCCTTCTTAATATGATCTCTTATAAAATGATGTCGGACATCTATATGCTTAGATCTAGAGTGTAATACGGGATTATTAGTTAAGTCTATAGCACTTTTATTGTCACACTTTAATTCTACACTACTTTGTTGCATGCCAAAGTCTTCTAATGTTTGTGACATCCAAAGAGCTTGGGCACAACAACTACCTAGTGCAATATATTCGGCCTCGATAGTAGAGAGGGCAACAGAATTCTGTTTCTTACTCGACCAAGAAATAAGTGAAGGGTCGATAAAATGACAAGTGTCACTAGTGTTTTTTCTATCTAAAGAACATCCCGCATAATCTGAATCCGAAAAGCCATGTAAAATAAAGGAATCATTATGAGGATACCATAATCCTAATTTAGATGTTCCTATAAGATATCGAAAGATGCGTTTCACCGCTTTTAAATGTGACTCTTTAGGATTAGCCTGAAATCTAGCACATAAACAAACGGCAAACATAATGTCAGGTCTAGATGCGGTTAAATATAATAAAGATCCTATCATGCTTCTATAAAGGGTTTGGTCAATTGAAACTCCACTTTCATCTTTTCCTAATTTTAGTGAAGTACTCATAGGAGTGTTTGCATGCTTAAGATTTTCAAATTCAAATCTTTTTAACATATCATGAATATATTTGGATTGACATATAAAGATACCATCATGTTTTTGTGTAATTTGAAAACCTAGAAAATATGAAAGTTCTCTTACCATACTCATTTCAAATTCATTTTTCATAATTTGAACTACTTCATTACACAACTTTTCATTAGTGGCTCCAAAAATAATATCATCAACATAAATTTGCAAAATAACTAAATCATGGTCAATTTGCTTAATGAAGAGTGTAGAATCCGCACTTCCTATTTTATAATCGTGCTTTAATAAATATTGAGTTAATCGATCATACCAAGCACGAGGCGCTTGTTTTAATCCATAAAGCGCTTTATCTAATTTATAAACATAATTTGGATATTTCTCATTTATAAAGCCAGGGGGTTGTTCTACATAAACCTCTTCTTTTATATACCCGTTTAAAAATGCGGTTTTGACATCCATTTGATATAATTTAAATCTTTTAAAACAAGCAAATGCAAGAAATATCCTAACCGCTTCTAATCTTGCTACGGGTGCAAAAGTTTCATCAAAATCCATCCCTTCAATTTGTGCATAACCTTTTGCAACCAATCTGGCTTTATTTCTAACAATTCTAGATTCATTATCCAATTTATTTTTAAAAATCCACTTGACTCCAACTACAGGACGATTTTTTGGGTCGTTCTACAAGATTCCAAACTTTATTACGTTCAAATTGATTAAGTTCTTCATTCATAGCTAAAAACCAAAATTCATCATTTAAAGCGGTGGAAACATCTTTTGGTTCTATTTCGGAGACAAAGCAAAGGTTTGAAAATAAGACATGTAACGATGAACGAGTACTAACCCCTTTTTGCGGATCTCCAATGATAAGCTCCTTTGGATGATCCTTTGAAAATCTCAATTCACTTGGAGGCGCATATTCTTCTCTTTCTTCTTCTTCTCTATCTTCTTCTTCTCTTTCTTCTTCATTTTCTCCAAGTTCTTCATCATCATTCTCCACCGAAGGAAGGGGTTCATCTTCTTTTCCTGTAATTTTCTTTTCTACACATGAAGCAAACTCATCAAACCTAACATGAATAGATTCTTCAACTATTTTTGTTCTTTTATTAAAAATCCTATAAGCTTTACTAGTTGAAGAATAGCCAATAAAAATACCTTCATCACATTTTTCATCAAATTTTCCTAAGGAATCTTTAGAATTCAAAATAAAACATTTATAACCAAAAACTTTGAAATAAGAAACATTTGGTTTTTTATTAAAAATTAATTCATAAGGAGTTAATTTTAAAATAGGGCGAAGCATTACTCTATTAATTACATAACATGCCGTACTAACCGCTTCAGCCCAAAAAGATTTTGGTAATTTAAATTCAGATAGCATCGCACGGGCTAACTCTTGAAGAGTTCTATTTTTCCTCTCCACTACACCATTTTGCTGTGGTGTGTGTGGAGCGGAAAATTCATGTTTAATTCCTAACTCCGTACAAAAAGAAATAAACTTTTCATTTTTAAATTCTCCTCCATGATCCGATCGTATGCGTTTAATTTTTAACTCAAATTCATTTTGAATACGCAAACATAATTTTGAAAATTCTGAAAATGCATCGGATTTGGAGGTTAGAAATAAAGTCCAACTAAAACGAGAATAATCATCAATCAATACAAATGTATATTTTCTACCTCCTAAGCTAGAAATTCCAATTGGCCCAAATAAATCCATATGTATTAATTGAAGTGGCCTAGTGGTAGAAATGATATTTTTACTATTGAAAGATGATTTTGAAAATTTTCCTTTTTGGCAAGGCACGCATAATGAAGAAGATAAATTTCCATTTAATAATGGTAAACCTTTAATTAATTTATCTTTTGAAAGTTTTGTAATTAACTTGGCACTAGTATGTCCAAGTCGCCTATGCCATAATTCTAATTCATCATTTTTTGATAAAAAACATTTTAAAGTAGAATTTGAAAAATCAAGAAATTTAATCATATATACATTATGACATCTAGGTGCGGTAAAAACAATTTCTTTTGTTTTAGAATTAATAATTTTGCACAAATTTGTAGAAGATTCAAATAAAACATCTAAACCCTTATCACAAAATTGACTAATAGAAATCAAATTATGTTTTAATCCTTCTACAAATAAGACATTTGAAATTGAAAAATTTTTGTTACCCACAACTCCGATGCCGATGATTTTTCATTTTCCATCATCTCTGAATGTAACAACTCCTCCTTTCTTCATCTCCAGGCTAAGGAACTTCTCTTTATTGCCCGTCATGTGTTTTGAACAGCCCGAGTCCAAGTACCACACGTCTTCTTTGTCCTTAGCCTGCCAACACACCTAGAAAGAAGAGGTGAGTAAAGATCTGGTTACCCAAGTGGTTTCACCCATAGTATAGGTAGAAGCCTTAGGCACCCAGATTTGTTTAATTTTACTTTTTCCTTTCCTCCAGCAGGAGTCCGTAGTGTGACCAAATCTATTGCATTTGGCACATGTAATGTATTGAGAAGAGTATAATTTTTCTGGACTTTTACTGGATGAGGATGCTGTATTAGACAGTTTATTAATTTCAGAATTTTTAAAAACAGAATTTCTGGATTTTTTGCTGTCGCCGACGACAGTGGTTGTCGCCGGGCAATAACTTCCTGACGTGTATCCGAGTCCAAACCTTCCAGATCCATGGCGTTGGTATCCTAAGATCATATCCAGTGATCTTCGGCCCATTCCAAATTTTTTCATGGCTAGCGTTAAGTCATGAATCTGGTTTCTCATTTCTGTATTCTCGGATACTAGATTTACACATCTACGTTCAAAAGATTTCTTTCCCTAATGAACTTTAGAAATTGAAGATTTCAGTTCTCTCTCTAAAATCTCATTCTTTTTGGTAAGGATTTTTATTGTAGAATGAGATTTGGAAAGAGATTCTTCAAGTTCTTTAATTCTTCCCAAAAAGTGATCACACTCTTGGCAAGAAATTTCTCTTTTTCCAATAGTCTTAATTTCATTAAACAATTTTTTGTTTTCTTTAAGCAAAATTTCATTTTCAGATTTAAGAAGATCATTATCTTTTAAACTCTTTTCAAAAAATTTGCAAGTCTTTAAAAATTCAGAAAATAATTCATCGTAGGTTGGAGGAGTTACATCGGTGTCACTTTGGACACTGCATTCATCATCAGATATGACGCTCTTTCCCATTAAGCACATGTTGGACTCCTCTTCTTTACTTGAGCTTGAACTGCTTGCATCCTCAGAAGTAGTATCATCCCATGTTTCCGCCTTCAGCACCTTCTTCGTTCCTTTGTGCTTCTTTTCTTTAAGTTCTTTTAAGTACTTTGGACACTTGCTTCGGATGTGTCCTAACTTCTTGCAGTGATAGCACTCTGGTGGCGGTCTCTCTTCCTCCTCATCGTCTTCCTTTCCTTTTTTCTTCTTAAACGTCTCCTTCTTAAAATACTTCTTAAATGAATTCCTCATTTCTGGATTTTTCATAAATTTTCTAAACTTTCTAACAAATAAACTTTACTCATCTTCTTCTTCCTCCTCAGAATCACTACTTTTCTCTTTCTTAGATCTTAGAGTCAATCCCTTCTTCTTTGTACCCATATACTCTTGTTGTTGAATTTTCAATTCAACTTCATGAGTTTTCAAGTTCCCAATCAGGCTTTCAATATTAAGAGCTTTAAGATCATGAGATTCAGAAATAGCCGTCACTTTGGGATTGAATTTAGGGGGGAGAGATCTAAGAATTTTGAGTCATTCACTATCTTAGTGAATCTTGTGTACATGGAATCCACATCCTCATCTACCTCCATCCTGAACTTTTCGAATTCTGACTCCAATTGGAAAAGCTTTGAGTCCTTCACCTGCGAGGTACCTTCATGAGTAATTTCCAATAAATTTCAAATTTCATATGCAGTTTGACATGCGCAGGTTCTATTAAATTCAGTTTTATCAAGAGCACAAAATAATGCGTTCATTGCTTTTGCATTATTTTTGCATTTTAATTTGTCCTGGTCATCCCATTTATCTTTGGGTTTCTCCTTGACAATATCACCAATTGCAAAAGTAGGATGAGTATAATTTGTTTCAACCATATTCCATACTTCAATATCTAATGATATTAAAAAACACCTCATCCTAGTTTTCCAATAATTATAATCGGAACCCGTAAATAATGGTGGTCTAGTTATTCCTTGCCCCTCGGAAAATGCATGATCATGGTGCGCCATAATTCCAGGTGGTTAAACCTTATAAGGAATTAACCTACCCTCTGATACCACTTGTTGGATCTTGTGGCACCCTTAGAGGGGGGTGAATAAGGGCAATTTAAAACTTGGATAATTTTTGTAACAAACGAAACAATATATGTATATAGAGACAAATAATTGAATTTAAAAACAAGATTTTATTTCATCAAAGATAATGAGTAGAAATAATTCCAATAAAGCTTGGAATCAAAGGCTTACAATTAATAAAATCTCTTGTCTCTTTTCACCGGTCCTTCTCCTAAGGACCGGTTGGCTATAGCCTATATCTCCCAGATATAGACACTAGCCTCCCCCTAAATCAAATCTTGATCTAGACACCGCACGCAAGACGATGATTTCTACAACGATTACAAGATGAATGTAAATATAAATGAAATACAAATTAAAACCCCCTTTAGAATTTCTGGACCAAAGCAACGAAGAACCCTTGAGAAAGTCTCCTTGGAACGCGTGTACAATCTTCGGCTTCGATCTCTCTTTTCTTCTTCAAGGATGGGGATTTTCGTTCTCTGGAGCTCTCTGGACGATAACACTCGGGAAGAAGGCTTGAAAGTCTTGAAGGTATTGAATCCACGAAGTTCTGGACCCTTTAAATAAAAAAGAGCTATCACCGTCTGATAGCTAGGTATCGCCAGAATCCGATATCTCCAGAGGCTGCCACGTGTCCCACTAATTCGACGTTTCTGCGCGGAGTTGAGGTCGTGGTTGAAACGTGGGCTGTCGGATATCCGATATCACTATCGGAAATCCGTTAGCTTGCGTAACTGCTGCACGTCGTATTGTTGCGGGAAGATCGTGCACTGTCGGATATCCGATATCACTACCGAAAATCCGTTAGCTTGCGTAACTGCTGCACGTCGTATTGTTACGGGAAGATCGTGGGCTGTCGGATATCCGATATCGCTGTCGGAAATCCGATAGCTCTAAACCGCTGGGAAGAAAGTGTGCGCTGTGTGAAATCCGTTAGCTCTCAACCGCTGGGAAGAAATCGTGCGCTATCGAAAATCCGTTTGCTAGCTGTCGGAAATCCGATAGCTCCAATTTTTGGAAAATCGGTATTTTGCTCCAATTGCAAACATGTTATCCTTGCACCTGTTATCTGCACACCATTAATCAAAAATAGGATCAAATACATTCGGGATTTGTTATTCTCAAACCGGACGAATGCGGAACGCATGCTCCAACACCGCTCGCTCCCGCTCCGGAAGAGCGCTTCCGCTCGCTCCCGCTCCGGAAGAGCGCTTCCGCTCGCTCCCGCTCCGGAAGAGCGCTTCCGCTCGCTCCCGCTCCGGAAGAGCGCTTCCGCTCGCTCCCGCTCCGGAAGAGCGCTTCCGCTCGCTCGTGCTCCGTAAGAGCGCTTCCGCTCGCTCTTGCTCCGGAAGAGCGCTTCCGCTCGCTCCTGCTCTGCAGGAAGCGCTTCCGCTCGCTTCCGCTCCGGAAGGGCGCTTCCGCTCGCTTCCGCTCCGGAAGGGCGCTTCCGCTCGCTTCCGCTCCGGAAGGGCGCTTCCGCTCGCTTCCGCTCCGGAAGGGCGCTTCCGCTCGCTTCCGCTCCGGAAGAGCGCTTCCGCTCATGCTTGTTTCGCGAAGCGCGCCGCTATCGTCCATCGCCAGCGGCGATCGCCGTCCACCACCACCACCGTGAAGGCTGCCCGGGCTGCCTAGTGTGACCGAAGGGCAAACTCATCATAAATACAAAGTTGACCATCCACGTGCCCCGAATCAAGCATCCTCATTCGCTCGTCCAAGAATCAGCATGACGCAGTTACCAGAACGCCCTCCCCAAAAACTATAAAAGGAGGGTCAGGCCTCCATTTGAAAGGACTTTTTGGGCACTCGGAGAAGAAGGAGCTCTTGAGTTTTCCGGCGAGAACTCTCGGAGTATCTTCATCGACCTTCAAGCTCCCCTCAGAGATCTCCCTCAGCGCTCCAGTTTTGCTTCAAGGACTCGGGGAGGATCTCAGGGACTTGGACCCAGGCTGCTCCGCAGCGCCCCGCTCCAGGCCATTTCGCAGCGCTCTGCTCCGCAGCACTCCGCTCTAGGCCGTTCCGCAGCGCTCTGCTCCGCAGCGCTCTGCTCCGCAGCGCTCTGCTCCGCAGCGCTCTGCTCCAGGCTGTTCCGCGGCGCTCTGCTCCAGGCTGTTCCGCGGCGCTCTGCTCCAGGCTGTTCCGCGGCGCTCTGCTCCAAGCTGTTCCGCAGCGCTCCGCTCCAGGCCGTTCTGCAGCGCTCTGCTCCACAGCGCTCTGCTCTAGGCTGTTCCGCGACGCTCTGCTCCAAGCTGTTCCGCAGCGCTCTGCCCCAAGCTGTTCCGCAGCGCTCTGCTCCAAGCTGTTCCGCAGCGCTCTGCCCCAAGCTGGTCCGCAGCGCTCTGCTCTGTAGCGCTCTGCTCCAGGCCGTTCCGCAGCGCTCTGCTCCGCATCGCTCTGCTCCGCATCGCTCTGCTCCAAGCCGCTCCACCACGCTCGTCTCCCGAGGATTCGAAGGACTTATCAAAAATCACTGTAACGAGCGGTGACCTGTCACCCTTGAAAACTAACTCTCTGTAATTCTGGACACTAGTGGATCATTCAGAACTGGGCTAGGCCCCGTGGTTTTTTCCCTTTCCGGGTTTTCCACGTAAAAATTCTGCTGTCTACTGTTGGTTCTCATTTTTGATTGTTTGCGCGTTCGGCTCACTCTCGAGCTAAGGCGGTTCAGCTCGACCGGCCCAGGAGAGCGTTGAACGACCCGCAACATATCTATTAAATAAAATTATTATTTTTTTGTGCGTTTAAATTTGTCATCATTTGGATAAAAGATTTTAAAAAAATCATACAAATTTGTCCAAATTTTGAGAGATAGGGACGATGACAAAAGCATGAGCTTCTTTCTTTCTTTCTTCCCGCACCTCCTGGGCTCTCCTTTCCCACTCTAATGCTTCTGCCCCACTTCCGGTGCTTGCCGGCGCCTCGATTCGTTTGGTTTCCTTCTCCATTCTCTTTCCGTTTCTTTCGTCTCCTACACGAATCCCCCATGGCAGTGACGCATGGGAGGGGCGGCGCAGAGGGGAAGCCAGCGTTGAGGGGCTTGGTGTTCGACATGGACGGGACGCTTACGGTACCGGTAATCGATTTCTCTGCGATGTACAGGGCCGTTCTCGGCGATGAAGGTTACGTCACTGCTAAATCCGGCAACCCTGGTGGCAGCATCGATATTCTCCACCACATTGAGACTTTGGCACCGCAGGAGCAGCAGCGTGCCTACGAGGTCATCGTAGATTTCGAGCGCCAGGGCCTCGATCGGCTCCAAATCATGCCTGGTTTATCCTCCACCAGAGATTATACGTTTTACTTTAACCTTTTTTTGTTTCTTTTTGAAGATTGTGTTGTTTACATAGTATTCATCGAAGAGGAAGAGTTTCTTCTTTACTTTCCTCTATACGCAGAACTGTTACTTGGAGATGGAGAAACACACCAAATCATTGATAGAGTAATCCATTGCATAAGTTTCTTTGATCCCCACTTTTCAGTTTATATGGCCATAACTATGCAAATTTTGGTGTTGAGTTACCATTATATGCTTAGTGATACAGTCTATTTTCGAGCATGAGAGGAGCTTTAGAAATTAGGGTTTGCAAGAGGAAAGTTATGGTTTAGAAATTTCAATATTTTGTACTCTATGGACAAAGTAGTTGTTCCCTTTATAAGAGAAGTATTTAAAGGGTATTTAAATATTGATGTATTCTTTCATCTTTCTGGCATGCACCGACGACTCGATTAGGTCACGAAGATGTTGGCAGTCTGTGGTAGTGTGACCGTGGTCTTGATGGTAGGAACGTAATTTCTCATGTTTCCTCTTATTTATCGGCGACCACATTGATTGAGGACGTTTGAAGTTTATTGTATAAAAAAAATTGTATGCATGATCTCTACCATAGATTCACGTTGCGGGGTAGTCGACGAACTGGTCCATATAATGCATTGTTTCATGTAAGGTTGTAATGAATTTCATAAGGGTTAGTCTTCCTCTGCCCACAAGATCAATCAATTGGTGGTGGGGCCCTTCAGCAAGCCAAGGGCACTGATCTACGCTCCTCTTTCGATTATCATGTGGCGCATATTGACTCTTCACCCGGGCATATGATTCCTTGGACTAATAATGACACAATTGTTATCCTCATAGTTCTCGTGGCTATTCACATATCCAACATCTCATCCTTAATATCATGACTATGGCCGCAATGGATGTCACATAATTGTGTGGTTCATAGTTTTCGCCTTTTCGACACCCACATCAGTTGAGGGCGCTTGAAAAACTTTGTATCTTGTATTATATGCATGATCTTTGTCATATATACATATAGCATGGTGTAGTTGGCTAATTGAGCCCAATAAGGTGTGGTTTCCTGTGGAAAACCTAATAAGGGGTTGTTTATCCTCCTCCCTCCATGCGAGGTTCAAGTGGATGATGGTGGAGCCCATAAGCAGGTCAATGGAAGGTCTCTCTCAACTCCATTTCTCTTCTTTCGATTATTGCACGATGGACAACGACTCTCCTCTTCTCTTAGAAGATTGATTCCTTGGGTCAATAACGATGTGTTTTAATCTTTGATAACAGTATGGTTATTTTCCATATCCATGCTATCATGACCATGGTCGCAGTTGAAAGAACAAAATTTCCCTGTGTTTATTTGTCAGCACCCACGTTCGCTTAGGATGCTTGAATAACAACTTATCATTTTATTGCATGAATTCCACCATAAATACATGCAACGGGGTGTTATCATGTTATGCCCCCGGACGACACACGCTTTCGAGGATTCAAGTACGCCAGACGACCGAAAGGAGCGCCGGGAGAAGACCGGGCTGAACCATCCGGTTCAGCCCGCAATTAATTAAATAAGAGAAGGAGGGCTGAACCGAACCGGTTCAGCCCTCACTTGGGGCCGGCCGGCCCTAGGGGGAGAGGGTTCACATAAATACCCATCTCCCCCCTCTTTTGGTTATCATGCTAAATCTTATTCAGGTATTCTCTTTTCCTAGAAACCCTAACCGTCTTCTTCCTTTGCTTTCCATTTTCTAGCTTTTTCCGTTGTAGTTTCCTATCATTTGGTATCAGAGCCTCTTTCCTGCGACCATGGTGACACGCACGGAGGCGGAGATGGCACGTTTGGCCGCGATCGAAGAAAATTACGTCGTGTTGGCGGATTCGGTGGCGGCGTTCGAAGAATCCATGAAAAATTCTCAAAAAAATATGGAAGAGCGTTTCGATTCGAAGATGGAGGAGTTGAAATCCCTCCTTGTGCAAAATCTGAAAGGGAAGGGGACTTCCGGCGACGGATCCGACGTCGACGCGTCAAACAACCCGCACGGAGAAGGAATCGGAAGGGAAAACGCCGGAGGAGAGGAACCGGCGGAAGAGATGACAGCCGGAACCCTAAATCCGGGAGTGCGGCTAGGCGGCGGCCGGATGGAAGGCTGGGGGACCACGGGATGGGGCCCAGACGGCCAGTCGGGGCCGCACGGGATGCACGCGGGCTCGAGCAGGGCGGCGGAAGGCTGGAATGGGGGCGTCGGCTCCTACTCAGCGACGGGACAGGCCGGCGGCTTCTATTCAGCGCCTGGAGGAGTCGCAGCGGCCTTTGCGGGAGTCGGAGGGGCTCTCGCCGGTGGCTGGGGTGCCGATCCGCCTCTACCAGGGTCGGCAGGGCTGCTGCGGCCAAGTGGAGGAGCGGCAGCCCCTTGGGGGCCAATTCCGCATGCTCAGGGGGCGGCGGGGCTTCAACGGCAAGGGGGAGGTGTCAGACAAGGAGGGGGAGCCCAGTGGGGGCCCGGCCAGCACTCGGGACAGCCTTGGAGGCCGCAACATCAGGGTTTCGGGCTGTTTCGCCCCACGGGAGCGAATGCTGTCCCCCTCGGGGGCACGGCGGGAGTTGTTCCTCCACTTCATGGGGGTACAGCTGGAGTTCTACATCCTCAGCCCGCACCAACTCCCAACTTGGGTTACGGCAACGCATATATGGGAGGAGTGAGACCTCAGATGGCGAACCAAGGACAAGGGAGACCCCCGGTGTGGAATCCAGGGGTGCAGCAAGGAGGTCCGGAGCAACTGGGGCAGATGGCCCAAGAGGGAGGTGGATTTGGCGGAGCACATCAGCGCCCGTATATGCAACCGAAGTTGACCCGGATGAACTTCCCTAAATTCAAGGGCGGAGACGCGCTCGAGTGGATTCAGAAGGCGGAACTGTTCTTCAAATACCAGGAGGTTCCCGAGGCTCAGTGGGTGCAGTTGGCGGCCTTCCATCTGGAGGAGGACGCGTATCAGTGGACGACATGGTTCCTCAGGGGACGCACCACGGCTCCCTGGGAGGAATTCACGGAGGCTTTCTCGGCCCGGTTTGGGCCACTGGAGTATGAAGATGTAGAGACGACTCTGCAGAAGCTGCGGCAAAGTGGTACAGTTACGGAGTACCGGACAGAGTTCGAGAGGTTGGCGAACCGGGTGACCTGGGGTGAGCAGACACTGCTGAGCTGCTTCATCTCAGGGCTGAAGGACCACTTGCGCGACGAGGTTCATGCTTACCTCCCACGCAGTCTGAGCCATGCCATTAGCATTGCTCGGATACAGGAGGAGCGTTTCAACAGACAGAAGAGTCGGACAGCTACTAAGCCGCAGGCGGCTCCAACAGGAGGACGAAGAGACCCACCTACCGCCATACGGCCCACGGTGACGAAACTGACATGGCCAGAGATGCAGGCCCGAAAGGAGAAAGGACTGTGCTTCAATTGTGATGAGAAGTATACCCGAGGACACGCTTGCCAGAGGTCCAGGTGTTTATGCTGCGAGAGGAGGATGGAGAGGAGGATCCACTTGTGGATGTCGAGGTGGAGGACCTGGATTTAGCAGAGTTCGGGATCTCCATGCAGGCCATGGAGGGGTGTGCGGCCCCTTTGACACTACGTTTTACAGGCCGGGTGGGCAAGGAGCGAGTGACCATTTTGGTGGACAGTGGGAGTACCCATAATTTCATCAACCCCGCCGTGGCTTCGAAGGTAGGACAGGCGATTGACAAGGAGGCGGCATTCCAGGTAATGGTAGCAGATGGAAGCAAGCTGAAGTGCGAGGGGGTGATGAAGGGGGTGGAAATCCGCGTGCAGAGCTACTTGTGTCACACGGACATGTATTTGCTACCGATCAGAGGTTCGGACGTGGTGTTGGGGGTTCAGTGGTTGCGGCCGTTGCAGAGGGTGACTACTGATTGGGTGCGGCTGACGATGGAGTTCACCCAGCAGGGGACGGACTACTGCCTGCAAGGCATTCGATCTTCTCCTCTGAAGGAGATTTCGGTGCGGAGCTTACAGCTGTTGGAGGAGCAGGGCTCTCCCATGGCCATGGTGGTGGGGGTGGAGGCGTCGGGCCAAACCCCTCCAGACATTCCAGAGGAGATACAGACACTGCTGTCTCAGTTCGAGGATGTGTTCTGGGAGCCTAAGGGCCTTCCCCCGCCCAGATTTAGGGATCACGGCATACAGATGAAAGAGGGGGCTGCTCCCCCAAATGTCAGACCCTACCGGTACCCGTACATCCAGAAGGCCGAGATCGAGAGGAGTGTGAAGGAGATGTTGGCGACCGGCATCATACGACCGAGCACCAGCGCCTTCTCTTCCCCTATCATCTTGGTAAAGAAGAAGGACGGTTCATGGCGTTTCTGCGTGGATTACCGCAACTTGAATGACTCCACGATCAAGGATAAGTTCCCGATTCCGATGATAGAGGAGCTTTTGGACGAGTTGCATGGGGCGAGCTTGTTTACTAAGCTGGACCTTCGGTCCGGCTATCACCAGATACGGATGAAGACGGAAGACGTCCACAAGACCGCTTTTCGCACACACGATGGGCATTATTAGTTTTTGGTGATGCCTTTTGGGCTCTCCAATGCCCCGTCGACCTTCCAGGCGGTGATGAATGAGACCTTTCGGCCTCTACTTCGGCGTTCGGTGCTCATCTTCTTCGATGATATCCTGATCTACAGTCGGCCGTGGGAGGAGCACATCGAGCACGTGGCACAGGTTCTTACCATCCTGCGGCAGCATCAGCTCTACGCCAAGCTGTCGAAGTGCTCGTTTGGGCGACCAGAGGTGGAGTACTTGGGTCATCTGGTTTCGGCCCAGGGGGTCAGGGCGGACCCAAAGAAGATCGAGAGCATGGTGGAGTGGCCACGGCCCACTACGGTGCGGGCACTACGGGGCTTTCTGGGCCTGACTGGATACTACCGGAGGTTTGTGAAGGACTATGGTAAATTGGCACGCCCTCTTACCCAGCTCCTTCACAAGGAGTCCTTTACCTGGCATGATGAAGTTGAGCGGGCCTTCTCCGCCCTCAAGGAGGCTATGATGACCACGCCGGTGCTCGCCCTACCGGATTTCACCAAGGAGTTCATCCTGGAGACGGACGCCTCCGGAGTTGGCATTGGGGCGGTATTGATGCAGGAGGGGAGGCCGTTGGCTTATTTCAGCAAAGCTTTGACGCCTTGGACCCTGGGCCTCTCCACGTACGAGAAAGAGATGCTGGCAATCTTACATGCCGTGACGCTGTGGCGCCCATACCTGCTGGGCCACCATTTTAAAGTTCGCACTGATCACCAGAGCCTGAAGCATTTCTTGGATCAGAGGCTGGCATCCCCTCTCCAACAAAAGTGGCTGACCAAGCTGTTGGGGTATGATTATGAGATCGTGTACAAGCAAGGCAAGGAGAACTTGGTGGCCGACACTCTGTCCCGCTTACCGGAGAGTACCATCTTCCATCTGTCGGGGCCACTAATTGAGTCCCTCGATGACATTCAGAGGGAGGTCGCCGCGGACCCAGAGCTTCAGCCGATTGTGGAGGCCTTGTCCCAGGGCCACCCCACTCCTCCGGGTTACCAGCTGGTTGGGGGGCACTTATACTACCACGGGAGGGTGGTCATTCCCGCCTCGTCTACCTGGAAGGAGATTATGTTACAGGAGTTTCACTCCTCCCCGACTGGCGGCCATGCGGGGGTGCTCCGCACCCTACAACGGCTACGGGCCAATGTTTTTTGGAAGGGATTACGACGGGATGCTCAGCGTTTCGTACAGCAGTGTGACGTGTGCCAGCGACAGAAATACGAGACGACCTCACCTGCGGGGCTGCTAACGCCTTTGGAGATTCCTCAGCACATTTGGGAGACGGTCTCGATGGACTTCATCGACGGGTTACCCCGCTCTCAGGGCAAGTCCGTGATCTTGGTCGTAGTGGACAAACTGTCCAAATACGGCCACTTTCTCGCCCTCAGCCACCCGTACTCTGCGGAGACAGTTGCCGATCTTTTTGCCCGGGAGGTGGTGCGTCTACATGGTCTTCCGAGTTCGATCATCTCCGATCGCGACCCGATTTTCATTAGCAATTTCTGGCAGGAGCTGTTTCGGCTACAGGGGACCCGGTTGCGCATGAGCACAGCGCATCACCCGCAGACAGATGGCCAGACCGAGGTCCTAAATCGGGGGGTAGAGACGTACCTCCGCTGTTTCGTCATGGATGAGCCCCGTTCTTGGACACGATGGTTACATTGGGCGGAGTATTGCTACAATACTTCGTTTCACACCGCCAGCAGGATCACTCCGTTCGAGGTTGTCTACGGGCGACCACCACCCTCTCTTCGGTCCTACGAGCCGGGTAGCACTGCTCTTCCTGCCGTGGATCGCGCTCTACGGAACAGAGATCAGACCTTGGTCCTCCTGCGGGACAATCTTCGTTCCGCTCAGAACCGGATGAAGTTACAGGCTGACAAGCACCGGACGGAGCGGACGTTTCAGGTGGGGGACGAGGTCTTTCTCCGTCTCCAGCCCTACAGACAGCTTTCAGTTGCTCGCCGGGCCAATCAGAAGTTAGCTCCCCGATTCTATGGGCCGTTCCGCATCACTCACCGGGTGGGCCCGGTTGCTTACACTCTCGCTCTTCCTGAAGGGTCCAGAATTCATCCCACGTTCCATGTATCGCTGCTGAAGAAGAAGCTGGGAGAGACGGTCACTGTGACTCCCTTCCTCCCCGAGGCTACTACGGCGGGCGAGCTACGCCCCAGTTCCGAGGATGTACTGCTGTTACGCTGGAAGAAACATGGCACAGAATACCGTTCCGAGGTTCTGGTCAAGTGGAACGATCTGTCCGAGGCCCACAACACATGGGTGGATTTACTAGAGTTCAGGGAGTTCTTTTCGGACTTTCAGCTTGAGGACAAGCTGCCTCTTGAAGGGGAGGGGAGTGTTATGCCCCCGGACGACACGCGCTTTCGAGGATTCAAGTACGCCAGACGACCGAAAGGAGCGCCGGGAGAAGACCGGGCTGAACCATCCGGTTCAGCCCGCAATTAATTAAATAAGAGAAGGAGGGCTGAACCGAACCGGTTCAGCCCTCACTTGGGGCCGGCCGGCCCTAGGGGGAGAGGGTTCACATAAATACCCATCTCCCCCCTCTTTTGGTTATCATGCTAAATCTTATTCAGGTATTCTCTTTTCCTAGAAACTCTAGCCGTCTTCTTCCTTTGCTTTCCGTTTTCTAGCTTTTTCCGTTGTAGTTTCCTATCATATCAACTAATTGATCTTGATAAAGTGTTGCTCATCCCCAGGGAACCCCATAAGGGTTCGATATTCTTATGCCTCTCGATGAGGTTCAGCTGGTTAGTAGTGAGCACCACAATAGGTCAAACGCACCGGTCTCTTTAGGCTCAAAACTCTACTTTTGGTCATCATTGAATTAGGATGAATCTATAGGGCAGTGAGTGCAATGTAGACTATGAAATCCCTTCTTGTACAGTGTCGGTGAAACCTTAACAATGTCCTAAAATGATGCAAACACACAAAGACACGTCTGGCAACAGATTGCAATTAATAATAATTAGAATAAGAGCTTAGCATGAAAATCACAATTAATCAATAGTTAAAAAAGCTTTCAATGCTAGGTTCGTGTGTGCGGAGAGAATGCTTTTAAATTGAATACTTGGTAGAATTAACACTGCAAATCAAAGTGAAATCAAAGAAAACAAATTGTCTATGAAAATACATCCATAATCATATGATTTTCAATCCATACATGAAGAGGAAGAAGAAATCCAAATAGAGAAACTCACATAAGCGTAGGGGTTTGTCGGCAGAGGTGGCGGTTCCGGTGATCGTGGGTGCAGCGGAAGTGTCTGTCAGGGGATATAGGGAGGTTGTGTTTTATGTTGGAGAGGGCTTGCGATTGTGGGCTGCAGGGAGTTGTTGGGAAGGTAAAACCAACTCCTGGGAGGGGGTGTGGGGTGGATGTGGAGGTACTAGTCCGCGTTGTGGTTGTGGAGGTACTGGGTTGTAGGGTGGTTGTGGAGGGGTTGATAATTGTTGGATGGGCTGCAAGGGTGTGGGGTGGTTGTGGAGGGACTACAAGAACATGCAGATATTGATAGATGTGCTAAATGATGGCGGCGACAGAGTTGGGTGTTGTTTGGGGATGAGCAACGAACTGGGGTGGGGGTGGTTGTAAGAAAGAAGGGTAAACATAAAAGTCGGCATCGCATAATGACTAATAACTTCCGGAAAATGTCTCCAAACTCTGCGATGTGTGTAAAACTAGCCCGTATGCTTGTAAATAGATGGACACCACATGCCGGCCATTATGAGCAGCCTAGATCACACGATCATAATGATTGTAGAATCTCTCAGAATAATAATAGAATATATAAATATATATAAATATCCATCATTGCTCCGAATGTGACTACTGGCTTCTTAAAGTCGGCGGATAGGCTATGGAAGTTGGTGAACCATTAATAATTTAGTAGGATGCTTCATTTAGGGTAGTGGGTAGGAGACGATACTTATGGAATCAAATATGTTATGGACAGTGATCATCGATTCAAAATAGGCAATGTGGTCAACTGGATTTGACATTTCTGAATAGATGTCTAGGATCGACATCTTGAACTTAGGCAGAAGTTCATTGAGGATATTCGAGGTTATAGCAAATGGAGCTCTGAGCTAGTTGATTCTTGTGGAGTATGGAAAGAGAAAATTCAATTTCGACCCAATTTATGGTTTCATTCTCTCGCTGAATTTGTTCCAAGTAATAAAAAAAATGAACATATTTGACAAGATCGATGAAAAAATTAGGATCTGATGATCTATCAAGAACTTTTGTTTTCTTTAACTCTTCTTTTTGCATATAAGTTCACAATTCGTAGGCATCACCCACTAAAAGCCAAGCTTGCAAATGCTGAATTTCGGTTTCATGTCGGTTTTGTTTGAAATATCGGATATCAAATTACATTGGATATATCAAGTTTAAATATTGGATTTCTATATATTTATATATTACATTTGCATAACTAATTTTATATCTATATATATAATACACACACATGTTTACATTTAACTTATACATATATAATAAATGTCAATCCATATGACAATTATTCGCATAAAGAAATATCATATGTTGCAAAATATTGTTGGATTACTTGGGTATCTTAAAAAAAATTATATCTTGCATAGTATCAAATTACTTGGTTATCTTACAAACATCATATATTGCAAAATAAAATCATATTTTTTTTTGTAAAACAACTTGAAGTTTGATACTTCATGAAAAAAAGTCATACAACTTTGCAATTGAAAAATAACATAACTACTGTGCAAATAAGGTGCAACCAACACTCAAAATTAGTTTTGCACAACAGAGCAATGAGAATAGAACTGTAAACAACTAAACATTTGGTTCATAAGCAATTAGAAGAGAACTCAAGAGTATTGTCGAAGAGCGAAGGAGCTTCTAATGAGAAGTTGAGAACATAGTGTATGAACTTACAACTTAATGGATGTATGCATGAAATGAGAGGCCAGAAAGTAAGAACTGGGAGTTTACGAGATTTGTAAGAAAGTTAGAAATGGGAACATAAGCTTCAATGGTGCAGGAAGCTGTAAGTTCAGTAGTATTGTTGAAGCCCTAAAGGGGTCATCATGCTCTACTTCTCAGTCGATGTCCAACACAACATACAAGAGAATCAAACGAGCCATGAGAAATAAAATCATCGAAGCTCTAGAAATTATCCAATAGTTGAAGCTCTAGAATTGTTAAAGTTTCAACAAAAAACGAATATAATCGTCGAAGAGTCAATAATGCAATTAGAACCGAGAAACAACAGTTTCATCGACATAGTAGAGATAAGAGAGATAGAATTGTCACATAAGAGGGGATATTATTGCTAGATGGTTCTGAAGAACACATAGGAGAAGAAGAGTTGAAACAAAACGAGTCAGGTAGGGGATTGGGAATCGTTAAGTTTTTTAAATAAAAAGGGCAGCCCGGTGCACAAAGCATCCCTGCGCAACGAGGGTCCGGGGAAGGGTCCCAACCACAAGGGTGAAATGTAGGCAAACCTTACCCTGCATTTTTGCAGGAGGCTGCTTCCAGGACTCGAACCCGTGACCTCAAGGTTGCACGGCGACACCTTAACCGGTGCGCCAAGGCTCCCCTTCTTGGTTAAGTTTTGTAAATGATATATTAAAATATTTTAGAATCTTTCAATATCTCGTATCAGTCAATAAACTTTATGTATCGACCCATATTTTCAAAAATGATATTTTTGCCTTTAAAAGTGATGCAACATTATCCTCTTAAAACTGACATGCGTGCCATATTGGTCGATATTCACAACATTGCTAAAAGCATATTAAACCTTAGCCTCTCGGACGATAGGAAACAAGTATTTTATATTTAATAGTCACATCAACAGGTTGATCCTTTGCTTTGGCAGAGTGGTCATCAAACAAATACTCTGCTCGTTGCTCAACGAGCAGACATCAGTTCTTCAAATCTCACTATAAGGAACGCACATTGGGGGTTCCATGTCAGAGTTCTTGTTACTAGCACATGATCATTTGTTTAGCAGGGTTTCACTAGGAATTATAAGGATGACTGCTAGGGGCACAATTTGTAGGAGAGACTAGACGAGTATTTCTATAATTAACATGGGCATGCTTCCATTAGATGAGCCTCGTCCAGAGTGGTGAATCTTGAGTCAGTTACTATTGCATGGGCTTCAAAACTTTTTGGAGTATCTTCCACATTCTTTTTCGTTACTCAAACTAGCTCCACTCATACTGCACTTTTCAACATGTTGATCCAAATATATCCCTGAGCTGGTCGAGTACTAGAGAGAAACGTCCTACTAGAGGGAGAAATTGATTAAAAAAATAAGAGATGAAAGGGAGTGACTAAACAAATAAAATAGTAGAATGGTAGAGGAAAATATTAGAGCAAGAACTCTCTTCTTGTATTGAGAAATCTAACATGGATTACACCTTGCAAATAAGCTGAATCGAGAATTTGCTCTTAGTGCTGTCCAGAGCTTCTGAGGATTTTTTTAGGCTATAAAAGAGGTTTCCTTTAAGTTTTGAAACTAAAAGCTAGAAGAAGAGCCTCCTCTCTCAGTACTCTAATATCCTTATTGATTGCTCTCGGTATGGCCTTGCAGGAAGCTAGGACATGTGAAAGTAAAGCCTACATTGCGTCCAATGGCGGCAAACTCCGATTTTTTTTATGATCAAATAACTACGCATAAAATTAAATTAACAAAAGAGAGAAATGAGATTTGGAGAGATATACCTTAGGCTCACATGGCAATACCCAATACAATCCTTGTCTGCGCGGTTGGAAGGAATGGAGGCTAAGGTAACAAGTAATTGAAGGAGTGGGGTGGGGCTTTGGAAAGTTTAGAATGGTTGGGTAAGGCTTACTGAAGGAGGTAATGGGTCTGATTTCAGAAGGCTGGAGGGAGATAATCTCAGGATTTCTTCTGCTTGGCCTTGGGATATTGTGAAGGAGGAGGAAAGGCTGGGGGGAAGGTCAGAAGGGGTGTTGGTGGCTGGTGAGAGGTGGAGGAGGCGCTTGGTGTTCAGATGGGCTGAGGGAATGCCAGGCAGTGGCTAGGAAGGGAGGTTGCAAATCAAACAAAGACGACATGCGTTGGATCTGATGGCTGGTTTGTCGGTTTCGTCGGAGGACGGTGATGAAAGGGTTGTCGAACCTTGCGTTGACTTTTGGCAACGGCGGCGATGCTGGGCGAGGAGTTGTTGATCGCCTGGCAGCGGAAAGGAAGGAGAACCAAAATAGAGAATATTTTTCTGTCAGTTTCCTTCTCTCTACCCATGAATAACCATCATAAGCTGGATTTTTATAAGATACAAGTTAGGGCTTGTAATTGATGTCAAGGGATAAGTGTTAATTCAAGTCTCTTAGCATTCTCCCAATATTAAATAATTATGAAGTTAAAAAAAAATAACGTGTTTAAATTTTTTTTATTTAAAAATTATTTATATTATTATAATAAAATACTTAATTTCCAATTTTGCTTGCCCAGATTGCCACTATGTCCTAATTTGACTATTCCTTTCATTCGAGATCTTGTTGGTTGATCACCTTAATAAGTCGTAATAGAGGTGCAATCATAGGAGTAATGTGTCCGATGGACATGCATGAAGAAAAATAAATGAGCACAAATATAAAGTACGAACAAAAATAAATGTGCGCGAGGAACATGCGCGACACAAATGCAGTAGGAAATAAAGATGGATAAATAAAAATATAGGCTACGCAATGTGCCGTAGATTGCATCATTTGTGTATCTTGGTAAAATATACAATGGATAGATGGCATGCTACCTCTAAGATCTACGTCAGACCAAATCACTTCAATCCCTCTGGGTGAAGATTCAAGCATGTCTCCTTTGAGATCTATGTTGGATCATCCCAAAGGGGATAATGGACGGGTTGATGGAGTCTCTATGACAAAGATTAGTGTTGGTTGAGATATGAATATGATAGTTGCATCTATATTTATGGCTTTGAGTTTGATGCTTATGGAAATTTAAATTTGATGGTTGCTTTTATGCAATGTCTTAAATTGGTGACAATTGGATACACTTCATCAAAGTCAAATGTAGGTTGACATGCATCTTGACATGTGATGTAGGAACTAGAAGGAACATCTTTCTACCCGTGGTTGTTGGGTGCAGATCATCAAAGTATGAACAAGATTGCGATGAAGTCGTCGTACGATGGAGTGGGGGAGAATGTCGGGGTTAGATATTCTGGCTCACTGTGACACATCTAGACATGGGGTTTAACCCTCAGGTTGGATGGAGGAGGTTCATTGGGGATATGGAGATCACAGTGAACTTGGGCGAAGATAGAATATTTTAGCAGCATGTGGAGAATTCTAGATAAGTGAAGATGACCCTGAAAGAATCTAGAGAGACCTAAGTTACTATAGTTCATCCTAGAATATTTTTTTTTATTATATAAATAATCTAGGAATAATGCAAAAGGTTGTAGGGATTTAATGGCTAGAAAATTCTATAGTTTTCTATACTTTTAGGGAAAATGTGGAAAGGGATTTTTTGACTAGAAAAATCTCTCTTCCAAACTCTCATCCTCTTCGTACTTATGAGTGTGTTGCATTCCACTACACAATTGCTAGCAAGACTGACTTAGCACAATCCTAAGGTTTCTAAGGTATTGACTGCAAGTCTTTAGGTATTGCACAAATTTGAGGGCATAATTCACTAGTCCTATGACATTAACTACGTCACAGGTTCTTTTTTTGTTCAATGTTTTGAACCTAAAAATTGTTCACATTTTAGGTCATCACCGTCGACATCATCAGTAGCTTTATCCCAACTATACGTTGTTATGGTGTTAGCTTTATGAATCCTGATTTTCAATTTATTCTTTTCGAGCATTGCCAGAGGTGTTTAAATCAAACTACCATGTATCATCTTAAATTTGCCCATCTTGTCTTGTGCCTACCCCTTCTTTTAGCTAATTTTTCAACACTAATTGTATCTACTCATCTAGTTGGTGCATACTCTAACATATCTTCTATATGTCCAAATCACCCCTCAATTTTCTATTTGCTTATCTTTGATAGATATAACTTAGAATTTTCCTCTAATATAATCATTCCTTTTTTTTCATTCTTCCATTTCACAATGTCATTTTCCGTCACACCAGCTTAGATTTCAATAACTTTTGTACTATCTAATGCTCAGATCTCCACAACATTATCACCTAATTTCTGTTTAATAAAATTTACCTCTTCCCATGATATCTATCTCATAGTACTAATACAGTACTTCTCCCTTTTAACCAATTGTCCTTAACTCGAGAGATTATATCTTTTATAATCTCTCTATCCTTTTGAGTAATCGATCCAAAATATTTGAACCTATCAGTCATGTATTTCTTTATCTTTGAAAAATAAATTAATAATTGTTAATGTCACCTTCATTAAATTGCATATCATGTACTTGATCTTTGTTCTACTAATTTGAACTCCTCTATCTTTTACATAATATATCCATTGTTCTAATTTTTCACTTAACTCAAATGATGTCTCCACTGGTTATTATTATTATTATTATCAAAATACACTAAGTCATCTCCTTTTAGATATCTTTTGTAAATATTTTCATAGTGAATGCAAGAAGATATGGACTTAATGTTGAGGTAAGCCTATTGTGCTTGGTCATTCAACAACTACAAATATTAGTTAGTGCCTCCATCATATGTATCAACATGCTTTTCTCCTAATGCTCACCAAATCAGATGTAGTGATACTTGATCATGTCTTTTCGAGATCAATAAAAATCAAGGAGGATTATATTGTATAAAAATGATATGGAAAAATGATAAAGAAGTTGAGAGAAAAGAAATGCTTCAATAATTCATTCATCCACATAGGGGAATACTTATAACATTACAAAGAAACATACTAAGCCTCACACCCGATGTGGGACTAAACACATACTAATATAATGTCCGACTGATTAAACTATTACAACTCTCCCCCTCAGGTCGGACGGTAAATGTCGATCATCCCAAGCTTCTGAATATTATCAACGAACATATCACAACTAAGGCTTTTGGTGAACACATCAGCGAGTTGATCCTTGGATTGCACGAAGGGAGTAACCACATTTCCTTTATCCAGGTGATCTTTGATGAAGTGTCGATCCACTTCCACATGCTTAGTCCTATCATGCTGGGCAGGATTATGAGCAATACTGATCGCAGCTTTATTGTCACAGTACAGCGAAATGGGGCCATTATTCTGGAGCCCCAGATCACGAAGCATGGTATGTACCCAAAGGCCTTCACGGAGACCCAGAGACATCGCACGATACTCAGCCTCTGCACTAGATCTTGCTACAACATTTTGCTTCTTACTCCTCCATGCTACAACGTTTCCTCCAACAAACGTACAGTATCCGGTGGTGGACTTTCTGTCATCATGACATCCAGCCCAATCTGCATCAGTGAAGACTTCAATTTTCAGGTGACTATTCCGAGAGAATAAGAGCCCCCGACCGGGGGCCTTCTTCAGGTATCGTAATACCCGGTATGCGGCTTCTTGATGTTTAATCCTCGGAGCATGCATATACCTACTCAAGATACCTACAACATAGGTAATATCCGGTCAGGTGTGGGATAGGTATATAAGTCGTCCAACCAACCTCTGGTAGCTCGGAGTATCAGCCCGATCGCCGTCACCGTCTTCATTGATCCTGTGGTTTTCCTCCATGGGAGTATTAGCTGGGACACACCCAAGCATTCCGGTTTCCTTCAGGAGATCCAACACTTACTTGCGCTGAGATATAAAGATACCTTGGGTTGACCGAGCAACTTCAATACCCAGGAAATATCGCAACTTTCCCAAGTCCTTAACTTCAAATTCGGCTGACAAGAGGTTTTTGAGGTTACGAATCTCCTCTATATCATCACCAGTAATTACAATGTCGTCTACATAGACAATGAGGACCACAATTTTCCGTTCATGCCTATGGATAAACATAGTGTGATCCGATTGTGCCTGAACATATCCAAACTTCAACATGGCTTTAAGGAACCGGCCAAACCAGGCTCTTGAAGACTGCTTTAATCCATAAAGCGACTTCCGCAACCGACAAACAAGTCCTTCGGCCCCTCTTCGAACAAAACCCGGAGGGAACTTCATGTATACCTCTTCATCGAGCTCACCGTGAAGGAAAGCATTCTTCATGTCCAGTTGGTGAAGATCCCAACCTAAGCAAGTGGCACAAGATAGAAGGGTCTGTATGGAGTCCATCTTTGCCACAGGAGCAAAAGTTTCCTGGTAGTTAACTCCCTGGGTCTGAGTGTAGCCTTGAGCAACCAGCCTCGCCTTGCATCGTTCAATCTTACCCTCCTGATTCTGCTTGACAGAAAAAACTCATCGTGAACCAATAACTCTCTTTCCAGTAGGAAGAGAAGCAACCTCCCAAGTATGATTTTTGTCCAAAGCAGACATCTCCTCCATTGCTCGAGACCATACAGGTATGCTCAATGCTTCCTGCCATGTCTTAGGAACAGTAACCATAGATAATGAAACCACAAAGGACTGATGTGCAGGGGTAAGATGATGATAAGAGACATGATTAGAGATGGGGTGCTGGGTACTAGGAACTGTACCTTCCTACAAAGTAAGAGGGGGATGTAACTCCTCATCTCCAGAACCTGAATCCGAAGCGGGCATTAGTAGCGGAGGAGCACTAGCTATCTGTTTCCCTGTCTTACGACGGTGTTATATGTGAGGAAAGGGAGACACCAGAGATGAAGGCACCTGAATAGGCGGAGCTGCAGGAGGAACCTGAATCAAAGGGTAAGGGATAGGAGTATCTAACACAGTCTCACCCTCACTAATCTCCCCCTGACGAAGGGAGTGAGTCGTGGTCAGATAATAGGAGTCCTTCTCTTGAAAGGTAACATCCATAGTACAATAGATACGACGAGAAGGCGGATGGTAACAACGGTAACCTTTTGTGGTAGAGGAGTAGCCAATAAAGACACAACGGAGGGCCCGAAGGTCAAGTTTATCCCTATGGGGTAAGTGAACATGCACAAAGCACACACATCCAAAAACCCGAGGGGGCAAGTGGGAGGTATGGACAACAGACGTGGACGAGAGACGGCCAATAGGGGTAGCATACGCCAGAACTCTCGATGGGAGGCGATTGATAAGGTGAGAAGCGGTGAGAACCGCATCACCCCAGTAAGATTTGGGAAGGTGCATAGTATGGAGAAGGCAACGAGACACCTCAAGAAGATGCCTATTTTTTCGTTCGGCTACCCCGTTTTGAGTAGAGGTGTGAACGCAAGTGGTTTGGTGTAAGATACCATGACTCGTAAGATAGGAACCAAAAACACCCCGATCATCATATTCCTCCCCATTATCGCTACGGAGAACACAAATTTTACCATTAAACTGGGTCTGAACCATTTTGTGAAAGGCTTGGAAACAAGTGAGAACCTCACTTTTTTTCTTTAATAAATAAACCCACGTGGTCCGCGAAAAACAATCAATAAATGTAACAAACCACTTAAAACCAGATAAAAATAACACTGGGGAAGGACCCCACACATCAGAATGAATCACCGAAAAAGGAATAGTGCTAGGAGAAGATAAATGCACAAAAGTATGACGAACATGTTTTGATGTAGCACAAACATCACACACAGAAGATTTCATAAAAGGAATAAAAGAAGGAAACAATTTTTGAAGATAAACAGGAGAGGGATGTCCGAGGCGAAGATGCCATCGGCGAACATCCTCAGGGGTGACGGTAGCAGAAGCCAAAGCTTGAGATGGATGTTGGTTGTCCAGGTAGTACAGACCACCATGGTTCCTACCACTGCCAATTTTCCGCCTCGTACCCAGTTCCTGAAAAACACAAGAGTCAGGGAGAAAAGTTACCGAGCAGTTGAGCGAGCGAGTAATATGACTAATGGAAAGCAAATTGCGGGGAAAAGATGGAACATGAAGAACATATGTGAGGGAGAGATCAGGGGAGCAGGAAATGTGTCATTTGCCCGCAATTGGGGATAATGTGCCATTAGCAGAGATGACCTTATCCCGACCGGACAAAGGTGTGTAGGAAACAAAACCTGAGGAGGAGCTTGTCATATGATCAGTAGCTCCCGAGTCAATGATCCAGTCAGATGAGGAGGCAGTAGCAGCATGAGCATGGGCTTGAGTCGCAGTAGCAAAGGAGGAGGAAGCACCCAGAGCGGAGTCAGACTGGGAGTGAAGTAAACGCCGCAAAGCGTCCAATTCCTGGGCTGAGAAGGAGCTAGGGGCAGGAGGTTCCTCATATATCTCTGAAGCATAAGCAGCATCTGAGAACCGAGGGCTGCCTGTCCGGCCTCCTCCACGGCCAGGAGCACGGCCACGGCCACGACCACAGCCAGCAGGAGCAAGATGAGGATGGAGCTTAAAACACGCATCCCTAGTGTGACCCCGTCGACCACAGTAAACACAAGTGGGAACACTAGTGTTGGTATTGCCCCGACCAACACTAGTCAAAGCAGAGCGATCCGGAGGAGTAACTATATTAAGGGATTTTCGACGATCATCATCGCCAAGGACCATGCTGAAGGCTTCCCTAAGAGAAGGAAGAGGCGAACGATGAAGAATATGAGTCCGGACAGTATCTGACTCCATATTCAGCCCCACCAAGAAGACATGCAGGCGGTAGCGGCTCTCCTTTTGCTGCAATTTTACGGCGTCCGCCGTACGGGAGGCTGTGAATTGCTCGAAGAAATCCAACTCTTGATAAAGGCGTTCAAACTCAGAGAAGTAGGAGGAGACCGTCATAGATCCCTGCCGGAGCTCCAAGATGCGACGAGTGAGCTCATAAATCTGAGTGGAACTACCAATCTGGGAGTAGGTGTCCGGAGCCCGGGTCCAGATATCGTAAGCTGAGTCCAACAATATATAACCGCGATACACCTTGGGTGATATAGAGTGAAGAAGCCACGACACGACAAGGGAGTTCTCAGAGTCCCAACGTTTCCAAGTGGGATCATCCGTGGATGGAGCCTTAACAGTCCCATCTATGTAACCGAACAACTGATGGCTGCGTATCACATGTTGAGCAGCACGCGACCATTCAAGGTAATTTGTTCCATCCAAGGGGACGGTGGTAATCTTCAACGAACCAGAGTGGGCATGAGTCCGCTGAGGGTCACTCATCTGTGGCATAACTTCACTCGGTGAAGAACCCGTAGAATCCCCCATGATACTCCTTAGGGAAAGAGGAATCACGTACGGATAAAGAGAGGCGATAGCACCACTAGCACGACATCGCACAGGGCTGCAGGATCAGCACAGCAGAAACGGGAGGACACGGTAACAGAAAAAACAGCTGGGCACAGCAGCTGCGGGAGGTTACGGCGGCAGAAAAAACAGCGGGGAATAGCAGCTGCGGGAGGACACTGCAGCAGGAAAACCAGGGCAGCAGATTACGGCATCAGCGGCATCAACGGCAGAAGACGCGACATCGAACGTCGACGAGGGAACACGGCATCAGCGGCGGGAGACGCGGCATCGGACGTCGACGAGGAAACTGGCATCAGCGGCAGGAGACGCGGCATCAGGCGTCGACGTCGACGAGGGAAGATGAGACGCGGCTCCTAGGGCATATCGGCGGCGCCTAGGACCCGCAAGAGCGGCGGCGGTGACGAACTTCGAGGACTCTCAAACCGTCGGCGAGCGTGAACGAGAGAGAAGCGAGAGTCGATCGAGAGAGAGGGAGGAACCGGCGGCGTCGATCGCGAGATGAGAGGCAGAGTGCGGCTAGGGCGTATTTCTTTTTTTTTCTCCGCTCTGATACCAAGTTGAGAGAAAAGAAATGCTTCAATAATTCATTCATCCACATAGGGGAATACTTATAACATTACAAAGAAACACACTAAGCCTCACACCCGATGTGGGACTAAACACATACTAATATAATGTCCTACTTGATTAAACTATTACAACTAAAGATTCATTTGGACCATCATGATACCATTTCTGTACGATCGTATTTGTTTTGGTAGAGCAAATGAATATGATAAGAGATTTTATATTTCCTGGATTTTGTCGATCTTTATGATTCTTGACTTTATCTCAAAGATCTTGTTTTATTACTTATATGTGATACAAATTTTATAGGACCTTTAGATTTTTTTTAATCCAGTCTGCTGATAAAGAGGAACAATGAGTACAGGTTGATGATTTTTTTCTTCCTTTTTTGTCCACCTCCTCTTTCTCCTCTTTTTCTACTCTTTATTAATCTGCATCACAGATATTGAAGAATATAAATTGTGCCTTTAAGTTGCAATAGTTCACTTTCTTATTGCATTTTTGTTCTTAAAGTTGTGAGCAATTATTGTGGAAGCTCCATTCTTAAAAATTAGCACTGGGAATGCAGGTGCTACTGAGCTATGTGGGTATATAGATTCCAAGCAAATGAGGTGAAGGTCTGCTTTTATTTTCTATTGGCCTAAGTTTCAGAATTTTGATGGTTTAGTCAGTTATTTATGATTGAAATACATTTATCATGCGCCCTATGTTTATTGGGATTAGTATGTTTTTATTTTATTAATATATTGCAGTCAAATGAGCAGCCACTTTGTGCATTTATTGTCAAAGGTTAGGTCTTTCTCCTCTGAGAGAAGCCACTTTGTGCATAGTGCCAAAGGTTAGGTCTGTTTCCAATCTTCCCCCGCCCATACCCCCAATGATTGGGGACTATATGGGTTCTGTTGTTGTTGTAATATATTGCAGTCAAATGATGTTTTTCTCTTGAATATCTGCTTTTATTTTTGTTCACCATGATCTCACAAGTTAAAGCTAATCACAATTGTAAATTATAAAATCATTCATTTTCCCGACTATAGTATGCTTTAGCTTTACCCCAAATCATTTCAAAAATGTTAATGATGATGGTAATGGTGATCTTTTAGTTTTGCATGTTCCAAACTTTATAATAAGATAGCGGTGTTTTTCTTATAACGCTACCAGGGCATCATAGTGGTACAAATTAAGTAGAAAAGGAAAATGATCTATTATTGTATTTCTTTTTCTTCTCCATCAAGTTGCATGGATTAAGGTGGTATAGTGGAGCAAGTTAGGTAGAAAAGGAAAATGATCTATTATTATTTTCTTTTTCTCCTCCAAGTCTCGTGGAGTAAGATGGCAACTTGAATGAGTGTATCTCGTGCCACAGCACTAACACAGTTATAGTTACATGGTGCTTACCAAATCAAGAGGTGGTGCTTAATAGTTCTAGGAACCCTTGCGCCTACCAACATTGAAAGTCCTTGCCTTATTAGGGCTAAAATTCCCTTGGAACATGAGAAGTTCCCCGAACTTAGGGGCTCTTTTTTAATGATAGGAAATTTTGTACTTTTTGAAATATGGATCTCTATTTTGTAATGCTATAGGCGGAGGTTTTGTGATTGTATCCATTGAGAAGATTAGGGTTAGTGGAATCTCTAGTGTTATGTGTCGTTGTGGATGCAGCCTATCTTCGGTGAACCATGCCAAATCCTTATGTTCTGTGTATTTGATTTTCTGATTGCTTTTTTTTCACCGAGTTGATTCCTAGCATAAGGGGACTCCTTAGTGGTTGATAAAAACTTGTTGCTAATTTACTGAGGCTGTTAGTGCTCAATAACACATGAAAATACACAAATAATTTCAAGACATTGGAAGTTGTTGCAATTCTTGCCACCTTGGAGCACTAGAAGCTTCCTTGCAATTTATACTGCTGGTATAGTTCATCTTGGCGCATCCATCATGTTCACGTGCTTCCAGTCCAAAACCGAAACATAAAATGTCATATTCGAGACTGCTTCTTTCAATTAGGCTTTATTTGTGCATGATTGTGATAGACCTTAATTGATTGTCTCATTTTATGTTTAATTATACTTTTATGTTTTTGCCCTTTTTGGCTTTGGGCTTACTCCGTAATATCACCTTATTTTCCTGTGAAGAGGATATATTGCCATCCTAATATGCTACTTTTGGAACCTTTGGTATCAAATGAAATATTTGCCTTAGGGTTTATCCCCCTTCTCCAGTGGATTCGATGTACAAAACTAACACTACCATTTCCTGCTCTATTTCTCCCCCCCCCCCCCCCCCCCCCCCCCCTCAACACAACTTGACACTACATGAAGATAACTAGTGTGCCTTTGCGGGTTTGCATAGTCTATAGAGTCAGACTCACCCTCCACCCTAGGGTTTAGTGAGTTTTTCGACTCACAATCATTACTTCTTCATTACCGCAAAGCCATGTCTCCTTCCTCCTGTGAGATTTTTCCTTCTTTTGCTTTATAAATTACAAATTGTGATGTATTCTAAAATCTGAAATTGATTTTAAAAGATAATATTTGCGATCTCTTATAAAATATTGCGGCGCTTGCGAACTTTTCACGAGCAATAATATGCGATACTTAACCAAGGATTAGCTAGACACGTGTGAACGCCTAACATTCGCGTGCATTCCGCATTATGAAATAAATCTTCCACAGGCAGGCAATCCGAGAAATGAAAGATAAACAAGATTTCAAATTAACGACAAATAGGAAAAGAGAAACTAAGGCAAGCTCTGAACTTTAATTGATCAAATAAAATACCAAACATAAAATGAAGTTTACAGCTAATGAGCTTTTGAGAGGAGAAAGGTTATACCTACGCACATACTGGACATCCATTGAAGTAGGAGGGAAGAACCGGAGGGATCGGATTGGCTGCAGGAATGGGGGGCTGGTTCTAGCCCAACTGGGGGTGGATTCGTTGGAGGCCGATCTCTCCAAAGATGGGAGTGCTGGTGGCGTCGGGCTCGGTGCGGGAGAGGTCTCGCTGGAGGGAGAACCGTATGGTGACAAGAAGTCCCGCACAGTTCTCTTTTTTCCAGCCCGCTTATTTGGGAGAGTAGGGGGGATTAAATAAAGCTAATTGGGAATATGGAGGAGACTGGTCAATCTTTTGGAACTAACATTAAATGCATTAACTGAAATTTTTTTAAGTGACTGCTCATATTCCATAAAGAAATGGTTCAATGTTGGATATGAAATAATATTAAACTGAAGGGGATAATTCAAAGTTGGCAGCTAATTTTCAATAGGATGGTCAAAGGTTTCGACTGCAGCTAATTTTCAATAGCAAGTTGTTTTTCTTTGGGCTTCCAAGTGAAGGAAATAAATGCAATTAAGGTAGGCATTCAAAGTGGCATTTGATTAGTTTTCCCTTTCTTTAATAACCCACAATGATCCAAAATTAAATTTCAGAAATTAAATTATTCATATTTAATTATAATTTTTGAAATTACAATAAATTTTTTTATAATTTCAAAACTTGCCCTAATTATTACCTGCCCTAATTTGACGGACCTGTTCATTCATGATCTTATTGGGCGGTCACTCCAATAAGTCGCACAAACAAGCACGAGTACAAACGCATAAACACACATACACAAATAAAACGACATGCGCGAAGACGTGCGCGACACTAATGAAAATGTGGGAAATAAAAATAAAATATGATGCGACTCGGGTTGCATCAAATTGTCTCTTTTTTGATTTCGTGTTTCTCTAGCACAGAGCATTTCTGACAATCTTCAAGCAGAGCAGTGTTATGGGCTCGGGTGCACAGGCCGGTCTAAGGTCTGTGAAGAACTGGATCAAAGGTCGCACTAGAAATTTTTTCTTTCCTGTAGCTCCTTTAGGGTTCCCAATCTTGGAGAATATGAAGTAGGCAACTATAAGTAAGGTAGATAAGTTAAGCTCCACATTGTGGGAGCAACATTAGATGGAGATCGCCGACGACTATCACAGAGAGTTTCCCGGGAGCTTACATGGTGCGATATAGAGAAAATGAGCATTCCTATTCGAACAATCAAGATTGAGATAAAAATTTGTTAATCCTTCCCATTGCCCAAAAAATGATACCCTCAAATAAAAGAAGAGATTACAAAGATTGAAAACAATAGTTACTATCAGGGGATTGATAGGTCTATTAGGATCCTGATATGAAACGGAGGGCTTGAACAATAAACAAAAATAAATCTATTGGAGGGGCTTGAACAATAAACAAAAGTAAATTTATTGGAGACCTGATAAGTCTATTTGGTTCCCATACGAACAAAGAGCTCATGCATATAACAAAATAAATCTATCTGGACGCTAATATCTCAAATTCCCAATCGGGCTCCCGATAGCCCTATGAGATTGTCAATGTTATCGCACAATCTTGTGCGGTGCGACGGGGAGAACCACATATGAGGCACAACCCTAATTGAATAATCAAGTTAGAGATAAAACTTTGTTGATCTTTTCCTTTCCTAACACAGGACAAATCTATAGGTGATGGACACACGATGATCTAACCCTATATACAATACAAACAATCACTTGGAACCACGACAAGCCCTAAAATGAAGATGTGAACGAATGCACGCACACAACCCGATGAACTTATGACGGCTAACCCTAAACTCTAATACTAGTGAATGATTCAATCTTGGAAGTATTTTCGATGTGTTTAACTTGAGGTGGGTGGCTGTGAGGGGGCTCAAATATGAGGTATAAGGGGTGGAGGGGTTGGGTAGGCTTAGGGGGTGTTGGTGGTTGTATGAAGGGGTTGGAATGGGGGTTACGAGGGTGGGGTGCTCGGCAGGGTGCTGGGATCAGGAGGAGGGAGGCTGGTCGGGGCTTGTGTAGATTAGAAGGGGGCTGGAGGAGGGAAGAGACATCAGTCGGGTGGGGTCGCCATAAGTAGATGGACGTTTCTACGAGGTCGAAAATGGACGTTGTGAGCGTGGATGGAGTCGTTGGAGGGATGGGAGATCATCTGGATGAAAGTAGAGGCTTGTTTGTTGCAGGAAGGGCATCTGTCAATGTAGGGGACGATATGGAAAACAACAGGGCTCGGAACTGGATGCCGAAGGCAAGGGAGGCAGCGGTCCGGGCATCGACACCCTTGGAGGTGGGCTCTGCGTCTTCAACACCCCATGGAACCTTTGGTGTCGCACCTAGGGCAGAGTATCGAGCCGCACTTCTCAGGAAGAACTGTGAACTCTCGATGCCCTAAAATCTGAAGAGGCGCATAAGAGTGAGTTAAGTTAGAGGATTTGATGGCTCAAATTGTCCGATCGGACAACCTAACCTAACTCTCACAATAGAGCTCCAAAAAAAAGAACATAAAAAAGGAAAAAACGAGCCCGTCACAATCGCAGGTTCCGATCGTCCATCCGACGATCCAAAAATGCCGATAAAGACAAATAGCACACCGTGGCACGATCCATCCTCATCATTTGCTCATGAGTTGGTTTTTTAATACATTTAAGGCCAAATAACTAAATGACCCCAATCAAAAAAATGAAATATACAATAATATCAAAAGGCTAAAGACAAGGGGTCTTATGGGACTAGTGATGCAAACAGAGAGCTCAAATTTAAAACAAAATAAATCAGTATTGGGCTCAATTGGTTTATCCTCTTGTACATGCTCTCATAGAGCATTTGTAGCAAGCAGCTCCTATGTTCATTCATCAACAACTTTCAAAGTAATTTCACACCATTTCTCTCTTGCATCATTAACGAATACCGTTATGCCACCCAGGAGGAGTGCTATGTCCTCAGAAATAAGTTCAACATCATCAACAACAAATTGGATACTCTTCATGCACATGTGCAAGATGTGAAGATGCAATTGGCATACCTCATTTATTTGGACAGTGCATTGGTATAACAATTATTATGGAGATATTTTAGTATGAAGTAACTATGGGTTTAAGGTTCTTGCAAGCACAGTTCCTCGTATTGTTGTCGACGCCATTGTAGAGCGCCTTTTCTCATGCATAATTAAATGGGGTGGTTGATGCATCATTAATTTTGTTTATCCCTGAGTTTTTCTTAAGCAGGGAGTATGATGAAGCGCATCTCATTTTGTTTATTATGTTTGCGCTTATCTAGTCTAAATACTGAAGCACACATGTCGAATTCAGGACCTCTTTTTTCAATTAGGATTTATCTATGTCTATTTGTGGATAGATCTTAATTGATTGTGTCGTTTTATGTTTATTTGTATCTTTACATTTTTGCCCATTTTCTGCTTGTTTCACAAGCCACCCAATTTTAGTTTGGGCTTCTGGTTTGTAATCACATGTGGAGATGCCTAAACTACCAATTATATCCCTTGTTAGGGAATCGTATGGTTATATTTTGGACATATTAATAAAGCTCCCATGATATCTTTATTAGTATATAAGCTATCAGAGGGCTTTATTTATGCGACTTAACTCTTTGGACCTAGTTTTGGGTAGGGTTAAATCACAACAACGTATTTGCAATTTACCCTTTAATAATCACCAATAGTACGTCAGTTGATCTTGAGCTTTGCTACCACATGAGGAGCAGCCTCATAAGACTAATGAATTCCCTTATAAGGGAGGGTGTATTTATCTATTGTAAATATTAATTTAGTTTATTTACTAGAAACTATTAGATGGAGCTATTTATGAACTTGGAGAAGCATTATTTCCTTGTGGAATGTTGTAAATATATGGAGCTAATTATGGTTAGGGAGGAAAATATGGTTACATGGTTGCAATTTCCTTTTTCTTTATGAATCATGTCAATGTTACTTGATGTTTCTAACTCGAGTTTTGACAGACGGGGATTGATCACTCGCAATGTTAAGGCTTCAGTTGATTTGTTCCATCAAAGATTTGGGGTATGCTATGTTTATCTTCTTCCTTTTGTCCTCACAATTTCAGTGCAATAAAGTTTGAATGTCTGTTATAGATTTAGGGAACTTGAAACCAGGTGCTGTTCTACTTGAAAGACATGAACTTGTAGCATGAGAAACCCTTTTTCTTTATGTTTGTAGGAATTTATTAAATTCATTTGATATTTACTAATACCGTTTTAGATTATGTAATGTGCTTCGCAACTCCAAATGATTTCCTTTTGTGGTTATTTCAATTTTAAAAAAATTCAAGCTTGAAACATAATAGTATTCCATGGCTTGTGATCATGGTTGTTTAATTTTGATGGTTTTATTTGGACTTTTTTCTACTGAGTTGTAGAATGGTTTAGGCTCTGTTCGGGATAGTTGTGGTGTTTGAGCGAGGGCGTTGTGAAACTCTGGTAGTAAATGCGGTGTTGTCGGTTTACCAGCGTTTGGAACTTTTATGGCCATTTTTTTACCCAAATTCCACTCTCTAGGATTTGGGTGTTCATGACCGCTAAAACTTAACCACATATGTACGATTGTGGTGAGGTTTTGACATAGAATATCATGTTTTAAAAAACAGTTCTTCTTGACTGTACATGTCAAAATGTTGACTGCTATTTCTATAACTGCATTCACAACCGCCATCACACTAAAATGCTCCCTGAAACAGGGCCTTAATGGCCGCGCATTGTTTGCTCTTCAGTTGCATTTGCCTAATTGGTTAGATACAATTTTCTAAGATAGGTCATTCAAATTATTTGAATTCGAATTATACTTTATCTACCAGTGTTTTTTCATTTCAATATTGCTAAATGTCTCTGTAGTGAAGAATAGGGTTCGAGTAATGATGAGGGTTCTTTCAATTAAACTTCTTGTTGTAGGATGTCTTGGGGTCTAGGGTTTTTAATGCAGATTGATCGAGAGATACAACACTCAAGCCTTTATCTCACCATAGTGGGGTCGGCTATATGGATCCTTTGTCACCATTGCGCCCTATCTTTAGCCATAATCTCACTAATGCCTAAATACATCATGTCTTTCCTTATAGTTTCATTCTAAGTCTTTTTTTGGTCTACCCCTCCTCCGTTTAACATGCCTAGTGACTAAACTTTCACAACGCCTAACATGTGCTTCTAATGGTCTCATTTGTATGTGTCCGAACCTTCTTAATCGAGCTTCTCGCATCTTCTCTACAATTGGTGCTACTCCCGTCTTATCCCTAATACATTCATTCCTAATTTTATCCAGTCTCGTGTGTCCACACATCCACCTAAGCATTCTCATCTCCGCAACTCCCATTTTTTGCTCATGTACACAATTCACTACCCAACACTCAGAACTGTAGAGCATCGCTGGTTTAATTGTTGTATGGTAAAACTTGCCTTTAAGTTTTAATTGTATTTTACGATCACATAAGATCCCAAACGTGCCTCTCCACTTCAACCAACCTGCTTGGATTCTATGTATCACTTCTTTATTTACATCTTCATCTTTTTGAACTATCGATCCCAGATATTTAAAGCACTCACTGCGAGAAATATCTTGATCACCCAACTTAATGACGGTCATCCGCCCTTCTTGCACTATTAAATTTAAGCTCCATATACTCTGTTTTTGTCCTGCTTAACCTAAAACCTTTCTTTTCTAAAGTGTCTCGCAAGATTCAAAGTTAGCATTTACACCCTCGCGCGTCTCATCGACCAAAACAATATCATCTGCAAACAATAAACACCAAGGTATTGCTTGTTGGATATGTCCGGTGAGCTCATCTAAGACGAGGGTAAATAGATAAGGGCTTAAAGCTGAGCCTTGATGTAAGCCAACAGTGATAGGAAATTCTTATGTTAATCCTCTAGATGTCCTCGCCCTCGTCACTGTATTTGTATACATGTCTTTGATTACGTCAATGTATGATACATTTACACCTTTCTTTTTCAAGACTTTCCATAAGACCCTCTTGGAACTTTATCATAAGCCTTCTCAAGATCGATAACCAGCATATTCAAATCTTGTTTTTTCCCGATAGTTGTTAATAAATCTCCTCAAGAGATGTATAGCTTCTATGGTCGACCGCCCTGAAATGAATCCAAATTGATTCTCTGAGATGCTAGTCTCTCGTCTTACTCTTTTCTCTATTACTCATTCTCATAATTTCATGGTAAGACTCATTAATTTAATTCCTTTGTAATTGACACAATTTTGTATATCTCCTTTGTTTTTATGCAAATGTACCAAAATACTTTCTCTCCATTGGTCCGACATCCTATTTGTATTCAGTATCTTATTGAAGAAACATGTAAGCCATAAAATCCCTTCCTTCCCTAGGTATTTTCATACTTTGATGGGTATATCGTCTGGCTCAACCGCCTTTCTATTTTTCAACTTTTTTCAGAGCATCATTTACCTCCGATACTTGAATTTTACGATAAACAGTTATGTTCTTATACTTCTCCGATTTACTCAACTCTTCCAAGCTTTGTTTATTGTCTTTTTCTTCGTTATATAATTGTTAAAGTATCTTTTTCATCGCTCGTGTACACCCTTATTTTTTAGGACCCTTTTCTCACTTTCTCCCAATCAAGCATACAGAGACCTATCTATTCACTTCAAATTGTAAAAGATAAACTGAAAAGTTTCTTCTTGGCCATAAATTACAAAGAAATATATCTTTGAGGAGAACTTTCCATCAAGCATCATGCAAAAGAATTAGGAGAACATTGCATAAAGCGCCTTGCATTGAGATTTGCCTCTTAAGTTAATAATGCATTATTATATACTCTTTTTCAATATTTGAACATTTTACCCCATTTGCTATATTTTCTAAACTACACATCACCTTTAAGGTAATGTTATAAATATTTACTATTCATTTCATTCTATGCTATTTCTAATGTGTACAGAAATTCCAGTGTAATTGTTGGTCCTGGAATTTTTCCCGCAGACGAGCGGTCTTTTTCTAGAACCTGAATCTATTATTTTTTTTTTTGGTGAAATTTTGTTTTTTCTCCATGAAATATATTCTCTTAACATTTATTCCACTGCCATTGCAGCTTAAATTTGCTCCAGCATTGAGCAGGGAATTCCGGCCATATAAGCCCAACCCGGCTCCATTGTTGCACATTTGCTCGTCTTGGGGTATTCCCCCAATTGAGGTCATGATGATCGGTGATAGTCTCCGGGATGATGTAAGTTGACCGAATGCCATAAATCACCGATATTATCTCATTAAGTAGAAGCAGTTACTTTAAAGAAACCTTCTTTGATAAACTATATTTTTTATGACTTCAAAGTGTTTCTTTTCTAGCCAAATGTCACCGTTGATACGCCTTGTATATTAATACTTTTGAATATGGTTATGTTGACTCAAACCAGCCTATGCCGATCCTAAGCCCGGATGAAAAATGGTGAGGGTTGTGTTAGGTAGACGGCCAGCGTAAAATCTAGTTACTCTTATGAATATGAATCATTTGAGAAATTGTGCAAATAGCCGACCCCACTATAGTGGGATAAAGGCTTGAGTGTTGTTGTATAGTTCTGTTGACCCCCATTCAGCTTATGCTGCCTACCCAAACCTAAGTTGTTGACGAATTATCTTGAGTCGTTTTGATGCTCAGAGAATAAAAAATGATGATGAAATTGTTAGACTATGCTCTATAATTATAGGGCTACATCCAGCTTTTAATTTCCTTAACGGACATTTTTGGCAGCCTAACTGCTCTAACAATGAGTGGTGAAATTGTTAGACTATGGTCTAACCGTATATACTTCAGTGTATTTTATTTCGTATTTCTGCTAGAGTTTTCTGTTCTTGAACATTTTGGGAGATTCATGTATATTTCTGAGTAATATATAAACTCCGCTGGTTGTAAGGTTTGGGGCATAGCTCACGCATAGCCGCCTACTTTTTCTTCTCTTTGTATGCCTATCTCCTCATAGTGAGCATGTGCCACCTCCCATTCGAGTTCCGGTGACCCGGCTTCAACTCGACTCAGGCCAAATTCAAGCCAACTGATGCCAAAGTCTTATTAATTATAATGTAATTTTGAATTATTAATCAAGATTGTCATCTAAATATATTCATTTAATAGTTAGGGGCTACTAGGACCTCCCCTCTAAGTTTGCAAAATTACAGATTGCACCCCTCTTATTATTGAAATTACAAAAACCTCCCCTCAATGTTACAAAACATAACATTTACCTCCCCTGGAGTTCACATTTGATAACGTACATGCACAAAAATACGCCCTTCGGAGTACTTTTTTTTTGGGGGGGGGGGGGGGGGGGGGGGGGGGGCTATTTTGTGCATGGATGCTATGAAATATGAACTTCAGGGGAGGTAAATGTTATGTTTTATAACATTCAGGGGAGGTTTTTGTAATTTCAATAATAAGAGGGGTGCAATCTGTAATTATGCTATCTTTCAGGGGGAGTTTTGGTAATTATTAGTTAATAGTTATTTATAAGATTCATATACCGGGACCTCTCCTGTAAGTTTTCAAAATTATAGATTGAACCCCTCTATCTTTTGAAATTACAAAAAACTCCCACATAATTTTATATTATACAACAGACATGCACAAAAATACCCCTCCCCCTCCTCCCGAAGAAAAGCGCCGGGGGATATTTTTGTGCATGCATGTTATGAAATATAAACTTACAGGGAGGTTTTTGTAATTTCAAAATATAGAGGGGTGCAGCCTGTAATTATGTTAACCGGCATGGGTAATCAATAGTTATTTATAATGATGTATTATGAAATATGATATATATCTATACTTCTAAAACAATGACCTTAATTGATTTTTGTGTATCTGTCAATTTTATTGTGAATTCTGTCTTCATTCTTTTAGATTCCGTTTCATTAAACTCACTCTGCTGATTACTGCATCTGTATTCGCACCGTCTGAACACGAGATATTAACGGATCGCGGCTTCAATCCCCAAATAGGTGACGTGTGGCAAGCGGGCCGGAGCGTTTACGTGTTTGCTCGATGAACGTGGAAAGTATGGGCCTCTCGATGCTCTGCACGATGATCTAAAACCGGATTTTGTGGTGTCATCTCTTGCTGAGGTTCAATCTTTGCTGGATGCTCATTTTGAGTTGCTGCCTCATCCTCAGAAGGCTCAGCCTTCTATTTGTTCGAATGAATTGGAAGAGATGAAATGAAAATGTTGACACAGACTTGTTTGGATATTCATTTCTATTGTTTGGTTGATGAAATGTTTAGCTTTTTTTTTTCTGAAGGATGCGTAGCTTGTGTCTTAATTCTTCATTGAGCGGAGGAATCCAGCTTTTTCACACTTGTTTGGTAGAGCGGTGGCTGCGGAACCCCAAAAGGCTAAGTTTGAGATTGAAACACTATCACTGAAGTTTCAAATGTAGATAAATGAGTAATGCTTCGTTTTACTATTATAGACTCTGTTTGAAATGGTAGTGGCTGCAGGATAAGTGGTGTTGGGATTAGGGCTCTGTTTTGGGCGGCGGTGGCGGTTGGAAAAACTCTATTCTCACTGTCACTGTCCTTTTAAAGGTGTTTGGATGGGCTTTTTCAAAAGTGTTTTTTCAAGAGTGGTGTTTTGGTGGCTTTTTGAGCAGCCGGTTCAACGCTGCTTTTTAAAAAATGTTTTCTCTACTTTCAGATTTTCCTCTTTTATTCGAAGGTTTATGAAAGTCACGCCCAGATCATTCGCAATCTTTCTTCCTTCTTGCCGCCACCATCGAAAGAGAGTCATATTATTGTCACTCAACACCGCAACTATTAAGGTTTGATATTTCACCTTATAGCAGTGGTTGATATCTTGGCATCTGCCGTTTGGGAAACTTGCAAGCCGGAATTCAAGTGTCTCTATCGCTGGAAGTAAATATTTGAGTGAAACAACGAGCGGAAATTCTTACTGCTTCTTTGGGGGCCATTTTCGCCGACAAATTTGGAATTTTTGCCAAGGATCCCCATGACCGCTAACGATTTGCGCTCGGAGAAAATATCGTGTTAGTCAATAAAGTTACATTCTTGTCGAAGTATGTATATCATGGGTTTTTGTTAGTAAAAAAAATGTTGAAATTCAAGTTTGTAATAGAATGCATTAATATTTTCGTGAATATTTTGCATACTTTTTCTCGAACTTTGATTATTATTATTTTTATCATTTTCATCAAATCATTCACCGATTCACGCATGTCTGGGCACATTCAATTGTTTTTCTTAACAAGCATGTCTGGGCATATGTGTAAGCCCGTGCGGAGCTGAGCGTGTACATTCCGTTTGGCACGTTGGTGGCAGTCGTAAACACGGTAGTTATGAACCGTTCTTCGTAAATGCCTGGCCTCGCCTAATAAACTCCATCCACTTTTATGTTCAAAACTGATTTTCTTTTCTTGGTGGCGGTCATAACTTTCGTCATGCCAAGCAAATGCTGCCGGACGGCGGGTAAATAAACGGGTGCCGGCGGCGTTTGCTCCGTTTTCACCCGCCGGACAGAAGAAAATGCACATAAATGGAGCGTTTCCAGCCCTGCCTCTCCCTCTCCGGTTTCAATGCTCCGTTTGAACCATTTGATACTTTATGTTTATGACCTATTTGTATTGGTTATTTAATGTTATTTTATTATTTCTCACATTTTATAGTTTATATTATCTTCCGTTATTTTAATTTATTTTTATATTTACTATATTTGATTTGTTTCTGGGTTGCCTGCATCATTGATTATGTTCCCCAGTTTGCTTTTGAATCATCATGAGAGTAGAAATGTTGAAACCAACTATGAAGAACAAAGAAAAAATGTTGGTGCGTGCAACACACCTTAGATCACCGTGTGTGACCTTTGATCCAGCCATAAATTTTCGTCAGCGCGACTTTTCGCGCATGATTGATCTAAAATACGCTTTTCAATACAACTTGATGTGCACCCATATATTCCTAGGCACTCCCAGGGTGCGTTCAGAGGAGGCTCCACTAAGGAGAAGTGGAGTTAGTGGGGTCAAAGTCTAACCCATGATCATAGGGGTGGAGGAATTCGTCGGCGCGCGATTCGCGTTTCGTCAGCGTTGGACACGGTCAAGCCCACACCCCACTACTGGTGTGCAGTTAGCCCGCACCTCGCTAGTGGGGTACAGGTTGCCCGGGGTGCGGCCGCACCACCCGTGGTGGGGTGCGACCACGCCGCACCTCCCCATGGGGGGTGCGGCCTGGCCGCACCCCCCCCCCCCCCCCCATGGGGAGTGCGGCCACCCCCCCCCCCCCCCAATGGGGGGCGCGGCCAAACTGCACCCCCATGTTGGGGTGCGGCAAAACCGCACCCCCCACGATGGGGTGCGGCCGAGTCCCCCCGTGCCTTGTAGGGGATGCGACCGAAACCGCACCCCCTCGACAGGCGATGTCGGGGCCCGTTTTCTCCTTGGTGCGCATTTCCCTATTTCTTGAGTGGCGCGACTTTCGGGGGGCACGTTCTCACTTTCATAGCAACTGTCTTCCAATCGCACTCGCTCAATCTCCGTTCGCTCGGAACGCTCTCGTGCTCGTTGCGCGCTCAAAACGCTATTGTGCTCGTTGTGCGCTCAGAGCGCTCCCGTGCTCGTTGCGCGCTCGTTGCGCGCTCGTTGCGCTCTCGTGCTCGTTGGGCGCTTAGAGCGCTCCCGTGATCGTTGCGCGCTCAGAACGCTTCCACGTTCCCGACACGCGCGCAGTTAACCTTTCTTAATTTCTCATATTGCAGGTCTCGTTCGTCACCTTCATCAACTTCAATGAAGCTGCCCGAACTGCCCGAAGAGCGAAACGGTCATTTATTTAAAATGGCGATCTGTGTGCTCCAAATCGACCAGTGTGATTCGCCTGACAGGTGGTTACGGTGGTTACGACGACAAAATTACCAGGTTACCCCCGACCAAAGCTATAAAAGGAGCACAGGGCCTTCATTTCAAGACACCTTGATTTCTGCACCTGAGAGAGCTCCGTTTAAGATTTTCTCTGAGTTCTCCTTCGGTGCTCAAAGATTTCCTTCTCGGGCTTCGAAGATCTCCTTCGTGGACTTGGAGATTTCCTTCGCTCCAGAAGAACATCTTCCTAAGTGATTCGGGAATCCTTCGAATCCCGAAATGCGACTAAGTGTTCTCACTACCGTTCTCAGAAGAAGAAATACTTAGTTTTTCGAGAGGTGGTCTGTCACCCTAGGAGTTCTCTCTCTCTCTATCATTGTAACAAGCAACGATCTGTCGCACTCGAGTTCTTAATTTCTAAGTGTAACCCCCCAGCAGATAGTGGAAGTTGGCCGTCACAGCTCCAGCCGAGTGGTTTTTCACCCTTTCCGGGTTTTCCACGTTAAAAGTTTTCGTGTCACTTACTAATTTACTCATTAACTGTTTGTGCACTCGGTTCGCTTCTGAGCTAAGGTGGTTTCAATTCGACCGGTCTACCAGAGCGACCCGTAACAGTATCGTGTCGTCTGTGGGAACGATGTTCCCAAAACTCTGCGAAGACTTTCCAAAGTCAGAATTCACTTCGCAGCAATACTCGTAACTGATGGCAATGGCCAGAAGGAGTGCCTGCACCATTGAAGGATAATTCCAGAGGGGCGCGTCGATACAGCTCCCTCGCATTCACTCATAAACGCTCCTCCCGCGGAAGAAGCAGGAAATGCTCCCATGATAACGCTGGAAGGGCGGATGCGTCAAGTGGAGGAGCATCAAACCGAGATGCTAACCCTACTAAGGAACCTCGAGGTTCCTCGAGCTCCCGCTCCACCTCTTATGTCAAATGCTCCGCTCCATCCAGCCCCGATCCATGATCTGATCGAAGCGGCGGCTCGGGAAGATAATGTCCCAGAAGAACTTTCGGATGCAGCAAGCTTCGCTCATCCCGCTCGAGCACCAGAAGACGACCACTATCACCAACGTCAAGAAAGAATCGGCCCTCCGCGAGCAGTAGCAAGGGACACTCGAGAAGAAATCTACGTCGTAATAGCAGAAGAGTACGGTCAGGTTGGGCGGCGTGCATCTTTCGCTCGTCTTCCCCTGCACAACGGGTCCCCGTCAGCGCCTCACGTTCTGGCTCACACAGTTCCCCATGGCTTCAAGCTCCCCAACATAGAGATGTTCGATGAGATGGACGACCCACTGAAGCATGTCAACCATTTCACTATTATCATGAGAATCTACAAACGCTCCAGATCAACTCATATGTCAGGTGTTTCCAATAACCTTGAAAGGACAAACACGCAATTGGTTCCACTCTTTGCAAGAAGGAGCCATAAACAGCTTCACAGAGATGGCGCGACAGTTCACAGACCAGTTCATCGCCAATCGCAGAATTGTCCGAGACCCCTCTCATCTTTCAGGAATCCGCCAGGACAACGAAGAAACTCTTAGGGATTTATTTCGCCGCTTCACCATAGAGGCCAGACAAATCCCAGGGGTTGATCCCGAGCTCCTGCGGGCGTCTTTCTTGAGGGCTCCGTCCAAGTGGTTTTTACTCAGCCTTGATGCGAGAAACTGTGCACAGCTACCCAGAACTCGTTCATCGAGTCGAGGCCCAGATTGCAGCTGATGAGGCAATTGAAGCGCACCGCCAACAGTTTGAGGGGAGCTCAAAGAGGAAGAGGGAAGAGCCGCCACCGCAGTCGATTCCCAATAAGAACAACAAGCATCGCGACAACCCCAACCGAGACCGAGGATCTCGCCAGCATCAGGACTACACTCCCCTAAACACTACCAGAACTAACGTTCTTCTGGCCATCCGTGATAGCAACACGCTTCGCAGACACAGTACTGAAGGCTGCAATCGGTTGAAGGAGGAAATCGAGCGTCTTGTCCAGCAATGCCTCCTCGGAAGGTTTTTACTAAACCAAGTCCCGAACTAGCATGGACCTCAGGCTGACAATCCAGTATAGTACAACGGCGTACCCCCGTCGCGGATGAGCCAGAGGTACCAAGCAGGGGAACTTTCCCCCTAGTAGAGCGCATACATCTCGTGTTTCATCTATCATCAATTTCTGTTTTTGCTTCTTCCAGATTTTCGCTTTTAAAACAGTAAGTCGTAAGATTGTACTTATGCGCATGTACCCATTGTGTATTTAAAATTACTATTACTATTTTCTGGCTCCATTAGCGATATGAATCATCTAAAATGAGGCTACAAAAATTAAGGCCACGACCTTCAGCACCACAACAAATCACCCAAAGTTTTATTGATAGGATAATAGAGATTTTCTTGAAGTAAAAGTATTCAACTCGCCCAGATTTTTATATGACTTAGTTTTTATAAGCAAATACTACTCCCATCAAGTTTGTAGGCATTGTTTTGCTTGTCATTGTCATTTGTAGACATAGTTTTGCTTCCATCAAGTTTTTGGCGTCGTTGATGGAAGCAAAACTATGTCTGCAAACGACAACGACAAGTGTACCGTGTCCGGAGTAGTATAAGCTTATAAAAACCAAGGTCGTATAAAAATCCGGGCGAGTTGAATATTTTTACTTCAAAAAAATCTTTATTATCCTATCAATTAAACTTTGGGTGGTTTGTTGTAAGAAAAGCTAGATGGATTAAAATGAAGATTAAAACAATACTTTTAAAGACTAACACTCGATCTTTGAGTCACCTCAAAAATAAAAAATAATAAGAAAGAATAAAAATCACACTCTCTTAAAAAATTGCTTTGACCGTGGAGGTTCCCGATTTATGAACGCACCTCTCTCGGGGAATACGTCCACCAGAGATTAGGTTGATCAACTGAACTCTCGCTCTATAATTGAAACCCCTAAACTCGCTTTAACGTGGTGAACCCCTCTATGGATTTGACTCCAATCCGGAAGATTTATGTCGTCCTCCCTCGAAGATTGCATGCAACTCTCTTTATCCTTAAGTGATTGATTCACATTACGAGCCTCTCGGCTAACTAAAGTACGAAAATAAGAATTATATATCGAAAATATAATCTCGCTACCTTAAAATCAATGATAAATCTTAAGCATTTTAGAAAAGAGAAAGAGCAATTATTTTAAATTATTCCTTGGATCATCTCGATCGAGTACTAATAATAATTTAGTTACTCATAGAGATTGAGGAATCAATAAAAATAAAAGAGTTCATGATGAAAGTAATAATAGAATAAGAAGAAAAAAGAACTATTTTATTGATTTTGCAAGGAAGAGAATTATAAGATATTGAATTAAAAATTACAAAATATTGAATGGAAAGCACAATTGCAAGAAGAAAGAGAAGTACAAGAATACTTAAAACAAGAAAATAATACAAGAAATGAAGACTTGATCTCCAAAATTTGTCTATCTAAGTTCTGGAGGACCTGACTTTAAATAGGCTGAAAATTGAGGTTACACGCCCTTTGGTCACGCCTGTGACCAAAGGCGTGTAAGAGGCGTGATCTACTGGTGCGAGAAAGACGCCTTTTGGCTTCATTGTGGGCATTGCGTACGTGTCACACCCCTCGGTCACGCCATGACCGAGGGTGTGTAACCTTCAAAATGTCGCTGGCGGGAAAACTTCGGCGGGAAAAGGCGCGGGAGAGTTCTGGTCACGCCTGTGACCTGGAGGAGTGTAACTTTAATTGACGTGGCAGGATGTTCTGGTTGTTGGAGGCGGGTCGCGACCGTGACACTAGGTCACGCCCCTATGTCACGCCCGTGACATGGGGGCGTGTAACTGGCGAATCTTCTCGGAATGAGCTCAGGGTGGCGGCAGCAGATCTGGAACATATCTTAGGTTGTCACGCCCTAGGTCATGGATTCAACCATGTTCTCTTCCACCATGTTCGGCGGGCGTCCAACACGGTAGCGGACTTATGTGCTAACCTGGCTTTCTCTTATTTTTTTGTGGTCTGCTCCTGATTTCACACACCCAGATTTCCTTGAGCTAGTCAAGAAATATCTGGATGGTGTGCTCCCCTCTGGCTAGTTGTATCTTTTTATTTTTTTCTTCTATTTTTAATGTGAATGCAATCTTTCAAGGAGAGCAATACCTAAACATCAAATTCTGAAAAGGTTGGTAGGATGATTGCTCACCAAAATAGTGCCTTTCTCTAAAATCCTTCTCGGACGTATCCAAGTCGGGATGGCTTCCTTAAGGGTTTTCATTCAGAGAAGACATCTTTAGTAAAGCCATCCTAACAACACCTCTCTGATTAATCATGACAACAGTCATGATGACGATGCGAGTTCCAGAGAACCATTCATTTTCTCAAGTAGCGTAGACAGCACACATAATTAAAGTAGCTCATATGTGATATTCATGATAAAAATTCATAATCACACTCAATCAAGCCACCTTTCCTATCCAACCATTATTCTATATCCAAGGCAACATTTAGTCTTAAGTACCCCTTCGACTCTATATGTAGCTGTAAAATATAAGGAAGGAACGCAAATCATGTGATTCTTCTCCTTTGGAATTATAACTTATAATTTGAACTTTATAAGGAAAGTTCTTCAATGAATAGTTTACTCTTATTTATTCAACGATGCACAATATTTAATTTATAGGGATAATAAAAAGAATATAATTACTCAATCCATTGGATAAAAAAGCGGTGATCTAGATCGTGCTATGGATTCACTCCATTTGGTCTAATATCAGCGTGGATATTTTATTATTTTATCAAAATAGCTCAAACATGCACATATTTGTTCATAAGTACATACGAGTGACAGATACGTGGCTTCGCTCCTAAGGCCAACCGCGACAGCATCTCGACTGTGGTAGACTCTAATTATTTAATGCTACTTATAATAAACATAATATCAATTAATGTGAAAAGTAATTATACATCACTTTTCAATTTTTGTTAAAAAAAATCATCTTGGTGCACATATCATCATGCATCTCAAATCAACATTAATAAAGTTGATTGGTTTAATGAGCATTTCTCGAAAAGATTGTTGACATGCCTAATAACATCATACCATAATAGAGTTAGAATCCGCTAACAGAAACTACTCACAAGGATGGAGAGAAGAGGCCTTCGGCCTTCCTCTCCCTTGCGGCAAGGGGGGTTTGGCGGCGGTGGTGGGGGCGGCAAGGAGGATCTGGTTATGGTAATGGTGGCGTGTCTCAGGCGCACCGGGCGGCAATGGTGCTTGGCAATAATAGGGGCGGAGGCAACCATTGGCGGGATGGTTCTGGCCAGCGTGGGCGTGGGCGGCTTGGGCTGGATGCGGCTGGCAGCAGCCTTGCGGATGGAGGCCGGCTTCGGGATCGGTCTCCGGGCTCGATTCGTGGAGGACAACGCCTCTCCTGGGCGGATGAGGCGGCGCCCATCCAGCAACCCACCGGTGGACCTGGGCAGTTCTTGCCATTGGCGGAGGCGGGCGGCTCTTTGGAGAGCTGTGTTGCAGCCCAGATTCGGGGCAAATCTGTTGCGCCTTCTTTGGAAGATGATGGTGGATCCCAATCAGGTATGTCGGGCAACCTTGATGATGTGTTGATTGATGAGGAGATGGAGCCTGGTGAGGGCGAGGAGGAAGGGGAACTTGCTGATGTGCAAGGTAGTGCTGCAGTTTTTGAACATGCAAACCGCATGCCAGCTGCTCGACGAAATGCCGCCTCCAGTTCTGCGGCGAATTCGGTCCGTTTTGGGGCACCTGCTGCCCCGTCTTGGCAGCATAAAGACCCTGCTGCCTGCCACGACCCCTCCTTGGATGCGCCCTCGTGTAGCATCCCGCAGCTTGGCACCCGCACTGAAGATGTTCGACAAAATGCCGAGGCGCATTTCCGCCCCCCCTCGGCTTGGGACCGCAAGGGTGTTGTGCCGCTCGGTGACATTCCAGGGCTGGACGACATTGCTCCGGATGGGTCGCCCATTGCGATGATTGACGAGGTGGCGGCGCGCACTTTGACGGATATTTCGTTCTCCGTGGTTGGCAAGTTCTTGGGTCGGCGGTTGCCCGCGCATGTTATTGAAGCGGAGCTTCGAAAACGCTGGGAGAGATTTGGCGTCTTCCGTTTCTTATTGCTAAGAGCGGACTGTTTTTTATGTATCTTCTTGACCGCGGAGGCCCGGGACTGTGTTCTTCAAGGTGGCCCTTGGTTTCTCAATGGATGTATTATTGGTATGGATGAGTGGACGCCGGGCTTTGACCCCTCTTCATTCAAAGGCCTGTCGTCGCCTGTTTGGGTGCGGCTTCCGCACCTCCCGCTGCTGTTTTGGGGCCGCTCTAACATTGCCCGCATTGCGGCCCGGGTGGGTAAACCGCTTTGGATTGACTCGACGACAAACGATTGGGGTAGGATGGAGTATGCTCGCGTCTGCATTCGTCTGGATCTGTCCAAGCCTCTTCCCAGTGGGGTTGAAGTTATGAGCACCTTTATGAATTTTGTGCAGGACGTAGAGTATGAGGGGCTCCCAACCTTGTGCTCTTTTTGTGCCTGTGTTGGCCATGGTGATGGGGTGTGTCTCCCTCCGCCGCAAGTACAGCGCCCTGCTCCCCCCCAGCCCGCCCCTCCCATCAAGTTGCTCCTCCGCCTGCTCCCGCCCCTCCTATGCCGCAGGGACAACCTCCAGCTGATGGCACGATGCCGGACGGTGTGCTCGGATCCGTTCCTTGGAGTGTGGTCAAGCAGCGTCGCCGCGGGGTCGGGAAGACCCCGCTTCAGCATCCCGCCCCTCCCGTCCAGCCCGCCCCGGGTCGCCGCCCCCCCCCCCCCCCCAGCTGCTGTTGTGCGGCCCCCTGCTCCTGCCCAGCCTCCGGAGCTGCGTGGGCTTGTTCCTCGTGAGGCCTGCCCGCCAGGGGTGCCGAACCCGCAGGCTTTATCCCTGCTGCCTGGTGATCCCTTGGACAGCACCGAGTCGGATTTGGAGAAGCTTCCCGATGCAGCTGCGGTGATTGGGACAGAGTTGGTCCCCTTCTCCATGGATGCTACATCGGCACCAAATGCACCTCGGGTGCACCGCGCGAATGCTGCCCGGGAGGCTATCTACCCTCTTGAGCCACTGCAGTGATTGCGCAATCTGATTTTGGTTCTCACAAGCGTCCAAGGGATGACTGTTTTACCGACGACGGGGACGCGTCCTCTCCAAGGGGCCCATGACGAGCCTCCTTTTGTGGAATTGTAGGGGGGATCGGAAGCCAGCTACTGGCATCTTCTCCGCGATCTCATTGTGCGGTGGGGGGGTTCCCTTGGTTGGTTTGTCTGAGACGATGGTGGAGGATCTTTCAAGGCGTGATGTGGATCGGTTGGCGGGTAGGAATTGGGATTTTGTCCATCAACCGTCAGCTGGTAGGTCGGGGGGTATTGCGGTGCTGTGGCGGAGTGATGTGGTTCAGTTTGTGCCAGTTTCTCTATCTCGGCAATGCGTTATTGGAGATGTTACTTTCCCTGATAAGCGTTGTTGGCGTGTGGTGTTCGTTTATGCGAATAAGGATGCTTGTATTCAGAGACAGTTGTGGTCTCTGCTGGAGCAGTTTGCGACCCCGGATCTCCCGATGCTGGTGGGGGGGGGGGGTGACTTTAACTGCCTGTTGCGGCCGGAGGAGCGGCGCGGTATTCGACCCTTTGTGTATTCTCAGGGGCCTCTGGAGATGGATGCGGCTCTGGCGGATCTGGACCTGCAGGAGTTGGGGTTCACGGGCCCGACCTTTACTTGGTGTAACAATCAGCCCAGGCTTGGGCGTGTGTTGGGGCGCTTGGATCGGGGTTTTGTCAACTCGGTGGGTCTGGATGTTATTCCATTAGGCACTGTGCGGCACCTACCTCGTGTTGGCTCTGACCATTGTCCTCTCCTCGTGGCTTTGGGGGCGATGCAGGCTGCGCGACCAACCAGGTGGATCAGGTTTGAGGATACTTGGCTTTCGTACCCGATGGTGCGGAAGGTGGTCTCTCGCTCTTGGCTTAAGGCGGATGTTGGTGGCAGTGCGGAGGTTCTACAACGGAAGTGTCGCCGTACCCTTCAGACCCTTTTCTTTTGGAGCAAGAACAAGCTCAAGGATCTGGGGGCCCGGAAGGAAACGCTGGAGGCGGAGATTGTGGAGCTCCAACGGTTGGAGATCTTGGATGGTGGCATCTCGGAGGACCAGACCCGAGCTCTTATTGCGGCGGTTAAGGAGCTCTTGAGCACTCATGCTAGGTTGGCCACTTGGTGGAGGCAAAGGGCCAAGGTGCAGTGGATCAATGATGGTGATACGAACACCCACTATTTTCACTCCATTGCTTCTGCGCATCGGCGCGGGAATCAGATCTCTCAGGTTGAGCTTGAGGATGGCTTCCTTGTTGAGGATCCGAAAGATATTGAGGCGGCTTTCTTAGACTTCTTTGATCGGAAGTGGGAGTGTGCACCTCCTGTCCTTGATGGCTGGCCTCTCCTGCCATCCTCGCGGCGGCTTGATGGTGAGGCGGCCTCCCTGTTGCTGAAGGAGGTTTCTGTGGAAGAGATTTGGGGCGTCATCAAGGCCATGAAGGCCAACCGTGCTCTGGGCATGGACGGTATTACTGCTTCCTTTTTTGTCCATTTCTGGCCAATTGTGCGTTCCACTGTTTGCAGGGCCATTTGCGATTTCTTTGCTCTTGGTCGCATGCCCAGCGAGTGGAAGGATACATTGGTGGTACTCATTCCGAAGTGCCCCAATGCATCTCGACCGGACCGCTTTCGGCCTATTAGTCTTTGCCAGACCATCTATATGGTGGCGGCGAAGATCCTTGTGGATCGCATGAAGGGGCTCCTTCCTTCTCTTATCTCTGAGGAGCAGGGGGCCTTTGTTCCTGGCCGCTCTATTTCCCACCAGTGCTTTATCGCTCAAGAGGTGGTGCACAAGCTGGCGACCTCGACCTCAATAACAGGATTCCTCGCATTGAAGGTCGACATGGAGCAGGCGTACGACAAGATGTCGTGGGAGACGCTGCGGCGGGGTCTGGACATGTTTGGGTTCCCGGAGAGGTTTGCTAGATGGATTCTGCAGTGTGTAGAGGGGCCGCAGTTTGCACTGCTTCTCAATGGGCGACGTACGAGGTGGATCAAGGCGAGTTGCGGCTTTCGGCAGGGCTGCCCCTTATTACCTTTTCTGTTTGTTTTGTGCTCTGAGCTGCTCTCGCTTGCCTTCAGTCAGCGGGGGAACTCACTGGGCGTTATGGTGGCGGCCTCTGGCCCACGGATCTCTCATTTGTTGTACGCTGACGACATCTTCATCACCTCGGATGCCACCACGTCGTGTGTGGATCAGTGTTTTGCTGTGTTGCAAGAGTACTGCTCCTGGACTGGGCATCAGATCAACAGGTCGAAGTCCATGGTCATGTTTGGCAAGTCCACCCATAGGTGGCAGTGTACCAGGCTGACTCACCGTTTGGTCTTTCAGAGGGTCTGCGAGTTCACTTACTTGGGCATTACACTGGCTATGCGTAAGTTGAAGCGCTCCGACTTTTCACACCTGCTTCTGAAGGTGGCGGAGAAGGTTCGTGCTTGGGGGAACCGACACCTATCCTTGGCTGGTCGGGCCACCCTCGTCAACTCGACGATGTTGGCCACGCCGATGTTCCTTTATACACACTGTCACGTGCCTCGCTCGGTCCAGGAGTCTATAGAGCGGTTGGCGCGGTTTTTTCTGTGGCAGAAAGGCCCCTCCCAGCGTGGGATGCATTATGTTAGCTAGGAGCACTGTTGCTCTCCAGTGGCCGGGGGAGGGCTTGGGTTCCATGGGGTAAGTAGATGGCAGGGCTCTTTACGGGCAAAGTTCGTCTGGGAGTTGATGCAGTAGGGTTCTTCCCTTTTCCACAGGGTGATTTCTGCTCGGTACACTAACCATCTTTGGCGGGAGGGGGTCACTCGACGCGACTCTCCGGTGTGGCGGCTCATCAGGGATGGTGCCGAGTGCCTTTGCCCTCTGCTTCGCTGGAAGATTGCGGATGGGGAGTCTGTGGATGTGCTCGCTCATGCTTGGATTCTCGACCGACCTTTGTCTCAGTGGCCCACTTTTGCTGACTACGGCGCGCTGGAGTCGATCCCGATGTCAGCTTTTGTGATGCCTGGTGACGGGTGGGATGCTTCCGCTCTATCTCAGTTTTTTGGGCCGGACCTTGTTGAGCTCATCCTCCAGATCCCTCTTCACAGCTCGCAACCCCAGGACAGGCCGGAGCTCTGCACCCGCCTCAGCGGCCAATCAGTTGCCTCCCTTGCTTTCATGGCCCAGTTCGATGGGACTCGTACGGATTTCAGCTGGCTTCGGAAGCTGAAGCTTCACCCGCGGGAGCGGATGTTTTGGTGGCAGCTTCTCTGGGATGCTATCCCCACCCGTGCGTGGCTTGCCCGTCGGGGTCTTTCTGCTGAGCGTGGATGTCCTTGGGGCTGCACTTTAGAGGAGACCCAAGACCATCTGGTCTCGGACTGCTGTTGTCTTGTGGCCATCCGGGCCGCTCTTCGGCGATGGGGCTACAGTATTCCCTCATTCTCCAGTTGGGAGACTGTGCGTGACTTTCTCTCCTCCGCCTCTGCCGGTGCACTAGGTACGACGCGAGTTTTTTGCTGTGCGGTTTACCAAGCATGGCGTGTCCGCAATGCCAAGGTTCACCATGGGGAGGTGGCGACCTTTACGGTTATGGCAGCAACCATCGTTGAGAACCTCTCCATTTTGCATACTCTACCAGCACAGGGGCACTGGGGTACCACCCAGCCTCACCGGATGTCGACACCACTCTCTTGGTGCCCCCCGCCCCCTGGATGGATAAAGTTCAATGTGGATGGTTCGCTTTCCTCGTCTGGGCTTGCTGGGCTTGGGATGGTGGCTCATGACGATCGAGGCGCTCTTGTCTTTGCTGCTGGGATCTTGATGCTGCATTGGGATCCTGGGGGAGTGGAGCTGGCGGCGATTTTGGCGCTGAAGGATCAGATTGCCCCTTCTTTATATGGGACTCGCGGAGCTATTATAGAGGGCGATTGTCGTACCCTTATGGATAGCTGTGCTGCTGGGATGAGACGGGGTGACTGGAGCGTGACAGTGGATGGCGACGAGGACTTCTCATTTCTGAGCGGCTTTCCCCAGCTTCAGTTCCAGCATATTAGCCGTGAGGGCAATAGAGTTGCTGATTTTTGTGCGCGTTTTGCCCTTCAGGGAAATTTTGTTTGGCTGGACGTTGATAGCACCCAGACTGAGTTTGCCGAGCTTGTTCGGGTGGACTTAGATGACATGCTTTAGTTTTTTTTTCTTTTTGGTTTTTAATTACATGCTATTTGCATCTTTCAAAAAAACAATAGATTTAGAAGCTCTACTAAAAACTTTTTATATTTTATGAATTTTCATCAATATTTTTAATTTTGGGATATTAGCGAGCGGGCTGCGCCCGCATTCGAGCGGGCTGCGCCCGCATTCGAGCGGGCTGCGCCCGCATTCGAGCGGGCTGCGCCCGCATTCGAGCGGGCTGCGCCCGCTTTCGAGCGTGTTGCGCCCACATACGACAGTACCCGACCGACGACGGCGGGCTTCGCCCGTAACAGATACATATGAGTACTAAAAATGACCGTAAAAAATATACATCAATATTTCAATATTTATTTTGTAATAAAATATTCATATATACATAAAAACTTTTTATATAAATATATACGAGCAGCTCCGCACGGGCTTCGCCCGTGCTCGCTGACTCTTAGCAGGCTGCGTCCGCATTCGAGTCGATTGTGCCTGCATACGACACAGTACCCGATCGGCGACGGCGGGCTTCCCCCACAACTTATATATATGAGTACTCAAAATGACCGTAAAAAAATATACATCAATATATTATAATTATTTTTTTCAAAAATATTTGTATTTAAAAAAAAATTATTTTAAAGTGAGCTATTATATTTTAAAATGAGTTTTTAGAGGCATAATGATTACCCACCTTAGTAGTTGTAGGAGGTCTACTAAAAAGTTTTTGAATTTTATGAATTTCCATCATTATTTTTATTATAGTGACATTGTGTAATTACGCAAATAGCCATTATATTTTATGAATTTCCATTTTTATCCTAATATATGTTAAGTCGAGTAAAAGAATGAGGCTATATTTGGCTATTTTGAATGTTACACCAAAGACAACCTCTTGTATATAGTAGTTATAGATATATAATAGGTTTATGACAATATCCTATTATAGGTGTAGAAGTTCTAGTCAAAACTTTTTAGATTTGATGATTTTTTTGATTGGAATATTATGTAATTACATAAACTGACATAAGATTTATATAATTATAAAATTTTATTAATATATATTAATTAAAAAAGAAGATTATATTTGATATATTTTGAATATTTCAGAAAGATAACTTTACTTTTATTATAGTAAAAGATAAATATAAATATAAATATGTATTCCATAATACTAATAATTAATTACATTGTCCGCTCTTTCACTTTTGTTCCCTGCATCTTCTTCGTCCTCTTTCTGTGGCAGCGAACGACTCGTCGATCGCGACATGAGTGCCGGCGAGCTGCTCGGAGTAGAGCCCCCCGAACTCAAATTTCCTTGTGAGCGTCCTCTCCCCTCATTCCATTTTTCTGTTCTTTTCTCTCAGTTCTCTTTCTGGATCTGCTCACCTTTCAAATCTTTTATCCGGATTTTAATGAAAACTCAAACCTCTCTCTTTGGTGTCTTCATGAACAGTCGAATTAAGGAAGCAAATATCCTGCTCCCTTCAGATATCCAACAAAACTGATGATAATATTGCTTTCAAGGTGATTATTCTAATATCTCCATTCGTTTTCCGTAATAAACTACTTCATAAGCCCTAAACCTAAGTTAATTGTTTGATTACATGTCAGTTGTTGTGATGTTTTCGTGATTTTCTTCTCGTGAGGACGATATTTTTGTTGTTTTAGGTTAAGACGACAAACCCTAAGAAGTATTGCGTGAGGCCTAACAATGGTGTTGTCTTACCTCAATCCACCTGTGATATCATCGGTATGTGTCGATCATAAATTTTTCAAGAATGTTTGTTTCGGAAACTATAATTAGATCCTCAAGTTTGTTTGTTGGGAGAATCAGTTACCATGCAAGCACAAAGGGAACCTCCTGCTGATATTCAATGCAAGGATAAATTTCTTGTTCAGAGTGCTGTCATTGATCCGGCCACCACGACCAAGGATATTACTGCAGAAATGGTGATTTTACTCTACAGAAATATATGTTCTGTTTGGGACAATGGTGCGAGAGTGGTGGCGGTAGTGGACATAATTACGAAAAGGCTAGTAGCATTTGGGTAGAAGTGACCACAAACACCATTTCCCCCAAATGGAGTTTTAGGTCAAGACGCCGAAGCGGAATTTGGATCAAAAAAGCTATCACGATAGTTTAAAACTTATGTAAACCGCCACCGCTATGTTTACTTCCACGAATTCACGCCGCCGCCACTCCACTGCTGGCTCAAAAAGAGCCATAGATTTCTTAGATGGTTGGAATCTTGGATTGTTAATCTGTTTTTGTTTCTTGTAGTTTTCTAAAGAGTCAGGCAATAAGGTTGATGAGGTCAAATTGAAAGTTGTCTACATATCTCCTCCTCAACCACCATCACCTGTTCATGAGGGATCTGATGAGGGCTCCTCGCCCAGGGCATCTATTTCCGAAAATAGTAATGTGAATGCATCTGAACCAGTTGTTGTGAGTGTTTGAAATGTTGATTATGAGTTTTCTTGTTAGCGGGCCTTGGATTTTATTCCATTATTGTGCTATTATTGCAGCAAGAGAGGGCATATCGAGAAGAAAAGCACCCACAAGTGAGTATTTTTCATTTGTTACATTTAAGCTAATTCGTTGTCCTTCAAGACCATGCACAATGGATCCGGTCTTTCTCATTTTTTTCGAATTATTTTTTCTAATCTATTTATGCTCATAATTGTATAAATAGCCAGTGAAAGACAAGTTATTTATATTTTATTGGTTTTAGAGCTATGCAAAAAAACGAAAAAAAAAACCTATGTGATGAGAGAAGTTTAGGAATATTCTTTTTAATTTAATTTTTTCTATACCAAGATATTTCCCATAGTGAGTGCTTTAAATATCTGGGATCGATAATTCAAAAAGATGGAGGTGTAGATAAAGATGTGATACATAGAATCCAAGCAGGTTGGTTGAAGTGGAGAGGCGCGTCTGAGATCTTATGTGATCGTAAAGTACCATTAAAACTTAAAGGCAAGTTTTATCGTACTGCAATTAGGCCAGCAATGCTCTATAGTTCTGATTGCTGGGCAGTGAATGGTGTACATAAGCAAAAAATGGGAGTTGCGGAGATGAGAATGCTTAGGTGGATGTGTGGTCACACGAGACTAGATAAAATTAGGAATGAATGTATCAGGGATAATACAGGAGTGACACCAATTGTAGAGAAGATGCGAGAAGCTCGATTAAGATGGTTCGGACATGTACAAGGAGACCATTAGAGGCACCTGTTAGGCGTTGTGAGAGTTTAGTCACTAGACATGTTAAACGGGGGAGGGGTAGACCAAAAAGACTTGGAATGAAACTATAAGAATTAAGAAAAGATATGATGTACTTAGGCTTCGTTTGATTTGGCGGTGGCGGGAGCAAGCGGCGGGTGGAGACGTTGGGTTGGGATCGGAGGGGAGGAGGCGGGGCTCAAAATGGAGCGTTTTGCTCCATTTCGCAGGGCACGGCGGGAGGAGATGCGGCAAACGCCACCGCCGGGCGTTTGGTTACCCGCCTTGCGACGGCATTTGCCGCAAACGCCGCCTCCAAACGCTGCGCCAAACGCCTCCAAACGCCCCCGACCGCCACTGTTTCAGCAAGCTGCATTTGTTTCAACATCTGCTGTTTCCGCAAGCCGCCGCCGTTGTTTCCCCCATCCTCCAGCCCTGCTCATCGACACACATTTCCATCTCCAGCCGAAGCCGCTGTTGCCGCCCCAACGCTTTCCATTCCTGCACACCGTCGTCTCCCAAAAATCGTCGCACCGCTCGTCTCCTCCCTACGCACGCGTCCAGGCGGAACGTCTCTGGCGTGCCTTCTAGCGCAACTTCCAGCACCTCACCGTCCAGGCTTCTAGCGCCGCACCTTCCAGCGCACCGTCCAGCGCACGTCTCCTTCCAACACACGTCTCCTCTGCTTTCCCTCGAGCCCCGCACATCAACGCCATCATGCCCGTTGTCCCCCTATATCTTTTTTTAATTTTTTTTCTTATCTGATCCTCCAATCTCATCAGCCAGCTTCATCTCTCCTCTCCTAGTACAACCCCCTCTCCACTTGATTGCTTTTTATTATTAATTCTTATTGAATTAATAAATTAATGAACTAAGTATGATGAATATGCGATTATGCAATATAAAATTAAGTGCCGCGGACGAAGCCGACCTTTGTTCGAAGTTGTGGAAAACGCTGAAGTCCTTTCAGGCTTCCGCCTCTCGCCTTAACACCACAATCGACAAATTGGTGACGTCGGGACACGTCGGACTTCCGCCTTTTCTATTGTCGGCGCCCTCCCAGCTCGTGCACTCTACCGCCATTTGCCGCACCGCTTGCCCACCGGTGCGACCGCCGATTCCGCCAGTTGTCTCTACACCGCTCGCCGAGGTTCTTCACGCTCCACCATCACATCCGGTGAATTCTGCTCCGCGGTTTTCCTCAGCCTCCTCCCCGGCCCATTCTGACCGTCGCCCAAAGCCGTTTCCACCGCCGACCGTTCCGCCGCCTGCGCCACCGGCCCCTGCCTTGCCGGTCCCTCCAGCCACGTCGCCTTCTGCTCTACCGGCCGCCTCATTCCCGGTTTCCGCTCTGCCGCCTCCGACCACGCCGCTGACTCTGCCGTCGGCCACTACTTTGTTGGCCCCCTCGACCGCCTTGGCGTTGCAGCCACCTTCCAGCCGTGGTTCGCCGCCGCATCGCCAGTCCCGCCGGACCCCTCATACTGCCGACCGCTACTTCGTCGGCCATCCTGCCAGTTCTACCTCCTGTTGCTCCGCCGGACCAGTCAGACCCATTGCTTCAGCCGCTCGTCCTTCTGACTGCGACGACGCTACCCCTCGGGGTCAACACCACGACGACACGCTACCGGGCGCTATTTTGGCGCTATTTTGGCGCGAGATCAAGGAGCCCGAGGAGCCGAGCTTGTATTTGGAGTTCAAGCTTGTGGGCAAGCTCGATGTCAAGGACGGATGGAGTTTTATGTGTTATGGTCCTCCGTTAGTATCTTATTATTATTATTATATATGTCGTGTCGTGTTGTATTGAGTCATAGTCGTCATTATTAGAGCTGTCGTAACATTTTAAGTATTTTCAATATTGTATGCATCTTGATGTAATTACGGGGTTGCCCCTGGGGGTTCTATATATTAGACCCAGTCTTATATTTTGAACGAAATTAATGAAGAAAGAAACTTTCCCTTCTCTCTCTAATTCCTCTCTCTCTTTAAGCTCTTCTTTCCTTCCTCCACCCTCTAGGATTTCATCTTCTCTCATCTCCTCTTCCACCATTTCTAGGGCTTGCCCGTGTATCCCCGCCTACAACGATATCAACTAAACAAACCCATAACATCATGATTAAAGATAGGGCGCAATGGCGACAAAGGATCCATATAACCGACCCCACTATAGCGGGATAAAGGCTTGAGTGTTGTTGTTGTATTTAATTTTTCTATATTCTTATGACAATATGCTCCTTCCATGTTTCTAGGATTGCTTTGCGCTAGATAGTATCTCTGTTTTATGTTGCATGTGACATTTGACTTGACAACTAGTACAATCAAACTGATGATAGTATATTGCTTGACACTCTTATTTCTTTGAGCCTTCAAATTCTCAGTTTGATAATGAACTTAGAAATGGTGGTAGAAAATAAATTTTGTTTGTTAAGTTGGAGTCTAATTTCAGTCATGTGGGGTTGCATTCAGCTAGATTTGGGACATTCAGCTAATTTTGGGACATTTAGTACTTGCTAGGCTACTGGCTAACTGGACCTTTTAGTTCTCAAAGGGTAATGTCTGTAACATCTAAATTTTGTCACCTTGTATCATGGTGGACTACAATCTACATTATTTTCATTAGGCACAAACTAATCATTTGAATGGGTTTCGTAAATGGTTGATGTTATGTTGTTTTGGAAGTGTGAGACATTAGCAGTTGAACTTGGATAACTGACACGTTGATGCTAAGAGCAGAGGATGAGTCCCTTAATGTTTACCAATCAACGATAATTCAAATCCAATAATTGACAGAAGAATGCAAGAATAAAACTCAATTTTTGGTTCAATTTCCAAAAATTGACCTTAGAAATGCCCTAAGCCATATTTATAAATTTATTTTGGCTCAGGGAACAAGTTGATTTAAACGTAAAGCCATGAAATAAAGTAAATATACTAAATCAATTATGATTTTTCCCAATATGGATACAAACAAATCCTAATTTATTGGTGATGCCTCTGGTTTGACATTTTGTTGCTCCATCTTTGGCATTGTGCGCAGGAACATGATGCTCACATTAAGATGAGCTACATCATACTCCCCTTCATAAAAACATGTCCTTGATTTTGCAGTGGTGTGCACGAAAAGATCTCTCAAAAGTTTGCTCTTTTAGTGTTCATGATAGCTTGAGCCCACATATGTCACTTTTTTCTTTCTTAACTTTGGCATCATACTGTGTGTTTGGCTCGAGCTTTAGACCTCGTATGGGATCACATAATGTCTTCTCCAAACAAATCATTTGTGTGCAACTTAGATTCTAAATATTTTAGGATGGTTCTAAGGGTGTAAGTTCTTGCTTAAGTTACTGGTGATTTCATTACAATTTTTTGACTCATTTTGTTTCTTTTTTGCTATCAACTGATGACCCTCATTATTACTACTTGAAGAATAAACTTGTGTATCTGACTTCAACAACCAAGTTTGTTAAAACCTCTCTAGAAAAAAGGGGAATAATCTTGGAAGAGAAATCAAATAGGAAAATATGTCTTCAATATGAGATTCATTTGTCTTCTCATTTGAATTGCACATCGGGAAACTAATATGTATCCCCAAAATGGCTCAACATACTCGTATCAATTGAAGTGTTAGGCACCTAGCACCAGCACTCGACATCTAACACGATAGGTCATTGAAAGATCCGTTAGATAGAAGTAATTGTCATTAGTACTTTCTTCTATTCGGAAGTTTAACATGGGTGCGACGAGTGGTTCCTTCTCCGTCAATTGCAATTCGTCACTAGAGACCAATCTTCAACTTGGATCAATGAAATACACATGAAACTACTCTACTATCTAATCCAGTAATCTCATATGGAGTTATCTAGAAGTTTGATTCTACAAGTCATATTTAAGACAACCGACAAGCATCATACGGGGGATCAGCTATCAAGGGAGAAACTATCGTAGTTTCTATAAACCCATGTTATTCTCATTAGTATCCTTTTTTATTAATTATCACATGAATCGGGAGAAGCTCAAACCTTTAATATGATTTCATGTAACCTCGAAGGAGGAGGAATTTAGAATCTTAGTTTCTGGTTCTTACTCCTCAACACCCCATTGTAATTCAAGTATTTGGAAAAGTAGATTCTTCACATCTCTTGAGTAAGAGGAGAGACCTTAACGATAGAGTCAATACATTCATTTTCATGAGTTGGTAACTCATTATTGTCATGTCTAAAGCCATTCCTTGTTATGCTTGATTTCTTCCGCTTCAGAGAAACTTGAGTTGATTAAACTATAATTTTTATTGAGGAAAGCTACAATATCTACCCATTGCTAATTCACATCTTTCCCCTCAGCTTCGAGGGTTTCAATTTTTTTGTTAAGGATGCTGAATTTTCATCTTTTCCACAGGGGGCATCGCACTCCTTAAGGGTGAAATTGCGGCCTCTAGTAATTATGAAGATAAAATTATGAGTATGGATAACGGCAATACCGCGCGACGATTCGCTGCGAGTCTACTTGTGTCGACACAAGCCTTACTCACGACACAAGACTGAAGAGCCCACAAACTATGCTAGTGCAATCAATGTATCTTTATTTCAAGTATCATGTTAATATTCACTTTGCTTTATGTTTCTCATGTACAAGTAATCAAGTGTTGAGAAGTAGGCCTCTCCTAGTATATAAAGGAGGACCAAGTCATGTATGGACATCTTTTGTTTATTCAGTTAATGATCTATTAGAGAGGAAGGACCCAAAGTTCATCTCCTTTCTACTATAATTCTTGTCCAGTCCCTCGAGGGGGAAATCAGACTGAGCGATCGACGGACTGCAGTGGAGAGACCTGAGAAAGTCGACAGTCCTAGCTATCAACTGGTCCGACCTCCTTCCTCTTCCAGTGCTCTTCTCCCATCACCTAGCTCTCACATGCTGGCTAGGCCACATTTCGACCATACATTCCACTTCACACCCGATGTGACGAATCTCTGTTCTAAGACCCATAACTGCACGCGCCTCCAACGATTGTCGCCTAGAGACACTCCAATCTGCGCCCCAACGCCATCCTTGTGCATACCGGTGACTGGCAACATGTCCCGAGATAAGGAAGTGCCTCCCTCCATCAAATCGCTCTTGGATCGCATGTATCAAATCGACAATCTCTCCGACCTCCAAGTCGCCATTCACGACATCCACTCATCACTCTCCTTTGAAGAAGCTACACAACCAACTTCTTCACACGACTCTTCATTCTCCTTCACATGGCTCTTCATTCGGGAAGTGGTTCGTTAACATCGTTTTTCCCTCTCCATTGTGAGCGATAGTGACCTTTTGCTCATGATAGGTGATGTTTAAGAAGTAATGCACTAAGCTACGTTTTAGCACCGCCGTCACGCCCTTTATTCAGCGTGTGCATGATGACTGGCGGAGGAACATCAAGACTGAAGTAGGGGAGGTCTCTCCAAGGGGTCTTGCACAACCTTGGAAGGTCTCACCGAACCTCTTGAGCGATCTCACACAACATCCAAGGGGATCCAAAGACATCCTCAGAACTCACTTGGAGCATCAGAGGTCTCGACAATCCCATTCGCGAGATCTCTTCGAGCGGTCAATAGATTTCAAGCTGATCGCAAAACCACAGTTATTTGATGGTTGCCCGCTGGGCAGCCTCCCCCAAATCCTATAAATTCCCTTCATTTGTACGAGGGAAGACATCAGTTGCATTGGTTGGAGTTCCCATTTTGCCTAGACCTTTTTCTTGGTTTTAAGAGTTTTTATACACTCCCAGTTTTTATACACTCCCAGGCTAACTGGGGGTATCACCCCCCCCCCCCCCCCCCCCCTCTCTTCAGGTCCCTCCGAACACTTGAAATCAAGGGTTGTACTGCCGAGCACCATCGTGAGAAGGGCCACAACATGGGAGCTCCTTGGTGGAGTGACTGCTGTTCGAAGGGAAGTTGGGAGATCTCGTTGCGGCACGACCCAGACCAGTGATATCCGCCTGACCAGCTCTGGCAATTGCACCAACAAAGGGATACTTATGATCCATGACCAGAGGAATGCGCTATATCTCTCAAGCTGCGACACCCACCACAACCTCTACGGACAAGGACGCCTGATCTTCCTGATCCATCAATTTCTACCATGGAGTTAGACGAGCGACGTCCTGCACTCCTCTTACGAAGAAAGAAAAATGAAGATGAACGGTTTAAAAGTTGAACTTTAGAGAAGAAGGATCTCTCGGTGGCAAATTCTTAAAGGAAATACGTGAAGCAAACATGCGCAAAACTTTTCCTCAAAGATCCGAAGATAAGAAAAAGAAGGGGATCACAAGCATTTCCTCCAAACAAATGAGGGACCACCAATGTGGTGTGGTAAGTCTTTTATACCATTGATTCTACTTAATATAACCATGCCCGCATTATGGCGAATTGATGTAACCCAGAAATCTCGAAATTGAGTTTTAAATGTTAAATTTGAGCTATTTTAAAATATGCGGCGAAAGCGAGAATTTCACGAATAATATCCTACGATAACTTACCTAGGGTTCACAAATGCGCAAAAGAACTAACATTCAAACATATAATGAACACGATTTAACACTCCATCGTCATGAAAGAAAGAAATGAAAATGCGAGAATATGAAAATTGACGATAAATAAGTACTATGATAATTAGTGACAAGCTTTGAAATTCTATGACCAAATAAAAAATACGCATAAAATTATAATTAACATGCCATGAGCAGGAGAATGGTAAGAGGCATACCCTAGGACTCCCATGCGATAGTGGATCCCAAGACAGGTACGAGCAGGACTAGGGCAATAGGAAATTAGGCTGTGAGTTTTGGGCAGGCTGCTGGCACAGGGATAAGGATCGGGATTGTAATGTTGTGAACTGTGAGCGAGAACTGGAGGACGGCTGGATGTGGAGAAGTAAGGGGGTGGTCAGGCGGGAAGATGACAGTGAATCAGACTTCAGGTTGAATTGGATGTGGAGAAACAGTGGAGAGGGGCTTCGACCACTGTTCAGGTGCCAGAGGGAGGAGGCGAGGCAAGGTGGAGGCAAAGCTAGGTCCTTGAAAATGTCGGACTGAGCGTGGACGGGAGGGAATGAAGGCCAGTAACAAGGGGGCGGCAGATGAGAGGTTGTTGGACATCAGGGAAAATTCTGGCGACGACAGTAGGACAAGGCACGACGACGTTCACTGGCTGGGAGCAATCGTGCGGATGTTCGGGCTTTTGCTGTGGGCTGCGGATGTTCAGGCTTCTGCTGCGTGCTGGAGGAAGGAAACTGAGGGAAGTCCCTGTTTCGTTTCTATTCCAGCATGCGTGTAAAGAAGGGGGCGCCGGTTTTATATAATATATAAGCTTGTTAGGGTTTAATAACAATATTTAAATGTTAATAAAATAGGGGGGTAACCAAAGGGGTAAGTGGAGTGAATTTGGACTTTCAATATTCTTATAATTTTAAAAAACCATAAAATTTGAAATTAAAATTAAATACTTAACTATAATTTTAGAAAATTGAAATTAAAACACTTAAAACATCATTTCAAAGCTTGCCCTATTTATCATACTACCTAATATGACGAACCTTTGCATAAAAGGTTTTATTGGTCGATCACGTCAATAAGCCGTACGAACGTGTGGGAGTGACTGTTATGGGCTTGGTTCGTTGCCGGATTGTTGGAGGCGGAGATACAAGGGCAAGCCCTAGAATGATGGAGGAGAAGAGAGAGGAAGAAAACCCTAAAGGGTGGAGGAAGGAGAGAAGAGCTTAGAGAGAGAGAGAGAGATGAATTTAGAGAGAGAAGGAAACTTTCATATTTCATTTCTTAATCTCACTTACATGACTCCATGGGTTATATAAGACATCCCAATGGCATGGGTGTAATTAACCCTAAACATAATAAGACAATACATTATAAAGACTGAACATAATAAAAACGATACATTATAATAATATACTAAGATAACTGGCGACGGACCCGTAACACTCCATCCGTCCTTGACATCGAGCTTGACCTCAAGCTCGAACTCCATGTGGCTGGTCGGAGCATCTGGCATCTTGATCTCCCGCCAGAACAATGCTTGATATCTTGTAGTGGCGGTGGTGGTGGTGAGTAACGGCGGTGATGTCGGAATGACCGACATCAGGAGTAATGGTTTCAGGGGGGTCGGTAGGGTGGCGGTGAGCAGCAGTGGCAAAGAGGTCAGAGGAACGATGGCCGGCAGCAGGAACGGATTTGGCGGTGTCGGCGGCGCACAGCCTGACAGAGCAGCGGCCGACGGAGCAAGGGCCAGTATAGGCGGTGGCGAGATGACCGGAGGAGGCGGCGAGAGGGCCGGAGGAGGCGGCGAGCGGGCCGGAGGAGAAACAACTGGCGGAATCACCGGTGGGCAAGCGGGTTGAGGACGCAGTGGTGGTGCGAAGAAGGTGGCCTCAAGGTACCCCTTTAGCGCATGGAGGCAAGCCGCCGCATCGGCGCCTAACGGCACGTCCATACAAATTAATTGGTTAATTAATTAATCCAAGACGGATTAATTTATTAAACCATTAAGATGAAATTGGTTTGGGAAGGGAAAAGATGAAGGAGAGGGGACCGGCTGGGTGGAAAATTAAAGTAATGGGGAAATGGCGCTGGGCTCAAGAAAAAGGCGTTGGAAAAGAGATTAATAAAAGGTGATGGGGCTCGATGGGGACAGAGCAACAGTTGGAGGAGCGACAGTCGGGCGTGACGGAAAAGACGCGGGAGGTCGCAGGGCTCGATGAAATAGAAGAGCAGGGCTCAATGGACAGAGCAACAGTTGGAAGATCGACAGCAGTGGGGTCGACGATGGAGGAGTAGATGAGCGTCGGCGCTGAGGACGGCTTGCGTGGGCTCGTCGGCGCTGAGGGTGAAGAGGAGCGGTCGACGATGGAGGTAGGGAGACGTGCGGGGGAAACCGCTGGGTTGGAGGTTGCGTTGGTGGGAGCAGATGGTGTTGAGCGGGTCGATGAAGTAGAACGGGAGGTGTGAGTCGATGAGATGGATTGAGCGGAACGTGAGGCGTGCGTCGATGAAGAGAGGAGTCGTCTAAGGAGGAGTCCACGGTGTCGGAGAAGATGTATGCTGGACGGGAGGAGGCAGAGCAGTTGGGCTGGACGGCGACGGGAAACAACAACAACGTGGGAACGTACAACGGAACGTGAGGCGGGAAAGGGGAGGAAAGAGTGGCTCTGATACCAAGTTGTTATGGGCTTGGTTCGCTACCGGATTGTTGGAGGCGGAGATACAAGGGCAAGCCCTAGAATGATGAAGGAGAAGAGAGAGGAAGAAAACCCTAGAGGGTGGAGGAAGGAGAGAAGAGCTTAGAGAGAGAGAGAGGAATTTAGAGAGAGAAGGAAACTTTCATATTTCATTTCTTAATCTCACTTACATGACTCCATGGGTTATATAAGACATCCCAATGGCATGGGTGTAATTAACCCTAAACATAATAAGATAATACATTATAAAGACTGAACATAATAAAAACGATACATTATAATAATATAATAAGATAACTGGCGACGGACCCGTAACAGTGACATGCGCAATACAAAACACACGGGCGCTAATAACATGCGTGAAAATAAAAATAAAAGAAACATGTGCGATACAAATGTGAATAAAAATGCGGAAAATAACATAGAGAAACGACTCAGGATGCATCACAAACTAACGACACATGTTATTTGCGAGAGTGAACGACACACCTGCCCTCAAAAATTCAAGCATTGTGATAGAACGAGTCTCAAATCACAAAATCTTTGACGACATCGTTCTTGGTAAGATCCACGGGGCGACACGCCTCATAGCATCTTCTTTGCGAAATTAACTGAATGCTTTGCCACTGCCTTAACAAACTCGACCTAAATCCACCCGGCTTATGATTGAACTGAGATTCGTTGATGCAGGACGGCGCGTAGGGTTTGCGCGCCTGTCGACTATTCTAGGAATCCCTAAATGTATGCAAATTAAAAAAAATAGAAATTTGAGCGGGCGTGCACGAACTATAAGAAATTAAGCAACTAGATTTTGTAAAACATAAAATTACTATTTTTGTTTAAAATGAGTTTTCTTGAAAAATGATTTAGTTCTAAATTCAGGGAAAGAGGTTCGCAACTTTCGTTCCGTTCCCCGGTTGTAGCAAGCGGAAATCGTGAACTCCAAATACGTTTCCGTTCAGAGTTTTCGACGTAGCGTTTGCTAACAAAACACGGCGAAAATCCAGCAATGAATCTATAACCTAGAGAGAAAATTTAGACGCTCGCAAAGGAAGAGAAAGAAACAAGTTACCCACGGAAAGAGGCGTCTTTCCGCAATCGAAGTCGACGGCGATCCCGCGAGGAATTCCTCGTCACCTCCGATCTCTTGCTTCGTGGACGGCCGCTATCGCACAAGGGCACCACGGAAGAAATTCGCTCACTCTCACACTAAGGCTTCATTTGGTTTAGCGGTTGCGGTTGTAAAGGGAGTTGTTGGAAAGGGAGGTTTGTAAATGGAGCTGGTGGAAACTGAGAGATGAAAACGGAGTTCTGTTTGGGTAGTCTGTGTTTGCAGAGCTGTTCAGAACTGAGAACCGTTTGGCCAAACAACGATGACGTTTTATAAATATTTTTTATTTTAAAATTTTTTCTAATATATATTTCTGTTAAAATATTATATATATTCTTGTTAAAATTAAATATTATACATATTTTCTAATATTTTTCTAATTAATAAATATTATATATATTCCTGTTAAAATTAAATTAACGTTAAAACTTAAAAGTATATTAATATAAATATTTTTATATTATATTTTATTAATAAACTATGTATTAATGATACTGTTTAATAAAATCCAATGTCATAAGTTTGCAGGCGGCAGGCGAGGAGGAGACGGAGCGGTGCAGGCGGCGGGGGAGGAGGAGACGGAGCCAAGCCAAGCTTCAGCACGTCCACCGGTGGCGGTGACCTCTAGATGGAGAAGTAGAGCTTGGCGGAGGCGGAGGAGGAGGTGGAGCCGGTCTCAACTCCTCCACCTCCGGCGGTGGAAGAGTAGGACGTGCTGGAGCTTGGCGGAGCCGGTCTCAACTCCTCCTCCGGCATGAACCCTTGATTCCGTTGCTGGAGCTTGGCGGAGGCGGAGCCGGTCTCTCCTCCACCTCCGGCAAGCTGGAGTTCCGATGTTGGAGCTTGGCGGAGGCGGAGCGAATTGAGATGTTTCCTCCGCCTGCACACGCGATTTTCAATTTACTGCACTATAGATTGCAATAGCGCTGCTTCTTCCCTCCTCCCAAAACGCGCGAAACTGGAGGTGTAGCCGGCGGTTTCCTCCCGCAACTTTTCCTCCTGCTCGCAAACGCCGGCGGTTCGAAAGTAGGGCGTAAAAACAAATGACTTTTTGAGCCGGCTTTTGCGTTTTGGTTAAACGCACGGTTCTAAACTCCTAAACAAATGAAGCCTAAGTGGTTCCACGGAATCTAATTAACTCAATCTTTAGAGAAGCCACAAACTAAACAACTGCAAGTCACTCACTCTCGTATACGAGTGTGGTTCCACGAATTCTCTACACAAATCAAGAGAAATTAATTTCTCACAAGGAAGCACAACTACTATCCTAAATCACGTTAACTGTTCACGTGAACAAATAGTAGCAGCCCTAACTTCTACCACCAATGGGAGACTATTGACTCAATAGTAACATCAATTGATCACTGTTCATCATCATCCCACATAGACAGCAGCAACCCCAAGCAGAACACTCATCAACCGATGACTCCTTAACCGGAAATACAAATAAACTCCAACCAACAGACCAATTGAAACCTATTACTCAATCAGCATCAACAACTGGACTAGAAAAAAAAACAATCACAACAAATGCAAATCCTTCAAACGCAAAAGTATCCATCAGGCACATTCAACGGCAAGTCTCACGAAAGCAAACACAGCAGTACTGTTCATCTTCTCCCAAAAAAAAAAACTCTTATACAGGAATTTTCTCGCCATCCAATTCAAAATCAAAACATCAGGATCTCTTATACATGAAAAAAAGGCCCTCATACCTGATACAAGCCCTCCCTTTTATAGATCTTCAACCGCAGCCATCGCACGAACCTCTGTTGGCGTCATCCAAGAAATGGCATGGAGGAGTTTACCTCAACTGTCGGAGAGGAGAATGTGGCCAGAGGCTGAAGCAGGACCGATCGTCGCGAGATCGTGGGTGCGGGAGCTTCTCCTGGTGTAGCGTCGAAGTCGGAGATGTGCGAAGGAACCCTACCGCGAGCAGCATGTGCGGGGAGCTCGTCTGGCCGAATAGGAAGATGGACCGGTGGGATGAACCGGCTCCTGTATTTAACATATGTAAATATATATATATATATCCTGGGAGAAAATGAATAAAGCACCAAACATAGCTACGTGCGCAGGCGTGCAAAAATAAAAATGCAAACGAAAATAAATTGCAAAATTAACAAAATTCAAATGCAATAATTCAGGGCCGGTAGAGGTTCGGACGGGTGCGGCGTCGGGCACTTTTGCGTCGACCTGATCTAGGCTGGTCTTCACCAACTCTCCCCCTCTCGAAATCACTCATCTCTGGTGAGTGTTCCGACCGGTAGTGTTGTAGAAGATCGGCATCCATACGCTGTAACTCCTCGGCCAAGACCCAGCTGGTCTCGGTCTCTGGTCTGTCATGCCAACGAACCAAGTATCTCTGAAAACCACCATCAGTAGTGGTCACTGTCTCGTCATCCAATATCTGCTCGGGAACCAATATCTATCGCGGAAGTTTATCAGTGGCTCTGGGAACTGGTATGAAAGAATCACTTGGTGTCTCATACTCATCCTGAAAATTGCCAGTGGAAAAGGGTAGAACTGCAGATGGTGTGTCAGTAACTGAATGAGTGTCGGTATGTCTGGAATGTGACTCCTCACTAGCACTCCCCAACCCAGAAGCAACAAACGGAGGAGAAGGCAATGGAAAATCTAAAGACTCATGCGGGTAATCGTGGAATAAAGTCAGATCGGCTACGTTAAAAATCGGATTTGCACTCCAATCGGAAGACATCTCAAGTTCATACGCATTTTGCCCAATCCGCTTGACCACTCTAAAGGGTCCAGTTCTACGGTCAGCTAACTTCTTTACGGTACCCGAAGGTAACCGTTCCGGATTTAGCCAAACCATCACCAAGTCATCCACTTTGAAGCTAATAGCTCTTTTATGCTTGTTAGCTTGAGTTGCGTATAGATCATAAGTACTATGCAATTTTCGCTCAATTTCTTTATGCAAGTCATGCAATTGCAATGCATAGTCGTGTGCAAACTGGCTAGTCCTAAAAGTGGGTGGTAGTGGGGCTAAATCTAGCGGCACTCGTGCGGTGTGACCATGAACAATCTCATTGGGAGATAAACCCGTAGATCTATTTTTCGAATTATTATAGGTCAATTGAGCGTGTGGAAGAATTAGATCCCAATTCCCCTGGTGATCTCCTACCAAACATCGCAGTAAATTTCCTAAACTCCTATTAACAACCTTAGTTTGACCGTCAGTCTGCGGATGATAGGCGGTCGAAAATAGAAGTCTAGTACCTAATAGTCTCCAGAGTGACTTCCAAAAATAACTGGTGAACTTGACATCTCGATCGGTAACGATAGTCTTAGGTATCCCTCGGTGCGCGACAACCTCTTTATAATAAATTCGGGCAATATGAGAGGCGTCGTCGGTTTTGTTGCAAAGGATGAAATACGCCATTTTAGAAAACCGATTGACCACTACAAGAATGGAATCGTGCTTCCTAAAAGTGTGCGGCAATCCAAGCACAAAATCCATGCTAACATCATCCCAAGGAATACTGAGCACCGGTAAAGGTGTGTATAATCCAGCGGGCTGTTTATTGCCCTTCGCTACCTGACAAGTGCGGCAGCTACTGACAATCTGTGCGATAACCCGCTTCATCCCGGGCCAATAGAATCGGTCCTATACTAAGGCTATCGTCTTATCTCGTCCAAAGTGTCCACCTAAGCCTCCGCCATGTAATTCCCATACAATGAAGTTTCGCAACGAGGTGCGGGGAATACACAGACGGGTTCCACAAAACAAATATCCGTCTCGAAGGAGGTAATCTGTCTCATCGTGAAATGGATCAGAGCGCATCACATCATAAATTCCGCTAAAATCGGGACAACTAGAATAGTCATCTTTGATACGCTCAAATCCTATCACCTGAGTACGCATCTGTGATAATACGAGGGTGACTCGACTAAGGGCGTCGGCAATCCGATTCTCCGTTCCCTTACAGTGCTTGAGAACAAAGGTGTACTCCTGCAAATATGATACCCACTTAGCCTGTCGAGGGTTCAACTTTTGCTGCGAATTGATATAACGCAACGCCTGATGATCGGAGTGGAGGACAAACTCCTTGGGCAATAGATAATGCCTCCAGTGACGCAACGTTTGCACAATCGCATAGAATTCGCGCTCGTAGTTGGAATAATTCAGCTTCGGGCCTGAAAACTTTTCACTAAAAAAATCCAACGGGGTGACCCTCTTGACTAAGTACACCTCCTATCCCAACCCCAGAGGCATCACAAGATACCTCGAATACGTGACTAAAATCAGGGAGTCTCAAAACAGGTGCAGTGGACATCTTATCTTTGATGATCTCAAAGGCTCTAGCTGCCGATGACGTCCACTTGAAATTTCCCTTCTTCGTACACTCAGTAACTGGCGCCATAATAGAACTGAAGTTCTTAATGAATCGACGATAAAATGTGGCTAGCCCGTGAAAACTGCGGACATCGTGAATACTCTTGGGTGTAGGCCACTCACGAATCGCTCGGACTTTCTCGGGGTCCATAGTGATGCCAACGGAGCTCACTATATATCCTAGAAAGATAACAGACTCAGCCATAAGAATGCATTTCTTCAAATTGATGTATAGTCGCTCGGCTCGCAGGAGCTCGAAAATAGTACGTAGGTGAGTCAAATGCTCACTCTCGGTCTGACTATAGATCAAAATGTCGTCGAAATAAACTACTACAAACTTCCCAATGTAAGGTCGGAAGACATGGGTCATCATCCGAGCGAAAGTACTAGGGGCATTGGACAACCCAAAGGGCATCACAAGCCACTCATAAAGTCCATCCTTCGACTTGAAGTCTGTCTTCCACTCGTCTCCTTCGCGTATACGGATCTGATGATAACCACTACGAAGGTCGATCTTAGAGAAGATCGTAGCCCCAGTCAACATGTCTAACATGTCATCCAGTCGGGGTATCGGGAATCGGTATTTCACTCTGATCTTGTTGACAAGCACGACTGTCAACGCACATACGCCATGTACCGTCCTTTTTCGGGGCAAGGAGGGCAGGCACCGCACAAGGGCTAAGGCTATGACGAATAAAGCTCATATCTAATAACTCTCCGATCTGCTTCTGCAGCTCCTCGTGGGCGGCAGGATTCAATCGGTAATGCGGTAGATGAGGGAGGGAAGCTCCAGGAACAAGGTCTATCACATGCTGAATACACCTCATGGGAGGTAACTCAGCCGGAAGCTCATCAGGGTGTAGATCCTGGAACTCCTCTAAGAGTCTCTTAGCAGGTATAGGAGTAGACTCATATACCTATGATAAATCAGATGCTTGTAAAACCACTAAGACATAAATAAATCCACCGTCAAAACTCTCTCGATGGAACTCAGTACCTCGTATAATGCTAAGAGTCTTCTTCCTTTCAGTGGGAGGAAGAGCTTCTTTCGCACTACTACTCGCGCGGAATGATGGTGCTTTGGGTCGCACCGGGGTCAACACTACTCTCTTCCCGTCCAGTTGAAAGGAGCAAGTGTTGGACTTGCCATGTATGGTGACATCCCGGTCGTGTAACCAGGGTTGCCCAAGTAATATGTGGCACGCATCCATAGGCATAACGTCACACCAGATCTTATCGGAATACGTACCGATAGTGATGGGCACTAAACATCTCCTAGTCACCGTTAATGTAGTCTTGGTAACGCTACCTGAAATGGGGATGGGTGCGGCTCAGCATTGAGTCCCATGCGGGCTAGAGCTGTCTCAGCTATCACATTCATACAACTCCCACTATCCACTACTAAACGACACACTTTCTCCCCAACCTTAAAGTAGGCCTGGAAGATGTTCGTCCGCCAATAGTCGGCTGATCCTTGCGGCGTAGATAACATGCATCTCACCACTAGAACGCCGGGATCTATATCCTCATCACTAGGCGTACCGCACACTTCGTCGTTCAAAACGTGTGAGTCCTTCTCGACCCTCTCTTCTTCTACAGGCTCATCCTCCTCAGTCACCTCATGAATAACTAACGTGCCTTTCCTCTTGGGACAATCTCTCGAAATATGACCCATCTGCTGGCACTCATAACATCGGATCTGTGAAGGGGTCATAGTTCCCATGGGTGACTTCCTGTTCTGATCTCGGGTGTAGGTCGAGGTAGGCTTCGACGCACTCTCCTTACCTTTCAGTTCTTCTTTCTTGTAAGAAGGATTCGTTTTAGGTTGAGATTTGAACCGGGAGGTTCGCTGCTGGTGCTCTTCGATATCGATGACGATAGATATAATCTCAGGGAGAGAATAGTGGCCATATCGAATCAACTCATCTCGGATCTCAGATCGTAGCCCACACTTAAATTTGGATAAGGTGTCACGTGTGTGTTCTACTACGTTGCACATAATCATAAGATCCTTCATCTCAGCTAAATAATCAGAAACCGATTTGGACCCTTGTCGTAGAGACGTCAGCTCGTCTCGTAGACGGGACTGGTAATGCTGGGGAATGTACTGCTCCTCTAATATGGCTTTCATGTGGGGCCAAAGTGTAATGGGAGGGCGTCCATTTCTTTCTAGACTACGCTCTTCACCTATCCAAAAGATCTTCGCTTGCCCAGTCAGTCTCATTTTGGCGAACTGAACCTTTTGGTCCTCCGTCATACGATACCACTCGAAGTAGGTCTCTATGTCGATAACCCAGTCCGAAAAGATCTTGGGATCCATAGAACCATCATAAAGTGGTGGATCAAGTTTCACCACTCGTGTGAGATCCGGTCGCCTATCCCGGGGAGGATAGTCGTAATCATCATCGTATGGATCACGATAGTCTCGACGCCGTGGGGGCGGCGGTCGATGCCAATCTCTAGGGCGATCATCACGATGCATGGCCGGTATAGGCCGATGATGGTCTCGAGGACGCTCCTCTCTCGCTACGTTATAATGTGGCCTCTCCTGATAATTATCTCGCATGTTTAATATAGACCCTCGTTGGGGTTCAGGAAAATCCCTTGGAAAATTCCCACCCTGATCACGCGCAAACTCGAACCTATCTATGGGATTCCGACCCTCTTCCTCAAACAGAGGATTTCTCCTAAGTGTAGACCTCTCTCCATAGTGTGGAGGGGCTTCGTACTGTGGACGAACAGAATGCTCATCTCGAATTGGAGGTGACATTGAAACTCGAGGAGGTACTTCTAAACTATTCATCCTAACACTAAGATTTTCAAACCCTTCTCTCACTTGATAGACACTCTCGGTTAATGCTGCCATTTGGTGGGCAAAAGGTAGAAACCACTGGGGTGGTTCCGTCCCTTCGTTCACACGACTCGCTTGACCACGTTCAACTCGGCGCATCTCAGAATTTATCTCTTGAGGGTGTTCAGGTGGAGTGTGATGTGGTGAATTCATGCTCACTAACCTACCACTACGCAGATGCATGCAAACGCACAATTAAAATGAATGATTATGTTATATAAAAATAAAATAAAAACTTCTTCTTTTTGTTTTTTGAAAAATTAAATGCTATGCGGGGTTCCTATTCTACGCAGGGCGGATTTCGAAACTTAGAAAAATTTCGCAACCTATCTCTAATACCAAATTGATGCAGGACGGCGCGTAGGGTTTGCACGCCTGTCGGCTATTCTAGGAATCCCTAAATGTATGCAAATTTAAAAAAAAAATAGAAATTTCAGCGGGCGTGCACGAACTATAAGAAATTAAGCAACTAGATTTTGTAAAGCATAAAATTACTATTTTTGTTTAAAATGGGTTTTCTTGAAAAATGATTTAGTTCTAAATTCGGGGAAAGAGGTTCGCAACTTTCGTTCCGTTCCCTCGGTTGTAACAAGCGGAAATCGTGAACTCCAAATACGTTTCCGTTCGGAGTTTTCGACGTAGCGTTCGCTGACAAAACCCGGCGAAAATCCAATAATGAATCTATAACCTAAAGAGAAAATTTAGACGCACGCAAAGAAAGAGAAAGAAACAAGTTACCCACGGAAAGAGGCGTCTTTCCGCAATCGAAGTCGACGACGATCCCGCGAGGAATTCCTCGTCACCTCCGATCTCCCGCTCCGTGGTCGGCCGCTATCGCACAAGGGCACCACGGAAGAAATTCGCTCACTCTCACACTAAGTGGTTCCACGGAATCTAATTAACTCAATCTTTAGAGAAGCCACAAACTAAACAACTGCAAGTCACTCACTCTCGTATACGAGTGTGGTTCCACGAATTCTCTACACAAATCAAGAGAAATTAATTTCTCACAAGGAAGCACAACTACTATCCTAAATCACCTTAACTTTTCACGTGAACAAATAGTAGCAGCCCTAACTTCTACCACCAACGGGAGACTATTGACTCAATAGTAACATCAATTGATCACTGCTCATCATCATCCCACATAGACAGCAGCAGCCCCAAGCAGAACACTCATCAGCCGGTGACTCCTTAACAGGAAATACAAATAAACTCCAACCAACACACCAATTGAAACCTACTACTCAATCAGCATCAACAACTGGACTAGAAAAAAAACAATCACAACAAATGCAAATCCTTCAAACGCAAATAGTAGCCATCAGGCACATTCAACGACAAGTCTCACGAAAGCAAACACAGCAGTACTGTTCATCTTCTCCAAAAAAAACTCTTACACAGGAATTTTCTCGCCATCCATTTCAAAATCAAAACATCAGGATCTCTTATACAGGAAAAAAAGGCCCTCATACCTGATAAAAGCCCTCCCTTTTATAGATCTTCAACCGCAGCCATCGCACGAACCTCTGTTGGCGTCATCCAAGAAACGGCATGGAGGAGTTGACCTCAACTGTCGGAGAGGAGAACGTGGCCAGAGGCCGAAGCAGGACCGATCGTCGCGAGATCGTGGGTGCGGGAGCTTCTCCTGGTGTAGCGTCGAAGTCGGAGATGTGCGAAGGAACCCTACCGCGAGCAGCATGTGCGGGGAGCTCGTCTGGCCGAATAGGAAGATGGACCGGCGGGATGAACCGGCTCCTGTATTTAACATATGTAAATATATATATATATATGTGTGTGTGAAAATATATATATATATATATATCTTGGGAGAAAATGAATAAAGCTCCAAACATAGCTACGCGCGCAGGCGTGCAAAAATAAAAATGCAAACCAAAATAAATTGCAAAATTAACAAAATTCAAATGCAATAATTCAGGGCCGGTAGAGGTCCGGACGGGTGCGGAGTCGGGCACATTTGCGTCGACCTGATGTAGGCTGGTCTTCACCATTCGTCATCCCTCATAAGCAATGTTTGCCTATCCCTAAGGTGCGAATGCTGCCCTGGTACGTTAACGGCCTGCCGTCTCATCCCTTTTGAACAACTTACCTCTCTACAGTTTAATAAAAGCCTGATTATCGAACCAAGGTCTCACGCAAACCTCTTATGCAGGTCTCTCGTATAAACCTCTCGCATGGAAACTTGGAGATCACGTATGCAGTTGTTTGCAAGACTCATCGACCCATGCATCATCCATTTCTCACTTATGACCCTTTTCTTCAAAACTTCCGGTCTCGCCGCAAGAGGCCTCATAGTTGAGAAAGATAAACGTGACCTGCCTGAATGTGCAAGGTCTGATCCCAAGGTCTCACATAACTCTCTCGTTCAGGTGAGATCCCACAAGTCTGTAAGCATTCTTTTATGCTAGACAGGCGCCCCAGGTACGCAAAGTACTGGTGAGTCCCAATTATATACACTTTTATGGACTCATCTGGGCCGATTATTTAGTCAAAGCACTACACTTTAGACATGTTTTCGTTCATATTTGATAGCCGTCTATTATTCCACGCTAAGTGCACTTCTAGACCCGTTTTTGTATATTTTCATGTTTATCATTCTTATGGTCTTTCATGCTGTGTTAAGTGCCACTTTCAGTGGTTTTGATTAGTGTTTATGCTGGAACAGGGCTCGTGCAGGTGTTCCCGGTACAAATCTGTACAGGAACTCTGCGCACGATCACTGGTTCTAGTGCGCCCGACCACTGGTCGTGCGCCATTGATCGTGCGCACTTAACCCTTAAAATCTGAGTTCTGTCTGCGATAGTGCGCACGACCACTGGTCGTGCGCCACTGATCGTGCGCTTTATTATTTTCTGTAAAGTTTTGTCTTGCAGGTTTTCGGGCACAGCGCGCACGACCACCAACTTCCAGTGCGCATGACCACTGGTCGTGCGCCACTGATCGTGCACCCTGTTTTCTATAAATACGCAGTCCGCGAAATTAGGTCAGACGACACTTCCGAACTCCGCCCAGTCCGCCGTTTTCGCCCTTTCCACAGGTTTTCTGCCCCTTTTGGCCTCTTCCATCATCCTCAAGCTCCAAGGAGAGGGATCTAGCCCTACATCCACCAATATCCAAGGAGAAGGAAGCTAGGTCGTGCGGTCGGATCGTGACACGAAGAAGACGGGCCATTGGAAGGTAGTGACAATCTTCTCTACCCCTGACGCAGTTGAGGACCGAGCTTGGACGCGGATTGACAACCCAGCGATTCCAACCGTGAATCTTCGACAAGGCTTCGGATTGGGTCGATTCCTAACTTTCTCTTTCTTTGCATTGATTGTTGTAAATGCTAGATTTCTCTATACTTTGATGATGGCACTATGAACTATGCTGTATAATGTTTATTTCATTTATATGAGAATATTTGGTTCATATGTGTGTATGAGGTGCTCCCCCATCCATTTTCCATCCACCACTCCATCCACTACGTTCGTGTGCCGCACTAGCAATTGCTAGTGGCGTGCTTATTGACGAGTTGCTTGCGACCCTCACTCCGCCGGTGCGATTCACTCCATCTGCCTAGTGAAGCGTGGCATAGCGGCCCGTGTAATCCATTCGCCTCACGAAGCAGTGCGCTCAAGGCCTGCACAGTTCGATTCCGCACTTACCAATCCATCCGCTTGCCTACTCGTCCATCCGCCCTTGCGAAGTAGTGCATTCAAGGCTTACATAGTTTCCATCCCGCCTAGCGAAGCATTGTATAGTGGCATTGCATATGAGTAGTTGTAGTTATTTTCCTTTATTTTCCATAAATCAAAACCTCCCTTTTCCGCAATCCATCCGCTCGAAAGGACTTCAATCTCAAGTCCTTCCTTAAAAGTTAACTCCACCTTACTGTGTTCCTTCGAGATCGATACTTGGGGATTCACTTCCACATTTTATATTACTTGAACGATCGGTACACTGCCTTTTCGTGCCGCAGTCTCGCTACCGCCTATAGCGGTGTGCTAGATTTGCGCATCAAGTTTTTGGCGCCGTTGCCGGGGAACACAGTCGTGTGAGTTTTCTGGAGAGGGAGAATCTGAGAGAGAAGCTCTTCCATTTGTAAATTGCATCCTTTTGTTTTATTTCTTCGTATTCTGTTTTATATTAGGTTGCTTTAGTAATTATTGTTGGGTGTAGTGTTTTGCACAATAGTGTTCTTCTTTCTAAATCGAGTTATCTTCACGCAATGTGGGCTTCACTTAATATTCGTTGCCGTTGGTGTGGAGATATCTCTCATGCTAGTGATAAATGTCCAAAGGGAGATAATAACCCTAGTACTCAAGGCTCAGTATATGGAGCACCGACTTCGTCCGGTACCCCATATGGTGTGCGTAAGTCCTATGACTATTCTTCTGAGCCTTTACCTACATACTTCTTTTCGGCTTCAGCACCTGCTGTGCCAAATAAGCCCGCAAGGCAGTGCTTGTTTTGTCAGAGCACAGATCATGCTTTGAAGGATTGTGCTGCTTATCTTCGCCAATTGGACGAGGATGACGAGCCGGATATCCGGATCGTCCCGACTCCTAACTCTGGCGGCATATCTTCAACATCTAGTAATGTGTCCGTGTCACCTTCACATTTTGAAGGGTATGGCGTGGACACAGTCACCAGATGTGTGACTGATCTAGGCACTGACATTACTAAGCATATCCCCCCTGTGCATCCATCACCGTGCGTGGAGCCGATTCTTTGTGTGGATTCAGTGCTTGACCTTTATCCGAGCACTATTCCTCCTCCTGTTGTGCATACTACAGTCGTCTCTGACGACATTGTTGATGATTTGTCGCAAGATGAGGCTGGCGATCTAAGTATTATGCCTGTTCCTATGGAGGAGGACAACCTTCTAGGTGAAGAGGAGTTTTCCTCAGCACCGGTGGAGGAAGTCCAAATCTTAAGCCTGGCCACTGTTGATCCCGACGAACCTTGTAGCATTGATGACAATGCTGACATTATTTTACTTTCCCAACCTGATGGGAGTGAGACCGGGACCACTCCCCCGATTATTGATTATTTAAGTCATTTTTCCCTTTTATTTCCTGATCCCCCTTCTTCATCTGAGCCTGTGCGGGTTGAGTCTTCACAGGTACTCCAGGAGGACTTGGAGCATGATGCTCAAGTCAATGATGAGAGCATCCTCTTATGTGAGGAGATTGATCCCCCCTCCGTAGAGGAAGCTCCACTCATTCCCTTCTCCTCCTGCTGCCTCCCTGGAGATGACACCTTGCTGGGCAAGGATTTATTTTGTGGTGAGACGAGTGAGGACCAGCCTTCCTCCTCTTCTTACTTCCTATTTCCTCTACCTGTGTTAAGCAGGTATTATTATTTAGGTAGGGGAGTAACTGTTTTATCGCCATATCGGTACCCGCTACCGACACGCATATTAGAACAGTTACCTGTTCATTTCCTTTTTCATACGCCCATTAGCTAGAACTGTTATGTTTTTAAATAAGTCGTGTTGGGAGGACAATAACCCCAGACCCCAGTAGTTATCTTACTTTTCCTGCATTTCTTATTTCATCTCGTTTAGTTTAGTTAGCTGTATTTCATTTTAGTGTTATATTTTCTTTTGTTTTTGCGGAGCTCATCCCTGCAGGTCCTTCTTCTGGATGGCAGACGCTACAGCTTTGTCTTGATTCACACGCCAATCTTCTAGTATGCTCACTTGCTGAGCATTGGGTACTCTCTTTCCCTAGACGTCATTTTGAATTTCATGGTTATATCTTTTGTTGGATTGTTTAGATTAAGTTTGGGGGAGAGCTTTTGTGTTTGTTACCCACTGCACGCACTCAATGTCAATGCATGCTAGAAGTATTTCTATTTCATTTATTTAGTATTGTTCATTTCTTTGCACACCACAACACCCACATGAGCGCGCGCTTAGCCGTTGGCACATTGCGAGTCAAATTTGTCTCTTTTTGTGTGATTTGAAAAATCATTGTGATGGCTTAGGATTATGAGACGGAGTAAAATGTTGACTCTTGTAGTGCACCTAGTCGAGTGCTCATGTCTCGCATAGAAATGCGTGTAGATTCAATTTCTGTTTATGCTTTTGGATTATATTTTTCTATTAGCGTAGATATTGTTTACTTTACTCAGAAATTGGTGAATCCGGTGTGAATCAAACGACAGCAGAGGAATGTGTGTAGACGCTTGTTAGCCTCGTATTGCCCGAGTCGGGAGAAAGGATTATCTTTCTCGGTGGCTAAGAACTTGCCCCAAGCGACTCTTGAAGCATGGGTATATGGTTAGTCAATCGCGTGAATGTGATATAGGCCATCATTTTGGCCCGGTTGAGCCTTTGTGCCCATTCCTATCGCTCTATCCTCATTAGCCCAGTTGTGCCTACCCGTTCTTTGATTCAGCCCCACTTTTTTCTCACCAAAGCCCAAAAGCCAATCCTAGTCGCACACCCAAATTTGAGCTTTAGTTGTTTAGTATTTTCATGATTGGGGTGTTGATGTTGTGATATTTTTGTGAAAATGTGGATGCGCTTCATTGCTCATCTTGCTGAAAATGTTTTGAAAAGAAAAGACAAAAAATGAGAAAAAGAAAAGAAGTAAAAAGAAAAGAAAAATAAGAAGTGTTTAATTGAATTTTTTTATAGATTTATGATTGGGAGTAGGCAGTGCACACACCCATGTAGTCAAGTTCAAGTCTGGGGGTGTGGTGCACCCGCTTGTTTATCGTGGTGCGTGGATAATTTATTTTGTGCTAGCTCATTTGGGTTTAGTGTTTGAGCCATCGTTTTTATCATTGTATACCTCACCTAAACCCAAGCCTCATCTAAAACCTAAAGTCCTATTGATTCACGCATTTGAGTCAAACCTGTACCGTGGAGAGAGTGCGAATGGGCAAGCTTATGGTCACCGACATTGATGGATTTCAATGGAGGTTGTCTCGAGCCCCGATCTTTGGCAATGCTCGCCTCAACGTTCAGTTTACTTTCTTCCTATGTACGACCTTATGATTCACCGTGATTCACTTTTTGAGTAAATGTAATATATAAATACGCCCTAGAAAAGTATAAACTAATATGTATAATTAGAAATTTTGTCTACTGTATTTCTACGCGCATGAGCATGCGACTTCGCATGGTACTCCGCTTTACAATTTCTATGTCAGCTTATGTTTTTCTTGTCCGCATAAGAGATGGTTTGCTCGGGACGCGCAAACAGGTAAGTCTGGGGGTGTGATGAGTCCCAATTATATAGATTTTTATGGACTCATCTGGGCCGATTATTTAGTCAAAGCACTACACTTTAGACATGTTTTCGTTCATATTTGATAGCCGTCTATTATTCCACGCTAAGTGCACTTCTAGGCCCGTTTTTGTATATTTTCATGTTTATCATTCTTATGGTCTTTCATGCTGTGTTAAGTGCCACTTTCAGTGGTTTTGATTAGTGTTTATTCTGGAACAGGGGTCGTGCAGGTGTTCCCGGTAAAAATCTGTACAGGAACACTGCGCACGATCACTGGTTCTAGTGCGCACGACCACTGGTCGTGCGCCACTGATCGTGCGCACTTAACCCCTAAAATTTGAGTTATGTCTGCGATAGTGCGCACGACCACTGGTCGTGCGCCACTGATCGTCTTCTTTATTATTTTCTGTAAAGTTTTGTCTTGCAGGTTTTCGGGCACAGTGCGCACGACCACCAACTTCTAGTGTGCACGACCACTGGTCGTGCGCCACTGATCTTGCGCCCTGTTTTCTATAAATACGCAGTCCGCAAAATTAGGTCAGACGACACTTCCAAACTCCGTCCAGTCCGCCGTTTTCGCCCTTTCCGCAGGTTTTCCACCCCTTTTGGCCTCCTCCATCATCCTCAAGCTCCAAGGAGAGGGATCTAGCCCTACATCCACCAATATCCAAGGAGAAGGAAGCTAGGTCGTGCGGCCGGATTGTGACACGTAGAAGACGGGCCATTGGAAGGTAGTGACAACCTTCTCTACCCCGGACGCAGTTGAGGACCGAGCTTGGACGCGGATTGACAACCCAACGATTCCAACCGTGAATCTTCGACAAGGCTTCGGATTGGGTCGATTCCTGACTTTCTCTTTCTTTGTATTGATTGTTGTAAATGCTAGATTTCTCTATACTTTGATGATGACACTATGAACTATGCTGTATAATGTTTATTTCATTTAGATGAGAATATTTGGTTTATATGTGTGTATGAGGTGCGCCCCCATCCATTTTCCATCCATCACTCCATCCACTACGTTCGTGTGCCGCACTAGCAATTGCTAGTGGCGTGCTTATTGACGAGGTGTTTGCGACCCTCACTCCGCCGGTGCGACTCACTTCATCCGCCTAGTGAAGCGTGGCATAACGGCCCGTGTAATCCATTCGCCTCACGAAGCAGTGCGCTCAAGGCCTGCACAGTTCGATTACGCACTTACCACTCCATCCGCTTGCCTACTCGTCCATCCGCCCTTGCGAAGTAGTGCGTTCAAGGCCTACGTAGTTTCCATCCCGCCTAGCGAAGCATTGCATAGCGGCATTGCATAGGAGTAGTTGTAGTTATTTTCTTTTATTTTCCATAAACCAAAACCTCCCTTTTCCGCAATCCATCCGCTCGAAAGGACTTCAATCTCAAGTCCTTCCTTAAAAGTTAACTCCACCTTACTGTGTTCCTTCGAGATCGATACTTGGGGATTCACTCCCACATTTTATATTACTTGAACGATCGGTACACTGCCGTTTCGTGCCGCAGTCTCGCTACCGCCTATAGCGGTGTGCTAGATTTGCGCATCAAGTACCTCAAAAATAATAGAGGTCTTGAGCACCCGCTCTGGACCAATCACAGATTCACAAGACGATCTTGCAAAAATCAGAAGAACGAGCATAATGTGGTTATATAACTATCTCACGACATCCCGTGGATATAAAAATCATCAAAACAGAAAGAATAAAAACCATCAAAAATGTCAATCCACAATTATTTTGACGATATCATCATCAAACTCCTAGGCTAGAGATTTGTTGTCATTTGTCTCGCAGGATCCTGCAGAATTTCCATCCAGACTGCCGACGACATTGTTGTTAATGTTATTGCCACTATCAGTACTACCACTATCGTTTCTCTCTTGAGTTCCACTGCTGTTGGAGGAACTCGTAGAATCCTGAGCAAGGGCGGGGTTCTCGGCCTGAACATCGAGAACATCTCGAAGAATGTAAGGTTACGTCAATCCGAAATCAACGACCCCCTCTCCTGCAGCTTCTCGATAACCGCCACCCCCCCTTGCGGCCTATGCCACTAATGGTCTGGCAAACCCCCGTGGATATGCCTGATGTCAGATCACGTAGCAGTAACAGGTTCTACGAGCTGTCTTTTGAGCTCGACGATCCGCTCTTCTTGCTCCCGAGCCTTCCTCGCGAAGCAACCTTCTTTGACTCCGCGTGCTCGACGATATCTTGCACACCGGAAGAAGAGATGATTAAAACCGCAACCATAATTTGAAGAAGTCGCCAAAGTGCCAGTAGGCCCACCTGCAGAAGTCTCTGTTTTCTAGCGAGTGAATCTCTTGGTCGACCCGCACCTAGACGTCCAATAACGCCCTCCCCATTGCATGCATCAACTCTACATGAGTGAGTGCCACCTGCACGTATTGATTCACTATGTTCCTATTGAAAATCTCGCGGAGGGCAACCACATCAACCTTTCCATACAACGCGTAACACACACTAAAGACATCCACATCATCCCTTTCTCTCGACCCAAAAAAGGAACCGAGTGTTTAGTGACCGTATGGTCCCGCGCGAATTAGATCACTAGGGGCCCCCTCGATGTACTTCCTCTAATCCTTTTCCATATTAGGGGTGCAAATCATTACTCTTGGCAGGAGAAATCTGCAAGAAAGAATCGATGAAACGCCGGTAGTACACAACTTCAAGGTAATGACCCTTCAAGAACTCAGAGATCTCACTCCTCTTTAGCTGACCCTTATGTAAGTTCGCATCCTCTTGCGGTTGTGGAGCAATGGGGATGCCGCTGAAGTCCGCTCGGATGAAGATGGGTTGTCGGTCCCAGCCATGGACCTTTTCTCCAAGTGCTTCAGTTTCATAACGTTGCCATTGAAATATTCAATGCCTTAATGACCACATGCTTGCACATACGTCAATGAACAGATCCACAGAACCCTTTGCTTCTGCATCTCCTGTTGAGGAAATACATGATTTTAGCGCTCTCTTTAGCAGCCTACTTGAACAATATATTGTCTTCCATCCAATATTCACAAATCGCACTGTCTCCTGACTCCAACGGGAAGCTCTCGTTAGTATTTTACTTCTCATGTGCCTACCCATCTCCTATGATACCACTCGTTATATCATCCTCTCACAACATAGTCCCCCCCCCCCCCCCCCCCCCCCGAAGAGCACCTTGTTCATAGTTTATTGTCTTACCCCGTTATTTACTATGACTAAAGTTATGTCTTCTGCTCTTCTGCACGTGGTCATCGAAACTTTTATTTTTCTAGCCGTAGTACTGCTTAAAGTGGCCGGAGCTCAACCAGGGGTTGAGGAACCTTCAATCCCTCTGGGGTTGTAGTCGAGGCCGATCTGGCCGTGGTGGATGATATTGTGGTTGATGTGACGACACCAATCACCGTGAGGTAAACTTTAGGAGTACCGTGGTAACCCTGAAAATGTCCCTACAACACGTCAATCCTCTACCCCATCAACTAAATTTACTGTTCCTCCCACAGGCTCCCTAGATGGACAAAGCAACCTCTTTGCTACTGAACTCGCTCAATTACGTCTACTCCTCTCACTGACAACATCCACAAACCCTTCCATTCCTTCAGGTATATCCCTTTTATCTCACTCTAGTTTTTGGATTGTTGATTCATGTGTCTCAAATCATATATCAAAAAATGGTTCCACCAACCTTTGCCCCACACACCACATATCTCTGTTGCTAATGGTTCTACAATACCTGTTTTAGGGTCCACATATCTCTCTCTCTCATGTAAACCAACACTCAAGAGTTTTATATTGAATTTTAATAAATAAAGTTGAGATCAAACTAAAGTGAGTAGTGCGCACTCGAGTCGTTGAGTAAATAAACTAGGTGATTAACCTTAGGCCTAGCACGTCGCTCTCAAGTAACCAACATTCAATCGACAAATGTCACGAAATTAAAATCCACAGGCACGAGTAAAAAGAAAGAGAAGAACGCGAGAATTTCAAATTGACGGCAAACATGCACAACGATAATGAGGACAAACTTTGAAATTATAATGATCAAATAAACATAGAATATTTTATTCTAGCATGATGTGAGCGGGAGAATCAGCGAGAGGTATACACGTGGGCGACGAGTGCGACATCATAATCAATCCAAGCAGGGAGGGGTGTGACTGAAGGGAAAAACATGGCCCAGTTGGTTGTAGCTGGCAGGAGGAGGAAATCGACGATGGGATTCGACACTTTTGTGGTCGGAGGCGAAGGATCCGACAAAGACTCGTAGCCGTGGTAGATGGCGTCGTCCGGCTCAGGGAACGATTCGTCGTCGGTTGGAGGGGGGATGTGTGTGTGTGAGGCTAGAGGTCGGGCTGGTTTCCAAAAGGAATAGAGACGAACATCATGTTTCCTTTGTTGGCCAAGCTATTGAAAGAGAGGGATGGTTTTTCTTAAGGCAATAAATTGTTGGGATGGCTTTTAAAGGCAATAAATTTTTGGTTATTTTGGATTGGGTTATTAGGAGGGGATAAATTCATTACCATAATACAAAATGATTGCTCGTTATAGAGATCTTTATATTCTCCTATTATTTATTTTCTAAAATTAAAGATACGATATTTATTTGTATTTCTTTATTTTCATGATGACATTTTAATTTTTAATTAATACTTTTTTTATATTTTATTGTTTGCCCAAACTAACGCTAAACCTAATTTGATTGACCATTTTATTCAAGATCTTATTAGTCGGCCATGCCAATAAGCCGCAGTAATGAGTGTAAATGAAATGCGTGAACAAACATGGATAAAAGAGCCCTACTAGCGTGCACGAATACTAAATATAAAATGCGCAAAGACATGCATATATTAAGTTGAAGATGCATGTCGAGTTGCATTATTCCCACATCACATTTCCGTAATACCTTAATTGTCTCTGATATTAGTTATAGTCTTCTGAGTTCTATCAATATGTCAACTGACTTGGGATCTCAACTGCTCTGTAGCAGTTTTCTCCTCTCATTTTGTGATATAGGATCTGCTGACGTAACAATCGATTGGTGAGGGCATGAGCAAAACAGATTGTATTATGCAAACCATATGCCAAGTACATCTATGAGCACCTCAATCATCTAGTGGCACCAACGTCTTGACCATTCACCTTTATCTTGTTTAGGTGTTACATTACCTCAGACAATCACTCAACCTTTTGTCCTAGAACCTCTGACCCTTGTAAACACATTATTGGTGTAATTTATAGTCATATGTGGGGACCTTTTAAAATTTTGAGTGTGGATGGATATAATTATTTCATTACATTTATTGATGATCACTCTCATAGGACTTGATTATACTTATTACCAGTGTTGTGGATATCCTCCGACATGGCCGACATGTCGGCCGACATAAAGGTTTCATGGACAAAACGACGCGTTTCCGATATTTTTTTGCAAAATATCCTTTTGGAATATATCCCCCGATATATCTGCTATTAACCGATATATCGGCCGATATATCCCGACATTTTATCGACTGGGTTTTTTCAAGTTATTCTAATTATTGTCTATGGTCTAATAGAGAATAAATCAAAATTGTTTCATTATTAAGGTAGTTTTTTCCATTCCTCTGGCTTTCTTCTTTGCTCAAGTCCGTCATCGACTTCAATTATGCATGGTCTTTGAATTATGAACTAAAGGCTCCTTATCTTTCATTGTCATTGACAACTCCCTGACTTTCTGTCTCCTCTACTTTATTTCACGCGTTATACCGTTATTACTTATGTAGCACAAAATGATTATATTGGTTTGATAAATTTAGGAGTTCAATAAATATCAAATTATTAATATATTATATATATAAATTTAAAAAAAATGATTAAATTTATATATAATTACACATATAAATAATTAAATATTAAAACCCGATATATGAAATATCCCCGATATATCCCCCGACATATTAAAACCGACATGAAAAACCTAAACCGACGTGTCCCTGATATCCGACATCTACAACCTTGCTTATTACGCTCTCGCACATAGCTATTCTTCATCCTCAGTATTTTATGTAGAAATTCTTACTCAGTTCAACACACATGTAAAAATCTTCCTCTCTTATAATGCAAAAGAATACCTCAACAAACCTCTTTAATAGTTCTTTCACTCAAATGGTATTATTCACCAAACTATATGTCCATATACCCCTTAACAAAATGAGGGCAGTCGAGCGCAAAAGTAGACATCTCTTGGAAGTTTCCCGCTTCTTAATTCTCCATATGAATGTTCCAAAACACTTTTGGAATTTTGCTATTTAAATGTGTTTTTATATCAGCCGCATGTCTTCACGCATCTTCCACAACCAAACTCTAACTCCATCCTATAGTTGAATGTTGATCCTTCTCATGTTCTAACACTCACTTGTGATAAACTTGACCCTCGAGCTCAAATGATAGTATTTGTGGGCTACTTTAGATCTCAAAAAGGCTATGTCTGGTATGATCCCACCGTCTCTCTCCAAGTTATCTCTTGCGATGTGACCTTCCTAAATAAAAGGCATATTTTCCATCCACACCTCCCTCCACTACCCCTATGATGACTCTCCATGCTCTATTGGACGCAGACTCTGAAACTACTCAAACTTCCTTCTCCTGATTCCCCACTTATCTCTTCTCCTTCTGACGTTCATTACGTTCTCCATCATGAGCATATCTCCACCCCTACTGAACGTTCCTCATCTTTTACTGATCGCTTCATGGCAGGTTCTCATATACAACCGTCCTCACTACCCACACCACCAGTCGGGCCCTCAGATGTAAATCTGCCTATTGCTTTAAGGAATGATAACCACCCTTGCACATCTCACTTGATTTCTTAATTTGTATCTTATAATCGTCTTACACCATTTTTAATGAAATTTGTTACATATTTGATTGCCTCCTCCCATCCACCCTCGGTTGCGAATGCTCTTGCTCACCTTGCATGGCATGCTGCTATGTTAGAGGAACTGACGACACTGATCTAAAATCAAATGCAGATTTTGGTTCTCTTTCCTCCAGGACAAAGTGATTGACTGTAAGTGAGTGTTCACGGTTAAGTAGAATTCTGATGGTACAATAACACAGCTCAAGATTCGCCTCGTATAGCCAAAAGATTTACTAATAAATTTGAAACATTTTTCACATCAAAGCCTTTGGCTACGAGGTGAGTCTTGAGCCAAAGGATTTGCTAACATCAAAGCAAGGATTTGCTAACATCCTACAAAGCCTCCTTAAGGCATGTTTTATATCCAAAGCTAGGCATGATCAATGTTTATGTTGCAGCTTGCAGGATAGTGTTGAAGCCCAGTAAAAAAGGCTCATCATGATGACCCATTAAAGTCTCATTCTTCTATATATATTAGTCCCGCATTGCTTGGAAGGTTTTAGGGCCATGGTGTGCATCTATATACGTACATGTGTTTACCTTAATAAAGGTGTGAATTATCATTTCTACACACTAAATGGCGGATCTCATCCGTCCAAGTTGGCGCGAAAGCAAAAAAATTTGAAAAGAAAGACAGTACAAGAATAAAAGAAAAAACAACAACAAGGGGATCAAGCTTTACGACGGGCTCCTCGACGAGCTCTCCTTAGCATGCCTAGGGCTCGCTCTTGTGCTACCTAAAGGTGCGATACCATGAGGTCGATCTTCAACACCATCGAGTCCAGTTGCGAGGTGATGGGGATCGGCGACACGGAGCCGCGGTGGAGCATGAGCTTTGGGCCCGTTTGGGCCGATTGGCCACCTGCCATAGTTGGCATCTCAGGATCGACAATCCGACTCCGTGGATGCATCCAGATCGATGTTTCGATATTTTCATGTATTTTTTTTATTTTTTTTGTGTTTTATTTAGTGAGATCGGACAACCATCGTATACAGTCAATCATAACCGTCCAAGATGGTTGCCCAAAGTCATGTTTTATTATAAGAGGGTAGAGACAGTCGTCGTGGTCATTACAGATTTTGGAGAAGAACATTCTCGGAATCCGATGATCCTCTCACGATGATGACTCAGTGAGGCCCTAGGCGACGACTCCTAGGTATTTCCCCGCACCCCTTTTGTATCCCCATCCATAGCCGCAACTTTTCCCTTTTCAGAAGCCTCCACTGACGTCCCCACAACCCAAATTTCCCCGCCCGATACTGCAACCCCGAAAAACCATTGTTTTCCTGCTCGTAAACCCAAGCCCTCACCATCTTCGATCTTCAATCCCCTCCCAACCACCCTCATGAGCACCCAAAGAAGAATCCCTTGTTTTACCCTCCAGAAACTCTCGTAAACTCACGCCAAACCCCCTCCAGAGTTGCGCCTAAACCATGTAACCCCTCAGTAGCCCGATCTCCTCCCTACAGGATTGTCCCTTGCTTTCCAAAATTGTAGCCTGCCCCTTTTGGTGAGCCCTCCCAATCCAGTCGTTCGATCCATAATCGGACACCCTCCAGAAACTCCCTAACCTCCAGATTTGCCCCCCCCCCCTCAAACCACCACCCCTTCTAGTCTTCCTCAACATTTCACCGTCATTGCCACCCCTCATATAGCCACATGCTCACTTGGAAATGTCGGATCTCCACGCTACGACCTCCCCTTACTTTGTGAGTGTTATTTTGTTGTGTGGATTTTGTTCTCTACAATTACATATGAGATTGTGAAATCTTGCTCTTTGGATCTCTTACACTTGTAGAACTTTGTTAGGATTAACCCGTGATTTGCAGGAACTATTCGCCGCGCGCTCGCGCTTTGGTCCTCCACGCGGAGGAAAGCCAAGACCCGCTTGCTTAAAGAAATTATTTTTCCTTGTTTTAAAATATATGCTTGTGATTTATCTCTTTCTTATTATGTTGTGAAATTGTCGTCGGTCATTGCATTTGTCGCATTTAGGGTTAGGGAAAATTGAGTTATCTTTCTCCACGCTTCACACTAGGGTTGCATTATAGTCGTGCACTTACATAACCTATCCTACATCAATTGTTATTAGAGCCCAACGTTTGAGCCACATTTATATACGTAGTGGCTGGTCACATAGAGTTAATAGGTTATCCACGACTAATCATATTGATCGCTCGACACGATTTTATGGTGATAGAGCTGAGCATCATTCGAATCATCGTCGTTAGACTTCTCTTCTATTTGAGGAATCGGAGTACGTATATGCTCACCTCATAGAACTACTCCAGAGAAATCCTCAAACTATTATGTTGATCATCCTCGTCCGCCGCCGCACGTTCGTAGGGATTACATCTACCCTTAGACACAGTTTGATTATGTTAGGGACAACCATTTAGATGATTATCAGGAGCCCTATAGAGGTAACTGTCATCAGGATAACATCACATGTATAAGCTATCATAGTGTCCCCAAAACAGAGATGTCGGAAGCCGATTTTCAGCGATTTGATCCCAATTATGCTCACTTTAATTGCTTGAAAAGTGCCTCTAAAAGAACCAATAGGATAAAATCTCTGGATTTAGATCAAACCACCAAGGCATCTAGTAGTGCTCGCACTGGCATGAGGGGCCTGACACTTGACCTTGATACCTCTCATCTTGATGAGGTTCAGTGCCCCCTTGATTATGAGGTTAGCCTGATCATGACCTTGTGTTGCAGGTGGAGAGTGACATTATTATGACTAGTGAGTATGGTTACAAGAGTGAGGACAAGCAGCCCAGTGACCATGTGATGGTATATCCATCCCCTACACCCCATATAGACCTAGTTATTCTTTGGACTATAGTCTCATTCCTTGACACTGTACCTATTGACTCACTCTTGAATATGAGTTCTTTCCACACTTCCTATGTCGCTGTCCAGAGCCACATCACGACCGAGAGTCGAGAGCCTAGTGTTGGCCTTGTAGTGTCCGCCTCACCCGTTTATGAGAATACTTCCCCTTCTAAAAGTACTCATCTATAGGAACATGACCCTATTATTGGATTCTTAACGATCCACCTGATGAGCCACCCCTTCCTTGTGAGGGTAGATTCACATGAGCAACACATATACGAGTACTAGATCATTGGCATCTACTCAAATCATATCCCCGATTTTCCCCTTAGCGAGGACCTTGAAATTAGCATCGAGTACGTAGATTCTGCTTCACATACACTAGAGGATACTCTCGATGTTGCGAGAGCCTACCTTATGACCCTTTGAACTCTTGATGAATTCTTGGACACACCGTCTGCTGACCCACCAGATGAGTTCTTTCTTATTGTAGGTGTTTTCCACACTCTAGAATCATATTTTATTGTCGATGTCTCTGGTATTCACTTAGGTGATCGTTGCACTCGCGATGAATTTTCATACATACTTCCTGGTGAGCCCCCTGATGCGTCACGTTCCCTGAGAGACATTTGGCACGTTATGAGCTAGTATTTTAGTGTTGACGTCTCATGTAGTCATTTTGATATGTCGCACATGCGATGAGTATTTCTACATTCAACCAAAGGAGCCTCTTGATATGCCACCCCCATTTTAGAGATCTAGATCATTGTTTGACTCCCCCCTGGAGAGTGCTTCATGTCTGTCGTATTTCATTTGCATAAGTCTGTTGAGTAGTTTGCTCATCATTTGCATGTCTTACTTGAGTCAGTCAGACGATGGATTATTACTAGTAATGAATATTATAAATTGCATGCAGATGTTCACAGGCGAGAGCAAGTATTTCTGGAAAGTGAGCAGGTGATTGTGCGAATCCACGCTAAGAGGATCCCATGGGAGCTTGCTAAAAAGTTGAGTGCCAAGCGAATGAGTCTCTACACAGTCATGAGACATATCACAGATCAAATGCTTACGGGCTTGGCATCCCTACGAGCATGGGTATCTATCCCGTATTTAATGTTGAGGACATGACACCATACTACGAGTATGTGGACCTGTATCGTGGAGACCCTCCTGAGCCTACACCTCTACATCCCCAGCCCCACACCCAGTCCACTCCTGAGCAGTCCACTCCTGAGCCCCACCCCCCTTTGGGTTAGTCGTTTATGGCTTCACCATCTGCACCAGCGATTGCACTGGGACTACCAGCACACCATGTGACTTTTGACTAAATATCTTTCTGTTTTATTTTATACTTTCGCATTTTGAGTCAATTACTATGTTTATCGTCATCGCATTGCATTTCACTTCTTCGTGTCTTATCGTTTTATGGTTTTTCAATTTTGGCTTATTGGCTCGACCAACTAGATAGACCTTAAATAAATAGGTCCGTCATCGCTGAAGCATGTGGTATGCAAGTAAATAAATTTTATGATAAAATTGGAAAGTAAAGTGCGTGAATTTAAATGGAAATTAAATTAATTTCTGAATAATATTTATTCTGAAATTAAATGCATTGTGGGTAGAGCCTAAGCCTAAATGCATTGATTCCCCATGGTGACTTTTTGTTTCCCCTCTTAAAAGATTTGTGGCCTTTTGATTTCCCATCCCCCCAGACTTATTGTCTTCGCTCAATTCATCTCTAGCGCCCCTTCCCTGTTCTCCTCCTCGGAAACCGCCGAGCACCTCCCTGCCGCAGACACCTCGTCGATTCCACCCCTTCCTGCCACAAAAGGTAAGGCTGAAAATATTATTTGAAACTCGAAAATCACTCGGATATTGAGTCGAATCATAATCGGTTACAATTGATTTGACTCAATTTGTCTCGAATCATATTTCGAGTCAATTTCGAGTCTGCCTTGAATCGTTCGAAATATGCTTCGAATAAGCTCAAATTGATTAAAATATAATGCATTTATTAACATATTAAAATTTAAAACAATAAAGTTTACTCATAAGTTAAATGAGTAAAGCCTTAAAAGTTTCATTTGTTCAATTTCGAGCCGAATCAATTTTTGAAAGGGGGAGTTCCTATACACTTCCGGGTGTGCGGTGGGACCTCCTGAGAGATATTTGGCACGTTATGAACTAGTATTTTAGTGTTGACGTCTCATGTAGTCATTTTGATATGTGCCGCACATGCGATGAGTATTTCTACATTCCACCAAAGGAGCCTCTTGATAGGCCACCCCCATTTTAGAGATCCAGGTCATTGTTTGACTCCCCCCTAGAGAGTGCTTCATGTCTGTCGTATTTCATTTGCATGAGTCTGTTGAGTCGTTTGTTCATCATTTGCATGTGTTACTTGAGTCGGTCAAACGATGGATTATTACTAGTAATGAATATTATAAATTGCATGTAGATGTTCACAGGCGAGAGCAAGTATTTCTGGAAAGTGAGCAAGTGATTGTGCGAATCCACGCTAAGAGGATCCCATGGGGGCTTGCTAAAAAGTTGAGTGCCAAGCGAATGAGTCTCTACACAGTCGTGAGACAGATCACAGATCAAATGCTTACGAGCTTGGCATCCCTACGAGCATGGGTATCTATCCTGTATTTAATGTTGAGGACATGACACCATACTACGAGTATGTGGACCTGTATCGTGGAGACCCTCCTGAGCCTACACCTCCACATCCCCAGCCCCACACCCAGTCCACTCCTGAGCCCCACCCGCCTTTGGGTTAGTCGTTTATGGCTTCATAAGCCATCTGCACCAGCAATCTCTGGGACTACCAACACACCATGTGACTTTTGACTAAATATCTTTCTGTTTTATTTTATACTTTCGTATTTTGAGTCAGTTACTATGTTTATCGTCATCGCATTGCATTTCGCTTGTTCGTGTTTTATCGTTGTATGGTTTTTCAATTCTGGCTCATTGGCTCGACCAACTAGATTGACCTTAAATAAATAGGTTCGTCATCGCTGAAGTAGGTGGTATGCAAGTAAATAAATTTTATGATAAAATTGGAAAGTAAGTTGCTTGAATTTAAATGGAAATTAAATTAAGTTCGGAATAATATTTATTCTGAAATTAAATGCATTGTGGGTAGAGCCTAAGAGCCTACATGCATTGATTCCCCATGGTGATTTTTTGTTTCCCCTCTTAAAAGATTTGCGGCCTTTTGATTTCCCATCCCCCCAGACTTACTGTCTTCGCTCAATTCATCTCTAGCGCCCCTTCCCTGTTCTCCTCCTCGGAAACCGCCGAGCCCCTCCCTGCCGCGGACACCTCGTCGATTCCACCCCTTCCTGCCACAAAAGCAAAGGCTGAAAATATTATTTGAAACTTGAAAGTCACTCAGATATTGAGGCGAATCATAATCGATTACAATTGATTTGACTCAATTTGAGTCGATTCAATTTGCCTCGAGTCATATTTCGAGTCAATTTCGAGTCTGCCTTGAATCGTTCGAAATATGCTTTGAATAAGCTCAAATTTATTAAAAAATAATGCATTTATTAACATACTAAAATTTAAAACAATAAAATTTACTCATAAGTTAAATGAGTAAAGCCTTAAAGAGTTTCATTTGCTCAATTTCGAGCCGAATCAATTTTTGAGAGGGGGAGTTCCTATACACTTCTGGGTGTGCGGTGGGACCTCCTAGTTGCGGCTAGACAACATTGAGAGTCATTCGAGCGACTAGGCCCCTATCCTGCTCGTTCTCGCTCTTGGACTCGTGGGTTTTACTTTGGTGAGCCATTAACCTTGACTCATTCCCTTAGAAGACAACTGTTTGTGAGAATTCATAGACTTAATTTCATGTTTTAGTCTTACTAGTGACCGTGCACAATGTCCTCTCATGCGCAGTGTGCAGCGGAGACATTATCCAGTTGCCGCCTGATGCCCCCATACAAAATTATTTTTCACCGCACATTACAGAGGATATCGAGCGACGACCTAGTACTGCTGCGCCACATTACGCATTGAGTACCTCATGCACAGACACCCGTTTAATATAATAAGTCTATCGTCTGTTTATAATTGATATCGTAAATTAAAAAAATGTAGCAATATAATTAATAGTTAAGTTAAAATGTGTATTTATAAGAAAGAGTAGGGCAAACAGTGAATGTGTCTTTTTTATTAAGCAAGTATTATTTTAACATTTTAATCTGCCATATTTTATTATTTTAATTAGAGCAAGTATTATATGTGGCGATCCGATTAAAAAAATTAAGTATATTAGATGGTCATGATTAATTTAATGGTGTAGTAGGGATTTCCATTTTTAATAATAGAGATGCATTTTATGATATTTAAATTTACCCTTTTGTAATGGCACTACATTGAAAGGTGTGACCTTTTCCTTTAGAAATATAAATGGAAAGTGATCAAATATGCCAAATTATTTTATGATATTCCAATTTTACCCTTTGTAATAACTCTACATTGAAAATGATGTGCTGCATTTTACCCTTTGTAATGAATCTAGAATCATTATAAAAGGATAAAGTTGAAATATCATAAAATAATTTGGCTGATTTTATCATTTTCCATCCATATTTCTATGGGAAGGGACATTTTTGTAAACTGGGGAAACTTAGTAGGGAGGTAAATGTAATTTTGAAAGATAGAGGGGTGCAACCTGTAGTTATGCAAACTCCCAGGAGGTTCCGGTAACTAACCCTTAATAGTTTTAGTTAAAATGTGTATTTATAAGAAAGAGTAGGGCAAACAGTGAAAGAAAAAAAATACAAACGAAATTGATAGATTTACTTAATATATTATTAATCTGCTATATTTTATTATTTTAATTAGAGCAAGTTTTATATGTGGTGATCCAATTAAAAAAATTAAGTATATTAGATGGTTATGATTATTTTAATGGTGTAGTAGGGATTTCCTTTTTTAATAATAGAGATGCATGTCATGATTTTTTGTAGCTTGTATTGTTGATATCCGATCATTTGTGAAATGTCCATTAGAACATTTAATGCCTCATGGGTTATTTACTTGATTAATGCTACATACGTATGAACTTATTTCAATTTATTTCATTTGCTTTCCAGGCAATGCCTTTAATTTCAAAATTGATGGAAGAGAAGAACTCTGCCATTCAACATACTAATAAGCTTCGAGAGGAGATTGTAAGTATAATGATTTTAAGGCATTGCTTGAGATTTATTTTTTATTTTTGTACATGTTAGTATGTTACCGTATTCCAAAATTTATTATTGGCATGACTCTAGTTAGTGATATATTGTTACGAAAATAGATGGGTAGGGCATAACCGGACCAAACTAAGGCTCTGTTTGGGAGGGCGTCTGCGCTCTGGTGCGGTTGCAGCAAACGCCACCGCCATCCACGGGGACGTTTGTTTGTCCGCCTTTCCCCGCCTTTCCCCGCCGCTCCCAGCTGCCTCCCCTACGAACGGTGAAATACTCAAATACCGCCGTTCCCAGCTGCCGCCCCTACCTCCGGTCCGAAGCTCCGGCAACATTCGTCTCCCTTGCCAACCGCCGCCGGAGTCCCAAACAGAGCCTAATTATGATCGAGTGATCAACCATACACAATCCTTCCAGTGAGCCACTTGAGCGCAACAGACCATTTTGAAGGTTGTTCACAAAGCTAAGGCATTAAAGGGAGTTGATGCTTGGGATGCAAAAGTTTTTTGTATTTAGAAAGATGATTAGGTAATATAGTTTTTGGGGGAGGATGCTTACTAAATGATAATGAGGAAGAAAACTGAGGTAGGATAAAGTGAAGATTGTGGTGTGAGTATGCACTATGCATTAACGGAATTCTAATGAATGTATGCACAAGTAGTGACGATGAGGAAACATAGAATGATGCGAAACTCATGCAAGGATCCGACAAGTAAAATTAACAATGAGTACTGAAATTACTAAAAAAAAATACAAACACCCACAATTGAAAGCAACCAATGAGATAAATGAACAAGTGCTAGATGAATGAAAACCAAGAGTACTTCCACGAAATGATTGGCGAATATGTCTGTCAAATAGTACGATAATTAGGCAAATTAATACGAATTGTTGAGGAGTAATTGAGCATATGATCTAGATCATCTCTGATGCTAGTACATGAATGTGGAGATTTCAGAATTCAAGTAATCAAGAATGAATTGAACAAGAGGCAAGTGGTTGAGCTTCCACAAAAGAACATCATGTAGTCGAGTTGTTCAATGTGTGGATCTCTGATTGTTATGTTGTAAATGAAGTGTGGTTGTTGCCATATCACATATGTGCGTTGACTACCGAGCGCCGAATAAAATCACCATTAGAAGTGGTATTCGTTATCAAGGATTGATGACTTACTAATCAACTCAAATCTGTCTTCATTGAGCTTGAGCTTTAACTGGGATATCATCAAGTTTGAATCAAGGAGGAAGATACTTGGAAGAGAGCTTTCAAACCCAGACATGGGATCTAAAAATTCAGCCTCTACAACTCACCAGCAATATTTTTGCATCCCAGAAGTGATACCTTGAGATCATATGTGGAGGATTTTGTGATTTTCTCTTGAAGACGTCTTAATCTATAACTGAACATAAATGATGGTCTTCCACCTTCTTAAGAAGAATTAGCTGTCTTAATATTAAGAAGTATGATTTTGGAAAGAACCTACTCTACCTTGAGTTGAAGTAGGAATTAGGATGGGGCGCGTTTTGACCTAGAGAATGTGAAAGCAAGTGCAAAATGGCTGAGACCATGGAATGTCATGGAGGTTCAAAGCTTCAGAAAAATGCCAATATGTAAGGTCACTTGAAGCTTCTCTCTTCTTGCAACACCAATCCATGAATTAATCTACAAATTTGTGTGGACAAGGAAACATGAGTACATATTTCTCTTGTCAAGTAGGAAGATCAGCAAGACAACAATCTTTCCATATAGAATCTTAAGCCTTTTGACGTGGAAGTTGACACATCAGGATACACTGTAGTTTTTTTTATTATGTGATAAGTTTGCTTAGTTGCATATTACTCAGAGATCCTACAAGGTGTCCAGAAGAGCGACCCCACTTATGACTGTTGTTGAGACTACCTTACGTTTTGAGGCATATCTTAGGTTCATAACAGTCACAATTCACTTTTGTACAATAGTACCTCCAACTATAGTTAAAGATGCAGCAAGCCCACCACATTCAGTGGATGGTGTATCTTTAACAATTCTTCCTTCATTAAGGGAGTGAATTACAAGCTGACCAACCTGTTATCTTGGTCGCCAATATGCATCTCTTCTATAGTGATGCTACAACTAACCAAATATGAGTACATTGATTTATGCAATGATAATGATGAACTTCAGGATCATATTGGAGGATGTTGAAAACAAAGCACACACCATTAAGGGAGAACTGCTGTATAATGGAACTAAATGTTCCTTAAAAGGTAGTGTTTGAACAAGATGAATCTGAGAAATTCACATTTCTAGAGTAGCCAAACATTTTGGATTAATGAAGACATCTGTGGCCAGATATTTTGCACCATATATTTACATTGGTGTGACTAAATTTATTAGAGGATGCAGTTTTTGTTGCACACTGAAGCCCTTGAATCACAAGGACTATATACAATTAGGGTGGGTACTAAGCTAAGCATGGGAAAAGATCTAGATCTACTTTTTTGGAGGATTATCAACAACACAGAGGACATTATTACATGGATAAATTCTCAATGATTATCATCCTCATGTATTTTGAACAAACAATTAGAAGGGAAGAAGTGGCATGCATATTCCTCAAGAATGTGTAGAAGATCCTTGGACTAGCCAATTCCATTGTTTCTGACCGAGACTTCCAAATCTTGAGCTATCAACCTCAATTATTTGGCAAGTTCTAAAAATCTTGTATCTTTAATTGTCATCATATTAAATAGGAGCACAATAAATAGAGGGTCGATCTGAGGCTCTAAACCAAACAATATTGAATATGTTATGAGGATTCAAGTTGCGCCATTCAAAGACATGGGATTATAGTTTGTCGTATCTCCAATATCAATTTAATTTAGCAATGCATGGGTAGATAGAGCGAACGAATTTTGAGTTGTGCCTTGGTTATTTGTTGTAAAGTACTCAATTTAGTTCATTATTGACTCACCAACAATGATCAAGTTGCACACCGGTGGTCCGCCCGAGCCCAGCTATTCTTAAAAGGAATTAAAAAAATTCATTAAGTGGAGAAACAACTCCACAGTTCACATCCGAGGCACAAGAACCGGTGTGATCGGGATAATGTAGAAAGAAAGCATGAATGAGATATTGTATGAGTATATCTCTATAAAGAGTGACTCATTGTGAAAGTTGGGTGTTAAAGCGAATAGGTATGTCCGTTCGAGATTCTGAAGAAAATCGGTGATATTGGTTATTAGTTGGAACTCTTGCCTACATGAATATCTACTTTGTTCTAGTTTCCCATGTTGGGTGAAGAATCTGAAGAAATCCTACCACAACTAGATGATCTACTAGTGCACCAGGAAATAGAACAGGAGGATAAAACTATAGTGAAGAAATCTACCACCACCCCTACCCAAAGCATCAAAGTTCCTTCTACATTTGACTTCTCAAATGCCTTCCCACTGCAAAATGTTTCCACTATGCTTATGAACACATTTTCACGCCTTCTTAGTTCAAGGAATCCACATACACAGTAAAGAACAACAATATATTATGTGGAAATATCCCATGTGTGGGAGCGCAGGGTGGCCAAACATGAAGCTCTTTAGAATTTTAAGCATTGGTCTTTGTATACAAATTGCACGAGCTGAATTCTTTACTTGAGAAGAAAAATTGACTAGATTTTGAATTTGAGCCAGTGTAGTAGGTTGAAATATGATCATAATCAACTAAAATTGCGCTTTTAAATATAATTAATGTTATTTTCCTATGCATGAAGTATTTTTCATGTCGTAAGTATTTTTCTACTCTTTACCAATATGAAATAATCATTCTCATCCAACTTTCTTATTTTTGCCGCATCCTTTTTCAGCATTTTCACTTTTGCAGTATACAGTTCCATAGGGTAGGATGTGTAATTGTAATCTAAACTCAGTGCCTTCTTTGTTGCACAACGCTTGCAGTATACAGTTCCGTAGGGTAGGATGTGTAATTGTAATCTAAACAAATGAAAACCCTAGGTGCAGTGTTGGGGAAAATGAACACAATCTAATCTTAGTGTTGGGGAAAAAATGTTATGCCCCCAGACGATCTACGGTTCCGTGGGTTCAAGTACGCCAGAAGACCTAAAGATGCGCCGGGAAAAGAGGAGGGCTGAACCGCACGGGTTCAGCCCCAATAGGGGCCGGCCGGCCCCTCGTGGAGTTGGGTTCACTTAAATACCCTACCCCCCCCCCCCCCCCCCCCCCCCCCCCCCCCCTCTTTTGGAGGCAAGCAATCTATTTTCAGGTATTTTCCTTCTCTTGCAAACCCTAGCCGTCATCTTCTTCCTTAGTTTCTCTTTTTCGTCCTAGATCCCTAGCATTAGCATAACATTTGGTATCAGAGCCTCCTTCCTGTGACTATGGTGACGCGTACGGAGGCGGAGATGGCACGCTTGGCCGCCATCGAGGAGAACTACGTTGCCTTGGCGGATTCGGTAGCGGCGTTCGAGGAAAGCGTGAAGAACTCCCATCAAAATCTGGAAGAGCGTTTCGAGGCGAAGATGGAGGAGTTAAAAGCCGTCGTTTTGCAAAATCTGAAAGGGAAAGCAACAACGGGCGACGGTTCCGACGTCGAGGCATCACATACCCCTCACGGAGGTAGTCTCGGAGGGGGAAATGGCATCGGCGATGATGTGGAAGGGGGAAGAGGGCCGGCAACCCTAAACAAGAGCGGCGGGTTCACAGCCGGCCTCCCAGACGGATGGGGAACACCCGGCCACTTCACTGGACACCGGGAGGGGCCGGACACGTATCAGTGGACGAAATCAATCTTAGTGTTGGGCAAAAAAGTGCCATGATCCCACTCGAGATGCTGAAAGATAGAATCAGGGGTAATGCTGGTGGAAGAATACTTCGGGTTGTGAGCAAGTAGGCAAGAAAAGGAGCCGAGGACGGCGAGACCAGACTTCGCACAATGGGAACCTTCAGTCATGCGTGATATTGATCAAATGTTTGGTTACAAAATTGGAGTTCGTGAGCACTGTTCCATGAGGTGCGAGTGCTAGGCGATTTTTCGGGTCTGATTTTGGTGTCCCATCAAGGTATTGCTCACCTCATATTTATACTAGTTGTGGCTCCTGCCTTACATGGAAAAATTGCTGCTCAGCTGCAAAAAACAGGCAGACAGGGGAAAATGAGCTAAGTAAATACAACATAAGATGAACAACTGCCGTGGTGTCGAAAAGTAGAGCCCGTGAGTACTCTGAAGCATCGACGAGCGAGATTGAGCATTTGCAAGAACAATAAAGCGCCCACGAGAATGGTAGAGCATCCGCGAGAGCGATACGTCTTCGAAAGTGGTAGGAATCCTGAGCACTATAGAATTCCGGTGAGAGTCCTATAATACCTGTGAGCGTGTACAGTCCTTGATCAAGAGTTGTATAGTTCCTGCGAGAACGATAGAGCATACACGAGAGCGATAAGCCTTTGAGAGCGATAAGCCTTTGAGAGCGGTGGCACGCCTACTAGTATGGCGCGAACACTCTTCGAAGCCTTGAGCTTGATCTCCTATGAAGGAGTGAAAATTCGTAGGGTGACCGCAAGTACTAGACTGGATTTTGAACTAGCCTGCATTTTGAACTAGCTTGGATCTTGGAAAAACAATGGTCGTAGAACTCTGGGTACCACATTTTTCCAAGTACGCTAGAGACTTCGGAAAAATAACTGCCCCGAGTTCCCAACCGTCATAAATTTGACTTGCCAATGAGCATAGAGAATAAACCAGAGAGCACATCCGCTGGTAAGGATATCAGAGCGTCAATAATTCCAGCGATCTCTGCTGGTAAGTTCCTGTCTTAAGATAATTTCTAAGTAGCTTCTATGTAAAGGGTCGAGATCTGATAATATTTCCCCTGTTGACATAATAAAGTGGATGTGAATGCTTCTAGACCAGAGGAGTCCGCGATATATGAATACAGAAAATAATTTTTGCGAGCACTTGCTTATTTCCTCTGAATGATGCCTTCGAGCATATTTCATAGTATTCGCGAATCATACTATAATCTGATATAATGTCTGTAAGATTCTTTCTATAACTATAAGAATAAGTTCCCATAACCAGATCATCCATCTGGCAACACCACATATGTCTGATGATAAGTCAACCCCGAACGGTCCCAAAACTCGTTCTCCAAAAGTCTCATCGATCCTCGTCACAAAGCATACCTAGCCTAATTGCATTTTTAATATTTTATAAAATCTTCCATATTTTTCTCTCCAACCTTTTTGTTATAATAGATCCTAAACATTTAGTATTTAGGCATCTATTTGATTCTCTATCATTGTATTAATAATATCCAATTTCAAATCTACTGAAATTACATATTAGAGTCTGTTATCTACATATGACTTACATTTAAATTTTAAAGAACTTCTGTTATTATTCTAATATTCCACTCATTTCAGAAGAGATCTCACCTATGGAAATTATGTTTTAGGCTTCGTTTGGTGCGCGTTTTTGCTCTGGTGAGTTGGGACAAAAACGCCACCTTCATAAATGTATGTTTTGAACATAAAAGTAGATGAAGTTCCTTGAGTGAGGTCGTGTTATGAAAACCGGATCTGAGTGCAGATGAAAAATTCTGTTCCAAAATATTTTTCTAACGACCAAAATTGCGAAGAGCGATACGCACAAAAATTAGAGAAAAAATAAAAGCAAGCACCGCAATCAAGAACACTAGAATTTTTAAAGTGGTTCCCCGAAAAATTGAAATGGGTACGTCCACTGTGCAGGCAGAGATAAATTTACTAATTATTTCTCAAACATACAATACGACTAAAAATGGAGGAGAAAAATAGACCGAGAAAAATGATGGAAATCTCGAATCCTCCAAGGTCCGGTCGTACACGCTGCGACGAGAAAATAGTTTCGACGGCGAGAGAAGAAGCCGACTGGAAGAAGAACTCCAAAGAGGAAGCCGGCTAGGCGATGACCGAATGTCAGCCGAAATCCGCTGAACCACCGAAGAAACTCTGTTGCACTGCACTCTCATAAGGGTGGCCGACCACACCTATTTAAGGAGAAGGAAACCCTAAGAGGGCAAGGAGGATGGGCCGGCTCAATAATGGAAGTAAATCAATCCCTTCCAAAAAAATAAATCCTCCATCAATACCGGAATAATGATGATGACAAATTTGGAGCTATCTCCAAAACGGGCTGACAGCAAAAATGGAAGAAGATCAAAGATCCCTTCCAAGAGATCCTCCTCCATCAGCGGAGAAGGAATAATATTCTGTCATCAATGTTGCTCCATAATTGTTGGAATTTGGGGAATTCCAAAAGAAGGAGACACAAATTGAGCGGTCTCCAAAGAAGACCCCGGCCAAGAAAGGGAAGATGCGTCATTACCGCAACAATCTCCACCTTGACGCCTCTTCTATGACATGCTCCACCTGACTGAGATAACTCCTAGATGCCATAACGGTCACCAAGATAAAAAAAAAAGCCAAACAGAATGACTGAATGAACTTCGGCCGAGAACGGATCATAAGAAAGAAACTCCTCTGATTCTGAGTAGCACACCAACTGGACTGACGTGGCTGACCCAAAAAAATGCTCCACCTAGAGCTAATAAACAACTGCTCCACCTCCAGCGGTGGTCTCCCATAGCAAAACTGAACCTGTCAAGACTTCTAACCTTTGATGTGCGCGCGGGAGAGAAATTAATAAATGCAGACACACCAACAAAGAATGCAAAACAAACTGACATCATCATGTAAATAATTAACCCCTATGAGAACTAATCAAAAAAGATTGATTAGACACACTCTAAGCTCATGAATGAGGAGTAACAATGAAAGAGCTTAGGTAATAGAGGGTGACCAAACTGCATTCACAAATGAAGTTCTTGACCAGGAAAGATAACTCAAAAATAAGAGGTATGCGAAAACAAACATAGAAATAGCATGACCCCAAAAAAAGTAAAAATTGGGTGTAGAAGATGCCATAGAAAATCAAACAGAGGAAATCTGCACTGAGACCGAGGCGACCAGATAAATTCACGGATCAAGATTGGGAAGATAGGGAGCGGACCGATGTCGTCACCTATCGTTGACCCAACTCGAAACGGAACGTCCAAATGGTCGCCGATCGAACCTTGCTTTGATACCACTTGTTATGAAAATCGGATCTGAGTGCAGATGAAAAATTCTGTTCCAAAATATTTTTCTAACGACCAAAATTGCGAAGAGCGATACACACAAAAATTAGAGAAAAAATAAAAGCAAACACCGCAATCAAGAACACTAGAATTTTTAAAGTGGTTCCCCGAAAAATTGAAATGGGTACGTCCACTGTGCAGACAGAGATAAATTTACTAATTATTTCTCAAACATACAATACGACTAAAAATGGAGGAGAAAAATAGACCGAGAAAAATGATGAAAATCTCGAATCCTCCAAGGTCCGGTCGTACACGTTGCGACGAGAAAATAGTTTCGACGGCGAGAGAAGAAGCCGATTGGAAGAACTCCAAAGAGGAAGCCGGCTAGGCGATGGCCGAATGTCAGCCGAAATCCGCTGAACCACCGAAGAAACTCTGTTGCACTGCACTCTCATAAGGGTGGCCGACCACACCTATTTAAGGAGAAGGAAACCCTAAGAGGGCAAGGAGGATGAGCGGCTCAATAATGGAAGTAGATCAATCCCTTCCAAAAAAATAAATCCTCTATCAATATCGGAATAATGAGGATGACAAATTTGGAGCCATCTCCAAAACGGGCTGACAGCAAAAATTGAAGAAGATCAAAGATCCCTTCCAAGAGATCCTCCTCCATCAGCGGGGAAGGAATAATATTGTCATCAATGCTCCTCCATAATTGTTGGAATTTGGGGAATTCCAAAAGAAGGAGCCACAAATTGAGCGGTCTCCAAAAAAGACCCCGGCCAAGAAAGGGAAGATGCGTCATTACCGCAACAAGGTCGGACGTTCACGAACGACAGTTCATAACCACCGCATTCATGACCGCCACCACCATGCCAAACAGAGCCTAATCAAATAGCGCTCCGCGCCATAATTATGTAGAATACTCGTCACCTCTCGTCACCATTCGATCATACATCTATGTATCATAGAAGCTCAAAAGATCACATTATTTGCTCTCTACACTTTATAATTTTTTAGCTTGGCACAAAATCATCTTCATAGATCTTCCTAGCATAAATCAAAACTTATTTTGATCACTTTTTTTAAATGTTCTTCGACATGTCGTTTTTAGGGCAAAACGATATTTTTTTTCTAAAAAATATATTATGATCTTATGAAATATAGACCGACATATTCGATTTTAGTTGATATATCGGTCGACACGACTTTTGAATATATCGTCCAATATTTTATTTTATATTATGTTAAGGTTTAAATCATCTATATGTATTTATTATATATGCTTAAATCGAGTGGACCTATTGTTTCATTCTCTTTTTATGTGTTCTTATAATTATTTTTTAAAATTATTTCTCACTCTACTTTTCTTATTTCGTATTTCAAAAATATTAGAACTTTTAGACATTTATTAGTTGATTTTTTTAATATTTTTAACATAGATTTGTTAAGCATGAAAATAGTTATAATCAATCCAAAAATCTTCTAAATTTTGTTTATTTTGCTAGAGGTTAGTATTATGCAAGTAAATGTATAATATTAAATATATTTTACAGACTATCTATTTGTACTATATATTTGTAGTTATTAATAGTAATCTTAGTGTATTATTAATATTTTATTTTGGATATTCTTTAAATTTATTTTGAATATACACTTAGTGTTTATAAACTTGTTATGCTATTTTTTATTTATTTTAGAACATATAATTATACTTAGTAATACATAAATTTTTTTGTTTTGTTTAGTAGATATGAAAATATGATATTTTAAAATATCTCAGACACGTCTTCGACTTCCGATATTCAACATTTAAAAACTCAATCAGACATTTTGCCAACATCCGGACTTTTCACAATTATAACATTATCCACTTTTTTTTTGTAAAGAGCAGTTGATATTAATTTCAATAAACCTTATAACCTAAAACTCTACATGATTACCTATGAAAGAGAGAGATGCCATATTTCTGCAAAGATGAACTTCTCTGGGGTAGACCTAGATAGGTCTACAGGATTGAAATACTTTGCATATGTTTAATTTCTTAAAACTTAAGTCATAAAATTGTTGCAAATAATTTTTGGCGATTTATGAAAGTAAGAAAGTCCAGGAATTCCGTTGTAAACTGTTTTCGTGTAAATTGATTTTTTTTTCTTATTCGAAGGAGCGGTTTGGTGCACAAAGATTCGACTTCAACCCGACATCTACAATTAGGGTTCATCTTATAACTGCATACAATTACAAAGTTGTGTAGATGTTAACAAAAATCATTGAACACCCTACCAGATGGAATTAATGGAATAAATAATGTCACTCCACGAGATGCGCCAACCCGTAACGAGTTAAAACATTTTGCCTGTTGATTATGGTTCTAAAAAGTTGATTTTTATACAGCAACTTCTAAAGCGAGATTCGAGCAAGCGGAATGACGGAGGCTTCTCGCTAATGTTCGTGATAATCATTTCACTGCTCGGAGTTCTCGTCGGTTACCTCGTCAAAGCGTAGTTTCTCGCTGATATTTGCGGCATCCGTCGGCCCGCCAAAGCACGGGTCGGTGTCGGTCCCACACCTGTGATCTCTTCTTTCTAATCGTGTAATTTTAGTGCGGTTTGCTCAATGTAATCTATGTCGCATTTCACTGATTTGAACTGTGTTTTATGTGCAGAGTAGACTGCAAATTGCAATCAGGTTGAAGTTTCCTTCCAGTTTATGATTAAATGAATCATCTGGGTTTATTGCTATTTGCTATTCATGCTCATGGGTTTAATCCCTTCCCAATTATCTTGAACTAATTATGTATTTTGTGATTAAATTTGTTTTTTTTTTCAATTAGGCTCTTAAATTTTATCTTGAAAGCTAATCAATGCATTTAATGCTCATGAAATCTCTTAAGCTCATAAAGCAAGATCTTGGCCATTAAGATATTCTAGGGTTGATAATAGTCATTCCAAGTTTTTTTATTAGAGGTCTCTTGGGATTCTGATAGCTCCCAAAACCTAATAAATCCATCCCAAGTCCGCAAGTTTTGAAACCGCGACCTTTCGAAAGGTCGTGATCCACTAGGGCTATCGCCAACGATAACTTTTGGTGGCACTAACTTGCTCCTTTTCCGTCTTGAGAGCTTTCGTTGGTGAGATAGATGTCTCAACAGAGATTCACTTCAATAGTTTTTTATCGCTCTAAATTTGTTCCTCGCGGCTTGTCCTTGTTTTTATTGGTTCCTAGCTAGGTCTTGGGCCTCATGATAGTCTCCCAATTAGACTTAGGGTCCATTTGGCACAGGGATGGCGGTTGTGAACATGTGGTTACGAATTATCCTCCGTTTGGTGCGGCTTTTTTGCTTCGCTGACTAGGAAAAAAACATCACTATCATGTGTGTTTGACATAACGGTTCTGACTGCCCCTAAGGAAAAAAAATTTTGAACATAAAAATGGATGGAATTCCTTAGGTGAGGTTAGGTGTTCACGAACGACGGTTCGTAACTACGGCGTTCACTACTGCCACCACTGCTCTTAACCTATTAAAATGCCAAATTGTTTAGCCTATGAGGCTCCTAAATAGTTTGTTTTCTTTGGTCGAAGATTTGTCGTTCAGTGGCTCTTTAACAAATGCTTGAAGTTTAAGTGTGTTGTGGCGATGATAAATAAAATGGTGTTGTTTTAGCCGTGTTTAGTATTTCCGGGGCAGTCATGATCTCCAACATCCTATCTACTCGGATGACCGTGGCAGTGTTTTTGTAGGGGGGAAATGACATTTTTGATCGCACCTACTCAAACATCGCTTATATTTCTACCATTTTGTTCGCGACCTTCACCTCTCTCAAACATGGTAATATGGTCTCCTTAAGAATCATGTATATCTAAATCTTAGGTTCCATTTGGCACTCTCTGTTTTTGCTCCGGTGAGTTTAGACAAAAATGTCGCGTCATAAAATATATGTTTGGCATGAGAGCGTTTACGACCACCACCAAGAAAATAAAACTAGTTTTAAACATAAAAGTGGACGAAGTTCCTTAGGCGAGGTCGGGCGTTCACGAACGATGATTCATAACTACCACGTTCACGACCGACACACCCGTGCCAAACGGAGCCTTAATCTATAGTTTGGCTCAACTTCTTTGATGATGTGGGACGCCCTTCGATCAACATTAGGGCACATGCCTCATTTGGGGCAGGAATGAATAAATTGAATTCTACTATTTTTTGCTCATTTTTAGGTCAAGTCCAAGATTAGGTCTAGAGAACCGAACTTCTAGTTTTAAAAATGCTCTAGAATGGTGTGGATGATTCAAGAGTTTGTAAACAGACCTAGTGTGTGTGAAGATGATTTTAGGAAAATATTGCAGTTTGGATTGACTAACCATCAACACTAGCGGAGTTGTGGCGACGAGACGAAGCTTCATTCAAATTATTGTTTGATCGGAGAATTTTTCTCTCTATATTCAGTATTGCATTCACCACCGTCAACGGCTCCACTTCTTTGACCTAACAAAGTCTATCCGAATCTAACCGGGAGACAAAGTTGTCTGTTGACAAAAATAGTGATACAAAACTTATTCGAGCGATTCTATTAGTTCGTATAAAAATAAATCCGCAGATTTCCTAACATGCTCTTCAAATTCTACAAAAGGAATCTCTACGTTTCATTCTCAGTGGGGGAAAACCAGACTATGGACATCGAAGAGCAGATAACAGCAGTCGCCGTTCCTCCAAAGATGATTAAGTTCACCGGCTCTCTCGAGCACACAAAAAGTACGTTTTATCGAGCACGCTTAAAGAGCGCCCCCGAAGACCTCATAAAAAGACGCTTCCCTCTAAGACCGCATAGGAAGTCTGCATCGTCACAAACAGGCCTTTGCGCACTGTCGAAAAAAGGATGCACACCCTAGCACGCTGATAATGAACGTTCCCTCATGCGCTGTCGAGGAACGCTCACTAGCATGCAACCCGGGTACTATGCTAAAGAACACACATTAGAGCACTGCCAAAGAACGCACCTAAACGAATTGTCGAAGTGCGCGCACATGTACACCATTCAAGTAGACGTTCTCTTGCTTTATGAAAGAGTGCCCCTGCTCACGATGTCGTAGGATGAGCCATCTTGCGCTATCGAGGAACATGCATCACATGTATTGAAGATCGTGTTCTCGCACGCCGGTTGAAGAGCAAGCACTCGAGCAAACCAATGGCAAATTTTTAAGGACCATCCCATAAATTAATCATATCTCAAAAAGTGTACTAAAATATGATGAACCCTCGAGAATTCTGATGGGGTCTCGCCCATTTTATAGGAATTTTGGGCTGTGAATAGCCGGAATCCCATCACCTCCCACTACCTTAGTGGGGAGTTAGGGAAAAAACCGTCGCATGCACGATCAACCCACGCGATCATCGCGCAATCCGCCGTCCTAACCGCCAGTGTGGGTCAGCCTCCGCCGACATCCCATCACCGGCGCCCCGTCTCGGATCGGCCACCGGCGGCGCACTACCGCCGCGCCACCCGACCAACCACCCGGTCGGCCGACCTTGGCAACGCGGACGCAAGGCCGCAAGGGCCTTGCGGCCGGTCAACCGGTCGGTCAAGGCCGCACGCCAGCATGCGCGCAGGCGAGGCCATGAGGGCGGCCTCCCGGTCGGCCAAGGCCACGAGGACGACCTCCCGGTTGGCCAATGTCGCGCGCCCGCGGGCGTGCGGCCAAGGCCGCGGGGCCGACCTCCCGGTCGGCCAAGGCCACGAGGACGACCTCCCGGTCGGCCAATGCCGCGCGCCCGCAGGCGTGCGGCCAAGGCCGCGGGGCCGGCCTCCCAGCCGTCCTCTCGGTCGGCCAAGGCCACGAGGCCGACCTTCTGGCGACCTCCCGGTCGGCCAAGGCCGCGAGGCCGACCTCCCGGCTGGACTCCCAGTCGGCCAAGGTCGCGCGCCTGCCAAGGTCGCGAGTCCGCAGGCGCGCGGCCAAGGCCGTGAGGTCGGCCTTGGCCGAGCGACCTTGGCGCACCAAGGTCGCGCGCCCGCAGGCGTGCGACCAAGGCCGCGAGGCCGGCCTCCCGGCCGACCTTGGACGAATGCCCTTGGCGCTCGGCCGCCGGCCGCCTCGCAATCTGTCCGACCGGGTGGTGGTTGGTTTTGGCCTTGCGGCCATACGGCCGGCCACTCGGTGTCGGCTGCCTTCCCGGTCGGTCGCCCCTGGCCAGCCTTCCCCCTCGCCGGCCGACCGTCTCCCCTCGCCGTTTGATCTCTTCGCTGGCCGGAGTCCGCCGGCGTCCGATCGCCCGCTTGCGTTCTCCACCTTCCGATTATCGGGTAACCACCCGCATAACCACCAGTGTAACCACCCGTAGTGGGCAGGTGCAGATATCCAGATTCACATTGGTTTGCGCTTAGAGAAATTTCTAATTAATGCGCATCGTAATTCTTATAGAATTGACCTGCTTTTAGTATTTATGGTGGTTACGGCATGCGATTATCCGCATAACCACCGTAACCACCTCTTGGGCCTATAAATAGAACTCCAATGCTTCTCTTTTTTCCTATTCGATTTTCCTCCTCATTCCTCGTAAGTTCAAGAGAGGGTGAGCTCTCTTGAAGATCTCCCTCATCTTCAAAGTCGTGCTTGAAGGAATCTGCAAGCACCTCGAAGACAGAAGAAGATCTTTGTCCTCCTTCGAGCATTCCGAAGGCCGTCCAGTAACTCGTAGGCCCAAGTTCCAGAGTGCCCAAGTTCCAGAACGCCAAGTTCCAGAGCGCGCCGAGTTTCAGAGCGCGCACGAGTTCCAGAACGCCAAATTCCAGAACGCCAAGTTCCAGAGCGCGCACAAGTTCCAGAGCACGATGCTCCTCACCGCTGCAAAGAAGAATTCTGAGCTTCGAGAGCGGTGACCTGTCACCCTCCGAACGTCTCTCTCTCACCCCCAAAGTTGTAACGAGGAGCGTCCTGTCGCCCTCGGTCTTTCAAGAAAACCCTGTAAAGAAAGCAGCAAATAGTGAAGTATGGTTAACACCGTCCCGGCCACGTGTTTTTTTATCCCTTTCTGGGGTTTTTCCCGCTAAAAAGACTCTTTGTCATCTGTCTCGTCTCTCAGTAACTGATTGCGCGCTCGACCGCTCCCGAGCTAAGATGGTCCGTTCTGATTCGATTTTAGGAGCCTTGAGTAGACCGCAATAAATCCCAACCAATAAAATCAAGGAGTTTCAAATTTAAATCGAAATAATTAAAGTATAAAATCATTATCACGGTGGCATTTATTTATTAAAGCGGCATTTATTTTTTTCCATTCTAATCCAAATTATTAAATTACAAGTTAGTAAGACTGGATCGTTCTTATCACGTGACAACCACGTTGCCCGTCCTCACGGCAGCACGCACATCACGTGACAACGCCCTACAAAACTGAACTAAAAATCAAACCGTCCAGAAATACGATGATTTATAGAAACAATCCCGTCCGTCCGTCCGACCGATACGGAACTCTTCTACAATAAAATTCACTGAAGCAATTAACTTTTTTTAAAAATAAAAAACTACCAAACGGCGATAGACGGCAAAGCAACGTCCGCTGACGGCGAGGCGAGTTCAGTAAACCCCGTAGTCCTGGAAGAGCAGATCGCCGCCTCCACTGCCGCTTTCGGTGGAAGATGCCCCGGCGTTGTTGTGGCGATGGACGAGGAACTCCTTCTGGCGGCGGAGCTCGACGACCTTGCGGTGCGAGTTTGAGTGCTGCGTAAGCACGAAGGTGGGGCTCGCCGCCGGCCGGTACTCCGGCACCAGCCTGCCGGACTTGAACCGGACGCCGCAGGCGTTGCAGAGGGTCTTCGGCCCGAGTGGCCCGGTCCTCCACTGCGGGGTCTTCTCCGACGCGCAGTGCGTGCACCGCCGCACCTCACAGTCCGTGCTCCCCTGTTTCTTCCGGCTGCTCGCGCCAGCCTTCCCCTTCGGGGAATCCGAGGAACCCGAAGAAGACGACGATGACGACGACGAAGAGGCGGATAAGTCATGGGATATCTTTCCCCTCGCCGCGCAGCCTGCGGCAGAGACCTCTGCGCCGTGAAAATTATTAATGTTTACAGGCACCGTCTTCTCTCCGGCGAATGTGTAATGGTACGGCGAATCGGAGAAGGAATCTTCCACGAACCTGGACAGCCATTCGAGCTGCGCCGCCTCCTCGCTCTGCAACAAACGGAAACCGAATCACTATAGATTCGTCAAATAATTAACCACAAATCATCCCTGCTCTGTAGATCTGTGCTTACATGAATGTAGATGTCGTCGGGGAAAGAGGCGTCGAATCCGACGGCGGCTGAGGCTAATTCCTGCGAAGGAAGTAGGTGGCCGGCAGCTTCGGCGGGAATGGAGGAGGAAGAGGAAGAAGAAGGGAAGATGTCGTGGTTGGTGAAGTCAAGCAGGTCGTCCACTCTCAGCGATTCTGCCGCGGGGACACCATAAATGTATGCCGGATTTACGGAGGCGATCGCCGGCGCCGGCGCCGGCGCCGGCGCCGGCTTCATGTCGATTCCCATTTCCATACCAAATTCTATCTCCCATCCGGTCCCCATCATTTGCTCGTACGGAAACCGAGGAAGTAGGTTGCGATCGAGGAGTGCGTTTAGCCGCAGGAAGAGAAGAGTGGGAGAGAGAGCAGAATAAATAGAAGAGCTTCGAAGAAAGAATCTCCTGAGCTGGCAACTATTACTAGAAGATTATTATTTTTTTAATATAAATAATTGTTTTCATAATTGTTTTCATAATAATAATAATAAATAAGGGAATAAATAAATATCGAAAATAGACTTTATTACACATCAAAAATTTTACTCATTATATCCTAAATATTTAATTTTGGTACTTTTTATAACTAATTTAATATTGACATTTTATATCTTAAATATTCCATTAGGAGATCAAAATTAAATATTTAGCATGCACTGTGCAAAATTCTCCTATTTATAGGGTGCTTGATGTCAAAAGTACTCAAATTTATACTAAATATTTTGAATTAGGAACATTGCAAAGGGAAAATCTTTTTCTTTAAAAGAAACTAAAAAAATAGATAGAAAGTGATGATGAAGGCCCATCCTTGAATCATAATATACCAAAGTGTGGGGGCATGATTGATAATGGAGGTATGCTACATAAATAATAAAGTATTTAATTTGTTCGCATCATTTGATCATAATGTACCAAGTTGGTGGGGTTGTTTAAAATAAATGTTGCCTCGCGTGCAAATATCACGTGACTCGGCCATCACAGTGGACAAAATCACGCCACACCCTAAATAGAGACATATATATATAGGCATCCTTCAATCGGAAGCAAATCTACAAAGCCATGTATATCTAAGCCTCATTCAATTTAGTACATAAACAAGTTTGCTAAACGCATCCATTTCCTTTACGTAGACTAAAAAATGTTGCCTTCTCAATTGCGACAGCGCACCCTAGAGCGTGAGTAGGAGAATGGAATCAGAGACATTGTACTAGAGTCGAGTATTCACTGGTTTTATTTTCTTTTCCATTGATCTATAAGCTTTCACCTTTTCTTCTCCAATATATCATCCCCATTCTACCCAAAGACAACTCCTCCTCGTCATCAAAGTCCTTCATCCCTCGCATTAATTTAGATGATCTGATTATATAAATATTTATTTCTCATGTACAAACCTCGTCCCCCTTTGAATTCCTCCCTCTCTTTATCTTCACAAATCTGCAACCAGGGTAATTCAATTTGTAGGTCATCGATAAGATGTGTGCTAATATCGACACCCAATATATATTTGTATATGTACGTATATACATGTATATGTATATTTGTATATATGACACTCACTTAATATGTGTGTGTACGTATATATATTTGCTATATTAAAAGAAAAAAGTTGCCTTTGTTGAAACATTCAAAATTGACAAATATATCTTTATTTTTTTGACTTAACATATATTATAATACATTTAAAAAAATGTAATGTCCATTTAAATAATTATACTGTATTCATAAATTAAAAGTAATATGAAAATTCATAAAGTTGAAAAAAAAATTTAGTGAAGCTCATATACATACTATTGTAGGTTGTTGTTAGGCATCTCAATTTTATTAAAGTTGATTTGAAAAAGTAATGATGAAAAATTGAAAACCCATCAATTGGAATTAGAAAAATAATGATGAAAAATTAACGATATATAAATTATGATGAGATTTTTTAAAACAAAAATAAAAATAATATATAACTATTATTCATAAATAAACTATTTCTCTATAAATAATGAGCTTATTTTAAATTGCATTAATTAATTGATAAGAGCGAAGCCAAGTACCTCTCACGGTTGGCCGTAGGTGCGGAGTATATAAAGAGAGAGTTTATAGAGAAATAATTAGGTCCGTCGCACAAGGTCCCCACCAATGATATGCAGTAAAAGCCAGATATTTGTGGGGTCTGCTGCGCACAGTAAATTTGTGCGTCATGGACCCCACAAATTTCTGCGATTTCACTAGTTCCGCATAGCTTACTTTAGGTCCGATGGGCCGACGAGAAAAAATTTCGAGTTTATAATAACGTTCGAAATTTCTGGTCCTATTTCTGCGGAAGAGCTTTAAATAATGATGATGGGTGGTGGTGGAAATGTAATTAATTGGGTAACGTGCTCATGAATTCCGTCCATTCCTGGCCCATCCTCTTCCTAAAGTCCAAGCTGCTTTATTTTTCTCTCGCTTCTTTAGCTAAAATGATTGCTCTGTTATAATATTTTAACTATATTTACTATGCATTAATTATAATCTAAATATGAAAATAGAACTGAGAAATAAATTAAAAAAATATTAATATATAATAAGTTAATAAAATATAAACTGTAAAATAGGAGAGGAAAATAAAATAAAATTATATTAAAAAAAATCCAAACATAGGAAACAATGTAAGCTGTTGGTTTTGGTTTTGACTGAAAACAAATCTTGATGTTCGGCTACGAGATGACAAAATCAAAACCAACAGGTTTTTCGTTGTCCTCGACCTTTAGGCGAGAGAGAAAACTCCGAAGATGGGTTGGCGAAGGAGAGGAGGTGACTGGATCATGTCCGGAATGTTCACCTTCCTACAACTCGCCGAGGTCCTCCACAACAGAGGCTTCCACATCACCTTCGTCAACTCCGAATACAACCACCGCCGCCTTCTGAGATCCCTCGGCCCCGACTCTCTCGACGGCGTCGCGGGATTCCGCTTCGAGACCATTCCTGACGGTCTTCCGCCGTCGGACGATGATGTCGTCACGCGGGACATGCTTAGTTGTGCCTTTCCCCGACGAAGCACTCCGACGGTGCTCCTTTCAGGCCTCCGGTGAGTCGCGTTGTCGCTGACGGGGTGTTGACATTTGCCCAGGGGCGACTTTTTCGGGAAGAGCTCGTGCAAAACCAAAACCTAGGGTCCAATTATTAAAGCGCAAAACCAAAACCTAGGGTCCAATTCCAATGAACCGAACGAACTTCTACTTTTATGTTCAAAACTAATTTTCTTTTCTTAGTGGCGGTCATAACCATTGTCATGCCAAACATATATATGTACACTATGATAGTGGTGTTTTTGTCCAAACTCGCCAGAGGCAAAATGTCGCGCCAAACGAATCCTTAATTTAATTTTTTAGTCTAAAATATGTTTTAAAAGATAATTTATTTTTTATTTATAATATTAATTTAAGAATAATCCTTGTAAAGGTATATTTGGACATATAACGGGCTCGGGGGCTTTGCGCGTGGAAACCCTACGTATTCTTCTATATATACCTAGCTGTGGGCAACGAAGAGAGTGTTCCACTTTGACCCTCCTTCGGATGTTTCGAGCACCCTTCACATTCTCAAAATTTTTGCCCTAGGGTCGCTCGTTCCCGTCGTTCCCGTCCGCGAAGGATCAGCGATTCAGTCGCTCCAGCCGCCGCTGAGATCGCGCCTCTTCCTCGGCTGCCGCTCCTCCAAGCTTTCGTGACCTTCGTTGCTGGTTCAGTCGCAGCCGCCGTTCGCGATCGAAGGAGGAGAAGTCCTCTCTTTCGTCGCTAGAGGATCGCTGCCGTTCGCGAAGAACCTCCCGTCCGGTTCCCGTTCGTCCGCGAAGCTTTCGCGATCTGCTGTCGTCTGTCACAAGGTTCTGCAGATGTTCGCTAGCCTCGTCGCCGTCGCCGCGCGTGAAGGAGATCTGCAGTGCCGCCGCTTTCGTTGTTCCAGATCTGTAGTGTGCAGTCGCCGGAATCGCCGGATCCTAGCCTCCCGCCTCAGATCCGCCGCGCCGACGCCTCCGTCGTCGTGCCCTAGTTCTGCCGCTCGTGCGAAGAAGACGAAGCCGTTGCTCGCAAGAAAGGGTGTTCGCGCACGACCGCTGATCGTGCGCTCGACCCCTCACGCGCGACCGCTGATCGTGCGCTCGACAGCATCCAGTACCCCGCACAACCGCTGATCGTGCGCTCAGCAGTTCACGCACGACCTCTGATCGTGCGCTTCTCAGCAGCCACTGCCCGTGCGCTGTGGTTCTCCCGTGCCTCCAGATCCCCCTCAGCCGCCTTCCGCCTCTTCCCGCCGCCGCTCCAAGCACAATGATGAAGGGGAACTCCATGGCGTCCCCCATTCCGATGATAAAGCTGGAGAAGTTCACGGCGACTGAGTTCAACGCTTGAAAGTTGAACACTCAGTTCGGGATGAAGTTTCTGAACGTGTTTTACACAGTTTAGTCTGATGGTGCTGAGGTCGTAGGGACTACTGATGAGGCACAGTGGTTTTCAGATGAAGACTTCTGCAGAGACTACCTGATGAACTGTCTGTCCTCCAGCTTGGCCCAGACCTACATGAAGATGAGCACTGCAAAGGAGATCTGGGATGCGTTGCAGGAGCACTTCAGGCAGGAGGAGGACCTGTCCAAGACGCACCTAGTGGACAAGTTCCACTCTTTCAGTTTCGACGAGGAGAAAGCCAATCTCCCTCAGGTATCAGAATTTGAAAATTTAATTGATTCCCTGCATAGTGAGTCTATTAGTCTGCCCGATAGTTTTGTTGCGGGCACGATTGTGTATAATTGCCCTCCTCGTGGTACAATTTCAAAATGAAAATGTACCGCAAGAAAATGCAGGTTGGTCTGAACGACCTCGAGCATTTCATACGCATTGAGGACGAGAACAGGACGAAGCACGCTTTGGAAGCTGTTGGCAAGCAGAAGGCTGCTGCCAACATGATTTCAAGCTCCAAGCGGCCTCCTCCCCCTCATAAGACCAAAACGTCTCGTAGTAACCCCCAGATTGTAGGCCCGAGTAAACCCTCTAAGAAATTTAAGGGTAAATGTTATAACTGCAATAAGTGGGGACACTGCGCATCTGACTGCAAGCTACCGAGGAAAGAAAGAACCCGGGCACCACAAGAAGGCAACCAAGCCCATCTGGTTAGCCAAGCTGAGCCATCCGACTTTGTTGCTATGGTCAGACACGCGCAGGCCAGCACAGAGTGGTACCTGGATTCTGGGGCAACGTGCCACGTTTGCAACAATGCTAATCTTCTGACAGAGCTGAAGGATGCAAAGGAATCAGTAACTGTGGCAAATGGAGACTCAGCTGACGTCATAAAGGTGGGGAACGCAACTCTGGTGCGCTCCTCAGGTAAGTCTTTAATTTTAAAGAACGTAAATTTATTCCTTCAATAGCTGCTAACTTAGTGTCTATCAGTTTATTATGTGATGCGGGTATGTCGCTTAGCTTCTGTAGCGGTAGGGTAACTCTGTCAGTTAACTCGCACTATTTTGGATGTGCTTATGTCCAAAATAGGATGTACCGTCTGAGTCTAGCAAGTGAGGTAGTCTAACAAGTTCAATTGAACTTAGTTAGCCCTAGGACTCTACACGAGAGACTAGGTAAACTACAGGAAAATGTTCCAAGTAGCTAGAACTCACAAGATCACATTAGACACTAAGTCTCCACTTGATAAATGCGAAGTGTGTGCTCAAACTAAGACTACTAGGAAACCTTTTGACACGGTTACTAGGAGCACAACACCTCTTGAGCTTATACATTCTGATATTTGTGACTTTAAAAATTTTGTCACTAGAGGTGGGAAGACGTATATGATCACGTTTATAGATGACTGCACGAGATTTTGTCATATTTCGTTGCTTAAAACTAAAGATGAAGCGTTTGAAAAGTTTTGTCTTTTCAAAACCAGGGTAGAAAACCAACTAAGCATGAAAATAAAACGTTTTAGGAGCGATAGAGGAGAAGAATATATGTCCAGTGAGTTCAGATGCTTCCTTGCTTCACATGACATCATAGCAGAAACCACTGCTCCTTACTCCCCCCCAATCTAACGGCATAGCCGAGCGCAAGAATAGAACGTTAACAGAGATGTTGAACTCTATGCTGCTCACTGCAGGCATGTCTTCCGCTTATTGGGGTGAAGCAGTCTTTACTGCGAATCACATTCTGAATAAAGTTCCTCATGCTAAGTTAGAGGTTACTCCCTACGAGCTTTGGTTTAAGAGACCCTTGTCGTTTACTCGACTTAAGACCTGGGGCTGTATAGCCTATGTCAGGGTTCCTGAACCTATACGGCCTAAAGTTGGACCTAGGACCAATGCTTGTGTCTACTTAGGTTGTGATGAGGATAGTGCTGCAGATAGGTTCCTTGATATTTCTAATAATATCATAATAGAATCTATGGATGCAATGTTCTTCGAGGATAAATTCCTCAAAGATAAGAACTTAACGATCCCAGGTATGCAAACAACTATTACTGGGGAAGATCCTGAATCAGTACCGAACACCTCCTATTCCATTCCAGTAGATAACTCTGACCTAGAGTCTAGAAGGACTTCTCTAAGAGAGCGAATTCCCAGAACCTTCGGTAGTGACTTTGTGACTTACCACGTTGAGGCCGATCCATCCACCTATAAGGAAGCGATGAGATCCAGGGATTCACTACTCTGGAAAGAAGCTATAGATGAAGAGATGAATTCTCTTCTTCAGAATAACACCTGGACGTTGGTTGATAAGCCCAAAGGGGCTAAAACCGTAGGGTGTAAGTGGGTTCTGAAAAAGAAATTGAATCCTGATGGTAGCGTAGCTAAGTATAAAGCACGCCTGGTGGCTAAATGTTTCACACAAGTCAGCGGAGTAGATTACTTTGATGTCTACTCACCCGTGTGTCACTTAGCAACCATTCGGGTTCTCCTTGCTATTGCATCTATTGAGAACTTTATTGTTCATCAATTGGACGTTAAGACTGCGTTCTTGAACGGAGATCTGACCGAAGAGATCTACATGAGTCAACCTGAAGGTTTCATTGTAGACGGTCACGAAATGAAAGTCTGTAAATTACTTAAGTCTTTATACGAACTAAAGCAAGCACCGAAATTATGGCATGAGAAATTCGACTATAGTGTAAAGAACATGGGATTCATGTCGAGTCTTTCGGATAAATGTCTTTACATACGTAATAGATCGGATAAAGTCGCCATAATATGTTTGTACGTAGATGATATGCTCATTCTAGGGTCTGATCAATCCGAAGTGGATGACGTTAAGTCAGATCTAATAAAAGAATTTAGCATAAAAGACCTAGGTGTAGCTAACACTATACTAGACATGCAAGTGAGCTTTGGGAAGAATGGAATCTCCCTAAGTCAAAGCCACTACATAAAGTCCATGTTGGACACGTGGGGATACAGTGCCAGTAGAGCATCTGAGACACCATACGACTACACTAACCGCCTAAAGCCCAATGAAGGAGCTATGGTTAGACAGTTAGATTATTCTAAACTGTTTGGTAGCCTCATGTATGCCATGGTCTGCACTAGACATGACATAGCCTTTACGGTCGGCATGTTGTGCAGATTCACTAGTAATCCTGGTAAAGACCACTGGAACGCCTTAGATAGGCTAATGAGACACTTAAAGCACACCCAAAAGTATGCTTTAGTTTACACTGGTCATCCTTCAGTTCTTGAAGGTTATTCTGATGCATCTTGGTGCTCAGAATTAAACGACAACAAGTCCGCTAGTGGGTTTGTATTCACACTAGGAGGAGCAGCTGTAGCCTGGAAGTTCAAGAGACAATCTTGTATTGCACTCTCTTCTATGGAATCCGAACTCTACGCTCTTGCGTCAGCAGGAGAAGAAGCCGAATGGCTGAGAGATTTGGTGATGGACATTCCTTTGTCGAGCCTAAAAATGAGTTCTGTTGCAGTTTACTGCGACAATCAGGCTACTAAAATGATTGCTACGAACTCTTTGTTCAATGGCAAAAGAAGGCATCTCGGGCTGAAACAATCCTGGTTGACCTCTCTCACAAGTCAAGGGATTATGACCCTAATTGATGTGAGATCGAAAGACAATATTGCAGACCCCTTGACCAAATGATTGAATAGAACTCTCACAATAAAAACATCGGGGGAAATGAGACTAAAGTTCATAGATGTATGAAACTTTCCTCTGCAGTTTTATGTTTTGACAGTGAGAACCTACAGTCGCAACATTCAAGCATCTAATAATAGACTGAAAACCCCAAATAATTTCTTGATGAAAACCCAAGATGGTTTGATGTCGGTTATTCCACACTTGATAACCAAGCACCACTCTCATTGTAAGTTGATTCGAGAGTTATTCAACTGGAAATTGAAAGTCATTGTAAATGTTAATCTAAATTTTATTGGTCACAGCACATTATTCCACATTTGATAATGTTGCACGTGATGTGTGCCCACATGTGTTGGTGAGGCACATAGTGATCAGTAATGAGTAAGATAACGTGACTAGTCCTAGTTAGACTGGATGAGATGCTGTCAGAGTTACTTCACCGTTGCTAGAAGTGCTAAGCTCATTTAGTAAGAGCTAATTTACTTTCAACGTCACTGCATATGTTTATGAATTCATAGAGTCTGACTTGTGAAATTCCTTACAGGCCACAGTGGAGATTATGGAGGAGAAGTAGACTTGGACATGGATGACGACGATCTACTAGATGAGTAGAATCATCAAACGTTTTAATTCATGTTATCCTGTAATAATTATTCAGACTATGTTTTGGGACAGAATCTGTGTTTTTTGGTTTGTCGTTTAGGCAAAAACCTTTTTTCATGTGTTAAGTAGTATGATCTATCTTGAATGCTTTGTTTAGCTTGAATTATTATTTTGTCTACTCTCTAGCACCCTGAAACGTTACCGTTATTAGTCACGAATATAGGAGGAGATTGTAAAGGTATATTCGGACATATAACGGGCTCGGGGGCTTTGCGCGTGGAAACCCTAGGTATTCTTCTATATATACCTAGCTGGGGGCAACGAAGAGAGTGTTCCACTTTGACCCTCCTTCAGATGTTTCGAGCACCCTTCACAATCCTAACAACTGATATTAGCTTGACTATTATCCTTGTCACATCATGTTTGCATTTAAGTGGATAAATTGTAAATATATAAATATTAATAGAAAAATAATAATATTTTTTATACAAATTTGAAAATTGGGAGAATTTGAAAAAAAATTTAATGAAAATGTGCTGAACTTAATAAATTATAGGGACAATTAAAAAAGGATTTAAGAAAACAAAAACCGTAAATGTAACATCCAAAAAATGACTTTTTAATATAGCACAAGGATAGACAAAGGCTCCATTTAGCGCGGCGGCAGCGGTCACGAACGTGGTGGTTATAAACCCTCGTTCGTGAATGTCGAAACTCACCTAAGGAACTTCATCCACTTTTACGTTCAAAATTTGTTTTCTTTTTTTATGGCAGTCATAATTGTTGTTATGTCAAACATGCATTATATGACGGTGGTGTTTTTGTCCAAACTCACCGTGTTGAAAGTCGGATACCGGTTCAACAGAGTTCAGGCTAAGAGAGGGCGGCTTGCGTTACTTGACTCGTCGCTGAATGCTTTAAACTTAGATATTCCGAGCTTAGAGATGCCCATCACTAGTGAAAAGTGGATTGCCTACTCACAGCCCCGTGAACTGCAGCGAGGAGGTCCCGCCATACACCTGAAAGTTCTGCTCAAAACTTCCCCTCCCAAAGCCAAAAATGAGCTCGGCACCTCGGACGACACAGAGAAGAAACTCAAAAAGGGTGAGCTCTAGGAGGTTGGGTCTGCCTTCTCCGCGGTGCTTTGGGGTCTATTTATAGGCAAAGCTTCTCGAGGGTAAAATGGTCATTTACGGTCTGGTGATAGCTTCCTCCGCTTTTACGAAAATACTAAATTTAGACCAAAATGGTATGCGGACAGCGGCCTCCGCCTTTACGAAAATACTTTAGCCAGACCCTGGTCGCCTGCCGATATCTTAATTCCCAAAGATCATGGCATATTGGGTCTAAGCGAGCACCAAGACTGGGATCGCTGGAACTTGCCTGGTCTGAACTCGTCTGGCCTGAGCTCGCCTGGCGTCTGAACTCGCCTGGCCTGAGCTCGCCTGTCTTGAGCTCGCCTGGCCTGAGCTCGTCTGGCCTGAGCTCCCCTGGCCTGAGCTCCCCTGGCCTGAGCTCGTATGGCCTGAGCTGCCCTGGCCTGAGCTCGCCTGGCCTGAGCTCGCCTGGCCTGAGTTTGCCTAGCTTGAACTCGCCCGACATGAACTTGTTGGATCTTGCGGCGCCCTAAGAGGGGGGGGGGTGAATAAGGGCTAAAATTTACTTTGATATTTTTTTAATATATTATGATAATTTTAACGGATAAACAAGTAGATTTTTAGACAACCCAAATAAGCACTTAGAAAATCATAAGAAATTGGAAATCAAATTTTATTTCCACAAGTGATGAATACAAAGGATTGTCGATCTTAATAAAGCTTAAAATCAAGGCTATGATAAAAATAAAATTCTTTTCAATTTACCGGTCCTTCAACTAAGGACCGGCCGGCTATAGCGAATCTCTTCCTAGATCTTGCTACTAGCCTCCCCTAGATCTCCCCATGATCTAGACGCTGCACACAAGGCGGCGATTTACTCTTAAGCCGCACAAGGACCTAGACGCCATGCACAAGGCGGCGATTTCCTCCTAAGCCACACAAGGACCTAGACGCCACACGCAATGCGGCGATTTCCCCTAAGCCACACACAGACTTAGACGCCACGCACAAGGCGACGATTTTCTCCTTCGATTACAAAATGATAAGATAAAATACAAAATAGAAATTCAGATATGAAACTCCCTAAATATGAAGCTCTGAAGACGACGCCGAATCCTTGCAAAGATTGCCTGAGATACTGCGCACAGACCGTCTCTTCTTCGCTCTTGAACGTTCTTGCCAAAATGGGAGTTCTCGGAGTTCTGGAGCTCTCTGGACGGAATGCACTCAAGAAAGGACTTGGAAATCTGAAAAACTGAATTACACGAAGTTCTGAGCCCTTTTTATAAAAGAGAGATAACGCCATCCGTTAGCTAGGTATCACCAAAATCCGATAGCTCCAGAGGTGCCACGTGTCCCATGTATTCGGCATTTTTGCGGAGAGTGGCGATCACGATCGAGTCGTGGTTGAGACGTGGGCTGTCGGATATCCGATAACACTATCGGATATCCGTTAGCTTGTGTAACTACTGCACGCGTAGAGTTACGAGAAGATCATGCACTATCGGAAATCCGTTAGCTAGCTATCGGAAATCCGATAGCTCTAAACCGTTGAGTAGAGATCGGAGAACGGAAGAATTCGTGCGCTGTCGGAAATTCGGTACTGATGTCGGAAATCCGATAGCTCCTCTTCATTTTTGCCATCAAAAACTTCTCCAGACTGTAGATGGAGTCGTTCTCATCTCCGAAATGGGGTGGACCGTTCTGTAACTCTTCATGGATTGAAAGTTATGACAATTTTAAGATCAGCACACAAAACTCATCCTTTTGCTTTTTCTAATGTGTACACACTCTTGGATCATGCCCATGAACGAGGACTTGTCTCCTCATTGAACCTGCACAACCTGGACACTATAAATACACAAAAGACTAGATCAAATACAACACGGTATTTGTTATTCTCAAACCAAGAGATGCGGAACATATGCTCCAACAATCTCCCCCTTTTGATAATAACAAATACTCGTATGAGAAATTACTGAGATTAAGACAATTTGTGTTTATAGATAAATGCGGTAATAAGATATGCATGAATAACATATTAAGAGCGTGATAGAATTGAAAGCGATAATGTCTACTCTTTCTATATCAAGTCCTCCCACTACATTAGTGTTCTCTTATAAACTACTCCCCCTAATTATCTATTTTACTAGATTTCTCAATTTCTTCTCCCCCTTTGTTATTAACAAAAGTGGGTAGGGATGAGTGTATATCTTTTAAGATAGGTAAGGAACCACTTATTGAAGGATTTTCATGATCGAGCATATGATAGTGTATGCACCTCCTATATGATTACTCCCCCTACAAATATACCCATTTTTTGAGTTTAATATCATTATAATGCACTCCCCCTAAATATTAGATTTATGCAATTTAATCTCCCCTTTTGGTAGTATCAAAAGAGAGTTTAGGTGATATTATGCAATAAAAATTTAAATGATTTATGTTGAGAAGAAAAATAGGATGCAATATAAAGCTTGGTAAATACTCCTTGTTGAGAAAAATATAAGCAAGATGGAACAAAAAGTAGTAAGCAACATAGCTGAAATGATAAGGTAAGTATTCTTAGTTTAAGATACCACTTGTTAAAAAAAATATCATGAAAGAGCATAAGTAGTAAAGATGTGGAAAGCATGATGATTTTTTTTATTAAGTGAACATCTATGTAGGAATTGTGAAGCATAGTAAATGATTAAGAATTTTAGGCATAACAAAATAGATGTTGTAGCATTTTAAGTACACAAAGGATTTTGCTTTATAAATGTTTGAAGCAAAAAAAGTAATGATTTTCCAAGTAACCAATCTACCCAGACAATATGTCTACACCCTAGCCCCGTACTAAGTGACGGATGGGCATGAGGAGCTGCATACATGCCGCAGGTTGGGGTGTTAGTCCCATATGCAAACACTAGACAAAACTCACCCTAGCACTCTTTCCCCCCAGTGCCTCGCAAGGCCCCACTGGAACCCTCCCCGGTTAAGGACAAGACATGACTAGAGATAAGGTTATCTAATGTCTACAACCCTACGCCCCCGATATGGTGAGATATGAAGTCATGGATAATAATTATTGGAAATATTTAAGCGTTTTAAATCTAATGATGAGTTCATAGCTTATGGATTTATATTTTTATTTGAATTTAGTAAACAAATAACTCACATAGCTATTTAGAAATCCCTTAATGAATCAGAGTTTTAGCATAACAATATTTTCATGTTGAGAGCAACCAATATAAATTTTACCAAGCAAGTCTATCATTTGTTAAAAAAGGAATTTTTATATTTAAGACTTTGATATAAGCATGAAAGCGCAAGGTAAAAATATATTGTGATGATGCGGAAGACTTATAGAAATACAAGAAAACATCTTTTTTGTAATCATGATTATGCATAAGAAGAAATATGAGTTAAATTCCAAAAAGGAAGATGTTTTTTGCAAATCAAGTTATTGTTAAATTTTTGACAATAAAATAACCAAGCATGGAAGAAATATATCAATAAGAGACTACTACAATGTTGTTGTAATTCACAAATTCAAGACATACCAAACATTGTAGTGAGCATGCTAGGTTATCTAGTGCATTTCATAAATAAAGAGTAGAATAGAATTTGCATTAGGATCCAATACTCATGAGAAGAAGCGTTATGGAAGATAATGATGTGCACATAAGTGTATTTTGAGTAGAGTAAACAAATGTTTTAATCAAAAATACAAGAAATATGTAAAGTAAAGAGCACAATAAAACACAAATAGTTTTACTTCCACAAACTTTAATGCACACAAAAAAAATGTACAACTACCAAGGTGCTTTGCACGCACAATGCTCATTAAGACTTATCAGGTGCAAAGTAGTGCTTGGGGGATCACATATTTTATTTTATTTTAATGTTGAGACTAGTGATCCGGTGTACTAAAGAGTAAGTGGTTTTTATTTTGAAAGAAATATATGGTTTGCACAAGATACTTTACTATTCTTTCCAAGGTGCTCAACCTCACAACGCTTATTAAGACTTATCAGGAGGTTCAAGTAGTGCTTGGTGGAGTTATCTTTGTCACTTTATTTTATGATTTTTGTTTTGTACAAAGATCTCCGAATACACTTGTTTTGCAAACCAATATAATTTATGAAAACATAACCACTTTTCTTAACCTTTTAAAGTGCAAAAAAAGGTAGTGTAGGTAAGATACTTGTGCAATTTTAATTCATTGTACTAATACAAAACATACACAAGCATTCTTAGATTAAACACATAAGTAGACAATGCCAAAATAAGTGAGTGAATAAATATCATTATCAAACATAAAACATTTACTCATACTTAGAGGCATGATAAGCTTAGTTCTACACAACTTTTACCATATAATTTTATGCACAAATGAGTAGATATATCAAAGCATGATGAAAACAATGTTCAAAGTAGTTTGAAAAAGTAAATTGCAACATTTTAGAAGTTCTAAATGATGGGTTAAATCATGCTTGATTTTCAATGAAGTCCATATAGTATTTTTTTTGATAGTTTTAATGTTTTGTATTTTTGTATTGGAGTTTTGCATATATAAATCAAACAAATAACCAAAGAAAGGAAGTAAGAAAAAAATAATTTTTGTTTGTAATTTAGTTTTTGAAATTTTGTATTTTAATTTTTAAAAAAAAATTTAATTATAAGCATAGATGCAAAACTGAGTAGTACATATAAAATAATATATTTTTAGTGATTTTTCATAATTTTAAAATGACAGAAAATCTGAGACTTGAGCTAGCGCCGGCGTTAGGTACTAGCGTCGGCGTTAGATCACATAGAGTGCTTATTTTGATCATATAGCCTAGATTTTCTTTGATCTTGCTTCCAATTTTTCTTAATTATGTTTGTGCAATGTAATGTCTGTCTAATGAAGTGAAGAGACGAGAAGAAATCGCAAAAAGTTGCGGAAGTTAAAATTTTAGTACATGAGTTTCACATTCATTAAAGCTTAGTTCTTGAGTTTTGCACAACATATGCATGAGTGAAATGATCATAAATAAGTGAAATAATATTCATGCAATTTCTCAATTTCGGTTAGACATGATTATGATTTAACATACTAAGGGTAATAAAAAATGACGCAAATATATTAAATACATAGGCAAAACTTGCGCATTTTATAAATTTAGTCTAATACCCCTAAAATACACCTTTTAAATCCATTTTGGCACTTATTTCATTTAGTCTTAATAATATCATATGACAAATTTAGTTTTTCAAATTTTATAAGACTTTTTAGGAAATGGATTTAGAAGGATAAAAATAATAAGGATAAGTAGATCACTTGAAAAATGACATGACTTATTATTCAACTTTACTCAATTTGATTTATTTATGAATTTTGGTTTAATATGTGAAAGTCATATTACAAGTTATATAAAGTGATCATATCATGATGATTCAACAAAAAGAAAATAGACAATCAAAAAGAAAAAGGTTAGGCATATCATGAAGTAGAATAATGATATTTTATTTTTAGTTGATTTCTACTTCATGCAAATGATTTGATACTAATGAATGAGAGATTTAGGTATCCAAAGAGGACCGGGTGTGATGGTTCTTTTGGGTACCCAAATACATCGTGTTTGCTTTTGGGGAGATAGTGATGAATGGGCCCTTTTGAGGGGAGTTTGTGTTTCTTCTTTAGCTTTGGGTCTCCATTCAAACCTTGGAAAAATGTTATTTTTATTTTTCAAATTTCCATAATCATTTACTTAAATATTTGGATTAAAATGATTTTTGAATTTATAATTTGAAGGAAATTTGTTTGCATTTAATTTTAGGTTGGGAGAAACATGATTTTGTACATAATGGTGATTTTGATTTACAAATCCTTTATGTTTCTTACTCCCATTATTAAACTTAGTTAAGATGTTCATATTCATATTCAACTTGTTTTTAGATATAGTTTGATATTGTGAATTTGCATTTACCATTTTCTTAAGCAAGTTGATTTTTGATTTTAATTCATCATTCTTAATCTTTAAATTATGTCTAGCTTTATTATAAGCGATTGTGCTATTTTTAAGAGTGGAAACAATTGAATCAATATGATCTTGATAGTTATTTCTATATTCATCAAATGTTTCATCCATCTCTTTAATTTTAATTTTATATTATTTACACTTAGCACAATCATTTTTTAGAGAAGAGTTTTCTAAACATAATTTTTCATTTTGTTCTTTTATGAAAGTAAGCTCTTTTTCAAGTTCCTTGAAATTTTCTTTAATATTATTACAATCAAAACAAGATATAGAGTTTTCAAATGAAGAGCATGCAGGAGATACAAACATTTTATTTTTGGATTCTACATTCACATTTGCTTTCAAAGTTTTATTTTCTAAACGTAGTTTTGCATTAGCCATTTTTAGTTTCTTAATCTTACGTTTAGTATTTTGTAGCAATTGTAGTGTAGAAATAGATGTACAAAAAATAGAAGATTTTGATTTCTTTACAGCGCTCGTGGATGAGGCAAGATTTGAACATAGTGTTCCTTTGTCTTCTTCATCTTCCTCTTCCAAACAAGAGTTTCCATCATCCTTTCCGCTTGATGAGCATTCTATGGATCCATCCTTTGTGTAGCTTTCTTGAATATTTGCATAGGCTTGCATATTCTCCGGTTCTTGTGAATGTCCCGTACCTGTAGAAGGAAAATCATAAGTTCTTTCAAGAAAACTCCAAATTTCATATGCGGTAGGTAAAGTATAAATAAGTTTGAAAATATTTTGGTCTAACGCACAAAATATACTATTCATAGATTTTGCATTTAAAATAATTTCGTTTCTAGTTAGTACGCTTGATGACTTTTTAATAGTAATATTCCAAACTTTTTCATCTAAGGCCTTAAGAAAATTTTTCATTAATATTTTCCATCCTTTAAAATTTTTGCCTATAAATAAAGGTGGTGATAATACTTTTTCATTTATATTAAAATTTTCCCCACTAGTAGAAGCGAGATCATGATCAAGAGACGCCATTATTCCCGGTTGTTAAGCCGATTTGGAATAACCTCGCTTTGATACCACGTGTTGGATCTTGCGGCGCCCTTAGAGGGAGGGTGAATAAGGGCTAAAATTTACTCTGATATTTTTTTAATATATTATGATAATTTTAACGGATAAACAAGTAGATTTTTAGACAACCCAAATAAGCACTTAGAAAATCATAAGAAATTGGAAATCAAATTTTATTTCCACAAGTGATGAATACAAAGGATTGTCGATCTTAATAAAGCTTAAAATCAAGGCTATGATAAAAATAAAATTCGTTTCAATTTACCGGTCCTTCAACCAAGGACCGGCCGACTATAGCGAATCTCTTCCTAGATCTTGCTACTAGCCTCCCCTAGATCTCTCCATGATCTAGACGCTGCACACAAGGCGGCGATTTACTCCTAAGCCGCACAAGGACCTAGACGCCATGCACAAGGCGGCGATTTCCTCCTAAGCTACACAAGGACCTAGACGCCACACGCAATGCGGCGATTTCCCCTAAGCCACACACAGTCTTAGACGCCATGCATAAGGCGGCGATTTTCTCCTCCGATTACAAAATGATAAGATAAAATACAAAATAGAAATTCAGATATGAAACTCCCTAAATATGAAGCTCTGAAGACGACGCCGAATCCTTGCAAAGATTGCCTGAGATACTGCGCACGGGTCGTCTCTTCTTCGCTCTTGAACGTTCTTGCCAAAATGGGAGTTCTCGGAGTTCTGGTGCTCTCTGGACGGAATGCACTCAGGAAAGGACTTGGAAATCTGAAAAACTGAATTACACGAAGTTCTGAGCCCTTTTTATAAAAGAGAGATAACACCATCCGTTAGCTAGGTATCGCCAAAATCCGATCGCTCCAGAGGTGCCACGTGTCCCATGTATTCGACATTTTTGCGGGGAGTGGCGATTACGATTGAGTCGTGGTTGAGACGTGGGCTGTCGGATATCCGATAGCACTATCGGATATCCGTTAGCTTGTGTAACTGCCACACGTCATAGAGTTACGAGAAGAACGTGCACTGTCGGAAATCCGTTAGCTAGCTATCGGAAATCCGATAGCTCTAAACCGTTGAGCAGAGATCGGAGAACGGAAGAAATCGTGCGCTGTCGGAAATCCGGTACTGATGTCGGAAATCCGATAGCTCCTCTTCATTTTTGCCATCCGAAACTTCTCCAGACTGTAGATGGAGTCGTTCTCATCTCCGAAATGGGGTGGACCGTTCTGTAACTCTTCCTGGATTGAAAGTTATGGCCATTTTAAGATCAGCACACAAAACTCATCCTTTTACTTTTTCTAATGTGTACACACTCTTGGATCATGCCCATGAACGAGGACGTCTCCTCATTGAACCTGTACAACCTGGACACTATAAACACACAAAAGACTAGATCAAATACAACACGGTATTTGTTATTCTCAAACCAAGAGATGCGGAACATAGGCTCCAACAGAACTCACCTAGAATGCTTATCTCTCTTTATGGGCTCGCCAGTCGCCTGCTGCTCTTCAAAAATACAGTCTTTTTTGACTCGCTGAATATAGGTTGAGCACAATCACCGCTCTTTGCGAGCTCACCTGAGGTCGAAAAGAAATGTTAAACCTTATTTAGCGAGCCCCGACCGCAGAGGAATGAGTCTCACCTATTTTCCCCCGCTCTTCTCTATAAATAGGGGGATGTTGTTCCACTGATAACCATAAATCTCCTCATGCCAAACTCTTTTCGATTGGGTCAATGCCGCCATCCGATGATGACGAACTCAACGTGGTTTCCCTCCTGAATATGCTTGGGCGGCGCTCCATGAAACGACATCGAGAGCGAGAGTGCGGTGAGAAGGAATCCAAAAACAAAAAGAAGATTCTGCCTTCTTCTACCGAGGTGGTGCCTCCCCCTCCTTCAGAATGAGAGGCAACGTGCGAGCCCTCTTAGCAGGGACTTGAAAACTCACGCGGAACCAACCGACCCACCGTTGAGCCCCTCAACCCAGCGAATCAGGTGAGCTAAACCCGTCTTAAATTTCGGATACCTTGGAAGCGTGAGTGCTGACCCCGCGACTTTGTGAACTGAGGCAGGCTGCTGATGATTTTATTATGGTGCTCGCGCTGTAGAGCCCTCTGGACGATGGTGGTTACGAGAAGGATGAGTCCAAACCCTCCTCACCCAAAGAGACCACTGGCTTTGATATTCCTGGAAAGAGAATTTAACTTTGACTACTTCCGTGAGGCGCGCTCTGACAAATTCTTTCCCCCTACATTTCCTCTTTTTATTGACCTTCACGACACTACCGAGCGGGGCAAAATCGCTCCTCCTACCGAGAGGCCATACTTAACCACATGATCCGCCTGTGAATTTTCCTCCCTCGACACATGTTGGATTGAGAAGGATCGAAAGGTGCCCACTAGCCCCTTGACTTTTGCCAAGTAGCGCTGCAAAATCGGCACTCACACCTCGAACTCTCCTCGGATCTGTGAGGCGACCACCATGGAGTCTGTATGAGCCTTGCTGTCATGTATCCCCAACTCGCTGGCTAGGCGAAGCCTGGAAACCACGACTTCATACGCGACCTGGTTATTGGTGATCGAGAAATAGAGGTTAATTGCCTGCTCGATCTTCATAACCTGGGGATTTTGAGAACGACACCAACAACTCGCATGCTTAACTAACGAGTTAAGCATGCTTAACTATCAAGTTTGCGTCATCAAAGGGAGTTTGTGTACACCAACAACCCGCCTATGGATGAAGATGGGTTGGGTGCTTGGGCTGCAGCCCGGAAGATACCAGGTGAGGCCATAGTGATCCTTGTGTGATCAAGAGTGGAAAAAGTGCAGCTCAATTGGTGATGAAAAGTGAAAGAACTCCATAGTTAAGCGTGCTCGGGCTGGAGTAGTACTAGGATGGGTGACCTCCCGGGAAGTCTCTGTGTTGCATGTGTACAACCCCGATATTCGCCTAGAGGATGGACAAACGAAAGCGAAGCGAGCCAGGTGACTCGCAAGAAGACGAGCGAGCTAGAGGTCCGCCGAGTGCTCGCAAGGAGGCGAGCGAGCTAGAGGACCGCCGATTGCTCGCAAGGAGGCGAGCGAGCTAGAGGACCGCCGAGTGCTCGCAAGGAGGCGAGCGAGCCAGAGTCCACCCCGAGTCGCCGATGGGTCGCGGGAAGACAGGCGAGCCAGAGTCCTCCCCGAGTCGCCGATAGGGTCAAATTACCCTACCACCCTTAGTGGTCTGCCTTTAGTCTCTCCAAACAGCGGAGTTTGGCTGTTTGCAGACCTATTTGAGGTGCGGATAGTAAAACCAAAAGGCGGAATCCTGCTATTTGCAGGCCAGATCAGAAAATCTATAAATAGGACCTCAAGGGCACCTTTGGAGAGGACTTCGGTTCAGCTTCCCTCTCCTTAGGCTTTCTTTGGTTAGCATTTCCTGAGCTCTCCAAGGTGCCCGAGTCTCAGCTTTGGCTTGAGAGGGGAAGCGCTCAACGATCTTCCGGGTTAGTGGAGGGACCTCCTCGCTGTGACCAAGGTCTTAGTCAATTTCCTAGTCTACAGTCTACCTTCTCCGAGGGATCAGTAAGGGCTAGCCGCCCCTCATTTCGGTGAGGGCCCTGAGCTCTACAAGAGACTGAGAAATCGGTATCAACAGCATGCTTAACTATCGAGTTTGCCTCATCAAAGAGAGGTTGTGTAACGATCCAGGCCCGCCAACATGGGACCCAGTTGGACCGCCAGCACCCTCCCAGCCCAGGCCCGCCAACACGGGACCCAGCTGGCACCGGAAGTGTTCAGCCTAACCAGATGGTCTGCAGACCATGCACCCCAACCCCTCTCTGTCCCACCACAGGGCACAACAGGTTGTTGGAGACCGCAGTCCCCTTTGATGAGAATTGAGCCAGTTAAGCGGCAGCGCGTGGACTTCCCAGGAGGTCACCAATCCTAGAACTACTCCAGCCCGAGCACGCTTAACTATGGAGTACTTTCACTTCTCATCACCAATTGAGCAGCTCAATTGGTGATGAGAAGTGAAAGTACTCCATAGTTAAGTGTGCTCAGGCTGGAGTAGTTCTGGGATTGGTGACCTCCTAGGAAGTCCACGCGCTGCCGCTTAACTGGCTCAATTCTCATCAAAGGGGGACTGCGGTCTCCAACAACCCGCTGTGCCCTGTGGTGGGACAGAGAGGGGCTGGGGTGCATGGTCTGCAGACCATCTGGTTAGGCTGAACACTTCCGGTGCCAGCTGGGTCCCGTGTTGGCGGGCCTGGGCTGGGAGGGTGCTGGCGGTCCAGCTGGGTCCCGTGTTGGCGGGCCTGGATCGTTACAAAAAGTGCAATCCTGGACCACCAGCATGGGAGCCAGCTGGACCGCCAGCACCCTCCCAGCCCAGGCCCGCCAACACGGGACCCAGCTGGCACCGGAAGGGTTCAGCCTAACCAGATGGTTTGCAGACCATGCACCCCAACCCCTCTCTGTCCCACCACAGGGCCCAGCGGGTTGTTGGAGACCGTAGTCCCCCTTTGATGAGAATTGAGCAAGTTAAGCGGCAGCGCGTGGACTTCCTAGGAGGTCACACATCCCAGAATTGCTCCAGCCCGAGCACGCTTAACTATGGAGTACTTTCACTTCTCATCACCAACTCAATTGGTGATGAGAAGTGAAAGAACTCCATAGTTAAGCGTGCTCGGGCTGGAGCAATTCTGGGATGGGTAACCTCCTGGGAAGTCCACGCGCTGCCGCTTAACTGGCTCAATTCTCATCAAAGGGGGACTACGGTCTCCAACAACCCGCTGGGCCCTGTGGTGGGACAAAGAGGGGTTGGGGTGCATGGTCTGCAGACCATCTGGTTAGGCTGAACCCTTCCGGTGCCAGCTGGGTCCCATGTTGGCGGTCCTGGGCTGGGAGGGTGCTGGCGGTCCAGCTGGGTCCCGTGTTGGCGGGCCTGGATCGTTACAGGTTGTGACCACCAACAACCCGCATGTGGATGGAGATGGGTTGGGTGTTTGGGCTGCAGCCCGGACGATGCCAGGTGAGGCCATAGTGATCCTTGTGTGATCCAGAGTGGGTCAGCCCTGGGTCAGCCCTGGGTCATCACACACCTGCTCCCACAGAGTGTCTCTCCGACGCTCCATCCACAAGCATATCCCAAGCGATCCACTCCGACGTCTCTGACTCGCTTGCCTCTACTGTATAGTCGACCAAGAAGTCGGCCACCGCTTGTGCCTTCTTTGCCAATCGAGGGATGAAAGATGTGTCGAACTCGGTGAGCTCCACCGACCACTTGGATAGCCTTCCCGAATGCTCCACTCCCTTCATGATGTTGCGAAGAGGGTGATCGGTTACCATTTTGATTGAATGAACCTGGAAGTAAGGCCAAAGCTTCCGAGCTGAGATGATGAGAGTGAATGCTAGCTTCTCAAAAGGGGGTAACGTAGCTCGGCCTTTCGAAGAACTCTACTCATATAGTATATGAGGAGCTGCTTTTTCCCCTCCCCGCATACAAGAACCGAGCTAACTTCCTCCGTGCCAACCCCCATTTAAAGAAATAAGTCCTCACCTTCTCGAGGCCCTTGTAACATAGGTGCTCTTGTTAGCTGAAGCTTCAAGCTTTGAAAATCCTCTTCGCACTCCGTCGTCCACTTGAACTTTTTATTGCCGCGAAGTGTCCTAAAGAACGGTAAGCATTTCTCTCATGTTATTGAGAGGAATCTACTCAACCTGTCAATGTTCCCGTCAAACGCCGGACCTCCTTCATGCTCCTAGAGGCCCCATCTCCATAATCACCTTACTTGTCCGTGTTTGGCTCGACTCCTGTCAGGGTCAAGAGATGGCCGAGGAACTTTCCTTTCCCCGCCCCGAAGACACACTTCACCGTGTTAAGCCTCGTTTTGAACTTTTAGAGGGTGGCAAAAGTTCCTGCCAAGTATAAAAGATGATCCTCCACACTCTTGCTCTTCACCATGAGATCGTCGATATAGACCTCAAGATTCTGCCCCATCTGTTATCTGAATACCCGGTTCATCAATTTTTGGTACGTCGTTCTCGCATTCTTAAGCCCGAAAGACATCATCTTCAGTAACATCCATTGTTGGTGATAAAGAAAGCATTCTTCACGTCGGCTAGGTGTATGCGGGTTTGGTGATAACTAAAAAAACATCAAAAGAACTCATGACATGGAATCCAACGACCGAATCTACTATCGTGTCGATTCGAGGCAAGGGGTAACAATCATTGGGTCAAGCTTTATTAAGTATAAAAAAGTCAATACACATGCGCCATTTTTCATCTCCTTTCTTTACCATTACAACATTGGAGACCCAGCCTAGATACTGAATTTCCGACACAAAACCTGCATCCAACGGCTTCTTCACCTCCTCCCGGATGGGCTCGACCAAAGTAGTGGTTATCGCCCTCTTCTTCAATAAAATGGGACAGACTCCTTGGTCGAGGTTGAGATGATGACACGTTATGTTGGCATCGATGCATGGCATGTACGCAACACTCCACACGAAGATCCTTATTTTCCCACACTCCACGTGATGCATGGCATGTCCGCAACACTCCACACTTCACGTCTGCATTCTCCTGAATGTAGGACATGATCTTCTCCTTGTCTTCTTCCGTCAGCTCCCCACTGATCCTTATTTTCCCGGTCCTCCCGCATTTAGCTTGGATCTCCTTCTCTTCCACTTCCTCTATGGCTTACAGCCTCTTCATCTCTTCCATTACCCGATCCACCACCTGGACCTCCTACTTCCAACTGATGGTATTGACAGCGTTAAGATATCACTGCCAAGCCACCTTTGGATCGCTCCTGATCTGCATACCTCCTATGTTATATTTCAAATATTGGTGGTAGGACGAGGGCACACACTGGAAGGCGTTGATAAGGGGTCTCCCGAAGATGGCGTTGCAGCTGCTGGATGCGTCGACGGTAGCGAATCAACAATTTTTGGACGTTCCTCCCAACGTCGCGAGGAGCTCCACTCCTCCCTCAACTTCCTTCCTCTCACCGGAGAAACCGAAGAGAGGCCATTCGGTGGTATGAACCTCTTGTCTTCAACGACCATGGCATCGAAAGCCTTTTTGAAGATAACGTTGACGGAGCTCCCGTTATCCACAAGGATCCGGGAGACCGTGAAGTTCTCGATCGCGGCCTGGATCACCACAACATTGTGAAAGTGGTTCTCATTCCCCAGCATATCCTCCAACGAGAAGGTGATTTCCCCGATCGGGGGTGGAATCTTCGAGGTGGACCCCATATTCCGATGATATACAGTGTGGAGGCTCCCCTTCTTTGTGGCCTCCAAACTCACTCTCACATGGATCACTCTTATTCCTCCTTGACCTCCCTGGTCTACCCGGTCCTCGCATCCTCTCATGATTTGACCTCCAACTCCTTCATCTCTCCTTTCTTCTCCTCCTCTCTGCTCCTACCGCCCTTCATGGGCTCTTCTTCTGCCTTCTCTTTTGAGTTCCAAGAATTCTGAACAAGTTGTCGTCACGTGCCCTTCCATTTGATGGAAGTTACAATAGGGAATTTCCCTCCTCTCCTCCATTCTTCTTTGTTCTCTAGCTCTACATCCAGAACCTCGGCCTCTACCAATCACATTTGCCTCCCGCGACAGAAATTTATTTGTGCATCCTTGACCCCTACCTCCTCATGGGTGAGTTGAAACGAGCTCGACGCTCGGGGGGAAAATCTCCTCCCCTGACCCCCTTGGTGCGGCCGTCCTGTCGGCCTCCACCTTTGCCAATTAGCTGGGCCTTGAAACCTTCTCTCATGCTTTTACTGCTCTCTACCTCCTGAAGGCCTCCTCTCTTCTTGCCTCCTAGACTCCTCTCTCTTCTTGGACTCTGACTTTCTGGTGTCAGTCAGCATCACCTCTTATTCTCCTTCAAGCTTTGCTAAATTAGGCACGAAAACACAATTTGTAGCCTTGCTCTCAATGTGCCACCCTGCACGGTCAACGAGATCTTTGAAAGACATCGGCGGGATGTGAGCCATCTCCATCTTGAAGAGGCCCTCCTGCAATCCTAACATGAGAGCAAGTTGTAGAGTGTGTCCTGGAACTTCCTAGACAGTGAGTACTTCCTCCTACTAGCGATCGATATAATTCCCAGCAACTCCTTGGCTCCCTGCTTGACGAGGAACGGAGTTTCTGCCCCTCTTTTCTTCTTCTTTGAGGTTGTAAAACGTAGTAGGAAGCTGTTGGGAATCCTGCCCTCATGATTCCTGATTTGAAGAAGTCACCAATTCAAGAGAACTTCACTATGTATTTGATTACTTTCTTAGTTTTATCATCTCAGTGGAAGCCAAGTACAAAGAATGTCTTGGTGACAAATATCGTCGAAAAAAGTATGCATGTCGTTGAAATGATGTGCAGAGCAAAGCAGAAGAATAATGTCGGTTATCTTCGAGATAACATGCACATGATGATATCGTTGTGATATCAACACTACAATGATACACGACGTTATCGGGATGCCGAGATGAAGGAAAAATACTTGAGTACAAGTACAAGACAATGTCGACGACATCATCGTAAAGAAGTCTTGTCCTCGAAAAGGCTAAGTAAAACAGATGTCGATGACATCGTCATTAAGAATATGTGTCGTTGAAAAGGCAAAGAAAAACTGATATCAACGATATCGTCGTAAAGAAGACTTGACGTCGAGAAGGCTAAGGAAGGTCTTATGAAGAAAGGCAGTTGCTGAAGAAAAGCTTATCGATGTAATGGTGATTATGTCGTTGATTAGACAAGGTAGCGTCGACGACATCGTGAACAAGACATTGAGCAGTCAAGATTACACTGACATCAGTTAGATGACTTCATGACGTCTTAAGTGCAAGTGCAGAAGGGATGTCCCATATCGTCGTGATATCCTTGTCTGAAGAAGAAGGAAGAGACTTGAAGATTTGTCCAAGTCCAATAAATCGACAAGCTCTGTCGTCGAGATATTGTCCATATCGTTGTAATGATGGAAATATCGTGGAGACAGATTCAAATTCTGTCATACGTACTGTCAGCAATTAATGTCACCGCCTGATTGTCCAATCAGCGCGTGTCTTAAATTATGGCGCGTTTGACATTAAAGGACATCATAGGAGACCGTTGGACGGCTCCTCCGTCCTATAAAAGGGAACAGTGGATTCCCTAAAAGAGACAAACTCTCGAACCAAAGAACGAAAAAGGTATCCCGCTCGACATATCAATAAAATAGTAAAAGTTGCGGAGAAGAATCAAGAAGAAGATGAGAACAAAACTCACATCTTGTGTTCTCTAAGAATCAATCAGTCAACATCGTCTGAAAAAAATCGTTTGAGTTTGAAGAAAGCTTGAAGAAGATCTGTGCTATCAAGGTTCATATCAGAAGCATCTTCTTCAAGTCAAGAAGTCAATCTCCATCAGGCAGAAGAGTTATTGTATATCTTTCTCTGTAAGGCTTTCGGGCCAAAAACTGTAGGATCTGTTTGCAAATCTTGTCGAGCTTGCGGGCTTGAGAGTTGTGAGGCTTGAGGGCCAGGGCAGTGGACTTACAGGTCCGATCGCGTCGAGCTTGCGGACTTGAGAACTGTGAGGCTTGCGGGCCAGGGCAGTGGACTTGCGGGTCCATGAGGCAAGACTTGCGAGTCTGTGCTGTGTGGGGGCTTTAGGGCCTGAGTGTCGGGTTTGCGTACCTGAGTGCAGTAGGGGCTTGCGGGCCTAAGTTGTAGGACTTGCGGGTCCAAGTTGTAAGGCTTGCGGGTCAGTGACATTGACAGAGTTTGCGAAGCCTAGCACACTGCTAGGTAGGCACAGAGGGACAGAGGACAACTCGAGACACATCGTCTTGAGGAACTGTGAGAACTTGAAAATAACAGAATTTTTATTTCCAAAAAACTAAGTATTACAAGAGTATTGTCTCTTTTATATAGACTAGGAGGGAAAGAGGAAAAACCAAATACACAATGTGGGACTAAATACAAATACAATACACACAAAGAGAGTTGGGCGGTCAGGCGGTCAGGAAGAACGAGACCGCATCGACCTCCACGGTCTGGAGAGAAGACTGGCGATCACACGACAGGAGGAAGATCGTGTGACAGAGAAGGCCAACAGATCGTGAGACCGCTCTGGCGAACACTCCCCCGTACTGGAGATGCCAGGGTACCAGACCGCTTTTCTTCACATGAGGCGATCTGGTATTCCTGAGGAGAGATGGCGGTCTGATTCCTCACATGAGGCGATCTGGTATTCCTGAGGAGAGATGGCAGTCTGATTCCGGGAGACCGTACAGACTGCAGTTATCCAACTGTTATTTGATTGAGCTGGAGATCGCAGATCTTCATACAACGCGATCTCGCACTTCTGAGGAGAGGGCGCGGTCTGGTGCTGGGAGACTGCACAGACCGCGGTTATCAGACCGTTACTTGATGGAGCCGGAGCCCGCTGATCTTCATATAACGCGATCTTGCACTTCTGAGGAGAAGGCGCAGTCTGGTGCTGGGAGACCGCACAGACCGCTGGCACGAGACCGCTCGACTTCAACTCTTTGAGACCGCATGGCTTCAACACTCCCCCGCAAGCTGGAGCATATATATCAATCATGCCTAGCTTGTTGCACACATCAGAGAAGGATGAAGATATGGGTTTGGTAAAGATATCAGCCAGCTCTTTATCTGAAGTTACGAATGGAGTGCAGATTTGTTTCTTCAAGATTTCTTCCCTGATAAAATGACAGTCCACTTCAATGTGTTTGGTTCTCTCATGAAAGACTAGAGTTTGAGATATATAGATTGCAGCTTTATTGTCACAGAACATTGGCAAGGGATGGTTGTAAACTTCTCCAAAATCTAGAAGGAGAGTTCGTAACCACTTCAATTCACATGTAGTTTGGGCCATGCTTTTGTACTCGGCCTCAGCACTCGATATGGATACTGTTGGGTATATTGCCCTCAATATTACCTTGATTTGAAGAGGTATCACTCTCAATGCTAAGGACATATTGTATTTAACAAAGCTATACTTGTGTATGATATACAGACACAGGTGTCTCAAAAGGAAGGGCCAAACATGGCCTTAGATAAGAAGAAATCATCTACAAGGAGATGAAGATCTGTCTCAGCATAACCGCTGAGACGAAGGGTCAGAACCGCTGAGACGAGGAGCCGTCTCAGTGGATCCACTGAGAAGGAGACTGGAGCAACCGCTGAGAAGGGGACTGGAGCTGCCGCTGAGACTGGAAGCTGTCTCAGCCCAACCGCTGAGACTGGATGTTGTCTCAGCCCAACCACTGAGACAGATCCAAATGTGTCGACCGGATCTGCTTTTGGCGCAAACGACAATTGAGAGGGAAAAGAAACTCCAATCTGCCCCATACTGTGTCAGGAGGATCGATATAGCTGTTGAAGCCTTCTAGAGGTGTAAAAGAATATGCTAGGGCACAACAACAAGTACTGTTCTATTAAAAAGCTTTTGCTGCACGCCGCAATCGAGCACACATTTCAGCCAGTTGAAGTTGTTCTCTGAAGCTGAAGTTAATCTTCTAAGGGAGATTAGTTAGCTCTTCCTGTACAAACTCAAGAAGGGCAAGTGATCTTTTGCTTTGCTGAAGGAGAAGATCAAGGTGATACAAATCTGAAGCTGCTGTTTTTCAGATCTGAAGAAAGGATTCAGAAGACCTAAGAGTAAACCTTTTGTCTTCTGTATTTAGCTCAAACTCTTTTATATCTTTGTAAGGCATTGTTGCCTGAGTGAAAGGTTGTTGAGCCTGTGTGTAAAGTTGTGTTGACAGCTTGAGTGGTAGGACTTCTTGCTAGGTCTGAGGTAGGAAATCTGTGTGAAACCTGAGTTGTAGGAGTTATATAACTCTGAGGGTAGGGCTGCTGAGCCTGAGGTGTAGGGTTGCTGAGCCTGAGTGTAGGGTTGCTGTGCCTGAGGTAGGATCACTCTTGATCTGAGAAGTTATGAGGAACTTGTGGTGTAAGCTCAAGGAGCCGAGATTGGAGTTTGTGGCCTTGTCTAACTCACTGTTAGAAAGGTGAAGGGGGAAAGAGGACTACTCAAGACACCCTGTCTTGAGGAACCTCTATACATCCTTGTGTGCTTTCTGTGATTGTGTTTTCTGCAGCTAGAAACATTAGGTTTAAACAAAGAAAATAAGTAAAACCTATTCACCCCCCTCTATGTATTATTGACTACACCTATATAAACTATCAAGTGGTATCAGAGGGAGGTTGATCAAAAAGACTTAACAGTCTGATCAGATCCTATACAGGAGTAGTCAAATCTGAAAATCCAATGGCCAACAGTGGAATGAAGAAGGAGTTGGGGTCAATGAAGTTTCCCATATGCTCCAAAGAAAACTTTGGGATATGGAAGCAAATGGTAAGGCTATTCATGGAAGCCTCAGACCCAAGGATCTTTTTGACTATAAAAAATGGTCCTTATACCTTTGAGAAAGTCTCCACTATTGACCCTACTAGAAAAGTACTTAAGGTATTTTCTGAGCTGACCAATGATGAGATAGCATTGTACACTATGGACAAGAGAGCCCAAAACATAATAGTAAATTCCATTGATGACACTACTTTTCAGAACTTGGTCCACTGCCAAACTGCCAAGGAAATGTGGGACACATTGGTTGTTTATATGGAGGGAACAACTGAAGTGAGGGATGATAGAAAGTCACTCCTCAATCAAGAGTATGAAGCCTTCAGACAGCTGAGCCAGGAGAATATCTCCATATGCTATGAAAGGTTCTTTAGGATTGTAAGTGAAATAAGAACCTATGGAAGGGTGTTCACAGATTATGAACTCAATGACAAGTTCCTTAGATCTCTAACTAGAGAATGGGACACTAAAATCTGTGCAATCAGGGAAGGGGCAAGACTTGGAGAAACCCCCACCCATACACTGTTTGGGAAACTGCTCTCATATGAGATGCAGCTTTCTGCAAGAAAGGAGGAGGACTCTTCCTCCAAGGCTCACACAAGAGAGAGATTTGTAGCTCTCAAAGCTGAAAGCTCTAAGAGGAACAAGGTTAGAGTGCAGTCACCTCCAAGAAAGGCTGCTGAATCTGAGAAATCTGAGAGCAGCAAATCAGACAGCTCCTCTTCTGATGAGAAATTTGCTGCCTTCACAAGGCAGTTCAAGAAGATGATCAAGAGGAAACAATGGAAGAACAAACCTTCCTCCTCTTCTCATCCCAAGAAGGATCATTACAGATCTGAGAGGCAACATCCCAAAGGGGACAGGTATGACTCTAAATCTAGTAAACATGTTTCAACTAACATAATTTATTATTGCTGTAGTAAGCCTGAACATGTCATTGCTGACTGTCCAGTCAAGAGAAAGGAAAGAGGTGACAAGAAACCTCATCACCAGAAGGAGAGGAATGGAGGAAAATCCTTCCTAGCTAAGAAAGGCAAAAGCTGGAGTGAATCTGAATCTTCATCTTCAGATTCAGATGGTGAGGAGGAAGCCTACTTGGGGCTGTTTGCTGATCAGGAGGAAGAAGACTATCTTGCTAACAGGATAGGAATCAGGGCCCCTCTATCACATTCAGATAGTGATGAAGAGGAAGATGAGGTCACTCTTGATGACCATGGGCTGATGGCTATAACTGAAGATGAGGACAGCCACAACAATTCAGAACATGAGCAGGTATTGATACACTGCATTTCTTCTTCTGATTATGAAATAGGTCCAGAATCTGAATCTCCTCCATCTAAAGTTGGCAGTGGATCAGATTCTGAGGAGGATGTCAATCAATTGATTGATAAGTATGGTGCACTCCTGGAAGCTCTAAAAAAGAGCAAAATGCTAGCCAAGAGGCAAGCACAAGAAATTGCTTCCCTAAAGCAATCAAAATCTGAGTGCATTGAGCATGCTACCCAGCTAGCTCTAATGAGAAAGGAGATTGGCAAGCTAAGGGTAATGTCAATCATCCATGTGGGCACCATAAGCCACAAGAACAAGATCATTAATGATCTTGAAGAAAAGCTCCTCAAGGAGAGGATGGTAGTGGCTAAGTACTCCAAGCCCAAGACAGTGCTGCCTATTATTGACACCTTCAACTCCCATGACATGAGAGGTGTTGGTTTCAACAAGGAGGCAGCTACCAGCAACACTAAGGGAAAGGTCAAGGACTCAAAAGAATCTAAGACCTCCTTTGTGAATGTCTTGATGCCCTCAAACAAGTATGATCAAGAAAGTATTCATGGTCACTTATTAAAGCTATGGAAATAGAAAGGAGTTAGGCTTGAGTGCCTTCAAGGCTCTGCATGAGGAAATTCAAATGGCCCATCATGGACCCTTTGTTTTTGGAACCTCAGCCCCTTCACTCAAGATAACTAAGGCTGTCAATTCTAAACATTGTTCAGCAAAGTCCATGGCTGTTGATTGTCCTGTAACCAAGCCAAAAAGCCCAGTTTCTGCTGCCATCCACACATGTTTAGCTACCAAGCTAAAAGGTGTTGATGTCAAAAAAAAACAGGCTGCCTTGACTGATATAGGAAGGTAAAAAGCCATGCCTTTACTGATAAGAAAAAGAAAACAGCAGCTGCATCCCCTACTGAACAGAAACAGGAAGCTTCATCTTCCAGGACTGTTCAGAAGAGGAGATATAATATATATGAGTGTTGGTGTTGTGGCAAAGTGGGACACTTTGCAATTGATTGTTGGCACAACCTCAATGTGCTAAAGGCAAGGATTGAACTTCAAGCCAAACCAGCCCTTTCTAGGAATATGCCCTATGGTGTTAACCTGAACCTAGGACCCAAAATCAGTTGGGATCCTATGGTACATTAAATTCTATGTTGCAGGTTAGTTCAAGTACCAGTCTCAACCAAATATGGTACTTGGACAGTGGGTGCTCAAGGCACATGACAGGAACTAAGGATCTTCTAAAGGATTACCATCCAGTGAAGAATGGACCCAAAGTTATCTTTGGTGGATCTGAAAAGGGAGTCACCAAAGGATATGGTATGATTTCAAATGGCATAGTTTCAATCACAAGGGTAGCTTATGTTGAAGGGTTGCAACACAACCTTGTAAGCATAAGCCAACTATGTGACTTAGGCTATGACATTGAATTCCACAATGACAATTGCTTGATCAAAAAGTCTAATGACTTGGAGACCATTCTCTCAGGCACTAGGAGTGGAAATGTTTATTGCTTAGACTTCATTTGCAATTATACTATCTCTTCTGTGTGTCTTGTAGCTAATGAAAGTGAGTCACTTTGTTCAATGACACAAGAGACTTGCCCACATTAACTATAAGACAATGTATAGATTATTTTCTAGAAACCTTGTTAGAAATAGTCCTAAACTAAAATGTGTTAAAAGTGGTCCCTGTCATGCTTGCCAAATGGGTAAGCAAACTAGGACCACCTTTAAAAGTATTGGCTCCAAAGATACTGAAAGGTGTTTATACCTATTGCGCATGGACTTGTTTGGTCCTTTGCCAATTCATAGCCTAGGTGGGAAGTTGTATACCTTGGTAATTGTAGATGATCATTCAAAGTATACATGGTTATTCTTCCTTAAGAAGAAGTCAGATACCTTACATGTCTTTATAAATTATGTCAAGGCTATTCAGAATGATCTACTATGTACTGTGGTCAGGACAATAACTGACCATGGCACAGAATTTCAATTTGAAGCCATGACAAAATTTTGTCAAGAATTTGGTATCGCCCAAGAGTTCTCCTCCCCAAGGACTCCACATCAAAATGGTGTGGCTGAGAGGAGGAATATGACCTTGATAGAAGCTGGGAGAACATTGTTAGTGACTCCTCACTCCCAAAATACTTCTGGGCTGAGGCAATCAATACAGCCTGTTATGTTCTCAATAGAGCCTCCATCAATAAGGTCCTTGGGAAAACCCCTTATGAGATTCTGAAAGGCAAACAACCTACAATTTCTTACTTTAGAATCTTTGGTTGCAAATGCTACATTCTAAATAATGGAAAATCTCAATTAACAAAGTTTGCAGAAAAATGCAATGTGGGGTTCTTGTTGGGTATAGCTCACATAGTAGAGCTTATAGAGTTTATAACAAGAAAACCCATGTTGTAGAAGAATCTATGCATGTTGTGTTTGATGAGACCAGCCTTCTCTACAAAGAATGGTCTAGTTCTTCTATTTTGACAGGAAATGAAGAAGGGATGCATGAGCTGACTGTCCAAGACAGGCCCAGCAGTAGCAAAACACAAACAGCTGCTGCAATTCCTGAAAAAGAAGAGGCGCAAGAGGGTGAAGGCACAACTGAACCAGTGGAACAGCCACAGCTCTAGAGGACCCTCTTCCAGCTGCTGCAAGGCACCTGAGAGATCATCCAAGAGATCTAATAATTGAAGATCATACCCAAGGCATATTGACAAGAAGCAGAGCTCATAATGAATCACTATTCTTGAGCTTCCTTTCTCAAATGGAGCCCAAGAAGTTTGAAGAGGTCAATCAAGACACCTTCTGGATTGAAGCCATGCAAGAAGAGCTCCTACAATTCAAGAGATGCAAAGTATGGAAGTTGGTGCCAAGACCTCAGGGACACAATGTTATTGGCACCAAATGGGTATACAGGAACAAGCTTGATGAGAATGGTACAATCATCACGAACAAGGCCAGATTAGTAGCCAAAGGATACAGACAAGAGGAAGGTATAGACTTTGATCAAACCTTTGCACCAGTTGCAAGGGTGGAAGCAATTAGGCTATTTCTTGCCTATGCTGTCCACAAGGGGTTCAAAGTTTACCAGATGGATGTCAAATCAGCCTTCCTCGATGGAGACTTGAAGGAAGAGGTATATGTTGAACAGCCTTCAGGTTTATTGCATCCAACCCTAACTTCTCATGTTTATCTTCTTAGGAAAGCATTATATGGTCTCAAGCAAGCTCCAAGAGCTTGGTATGAGACTTTGTCCAACTTTCTCCTCAAGAACAAGTTCATGAGGGGAAAGATTGATAGCACATTGTTTCTTAGGGAAACAAGGGGCAAGTGTCTCTTAGTCCAAATTTATGTTGATGACATAATCTTTGGATCTACTGATGACAACCTCTGCAAGAGATTTGCCAATCTATTGCAGGGGGAGTTTGAAATGAGCAGTATGGGTGAGCTCAAATATTTCCTTGGGCTCCAAGTGAAACAGTCTGATGATGGAATTTTCATCTCCCAGACCAAGTACACTAAGGAGCTCATCAAGAAATTTGGGATGGAATCAGCCTCCACCATGAGAACACCCATGGGGTCTAATGTATCATTAGACAAGGATGAAAAGGGAAAGGCCATTGATGAGTCCATGTACAGATGTATCATTGGATCCCTGTTGTACTTGACTGCTAGTAGGCCAGACATTATGTATTCTACATGTGTTTGTGCTAGGTATCAAGCCTGTCCTAAGGAATCTCACTACACCTCTGTGAAGAGGATTTTGAGATACCTTAAGGGCAGCTTGCTTCTTGGCCTGTGGTACCCTAAGAACAATGACTTTGAACTAACAGGCTTTTCAGATGCAGATTTTGCAGGTTGCAAAGAAGACAGGAAGAGTACAAGTGGTACTTGTCAATTCCTAGGGAGAAGATTGATATCTTGGAGCAGCAAGAAACAAACCAGTGTGGCAATATCCACAGCTGAGTCTGAATACATTGCTGCAGGTAGCTGTTGTGCACAACTCCTTTGGACACATCATCAGTTGGAGGATTACAACCTCAAGGTAAGGGAATCTCCTTTGTATTGTGATTCATCCAGTGCAATCTCTATTGCTAAAAATCCTGTCTCTCATAGCAGGACTAAGCATATAGAGATTAGATATCATTTTATTAGAGAACATGTAGAATATAAAGATATCTGTCTTGAATTTGTCCCCACTGACAAACAAGTAGCTGATATCTTTACAAAGCCACTGGATGAATCTAAATTCATACCTTCAAAATTGATCTTGGCATGCTTAGTATGGAATAGTCCTAAATGTATGAATAGTAGTTGTCACTATTGTTGACTCTGAATTGTGAATTATAAAACTTTACATTATTATGCATTACAACTTAGTGACATGACTAGGACATTTCTTCAGCCAAAATATCTACATTAGGTCTAAACCCTATGATCAGCTAAACTGCAGAAGTATGTTCAGCTGAATCAGCTGAGAAAAATCCCAGCTGAACCGCTGAGACGAGCAAACTATCCCAGCGGGTGACAGTTCTCTATCCCAGCGGCCTAGGTCACCGTCTCAGCTGAACCGCTGAGACGGGGTATGTTCAATATGAAATCGGATAATTAACCCAAAAAAACTCCTTAACACAATAAGGTAATTAAGTCTAAAGACTAGGGTTAATAAAAACGAAACTGAAATTCTATAAATAGATACACTGTAACTTAAAACACACCACAAAGCCAAACCCTTAGCCGCCGAGATGATTCATCTACTCTCTCGTCTCAGCGCCTCGATTTTCTGCTTCCATGGCGCCAAAAGGCTCAAAAGATCTCATGGAGGGCTATGAAATCGTAAGAGATGGATTCTCTCATGCCTCAGAAGAAATAAGACACGTGATTCATCTAATGGAAGCTCAAGGTCTGGAGCACATGCTGTCTGAACCCTGCTGCATTCTCAGAAATGAAGTTCTGGAATGGTTCAACAATGTCAAATTATCTCCTTCCAAAACCATCCTGAAGTCCAAGATAGGAAGTGAGAAGATAAAGATTACAGCTAAAAGGTTGGAGAAGGGACTGAAATTAACTCCCTACAGTAAAACTGAAGAGGAGGAGATATCTGAAAAGGATAAGCAGACTGCCCTAAAGTGGACATGATACAGTGATACTAAAACCAGTTGTCTAAGGAGGAAGTTCTTCAATCAACAGGGGAAGCTGTTGTCTGATATAGTGGGCAAAGCCATCCTATGCAAGCCTGGTTCACATGACACTGTCTCACAGTTCATGTTTGAATTAATGACTAGGATAATTCTGTCCAAGAGAACCTCATGGGGAGAAGTTATTTTTCAAAGGATAAAGGAATCTCTACAAGCCCCCAATATGGGAAGAATATTATCTCTGTACCTACAGAATAGTCATTCAGAGACCTTTGCAAACTCCAAGGGGTCAAATCTCCATTATCTCAAAAGAATGGACATTAAGACTCTGGATAGATTCTCCAGAGTGCTCCCTATGAGCCAGCCATCTGTGGCAAAGGAAAAGAAGAAAGAGCCATCCCAGCAGAAATCAGATTCATCCTCAAAGTCAGATGGGTCTGAAAATGAGGACATTCATGGGTCTGATCTTAGATCTGGCAGCAACCCAATGAACATAGATGATGAAGATGTCCCCAGGACAAGAAGAGATGAGGAGCCTCAAAGAAGAGTTGAGCCCAATCCTGAGCCAACTCAGATGAATGCTGATCCAGCTGTTCCTCAAGCTGAAGATGAATTTCCCAATTCACTTATCCTTGGTAAATTAGGATTTCAGTTAGGCCTCTCTTTTCTATCAATAGTATAGTCTAGGTGTCTAACTCATCAATCATTTTTCAGGTGACCTTAGACAAAATTCTCCTCCTATGGATGCCAAGTGAGGGGGAGCATAGCCCAGTCTATGAAGGAAGAGGTGGGTATGCTAGTGGGGGAGAACATCAACAGGAATTGGTATCACCTAATGCCCCATCTGAGGGGGAGCAGATCCCTGATGATGAGAGGGCTAATGCTCAAAGTGGAGCTAAAGAGATGGTTGAAAAGGAATTAGCCCAGGAAAGACCAGTTGCAGCTCTGGACACATCTGACCAGTTAAACTCAATACAAACAATGATTGAGGGTCAGATGTTGTCTATGAAAGAGATTGTTGCTGAAAAGGTCCATGATGTCTCTGCCCAGATAAGGAATGAATTGTATACAACAAGAGCTGCATTGACTCAGGAGATCCAGGCCAGTGAGCAAAAAATGGAATCAAGAGTGGCTGAAGTGAGAACTGAGCTCAATGCCCAGTTTAATGATGTCAAAACTGCATCAGATCATATCCTTCTGCAGATGACAAGATGGTTTGAAATGGCCAAAAATACTGTTGCTGCCCAGCACACAGTTCTGAAGAATATTGCAGACCATCAAGGGGATTCCACAAAGGACATCACATATGTAAAGAATCAGCTCTACAAAAATGAAAATGTCTGGGAAAAAGTTGTTGCCAGAATGGCACAAGTGGTCAACACATCAAGCAGCCAAGTCAAGTCCCACATTGACAAGGCAAAGGAATACATTTTAGATGATGTGGACAACACCTTTCAAACTCTCTCTCAATCCATATTGAATCAACATTCTGAAATAGAGAAGAAGATAGTGGAAAATAGCAAAGAAGGGGAGGAAAAGATTCTCAATCTACATGCTAAGATGAAAGGAGCTCACATACAGCTGTATAACAACATGGAGTCCTCCCATAAACTGATACTCTCCAATCAAGAAGAAGCTAGCAAGCAAGTGGTGGAAGTGGTCAATAATGCTTCCAGTGCTATTCAAGAAAATATTCTTACCATGGTCAGAAAGGTCACTGAGAATCAATGGGACTCAAGCTTAAAAGTGCTGCAAGGAACAAGAATTGCTTTGAATCTTCCAGTCTTGAACCCTAACAGAGATGAAGACTTTGACTTCCAAAGTCAATCAAATCTGATTACTGATGAGAGAGCAGCAAAGAGGAGAAGGGTAGAGGGTATTCAAACTGCTGAAGAATACATGGCACAGAAAAGAATGGAAAGATTAGAGGATCCACTCCATGAAGATGACAATCTGGAGTTGGACACAATTGTTGTCAATACCTGGGTGAGCCATGGCAATCCAATGAAGGACATTGACCATGTCTATTCAGCTGCTGAGTGGATCAAACACCTTGAAAGGGAATCTTTAAGGGAAAGGATTCTCAAAGAAAACATGGTAAGAAGGGAAACTCCTTTAAGGATTCCCACAAGATATCTTCCCAAGCCACTTCTGTACTTCAAAGTAAAGGAGAAGATCCAGGCTGCTGCTGAAGCTAGGAAAAGAAAGTCTACAGATGGAGAAAGCTCTTCCCAGGGTCCATCTTAGAAGAACCAGCCTTGAATTTTTTTTTGGATTGAATGTACAGCTATAAGTTGAATTTTCTTTTATATATTTGTACTGAACATTTAAAGTGAAATGATATTTCATATTCTGATCATAATATTGTGTTTGTTACTATTGATATATGTACTCTGTATTTATTATCTTTAGTATTCAGTACCTTAAATGAGATGTTCAAATTGAAATGGATCAGCTATTACAGAAAATGGCTCTCCAATTGAGGGGGAGTAAATTCTCTGCTCAGGTTGAGGGGAAGTTGGCAAATGCTAAGAGTGTATAGGTTAGCCTATAGGTTGATCCAAATGGATCTATAGATGTTGTCCCTCTATCCATAGCAGGTTCAGGTTGAAGAAACCAGAAAGGGGGAGATAGGGCCAGTACCAATGCTTGAGAAAGGGGAGAAAGGGTCAGTGCAAATGCCTAGGGTGTTAGGTCCTATGCTTCACAGATCATTTCTCTATAAGATCATTTTTTTCTGTGATAAGATTTTTATTGTTAATGGACCTTAGCATTGGGGAGGTTCTGCCTTCTTCAAATAGGGGGAGATTGTTGGGTATATTGCCCTCAATATTACCTTGATTTGTAGAGGCATCACTCTCAATGCTAAGGACATATTGTATTTAACAAAGCTATACTTGTGTAGGATATACATGCACAAGTGTCTCAAAAGGAAGGGCCAAACATGGCCTTAGATAAAAAGAAATCATCTACAAGGAGATGAAGATCTGTCTCAGCATAACCGCTGAGACGAAGGGTCAGAACCGCTGAGACGAGGAGCCGTCTCAGCGGATCCACTGAGAAGGAGACTGGAGCAACCGCTGAGAAGGGGACTGGAGCTGCCGCTGAGACTGGAAGCTGTCTCAGCCCAACCGCTGAGACTGGATGTTGTCTCAGCCCAACCGCTGAGACAGATCCAAATGTGCTGACGGGATCTGCTTTTGGCGCAAACGACAATTGAGAGGGAAAACAACTCCAATCTTCCTCATACTGTGTCAGGAGGATCGATATAGCTGTTGAAGCCTTCTGGAGGTATACAAGAAGATGCTAGGGCACAACAACAAGTACTGTTCTATTAAAAAGCTTTTGCTGCACGCCACAATCGAGCATTCACGTTTCAGCCAGTTGAAGTTGTTCTCTGAAGCTGAAGTTAATCTTCTAAGGGAGATTAGTTAGCTCTTCCTGTACAAACTCAATAAGGGAAAGTTGATCTTCTGCTTTGCTGAAGGAGAAGATCAAGGTGATACAAATCTGAAGCTGCTGTTTTCCAGATCTGAAGAAAGGATTCAGAAGACCTAAGAGTAAACCTTTTGTCTTCTGTATTTAGCTCAAACTCTTTTATATCTTTGTAAGGCATTGTTTGCCTGAGTGAAAGGCTGTTGAGCCTGTGTGTAAAGCTGTGTTGACATCTTGAGTGGTAGGACTTCTTGATAGGTCTGAGGTAGGAAATCTGTGTGATTTATGAGTTGTAGGAGTTACATAACTCTGAGGGTAGGGCTGCTGAGCCTGAGGTGTAGGGCTGCTGAGCCTGAGTGTAGGGCTGCTGTGCCTGAGGTAGGATCACGCTTGATCTGAGAAGTTCTGAGGAACTTGTGGTGTAAGCTCAAGGAGCCGAGATTGGAGTTTGTGGCCTTGTCTAACTCACTGTTAGAAAGGTGAAGGGGGAAATAGGACTACTCAAGACACCCTGTCTTGAGAAACCTCTATACATCCTTGTGTGCTTTCTATGATTGTGTTTTCTGCAGCTAGAAACATTAAGTTTAAACAAAGAAAATAAGTAAAACCTATTCACCCCCCCTCTAGGTATTATTGACTACACCTATGTAAACTATTAGATACTACTGCTTGTTTCTTGCTCTTCCAGCTCACAAGATTTCCTCCCACGAATGTACAGAACCCAGACGTGGATTTTCTGTCTCCTTTATCATCAGCGTAGCTAGCATCTGAGTAGGCTTCTATCTTGAGATGGTTGTTTCTTTGGAACAAAAGTCCCTTTCCTGGAGATCCCTTAACGTATTCCAATTACTTTAGAGCAGCCTTAAGATGACATTCCCTTGGGTCTTGCATGAATTGGCTGACTTTCCCAACGACATAACAAATATCAGGTCTTGTTACAGTTAGGTAGATGAGCTTGCCTACAAAACGACGGTATCTAGTGCTATCAGGTGGAGGTGGAGAGTTGTCACTCCAGAGTTTGTCATCTCCTATTTCCATTGGATACTTAGCAGGTTTAGCACCAAGAAGACTTGTTTCCTTCAGAAGGTCAATAACATACTTACGTTGTGAGAGGACAACAGAACTTTGCTTTCTTGAGATCTCAATACCCAAAAAATACTTTGGAATCCCCATGTCTTTGGTTACAAAGTTTTGAATGAGATGTTTCTTTATAAGGGTGATACCTTCAATATCATTACCAATGAGCAGGATGTCATCAACGTAGACAGCTAGAACAACCATTCCATGAGAGGTCTTGCGAATGAAGAGAGAGTGATCTGCAGAGCTGCAGACAAATCCAATTACCTTGATTACTTCGTTAAACTTTTCAAACCAGGTACGAGGACTTTGCTTTAGACCATAGATAGCCTTCTTTAGCTTACATACACGAGTCTCCCCCGGAGCAACATACCCTGGAGGTTGCTCCATGAAAACTACCTCTTGAAGATCACCATAAAGAAAGGCATTCTTGACGTCCAATTGAGAGAGTTGTCACCCTTTGTTGATGGCCACAGAGAAGAGGACCCTGATGGTTGTAAGACGAGCAACAGGGGAGAAGGTGTCAAAGAAGTCAACGCCATATGTCTGAGTAAAACCTTTGGTAACCAAGCGAGCCTTGTATCGGTCGACAGAGCCATCAACACGGTATTTGATCACAAAGACCCATCTACATCCAACAACATCTACCCCAAGAGGTGGAGGAACAAGGGTCCACGTGCCACGGACTTGAAGAGTGGTTATTTCTTTATCCATGGTGGCCTTCCACTGTGGGATAGCAAGATCATCCTGATAATTAGCTGGAATGACAGTATCTGAAATAGCAATAGCAAACGCCCTAGCAGAGGGGGTGAGTTGAGCATAGGTCACAACATCATGAATAGAATGTTGCGTACATGAGCGAACTCCCTTTCGAAGGGCAATAGGGAGGTCTACAGTAGTGACTGTATTAGCAGGAGAGTCATCATCAGAAGAAGAGAGTGTTGGCCCAAGAGTTGGGAGAGGAGGCCCCGGAGTAGGAGGATAAACGGTAGGAGACTCTGTAGATGGTGGAGTGAAAGGAGGAGGTGGTGGAGTTGGAAGAGGAGGTGTCGTTGGTGGGGAGTGAATGAGAGGAGTTGTTGGATGGGTTGTAGGAGACAGAGAGGTGGAAGTGTGAGAAAAGTATGGTATATTCTCAAAGAAGGTGACATCAGCGGAAACATATTGTTTTCGAAGAAGAGGATCATAACATCAGTAACCTTTTTGAGTGGGAGAGTAACCAACAAAGACACACTTAACAGCCCGAGGGGAGAGTTTGTCCTGACCTGGTGAAGGAGTGTGGACAAACGCAGTACAACCGAAGACTTTGAGAGGTAACGGGAAAGGTTTTAAGGTAGGATATAGAAGAGAAAAAGGTGTGGAGCCTTGGAGAAGAGCGGAGGGAATGCGGTTAATGAGATAGCAGGAGACGAGGATGGTATGACCCCAATAGTTTTTGGGCATATTCATCTGGAAGAGTAAGGTGCGAGTCATGTTAAGGAGATGACGATTCTTACGTTCCGCTATCCCATTTTGTTGAGAAGTATAAGGACAACTAGTTTGATGTATAATGCCATGATTCATGCAAAACTCAGAAAAATGATGAGAGATATATTCTTTAGCATTATCAGTGCGAATAGCTTTGATAGACACTCCAAATTGAGTGGAAATTTCATTATAGAAGGTGGAGAAAACAGTAAACAGTTCAGAGCATTCTTTTAAAAGATACACCCAAGTACATCGAGAAAAATCATCAATAAAAGTAACAAAATACAAACTACTCCCACCTACAGACTTGGTAGGAGAAGGACCCTAGACATCGGAGTGAACTAGATCAAATGGACGAGTCGAGCTACGACCATGCTTGGCAGGATAGGAAGCCCGATGGTGCTTTCCAAGTTGACAGGCTTCACAGTTGAGAGAAGAGGTATCGTTGGCGAGGTGAGGTATAAGTTGATACAGCAGACGAGGTGGAGGGTGGCCAAGACAGAGGTGCCATTGATGGAGAGAATCAGAGGCTGTGGAAGCAGAATGAGCAGCAAGAACATCAAGGAAGTAGAGGCCTCCACTCTTAGTCCCAGTAGCAACTGTCTCCTTCGTGTGCAGATCCTGAAAATAATAGTTAGTCGGAGTAAATATAATAGAACATTGTAATTGTTGAGATAGAGCCTTGACTGATAGTAAGTTGCAAGGAAATGTAGGAACATAAAGAGTATTCTTAAGAGAGATCGCTGGAGTGACTTGAACTATGCCAGTCCCACACACATGTGAGGGAGAACCATCTGCTGTTAGAACTGGGGGCAAATTCTTGTGTTCTAGTAACTGTGAGAAAATGTGAGGGTTCCCTGTCATATGATTTGTTGCTCCAGAATCAATAAGCTACTTACCTTCAGTAACCATGTGCACGCTACCTGAGTAGGTAGCAACAGAAGCAGACGGTTGTGTAGTACCAGGATGAGAAGTCGCAGCAACGGGACAAAGGTGAGGATGCTTGAGATAGCAGCGGTCAATAGTGTGACCCTTCCGACCACAATGAGAACAGATGTATCGAGGAGGTCCGCGACCACCAATAGAACCGCCACGGCCACCGGGGTAACCACGTTCAGCCCGGTGAGCAAAGCTCTCTGGAGGAGGAGGAGAGGATAACAAGGGTCGTTGGAGAAGGGAGGTAACGGCAGAAACCCGAGCAGCGGTGGCATCAAGGGTTGGAGAGTCAGCTTCCCCAAGAATTTGTTGTCGGATCATATCATAGGACTCAGGAAGACGGAGAAGGTAACATACAACTAGGAGCTACTGGAAGTGTTTATGCTGCTCTGCAAGATCAGCAGAGAAGGGATGATGCTGAAGGAGTTCAGCCCCAAGGGCCTGAACCTCTTGATATGCTGTGGTGGGATCCATGGTTGGGCGGGCAAAGAGATCAGCATGCAAGGTGTAGATGCGGGTGGTTTTGGCACCTTTGGAGTAAAGGGCAGCAAGATGGTTCCAAGCTTCTTTGACGGTCTCATCATGACGAATGATAGGAAGACACTCATCAGAGAGACTGTTAGCAAGCCAGCTGCGGACCAGAGCATCGCTAGCATCCCAATCATCAAAGGTAGCAGACCCTTTGAGAGGAGGATCATCGGTGAGATGATGTCGTTTGCGTTGAGAGCGTAAAAGGAAGGTGAAGGAGACGCTCCAATCAGGATAATTAGAGCCAGTGAGCTTGAAGGAGGTGCCAAGATTGCCAGAAGTAGAGATAGAGGTAGTAGAGGTAGAGGCTGGAGTAGCCATAGGAGTGGAGGTGAGAATGAAAGTGCAATTGATATCAGTTGAAAGTGAATTGATATAATCAACCTTCCTCTGATACCAATTGAAGGTGGAGGTTAGATCTTAAAGTTACTCTGGATGGGGGGTGGTGAATAGAGTATTAAAAATTTTTCACTTAATTTTATAGCGGAATTAAAATAGTGATACTTATATGTGTATTGCAAAGTGAGTTATAAAACTAAATAAAACAAATCAGCACACAGCACAGCGCACAGAAAATCATAACACAAAGGACACAAGGATTTTTATAGTAGTTCCCCAATAAACCTGGGTACGTCTACTCTTCTACCACACTTGGTAGGATTCCACTAGGTTTTTGATCAGGTGCCCTATCACCAAGGGGTTTTTGTTCAGGTGTCCACACACCAAGTGAGCTTTTGATCAGGTGCTCTAACCCAACCACGTGTTTTTGTTCAGGTGCCCTGCCACCAATGGGTTAACTTTTGAAGGGAGTTATAACCCTGTACAAGATGAGGTAAATAGGGGTTTAGATGTTCTTCTCTGTCAATATTCTGAGAGAAGACTCTAGTGGAATGTTGTTGTAAAGCTCCTCTGTCTGGTATAAAATGTTTGACAGTAGATGGCTGGAGCTTTCTCTTGAAAATAGATCTTCCTTTATCTTCCTGATAGCTGATAAATCTGAGAGACAAATATTTCTCAGATTATTTGTTGCTCTTTGGAAGATCTGAACTTGCAGCAGAAATATTGAGAGAGGGTGTTGATGTTCTCAGTGAATGAAATTCAAATCATCTGAGAAAGGAATAGAATAATCTGCATTGATGATTTTCCTTGGAACTGCAAACTGATTCGACAAATATTTAATTCCTTTTCCTTTTTAATATGATATCCTTTTCCAACATAAGCCAACGACTATTTTCTCTCGGGAAGAGAAAGGAATATAATAAGGAAAGTAGAAATCTCTTACTTAACTTGTTGAAGGTCGATCTGAATATTTTGATAATAGACGATCTGAGATCAGAGAAATTATAACTGATCATTCTGGAATAAATCTGTTGAAGAGATTTTTCGTCGATCTCAACAAATTTCGTCGAACAGAATTGGATTCGTCGATCTCAGAGCTGAGTTCGTTGACCTGAAGATATTCGTCGAACGCAGACTGTTTGTCGACCACTGAGATAGTTCGTCGACCGCTGAGCCGCTGAGACTGGCTTGAGAATTGAGAGAGTCGAGCTGGAGAGCGAGTTCGTCGAATGCAGGAGCATGTCGTTCGTCGAACGCAGGAGCATGTCGTTCGTCGAACACAGAGAGTAAGTCATTCGTCGAACGCAGAGAGCAAGCCGTTTGTCGAACGCAGTGTTGTTCGTCGAACGCGGTGTTGAGTTCGTCGAACGCAGAACCTGAATACTTTTTTGAGTTCTAATAGCCTAAACCCTTGACCCATTGACTATACATTGGGGTCAACTTGATCCTAATAAACAGATAGTGATCCTAGCCCAAATCAGAAATAGGGTTGTTCCAAAAGAGAACATTCTCAGAAGGGGTACCCTTGAGAAGAGATCGGCAGGAGGAAAGGTAGATCGCGCGGTCTCGCGGCTAGAGGGCCGAAAAACAAGGGAGATTGCGCGGTCTGGAGTAAGAGAGACCGGCCGAAGAAAGAGAGCTCACAATACAAGGATCGTTGCAAGCTCTGATACCATGTGAGAACTTGAAAATAACAGAATTTTTATTTCCAAAAAACTAAGTATTACAAGAGTATTGCCTCCTTTATATAGACTAGGAGGGAAAGAGGAAAAACCAAATACACAATGTGGGATTAAATACAAATACAATACACACAAAGAGAGCTGGGCAGTAGGCGGCCAGGAAGAACGAGACCGCAGCGACCTCTGCGGTCTAAAGAGAAGACTGGCGGTCACACGACAGGAGGAAGGTCGTGTGACAGAGAAGGCCAACAGATCGTGAGACCGCTCTGGCGAACACTCCCTCGTAATGGAGATGCCGGGGGTACCAGACCACTTTTCTTCACATGAGGCGATCTAGTATTCCTGAGGAGAGATGACGGTCTAATTCCGGGAGACCGCACAGACCGCAGTTATCCAACTGTTATTTGATTGAGATGGAGACCGCAGATCTTCATACAACGCGATCTCGCACTTCTGAGGAGAGGGCGCGGTCTGGTGCTGGGAGACCGCACAGACCGCGGTTATCAGACTGTTACTTGATGGAGCTGGAGCCCGCTGATCTTCATATAATGCGATCTAGCACTTCTGAGGAGAAGGCGCGGTTTGGTGCTGTGAGACCGCACAGACCGCTGGCATGAGACCGCTCAGCTTCAACACTTTAAGACCGCATGGCTTCAACTGGAACCTCTATAAATCTTTCTGTGTTTTCTATGTTATGCTTCATATATCATAATCAACAAACCAAAAAATAAGGACACCAAAGAGGGCTAAAGGAATTTGAAATACCTATTCACCACCCCTCTAAGCGATAAGTCGACACCCAATAACTAACAGAAGCCCCTTCAAAGATCTTCGAAGTTGTAGATCGAGCTTGGAGCTAATTAATGAAACAAATCTCTCGCCTTTCCCTTGAAGGAAATGATGAACAACCTGCACATGAAGGCATATGCCATCTGACGGATCGAGACGACATCGTCGAACCATTGAAGGTGTTGGACAAGGTCATCTTTCCCTGAGTAATAACTCATCGTCGGCTCTCTGAATCCATCCGACACCGGGGATGAAAGGGTCAACTCGCAAAAAGGGCTCGTAGGAGAGACCTGGCGAGTAGGGCGAGCTCGCTCAAACTCGCTTTCCAAATAACGAGTTGATGGTGCGCTTACGAAAAGGACTCGCACATACAGGGTTTGATCCTCTCCCTCATATATGACTTCCTTGCCGGGTCGCCGACTTCGACCCACCTCGTCGGGCGAGATGACTGTTGGATCGATAAGTGCCCTTAAAGGGGGGGTGAATAAGTGAATAAAAATTCTTTTTATAAGTTTAGGCAAATTACTAAATTATTTTGAAATAAACGAGAGCGAAATAACAATATAGCTAAAGGAAGAGAATATTGTAATTTGCAATTTTAGAATTTAAAAATAAGTGCTAAATTGTTTTATGATGAAAGAGATTAAAATAAACAATTTAGATAAAGTGATACGAATTGAAAGCTTAGTAACCAATATAGTAGAGATTATGCCAAAAGAGAGAAATCAAGTAAACACAAAAAGAGACATGATTGTATTATATAAAAAAGTGTTTACATAAATTTGATTTCAATATCGCTAGAAATCTGAGGCGTACAAAAGTAAATATCTTTTCATTTTCTATACCGACTTGTATCCCCACAAACCGGTTGGCTTTAGCCAATCCTTCCCCGGATATGGCCTCAAGCCGCTCTAGCCAATCCTTTCCCAGATATGGCCTCGAGCACCCCCTAGATCTAATCTCCTAGACCTAGTCGCCAACTCACGCGGCGAATTACCCCCTAAGCTGCGCAAGGACCTAGTCGCCAACACAAGGCGAATTCTCTATACGGTTACAAAATAGAATGAAATAGAAATAATGATAACAACAATAAAAACTCCCTATATGAGATCTTCTGAAGTTGGAGATGAAGGATCGTTGTAGTATGAGCGAGGTCGAAACGATCGTCCTTCGGATGTAGCGTGACGTAGTCCTCCTCCAGAATTCTCCTTAAGCTTTTTGTGGGAGATCCATCTTCTGCAGCATAACAACATTGGAATTTTGGAACTTGTATTCTCTCAGGGATGGATTGCCAAAACGAGAGAGAAGGCATCAAAATATATAACTTGGAGATAGCGCTTGCGGTAGCTCCCAGCGCCCGCGGTATCGTTCGTGTGGAGGCGGTTATGAAACCATCGGCGGCGTGGCGTTGTGGCACGAACTCGAGCTAGCACCAGGCGGTAGCACTAGCGCCAGCAATAGCGCTAGCGCCAGGCGGTATCGCTAGCGCTGGCGGTAGTGTTTCTTGCAGAAAATTGATTTCAGTTGCTTTCTACCTGTGGAGTATTGCACCTATAGTTCCTGCACACTATAAACACACGACAAACAAGATCAAATACAATATGGGATTTGTTATTCTCAAACAAAGGGATGTGATACACATGTCCAACAATCTCCCCCTTTTGATAATAACAAATCCTCTTAGCAAGAAATCAACAAAGGTGTTTATAGAATATGATAATCGAGATAAAAGTGCAACTATAGTATATGATAAGCATGAGAATAGTGCATACCCCCTATCTTAATGCTCCCCCTACATAAATGCAATTTATGTTTTACTCCTCCTAAATTACAAGAAATAGTTTCCCCCTAATCTTCTATATTTCTCCTCTAGATTTCTTCAATTAATCTCCCCCTTTTGGTATTATCAAAAGAAGGTGGGGTGAGGGTAGTTAGGATGAGGCATTCTTTGTAAATGATAAATCATGATCGGGCTTTTGTAATATAGAAAAAATGAAAATAGTTTAAGCATAGTGTTGAAGAGATTTCAAATAAAAAGATAAGAGTTGTAAGCAAGCAAAAGATTATAAGAAAAATCTTTTTGTAAGAATGAAAATCATAAGTATAAATCTTAGTTTAAGTTCAAAATGTAAAAATGTTTTAACCTTTTTGAAATCTCATAATTTTACATAAAGTTACCAAGCATGAAATGAACATATTAAAAAGAGAATATACTACAATGTTACTTAATTTCAAGTGTAAGAGATACCAAAACATTGTAGAGATCATGCTAGGTTATCTAGTGCATTTCTTATATAAAGAGTATTATAGATAAAGCATTAGAGTCCAATACTCATGAGAAGAAGTGTTATGAAAGAGAATGAAGTGCACATAAGTGTATTTTGAGCAATGTTAATAAATGATTTAAATCACAAAATACAAGACATATGTAGAGCTAAGTGCACAATAAAACACAAGTATATTACTTTCACACACTTTTAAAGCACATATATTTTTAGAAAAAGTGGTGTATTAACCAAGGTTTACACAAGATACTTTACTATTCTTTCCAAGGTGCTCAACCTCACAATGCTTATGAAGACTTATCAGGAGGTTCAAATAGTGCTTGGTGGAGTTATATTTGTCATATTTTTATTTTTGTTCACTTTTGTGAGACAACATTCTCCGAATACACTTGTTTTGCAAACCTAACACAATTTTTAAACTCAACCAATTTTCTTAATTTCTTAAGTGCAATTCAAATGTAGTGTAGGTAATAAACTTATGCAAGTTTTAATTCATTGTATAATTATAATACACAAGCAAGTATTTTAGATTTAAACACACACGTAGATTTCCAAAATAAGTGAGTGAAATGTATCATTATCAATCACAAAACATTTACTCATACTTAGAGGCATGCTAAGCTTGGTTCTACACATATTTTTCAATACATTTGATGCACTTAATTAGATATATCAAAGCATGATAAACAAAACAATGTTTATAGTAATATGAAAAAACAAGTTTTAACATTGTAAATAATAGAATTCATACATGTTTGATATTAGCAATAAAGATCATACAAATTTTTTTTGTTTTAAAAATTTTTAATGAAAGAAAAACAGAAAACCACAAAAACATATTTTTGTATTTTTGAATTTTAAAGTTTTGTAGTTGATTTTTCACAATATAAATAAAACAAAAATAACAAAAGTCAGACATAAAAAAACAAAGTAGTACATATAAATTAACATATTTTTATAGATTTTTAGAAATTTTGAAAAATAGAAAAATCAAACTCCCACGCTAGCGCCGACGCTAGTGCTAGCGCGGAAAATAGTAAGTGACTTTTTGATCTTGATTAAGAGTCCTTAGACTAGTCTTATGCAGAAATTTTGTAATTTTTGGAGATATCTTGATTGCTCAAATTGCATAAAATTTCAGTGTTTTTCAAATAACTCATCCTAAGATGTCTAAGACTCATAATTCCAACCTTAACATTTGAAACCTTGCAAGATATTTGGAGATCTCTAGATTGATCAAATTTGCATGAAACTTTGGCTTTTTTAAATACTTGTGTTTTACAAAATCATTTAAGCACAAAAAAATAAACTATGTAAACACAAGAGGTCATTTTCGTTCAACCCAACTAAGCATGATTTAAGTGATAAGGGAGAAAAAAATGTTCATGCAATGAGTAATATAAGTATGTTCTAAGATTAAAAACTACCTGGACTAAATGTCTACACCCTAGCCCCGTACTAAGTGACAGATGGGCATGAGGAGCTGCATACATGTCGTAGGTTGGAGTGTTAATCCCATATGCACACACTAGAGAACGCTCAACCTAGCACTTTTTTCCCCCAGTGCCTCGCAAGGCTCCACTGGAACCCTCCCCAGTTAAGGATAAGACATAATTTAGAGGTTAGGTCTCTAATGCATACAACCCTACGCCCCCGTTATTATGAGATATGAAGTCATAGATGAATAATATTTGGACAACATATGCTCTTAAACTATGAGTTGATTTATAAACTATGGTTTTTGTTTAATGTGAAGAATTATAGAAAAATATAAAGCAGCATAGTTTTTCTATTTTTATGAGATGACGATATGATATAACTAGCACAATTACTAATAGTCAATAAGTGATAATGCTAGTGTGATGAGTTTTGGGTTTAATGTTACTTCATAAGAATAACATTAATATTGCATGTATTCTAAAATAGAGTTTCAAATTATAGATCTAGAATAAAGTGATGATTTAGTTTGATTTATTCTTGTTATTCCAAAGTTGATTCTAGAGTCTATATATGTGAGATACATGCAATCAATATCAAATCATATCAATATACCAAATAATATAAATAAAACATTATTCATATTTTTATCATAAGATTCATAATTGCTAGGTGATAGACATTATTGATTTGAGATATTTCTTGATAGAACATGAATTGTGATATATGATTATATAGAATTTTGCATAAATTATATGTTATATCATCATGATGTATGTGAATTTTATTCCTTCTAGACTTATGGCAATAGGATTTGGTGATTTTCTTTTTAATGAGCAAGTTTGATTTGTAAGTCTAGAAAATGATGATCATGCAATCGTATTAAAGACAAATATCATATATATAAAGTTTTGAAATTTACAATAAAATTGCATTCAATAATTGAATTTATTGATCTTTGGTTTTGCATGATAATGTATGATTCATGATACAATATTCATATATATTTTAATGATTAATCCATAAACTATGTGTTTGTTGGAATTTTAGTATTTTATTATAATTTCAAATCACATAGTTATCAGAAATTTGAATAGCATTGTAGATGTTATACCTAGCATATAAATTTAAGCATAAACTAAGAAGTGATACTAGGATGATGAGTTTGAATGCAATGTTATTATATATGATTTAATGGAGATAATGTTGCATGTAATATGAGAAGATTTCAAATTAATTTTCTTTAGACCTAGAAAAGAATGATTAAACTTTTGATTTGAACTTAATGATACAAGATGATTCTAAGGTCTAAATACATGCAAACAATGGTGACACACATCACATAATACCTAAATCAATATATGAAACAATTATACAAAGGATAGTATGTGATGAAAGATCCATAGAAACAGAAATTGCCGAAATAAGAAAACTGAAATAACTTTTAAACGAAGTTGAATTTGGGCAATTTGTTAGCACCAAACAAACTCGAGCGGGCAAGCCTGGTTTGCCGTTGGATGGAGATTTTTGTGCTCTTTCCGAAAAACATATTAAATGCGAAAATCGGACGAGCGGATCAAAAGATATGGTCGTTTGAAGTTTTGATCGAAGACTCGCATTTTTTAACGGATTAAACATGCGTTTTGTGAATTTTTGTTTTCAATTTTACTTGATAATATTCTTCATTATAAGGGCTATCATATGCAGCAAACAAAATAAAAAATAATCAAAACATCGCGCATTTTAATTTTTAGCGTAAGCCCTAAATAAACCATTTAAATCCATTTTTTTAAAATAATTTCATTAGTCTTGATAATAATTTTAATATTCAATTTATAATGATAATTCAAGACATTTATGGGTAAAGGATTTAAAAGGATAAAAATTAAAAAGATGAGAGATAGGTCACTTTTAAACACATATGACTTTTTATTCACTTTTATTCAATTTGATTTATACGTTATAAAACTTTAAATGATAAATTCATATTTTAAATATTTATGAGGTGACCAAGTCATGTTAGCTTAAGTAAAAATAAATAATAAAAAGCAACAAAGAAAAAGAAATTAAGCGTATCATGAAGTAGAGAAATGATATTTCATTTTTAATCGTTTCTACTTCATGCAAATGATTGGATACCAATGAATGAGAGATTTATGTATCCAAAGGGGACCAAGTGGGATGGTTTCTTTGGGTACCCAAATACATTGTGTTGGTTTTTGGGGAGACAAGGATGAATGGCCCCTTTCAATTAAAATTGATGTGTCATTTTTCTTTATGGGTCTCCATTCATACCTTGGTTGTTTATCACTCAAATCCATATAATGATTATATGACATCTTTATATGATTGTAGATATTTGAAAAATAATTCATTTGCAATTTATGTTTATTCAAATTATTTTTCAAAATAGATTGATGTTGATAATCATAATGAATTTTATTATATGGATTCTTTGAAAGTTTATAAGAGTGATTGTCTTTCTTTAGAAGTGATTGTTGATAGAGTGGGTTACAATGAGTTAAATGATTGGTTCTTATTTTGATGATTTTCACTTCCACTCTTTCTTATAGACATACTCTTATAATGTGAAGGAAAATATTTTATAGTTTGATTTTCATGAAAAAGAGTTCTTAAATTTGAGTCATGATTGAAAATATATTGAGACTTATAATAGTGACTCTTAAGAATTTTGTGAGGATCATAATTCCTTTTGAAACTAAACTCCTTTTGAGTTGATGTGTGAAAATGATCCTTTTTAGAAATAATTTTGTAAGTTAATTTATCTTTGTTATTCAAAATCTTATGATGAATGTCATTACTAGAAATTAGAACTTTTCAACAAAAGATTTTAATTGTCTTAACTTACAAGTTAAAGCATCATTTTCAATTATCAATTTTTCATTATGCCTTTTAGAAACTAAGAGCCCTTTTTCAATATCCTTGAATTTTTCTTTTAATAGATTGCAATCTAAACAAGGAGTAGGAATTTTAACTAAAGAGCATAAAAGAGAATTTAACACATCAATATTTGATTCTACTTTATCGTTTGCTTTTAAAGATTTATTTTCTAAATGTAATTTAGAATTAGCAATTTTTAACTTTAAAATTTTACTTTTAGCAATTTTAAGCATACGAGATGTAGAAATAGAATTTGTTACAAAAAGAGAAGTTTTTGATTTTCTTACATTGCTATGGGATGAGGCAAGATTTGAACCAAGGGTTCCTTTGACATCTTCTTCGCATTCCTCTTCCATAGTTGAATTTACGTCTTCTCTTTTGCTTGATGTGTTGTCATCATTTGAGTCCAATATTATGACGTTGCATTCTTCTTTCTTAGATAGATCTTCCTCCAAGCATAAGTCTTCATCGGTTTCTTCTCTTGGATCCATAAGGAATTGTTCTTGTTCATCATCTGTGGAAGGAAGACTATAAGAATTCTCAAGAAATTTTCAAACTTCATAAGCAGTAGGAAGTATATAAATAAGTTTGAAAATATTTTGATTTAGTGCACAATATAGATTATTCATTGATTTGGCATTTAAAAATATTTCATTTTTATTTAAAATACTTGGGGGCATTTTAATTGTAATATTCCAAACTTCAATATTCAAAGATTTAAGAAATTTTTTCATAAGAATTTTCCAACCCATTATAGTTTTCACCCATAAATAATGGTGGACATAAGGATTTTTCATTTTCATAAAAACTTTCCCTTCTAGTGGATGCGAGATCATGAAGCGTCATTATTCCCGGTTGTGAAGTCGTATTGGAATAACCTTCCCTCTGATACCACTTGTTGGATCGATAGGCGTCCTTAGAGGGGGTGAATAAGGAAATAAAAAATTCCTTTTATTAGTTTAGGCAAATTACTAAATTATTTTGAAATAAACGAGAGCGAAATAACAATATAGCTAAAGGAAGAGAATATTGTAATTTGCAATTTTAGAATTTAAAAACAAGTGCTAAATTATTTTATGATGAAAGAGATTAAAATAAACAATTTAGATAAAATGATACGAATTGAAAGCTTAGTAACAAATATAGTAGAGATTATGCCAAAAGAGAGAAATCAAGTAAACACAAAAGGAGATATGATTGTATTATATGGAAAAATGTTTACAAAAATTTGATTTCAATATTGCTAGAAATTGGAGGCGTACAAAAGTACATATTTTTTCCTTTTCTATACCAACTTGTATGATTGTATCCCCACAAACCGGTTGTCTTTAGTCAATCCTTCCCCGGATATGGCCTCAAGCCGCTCTAGCTAATCCTTTCCCGGATTTGGCCTCGAGCACCCCTAGATCTAATCTCCTAGACCTAGTCGCCAACTCACGCGGCGAATTACAACCTAAGCCGCGCAAGGACCTAGTCGCCAACACAAGGCGAATTCTCTATACGGTTACAAAATAGAATGAAATAGAAATAATGATAACAACAATAAAAACTCCCTATATGAGATCATCTGAAGTTGGAGATGAAGGATCGATGTAGTATGAGCGAGGTCGAAGCGATCGTCCTTCAGATGTAGCATGACGTAGTCCTCCTCCAGAATTCTCCTTAAGCTTTTTGTGGGAGATCCATCTTCGGATGCATAACAGCAATGGAATTTTGGCACTTGTATTCTCTCAGGGATGGATTGCCAAAATGAGAGAGAAGGCATCAAAATATATAACTTGGAGATAGCGCCTGCGGTACACTATAAGAAAATAGAGTTTTGGCCAGGGCAAATTGCCCTGGCAAAAAGTCTAAAACCGTGGCTAAAGATCTTTTTGCCACGGTCTAGCCACAGAAAAAGGGCGTGGTTAAAAGTCGCGTGGAGAAAACTTTTTAGCCACAAACTGACAGTGGAAAAAAGTATTAGCTACGCATAAATATTACCGTGGCAAATACAAGGACCTTTTGCCACAGTTTTTATGCGTGGCTAATACTATGCCATAACCTTGTCCAAATCAGTTAGGAGTTGAAAACTTGCCATGGCCAGTTCAATAGAGCTACTATCTCTCAGAAAGTTGAAAATCGCATCAAGCATTTTCCTTGGTATAAGAAAATAAGATAAACAGGTTAGGAAGAAATAAAAGGGAATTTTCAATTAGCACGATAGAATTTCTTAGGGGATGTACCAAGTGGGAGGTATGGGAGAAGCTGAGCGGAGAGAGACAAATGACTTCCAAAAAAGAGAGTCATACGCTAGAATGAGTGCTATGTGTAAAAAAACAAGAGATCGGAAAATGGACATCACGAGCATCATCACGCCGGAAGAATCGATTATGGTCAAGGTGTTACTCTCCAGTGACCATGTTTGCATGCACGCTGCTGGAGGAGAAGACGGCAGCCCTGCTATGTTGGTCCGCTGCTCCGCTCGTCCTTATCTCAGTGCGTCCTTCTCCAGTGACCACGCTTGAATGCCCTAATCGCTCTGGAGGAGAAGATGGGATAGAGGAAGGCGACTGCTCACGGAAGTGTAGGAAAAATGAAATTAAGCACCTCTTATTATGCGAAAACATGGATTTAGGGTTCTGCCGTGGCTAATACGTGTTTTTTCTTGTCGTCGCTATTACATATTTATTAACCATGATTTTCTATTGTCGTGGCTAATGTATAAATATTAGCCACACTTTTTTGAAGCCATGACTAAAACCTAATTATTAGCCACGACTTTGCAATCATGGCTAATACTATTGTTTTAGCTATGATTTTTGAACCATGGCCAAAAAAAGTGTAGCTAATACTCATTTTTCTAGTAGTGGTAGCTCCTAGCGCATGTGGTATTGTTCGTGTGGAGGCGGTTATGAAATCGTCGGCGGCATGGCGTTGTGGCACGAACTCGAGCTAGCGCCAGGTGGTAGCGCTAGCGCCTACTGTAGCACTAGCGCCAGGCGGTATCGCTAGCGATGGCGGTAGTGTTTCTTGCAGAAAATTGATTTCAGCTGCTTTCTACCTGTGGAGTATTGCACCTATAGTTCTTGTACACTATAAACACACGACAAACAAGATCAAATACAATATGGGATTTGTTATTCTCAAACAAAGGGATGTGACACACATGTCCAACAATGACGACTGGTGGCGGATGTTCTGCCACCTCGCCGCACGGTGTGAGTAGTGCTCGCAATGTTTCCTCCTTCAATCTCTTGAACTCCTCGAAATCATTTCGCGTGATGAACTCGCTAGATAGGCTGGAGCTTTCTTGGTCTCCTTCGTGCTCTCCATGTCCAATCATAGCGTCGTTGGGTGACTTTTTCCTCACAAGGTACCAGTCCACGCTCACCGCATAAAAAATGTTGAAACTCGGATACCGGTTCAACGGAGTTTGGACTAAGAGGGGCAACTTGCATTACTTGACTTGACGTCAGACGCTTTAGACTTAGATATTCCGAGCCTAGAGATAACATTCACTACCGGAGAGTTGATTGCCTACTTATAGACTCACGAGCTGCAGCGAGGAGGTTCCGTCACACACCCGAAAGTTCTGCTCAAAACTTCCCCTCCTAAAGCCAAAACTGAGCTCGACACCTCAGACGACACAGAGAATAAACTCAAAAGGGGTGAGCTCTAAGAGGTTGGGTCTGCCTTCTCCGAGGTGCTTTGTGGTCAATTTATAGGCAAAGCTTCTCGGGGGTGAAATGATCATTTACAGTTTGCAGATAGCTCCCTCCACCTTTACGAAAATACTTTAGCCAGACCCTGATAGCCTGTTGATATCTTAATTCCCAAAGATCATGGCCTATTGGGTCTAGGCGAGCACCAAGACTGGGATCGCTGGAACTCGACTGGGATCGCTGGAACTCTCCTGGTCTGAACTCGCCTGGTCTGAACTTGTCTGGCCTGAGATCGTCTGACTTGAACTCGCCTAGCCTGAGCTTGCCTGGCTTGAACTCGCCCGACTTGAACTCACCTGGAATGCTTATATCTCTTTATGGGCACGCCCACTGCTCTTCAAAAATACTATCTTTTTTGACTCGCTGAATATGGGTTGAACACACCGGAGCCTGTAGTGGACGTAAGATATTTTTTCCGTGTGGGCAAAAATTTCCATATTTTTAATAGCCACCACAAACCACTTTATTTTCTTCATGCCTTTAATAGCCACCACAAACCACTCCATTTTCATATGTAAGCCACCTCATTTTCTTCCTCATTCAAACATGTGACTAAGACCACCATAATGATGGTCCAACCTCCAACCAAATCTATGGACTCCAAAGCCATCCCCACCTTATCTTTCATGGCTCTCAAGATCTATAAATAGACATGAATGCTCATGTTGTAATCATCCTTTGAATGAATGAAAGTTGCAAGTGTTAGCTTTTGCTACATTATTGTTCCCCTTATGCTCTTTTCCCTCTGAGTGAAGGACTACTGAGAGTGAGAGTGTGTTGCCCTTGAAAAAGGACTTTCAAGGAAGGAGTAAGCAACGACCCGACGAAGGACTGTCCGATCGGTACTAGCTTGAGTTATCCCATCAACCAAGAAAATACAAAATTAGTTCGTCTACGTTATTACTCGTTCAAAGCATTATTAATATTTTCTACATGCTTGTTAAGACTAGGTACTATCGGTTAAAAAATATGGACAGAAATTTCCATATTTTTAATGTTTTTTAGTACAATTTCTCTAAATATTGAGAAAATTTGTTTCTATTTTTAATGAATTGTTTTGCACAATATGTCAAAATATAAAAAACAAATCTACAACTTCAATGATTTTTTTTACCATACATCTAACAATAGAAAATGTATCTACGTTTTTAATATTTTTTTTTGCCAAAATAATAAATTTATGCAAAACAATATATATTGGTGTCTTGAGAATTTGAACTCAAGATCTTTCACTCCATTTCAATAACATCAACATTGTTGCGGGTCGCTTGGGTGCTCTTGGTAGACCGGTTGACTGGAACCGTCTTAGCTCTGAAGCGAACCAAGCGCGCTAACAGTTAATTTGAGATTCGTTGAGTACACTGAGACTTTTTAACGTGGAAAACCCGAAAAGGATAAAACCCCACGCGGCCGGAGCTGTGCCGACCAAACTTCACTATCTTCTGAGGGGTTACAGTCAGATATTTAGAATTCGAGCGCGACAGGCCGCCGCTCGTTACAATGATATAGAGAGGGAGAGAGAGTTTCGAAGGTGACATGACACCTCTCGGAAAACTAAGTCTTTTTTCTTCTGAGAACAGTGGAGAACAAAAGTGAGAATGTTGAGTCGCCTTTCGGGAGAACGAAAGTGAGAATGCTGAGTCGTCTTTCAGGAGAAAGGAAGTCTTCAAGTCTGCGAAGGAGATCTTCAAGCGCCGAAGGAGAATTCCATGGAAATCTTCAAAGGAGCTCTCTCGGGTGCAGAAGGCAAGGTCCTCTAAAATGAAGGTTCTGAGCTCCTTTTAAAGCTTTGGCCGGGGGTAGCCCGGTAATTTTGCCATCGTAACCACCTGACGGGCGAATCACGCTGGCCGATTTGGAGCACACAGATCGCCATTTTTCGTAAATAACCGTCTCGCCCTTCGGTCAGTTCGGGCAGCTTTGTTGAAGGTGAAAAGGCGACAAGCGAGTCTTGTAATCTGAGAAATTAGAAAGACGAAAAGTGAGCGTGCCCGGAATGTAGAAGTGTTCTGAGCGCGCTCAGAAGCGTTCTGAGCGCGCAACGAACACAGAAGTGTTCTGGGTGCACTGCGAGCGTGGAGCGTTCTGAGCGAACGGTGGAATGAGGAGTCGCGCCCCCAAAGAGGGATTGGGCTCCGGTCGCACCCGACGAGGGGCGCGACTTCCGAGCTCTTTACGAGCCCCTCTGCGAAGAAAAAAAAGGGGGGAGGGGGCTTGGCCACACCCCATTGTGGAGAGGGGTGCGGCTTGGGCGCACCCCGCGATGGGGGTGCTGCATGCGCGCTACCACGTGGTAGCGCCGCGCGGTAGTGCTACGGCGCGCGGTAGCGTGCGTGGTTGCGGGCGTCACGGCTGTGCGCGGTCCGCTCCGCGCGTACTCTCGCACTGGCGGTTGGTGGCGAAAATGACGGGTTCGGTTTGCTCTACCACTCACCCCCCACTACCTTAGTGAGGGGAGTGTATCGTGTGAGTAACCACCACCCGATCATTCTTTTATAGATGAGAGCCTATGTACGAATTCCTATCAAACATGAAGTCAAAAACTACTATGTCAATCCAAATTCATTAAAGATCTAAAAAAAATCGTGTATGCGGCCTCCCACACCAGGTATAATTTGTAGGTACGTTGAACGCAAATGAAGGATGGTATGCTGGTTGCATCTGAGCCATCGATCAAGTTATGCTTTTCTTTGATATATGCATCACGACCGTTGAACGTACCATCCTCAGATACGTTCAACTTACCAAATTAACCCTAAAGCCAAAAAGTATTACATGATATGCATAAATATAATTGTCATAAAATTAAGATTTTTTTAACAATAAAGAATTGAAAAAGGTAAAAAGCTGCTTCCTGTAGGTCTCTTTCTGCACGTGAGCCGGGATCCCCACATCCCTCTTGAAAGAAAGCATATGCCCATCCTTAATTTCTGTGCCCACTTCATTTTTTTTTAAAATAGCCAATAAAATAATATAATTAAATTCTTGATGCTTATTTAAATTATTTTTATCTTTTTACGGTGGCTGTGATTAAGATAAGAATGTACATTATAATGAGCATATATCAAATCCTCAGTGCGACAAAACTTCCAGCCGCCGTAAATATTTTTTTGCCACCATATGATAATTTACTCTCTTATCTATATTCCTTTTTTCTATCTTTTTCTATTTTAAAGGTATTTTATATTTAATTTTATTTATTATGTTTTAATTTAATTTACTAATCTATAATCTTCTTTAATTATTGCATAATAAGCAAAACAATTTGATATATGTGTTGCGGGTCGCTCGTTGCTCTTGGTAGACCGGTCTAATTGATCCATCTTAGCTCGAGAGCGAACCGAGCGCACAAACAGTCAATGAATGAATCAATAAGTAACACGAGGACTTTTAACGTGGAAAATCCGGAAATGGTGAAAATCATGCGTCCGGAGCTGTGCCGGCCAAATTTCACTATCTGCTGGGGGATTACAATTAGAAACTAAGAACTCGAGCGCGGCAGACCGCTGCTCGTTACAATGGTGGAAAGAGAGAGAGAGAGAACTATGATGGTGACAAGCCACCTCTCAGAAAGCTGAACGCTTCTTCTTCAGAGAACAAAAGTGAGATGACTGAGTCGCCTTTCTGGACCCGAAGGATTCCCAATTGCTTAAGAAGATTGTCTTCTGAGGTGAAGGAAGTTTTCATGCACTCGAAAGAGGTCTTCGAAGCCTCGAAGGAGATCTTCAAGCGCCGAATGAGATCTTCAAGTGCCGAATGAGAACTCAGAAGAAATTTTCTACAGAACTCTCTCGGGTGTAGAAGGCAAGGCGTCTTGAAATGAAGGCTTTAAGCTCCTTTTATAGCCTTATGCATTGGTAGCCTGGTAATTTCACCGTTGTAACCATCGTAATCACCTGACGGGCGAATCATGCTGATCGATTTGGAGCACACTGATCGCCATTTTTTGAAAATGACCGTTTCGCCCTTCGGGCAGTTTGGGCAAGTTGAGCGGTTCGATCAGGCAGCTTTGAAGATGGTTATGAAAGCGACAAACAAGACCTGTAATCTGAGAAATAAAGAAAAGTTAACTGTCGCACGCGTAACGAACACGGGAGTGGTCTGAGCGCGCAATGAGCACATGAACGCTCTGAACGCGCAACGAGCACGGGAACGCTCTAAGCGCACAACGAACAGGGGAGCGTTCTGAGCGCGCAACGAGTACGAAAGCGTTCTAGGCGTACGGAGATCGAACGAGGGCGATTGGAAAGCAATTGCTACGAAAGCAAGGACGTGCCTTCTGAAAGTCACGCTATTCGAGAAATAGGGAAACACGCCCCCTAGGAAAAAGGGGGCTTCGACCGCACCCCGCAAAGGAGGTGCGGTTTGGTCGCACCCCCATGGGAGGTGCGGTTTGGCCGCACCCCTCCATGGGGGGTGCGGTTTGGCCGCACCCCAAGGGGGGCGCGGCTTGGACGTCGTACCCACCACGGGGGATGTGGGCTACCTACACCCCAGTAGTGGGTGCAGTACTAATAGCACCCCAGTAGTGGGGTGCGGTCTTGACCGTGTCTGGTGCTGATAAAGCGCGAATTGTGCGTCGGCTGACTCCTCCACCTCCAAGATCGCGGGCTTGACTCTAACCCCACTAACTATACTTTCTGATAATGAAGTTTCTACTAATCGCACCCCCATAAACCTTTATCTATGTATGAGATGCATAACAATATCTGACCATCAATGTCAATATTTTAGTCGTGACAATTGTTTTTAGCGATTATTGCCCGCTGCAATAATATATTCAATCGACGTATAAATTTTTACCCTATGATAGCTTTATTTTTTCGCTCGTTTATACTTGTCTACTCGACGTATAGTTTTATCTTTCTTAATCATACATGAAGTCTACCTTGCCTTATTTTTTTAATGATTTGGTAGGTTGACCAAAATAAAATACAGAGATACATTTTAAATTGATCTATAAGGCAAAATAAAAAACATTTAATATATTATTTATATCTTCAGTCTTCCTCCTCATGCATTAAACTTCAGCTTATTTTAATATTTTATACTCATGAACACGAATTAAAACACTACATTGTGTGATTATGGCTCTGTTTGGCACAACTTTTTTGTTCTGATGGGTTTGGATAAAAATAGAGGAATGTATGTTTGGTATGACAACAGTTATGATTGTCATAAAAAGGGAATTGTTAAAGGCAAACCCAATATGACTATTCGCAAACTCAAATTCTTAAAAACCAAACTCATTTTTTCTTTCGGCGATTTTTTGTACGCAAACCCTACCCCCCGCACAAATCGCTCCCGTCACCTCCCCCACCGCCTCTCACGCGGCCTCTCCCATGGAGACGATGTCGCCTCTCACGCGAGCCGCTCGACGCAGCCTCTCCCATGGAGATGTTGTCGCCTCTCACGCGGCCGCTTGACGCATCTTCTCTTTCACACTGTGGACTGAGCCAGTTTTTTGCTTCATACTGCCTTCTTCAACCACTAATCCTGTATTGATTTGTTGTTAACAATATTGGTTTGTGATTAAAATTTTGGTTTGCACCAAGTATTTTTCAAAATATATGATTTATTGTTAACAATGGTTTGCGGATAGCCAGATTTGATTTGCCTTTAGCACTTATCGTAAAAAAACTAGTTTTTGATATAAAAATGAATGAAATTACTTAGGTGAGATCGGACGTTCACGAACGGTGATTCATAATCACCGCTTTAGTGACTGCCACTATTGTGCCAAACGAAGCTTATAGTAGACTACATTTCAGTAAACCAAATAAAAAAGTCTGTTGTTATGGGCAGACCAAATCCAGCTAAGGACAGACCGAAATAAAAGCTCGATTTGCCCGTAGCGGTTCTTCCAATTTTCTTTACAACACTGTGTGCGCATAGCCATTGTTGATCTGCGCATATAAATCATCTAAAAAAACACTACGACAGAGTTCTGAATTCTGAGCTGTTAATACAATATTATATTTTACCAGCAAGATCATGCGGTCCATTAAATTCCTGCGGTAAAAGTCAGCTGGTGTGGAATTTAATGTCGCCGGAAAATTACGGTTATCGCCCTCCCGCGTTAATAATGCGGCGCGTGGCGGTAATTAAGATTCAGAAATTGACCGTTCGACACGTGGACTGTCGGGATCGTGGGGGCCACTCGCCAGTCTTCACTCCCATTTTCCCTCACCGCCATTATTTTTTATTTATTTTATCTGTGACCACTCACCGCCGCCGACGAATCAAAATTTATTGCGAACCGGGTTTAAATACACCCACCAATCACCCAGCGCCGTAAGGATTGCTCCACCGCGTTCAGCGGGGTGCGTTTTTGTCGGCTCGGTCGCCGTCGACGGCAACGGTGAAAGCTCTCGCCGACTTATCGGCGGCCGCCGCTTCCGGGAGCCGTACTGACTCAAAATTTGGACGAAGGAGAGCTCTCCACGACACCACCTGCACCTCGATGTACGGCGTACCGCGTACGTAGTAGAAGTGATTGAAGAACCCACTTTCTCTCTCTTCATGATTCATCAATTAAGTGCTCTCTGTCCAGCGTCACGTGCATTGCAGCATAACGTACAAGTAGGATGTGGGGTTAATTTATTAATTATTTAATTTATTCGTTAATGGTGATTAAAGACGGATCCCACGTGGAGAGCTGGGAAGTGGCCCCCACTTCGAGCCAAGTTTTTGGGAAAAAAAAGAGTTGGTACGCGCGGAGCACGGAAGCATGGTGCGCTGACTGTCTGTCCGCAGTCCAATCCAGGAGCAATAATTTGGTACGCTCAATGTACGTGAGTATGGTGCACGGGATGGCTCAGATGCATTCATTAAACATAAACACTATGTGATGGACAGCGCAGATGCACTCTGCGCACCATACTCCAGGTACGTTGAGCGTACCATAAAATTAACCCCGATTCAGATATTGCGCCTATTTTTTTCTCCGTTTTAGCAGGTGGTCTGATCCCAAATCCGACGACCAACTTTTTCCCCGCACGATGAGGATGGTATGCGCGTGTACCAAAATATTTCTCCAAGTGTTGCGATGGGGAGCCCTGGTCATTTTGCGGCTAAATCCAATCGTGCCATGTGGGCAGCCCGACCACAGAGGTAAAAAAATGGAGCTGTTTTTTGTAGTCCAAATGTATTATCAACCTTCTTCTATGTTTTCCAGATGGACGGAAACTAAACTTAGGCTGGGCTACTTGAGAACTCAGCACACTGTGTAGAATCATTAAGCATCGCTTTAGACTCTGTTTGTTTCGGCAGTGGTGATTTGGAGCGTTGAGAATGAGAGCAGTGTAAATGGAGGGAGGGACAGCTTTGGCTTTGAAGATAAAAATGACATTTTGGAGCGTTGGGAGTGAATAAAGAGTTTTAACAAACTGAAACAAACGGAGCCTTAATGATTTATGAATCCAATAAATTAGTGTCGTTCTCTCTCCAGATTTGCATGCACCGCCTTCTATTTGCGTGTGATCTAATTTATATAACAGTTCACTTAGACATATAAAAATATAAAAGACGCGAAAGTAATACTCATGAAAAACTATTTCATAACAAGATAATGTAAGTACACATTTTCATTCCGCGTCATTTCCTAAAATGGTGATCGCATTCTTACTTATTCTAGCGAAACTGCCCATGAGAGCCATCATTAGCCATTGGTCGGTTTGCCATATTCTCAAATGACCTATATCTACGGTTGCGGCAACGGGGGCATGGTTTGGTAATACGTCAATTTGTCCACTATGAAGTCTTATTAGAACAAATAATTTCTTTCACTTCGTAATCCTAAATCATCAGATTAGCAGTAAGCACACAAAGATTGCAGTTGCTCTTCTCTTCTAAGTTCATAGCTTTCGTGGGCGGTGTAAATTTTTATTTCTAGAAAAGTATAGCATTTGGAATTTCGATTTAGTAACTCTTATCAGTTTCGTACATGTATAATGAGACAACTCAATTTTTTGTTTTGATGGGTTCCCCAAAAATATTAAAATGATCATATTGGACCGGCAAGACCACGATTGCGACCGACTCATCGAGATGATTGCAATTGGCTCAATTTTGCACGATTCCAAGTCTGTTTGTCCACTCAAACGTACGACCCCCGGAGTGATCCGCGGAAGAACCTTCCAGAGTCGGACCGACCCGACGTAGACCGACCCTTCTCGGGATGGTCTCCTCCATCCTCACGCTAGGGTCGAGCCCTAGTGTGAGGAGCGGCGAGTGGGCAGAATCCACCGCCGCCCCCCTCATTCCAGCTGCCAATTGGCGGCAAGAAAGAGCGGAGAGGATTTCTCAGGCCCCTCCAAGGTCACGAGTGACTTCCCCTCTCCTCTTTCTTCATCTTTCCTCCTCGCCAAGTAGCTTTTCTGTCATTAATGGTAGGAGACATTTAAAACTTTTGAAGCACATATCTCCCTATCCGCTTAATGAAACTTTAATTTCAAAGCGTCAATGGATTACTCTTGAAAAATGCTACAAAATGGGTTATTCAATTAAAGATTTTGCTAGCATTTTAGCGCGGAGATCATTTCACTCAAACACCATTTTACTAGCAATTTGCCGGAGTTCTGCACCTCTGATCGAGAAATCGTCGTCACCGTTGGACTCATGGAGACAAGACAAAGCTTCCATAAAATTTTCATTTTTTCAATGATGTGGTTGCCACCGCGAGACACTACTACTCCGACGAACCTGACCGGACTTCCTGAATATGCCCAGAGGCAAGATTGTCCGACCATTAAAGTTGGCAATCCAAATTAAGGACTTAAACCAAATTTCTATTCGTCCGCCGAATAACTAGAAATACAAAGTTCATTTCCACTACTCTTAATATCCATAAAAGGGGGACTACTAATTCATTTAAAGGAGCAAATAATTGGAGGAAGAGTGCGGATCTTGTGACTTGTGCGTTGTATCACCAAAAAACCTCCGACGGAAGCCCACTAGCTCTCTCATGCATGACTTTGCCGAGCGCGCTAACATGCAAACTCTGCAGTGCGCGCCCCTGCGCTCGACACTCCAGAGCACTCCCATCCGCTTTGCTCATGTGCGCTCCCTCTCGCTCAACTCTCCAGAATTCGCTTTGATCTTTAGTGTGCGCCCCACGCTCCGCTCTCATATGTGCGCCCCCGTCCTCGATCAGCTCTCCAATGCATGCTTCGATCTCCAGAACTCGCTTTAATCTCCAATGCATGCCACCAGGCTCCGCTCTTCAGTGCGTTCCCCCCGTGTACCGCTCTCCAGTGTGCGCCCCCTCGCCCCACACTGCAGTGAGCGCCCTGCGCTAGCTCTCCAGAACGCACTCCACTCTACAAAATGCACTACACACTCCAGAGCGTGCTCCACTTTACAAAGCATGCTCTGTTCCTTAGACCGCGCTCTGCTCTACAGGAGTGTACCACACGCCGCTCTCCAAAAACCATCATTGCGACCAACCTTCAGGACGCGCCTCTGCACGCAACTCTCTAAAGTGTCCCTGCCACGCATAACGATCGAAAGACTCTTTGTTAACATTGTAAAACAAGTGACGACATGTCACCCTCACTAAAATAATTGTGTACGCTAACAATAATGCTAGTGGATTTTCTGAGTTGAGCCAAACCACATGGTTTTTTCCCTTTTCAAGATTTTTTTGTAAAACTCTGTTATCGACTCTATTTTGATTGTGTGCACATTCGATTGATTCTCAAGCGAAGTCAACTTTGATCTGCCAAACCAAAAGAGCATTAATCGATCTGCAACATATTGATTGGTCACATAACTCGTAGAAGTATTAGAGTAACAAGAGTCGGTCGAGTGGATTAATAACAAGATTATATATCTTTGTTGAATTGAACTATCGGTTTTGTTAAACATTTTTTGTGATTTTGTTAACAGTCGTCGATCGCTGACTGGGCGGCTTTGATTGGCTTTTACCATTCATCGATTGGTTCTTTTTATTTTCGCCCGGGCGAAAAAAACGCGCTCGGGCGAAAAATATACGCCCGGGCAAAAAAATCGCGTCTGGGCAAAAAAACGAGCCCGAGCGAAAAAAATGCGCACGGGCAAAAAATATCGCCCCGCATCGCGCCCGGGCGAAAAAATCGCGTAAGGGGTGAAAAATCGTTTTCGGCCGGAAAAATCACATCCGGACGGAAAAATTGTGTCCGGGCGAAAAAATTGCGTTCGGGCGAAATTTCCGCGTCCTTGCAAAAAAATCACGTATGAAGCTAAAAAATAGCGTACCGGAAAAAATGCGCATTCGGGCCAAAAAAATTGATATCTTTTTGGAAAGTCGGAGTTGGCGATCTCAATATCCGCCCCAGAAGATAAACCTTAAATTGATAGGTTTTTAGGATATGGTGAATATCGTCGACTTTCCACTAGAAAGCCAATTCCACTCTACAATTGTTGGTACGAACAACAAAAATGACTTTCATATTCTCAAATCTAATACTTCAATATCAATGTCTGTGAAACGAACGGACCCTAAGGCCCCGTTCGTTTGGACGGAATTGAAGACTTGGAATTGAAATTCGACGTCGAATTCCAATTACGTCGTCCGCTTGTTAGGTAGCTTTAATAATTGAAATTTGAGTTGAATATCATGAAATTGATTTTAGCCTATGCACAAAATCTAGCTAGACATATCGGAATTGGGTGAGTCTGACACGCTCAATTTTTCACGTTTTTTGCCCGGGCGCGCGTTTATGCGCCCGGGCGCACAATTTTTCGACCGGGCGGGAATTTTTCGCACGGACGCGAGTTTTTCGCCCGAACGCGCGTTTTTCGCCCGAGCGCATGTTTTTCTCCCTTGGGCGCGCTTTTCGCCCGGGTGCAAGTTTAGCCACCCGAGAGCGCAATTTTTGCCTGGGCGTGAGTTTTTCGCTCGGGCGCGCGTTTTTCGCCCGGGCGCGCATTTTTCGCCCGGTTGCGAATTTTTCGCCGGGAAGCGAATTTTTCGCCCGGGCGCGAATTTTTCTCCCAGGGGAGAGTTTTTCGCCCCGGTGCGATTTTTTCGCTCAAACTCGATTTTTCGTCAGGGAGCGATTTTTTCGCCCGGGCGCAATTTTTTAGCCCGGGTAAGATTTTTTTGGCCGAGGCCCGGGAACGATTTTTTTGCCCGCGCGAATTTTTTTCGCCCTACGAGATTTTTTTGCTCGGGGGCTATTTTTCGGGCGCGATTTTTTCACCGGGGAGCGGTTTTTGCTGGGACGCGCTTTTATTGCCTATGCGAGTTTTTTTCGGCCGGGCGGGTGGAAAAATCGCACCCGGGAAAATAAATTGCGCCCGGGCAAAAAAATCTTGCTCGGGACACAAAATCGCATCCGAGCGAAAAAATGAGTCCGGGCAAAAAATGCGCGCCCGGGCGAAAAAATCGCGGTTGTGCGAAAAAAATCACGCCCGGGCGGAAAAAATCGCCCCCGGACAAAAAAAATCGTTATCATGACATACATTTGTTTATGATATATGTGATAAATATTAGTTTCTTCATAGTATTTTTTCAATTGTTAAATTGAATTTTATTTAACAAACGAACAAAAGTATTGATTAATTCCACAATATTCAACAATATTGTTTATTAGCCAAACGTTGGAATTGGAATTAGTCAGCAATATTTAATTCCACAATATTTATCAATATTAAATTCCAATATCGAATTCCAATTCCCTCCAAACGAACGGGCCTCGATAGTTTTCAAAATTTTTAAGATAACCTAAGTTTTTAAATATTTTAATTGTGCACTGTGAGATTTTCAATATCTAAAATAAGAAATATGAACTGAAATTTACAAGATTGAAAAGAAATTAATAAAAATTTATGTAATATGAAATGAACCATAATGTGTTGTTTTTGTCTCTTAGATTTGCTTTAATCCTCATCATACTTGTTCCACCAAACAGAGGAATCTTAGAAAAGTGCTTCTAATATTCTAATAATTGTCCGGATGAAAAATGTGCGCACCGACAAAAATATGCATATGGGCGAAAATGCGCGACCAGGGCGAAAAATGCGCATCCCAGAGAAAAATGCGCGCTCTGGCGAAATATGCGCGCCCAGGTGAAATATGCGCGCTCGGGCGAAATATGCACGTCCGGGAAAAAAATTTGCGCTCGAGCGCTCATTTTTCTGCCCGTGCGCATTTTTAATAAAAAAAATCACCACAACGGAGATTTGACAAACAGTTTATAAAGTGTTTCTTATTTTTGAAATCTCTGCAAAAGAAGTTCACCCAAACAGATCTACTTTTGCAATAAACATTTTCCAAAAGCACTTTTTTCCTACCATCCTTTTGCCACCACTCCATCTCCTTTCTGAAAAGACCTCCCAAACAAGCCCTTAGACCCGGCGTCGACCGACCCTTCCCGGGATGGTCTCCTCCATCCTCACGCTAGGGTCGAGCCCTAGTGTGAGGAGCGGCGAGTGGGCAGAATCCACCGCCGCCCCCTCATTCCAGCTGCCAATTGGCGGCCAGAAAGAGAGGAGAGGATTTCTCAGGCCCCTCCAAGGTAACGAGTGACTTCCCCTCTCCTCTTTCTTCATCTTTCCTCCTCGCCAAGTAGCTTTTCTGTCATTAATTGTATGAGACATTTAAAACTTTTGAAGCACATATCTCCCTATCTGCTTAATGAAACTTTAATTTCAAAGCGTCAATGGATAACTCTTGAAAAATGCTACAAAATGAGCTATTCAATTAGGGCCCGTTCGTTTGGACGGAATTGGAATTCGATATTGAAATTAAATATTGATAAATATTGTGGAATTAAATATTGGTGATTAATTCCAATTCCAAAGTTCGCCTAATAAACAATATTGTGGAATATTGTGTAATTAATCAATATTTTTGTTCGTTTGTTAAATAAAATTTAATTTAAAATTTGAAAAATATTACGAAAAAGCTAATATTTATCACATATATCATAAACAAATGTATGTCATGACGATGATTTTTTCGCCCGGGGGAGATTTTTTCGCCCGAGAACGATTTTTTCCGCCCGGGGGCGATTTTTTCGCCCGAGAACGATTTTTTCGCACGGGCGCAATTTTTTCGCACACCCGCGATTTTTTCGCCCGGGCGTGCATTTTTTGCCAGGGCTCATTTTTTCGCCTGGGCGCGATTTTGTGCGGGGACGATTTATTTGTCCGGGCGCAATTTTTTTTCCGGGTGCGATTTTTCCACTCGTCTGGCCGAAAAAAGCTCGCATAAGCGATAAAAGCGCGTACCAGCAAAAAATCGCTCCCCGGTGAAAAAATCGCGCCCGAAAAAAAGCCCCAGAGCAAAAAAATCTCGTAGGGCGAAAAAATCACCCGGGCAAAAAAATCGTTCCCTGCCCAATTAATCTTACCCGGGCGAAAAAATTGCGCCAGGCGAATAAATTGCGCCCACGCAAAAAAATTGCGCGCGGGCAAAAAAATCGCTCCTTGACGAAAAATCGTGTTTGAGTGAAAAAATCGCGCCGGGGCGAAAAACTCTCCCCTGGGAGAAAAATTTCGCCCAGGAAAAAAATTCGCGTCCCCCCGAAAAAGTCGCGGCCGGGAGAAAAAATCGCGACCGGGCGAAAAAAACGCTCTCGGGAGAAAAAATCGCGCCCGGGTGAAAAAATCGCACCCGAGCGAAAAAAATCGCGCCAGAGCGAAAAACGCGCGCCAGGGCGAAAAATGCGCGCCAGGGCGAAAAAACGCGCGCCCGGGCAAAAAATTGCGCGCCCGAGTGACAAAACATGCGCCCGGGCGAAAAATGCACACCCGAGCGAAAAAACGTGCCCCCGGGCGAAAAAACGCTCGCCCGGGCGAAAAACGAGTGCCAAGGCGGAAAATTTCCGCCCGGGCAAAATTTGGGCGTCCGGGCGAAAAACTCGCTTCTGTGCGAAAAACTCGCGCCCGAGGCGAAAAATTGTGCGCCCGGGCGAATAAACGCGTGCCCAAGCCAAAAATGTGCGCCAGGGCGAAAAACTCGCGCTAGGGGCAGAAAATTTCCACCCGGGCAAAATTTGGGCGTCCGGGCGAAAAATGCGCGTTCGGGCGAAAAACTCGCGTCCGTGCGAAAAACTCGCGCCCGGGGCGAAAAATTGTGCGCCCAGGCGCATAAGCGCGCGCCCGGGCAAAAAAACGTGATAAATCGAGCGTGCCAGACTCGCCTAATTCCGATATGTCTTGCTAGATTTTGTGCTTAGGCTAAAATCAATTCCATGATATTCAACTCAAATTTCAATTATTAAACCTACCTAACAAGCGAACGGCGTAATTGGAATTCGACGTCGAATTTCAATTCCAAGTCTTCAATTCCGTCCAAACGAACTGGGACTTAAAGATTTTGCTAGCATTTTAGCGCGGAGATCATTTCACTCAAACACCATTTTACTAGCAATTTGCCGGAGTTCTGCACCTCTGATCGAGAAATCGTCGCCACCGGTGGACTCATGGAGACAAGACAAAGCTTCCATAAAATTTTCATTTTTCCGATGGTGTGGTTGCCACCGCGAGACACTACTACTCCGACGAACCTGACCGGACTTCCTGAATATGCCCAGAGGCACGATTGTCTGACCATTAAAGTTGGCAATCCAAATTAAGGACTTAAACCAAATTTCTATTCGTCCGCCGAATAACTAGAAATACAAAGTTCATTTCCACCACTCTTAATATCCATAAAAGGGGGACTACTAATTCATTTAAAGGAGCAAATAACTGGAGGAAGAGTGCGGATCTTGTGACTTGTGCGTTGTATCACCAAAAAACCTCCGACGGAAGCCCACTAGCTCTCTCGTGCATGACTTTCCCGAGCGCGCTAACATGCAAAACTCTGCAGTGCGCGCCCCTGCGCTCGACACTCCAGAGCACTCCCATCCGGTTTGCTCGTGTGCGCTCCCTCTCGCTCAACTCTCCAGAATTCGCTTTGATCTTTAGTGTGCGCCCCACGCTCCGCTCTCATATGTGCGCCCCCGTCCTCGATCAGCTCTCCAATGCATGCTTCGATCTCCAGAACTCGCTTTAATCTCCAATGCATGCCGCCGGGCTCCGCTCTTCAGTGCGTTCCCCCCGTGTACCGCTCTCCAGTGTGCGCCCCCTCGCCCCACACTGCAGTGAGCGCCCTGCGCTAGCTCTCCAGAACGCACTCCACTCTACAAAATGCACTACACACTCCAGAGCATGCTCCACTTTACAAAGCATGCTCTGTTCCTTAGACCGTGCTCTGCTCTACAGGAGTGTACCACACGCCGCTCTCCAAAAACCATCATTGCGACCAACCTTCAGGACGCGCCTCTGCACGCAACTCTCTAAAGTGTCCCTGCCACACACAACGATCGAAAGACTCTTTGCTAACATTGTAAAACAAGTGGCGACATGTCACCCTCACTAAAATAATTGTGTACGCTAACATTAATGCTAATGGATTTTCTGAGTTGAGCCAAACCACATGGTTTTTTCCCTTTTCAAGATTTTCTTGTAAAACTCTGTTATCGACTCTATTTTGATTGTGCACATTCGATTGACTCTCAAGCGAAGTCAAATTTGATCTGCCAAACCAAAAGAGCATTAATCGATCTGCAACATATTGATTGGTCACATAACTCGTAGAAGTATTAGAGTAACAAGAGTCGGTCGAGTGGATTAATAACAAGATTATATATATTTGTTGAATTGAACTATCAGTTTTGTTAAACATTTTTTGTGATTTTGTTAAGAGTCGTCGATCGCTGACTGGGCGGCTTTGATTGGCTTTTACCATTCATCGATTGGTCCTTTTTATTTTCGCCCGGGCGAAAAAAAAAACGCGCTCGGACGAAAAAAAAATGCGCCCGGGCACAAAAAATCGCGTCTGGGCAAAAAAAAAACGAGCCAGAGCGAAAAAATGCGCACGGGGCAAAAAAATATCGCCCCCCCCCCCCCCCCCCCCCCCCCCCCCCCCCCCCCCCCCCCCCCCGAAAATATCGCGCCCGGGCAAAAAAATCGCGTAAGGGGTGAAAAATCATTTTCGGCCGGAAAAATCACATCCGGACGGAAAAATTGTGTCCGGGCGAAAAAATTGCGTTCAAGCGAAATTTCTGCGTCCTTGCAAAAAAATCACTTATGGAGCTAAAAAATAGCGTACCGGAAAAAATGCGCATTCGGGCCAAAAAATTGATATCTTTTTGGAACGTCGGAGTTGGCGATCTCAATATCCGCCCCTGAAGATAAACCTTAGATTGATAGGTTTTTAGGATATGGTGAATATCGTCGACTTTCCACCAGAAAGCCAATTACACTCTACAATTGTTGGTACGAACAACAAAAATGTCTTTCATATTCTCAATTCTAATACATCAATATCAATGTCTGTGAAACGAACGGACCCTAAGGCCCCGTTCGTTTGGACGGAATTGAAGACCTGGAATTGAAATTCGACGTTGAATTCCAATTACGTCGTCCGCTTGTTAGGTAGCTTTAATAATTTAAATTTGAGTTGAATATCAAGAAATTGATTTTAGCCTATGCACAAAATCTAGCTAAACATATCGGAATTGGGCGAGTCTGACACGCTCAATTTATCGCGTTTTTTGCCCGGGCGCGCGTTTATACGCCCGGGCGCACAATTTTTCGACCGGGCGGGAATATTTCGCACGGACGCGAGTTTTTCGCCCGAACGCGCGTTTTTCGCCCGGACGCCCAAATTTTGCCCGGCCGGAAATTTTCCGCCCTAGCGTGCGTTTTTTCGCCCTGGCGCGTGTTTTTCGCCCTAGCGGCGCGTTTTTCGCCCGGGCGCGCGTTTATGCGCCCGGGCGCACAATTTTTCTCCCGGGCGCACAATTTTTCTCCCGGGCGCGAGTTTTTCGCATGGACGCGAGTTTTTCGCCCGAACGCGCGTTTTTCGCCCGGACGCCCAAATTTTGCCCGGGCGGAAATTTTCAGCCCTAGCGCACGTTTTTCGCTCGGGCGCGCGTTTTTCTCCCCGGGGCGCGTTCTTCGCCCGGGTGCAAGTTTTGTCACCCGGGAGCGCAATTTTTTGCCTGGGCGCGAGTTTTTCGCTCGGGCGCACGTTTTTCGCGGTGCGCGCGTTTTTCGCCCGGGCGCGCGTTTTTCGCCCGGGCGCAATTTTTTTTCGCCCGGGCGCAATTTTTTCACCTGGGCGCAATTTTTTCCCCCGAGAGTGTTTTTTCGCCGGAGGCAATTCTTTCTTCCGGGCGCGAATTTTTTCGCTCAAACGCGATTTTTCGTCAGGGAGCGATTTTTTCGCCCGGGCGCAATTTTTTAGCCCGGGCAAGATTTTTTTGGCCGGGGCCCGGGAATGATTTTTTTGCCCGCGCGAATTTTTTTCGCCATACGAGATTTTTTTGCTCGGGGCTATTTTTCGGGCGTGATTTTTTCACCGGGGAGCAGTTTTTGCTGGGACGCGCTTTTATCGCCTATGTGAGCTTTTTTCGGCCGGGCGGGTGGAAAAATCGCACCCGGGAAAAAAATTTGCGCCCGGGCAAAAAAATCTTGCTCGGGACACAAAATTGCATTCGGGCGAAAAAATGAGCCCGGACAAAAAATGCGCGCCCGGGCGAAAAAATCGCGGTTGTGCGAAAAAAATTGCGCCCGGGCGGAAAAAATCGCCCCCGGACAAAAAAATCGTTATCATGACATACATTTGTTTATGATATATGTGATAAATATTAGTTTCTTCATAACATTTTTTCAATTGTTAAATTGAATTTTATTTAACAAACGAATAAAAGTATTGATTAATTCCACAATATTCAACAATATTGTTTATTAGCCGAATGTTGGAATTGGAATTAGTCAGCAATATTTAATTCCACAATATTTATCAATATTAAATTCCAATATCGAATTCCAATTCCGTCCAAACGAACGGGCCTCGATAGTTTTCAAAATTTTTAAGATAACCTAAGTTTAAATATATTAATTGTGAGATTTTCAATATCTGAAATAAGAAATATGAACTGAAAAGAAATTAATAAAAATTTATGTAATATGAAATGAACCATAATGTGTTGTTTTTGTCTCTTAGATTTGCTTTAATCCTCACCATACTTGTTCCACCAAACAGAGGAATCTTAGAAAAGTGCTTCTAATATTCTAATAATTGTCCGGATGAAAAATGCGTGCACCGACAAAAATGTGCATACGGGGGAAAATGCGCGACCAGGGCGAAAAATGCGCATCCCAGAGAAAAATGCGCGCTCGGGCGAAATATGCACGTCCGGGCAAAAAATTTGCGCTCGAGCGCTCATTTTTCTGCCCGTGCGCGCATTTTTAATAAAAAAAATCACCGCAACGGAGATTTGACAAACAATTTATAAAGTGTTTCTCATTTTTGAAATCTCTGCAAAAGAAGTTCACCCAAACAGATCTACTTTTGCAATAGACATTTTCCAAAAGCACTTTTTTCCTACCATCCTTTTGCCACCACTCCATCTCCTTTCTGAAAAGACCTCCCAAACAAGCCCTTAGATAAGTCATTCAGAAAGTAAATCTAGGTCTAAACTAAAACACACTATCTTACTAATCCCAATAAGAATTCTAATCCTTCTAATTTCAACAAAAAAGATATTTATTCAAACTTGAATTTTTTTAAATAAACTAAATCCAATTTAAAAGTAGACATAATATATAGCTCGGGATTTAGGAAGTGGAAGGGATTTCCATGGGAAAATGGGAGGCTGGAGAAGGCGAGAAAGGGCGGCAACGACTGTGAGCCGCTTCGGCAACATGCTCATCGATGTGCTACAGATGGGTGATGGTCCGGACTCAGGCGGATGCCAGTTTCTACGGAAGATAGGTGGAACATCGTTGGTTTGCGCCTTTGCGTTAGAGAATTAGCTATAGGTCGCACGGATGTGACGGTCGGAAGTGCGGAACAACATGAGATATAATGCTAGATATGTACTAATATTTAATAATAATATTTTTTAATTTCTTTAGGGGCCTGGGCCCCAATAAGCCCTCCTTAGATCAGTCACTGCCCAGAGAAGTGAGCATCGATTGAAAGTCTTGTCGAATGGTGGTGTAACTTCTTTAGGAAAGTGATCAAATTTTACCTAAACTCAATTTCTTAACCTCTTGTTGCAGATCAATCAAAGCTCATTGGGTTCGACAGATTAGGTTCATGTTATCTGCGAGTCAACCGAATGCACAAACAATTAAGTTAGAGTCGGCAGTAGAGTTTTTACGTAGAAAATCCACAAAGGAAAAAGCCATGAGGCATGAACCAGCTCAGGAAATCCACTAGCAATATTGTCAGAGTATACAGTTGTGTCTGCGAGGGTGACAGACCACAACTCATTTTATAATGTTAGCAAAGAGTCTTTCGATCATTGTGTGTTTCAGGGACACCCCTTAGAGATTTGCCTGCAACGGTGCATCCGGGAGGTTGGTCCATAATAATGCGTTCTAGGAAGCAACACGAGGCACATTCCTGGAGAGCAAAGCGCAATTTGTAGAGTGGAGCGCGGGGGGGGGGGGGGGGGGGGGGGGGGCACACTAGAGAGTAGAGCATGTGGGCGTGCATTGGAGAGCGGAGCACAGAGGAAGCACTGAAGAACGCCATGAGTTTTGGAGTGTGTAGCACAGTGGAGAGCAGAGTGTAGGGGCACACATAAGAGAGTGGAGTTTATGGCGCCTACACTGGAGAGTGGAGCGAGTATGGAGGCGGATTGCGCACTGGAGAGCATAACACGACATCGCGCACTAGAGAACTAAGCGCGCAGGAGAGCAATGGAGAGCGGAGAACGATGGCGTGCCTTAGAGAGCTGAGCGTGGGAGCATGCACCGAAGGAGCCCGTTCTGGAGGGCGGAGCACGCACTAGAGAGCGGAGCTTGGGGCGCACCCTGGAGAGAGAAGCACATGGGTGCACACGTAAGACCTAAGTGTGAGGGACTATATGTAAGTGACACGTAGGGTGTGGTATGTTGATCGGCGCACATGGAGGCATTTTGGAGAGTGGCACATGGGGGTGTATTCTAGAGACCGGCCCGTGTGGGCACGGTATGTTGGGTGATGGCTCTGGGCATGTTTTGGAGAGGGGTGCACTAGGGTGCGGTATGTTGAGCGACACACATTAGAGAGAGGACCACATGGGATGATATTTGAGCAGTGCATGGATGGTGCGCAAGTGTACTGTTTGGAGAGTTGTGTTAATGTATATTTGGTTAAATAACGAGTTCGAAGGTATAACGGGTCAGTTGGGTACACGGATACACATTCCCGTAGTAGGGTTTTCCCTATATATACCCGCTAGGGGCAACAGAGAGTTGATTCCACCTTGATCCTCCTCCAGATGCTTCGAGCAAACTCTCACAATCTCGAAGTAGCCCTCTAGGGTTTGCTCTCGTGCTCGTCCGCCTGGTTCCTGTTCACGCGAAGGCTTCGCGATCAGCCGTTGCCGCTGCCGTTCGCGAAGAAGATCGCGCTTCTGTGAGGCCCCTATTTGGACCCCACATACATTTGTATCTAAGCTATGTTCTTACATGTGTCCCAGGTTGAAGTAAGGCTAGTGAATATGAAATAAACAACACATAATATAAATTTACTTTCATACCTTGCATTATTCGCTGCTTTTCTGTTCTATCTTAATAAGTTCATTTGGTTGTGCGTATCCCAAGTCATGTTCGTTACCTACAAAATTTGACGACGGGCTTAGTCATAAAAATATGACTAAGTGAGGATATACCTCTTTCATTGCTGTAAATATTTAAAGTAAAACTTACGCATGTTAAAATATGTTTTTCATACTAACCATTTATCTGTCTCAGTAGTGAACTTATGAAGCATATAACTACATGAACATATTAGTATCACTAAAACATTATGGGAAATATAAGATCATAACCATATCCTGTACCATGTAACTTTAAAGCAGTGTGTCTGTGTATCAGTATCTATGAGAGAACATAATAACTGGGGGAAACATATCAATATTCATAAACAGTATAAGGAGCTATAGCATTCATATGAACTATGGAACATGTAAACAATGCAAGTATCATAACTGTTTCTATATCATGGAAGCAGTGCAAATACATAACTTTATATCAGTTTTCATGTCTATAAACATTTATCCATGTATGTATTTCCATGACTATTTCTTTTCTTAGGATATATTAGGGGCGATTGAATTGACATTCAACTTCATTTTCATTTTCTATGGGCCCGAACCCTCTGGGTCATCTATCCGAATCAGAACGTGCCTCGCGTTTCCGCCTACGGCCGACTGACTCGGTAAACTGGCCCGACCCCTCTGGGTCCTGTATCCAAATCAGTACGTGCACACGCGTTTCCGCCTACGGCCGACTGACTTGGCAATTCATCATATTCATTTCATTCATATGCATGCACTTCAATTCGCCCGTAACATAACCTCGTGTCGACACGCTTACATAAAGTGAGTTATTCATTTTTATAATCCCCTCAGAAATATCATTCGCCTATTTGCCTTTTTCAAGGCCATTTAATATAGCGACATTTAATATCAGTGATATCAACTATGCATGTAACATTCAGTATAAAAAGAGAGTGTGCATATAAAAAGAAAGTAAAGCCATAAAGCATAAATGAAACAGGTAGCTCTCACCATCAGTAACTCATGTCATTGTCATGACTATTTTGAGGTGTCATCCGTCACGGTATCTGTATAAGCATCATATCATTTAGGGTCGTTTATATCGGGCCTGCACCTCGCTATAGTTACAGTATAGACTATTTTGATTACATCATTTGGATACTACTTTACTAACCCTCTATGTTGTATAATCAAATAAAAACATAAGCTCATAACATTTACAAAACTCAAACCCAAACTACCATTCTTATGCCTGGTCTAAAAGATAAGCATAACCGGCCTTGCCAATATTAAAACCATATCATTTCTCTTTTTAAAACAAGTGGTGTAGTATAGGCAATTCAAATCAATGTGCCGTATAGAGCCAAAAACATCATAGAAACCCCCAAATACTAAAGCTTATAAAGAGGAGAGCTCCTTAAAGTAGTTAGAACCTCATAACCATATGTTATCAAAGCCACTTAGATCTCCCCCCTTCAAACCATACTGTCGGCTAAAACTAACCCAAAACAGCTCTTTGACTTCACATGTGAGGAAAAACAAAACAGCCCAAATGTTGTTACTGTGCAAACAGCCGGAAATCAAGGGCAGAAATCCCCATAAACAAGCACATAAAAGGAAACTTGCAGCATAACATAACCATACAGGAAGGAGAACAGCCCACCCTCCTTAAACCAACGACCACAAAACCAGGAAGGAAAATAGCCCAAGAAGGAGAACATAACTTAAACAAGAAGGAGAACAGTCGGCCAACAAATCCAGCAAGAACCCCCAAATCACTTCCAAAGCTACCTCCAATATCGTCCCAGAATCCAACTGGACTAGGCAGAAATTAAGGGGAAAAAGAACTAAAGCTTACAGTGATTTAGAAGAGATCTTATCGAGGCTTTGCTTCCAAAATCCCAAAAACGACACAGCTTCAGCTCAACCAAAGCCGCAAGCCGCGAATCCTTGCCCACAATTCTTGCACAGACATATAGTTACAGCCTTTTCGTGAGATTAAGAGAAGAGAGGGAGAACGGAGGAGGAGATCGACGTCGTGCCCTAGCGCGACACAGTCGAGGGAGAAGGAAGAAAATGAGGAGAGGTCGGTCCGTGAACGAATAAAGCCGTGTATAAAACAATTCCACCGCTTAAAACCTCAAGCCAAGATGGCTATTTGCAGCCCCAACATGACTCTATTTGCAGCCCAACATGATCCAATGCTATTAAGGGTTAACCCACTCAAAAGCTATTGGCACACCAAGTTTAACAGCACCCCATTTCAGTATAATGAAGCCTCCATTTCCATAACAGCCAACATAACCCTCTACTAGCACCCCACCTTTCAACCATAAGAAAACCCCGCATAACACATTAATATCAGCTAGGAGGCAACCTTTATCAGTATTAAATTTCAATTATCAGGGAATCTTTATTAGTAGCTCACCTTATTTCACTGATTTATATATTTCATCATAGGGGATTTTAACTTCGATTCTTTAATATGCAATGTTCATCATAGGGGATATATATATAAAATATTTAAATTGAGTTTTATTATCGATTTGCGTCATTTCACATTTTGAGCCGTTACAAATTCCTCCCTTCTTATAAAAATTTTCGTCCTCGAAAATAGGACACGATATACTATCTTATTTACGTTCCCATCTTTCCCGTGTTCCGACTCTTAGATTTATAGCGATTGACAAATCGCCACAAACAATAAGAAAAGAAAATAAGTATTCTATGAAACATTAAGCACATTTCAGTACATTTTACAGTAAAACATTTTCACATGTCATTTTCATAGTTCTTTCTTTATTCACTGTTTGGATTTTGACGATATTGTGCTATCAACATGCTATACAGTGCAATCGATCACATTACGATATTATCTTGCCTTCTTTACACATCTTGGTAATCATATTTCATTGTCATAGGTTTTATTGAACAACACTGCTCGAGGATATTAGTATATCGCAATTTCTCATTCTTTGTACTATTACGACTACCCTTGGCACGGTAGTAATGATCATGAAAGCTGTGGTTAGTAACTGTCAGGTATAAACGTCCCGCCTTTCATATGGACTTTCGTCCGATGTTATGTTCAAAATTATTTTCTTAGTGGTGGTCATCATCGCCGTCATGCCACATATATATCTTGTCCAAACTTACCGGAACAAAAGCGCAACCCAGTTCAGAGCCTAAGTGTTTGACCAGGTCGAATTTTCACATAAACTTTGACTTACCGATAGTGCTCAATTTAATCAATGCTATACGACTAATCAGTTCCTTTTATTGGTAACACATCACCGATAGTGAAGTCCCATGTACAAGGAATACAACGGTTCCCATGATAATATGCTTAGTGACGTAAATAGTTTATCCATCGGACCCTTGTGTACCTCTTTGCGTTTGTTATCCACTAATCAGGGATATCACGGGGTCCACAAATGATTTCAATGTTTTAACAATGACTATTGTCCTGAAATTTTTCTACGGACGTTTAACAATGTCGCCATGACAACAATATATAATGTGTAACTCGAAGTTAACTTTTCAACTTCTTAAACTATATAGAATGAAAGAGAATGTACAACATTACAGTCTTTACTTTGCTTCATTTCTTTCCATGTTACATACCCATCATCACATTCTCCTTTTATTCTTAACCGTCAGTATTTCATGATCTTTATCTATAATTCATATGGTCGTTATCGCTTTCACATCACATGTCATTATTTCAACTTACTACGGATATTTAAGCGTACTTACATTGAAAATAATCGTGTCTTTTATCTGTGCATTTTTCATTCTCTAGTCCACTTTCATATTATTATGCTGCATCGTAGAAATAAGACTACATCATTAACCTTCACCTTAATGTCTCAGCCTTAACATGTCACTTCTTATTTTACTTTGCGAACATATTACTTACTTTTACATATGTAAGAAATATTTCAACTTTAAATTGGAGCTAAATCCTTTTTGTCCATACGGCCGCAACATTGTAAGTACAATAATCTTCGATAATGTTTCGTATGTCATCAAATCAAAATTATTTTAATTCCTACTATGACACCATAAACTGGATTTGATAGGTTTACCCGATCTAAATCCACTACATTGAGTTATGAAAATACATTTGATTGTGTTGAACAAGACATCATTTACTTTTAATAGAAACGAGTCGTTACTACGTTATCTTCTCTGCCTTACATACCTTAATTATCCCATTTCCTTGTCATATAGCAATTTCATACTTCCCATGTCGTTTACTCGAAGCACAAATAGGACTTTCATTATTCATATATCCTGCGTCGAATGTTTAAATCGTTGCTTATCCTATCATGCCTTCTTTGTAACTCTTCGTTCAGGACGACCTATAACAATATTCATTTTCTTTAACCTCGTATTTTTTATAGTCACAGTGTTATCGTTTGCAACTTCCTTTTATCCTTTACCTCAATCGTGGTTTCAGTTAGAGCTTATAACGTCTCACTTATTCTCATATTTCTTAAAGTCATTACATATGATTGAAAAGACGCACTTGAAAACAATTGCAATTGTAATCGTCTTTCGTTTTCTTTGCACATGCTTGTGTAACACGTTGTTTTCATAAAAATTTATAACCATTTGCTTCTTGTCGAAAGTTAAAGCCCGTTAATTGTACATCCTTCGTTGTGTGTTCACCTATTTTACCTCTGATTTTTCGTTCCTTTCTAAGCATGTTCAACTTTCAATTCTTCCGTGTTTATCATGTTCAACTATCTAGTTCAAACAATACGGAGACATTTCTCTTTGACAACGTTTACGTTGACTTGTACACTTATAACAATATCAATGTTTACTTGAATTCATTTCGCTCTATGTGATTGCTATCCTTTCATGAACTCCCTCTATAATTCTTCAACATAACTTGATTTAGACAGATTGCGAAAACAAGTTCAATAAGCGATCTTCTCACCTAAATAGCATGTTTGCTTATTCAGTACTCACTACAACCGAACTTCTTGAAAACCTGGCTCTGATACCAAATTGTGAGACCCCTATTTGGACCCCACATACATTTGTATCTAAGCTATGTTCTTACATGTGTCCCAGGTTGAAGTAAGGCTAGTGAATATGAAATAAACAACACATAATATAAATTTACTTTCATACCTTGCATTATTCGCTGAATCTTTTCTGTTCTATCTTAATAAGTTCATTTGGTTGTGCGTATCTCAAGTCATGTCCGTTACCTACAAAATTTGACGACGGGCTTAGTCATAAAAATATGACTAAGTGAGGATATACCTCTTTCATTGCTGTAAATATTTAAAGTAAAACTTACGCATGTTAAAATATGTTTTTCATACTAACCATTTATCTGTCTCAGTAGTGAACTTATGAAGCATATAACTACATGAACATATTAGTATCACTAAAACATTATGGGCAATATAAGATCATAACCATATCTTGTACCATGTAACTTTAAAGCAGTGTGTCTGTGTATCAGTATCTATGAGAGAACATAATAACTGGGGGAAACATATCAGTATTCATAAACAGTATAAGGAGCTATAACATTCATATGAACTATGAAACATGTAAACAATGCAAGTATCATAACTGTTTCTATATCATGGAAGCAGTGCAAATACATAACTTTATATCAGTTTTCATGTCTATAAACATTTATCCATGTATGTATTTCCATGACTATTTCTTTTCTTAGGATATATTAGGGGCGATTGAATTGACATTCAACTTCATTTTCATTTTCTATGGGCCCGACCCCTCTGGGTCATCTATCCGAATCAAAACGTGCCTCGCGTTTCCGCCTACGGCCGACTGACTCGGTAAACTGGTCCGACCCCTCTGGGTCCTGTATCCAAATCAGTACGTGCACACGCGTTTCCGCCTACGGCCGACTGACTTGGCAATTCATCATATTCATTTCATTCATATGCATGCACTTCAATTCGCCCGTAACATAACCTCGTGTCGACACGCTTACATAAAGTGAGTTATTCATTTTTATAATCCCCTCAGAAATATCATTCGCCTGTTTGCCTTTTTCAAGGCCATACAATATAGCGACATTTAATATCAGTGATATCAACTATGCATGTAACATTCAGTATAAAAAGAGAGTGTGTATATAAAAAGAAAGTAAAGCCATAAAGCATAAATGAAACAGGTAGATCTCACCAGCAGTAACTCATGTCATTATCATGACTATTTTGAGGTGTCATCCGTCACGGTATCTATATAAGCATCATATCATTTAGGGTCGTTTATATCGGAGCTGCACCTCGCTATAGTTACAGTATAGACTATTTTGATTACATCATTTGGATACTACTTTACTAACCCTCTATGTTGTATAATCAAATAAAAACATAAGCTCATAACATTTACAAAACTCAAACCCAAACTACCATTCTTATGCCTGGTCCAAAAGATAAGCATAACCGGCCTTGCCAATATTAAAACCATATCATTTCTCTTTTTAAAACAAGTGGTGTAGTATAGGCAATTCAAATCAATGTGCCGTATAGAGCCGAAAACATCATAGAAACCCCCAAATACTAAAGCTTATAAAGAGGAGAGCTCCTCAAAGTAGTTAGAACCTCATAACCATATGTTATCAAAGCCACTTAGATCTCTCCCCTTCAAACCATACTACCGGCTAAAACCAACCCAAAACAGCTCTTTGACTTCACATGTGAGGAAAAACAAAACAGCCCAAATGTTGTTACTGTGCAAACAGCCGGAAATCAAGGGCAGAAATCCCCATAAACAAGCACATAAAAGGAAACTTGCAGCATAACATAACCATACAGGAAGGAGAACAACCCACCCTCCTTAAACCAACGACCACAAAACCAGGAAGGAAAATAGCCCAAGAAGGAGAACATAACTTAAACAAGAAGGAGAACAGTCGGCCAACAAATCCAGCAAGAACCCCCAAATCACTTCCAAAGCTACCTCCAATATCGTCCCAGAATCCAACTGGACTAGGCAGAAATTAAGGGGAAAAAGAACTAAAGCTTACAGTGATTTAGAAGAGATCTTATCGAGGCTTTGCTTCCAAAATCCCAAAAACGACACAGCTTCAGCTCAACCAAAGCCGCAAGCCGCGAATCCTTGCCCACAATTCTTGCACAGACATATAGTTACAGCCTTTTCGTGAGATTAAGAGAAGAGAGGGAGAACGGAGGAGGAGATCGACGCCGTGCCCTAGCGCGACACAGTCGAGGGAGAAGGAAGAAAATGAGGAGAGGTCGGTCCGTGAACGAATAAAGCCGTGTATAAAACAATTCCACCGCTTAAAACCTCAAGCCAAGATGGCTATTTGCAGCCCCAACATGACTCTATTTGCAGCCCAACATGATCCAATGCTATTAAGGGTTAACCCACTCAAAAGCTATTGGCACACCAAGTTTAACAGCACCCCATTTCAGTATAATGAAGCCCCCATTTCCATAACAGCCAACATAACCCTCTACTAGCACCCCACCTTTCAACCATAAGAAAACCCTGCATAGCACATTAATATCAGCTAGGAGGCAACCTTTATCAGCATTAAATTTCATTTATCATGGAACCTTTATTAGCAGCTCACCTTATTTCACTGATTTATATATTTCATCATAGGGGATTTTAACTTCGATTCTTTAATATGCAATGTTCATCATAGGGGATATATATATATAAAATATTTAAATTGAGTTTTATTATCGATTTGCGTCATTTCACATTTTGAGCTGTTACAGCTTCTTCCCCGCAGCCGCGCCTCCCAGCCTTTGTCTCCTTTCGTCGCTGGTTCGTGGCCGCTGCTTCTCGCGAAGGAATCGCGTCTCCCGGAAGTTGCCGCTGCTCTCGCGAAGAACCTCCCGCTGTCGTTCGCGAAGAAGATCGCGGAAGAGGAAGCTCCCGCCGTCGTCGTTCACGCAAAGCAGATCGAGGATCGTCCCCAGTCCGCATCAAGCTGTTCGGCCGCCGTTTGCTGCAAGGAAGGACTCGCTGTTCGCTGCGCCTCTAAGCCGCGTCGCCGCCTCCGTCGTCCAGATCTGCCGCCGACGCCTCCGTCGCTGCTGCCCTAGCCCGCAGCAAGTTTCCGTTCCAGATCTGCCGCAGCGTCGCTGCCTCCGCCTCCAGATCCCCCTCAGCCGCCATCCGCCTGATCCCGCTGTCGCCGTCTCCAAGCCCAAGGGAGTGCAACCCTAAGCGCTACCGTCAGCGCTACCTTCTAGCGCCTGGCGCTAGCAGCCGAACAGGCTACCGCCCAGGCTATCGCCCAGGCTACCGCCAGCGCTAGCTACAGAGTTTTTGAATCCTCTGTCTAGTGGCTTGTTCTTGTCTATCGGGCATACAATGATGAAGGGGAACAGCATGGCGTCCCCCGTTCCGATGATAAAGCTGTAGAAGTTCACGGCGACTGAGTTCAACGATTGGAAGTTGAATACTCAGTTCGGGATGAAGTTTCTGAACGTGTTTTACACAGTTCAGTCTGATGGTGCTGAGGTCATAGGGACTGCTGAAGAGGCTCAGTGGGTTTCTGATGAAGACTTCTGTCGTGACTACCTGCTGAACTGTCTGTCTTCCAATCTGGCGAAGATGTACATGAAGCTGAAGACAGCTAAGGCCATCTGGGATGCTTTGCAGGAGCACTTCAGGTAGGAGGAGGACCTGTCCAAGGCGCACTTAGTGGACAAGTTCCACTCGTTCACCTTCGACGAGGAGAAGGCCAGTCTCCCTCAGGTATCAAATTTTGAAGTTTTAGTTGATTCCTTGCATAGCGAGAACATTGCGTTGCCAGATAGTTTTGTTGCTGGCACAATTGTGTATAAGTTGCCTTCTATATGGTACAATTTCAAAACTAAAATGTACCGCAAGAAGATGCAGGTGGGTTTGAACGAACTCAAGTGTTTTATACGCATTGAGGACGAAAATAGGACTCGACACGCTCTAGAAGTCGTTAGCAAGCAGAAGGATACTGCTAACATGATTTCGAACTCTAAGCGCGTGCCGAACCCTAGGAAGTCAAAACCCAACCCCAGTAGCTCCCAGGTTGCAGGCCCAAGTAAACAAATCAAAAAGTTTAAGGGCAAGTGTTATAACTGCAACAAGTGGGGACACAACGCATCTGATTGCAGGCTTCCTCATAAGGAGAAGGGCAAGACACCACAGGTGGGCAACCATGCTAATATGGTTAGTCTCACTGAGCCATCCGACTTTGTTGCCATGGTCGGAAAAGAAAAGGCCAGTACAGAGTGGTTCCTTGACTCGGGGGCAACGTGCCATGTTTGCAACAACCCTACTCTGATGACAGGTCTTACTGACGCAAGAGAATCTGTGACCGTTGCCAACGTTGAGACAGCTGACGTGCTGAAGGGGGGGAATGCAACTTTGCTGCTATCCTCAGGTAAGACTTTAACTTTAAAGAATGTTAAGTTTATTCTTTCATTAGCTGCTAACTTAGTGTCTATTAGCTTACTTTGTGATGCTGGTATGTCTTTTACTTTCTGTAGTGGTAGAGTAACACTGTCAGTTAACTCACACTATTTTGGATGTGCATACGTCCAAAATAGGATATACATATTAAGTCTAGCAAACGAAATAGTTCAACAAGTTCAAACAAACTTAGTTAGCCCTAAGACTCTACACGAGAGACTAGGACACGTAAACTATAGGAAGATGTTCCAAATTGCTAGAACTCACCAGATAGCTTTAGACACTACAGTTAAAACTGATAAATGTGAAGTGTGTGCTCAGACTAAGATCACTAGGAAACCTTTTAGTGCGGTTACTAGGAGCACAACACCCTTAGAACTAATACATTCCGATATATGTGACTTCAAAAGTTTTGTGACTAGAGGAGGCAGGAAGTATTTGATCACCTTTATAGATGATTGTTCTAGGTTTTGTCACATTTATCTTCTTAAAACTAAAGATGAAGCGTTTGAAAAACTTTGTATTTTCAAAACCAGGATTGAAAACCAATTAGGCATAAAAATCAAAAGATTTAGAAGTGATAGAGGAGGAGAATATATGTCCAGTGAGTTCCAATGTTTTCTTGCCCAGCATGGAATCATTGCAGAAACCACTGCTCCTTACTCGCCCCAGTCTAATGGCATAGTTGAGCGTAAAAATCGCACATTAACAGAAATGTTAAACTCTATGCTCTTGACTGCAGGCATGTCTTTCGCTTATTGGGGAGAAGCAGTCTTAGCTGCAAATCACATTTTGAATAAAGTTCCTCATGCCAAGTTAGAGGTTACACCCTACGAGCTTTGGTTTAAGAGACCCCCATCTTTTACTAGACTTAAGATCTGGGGCTGCATATCCTATGTCAGGGTTCCTGACCTAGACGGTCTAAGATTGGACCTAGGACCAATACATGTGTCTACATAGATTGTGCTGAGGATAGTGCTGCAGATTGATTTTTAGATATTTCTAATAACGTTGTTATAGAATCTAGGGATGCAGTGTTCTTTGAAGATAAGTTCCTCAAAGATAAGAACCCGTCTCTCCCAGGTATGCAAGTAACTATTACTGAAGATGATCCTACTTCAGTACTGAGCACCTCCTATTCCGTTCCGGTAGATAACTCTGGCCTAGAGTCTAGAAGAACTTCTCTAAGAGAGCGAATTCCCAGAACCTTCGGTAGTGACTTTGTCACTTGCCACGTTGAGGCTGATCCATCCACCTATAAGGACGCGATGAGATCCAGGGATTCCCTACTCTGGAAAGAAGATATTGATGAAGAGATAAATTCTCTACTTCAGAATAACACCTGGACGTTGGTTGATAAGCCAAAAGGGGCTAAAACCGTAGGGTGTAAGTGGATTCTGAAAAAGAAACTAAATCCTGATGGTAGCGTAGCTAAGTATAAAGCAAGCCTGGTGGCTAAAGGTTTCACACAAGTAAGCGGAGTAGATTATTTTGATGTCTACTCACCCGTGTGTCACTTAGCAACCATTAGGGCCCTCCTTGCTATTGCGTCTATTGAGAACTTTATTGTTTATCAAATGGATGTTAAGACTGCGTTCTTGAACGGAGATCTGACCGAAGAGATCTACATGAATCAACCTGAAGGTTTCATTGTAGACGGTCACGAAACAAAAGTCTGTAAATTACTTAAGTCTTTATACGGACTAAAGCAAGCACCGAAATTATGGCATGAGAAAGTTGACTATAGTGTAAAGAACATGTGATTCATGTCGAGTCTCTCGGATAAATGTCTTTACATACGTAATAGATCAGATAAAGTCGCCATAATATGCTTGTACGTTGATGATATGCTCATTCTAGGGTCTGATCAATCTGAAGTGGATGACGTTAAGTCAGACCTAATAAAAGAATTTAGCATAAAAGATCTGGGTGTAGCTAACACTATACTAGGCATGCAAGTAAGCTTTGGGCAGACTGACATCTCCCTAAGTCAAAGCCACTATATAAAGTCCATGTTGGACACGTGGGGATACAGTGACAGTAGAGCATCTGAGACACCATACGACTACACAAACCACCTAAAGCCCAATGAAGGAGCTATGGTTAGACAGTTAGATTATTCTAAACTGCTTGGTAGCCTCATGTATGCTATGGTCTGCACTAGACCTGACATAGCCTTTACGGTCGGCATGTTGTGTAGATTCACTAGTAATCCTCGCCAAGACCATTGGAACGTCTTAGATAGGCTAATGAGATACTTAAAGCACACCCAACAGTATGCTTTAGTTTACACTGGTCATCCTTCAGTTCTTGAAGGTTATTCTGATGCATCATGGTGCTCGGAATTAAACGACAGCAAGTCCACTAGTGGGTTTATATTCACACTAGGAGGAGCAGCTGTAGCCTGGAATTCCAAGAGGCAATCTTGTATTGCACTCTCTTCTATGGAATCCGAACTCTACGCTCTTGCTGCAGCAGGCAAAGAAGAAGAGTGGTTAAGAGATTTGGTGATGGACATTCCTTTGTCGAGCCTGAAAATGAGTTCTGTTGCAGTTTACTGTGACAATCAGGCTACGAAAATGATTGCTACGAACACTTTGTTCAATGGCAAAAGAAGGCATCTCAGGCTGAAACAATCCTGGTTGACCTCACTCACAAGTCAAGGAATTATGACCCTGATTGATGTGAGATCGAAAGACAATGTTGCAGACGCCTTGACCAAAGGCTTGAATAGAGCTCTCACAATAAAAACATCGGGGGAGATGAGACTAAAGTTCATAGAAATATGAAAATTTCCTCCGCAGTTTATGTGTTGATAGTGAGAACTTATAGTCGCAACATTCAAGCATCTAAATAACAGACTGAAAACCCTAAATAATTTCTTGCCTGTTATTCCACATTTAATAACTAAGCATCTTTCTCATTGTAAGTTGATTTGAAAATTATTCAACTGGGAATAGAAAGTCGTTGTAGCCGGTTATCTAACATTGATGATCATAACACATTATTCCACACCTGAAAATTATTCAACTGGGAATATTGCAAACGTTGTTGTGTCATATCATTCAACTTTTGTTGATGAAGCACATAATGATCACTAATGGATATGATAACGGTTGATTTACAAAATCAACACTAGACTGGTCCCTGCTAGACTGGATAGAGATGCTGACAGTGTTACTTCACCGTTGCTACAGGTTCTAAGCTCACTTATGTAAGAGCTAGTTCTCTTTCTACGTTACTGCATATGTTCATGAATTCATTGAGTTTTCTAACTCATGAAATTCCTTGCAGGCTATGGTGGAGATGGAGGAGAGAAAGTAGTATTTGACATGGATACTGATGATCTACTAGACGAGTAGAATTATCATATGTTTTATCCTTGTCATATTTTTGTTTTCAGACTATTTGCTGAGTAGCACTTTTTATTCTGGATATTTTGTGTAAAATCCTGTTGTTACTTATTGTGCTAACTCTTCTGTTTATGTTAAGTCGAAAACTCCTTTTTTGCTTTTACTACTTTCTGCACTTCGAAACGTATACGTTATTTGTCACAAATATAGGAGGAGATTGTTAATGTATATTTGGTCAAATAACGGGTTCGAAGGTATAACGGGTCAGTTGGGTACACGGATACCCATCCCCGTAGACACTCCTAGGGTTTTCCCTATATATACCCGTTAGGGGCAACAGAGAGTTGATTCCACCTTGATCCTCCTCCGGATGCTTCGAGCAAACTCTCACAAGTTGTCCATGGGGCATGCGTGTTTTGGAGAGAGGCACGCTAGGGCGTGAAAAGTTGAGCTACAGTGAGCGACGTGTGGGGACGCAATATGTGGAGCGGCCCGCGGGGGCGCGGTATGTCTTGTGACGCGCTTGGGCGTGCTCTGGAGAACGACACGCAAGCTTTACTTGTCAAACATGTGTCGTAGGCCATAATTGGATAGATGGTAAGGTTGGTTATGAACCAAACCTTAACTGATGACATTCGACGGAGGCGTTGAATTCGTGGAAAGGTTTCCACTGCATTGATTAGTACGACTATTCGATATATGCGTTGAATTTATGGAAATGTTCATATGCTTTGAATAGTGAGACTATTTGACGCGTCGAATTGGTGTGCATTTATCAGAATACTATGCAATCAGATTGTAGTCGACGCAACATCGATTTATGGAAATCGACGCACGTCGAATAGTATTAGACGCAGAAGTTGCTCTTATTTCTCCTTTTCGATGCATATATAGACAGTTTATGAAACTGCAGTATATATAGTATGTTTTAGGGTTGTGAGATATAGACGATTCCTTCTTGCCGTCAGTTGCATCCTCGATCTCCTGAGAAGTGGAACTAGTATTTCTTGGAGTTGAAGAAGCACGGTCATCTTCCAACATGAGTTCGTCGGACGAACGACGAGGTGTTTCCGACGTTATGTGTGGATACCCATAGAGACGTAGATTTCGTTCTACGTTATGGTTCTCACACGACAGTTATCCTTCTCGGAATTTGATTCTGACGTAGGTATGAACTCGATTATTGATTTATTGGTTTTTGCATGATCATTGCAATGAGATTCTTACAAATATTCTGTTGTGCATATGAAGCCTGAGAAACTCAACACTTTAATGGTTGGACAACCTTGCCTCCCGTACCGATCGGGCAGCCCGGTAATATTTGTCGGGCCTCCAAAACTTCACAAAAAATTTCAATTGAATGTCCTATCTCGTGTGATTTTTCGATAGCAACCAAACGATTCTTTCATATCAAAGTTTCATTGAGTGGTCAGAGAGATATGAGGTTCAAAATTTTCGGATTTAGAGCCACATTAATGGAGTTTTGGAGGTTGGATGAGGAAGAAAGAGGGCACGAGGGTTGCCCATGGCCCGGGGGCACGCCTCCTCAGCCCGACCGGTGTTCGGCGACGACAAAGGGGCAATTCTTGCAAGGGCCACCACCAACATGCTACCTCGCGCTAGGGCCGGAGCTACTGTGGAGTAAAGAAAATGGCTCTAGATAGAATTCATTGTATTTTTTTATAAGTAATATTAGTCCTAGTAAATCACTTATAATTTCAGATCTAACAATATTATGTACTGTGTATATATACTCTTAATAAATAAGTAGATGTTGGACCAATATAAAAAGGCAATTGTTAACTGCACCCAGTTTTGACTATCCGCAACCATTTTATATGAAGTATTACGTGTTTTTTTGGAAAATGCCTTCTACAAGCATTTTTAGGAAAAGTATTCAACACGTAAGTTGTAGATATCGTCGAGATCTACAACTTTCGTGTTGAACATTTTTCCTAAAAATGCATGCACAATGCGTACTTCCAAAAATTCGTTATAGTTACACTCATGTTTCAATTCGAGCGGCAATACGTTTTGTGCGTGCATTTTTAGCAAAAGTGTTCAACACGAAAGTTGTAGATCTGGACTATATCTACAACTTTCGTGTTGAACGCTTTTCCTAAAAATGCTTGTATAAGGCGTATTTTCAAAAAATGCATAATAATTCATATAAAAGGATTGCGGATAGCCAAAACTGGGGTGCGGTTAACAATTGCCTATAAAAAAAAGATTTATAGAAGAATATTCTAGCTAGTAGTTGTAAATAATATTGATAGAAGAATCTAACAAATATTTACTTTGTATATTTCTAATTAATTATTTTCTTAAATCTTGCAACTATGTATCCATCACGTGCTGATTTCAAAATTCATAATTTAATATAAAAATAAAGATACTGAGGGTTTCGTTTGGCTCTTCGGCGGCGGTAGGGAAGGGAGCGGGAGCCATCGACGATCGGGATTGGAGGGAGGGGCTGGATTCCAGAACGGAGCAGTTTCTCTGTTTTCCTCACAGAATCGGGTGCAAACACCGCCGCCAGTGCGCCCATGGCGTTTGTTTTTCCGCCTTCTTGCGGCGTTTGGTCCCGCACCGGTGGCTCGCTGCCCTCCCAAACGAAGCCTAAAATGCTCCAAGCAAGGTAGTTCATTTCGTGCCGTGGAGAACGACACGATGATAATTGTGGTGGATGAGAATGATGTCCGACATGAGTGACTTGCACATAAGGTGCACCACCAATTGCAGTTCCATACGAGGAGCCTGAAGATAGACCTCGATCACGGGTTGGGAGGAGACGATCTCCTGAAACATAAAATGATGCTTGATGAGGATTCATCATGGGCTCTCTTTTTATGGAGAACCGGGCGGCGGTTACTCTAACCAACCACTTCATCCACTACTCTAGTGGGGAGTTTAAAGCGGAACCGCCATTCCCTCCATTCAAAACCGCGCATTAAGCGCGCCAACCACCGCGTAAACACCAACACCACCCGCTCCCGCCGGCGAGCGGAGCGCGCCGGACCGCACCCCACACGGGGTGCGGCCTCCGCCGGGCAAGCCGCACCCGAGAGGGGTGCGGCCAGGCCGCACCCCTCATGGGGTGCGGCCAGGCCGCACCCCACCATGGGGTGCGGCCAGGCCGCACCCCACCATGGGGTGCGGCCCATGGGGTGCGGCCTGGCCGCACCCCCCCCCCCCCATGGGGTGCGGCAGGGCCGCACCCCCCTTGGGTGCGGCCAAGCCGCACTTTTTCAGGTACGGCCGGGCCACCCTCACTCAGCACGAGGGACGGTTGGCCTTCCTCTTCCGCAGATGTTCCTCACCGGGGGGCTTGCAAATGGTCCTCCCGTATTCGCACTCTCGCCAAAAGCGTCAGACCCTGATTTCCCTTTGGGGATCAACTTCTCGATTTATGCGTATCATCCTGAACGTCTCCATGTTCGCGCACACTCGAAACGTCTCTAAGCACGTCCAAGGTGCTTTCACGTTCGTTACGCGCTCACAACGCTTCTGAGAGCACTCAAAACGCCCCCAAGCGTATTCAAAACGCTTCCATGTTCGTTGCGCGCTCAGAACGCTTCTAAGCGCGCTCTGAGCATTCTCACTTTTTCGCCTCACCACGCTCGCTTTTCAGCCCCGCTCACTTTTACGCCTCGCCTCGCTCACTTTTTGTCTTTTCAGTTTCTCACTTTTCAGGAACAGTTTGTCGCCTTTCCTCAAAGGGCAAGACGGTCATTTATGAAAAATGGTGATCCGAGTGCCCCAAATCGAGAAATATGATTCGTCAGCCAAGGTGGTTATGGTGGTTACGACGGCGAAATTACCGGGCTACCCCCGGCAAAAGCTATAAAAAGGCCCCCAAGGCTTCATTTAAAGGGGCCGGACTTTGAGACCAGAGAGAGCTCCTTGAAGATTTCCACGGATTTCTCCATTGACGCTTGAAGATCATCTTCGAGGACTTAGAGAAATCCTTATTCGCGAAAGCGGACAAGGTTCTCGCTTTCGTTCCCAAGAAAGCGGACAAGGCTCCCGCTTTCGTTCTCGAAAGCGGACAAGGCTCTCGTTTCCGTTCTCAGGAAAGCGGGCAAGACAGTCTCACTTCCGTCCTCTCGAAAGCAGACAGGGCTGTCTCACTTCTGTCCTCCGGAAAGCAGGCACGGCCTTCTCACTTTAGTTCACTGTTATGCTCGTAGGAAAAGTACTTAGTTTTTCCGAGGGGTGGCCTGTCACCCTCGGAGTGCTCTCCCTCTTTCTCTCTATTATTGTAACGAGTAGCGGCCTGTCGCACTCGATCTCTCAGCATCCAGTTGTAACCTCTCAAGAGATAGTGAAATTTGGTCGGCACCGCTCCGACCACGTGGTTTTTCACCCTTTCCAGGTTTTCCACGCTAAAAAGTCCCAGTGTACTCAACAATCTCAAATTGACTGTATGCGCGCTTAGATTGCTCCCGAGCTAAGGCGGTTCAGTTGAACCGGTCTACCAAGAGCCCTAAGCGACCCGCAACAGTTTGGCGCCGTCTGTGGGAATGGATTCCCAAAAACCAAGCAAAGGATTCCTGAGCGCAGCGCCCGCTTCTCCGGAGTTAACGGAACCAGCAAAAGTGGACACCTCCCCCGAAATATCCGACGCATGCAGTTCCTCAATCCCGGAGAACCCGGCAAAAGGAGCGCTCCTCGCTACTCCCGTCCTGCCCACGTGGCTTGGATCAACGGACAAACCGGCCCCTCTCGCGGCAGGGCAGGAGCTGAATGATGTCTCGCATCAACAAAGACAGTCCCCCCTGTCAAGGTCAATTTTAGCATACCCAGTTCCGTCGTAGCTAAAGCTCCCGCATTGCAAGGAGTTCCACGGAGCAGAAGATCCGTACGAGCACGTTAATCACTTCTTGATGACGACGCAAACGCTCGGACTTCCCGACCAAATCAGTTGTAAGATCTTCACCAAGACGCTACGCGGAGATGCCCTCCGCTGGTATGAATCTTTGCCAAACGGAGCAGTTCACAACTTCACCGAGTTCTCCCAACTGTTCGTCGAATGGCATGAGGCGCGCTCCCCAAGGATCCAAGGAGAAGAAAAGCCAGGCATGAACGAACCGACCCGCCCGAGGGGAACAGAATGGAGCAAGCAGCAAGAAAAGGTCCGCACAAATATTCGCCAGGAACGACCCTGTGCATGGATGGACTTCGCCTTAGACGCAAGCATAGGCAGCCCACCCCGCGAGCTAAGAAGAGCGTTGATAACACATCGCATCCCCTTCAACCTCTTGTTCCTAGCCGTCGTAGTGCGGCTCAAACTCCTAAGCGGTAACCTCAAACTCAGGGCCAGCAGCGCGGAACTCCCAGACGGAACTACGGTACCCACTGTAGGAGTCATCGCCCTCCCCATCCAAGTAGGGAGGCACTCAGAACCAGTCCAGTACGACGTTCAGTTCGTCGTCGCCGAGGCGGACTCCCCCTACGACCCAATATTCGGGAGCCTCGTACTGGACGCCCTGGACCATGACGTTTCCATGTCAGGGCGCATGACCAATAAAGGGAATATCCTTAGGAACGCACTGCATGGTTTCGACACACCTGCCTCCAAGCTCCCTTAGATCAGCAGCGACACGGCACCAGAACCAAAGCCTGAAAGGCAAAGCGCACGGAAGGACCGCGCAAATCCCGCATTGACAGAAGAAGTCAAACCCCAGGCACCGACAAGTCTGCAGGCAGTCGATGCAAGTCGCAAGAGAAAGGGCCAACAACAGCAATTCGAACTGCTCACTCAGAGCCGAGCGGGCCGCTACCAAGGGCTATTAAGTCAAAACCCCCAGATCTACACTCCGCTAAACACCTCCCGCGAGCACATTTTGTCCATAATCTGCAACAGCAAGGTTATCAACTGGCCTAGGGCGCTCTCCCTACACAGGGGAGATCAATCCCAGTTTTGCCACTTCCACAAAGGCCGAGGACACCGAACGGAGCACTGTGCAAGGCTGAAGGAGGAGATTGAGCGTCTCATCCAGTCGGAACACCTGGAGGCCTTCCGTAAAGAAACACAGAAGAGTACCACCAAGGATCAGCCACCGGGTCACGGCCGCCCACCATACTGAACAAGCTCGGGAACCGCTTCGGGGCCTGGCCCCGGGGGCCTTGTACCGCCGTCGATTGAAGGTCCGCCCTTCTCCTCCGCCGTCAGGTCCCGGTGTCGTAAGGGCCTGCCCCCCTTGCGTCTACCCTCAGTTTGAATACGAACGCTATTCACCGGCCAAGCCGCGAGCCAGACTCGTGCAAAAAAGCCGCGAGCCAGACTCGTGCGAAAAAGCCGCGAGCCAGACTCGTGCGAAAAAGCCGCGAGCCAGACTCGTGCAAAAAGCCGCGAGCCAGACTCGTGCATCGTAGGGGCCTGCCCCCCTTACGTTTACCCTCGGTTTGAATACAAAAGCTATTCACCGGCCAAGCCGCGAGCCAGACTCGTGCAAAAAGCCGCGGGCCAGACCCGTGCACCTATTTTATTATGTAAAAGTCGCGGGCCAGACCCGTGCACATATTTTATTATGTAAAAGCCGCGGGCCAGACCCGTGCACCTATTTTATTATGTAAAAGCCGCGGGCCAGACCCGTGCACCTATTTTATTATGTAAAATCCGCGGGCCAGACTCGTGCACCTATAATATAAAAGCCGCGAGCTCAGGTCCGCGCAAGCTCATCTGTAACTTTGAAAATGATCGGGCTATGCAGGTGCTAACAACCAGGTTTACAAGATCGTGCAAATAAACAAGTACGATATATACAAGAAAAGAGATACATCCACATCCGGCAAACACGCAAACAAGCAACAAAACTAAAAACAGGAAAAAGAGAGATAGACAGCATCAGTCCTCGGCTACATCCGAGTAGTCATCTCCAGAAAGGTCTCCGGCTCCAAGGTCGGTGGTGTCACACCCGAACTTCCTCCCCATCATGCGAAGGGTCTTCTGAATGCCTGTCTGAAAGGAGACCTCACACTCGTCCGCTATTAGGGGCTCTACCTCCGACGTCATCACCTCAGCCCGAATCTCCTCCATCATCTGGAAACGCTCCTCCGCAAAAGCGAGGGAGTCCTTGTACTCGGCCACCCCGGTCGCCTTGGCCCCCTCGAGCCTCTGCTCGATCGACAACAGCCGGTCCACCTCGCTCCGTAGGAAGCCCAACTCTCCCTCCAGGCGGAACATCTCCCCCTGTGCACCCGACAACTGACGAAGGGTATCCTCCGCGAGCGCCTTGTCACCACCGCACTCTGCGCGCAGCTTCCCAATATCAGCTAAGTGGTTAGCATAAGCAAATAACAACGAATCGGTCTCTTCTCTCCTGCAAGGCGGACATCTCGCATCTCGCCACGCGTAACTCCTCCTGAAGGGCGAAATAATTGTCCTTGAGACTCACATAATGGTCGTTCCACGTAACGACAACACTGGTCAAAGCCTCCGCCTGCAAAAGCTAAGTGGTTAGCATAAGCAAATAACAACGAAGAAGAAGGGCTAAATAATGAAAGGAGAACTTCATTTACCGCAAAGGCCATCGCCTGAAGAGAAGAGGAAACGCGCTTCGCCGGCATAAGAGGAGGTGGTGGCGGCAAATCCTCCTGTGGGACCTGAACGGCAGGAGGAGGCGCCAAGATCTCCACCTCCGGATCAGGAAAAGTTGGCTCTCCTCTAGGACGGCTCGGGCCGGCCTCGTCGTCATAACTCGTAGGTGCCGGCGGAGTGGGACGCGGGTCAGAAGGACAGTTCTTGAAGACGATCTTCCGCTTCCTCCCACGGTCTAATGGAACGGCAGCCTCCCGCTCCGGATCCCAGGAAAGTCCCACAGAGTGCAGCCGGCGTTCATCCACGCAACTAGAAATAGAGAGCAAGGCCTTTGACAACCCCTCTCGGCCAGGAAAACCTGGGATGGGAACAAACTCATCCTCCCGACCAGTCTGACGGCGGCAACGTCCAGGGAGCGATCTCCATAACTCCGGTAGCTCCCATCGATTCTGAACGTACCCGTAAAGGGTATTCCCATGACGGTAATCGGCTTTCGCGCCGAAATGGAACCAGCTCTTGTTGCTCCAGATCTTTATACGACCGCCCGGGTCGGTGGACACCTCACACCAGTCCTTGAAAATCTCAAGTGAAAAGCGCTTGCTATGCTCCCGAAAAAATACCACCAGGCCCATGATATTCGCCATCCCAGCCGGTGTAAACTGGGTAATCGGGACGCCACAAAATCGAAAGATCTCAACAACATCCTCGGGCGGAGGAATGCGAAACCCGGACTTCAAACAGCTCTCCGAAAGAGCCATGAAGCCGGTCGGTGGATTTTGGGCGCGATCCTCCGCTCCTGGAATCTTCACCTCAACACTTGGGGGCAGCCCGAACCGTTTGCGCCACGAGTCGACGCGAGCCCCGTCGAGAGTGGAGCGCATACGCATCGGCCTTGATTGGCCGCCTCGTCTCGAAGCCTGCAAGAAAAATTCGCACACATAAGCGTGTGTACATAGCAAAACAAATATTTCCAAATAAGCGCACCAAGCAAATTCAAGCCCAATGGGGCACGCTAGCGCCAACAAACCAATGAGCGGACGCACACGACCAAGGACGGTGCCCGCACGTACGAAAAGGCGCGTAAGCAACAGCCCCGTGCACGCAACCAGCCCCGCGCTCGCGCGGAGGTCGCGCGCTCGCACGGAGGCCGCGCACTTCGCGCGGCCAACCGCCGCGCCCGCGTGCAGCCAACCGCCGCACGCGCGCGCGCGGGCCGCACGCACGCGGCCGGGCCACGCGCGCACGACCGGCCACCGCTGCGCCCGGGCCGCGCGCGCACGGCCGGCCACCGCGTGCGCGCGACCGGCCACCGCCGCGCCCGGGCCGCGCGCAGCGACCGACCACCGCACGCGCGGCCGCCCGGCGTCCGCGCGCACGACCGCCCACCGCGGCGCGAACGCCGGCCTCTGGCGTCGCCTCCCCTCGGTCGAAACCACCCTTACGGGCGCGCTTCGCCGTCCCCCCCCCCCCCCCCCCCCCCCCCGTTTTTTTTTTCACGGTAAAAACAAAAACTTACCTCCACCATGACCAACGCGCCGCCCACGATGAAGATGACCGGAGTAAAATTCAAGAGAAAACCTTCGCACTCCTTCAAGTAAAAGAACGGACTCCGAAGGTTTGGGGGGCTTATGATGAGGATTCATCATGGGCTCTCTTCTTATGGAGAACCGGGCGGCGGTTACTCTAACCAACCACTTCATCCACTACTCTAGTGGGGAGTTTAAAGCGGAACCGCCATTCCCTCCATTCAAAACCGCGCATTAAGCGCGCCAACCACCGCGTAAACACCAACACCACCCGCTCCCGCCGGCGAGCGGAGCGCGCCGGACCGCACCCCACACGGGGTGCGGCCTCCGCCGGGCAAGCCGCACCCGAGAGGGGTGCGGCCAAGCCGCACCCGAGAGGGGTGCGGCCAAGCCGCACCCGAGAGGGGTGCGGCCAAGCCGCACCCGAGAGGGGTGCGGCCAAGCCGCACCCGAGAGGGGTGCGGCCAAGCCGCACCCGAGAGGGGTGCGGCCAAGCCGCACCCCTCCATGGGGTGCGGCCAAGCCGCACCCCTCCATGGGGTGCGGCCAAGCCGCACCCCCCATGGGGTGCGACCAAGCCGCACCCCACTTGGGGTGCGGCCAAGCCGCACCCCCCCCCCCCCCCCCATGGGGTGCGGCCGGGCCGCACCCCCCTTGGGTGCGGCCGCTCGGCCGCCCCCCTTGGGGTGCGGCCAAGCCGCACTTTTCCAGGTACGGCCGGGCCACCCTCACTCAGCGCGAGGGACGGTTGGCCTTCCTCTTCCGCAGATGTTCCTCACCGGGGGGCTTGCAAATGGTCCTCCCGTATTCGCACTCTCGCCAAAAGCGCCAGACCCTGATTTCCCTTTGGGGATCAACTTCTCGATTTATGCGTATCATCCTGAACGTCTCCATGTTCGCGCACACTCGAAACGTCTCTAAGCACGTCCAAGGTGCTTTCACGTTCGTTACGCGCTCAGAACGCTTCTGAGAGCGCTCAGAACGCCCCCAAGTGTATTCAAAGCGCTTCCATGTTCGTTGCGCGCTCAGAACGCTTCTGAGCGCGCTCTGAGCATTCTCACTTTTTTGCCTCACCTCGCTCGCTTTTCAGCCCCGCTCACTTTTACGCCTCGCCTCGCTCACTTTTTGTCTTTTCAGTTTCTCACTTTTCAGGAACAGTTTGTCGCCTTTCCTCAAAGGGCAAGACGGTCATTTATGAAAAATGGTGATCCGAGTGCCCCAAATCAAGAAATATGATTCGTCAGCCAAGGTGGTTATGGTGGTTACGACGGCGAAATTACCGGGCTACCCCCGGCAAAAGCTATAAAAAGGCCCCCAAGGCTTCATTTAAAGGGGCCGGACTTTGAGACCAGAGAGAGCTCCTTGAAGATTTCCACGGATTTCTCCATCGGCGCTTGAAGATCATCTTCGAGGACTTAGAGAAATCCTTATTCGCGAAAGCGGACAAGGTTCTCGCTTTCGTTCCCAAGAAAGCGGACAAGGCTCCCGCTTTCGTTCTCGAAAGCGGACAAGGCTCTCGTTTCCGTTCTCAGGAAAGCGGGCAAGACAGTCTCACTTCTGTCCTCTTGAAAGCAGACAGGGCTGTCTCACTTCTGTCCTCCGGAAAGCAGGCACGGCATTCTCACTTTAGTTCACTGCTATGCTCGTAGGAAAAGTACTTAATTTTTCCGAGGGGTGGCCTGTCACCCTCGGAGTGCTCTCCCTCTTTCTCTCTATTATTGTAACGAGTAGCGGCCTGTCGCACTCGATCTCTTAGCATCCAGTTGTAACCTCTCAAGAGATAGTGAAATTTGGTCGGCACCGCTCCGACCACGTGGTTTTTCACCCTTTCCGGGTTTTCCACGCTAAAAAGTCCCAGTGTACTCAACAATCTCAAATTGACTGTATGCGCGCTTAGATTGCTCCCGAGCTAAGGCGGTTCAGTTGAACCGGTCTACCAAGAGCCCTAAGCGACTCGCAACAATGCTGGAAGCAGAGGAAGGCAGAATCTGATGCAAAGTAGTTTATATTAGAATCCCTTCGATCGACGCACAAAAAACGTCGAAAAAATTGTAGTCGAAAGAAGTGTCACTTGTTGGAAGGAGCAGAAGAAGCGTTGGGCTTAGTCGCTGGAAGAAGCGTCACTTATTGGAAGGGGTGGAAGAAGTAATGGACACAGCCGCTGGAAGGAGCGTAAGCCTTAATCAACGAAACCAGGCGCCGATTTCATCGTTGAAATGTCGTGCGCATCAATAGATGCAACTACCGAATGCGTCACTAGACGGATTAATGCAGTGGAAGGCGTTGTTGGACGACGTTTGAAGCATCAAACACAGTCGCTCGATCCCATTGTTGTTTTAAAAATTCATAATTAAATATATAATTTAAGATACTAAATTTTTATTTTAAATAAATTATGTGAAGGTTTAATTAGGAGTCGGGAATTATAGTGCTAGACCAGTCTAATTTAAGAATACTAATTGGGCTTAGAGCACTTTAGTGGGCCTCCATGGGCCTTAATTCCAATACTAGTAAGCTTCTCGGCTTACAAAGAATTAGAAGCTTAATTTTCCTTGTGGGCCGAATTGTATAATTTGAGCCTATTTTTACAGCAGTATTTTTTGGAGCCTAATTTTACTACCAGCAAACCTTCGATTTTGAAAATGGCTATTTGAAAATCTTTTTGTTACTAGCAAATCACCCGTAAATTTTATTTATTTATTTATAGGCATGAATTCATTCAAAATAAGTCACTACATGCGTTAACATTACAAGAGATTTCAAATCAACTACATATGTTAGCACTGTAAATAATTCCAAATGCCGCAAAATTATGTTATGCGCAATACTCAAATAGCCAGTCATGACGGCGCGCATGACGTTGATCATTTCCCCACAGTCGTAACCATTGTTTATGGTCACCGTGGAGCCATACCAAATTGTTAGGGCATAGCTGCAGAAAACAATCTTGATGACTCACACTATCTTAATTACTGGATGTTTTCATAAATTAAATAAAAGAGCAAGATATCACCACCAAAACCAGCATAATAAAATGAACCAATCAAACAAGAGCCGGATGAATAATATTGCAATCTAGATCACACTCCACAAATTTATAAGAAAAAAGCATCCCATGAGAATAATCACACCAGTAAAATTTCAAAAAAATAATGCAGAAAATCCGTTTCCCCATCTAATTAGAGGAACTTCTCCGGAAATGGAGGAGAAAATCTCTCCGGACTTGGAGCACTCGACGCCGGCGGGAAATGGAGGAGGAAGACTCAGAGCTCGGCGGAATCGCAAAATGGAGGAAGTGCAAATAAGGGTAAAGGTTGAGTGCTTATAGGATTAAGGACGGGAGAGGGAGGGGTGTCGTCGCCTCGTCGGGGCAATGCATGGGATTCACGCGCGGGAGAGGGAGGGGATTCGCGAATTGGAGTAACGAAGAGGGAGGAAATGATTTAGAGCGAGGGTTTGCTAGTAGCAGAAGTAAGACTTTCAAAATAACGTAAGAAATTAATTTTTTGGAGAACTTTGGGTTTGCTGGAAGCCAAATGAGATTTGCTAGTAGCACCACCCTATCAATTTTTGAGTCCGGCATTTCTGTAACGGTGAGTTTGGACAGTAGATGAAGTTCCTTAAGTGAGATGGGCGGCGGGAATCGTGCTGAAAGAAGGATGTTCACTGCCACAAATATACGCTCCTTGGAGGAAGTACCAATAAAAAAAATTGTCAGCAATTTTGTGGAATAAAAAAAATGTGTCACAGCCATTTTATTCGTTTTAGAATAAAAAAAATGTGACACATTTTTTGTGGAATAAAAAATGGTTCCAATAAAAAAAAAGTGTGACAATGTGTCTTAGATACTTGAGCCACCTCAATGTTGTAGCACTAGAATATAATTAGGCTTCATTTGGATGGGCGGCGGGAATCGGGCAGGGTTGGAGACGTGGGCGGCGTTGGAGACGGAGCTTTGATTGCCGTTTTGCGAAGGCCGCGGGAGCAAACGCCGCCGCGCGCTGCTGGCGTTTGTTTTTCAGCCTTGCGTCGGCGGTTGCTCCCGCACCGGAGTGAAAACGCCCTACCATATGAAGCATTAATCTCACATTGAACATGTGCATTCACGTTTCTAAGGGTTCATTTGGCGCGGGGTTTCCGGCCACGTTTGCGGCAAACACCGCCACAAGGCGGGTAAGCAAACGCCCCAACATCGGTGTTTGCCGCGGCTCCACCCGCCGCGCCTGAGGAAAGCCCGCCGCGTCTGAGAAAAGCGGCAAAAAGTCACGGGAGGAACCGCCGCTCCCTCCCTCTAGTTTAACCGCCACGATTCCTCCCGCCGGTTCCGCCCGCCACTGCCGCCAAATAAAGCCTAAGTAGTGAGGGCGCGACTATACAATCGAGAGTAGCAATACCTTTCGTTTTGAATTTTCAAACTCTCGTAATACAAAAGTTCTCTTTGTTGTAAAAAAAAAATAGTAGGAAAAAAACATAAGGTTTGAGAATTTCATATTTTTGATCAATAATACATCATTTTAGAAAAAAAAATGGTGCGATTGGATACAACTTTGTTTGGTGGATACATTTTTGTGTGTGATGTATGTACTTAATGATAATTATTGAGATGCCCCTACAAGGATGAGCTCACAGCGAGCACACGGTCGGTCCGCAAACGCCTTGACAGGAGTCATCGTCGCCTTGCTGAAGACGAGATCAGCTCGCCCCAGCTTACCGACGACCGAATTGACATCGCATAGGGGTGGGCTTACCTACAGGCCCAGGGTATGGGTCCTCTATCGTCACCTATAAATGTGACTCATTGTCGAGGAGAAGACGCAATGTTAGGGGTGTGCAAAAAGAGTCGGAGAACCGGGAACGGACCTGAAACCGAACCGATCAATTGGGGTCGATTCTAGTGGTTCTTGGCTCAGTCGTGGTTCCAAAAAATTTGGAACAGATCTTTTGGCAAATATTAATTCTAAGATAATTAATATGATGAAAATTTTAAATTTGCGGAGCTAGAATTTAAGTACAATTTTTTATTATCAGTTACTTCTAACTTACTAAATGGATCGATTCTTGGTTCTGAGTGAAACTGATCCGAGCTGACCTGAATTGTACCCCTAGGCAGTGTCATCAGCCCACAAAAGATCTCACCTGAAATCTTTGAGCTCTCTATTGTGTTCCTCGAGTCTACCTCTTCCCCCAATCTATCACAACATTTGGTTTGGGAGGGGGAGTTCATATACACTCATGAGTGTGAGACGGGACTTCCAAGCTGTGACTACTCTCGTGATCAACAATAAAATCTCACTGTTCATCTTTCTTTGTCTGCGATTTCTACTTTGGTGAGCCAGTAATCTCTGCCCATACCCAAGTTCGAACATTTAAGTCTAGTTCTCGGCCTCAATATCTTGGTGCGGTTAGTATGAACTTTGGGAAGATGAAGAAAAAACTCCAAAGTAGACGCCCATGGCATGGGAAAACAAACTAAAAGAAGATCGCGAGGTTAGGGAGAGTTTGTCACCCGCACGAATTTTGACAATTTCCGCAAGACGGTGGAAGAATTGCTCCATGGACACCGCACACCCAGAGAAGAGAGACTAACGATGCCCCTGCCAATGGCCTCCCCCTCCGAAACACCAGAACTACCTCGACGCCCGGAGAAGGAGCCCATCACAGAGGACTGCGAGAAACTTAATCAGAACCACGTCGCGGTTGTGGCGGTCACATGGCGACATGAATTTGAACTGGAGGACTGTCTTCGTCTGCCTCGCTAACGTATGGGGATAGCTGGCCCTTTTTGCGAGGAGATTTTGATGGCTCCTGTCCCAGCCGGATTTTGTGAACTGGAAGTGAACTACTACTCTAGGTAGGAAAACCCGCTCAAGCACCTCCAATGGTTCAAGGATGTAGTCTCGACCCACAATGTGATTGGCGCCTTCAAATGTCAGGTCTTTGTGACCACCTTCAAAGGGAAGACCCACAATTGGTTTCATTAGCTCCTGTTGAGCTTCATTTACCGCTCCAATGATCTTCATCGTGGGCTGATGTTGAGGTTCGCAGCCTGTAGAAGAGGAAGAAAAGGGACGGTGACACTCTTCATCATCAGACAAGGAGCTCAGGAGACCTTTGGCTATTACATTGACCAATTCCAGGAGGAGGCCATGGATACCCAGAAGGTCGGGTGCATGCTTCATCTTGCACTTATGTATAGACTGCAAGAAGGGATTTAGTCGCAACCCCTTCTCTCCTTTGAAGAACTTATTGACTGGGCAAACTAGTCGATAGAAGGCGAGGCCACAAAATGTTCTTTCCCAGCCTTGCTGCTAGATTGACTCTCGAGGAGCCGCCACAGTCGGTACGGAATCGGCGATCAGAAGAAGTCAAGAGGGCAGAGCGACAAGAAGAACCACTATTGGTCTCCTCCATAGGGGTCGGGCGCACGAACTGAATACGCCCCGCGCTAGTCGTGGGACACCATGGAGGTTACCAGGTGAACCTCGCCCCATTAGGCGAGAGCTCTTCAACTCTCCAGAAAGGCATCAAGACGTTGATCAAAGGGAGTGTGTAAGACCCCCCCCCCCCCCCCCCCCCCCTCCTTCGGAAAATAAACATCGATGAGGGGATCTTATCGCACACCACCACTGAACCGCAATGGTGGAGTGACTAGTGGAGGAGCTGAGGTATGAACATCTCACCTCTCACCTCTCCCCCACAACCCACTCTCAATGCTACGAATCAGCAGTTTTGTTCAGCGAATAACCATCACATCACAATCAACTTGTGTAATAAATAGAGTATGCAGAAGTAAGGTCTACGTAGCAGAAGTATAATCATCTATGCAGTAGCATCACAGAATAAAAGTGCAGACCTGACAAACAACATGTATATTACAAAGTTCGAGTCCGAAGACCCAATAATCCAAGTACAATGTGTATGAAATTAAGTTTGTCCCGGAGACTAGCAATACACGACGACCGAGTATAAATATATAGGAAAAGCTAACTATGAGTCTACTCTACTTTTCAACTCCACATCGAGTCCTGGTCCAAGAGTCTCCGTCATGCTCTACCCACTACACATAAAAAGGGGACGTCCACTGATGAGTTAAGTCTAAGTGACTCAACTCCCTCCACCTATCCTTATATTCTTAAAGGAGGGATGAGTTAGTACTCTTACATGATATGAAAGGAAGGTACATAATAATAGTGTAGGAAGTAAAGTATGTTTAATCATGTTGAATAGTATTAATTATAAACTACACTACATATACTACCCTAGCGGTGTCATATCCAACTCATATAACACTTGTCTCGCAATTATACATATGATGTAATGTACTACAAGAAAATGAAAATTTACTTTACGTTGTCATTCTTATTCACACATATTTATCACATCAATTATCCATGTCCGTCATTGGATTTCACACTTATTCATTCATGTCCATCATTGACTTTACACACTCATTTATTCATGCTTATCATTGGCTTTCACACAATCATTACAAATACTTTATGTCGACATAGACAACACTGCACCTCTTTTAAGTAGATAACTAACCCACTGGCTTCACACGTCGTGGCCAGACGGTGGCAGTGGAGCGGTGTATCTCCACTTCTAGGTCGCTCTCACGCGAAAAATTTTAGGCCCTAACGTACGGCTCATAGCTTGTTCTATACTCTCCCCGTCAGTTAGGACGGTAGAAATATCATCTCAAAAATCAGGGCCTAGGTTCCAATCTAGATTATGTAGTAGCTAACACCTAGAAAACAAGATATCAAGCTAGGGCTCTCACTAGTATAGACCTAAACAACTAGCCTTCAGAGTTGGCCTCCAAGCTCTCCATCAGTGTGAATCTGATAAAGACGACAAAACCTGCCACATTCACTCATCAATCATCATTTCATTTCATTCTTACACATTCACAATAAATCATCTCAAAATGTCAACACTAGCCCCAATGGATAAAAATGTCGCACACGAGAATCTAATAGTCAAACCCTATCTCATGTGGCTCGAAAGATTGCACACATTTCATTTACAATTTAACATCAACTCCTACGGATCGAAAGGTTGCATATATTTTTAATTCATCATAGGCTACTATATTAAGAGTTATATTATTATGGTATTACACTCGAGTAGTACTTTGTGACTAAATTGTATGATCTTCTAACTTGCAGGTTCTACGTATTTAGATCTACTAACTATCATCAATCCAAGGTCGTCTGATTATTTCAGTAGCGTATGAGAACCATCCACATGTTAATAATACTTTATCCACAATTCGTTATATCATCTGAGTCATAAATTCATAAGGCAAAGTCGTATCACTATTTAATAACATTCATGTTATGATCATCCGGTTCTCCCTCATCATCATCACCTAAGATTACGATCAATTCGTCAGTTCTTTCCATTCATGATTAACATCACTCATGATTACGATCGTCATTATCGTGCCCCAACATATGGGTATATACAGTTCATGTTTGTCTACGTACTGCATCCTTCCCTCCATCGAGCCTCCTAAAGATCTCGATCTCAACCCTTCATCATTGATCGTTGATTACTTGTATTAAGACATTCAGATTCCTTAACCACAGTATATGTGATTTAGGCTCCGTTTGGGGGGACTTATTTTCACCGGTCAAGCGGTTACGACCGCATGAACCAGACCCTAATTAAGGTCCGGTTCATGCGGTCGTAACCGCTTGACCTGTGAAAATAAGTCCCCCCAAACGGAGCCTTAGAGATTGTAATCCCCGTCTACTTTATCATGTTCTCCATAATTGTGGTTCCGTGTCATAAATTCGTTGAACATAAGTCTCTCAAATTCAAATCAACACCAGTAATCACATCACTGATTATATTGGATGATATTAACCATCAAATATCATTTAAATTCACATCACCGATTCAACCCCTTAGGCCCCGTTCGTTTGGACGGAATTGAAGACTTGGAATTGAAATTCGACGTCGAATTCCAATAACGCCGTTCGCTTGTTAGGTAGCTTTAATAATAGAAATTTGAGTTAAAAATCATGGAATTGATTTTAGCCTAAGCACAAAATCTAGCTAGACATATCGGAATTGGGCGAGTCTGGCACGCTCGATTTATCCCGTTTTTTTTTTTCCCGGACGCGCGTTTATGCGCCCGGGCGAACAATTTTTCGTCCGGGCGCGAGTTTTTCGCACGGACGCGAGTTTTTCACTCGAACACGCGTTTTTCGCTCGGACCCCTAAATTTTGCCCTGGCGAAAATTTAACGCCCTAGCGCGCGTTTTTCGCCCGGGCGCGCGTTTTTTCGCCCGGTCGCGCAATTTTTCACCCGGGCGCGAGTTTTTCTCCCGGGCGCGCGTTTTTCGCCCGGGCGTGCATTTTTCACCGGGGCGCACGTATTTCGCCCGAGTGCCTTTTTCGCCCGGGGGAGATTTTTTTGCCCGGGCGCGATTTTTTCACCCGGGCGCGTTTTTTTCCCCAAGAGCGTTTTTTCGCCCAGACGCGAATTTTTCGCCCGGGCGCGAATTTTTCGACCGGGCGCGAATTTTTCTCCCAGGGGAGAGTTTTTCGCCCCGACGCGATTTTTTTCGCTCAAACGCGATTTTTCGTCAGGGAGCGATTTTTTTGCCCGCCCGTAATTTTTTCGCCCGGGCAAGGTTTTTTTGGCCGGGAGCAATTTTTTTGCCCAGGCGAGTTTTTTTCGCCCTACGAGATTTTTTTGCTCGGGGGCTATTTTTCGGGCGCGATTTTTTCACCGGGGAGCGGTTTTTTGCTGGGACGCGCTTTTATCGCATATGCGAGCTTTTTTCGGCCGGGCGGGTGGAAAATCGCACCCGGTCAAAAAAATCGTGCCTGGGACACAAAATCGCGCCCGGGCGAAAAAATGAGCCCGGACAAAAAATGCGCGACCGGGTGAAAAAATCGCGGTTGTGCGATAAAATTGCGACCGAGCGGAAAAAATCGCGCGGGAGGAAAAAATCGCTCCCGGGCGAAAAAATCGCTCTCGGGCGAAAAAATCGTCGTCATGACATACATTTTTTTATGATATATGTGATAAATATTAGCTTTTTCGTAATATTTTCAATTCTTAAATTAAATTTTATTTAACAAACGAACAGAAGTATTGATTAATTACATAATATTCAACAATATTGTTTATTAGGCGAACGTTGGAATTAGAATTAGTCACCAATATTTAATTCCACAATATTCATCAATATTCAATTCCAATATCGAATTTCAATTCCGTCCAAACAAACGGACCCTTAATGATTTTTATAAGTATTTTGTAATTGTAACTCAGTCAACTGATTCACATCATGAACTACATGATTATATTATAGCATGTATGTTGTTATGATCATCCTCGAGTCGACTCTCATAATTATAGGTCGATATTAATTAATATAATTTAATAAAATATTAGACATCTCTAGACAATCTGAGATTTTTATTATAGGTCCACTTTATTATCTACCATTAATAGCTCGGTGGTGTCGCTGCCGACCAGTAAAGCGATGGAGAGGGCAGTGAATACCTCCAGCAGGGTCACCTGAGGTCAGCGGCCGGATCTGGGTAGTCCGTCGGCCGGCCGACCGATGGATTTGCGCTCGGGAAGATTTCCCATGAGCGAAAACATGATAGTCGCCGCCTGGTTCTTCTTCCAGGCAGCACCGCCGCCTCAAGAGATGACTGGTAGGGGGTTCTATGATCGGAAATCCTAGATCTATGCCCGGGAGAGAGAGGGAGTCACCTGGGTTCGTCGATCACCGGAGTGAGCTCTCCATGCATAGTTCACAGTTTGAGTACGTAAAAAATCGTCCGGAACCAATGACATAAATGACATAAAGGAGAAATTGCATGTATTGTGGGGCCCGCGGTGCACATTAAATCTGTGCACCTTGGGCCCCACTATTTCTCCTTTTTTGATTTGCTGTTCGGGCAACTTTTTTCGTCCGAGTGCCGGACGAAAAAAATTAATCGTCGGTGAAGGGGGATCTCTTCTTTTAATTTGATGAGAGGAGGGGGAGCTGCCTTTTCCCTTTCTTGATGGGAAGGGAGAGAGATAGAGAGGTGATGGAGGAAGAATGATGGATTGAGTGATGGAGGAGAGGATCCACTTAAGGACAACCTCCACTTAAGGGAAACCATCATCCCCTCCATTACCAAAGATGACAGACCAAGATTGGATTATTCAAAGGACCATCATATTTACCAAAATGTCATTCTCTTATAAATTAATCATATTCTAACTAGATTCGTCGTCACTTCTATTGAAATGGTCAGACGTGATCTGAATTGGTCCCGGAAGATCTAATTGGATTCGTATTGACTCCATGAGTCCAATGGAACTATCCGCGGTCAACTCAGAGGTTGTTTACGTAAAGTCGCATTTTTGTGTCGGCGCATTATTTGATTCAACCCGATTTTATCAACATCTCCTATGCAGGTCAGAATGAGGTCAAATAAGTGGAGTTGCGCTTGTATTGATTTAACGACTTAAACGCAACTGACCAGGATCAACTTTGAGTTTGTTTGATCAACGCCGCATTCCTAAGTCATCGTGTAAGTCAAATCAGCCCGATTTTACTAAATTCTCAAATACTCGTCGGATGGTGGCCAAATTAGTGGCATTGTGTTTGTATTTACTCCACAAGTCAAACTTAACTGACCATGATCAATTCGAGCTCGTTTGGCCAGCGTCGCATTTTCAAATCATCGTATAAGTCAAATCAGCCTGATTTTACCAACTTTTCCAAAACTCATCAGAATGAGTCCAAACTGATTTCGTTACGTTCATATGTACATTACGAGTGTTGCACATGCCACTCAATTGAACCACTTGAGGCACCCAGGGCACAATTGATAAAAGGAAGGGGAGGCGGGATGTTACAGAGTGTTGCCCCTCCCCACCTCATGAGGCGATCACGATTGCCCGACAAGGTTGCCAAGGTGGGCGAGTCAGACAGCAACAACGCAGAGGCTCAATGCCTTACTACAGCTTCCACCGAGAGGAAGATCATGACACTGGAACCTGCCAAGGATTTCACGACCTAGTGGAGTGAATGAGTACAGAAAGGAGACTAACTGGGTTGGATTCATAAGGAGTTGATCACAATCTCACCATAGTCGAAGTGTCGAGCTCTGGGCGGGATACCCGAGCGCGTTGCTATGAGGATCGCAAAGACTTTAGCACACAAGGTGGCATCAGTGTGATCCATGGGGGTGGGGTGGGGGGGGGGGGGGGGGGGGGGGGGGGCTCACACAAATTGAGCCTACAATCTGTATAGTGGAGGGATGTTGCCTCTACCTCACAGGCTCCTCCCTATCAACGAGATTGTATTCTCGGCAGATGGCATGCTGACACATAAAAACCCATTTCATGATGTCGTAGTGATTGTTGTAATCGAGAACTTCACGGTTTACTGAATCCTGGTCGACAACGGGAGCTCTGTGAACGTGATTTTTAAGAAGGCAATCAAGACCATGGCTGTGAAGACGTCAAGAGTGAAGTTTCTGAATGACCCTCTCTTAGGTTTTTCTGTCCTTAGGAAGGAGATCAAGGGAGGATTCGAACTGGTGATGACCTTGGGTGATACCACGAAGACCTTTCGGTACATCATTATCGATGCTACGAGAAGTTACAATGCCATCTTCGACAAACCCCCTCCTCAACGCTTTTCAATTTGTAGCCTCTTCCTACCACCAATGCTTAAAGTATAACATCGGCAGGGTGTAGAACAAGTTCCGCAGCGACCCCAAGATAGCCCATGAATGCTAAAGTAGCATCGTCAACACCGTCACCTGGAAGTAGTGGGATGATGCGGTTGACAAGGCCTTGAAGGGAGCAGCATGCCTTAAGGTCACAGTGGAGACAGAGAAAACTGAGATGGTGACAGGCATAGGGGAATCGCCGAATCGAGGAGCGTATAGATCCGCTGGGAGCTATCGAAGGAAGAGAAGAATGAGTTGTTTCATGTCTCCAGAACATTGTCAATGTCTTTTTCTGGAGCATGATAGACATGCACGACATTGATGTCGATGTTGGTTTCCATCGTATCAACCCGGATCTAAACGTTCGCATCATTCACTGAAAGAAATGAGCCATTGGAACAACTTTTGTCGATCCCATTCGAGAAAATGTCTATATGTTGCTGAAGGTAGGTTTCAATGTCGAAATTCAAATTTTGGGTTGGGCGTCGAATGTTGTAATGGTCAAAAAGGCAAAATAAAATCACGAAGCCACCAAAGATCAGATGAAATCATCATTTGATCTGATGAAATTTGGAATCAACAAAGTGTAGGCAAAATTAAACATTTTTTCCACTGTGTTGATTCCAAATTGGTGCTTGTCAGCTTGTGAACTCAATAATGATGCAAACATAGATCGATAATGATGAATAAGATGAAGTCACCAAAAATCAATAAGTAGGAATATTGTTCAGTGAACATCTGGAGAAATACCCGATTTGATTGTCGCCTGAGGCTGGAGTGCTGGATGCCTGGAGGCCAGAGGGCAGTGGCTGGATGGGGAGTCAGAGATGTTGGTGTTTCCAAGGTGATCTGGAAGTGATCAAGCATTTGGTCTTACTGCCAACGCAATATGAGTCTATGGGGTCACACACAAGAGTGTTTGGAGAAGTTGAAGGAAGAATTGTGTTGGCCTTACTCATATTGGATATGAGTGAAGGACCAATCCTATGACTTATTGGAGTTGGGTCGAGTCAACTGAATGCTCCACATGTATTGTGAATATTGTATGGAGCGTGTTGACAAGTTTTCGAGTCGAGTCGTCGAGAGTGTCTCGACGACTCTAACTTCAGTTCGTCGAATGAACGATTTTATGATTACTCGACGAAATCATAATGACTCGACAAAATCAAAATGACTCGACGAATTTATGATTACTCGACGAACTCGACGAATTCATGACTCGACGAACTCGACGAATTTCTTCAAGTGAAAGGTTCACTCGATGAATTATTTGTTACTCGACGAATTTCTTAGTGAAATGTTCACTCGACGAATTCTGTTTTACTCGACGAATTCAGTTTGTTACTCGACGAATTTCTTTAGTGAAAGGTTCACTCGACGAATTCTGTTTACTCCAATGTATGTCGTGGGTGTGCGGATAGCCTCTCTCTCGCCTGGGTATAAATACTACACGATTTCATACCCTAAATAATGATCTCCTTTTGCGAAAGAATGAGAGAGACGGAAGGGTTCCGATCGGCTATTCCCGCACCCCGACGTCGTCGCCGACTCTCCCTGTCGTCGGACCTAGCAGTCCGTGGGAGACGTAGAGGGCACTTCTTCTCCGACCTAGTTCTTGTGCGACAAGAAGCTAGGGTTCTTCATTGCTCGTGTGGACTTCCGTAGAGGCGCCGATCCATTTCAGCGCTTGAGACTCAACGATCGTTCTTCGGGATCTCATTTGTGGAGCACCTTAGTTGAGTATTGACTCAATCCCCTTCAGGTATTGCAATGTGTTGCTTTTCCTATTTCTTGATTCATGAAATCGCAAGTTCCTTGAACCGTTTATGGTTGTTCTTGTTCTTTTTTTCCGCTGCGCATATGCGATATGCTATCTACATTTGATGTATAGAAAACCCAACAGGAGATGGAGGATCGGGATGGACACTGGACAAAGATTCGGAGATGGAGAACGGCTGAGGTTGGACGAGATCGTCGGTAGTCGGGATTGGTCGTTGGTGGATCACAAGTCCCGCTGGAAGGGGGAAACCTAGTGTTCGCGCGAGGGAGAAAGGAGGGGGTTCCGCTCGATGACTCCAATTCGTTGGCTTACGGAACAATGGAAAAGGCGGAACCATGGATTAAGAATAAATTATTCTGGTGTGTGAATAGCCACTTGATATGTGTGAATATCTGGTTTTTGGTTGATCTAGAGTTTGTTGTTGGGGACATGGTTTTCCTGAAAGTTTTTCCGATGCCAGGTGTTAAGAGATTTGGGAGGAACCACAAGTTGGATCTCAGGTATGTGGGACCTTTCCAAATTGTTGAGCGCATCAGAGTGTCAGCGTATAGGCTGGAGTTGCATGCTTCTTTCCCTGGTGTTCATGATGTGTTTCACGTGAGCCAGTTGCGAAACTGTGAGCTTAGCGATCGTCATGTCCTTGACTCTGTTCCCCACTTGCAGCCCAATCTTTCTTATGTTGAGGAACCCGTCAGTATTTTGGAGACGCAGAGTCGAGTGTTGCAGAGGAAGACGATTCCTATGGTTAAGATTCTTTGGCGAAACCAGGACGTCAGTAGTGCGACTTGAGAGTTGGAATCTGTTATGAAGGAATCTCACCCTCATCTGTTCTCCTAGTCTTCGGTGTGTATCTACCTAGCAATTCTAGTTATTCCTTGATGTCTATTGAATTCAAGTTATTTTAGAAACTTTCTTTTAGGGGGAGTGGTTGTAACGCCCCGGAATTCCAGATAATTATTTTAAGTCTCTAATGACGTAATATCGTCATGCGGGCGTTACATTTGTGATGAATTTCCCGGTGCATTATAATTTGTCGCGTTTTGAATCTTGCCGGAATCTAATTTTTTGGCTTTAGACAATTGAAGTTATTAAATTTAAGCATAACCATGGAGTTTCATCGCGATCCGAGTTAACGTGAGAGCCCGATAAATTATTGAAAATCTCTATATTAAATAATTCTTAAATAATTCTCTCTCTCTCCTATAAAAGGCTAGAAATTAGGTTTTTTCCAATTTCTCCGATCAGTTCTATTTTCGCGAAAGAGGCGAGTTTGGTCGTCATCCGGAAGCCTTCGTCGGCTATTGTGGGAGCGTTTGAGCACGAAATCTTCGTCGGAGCTCAATTGGTGATGATAAGTGAAAGAACTCCATAGTTAAGCGTGCTCGGGTTGGAATAGTACTGGGATGGGTGACCTCCTGGGAAGTCCCCGTGGTGCATGCTTGACTATCGAGTTTAGCTCATCAAAAGGGAGGCTGTGGCCACCAACAACCCGCCAGTGGGCGAAGAAGGGTTGCAGCCCGGTAGCGATGCCAGCTGAGGACAGATCGTGGACTGGGTCCCGCTCGAACGCCAAAGCTGGGTCGTTACAATAAAAGGTCAATTGGTGATGAGAAGTGAAAGAACTCCATAGTTAAGCGTGCTCGGGTTGGAGTAGTACTGGGATGGGTGACCTCCTGGGAAGTCCCCGTGGTGCATGCTTGACTATCGAGTTTAGCTCATCAAAAGGGAGGCTGTGGCCACCAACAACCCGCCGGTTGGCGGAGAAGGGTTGGGGTGCTTGGGCTGCAGCCCGGTAGCGATGCCAGCTGAGGACAGATCGTGGACTGGGTCCCGCTCGAACGCCAAAGCTGGGTCGTTACATATGCAGCTCAGTTGGTGATGAGAAGTGAAAGTATTCCGTAGTTAAGCGTGCTCGGGCTGGAGTAGTCACGGGATGGGTGACCTCCTGGGAAGTCCCCGTGGTGCATGCTTGACTATCGAGTTTAGCTCATCAAAAGGGAGGTTGTGGCCACCAACAACCCGCCAGTGGGCGGAGAAGGGTTGGGGTGCTTGGGCTGCAGCCTGGTAGCGATGCATGTGGGGTCCTGTTAAAGCCTAGGACTTCGGTCAGGTCGGGCCAGGGTCGTTACAATAAAAAGTGCACTTTTTATGTAACGACCCAGCTTTGGCGTTCGAGCGGGACCCAGTCCACGATCTGTCCTCAGCTGGCATCGCTATTGGGCTGCAGCCCGGTAGTGATGCCAGCTGAGGACAGATCGTGGACTGGGTCCCGCTCGAACGCCAAAGCTGGGTCGTTATTTCGGTTTCATGGATATTTGATGTTGGTGTGTGTGTTCCTAACCCTTTTTCTTGACCAAAAAGTTTCAAAAAATAGTCGATTCGTGGTCTGGAGTGCTTTGGAGTCGAAATCGAAGGATTTAAGGCAAGTGGTGGACTTCTCCCTTTGTTTGGGTTCTGTTCTTACTTTCTTCCCAAACTTTTGCTGAAATTTATCATAGTACAAATCTGTAAAGGTGTTATCTTTAAGTTTTCGAATTTTAGTATAGTCTCTGCCAGAATTCGTCGAGACCTTATGTAATTCGTCGAGTGAATTCGTCGAAAGGCTTTCCTTAGAGAAATTCTTAGTGTTCTATAGTTAAATTCGCCGAAACCCTATAGAATTCGTCGAGTGCTTTCGACGAATCCGCTGAGATCTTTTCGTGGAGAAGTTCCTTCATGTCGCCAAGACTCTATAGTAAATCGCCGAGAAGTTCCTTCATGCCTTTTATAAGTACAATCATGTTATGTTATGTGATTTGAGTTTATAGACTATTCACTTCCTTTTCATAGTTTATTATGCAATTATGTCTATGTTAGTATGTAATCCTATTCATGTATAATAATGATCATAACATTTTGATACTAAGGCATTTAGTGCAGTGGGCCCATAATATACGATGGACACGCGCGCATCACGGGGTTCGGGTTCTTGCAATATGTTCTTAGTTACCCATTATGTTTGGTGTCAACATCATATGTCCACGATATATCATTGTCCAAGCAAAACACGATATATTGAGACCCCGTTTGGGAGAGTTTTTTAGCTCTGCTGTGATAGCTGGAAAATGTCACCGCTCTCATTGATCCGTTTGGGAGGGCTTTCGGTGGCTACCGCATCGACTCAAAATGAAAGTAGGTCCTTTTTAGAAAAGTCAGGAGAGAGCTCTAGTCTACCTTTTCAAAAAGCTGGCGTTCAGCTTTTTCTCCTCCCAGTAGTCGGTGGGTTCTGCACTTTCCCATAGATCAATCGTTCCGAGAATATCGATTTTGTCGCTCTCCTGACGCGCCACTCCCACGCCACCACTGGAGAGAACCGACGGTTCGCCGCCCTCCGACACTATCTGCACACCGTCGATTTTCGTCGCGAGCTTTCGGTTGAGTCGATGCCGCCGACGTTGACATCAACGGCGATATGGAAGCCTCCTTCCCTGCCAAAAATCCCGATTCCGAGCATTGCTTCTTCTTCCTCCACGGCTCCTTCCCTCCCAAAACCAGAGGAGTTCTAGCTGTAGAAGATTACCGATGCCATGTTCTAAACCGCGATTCTCTAATGTTTAAACACCAACCGGAAAAAAGTTAGAAGGAATTCTACGTGTAGAAGATTACCATTGTTGATCACAAGAGCTTCCGAAATCGGGGGAGCGTTGATCCACTGGTTTGGCACCATAGATTTCATCATACACGACAAGTAGAAAAAGGTATTTAGCACCTCTCCTTATCTTAAGTACTCATTGTGTTTTGAATCCGTCCCATAGATTAAGGGCAATAATCGAACATATGATTTATCCATGTCGTCTTTATGATATGCGATCGTAAAGTACCGTTAAAACTTAAAGACAAGTTTTACGGTACTGCAATTAGACCAACGATGCTCTATGGTTCTGAGTGTTGGGCAGTGAATTGTATATATGAGCAAAAAATAGGAGTTTGCGGAGATGAGAATGCTTAGGTGGATGTGTGGGCACACGAGACTGGATAAAATTAGGAATGAATGTATCAGGGATAAGACATGAGTGACACCAATTGCAGAGAAGATTCGAGAGGCTCGACTAAGATGGTTTGGACACGTACAAAGGAGGCCATTAGAGGAACATGTTAGGCGTTGTGAAAGTTTAGCCACTAGGCATGTTAAACGGGGCCGGGGCAGACCAATAGAGACTTGGAATGAAACTATAAGGAAAGACATGATGTACTTAGGCATTGGTGAGATTATGACTAAGTTATGGCAGAATGGCGACAAAGGATTCATATATCAGACCCCACTATAGTGGGATAAAGGCTTAAGTGATGTTGTTGTCTTTATAACATTCTCTTAACCCCAAAATAGCAATCATAAAAAACATATTTTGTTAGTCATTAGAGATGCAATTAGCTGCAAAAAAACTGTTCTTTGGTTGCAATTATTGATTATATGTGAAATCACGAACTTACGCAATATCCCAAGAGTCGTCTCCTTCTCCGAGGTTGCGTTTGGGAACTCCCTTTTGCTTCTATTCTGTTCTATCCGGGCCGGAGGAGGAGTGTTTAGCTACAACCAAAACCGCCACCGTTTTTAAATGATCAGTTTGAAACCGGCTTTTTCTTCCGTTTTGAAATGGTCCATGGGAGCTCCATTCTCCCTTTCAAAATGACCGGTTTGACTTTCTATTTAATTTTTTTAATTATTTGAAGTTGAAAAAACAATTTTCATATCTATAAATTTGTAAAAAAATCACATATACAATACTTAATTTTGTTTAAACAAAATTTAGAAAAAATCGGACAAAAATAAATAAAATTCATGTTGAGATAATTTTAAATACAATTTAAATTGTCACTGGAACGGAAGTTACACAAAGAAAGACCCAGTTTTGAAACTACAGTTTTGAAAATACAGTTTAGCATCTTTCTTTTGAACTTCTCCCTTTTAAAACGACACCGATATCCCAAACAGAGCCCGAGTCTCACGAAATGCATAATCATCTTCATAGTTATCATCCCATGATTCATGAGCCATGTGTGCCACTTGATTTTGTCTTAAATGGGTACTTGACAAATTTCTGAGTTAATTGTACTACAACTGATGGAACCAAGAAAATTTTAGTTCTAAATGTTCGGACCAAAATGCATGTAGCGTAAGGGTACTGATCCTACGGTCGAACGTCACGGGTCTGATGGCAAGAGCAAGAGAGAGAAAACTGAACTGTCTATAAACACGGCCCGAGCGCTGCACCGAGGAGGTCCCGCGCCACGTACCTGAAAGTCTAGAACAATTTTCCCTCCAAAACCAAAGGCTGAGCTAGGTACAAGAAAGACACGGACTTGGCGAATAAGAAGCTTGGCGAGTAAGAAGCTTGGGGGGGGGGGGGGGGGGGGGGGGTCAACGCGTCATTCCTGGTACCCCTGATGTCCTATTTGTAGACAAATTCAAAGGGGGTATTGGTTTGCGAATAGTCGTCTTCTCGTAAGATGGTATGAGAATAGTCGCCATCTAACGAGATGGTCTGCGAATAGTCGCCTTCTGGCAAGGTCTACCAAGATATTTTTCTTAGATATTTCTGACCTCGACGAATTACGAGTTATATAACAACTATAAGTTTTATGTATGAATTGAAAGTTGCCTTCATATGTATTTTCACTTGTTCTTTTATCCGCTAAATTATTTGGCAACATATTCGTCTCTTGGGGCTTCACTCGTCGCCATACCTCTTGGTTGCTTTTTGACTCTGGTTTCTTTTTAGCATTATTGTTTGATTGTTTCTCTTGCATTGATTGCTTAATTAGATAGTGTTTTACTCGATTTCTAGCCTTCATCAAACTAGAAATGTATTTTCTCCAATATGGTCTTAATTAGTTGTTAGCTTCAGTCCATCCATGAAGGATATTGTTGTCCCTACATTTCATCTAGATGATTGATGCTCCGTTTGGCGCGGTGTTTTTGCTCCCGTGAGTTTGGACAAAAATGCAACCGTCATAGAATGTATGTTTGACATGACAAAAGTTACGACCATCACCGAGACAGTAAAACTAGTTTTGAACATAAATGTGGATGAAGTTCCTTAAATGAGTTTAGCGGGACATATGAGCTTCATTGTATACCTTATAACACGACAAGTTTCTTAAGCACAAGGTGAGTTTAAATGAAACATGTGTTGTTCGAATTCGACGGGTAGGAAATGCGCTTTGATATTCATTATCATTCTATCCCACGCGGGGATGCATTCATTTCCACCAAACCGTCGTCCTCAGCTCCATATTATAATCAACATGCGCGCGACTATCTTCACTTGCATGTTGGCTAATATCTACTTATAATAAAAACGGTCTAAGAAACATTTAGTAACAAGGCCTTTGTATAACATCAAAATATCTATCCATAGTTCAAGAACATAGCCTCTACCATAAGATACTTTTGCATTACTCTCTTGGCCTCCATAATACTTGGCAATTGTTATTCGCAGACCATAAATGTCTATCAACATATTAACTTTTCTCATTTTATTTGAGTTTACAAATTGTTATCCGCGGGCCAGTTTTAAACTTGAGCAGTCGATATCTTTGTTCTCCTGAGCAGGACCCGACAACGAAGGAATATCTCTGACGACCTTCTGAGCACTTCAATGTGTGCATAGATCGTGATTCATAAAATAAATGCGCGGATAGAGACCGAGTTGAGGAAGAAAGACGATTTAGATAGCCATGGAGTTACTCTTCCTGTGGTGAGGAAGGTGAAGATGACGACCAAAGTTTTTTTTCTTGACTAATCTGCGGATAACAAAAATATCTGCAAATAGACAAATGTGGTTTGCGAATAACAACTGCATATTGTACAACCCCGATATTCGCCGAGTATAGGCAAAAGGTAGAGGCAAGGGGGACGAGCGATGAGGGAGGGAGCCTCCCGCTTGCCCGGCCTACATAGGGGAGCGAGAGGTGGAGGGACAAGTCCCCACCCCCAAGGGGGGTGAAAGTATCTAGTTGCGGCCTAAATGACCTAGAGGGGGGGTGAATAGGTGGATTCTATGTCTTTATGCGGAATTAAAAATTTAACACAGAAAAACAAACAAACAAACACAGCACAGACACAAGGATTTTATAGAGGTTCCCCGATGTGGGTAGTCCTCTTTCCCACCTCGCCTATCTAGCACTTCGAGGCTAGACTCGGCTACTTCACCAAACTCAGATTATAACTAATCTTACACCTCGGAGTCAAAACTCCTACAACTCGGAGTATACCACTCCTACAACTCGGAGTATAACAACTCCTACACCTCGGAGTAAACAACTCCTACAAATAATCTCGGAGTGAAAACTCCTACAAAAGAAAAGATATTGAAACAAAATACTTCTTCTTAACCTCTAAAGAGATTAACTTCAGATCTTGAATACTGAGTCTTCTTCTCAACCTTGAAAGAAAGCTTGACACTTGAAAGATGTGGAAGAGAGAAGACTTGGCTAACCAGATCTGAATAGGCCATTTGACTTACTTGAAAGAATCTTCAATAATGAGAGCAGCAATAAGATCAAAGGCCTTCTTCTGAGAAATCTCTAACAACAATAGAGAAAGGATCTTTGAGCAGCAAATGCTAGGTCTCAGAATTCTTGTTCAGCAAAAGAGAAAGGAGATCGACTTTTAGCTTTATCTTTTCTGAACTGTCGGCTGAAGAGAGATTTTTAGATCGATTTTTTTTTTTAAGATTGATGCCCTTGCCCTAAAATAAGGATTTATTTATAGGGAGGACTTCAACGGCTCGTGCGACAATGAAGGGAGAGGCGACACGTGTACTGTTCATGGTGGCTAACCCTAATTTTCGAAAACGAAACGAAGATTTGAAATCCGTCTGTCCGTCATTCGTCGAGACTTCACGTGAACATCCGACGAATTGACTTGGCCACAGGGAAACACTGAACAACCCGTGAAAAACACTTTCTGTTACCATTCGTCGGGATTCGTCGGGAGTTCACGAGAACATCCGACGAATTGACTTAGCTGCATAATTTTCTTCACAACCCAGCCAAAATGACCTCTGTCAGCATTCGTCGGGATTCGTCGGAATGACCCGAGTCATCTCGACGAATGGAATTAGCTGCAGATTTTTCTTCTAAACCAAGACAAAGGTCTTCTGTCTGGATTCGTCGGGATTCGTCGGAATGACCCGAGTCATCTCGACGAATTGACTCAGCAGAATTTTTCTTTTCTTCTGAAAACCTGCTCCACTCCTCAACCTTGAAAGCCTTCAGTTATGAGTATATGAAGTGCACCCCAAGAGAGAGATTACACATGGACCAACACTTTGTTCTATACAATGAGGGATTACATTGTCTAGAACTGTGTTTGGTGATCCATTGCAACCTGACTTTGGTGTGCACTTAGCATTAAGACCTGTCATAACACATCTAAACAGAAATCATCAAATACATACTCAATTCATTTTAGTTCACTAGGGGACATCTTCAAATCTAGGTGATTGTGGACACAATACCCAACAATCTCCCCCTATTTGAAGATGTCATAACCCTAGGCACTAACTTGAATTGCACAGAAAGTATACTAAATAAGAATGCACAACCCAGGCAGTAATATATAAGGAAAAACAGAATAGGACTGAATGTTTTAACTTAACACAAAAGAAATGTGTATATATATATAAGCAGAGAAAACATCATGATTCCAGATAAGCACAGCTTATTCATGACCTTTGCCTTTCTTCTTTGCAAACATTCTGTCCACTGCCTCAGCTTTCTTCTTCAGTTCTGAATCCATTCTCTCAAAGAATGCCTTTGGCTTAGGCCAATATTTATCAGGAGCAGACTCTTTAGATCCACCATTCTTGAAGTGAATTCTTCTTTCAGTTGTCCTCTTCTCAAACTTGCTCCATTCTTCTGAACTATAATGGTCACTGACTTTTTCATTCTGATTGCTGACTCTATCAAAAACAGAGAGAACAATACTTTTGGAGATGGGGCTCCAACTTTCTTGGAAGTTTCTAGGAGGAGGCCTATCATAAAATTCTCTGATCTTCTTATGTGGATTAGACCTCTTAGCAGATGGCTTATCAGCAAATAGCTTCCTTTTTAATGACTTCTCAGAGGGTTCAACAAAATAGGAGCTGTCAGGATCTTGAACAGGGAATGGATCATCCCAAAATTCTTGATAAGATGAAGCAGGGATGACTTCATCAGCAAAAACAGAATCCTCAACAGGATTTGGAGAGAAACTAGGAGCCCTGGGTCCTGGAGCACTTGATGAGGGAAAATCTGACCCTTTATCCACAACAGCAAACCCAAGCATTCCAGCCACTTCCTTGAGCAGCCAGCTTTGGGCTTCATGAGTATACCAATTCACATCCTTAACATTTTGTAAGATGTTTTCCTTGAGATCTTGCATTTGAGTAGCTACACTTTCATTCAAATCATTCATTTTGCTTGCACTTTCTTCTAACCTGGATACCACACTCTCCTCCCCCTTTATGACATCTTCATGTAGGAGGGTATATAATCTCTTCAGCTGAGGTTCAACTTGATCATCCAAGTAAGAGATCCCTTGATCATGAGCAGAATTAAGAACTTTATGAGCAGAGGTGAGATGAAGAACATCTTCACTGACCTGATGCAAGTTGGTAAGAGCATGCCCAACTGCTGTATTTGTATGATTCAAAGCTTTCCCTGCAGTTAGCATCCAGGCTTCTTGATCACTCTTAAATCTTCCCATTTCATGCTTGATCTCAGCCATTTCCTGCTTCAGAGAACTATCAACAGAGTCAATCTTCTTATAGACTTACTTGATAGACTGATCAAAGTGATCAGTCTGAACCTTTAGCAGCCCTGCTATGGACTTCAGCAAAGAAGAGTGAGAGCTATCACCAGTCTCAACCTCTTCAGGAGAAATTCTATCAGTTACAAAACTTGAGGACTGTGCTTGCTTGTCAAGCACAGTTGCCCTTGGAGAAGTGCTCCTAGCCACAAGAACTTCTAGAGGAGGCAAAAGCAGCACAGAAGGAAGGACTTCAGGAAGAACAGATTCAGCCATAAAGATATCTTCCTGGTCTTTCTCCCCCTCAAGTAGAGACATCTCCTTAGCCAACTCCAGCCTGGCACCAAAGCTGCCCCTCTCCACAGATTCAGATTGCTCATTAGGAGAGTCTGGCAAGATTTCATGATCTTCAGAATGAGAATCAACCATGGCAGGTGATCTCCTTGAATCTTCCAGCTGAGGAGCCTCATCAAAATCAGCAGCATCCTCTGGGCCCTCCATGTCAAGATCAGCATCAGGGACAACAATATCAACAGGATCAAGAGGTACTTGATCAGCATCACTTGGAGGAACATCTTCTGCAGCACCACTTCCTGCATCAATGTCTCTTGGGGTTGGAAACTCCCCCTCAACATGTGCATCTCTGCCCTGTGCAGGAGCTGGACTAAGTCCACTCCCCCTGGAGGATTGCCCTGCTTCAATAGACCTATGCTCATCAAGCAGAGGGGCCTCATCATCACTTACAGCAACCCTAACTCCAGCATTCCCTAAGCCCTTGGGAATTACCCTTTCCCATTTGGAGAAAATGGTTGAGTTGATCTTCTTTGTGTGGTGGATGGGGATGCCTCTTCCAAGATTGAAAAAATCTGGATTACTACTATTCAGAAGCAGACTGATAATTCTTCCAAAATTTGGAGCAAGAAAACTTTCTTTAATCTTCTCAAAGATTACTTCACCAAATTGAAATTCTTCCGACATATTATAGCGGTGTGAATTTTGAAAGCTTCTTCAGAGAGGTAGTCATGTGAGCCTACCTTGCATAATAATACTTTTCCTAGAATATCACACAGAAGCTTACCTCATTCATTCATGAACTTTCTTCTGATTTTGGAGCTTTGATCAAGAATGCCACAGAATCTTCTGGCTCTGAAAATATCTTCAACAAACAACTCTTCTGATTCAACTTCAGGCATCCTCAACAATCGGATGATACCACTAGCCTTCAAAATGATTTTGCAAGACCTAATAGAGCTTTTGATCTTCTTACCTTGACTTGAGATTTTGGCATTGCGATAGAACTCCAGAATGTCCTGTTCTAGGATTTTAGCCGGCTCTTCTAAGACAAAACTGAGCCCGGCGACATCGAGCATCATAATCACATTCCGAAACTCATCTGAAGCTGAGCGGAAGGCGCCTCTCACCAACTCTCCCCCTGAATGCAAACCTCCAGAAGCTTTGGGCGCCATTGATGTCGTCGAAGCCGCGGAAGAGAAACAGAGGAATCGTGATAGAAGGAGACGAACGGTCGGGTAGGGTTTTACGGAAGTTCTCGTGAAATCGTGATGTTTTCTTTGATTTTTATATATATATAAATTGAAGTAGAGTGCGTACCTGTAGGACGATAAAACCGTATTTAATAGGGAGATGATTCCACGGGAGATGAATTGAGAAGAGTAATATTTGTCCCGTGAAAACCCGTGAAACTTCATGAAATTTTCTGAGTTAACAAGTGAAATCTCGTGCAATTTCGTGAAATCTCAACAGTCCCAACTTCAAGATTCCTTGTTAAGCATTCCAAGTTCCATTTTGAAGAAATTGAATTTGGTTTCGTCCAGAGGCTTCGTAAAAATACCTGCAATTTGTTTGTCAGTATTAACATATAACAAATTTATGTCCTTACTCTCAACATGTTCCCGGATGAAGTGGTAGCGAAGCTCAATATGCTTCGTTCTGCTGTGAGAGACGGGATTATTTGCTATGACAATAGCACTTGAGGAGTCACAGAACATGGGGATTTCTGAGAGCTTTAAATTATAGTCCTCAAGCTGATTTTTCATCCACAAAAGTTGTGCACAGCAACTGCCGGCAGAGATATACTCCGATTCAGCAGTCGATATTGCAACGCAATTTTGCTTCTTCCTGCTCCAGGAGACGAGCCGCTTTTCTAAGAACTGGCAAGTTCCCGAAGTGCTCTTCCTATCATCTTTGCTTCCTGCAAAATCAGCGTTTGAAAAACCAATTAGTTCAAAATCATTGCTTCTTGGGTACCATAAGCCGAGATTCGGTGTGCCCTTAAGGTATCTCAAAATCCTCTTTGCAGCGGCATAATGAGATTCCTTACAGTTTACCTGATACCTGGCACAAACACATGTTGAGAACATTATATCAGGCCTAGTAGCAGTGAGATAGAGCAAGGACCCAATTATGCTTCTATACTTGGTTTCATCAAAAGGTTTCCCTTTCTCATCCTTGTCCAGAGACATACTTGACACCATTGGAGTCCTCATTGAGGTTGCACTCTCCATTCCAAATTTCTTAAGAAGCTCTTTGGTGAACTTCGTCTGAGAGATGAAAATTCCATCTTCAGATTGGTGCACCTGGAGTCCTAAGAAATATTTCAGCTCTCCCATACTGCTCATTTCAAACTTACCTTGCATCAAGTTAGAAAACTTTTTGCAAAGTTTGTCATCAGTAAAGCCAAATATAATATCGTCGACATAGATTTGCACTAGTAAAATCTCGCCTTTTACTTCCCTAAGAAACAATGTCTTGTCTATTGTTCCTCTTGTGAATTTGTTCTCAAGGAGAAACTTAGACAATGTCTCATACCAGGCACGAGGTGCCTGTTTGAGACCATACAAGGCTTTATGTAAATAATATACATGATCAGAAAAGTTAGGATCTACAAAACCTGGAGGCTGAGCTACATAAACTTCCTCTTTAAGGTCTCCATTCAGAAAGGCGGACTTTACATCCATCTGGAAAACCTTAAAGCCCTTATATGCAGCATAAGCCAGAAATAATCTGATGGCTTCAAGTCTTGCTACTGGTGCGAAGGTCTGATCAAAGTCAATCCCTTCTTCTTGCCTGTACCCTTGAGCAACCAGTCTTGCTTTGTTCTTGGTGATGATGCCCTTTTCATCAAGCTTGTTCCGGTAAATCCATTTGGTTCCAATCACATTCTGTCCTTTGGGTCTAGGTACCAACTTCCAAACTTTACATCTCTTGAATTGGTTGAGCTCCTCTTGCATAGCAAGGATCCAAGAGGGATCGGTGTTTGCTTCTTCAAACTTCTTCGGCTCAATCTGTGAAAGAAAACTTAAATGTAAAACTTCGTTAGTTGTACCTCTTCTAGTTAGAACTCTGCTTGAAGGATCTCCGATGATTTGATCAGCTGGATGATCTCTCAAATGTCTGATCATTCCAACATTTAGATGACCATGAGGTTCCTGCACTTCAGGTACATCTTCATCTTCCTGAGGGTCATCATCCTCACATGTAGAAGGAGCATTTACTTCAATAGCTTTTGGAGCGTCTTCCTTTACAGTTTCTTCTAGGTGTAGTTCCTTGAACCTTGCATCTACATCTTCAACAAAAACACTAGAAGAGTTGCTTTGAAGCATACTCGTCTCATCAAATATGACATTGTAAGTTTCTTCTACAACCAGGGTTTTCTTGTTGAAAATCCTATATGCCTTACTATGGCTACTATAACCTACAAAAATACCTTCAAAACATTTTTCACTAAATTTAATTTTGTAATATTTCCCGTTATTAAGTACAAAACACTTACTGCCAAAGATTCTAAAATAAGACAGGGTTGGTTTCTTGCCCTTCAAAAGTTCATAAGGAGTCTTATGATGGTTCTTGTTGATTAGTGCTCTGTTTTGCACGTGGCAAGCAGTGTTGATGCCTTCAGCCCAGAAGTACTCTGGTAGTGAAGAATCACTCAACATTGTTCTGCAGGCCTCTATGAGCGTTCTATTCTTTCTTTCAGCTACTCCATTCTGTTGTGGAGTACGGGGAGAGGAAAACTCATGAAAGATACCTAGGCTTTCACAAAATTCAGTCATAGCTCCAGACTTGAACTCTGTACCATGATCACTTCTGATTTTGACCACAGAACATTCTAATTCATTCTGGATTTGCTTGACGAATGTGGTGAAAGAAGCAAAGGTGTCTGACTTGTGTTTCAGAAAGAATACCCAAGCAAAGCGTGAGTAGTCATCAACAACAACCAACGTATAAGACTTACCTCCTATACTTCTGATTGGCATGGGACCAAACAAGTCCATATGGAGCAGATATAAACATCTGTTAGAGTCTTTGCCAATAATGCTTTTACAGGTTGCCCGAGTCTGCTTACCCATTTGGCATGCATGACACGGTCTCTCTTTAATGCACTTAACATCAGGAGCATCGCGAACTAAATTTTGAGAAAATAACATACTTATAGTTTTGAAATTAATATGTGATAGTCTCTTGTGCCACTGGTCACAAAGAGATGCACTATCTTTTGCTAAAAAGCACACTGGTGTAGAAGTGTCTAAACATAGAAAATTTAAGCAAAAAATATTTCTACTCTGAGTGCCTGTTAAAATAGTTTCTGACGTATCAGACGACTTTATCAAGCACTTGTCCTTGTAGAATTCTACCATATAGCCTTTGTCACAAAGTTGACTTATGCTAATGAGATTATGTTGTAATCCTTTAACATAAGCCACGTCTGTGAAAGAGACTATACCATTTGTGATCATACCGTAGCCTTTTGTGATTCCCCGATCAGATCCGCCAAAAATAACTTTTGGACCATCTTTCACCGGGGTATACTCTTGTAGTAGGCTTCTTGTTCCGGTCATGTGCTGTGAACAACCACTGTCCAAGTACCATATTGGATTTGTATTGGCCTTTGGACATACCTGCAATCAACAATCAATTGCTCTTAGGAACCCAAACCGATTTGGGTCCTTGGCTTCTTGTTAGATGACCGCCACTTGGAATGTTAACATTGCGAGGGGTCATTCTTGCATTGTTAATCCGTGGAGTCGTGACATTTCTCGGATTAAACCATCAATCTATGGCAAAGTGACCAACCTTGCCACAACACCAACAATCGAACCGATTGTACCTTCTCTTTGTCTCCTGTTTTACTTTTTGAACGTGAGGTGCAACAGGGGTTACTTTCTTAGTAGGAGCTTTCTTAGAAGTGGGGGCCTCATGGTGACAGCACACACATGGCTCCAACTTCTTCTCAACAGATTTGGGTGCAATCGTTTTAATTTTTGGTGCCTTCTTATGAGCTGATCCGTGAACAAACGGACCATGATCTTTGAGAATTATTTCTTCATGAGGAGCTTTGAATGGAGAGACGTCAAAGTTTCGGGGAAAGCTCCATCCTTGATATTTATTACTAGGTTCAACGTGTGTTGGTCTAGCAAAATGACCGTAGGATGAATCAAGGTCAAACGGGTTTGATGGAAAAATGACCTTCCTGAATGAAGGTTGACTTTGATAAGCAGTTCCATTCCCTTTCACGGCTCTTTCTCAGCAGCCTTACTACTTTCGGCCTTATGACCAATTCCACTACCCTTCGCAGGAGCAGAAAACCTATCAATGAGTGGAAGAATAGTCTTAGGCTTCGAGAAGCTTTCTACGAGCTTCCTTTCCGCCTTCAACTTATCTTCTAGTTCATTTATAGTTTTCTCCTTTAGATTCAACAACTCAGTGGAGCTTTTCAGTTCGTCTTTCAAGAGTTGGATTTCATCTTTGAGAGGAGTTAATTGTTCAACTTCCTCCCTCAAAGCTAATTCCACTGTCTTGAGAGATTCAATTTCTTTTGACTTGGATTTGACGACCTTGCGACACTTGTCAAATCCTTTCACAAGGGCTTCATACTGAGTTATTAACTTAGAGTCCTCCTCTGAGGAGTAGCCTTCATTTGCTACGGATGCAGTCTCATCTTCAGAAGCAGACAGAGGGGTATGAGAGTTTACCTCCCCTTATAAGAGGAGTCGCCTATTTCTTCGTCTAGATGTGCCATTAGCCCAAAGTAGGCTTCTTCATCTGAGCTTGACGCATCAGAGTCACTGTCGCTCAGAGTCTTGGCCTTTTTGGCGAGGAGGCTCTTTTCCTTCTTCTTTCCTTTAAAGGTTCTCTTTTCTTCCTTCTTTGATCCTTCTTTCTTTTTGTATGGACACTCGGCTATCACGTGTCCTGGCTTATTGCAGCAATAGCAAATAATGTCAGTGGAATCATATTTTTTCGGTTTAGATTTATACCTGTCATTATTGTAGTCCTTCTTGTGATGATCACCATCACGTCTTGATCTTCTGTGATCAAATGTAGTGGATTGGCCTCTCTTCTGCTTTCTTTTATTTAGAAGTCTTTTGAATTGCTTGGAGAGCAGAGAAAATTCTCCATCAGACAACTCTGAGCCAGAGGGGCTGGCATCAGATTCATCCTCATCAGAAGATGATCTCCTGACAGGTGGGAGAGTCTTGCTCTTTCTTGAGCTTTTAGCTTTCAGAGCGGAGGACTTCTCCCTTCCAGAGGCCTTGATCCCCTCTTCTTCAGCTTTGCGGGAGTTCAACTTCAACTCATGGGACAAGAGCTTACCAAACAGCATTTGTGGCTCCGTGGTTCCTAGCTTTCCGAATTCTCTGATGACTATAACCTTGGTGTCCCATTCTTTCGTCAGGGATCTCAGGAATTTGTCATTTAGTTCGCCAGTTGTGAATTCTCGATCATAGTTCCTAAGACCATTTACAATTTTGAAGAACTTCTCGTAGGTGTCAGAAATGGAGTCTCTTGGATCTTGCTTGAAAGCTTCGTATTCTTGATTCAGCAACGATCTTCGGTCATCCCTCACTTCTTCGGTCCCTTCCATCAGAACGACTAGTGAATCCCACATTTCTTTAGCAGATTTGCAGTGAAGCAGATTTTGCAACATTGAATCATCAACTGCACCTGCTATGATATTCTTTGCTTTTTTGTCTAGGGCCACTAGAGCGATCTCATCTTTGTTCAGTTCCAACATCTTCTTCGGGATCATGATGGTGGAGTTTATTGAAGATGGTTTCATCGGAATATGGGGACCTTCTTCCACGATCTGAAAGATTCTTGGGTCAGCAGCTTCCATGTAGAATCTTACTCTTTCCTTCCACATAGGAAAGTTCTCTTTGGTGCAGACTGACAACTTGACGGAATCCTTGGCCTTATCCATTCCAGACATATTTGCATTAGCAACTAGATGAGGAGTCTTGTTCAAGGTGTTTGCCTTATAGCGAACAACCTCCCTCTGATACCAATTGAAAGTATCTAGTTGCGGCCTAAATCACCTAGAGGGGGGTGAATAGGTGGATTCTATGTCTTTATGCGGAATTAAAAATTTAACACAGAAAAACAAACAAACAAACACAGCACAGACACAAGGATTTTATAGAGGTTCCCCGATGTGGGTAGTCCTCTTTCCCGCCTCGCCTATCTAGCACTTCGAGGCTAGACTCAGCTACTTCACCAAACTCAGATTATAACTAATCTTACACCTCGGAGTCAAAACTCCTACAACTCGGAGTATACCACTCCTACAACTCGGAGTATAACAACTCCTACACCTCGGAGTAAACAACTCCTACAAATAATCTCGGAGTGAAAACTCCTACAAAAGAAAAGATATTGAAACAAAATACTTCTTCTTAACCTCTAAAGAGATTAACTTCAGATCTTGAATACTGAGTCTTCTTCTCAACCTTGAAAGAAAGCTTGACACTTGAAAGATGTGGAAGAGAGAAGACTTGGCTAACCAGATCTGAATAGGCCCTTTGACTTACTTGAAAGAATCTTCAATAATGAGAGCAGCAATAAGATCAAAGGCCTTCTTCTGAGAAATCTCTAACAACAATAGAGAAAGGATCTTTGAGCAGTAAATGTTAGGTCTCAGAATTCTTGTTCAGCAAAAGAGAAAGGAGATCGACTTTTAGCTTTATCTTTTCTGAACTGTCGGCTGAAGAGAGATTTTTAGATCGATTTTTTTTTAAGATTGATGCCCTTGCCCTAAAATAAGGATTTATTTATAGGGAGGAATTCAACGGCTCGTGCGACAATGAAGGGAGAGGCGACACGTGTACTGTTCATGGTGGCTAACCCTAATTTTCGAAAACGAAACGAAGATTTGAAATCCGTCTGTCCGTCATTCGTCGAGACTTCACGTGAACATCCGACGAATTGACTTGGCCACAGGGAAACACTGAACAACCCGTGAAAAACACTTTCTGTTACCATTCGTCGGGATTCGTCGGGAGTTCACGAGAACATCCGACGAATTGACTTAGCTGCAGAATTTTCTTCACAACCCAGCCAAAATGACCTCTGTCAGCATTCGTCGGGATTCGTCGGAATGACCCGAGTCATCTCGACGAATGGACTTAGCTGCAGATTTTTCTTCTAAACCAAGACAAAGGTCTTCTGTCTGGATTCGTCGGGATTCGTCGGGATTCGTCGGAATGACCCGAGTCATCTCGACGAATTGACTCAGCAGAATTTTTCTTTTCTTCTGAAAACCTGCTCCACTCCTCAACCTTGAAAGCCTTCAGTTATGAGTATATGAAGTGCATCGCAAGAGAGAGATTACACATGGACCAACACTTTGTTCTATACAATGAGGGATTACATTGTCTAGAACTGTGTTTGGTGATCCATTGCAACCTGACTTAGGTGTGCACTTAGCATTAAGACCTGTCATAACACATCTAAACAGAAATCATCAAATACATACTCAATTCATTTTAGTTCACTAGGGGACATCTTCAAATCTAGGTGATTGTGGACACAATACCCAACAGGGGGCGAGCCCGGGCTGCTGCTCAGGGGCGAGCCCCCGCTCCCAGCTAGGGGGACGAGCCCGGGCCGCTGCCCAGGGGCTCGCCCCCGCTCCCAGCTAGGGGGGAGAGCCCGGGCTGCTGCCCGGGGGCTCGCCCCCGCTCCCACCAAGGGGGGGCGAGCCCGGGCTGCTGCCCGGGGGCTCTCCCCCGCTCCCACCAAGGGGGGGGGGGGGGGGGGGGGGGGGGGGTGGGGGGGGGGGGGGGCGAGCCCAGGCTGCTGCCCGGGGGCTCGCCCCCGTTCCCAGCTAGGGGGGCGAGCCCGGGCTGCTGCCCAGGGGGTCGCCCCCGCTCCCAGCTAGGGGGGCGAGCCCGGGCTGCCGCCAGGGATGCCGCCCGGGGGCTCGCCCCCGCTCCCACCAAGGGGGGCGAGCCCGGGCTGCTGCCCAGGGGCTCGCCCCCGCTCCCAGCTAGGGGGGCGAGCCTGGGCTGCTGCCCAGGGGCTCGCCCCCGCTCCCAGCTAGGGGGGCGAGCCCGGGCTGCTGCCCAGGGGCTCGCCCCCGCTCCCAGCTAGGGGGGCGAGCCCGGGCCGCTGCCCAGGGGCTCTCCCCCGCTCCCAGCTAGGGGGCGAGCCCGGGCTGCCGCCCGGGGGCTCGCCCCCGCTCCCACCAAGGGGGGGGGGGGGGGGGGGGGTGGGGGGGGGGGGGGCGAGCCCGGGCTGCTCCCAGGGGATCGCCCCCGCTCCCAGCAAGGGGGCGAGACCGGGCCGTCGCCCGGTGATCTCGCCCCCGCCCCCAACATTAAGGGGCGAGAGGAGGAGGGGCGAGCCCCCCTATCGCCCCCCCCCCCCCCCCCCCCCCCTCGCGTCCAAGGAAGGGGCGAGCTTCTCTCGCCCCCACGCCCAGTAGGGGACGAGCCCAGGAGGGCACTCGGTCTGCGTTTAGCACCGTGGAATGGCGGGATTTGGCTATTCGCAGGCCAAGTCCGGGGTATTTTGGTAATTTCACGGACCGGTTTTTGGTTATTCGCAGTCCAACTTCAGAAATCCTATAAATAGGACCAAGGGGCACCATTTGAGAGGAACTTATTCTAGGCTAGCTCTCTCCCTCTCTCTCTCTCCCCAAGTCTCTCTAGGGGGGTGAGGAGAGCCTCCAGTGGTGCCCAAGCTTAGTAGTGGCTTGGGAGGGGAAGTTCCTAGGGAACTTCCGGGTATGTGGCGGGACCTCCCCACTAAGCCCTTGGTCCAGTTCCTAGTTCCAACACCTTCAACCTAGAGCTCTCCCTTGGGAGGAGTAAGGATTGGTCGCCCCTCGGCTAGCTGAGGGCCCCGAACTCCACAGAGACTAAGTCTTGTTCGCAAGTCTCGGTTTCAACACATGGTGCGGTGAGCGTGGAGTGTGACCGATTCAAGAAACCCTGAAGATGAGTTCCATGGACGGAGGTGGAGGAAGATCAGACCCAAGTCACTCCCAGCCCCCGGTGGCTGGGGTGACGTTGGAGATGTTCGAAAATTTCAAGCAAGAGGTCTTACAGACCGTCCAGGTTGCTTTCGCCATGATAGTCAGAGGCAGAAGAGATGGTCCGGAAATCCCGCCCCAGCAGGTGGACGAGGGAACTCTCGGCCAGCAGTCCAGGAAGGAAGTACCGGTGGGGGAGGAGTGGGGAGGTGTCATACCCCCACTCGCCCCACCCCTGCAAGGGGGCGAGCTCAGGAGGGGGCCTCCCTCCCAGCTCGCCCCACCCCTGCAAGGGGGCGAACTCAGGAGGGGGCCGCCCTCTCAGCTCGCCCCACCCCTGTTCCAAGGGGGCGAGCTCAGGAGGGGGCCGCCCTCCCAGCTCGCCCCACCCCTGTTCCAAGGGGGCGAGCTCAGGAGGGGGCCGCCCTCCCAGCTCGCCCCGCCCCTATTCCAAGGGGGCGAGCTCAGGAGGGGGCCGCCCTCCCAGCTCGCCCCGCCCCTGTTCCATGGGGGCGAGCTCGGGAGGGAGGCGCCTTCCCAGCTCGCCCCGGCCCTTCTAGCCCCGTCCCGAAAGGGGGCGAGCGGGGAGGCATCCGGCCCCCACTCGCCCCACCCCAAAAGAAATCGAGTGAAGGGTGGTGGGCGAGACCACCCCTGTAGGCGGCCATCCAATAGCCCGGCGGGCGCAGCTGCCAACAAGCCGACTCCACGAGGGGGGGAAAGGGGGAACCATAAAAGGAAAAGATCCAGCTGCCCGAAGTGGAAGCAGGGACCAAGGCCACCCCCTCCACCGCCTCCGCAGGCTATGGCGAAGGGCGTGGGAAGGAGGAGAGCCAGGAAATCCGAAAGAAGAGGAAGAGGATGGGGTAGGGTGGAGTTATCCTACTGTGATTTCCACCAGGAGGAAGGTCACGCGACATCCACCTGCCCCGAGTTTTTGGAAATAAGAGAGGCAATGGCTCCGATACAACAACGACACTGGCCGAAGGGGGTCGAGGAGGACGGACCCTAGGATGTTGGAGGCAAAGAAAGGATATCCCGAGCTAAGTGGTGGCGACCAAAAACGCTTGTACCAGTAACTCCACGTAATGCGATGGTTTGTTTTCTTACTTAGGTTATTTTTCTCGCATACAATATTATGACTAACAAGGTGTGATATATGTTGGTGCTGGAATGCCCCAGATCGATTCCGCTCCCGGGCTCTCATCTAGACGGGGGGTTCAGGTTGATCTCTGGAGAGGCTGGCAAGGTGTGATATATGTTGGTGTTGGAATGCCCCAGATCGATTCCGCTCCCGGGCTCTCATCTAGACGGGGGGTTCAGGTTGATCTCTGGAGAGGCTGGCAAGGTGTGATATGTGTTGGTGCTGGAATGCCCCAGATCGATTCTGCTCCCGGTCTCTCATCTAGACGGGGGGGGGGGGGGGGGGTTCAGGTTGATCTCTGGAGAGGCTGGCAAGGTGTGATATATGTTGGTGCTGGAATGCCCCAGATCGATTCCTCTCTCGGGCTCTCATCTAGACGGGGGGTTCAGGTTGATCTCTGGAGAGGCTGGCAAGGTGTGATATATGTTGGTGCTGGAATGCCCCAGATCGATTCCGCTCCCGGGCTCTCATCTAGACGGGGGGTTCAGGTTGATCTCTGGAGAGGCTGGCAAGGTGTGATATGTGTTGGTGCTGGAATGCCCCAGATCGATTCCGCTCCCGGGCTCTCATCTAGACAGGGGGTTCAGGTTGATCTCTGGAGAGGCTGGCAAGGTGTGATATATGTTGGTGCTGGAATGCCCCAGATCGATTCTGCTCCCGGGCTCTCATCTAGACGGGGGGTTCAGGTTGGTCTCTGGAGAGGCTGGCAAGGTGTGATATATGTTGGTGCTGGAATGCCCCAGATCGATTCCGCTCCCGGGCTCTCATCTAGACTGGGGGTTCAGGTTGATCTCTGGAGAGGCTGGCAAGGTGTGATATGTGTTGGTGCTGGAATGCCCCAGATCGATTCCGCTCCCGGGCTCTCATCTAGACGGGGGGTTCAGGTTGATCTCTGGAGAGGCTGGCAAGGTGTGATATATGTTGGTGCTAGAATGCCCCAGATCGATTCCGCTCCCGGGCTCTCATCTAGACGGGGGGTTCAGGTTGATCTCTGGAGAGGCTGGCAAGGTGTGATATATGTTGGTGCTGGAATGCCCCAGATCGATTCCGCTCCCGGGCTCTCACCTAGACGGGGGGTTCAGGTTGATCTCTGGAGAGGCTGGCAAGGTGTGATATATGTTGGTGCTGGAATGCCCCAGATCGATTCCGCTCCCGGGCTCTCATCTAGACGGGGGGTTCAGGTTGATCTCTGGAGAGGCTGACAAGGTGTGATATATGTTGTTGCCGGAATGCCCCAGATCGATTCCACTCCCGGGCTCTCATCTAGACGGGGGGTTCAGGTTGATCTCTGGAGAGGCTGGCAAGGTGACTCATGTTGGCTAAGGCCCCGAGCAGACCCGCTGACCAGGCTCTCATCTAGCTGGCAGGTCAGAAGCCTCACTCGGTGGCAGGTTCTAAGTTTTCAAAGTTGGCTCCGAACAGACCCGCTGACCAGGCTCCCACCAAGCTGGCAGATCCAAGGATCGCTCGGTGGCAGGAAAATCCCAAGTACTTAGTCCCGATGCTGACCTGCTGACCAGGCTCCCACCTAGCTGGCAGGGTCAGGAACCGCTCAGTGGCCGAAAATTCTCTCAAGTATTTTTTCCCCGAGGTGGCTCCGCTAGCCGGGCTCTCGCTAGCCGGCAGGGTAGGATGACCTCTCGGGGAGGCTAAGTATTTTTCCCCGAGGTGGTCTCGCTAGCCGGGCTCTCACTAGCCGGCAGAGTTGGAAGACCTCTCGGGGAGGCTATGTATTTTTCCCCGAGGTGGTCTCGCTAGCCGGGCTCTCTCTAGCCGGCAGGGTTGGAAGACCTCTCGGGGAGGCTGTGTATTTTTCCCGAGGTGGTCTCGCTAGCCGGGCTCTCACTAGCCGGCAGGGTTGGAAGACCTCTCGGGGAGGCTATGTATTTTTCCTCCAAAGTGGTCCCGCTAGCCGGGCTCTCACTGGCCGACAGGGATGGAGGACCTCTCGAGGAGGCTTTATGTTTTCTCTCAAAGTAACTCCGTTAGCCGGGTTCCCAACGACACTCGTCGAATATGCAGGGTTGGACATTTCTTTCCGAGCGTGAGCCACGCTTGAAAAGAACGTGGATTGTGTACAACCCCGATATTCGCCGAGTATAGGCAAGAGGTAGAGGCAAGGGGGACGAGCGATGAGGGAGGGAGCCTCCCGCTTGCCCGGCCTACATAGGGGAGCGAGAGGTGGAGGGACAAGTCCCCACCCCCAAGGGGGGCGAGCCCGGGCTGCTGCCCAGGGGCTCGCCCCCGCTCCCAGCTAGGGGGGCGAGCCCGGGCCGCTGCCCAGGGGCTCGCCCCCGCTCCCAGCTAGGGGGCGAGCCCGGGCTGCTGCCCGGGGGCTCGCCCCCGCTCCCACCAAGGGGGGGCGAGCCCGGGCTGCTGCCCAGGGGCTTGCCCCCGCTCCCACCAAGGGGGGGCGAGCCCGGGCTGCTACCCGAGGGCTCGCCGCCGCTCCCAGCTAGGGGGGCGAGCCCGGGCTGCTGCCCAGGGGGTCGCCCCCGCTCCCAGCTAGGGGGGCGAGCCCGGGCTGCCGCCCGGGGGCTCGCCCCCGCTCCCACCAAGGGGGGTGAGCCCGGGCTGCTGCCCAGGGGCTCGCCCCGCTCCCAGCTAGGGGGGCGAGCCCGGGATGCTGCCCAGGGGCTCGCCCCCGCTCCCAGCTAGGGGGGCGAGCCCGGGCTGCCGCCCGGGGGCTCGCCCCCGCTCCCACCAAGGGGGGCGAGCCCGAGCTGCTGCCCAGGGGCTCGCCCCCGCTCCCAGCTAGGGGGGCGAGCCCGGGCCGCTGCCCAGGGGCTCGCCCCCGCTCCCAGCTAGGGGGGCGAGCCCGGGCTGCCGCCCGGGGGCTCGCCCCCGCTCCCACCAAGGGGGGGGCGAGCCCGGGCTGCTGCCCAGGGGCTCTCCCCCGCTCCCAGCAAGGGGGCGAGACCGGGCCGTCGTCCGGTGATCTCGCCCCCGCCCCCAACATTAAGGGGCGAGAGGAGGAGGGGCGAGCCCCCCTCTCGCCCCCCCCCCCCCCCCCCCCCCCCCCCCCCCCCCCCCCCCCCCCCCCCCCCCCCGCGTCCAAGGAAGGGGCGAGCTTCTCTCGCCCCCACGCCCAGTAGGGGAAGAGCCCAGGAGGGCATTCGGTCAGCGTTTAGCACCGTGGAACGGCGGGATTTGGCTATTCGCAGGCCAAGTCTGGGGTATTTTGATAATTTCACGGACCGGTTTTTGGTTATTCGCAGTCCAACTTCAGAAATCCTATAAATAGGACCAAGGGGGCACCATTTGAGAGGATCTCATTCTAGGCTAGCTCTCTCCCTCTCTCTCTCTCTCTCCCCAAGTCTCTCTAGGGGTGTGAGGAGAGCCTCCAGTGGTGCCCAAGCTTAGTAGTGGCTTGGGAGGGGAAGTTCCTAGGGAACTTCCGGGTATGTGGCGGGACCTCCCCACTAAGCCCTTGGTCCAGTTCCTAGTTCCAACACCTTCAACCTAGAGCTCTCCCTTGGGAGGAGTAAGGATTGGTCGCCCCTCGGCTAGCTGAGGGCCCCGAACTCCACAGAGACTAAGTCTTGTTCGCAAGTCTCGGTTTCAACACATATAATTGCATGCTATCAATTACCCTATTAAATCTCCACTGGGAGTTAGCATAATTACAGATCGCAACCCTCTATCTTTTGAAATTACAAAAACCTCCCATGTAAGTTACATTTCATAGCATGCATGCATAGAATTCCCCCTTGGCTCTTTCCTCCGGCGGGTATTTTCGTGCATGCATGTTATGAAACTTAAACTTACATAGGAGGTTTTTGCTAACATAGTGGGGAGGTCCTGGTAAACGACCGTAATTGCATACGTCAAATCTATGTCGATTGCCAAGCTCGTAAGATCTCATATCACCGTAATAAACTTCATTATAGTTCGTTCTTGCAAAAATGTCAACTCCCTCTTCACCTCAACTAGAACAACATAGACAAAACATTTGTGGTCTTATGACACCATTTCAAAATCCCAACATATTGCCTCAAAGTTTTTGAAAACCCACATCCCGCTCAAATACATATTAATTAAATTATCTTTAAGGGTTCGCTCGTTTGAATGAAATTAATTTTCTGGAATTGACATTTTGGGAATTAGAAATCTCAATATGACATGTTGCGGCAAAGAGCCTTACATTTCCTTAATCATAAACATTGAATCTTACTCGCAAAAGAAGGCACTGGTCAATAAGTTATGAAATTGTGTATGATCTAATGCTAAAACAACTAATATTGGTCTGCTCTTTTTTGAGCTCCCACAACAATATTATCAATGTATTATCATTGAAATAATAAAAACAACTAGGGTTGTGTTTATACTCATTTTTATTTTAAATAATGAGTTTGTCTTTCAACTATTTAATTACAGAATAAAAATAATAATAGCAAAATATGTAATTTGCTATGATAGTTTAAGATAATGTAATTATAACAATATTTTAAATTGATAAAATATTTCATCTGCAATTCTTAACCTTTTATAAGAGGTAGACAAGCATCTACAGGGATTTTTTTCCTCAGGAAAAATATTTGAGAAATAATGATATATATATATACAAAATTTGATATAAGTGTTGCTGCGGGTCGTCCGGTTTTTTTCCAGTCCGGAGAATCAGACTGTCCTAGCTCCAAGTCGGATCGGACGCGCAAACAATCAAAAGTGAACCAAGCAGCAATGACGCGGATGGGTTTTAGCGTGGAAAACCCGAAAATGGTGAAAAACCACGTGGCCGGTATAGTACCGGGCTGAAATCCACTATTTTACTAGAGGTTACAAGTATTTTAGTTCCCTGAATGGTGACTGACCATCTCTCCGTTTACAAGCTTTAGATGCAAAAAAGGAGGAAAAATGACAGTCCTCAGAGCTCTTGCGGGAGCATCCGCGAGTTCGTTCTTCTGAATCTTCTGATGTGCTCGCTGAAACCAAGTCCACAGAGCAGCTGAGCGAGCGTCCACTGGAGCGATGACCGTGAGCAGACTTGAGAGGGAGCTGAGCGGATTCGGAGCGAAGGAACGATCTAAGTCTCACGTCTTTTCCTGAAAACCACATAGCTCTCTCTTGTCTCTTAGATTGCTTCCCTTCAAATGAAGGTCTGGGGGTCTTTTATAATTTTCTGAAGGGGCGCGCTGGTAATTGCATCCGACTGAATCTAGAGTTGACAAATGTCGCTGCTTGATTCCGATCACCTAGATCACCGATTCCCCCAAAATGACGAACATGCCCCCCAGGAGGTCCGGGCGGCCCGGACATCACTACAAGAAATCTAGCTTTTAGTGACGAAAATTTTGGTCACTAAATATTGCGGATTGGTCACTAAAGACATTTAGTGACCGAATTTAATCCGTCACAAGGTGATTGCAAAAGCACCGTCACAAAATGTATTTAGTGACTAAAATAATTTTCGTCGCTAAATGTATAATTTTAATGACAATTATTCTTCGTCACTAAATATTTTTTGTGACCAAACCAATTAGTCACTAAATATATTTAGTAGCCAAAATACCTTTGGTCACTAAATGCGTATTTTTTGTGACAACTAATGTCCATCACTAAATGTATTTAGTGACCAACAAAATTTTTGTCACTAAACCTATTTATTGTCCAAAACATTATTTATTGCTGAAATAATACTTTTTGTGACCAAATTAATTTAGTTATTATATATGCACAATATCATACACAACACAATAATAGAGTTTCAAATTGCTAAAAGAATTTTATTGCAAGGAGAATTTTTTTTTTTTTTTTATTAAAAAAAATGAAGGTGAGAGATAGCTCAAACCCTTCTATACAGACCAATGAAACTTTTATCTCTCTATTAAAATCAATACATTGAAAAGGAGAGCTATATGCAAAAGACCTAATGCCTAAACAGATGCTGCTTATGGAACCATCTCACTTTTTCTTCACAAACAAGTAGTGACGTGGAAAGAGGAAGACTTGCACTCCTCTCTTCCCCTCTGCAAATGACTAAAGAAGTTTGCAACTACATGATTAAAGGAGTTGGACCGCATCTGAGTAAATTAGATCTTTGTTCTTCTCCAAGTAGCAGCTTGTGTCATACAAGACCGGATACAATTAGCAATATATTAGTCATATAAGAATATACATATCATTGCATATAAGTAACATGGAAAATTGTTCAAATGGGACAATTCTAAGAATCACTTCAGAAGATGTATAAACAAAGAAAGTTTAGTGTTAAACATTTAGTTCATCAAGATTACACAAATTGTTTGACTACATCTATATACGTAAATTTATAGATATATACATACGTGAGTACATATTGAATTTACAAAAATCTCTCTTGTGAGTCTACATTTCATAAAAGTAATGAATGGGGGGGTATTAATTCTAGTTGTTGCTAATTTGGCGTATGGAAGAAGAACTAGTAGTGAAACACACATGGAATAGTGAAAAACTATATTTCATACTTCTTACTTGTAGCTTCATTATACAAGCCTTTTATAGGCAAAAGATACACGGTGGATTTTATTTTATTTATCACCGCTTATAAACAGTACTCATTACATTTGAGCAGGCCTTTATCTACTAGGCCCATTTGAGTTACTACAATTTCTTTATCTCCATCTTCCTGCTGACAGCTTTTGTTTCTTCTGCCTTTTATTCTCCCGAAGAGGTTAGTTTCTGACATTCCCCTTCGTAACCTCTAGGGTTTGGATGTTACTTTGGATTCGCAGCTTCTGAAAACGAGCTTGTGGTAAGGGCTTTGTTAGAAGATCTACGAGTTGATTTTCGGATTTACAGAACTTTAGGGTAATTTCTTTCTCTTCTACTAGCTGTCGAACAAAATGATGTTTGAGATCGATGTGTTTGGTTCGTTGATGTTGGACTGGATTGTTGGCTATTGCGATGGCGGATTGACTATCACAGTGTAAGATCAGCGGCATTTTCTTCTTTTCTTCATCTCCTTCTTCTTTACTTTCTTTGAAGTATATTAGCGAGTCGACATCTTTCATCATTCGTTGGAGACAGATGACTTATGTGGCTGCGTGAGAAATTGCAACATATTCTGCTTCTGCAGATGATAGAGCTATCGTTTTCTGTTGTTTTGAGTTCCAGGCTATGGGTTTTGATCCGCTGAAGAATATATATCCACTGGTGCTTCTTCGATCATCTAACGAACCTCCCCAGTCACTGTCACAGTACCCTGTTATAACATTGTTTTGTTCATGCTTATAAAGTAAGCCTACATTTGCTGTGCCTTTTAGATACCTCATGATTCGTTTTACTGCCATAAGATGCGTTTGAGATGGATTGTTTACAAAACGGGATACTATACTTACAGCATTGTCTATATCAGGACGGGTTGATGTTAAGTAGATGAGTGATCCAACCATTTTGCGATAATATGTTTCATCCACTGGCTGTGAGTCATCTCTCTTGCTTAATTTATCATATACTACCATGGGGGTGCTGACTGAGTTTGCTTCAGACATGTTGAATCTTCTTAACAAATCAGCAATATATTTCTCTTGATTGATGAACGTGTACTCAGGCATTTGATATATCTGAAGACCCAGAAAATACCTCATTATGCCTAAATCAGACATTTCATACCTTTGCATCATTCTTTCTTTGAATTGCTGGACTTCATTGGTGCACGATCCTGCATATATCATGTCATCAACATAGAGTGCCAGTAATAGGAAATTACCATTTGCATTCTTCTTCATATAAAATGCAGGTTCAGATGGGCATTTTATAAACCCTTCTTGTTGGAGATGATTATCAATGTGGGCGTTCCAAGCTCGAGAGGCTTGCTTGAGTCCATATAGGGCTTTTTTAAGTTTATAAACTTTGCCTTCACTACATTTCTTTTCGAATCCCTCTGGCTGATGAACAAAAACTTCTTCTGTCAAATTGCCATTTAAGAAGGCTGATTTGATATCTAATTGATAGATTGGCAGATGGAGCTGTACAGCCGTGTCAAGGAACAAACGAACTGTTTTGATTCTTGTTACAGGAGCATATGTTTTCGTATAGTCACAGCCTGGTACTTGAGTATACCCCTTTGCTACTAACCTTGCTTTATATTTAGCTATATCACCCTTCGCATTGTACTTAACTTTATAAATCCATTTCAGCCCAATTATTTCTGTATTAGTGGGCTGATCAACTAGCTCCCATGTGTCATACTTTTCTATCATTTCTATTTCCTGTTTCATTGCTTCAACCCATTTTGGATTGCCTTTAGCTTCATTATAAGTGTGTGGCTCAGTGACCATGTATGCCAAATATGGTTCAGCATACAATTCCTCTATTCTTCTATATTTCTTAGGTGGAGGTGATGAATCATCAACATCAGTAATTCTATGTGGCTGTGGAGAAGGACTTGAACTGGAAGGTGGAGGAGAATCTGCTCCATTTGGGGTGATTTCTTCATCTACAACCGTTGGCATTCTCCTTTGATTATGATTCTGATCCACTGTTGCATTCCATTCCCAAGCCTTTTCTTCTTCAAACAAGACATTTCTTGAAATAATGACTTTCTGGGTATTTGGATTAAAGAGTTTATAAGCTTTTGACTCTTGACTGTATCCAATCATGATGAATACTTCACTCTTAGCATCTAGTTTGTCTCTTTTAATGCTTGGTATATATGTATGAGCTATACATCCAAATTCTTTGAAGTGGGCAACAAATGGTTTTCTGTTGTACCATTTCTGAAAAGGTGTGCTGAAGTTTAGAGCTTTAGTTGGTGCTCTATTCAACAGGTAGACAGCACAGTTGACTGCTTCAGCCCAAAACATTTTTGGTAAATTTTTGGCATGCAACATTGTTCTTGCCATTTCTAACACAGTTCTATTTCGCCGTTCTACAACACCATTTTGTTGAGGTGTCATAGGTGTAGTAAGCTGCATGTGTATCCCTTCAGTTTGGCAATACAAATTGAATTCTTTACTAAGGAACTCCCCTCCTCTGTCACTTCTTATAGCCTTTTTTTGAAAATCACTTTGTTTTTCCACCATTACTTTGAAGACTTTAAAAGTATTGAATACCTCTGATTTATGTTCTAAAAAATATACTCATTGCATTCTTGAGTAATCATCTACTATGAGTAAGAAATAGTGATTACCTGAGAATGGAGTAGCGGTTGGTCCCCAGACATCCATGTGTACTAGTTGTAGGGGATATGAAGCTCTCCAAGTACTTTCTTTTGGAAAACCTTGCTGGAAGTGTTTCCCCAGAACACAATTTTGACATAAATCTTTTTGTTTTGAAATTCTTGGTAGTCCTCTAACCAAAGAATACTTGTGGAGCTTATATAGATCTGATATATTCAGATGGCCATATCTTCTATGCCAGATTTCAGTTGCTTCTTGTTCTTTGTTGCACAGATATGTCACATGATGTCGCATTAGACATGGAAATATTCTATTTCTAGCCATGAACACCGTCATTACAGATTGTTGTGAGGCAGGATCAATTACATGGCATTGACTATTTTCAAATATTACTTTGTACCCATTCTCAATCAACTGACCTACATTCAAGAGGTTTTGTTGTAAGTGAGGTACATACATGACATTTCTGATAACTTTCTGTATTCCTTGTGGGCTTAAGACTTGGATATCACCTTTTCCTTTTATTGCCATAGTGTTTCCATTTCCTATCATAACTTGTTCAGATGAGTTTTCTGCAATTTGAATAAAAATGGAACGATTGTTGGTCATGTGGTTTGAGCAACCACTATCTAGTATCCAAACATCATGGTCTGGTTTATTTATATCTTCATATGCACAGAACATCTATTCAGGAGGTTTAATATCACCAACCTTTGCTTCTGAGGTTTGACCTTGTTTATTTTTATACCAGCAATCTCTATCCAGATGATTAGCTCGTTTACACGTCTTGCACCGATAGAAACAAGTGGTCATATCGTGATTAGTGCGTTTACACAACACACAATATTGTTGTTTATTTGAGTTTTCTTGCATACCTCCTCTTCCTTCTCTTACTTCTCTACCTCTTCCTCTGTTTCTGCCCCTGAAATTTCCTCGGAAAGAACTTTGTGAAGTGAAATTAGGATGGAAATCTTTTCCCTTTTTTGCTAACGAATCCAATTCCTTTTTGAATTGCCATTTTGATTGCAGGGCTTGTTCTTGTGGATAGTCAGAAAAAGTAAATCTCTCTTCATGAGCTTGAAGAGAGCCTCTTAACTCAGTGAGAGAGTATGCACTTAAATCCTTTGATTCTTCAATAGCAGTGACTATATAATTAAACTTTGGAGGTAATCTTCTCAGGATTTTTGAAACTATTTTGCGATCTTCTAAAGTATCTCCCAATGTCCTGATGTTGTTTACCATAGTGCTTACTCTAGAAAAGAAAGAAGAGATGCTTTCACCTTGATGCATGTGCATATTTTCAAATTCTGTCCATGCGGTTTGTAATTTTATGACAACAATTTTATTTGTTCCTTGATATTCTGTGAGTAGGGTTCTCCAAGCCTCCTGTGCCGTTGCTGAAGCATTTATTCATGGAAAAATTGGTTTACTCACACTTTGTTGGATATTGAGAAGAGCTTTGGCATCTTTCTTTAAGTTTTCTGTATATTCTTTAATTGCTGCTGCATCCCATGAGGTGAGTGGATGCTTTACTGTTGGTTGTTGAAATCCATCTGTGACAAGAGTCCACAGACCTTGGGATTGAAACAATGTCCTCATTTGAACTTGCCATAGCTCGTAATCTTCTCCATTAAAAATAGGAACTCCTGTTTGTGAATATGTGAAGTTTGAAGGAGGTGTTGAAGAGGTAGATGCCATATGATGAGAAGGAATATCCCACAACTTCTTGATGTCAAATATGTTGTCTCAGGATCGATCAGATACTTCCTTACTCTGATGGCAAGATCTATAGAACTGCTCTGATACCAATGTTAATTCTAGTTGTTGCTAATTTGGCGTATGGAAGAAGAACTAGTAGTGAAACACACATGGAACAGTGAAAAACTATATTTCATACTTCTTACTTGTAGCTTCATTATACAAGACCTTTTATAAGCAAAAGATACACGGTGGAATTTATTTTATTTATCACCGCTTATAAACAGTACTCATTACATTTGAGCAGGCCTTTATCTACTAGGCCCATTTGAGTTACTACAGTTGCTTTATCTCCATCTTCCTGCTGACAGCTTTTGTTCCTTCTGCCTTTTATTCTCCCGAAGAGGTTAGTTTCTGAAGGAAATGTGCTAACATTGCAATAGCTGCTACAGCACTATATGAATAAGTATAATCATATAGTATATCAGTATTGGCATTAATCCTATTGTAATAATCTATAATATACTATATAAGTATATTCATATATTATATATAATGTATTATATCATTATTGGCATTTATAGCTATATAAATAAGTATATTCATATAGTATATCATTATACTATATTCATACAGTTCTCAAAATTTTAAGTCCCGGAATAATATATATGACAGATAACTCTCTGCTACAGCACTATATGAATGATACAAGTTAAATGATACAAGTTAAATGGCATTTCACATATCATTATTGATGAAGCTCATGAAAGAAGTCTGAATATTGATCTTCTATTGGCATTAATCAAGAAGAAATTGCTCAAAAGATTTGATTTGCGGATTATAGTTATGACTGCTACTACCGATGCTAGTGAACTTGTAGATTTTTTTTATGGTTGTTGCACCTTTCATGTCAAAGGGAGGACTTTTCATGTCGATATTAAGTATGTTACTGCCAATGAAGCCCACAATCACCTGCATCTCGTCCATTTGCTTTTCCCAATTGACAAAAAGTGAATAATATATATATATATATATGTAAGGGAAAAAAAAAAACATTTTTGGTACGGACGTAATTTTGATTCTGACATTTACTCCTCCATTTAAAATAAAAATTTGAAGAGAGATCAGTGGACAAATTGGTTTTATAATTTCTAGCAACACAATTGCTAGTTGCATGCATGATACAATTTTGCTCAAGCTTCTTACTGTAACCAATAGTTCTCTTGGTGAGGATAAGGCAGGCTTTATGTTTAAAATGTGAAATAAACTCAGATCTGAGGTGCACCAGATCTGTCGCCTGAAGCCCATTTGGCTCAGTTCATACGGAGTCGTCAACGGCGAGCTCGATTTCGGCCTGCAAGAGTGCAGAGAAATGAGAAGTGAAATTACATACCTCGCACAACCTCCTTTTCTCTTCAAGGGCAAGATCTCTCTTCGGTTACAAAGCTGGCGCGCGTGTCCAGATGATGGGGGAGGATGAAGCCGCGGAAGTGAGATTCTGAGCGTTGGAAACCACAGAGAGGGTCGGGAGAGATTCCGTTGCTCTGGTTCGGCAACGATGCTCCTCGACGGCGATACCCCTACCAGTCTACGAAAGCACCACTCCCGCCCCTGGAATTCTCTACCAGCACTTGGGAAACCCAGTCCAGTCTTCCAACTCCTCTCCTGAAAATCAGATTCGGTTATCTCTCCAGCCACTATAAATGAGATTCATTATTTTCTATTGACTAAGGCTTCGTTTGGGGGGGGACTTATTTTTACCGGTCAAGCGGTTACGACCGCATGAACCGGACCTTAATTATGATCCGGTTCATGCGGTCGTAACCGCTTCACCGGTGAAAATAAATCCCCCCAAACGGAGCCTAAATCTACATCAGAAGCCTATAACTTATCAAATAATTAAAAGCAGGGAGTTTGACAAGTTGGCACACCAATATATTATAAAAATTCATCTAACCTATCATCATCCTGATTTTACTAATGATCAAAACTCACAGGACTCGACCAACAGTTTAAACTCCAAATAGTTTTTCTAGCTATTTTAGCATTGAAATGGAGAAAGGGATGTTGCAGTAAAGAGAGTTTCCAGATAAATGCCTGTAATAAGTCAAAAGTTAGCAGCATATACAATCCTTTGCAAGAAGACAAGATGCCTTACAGGTCTATGCATGAAACCCAAGAAGCCAAGATGCATTGCATCAAATTACCAATAATTTACTCACAGAACAATAATGAGACTGAAATGAGACCGTTGGACTGCCATCTACCTTCTGCATTAAAAGGGAGAGAATGAGAATAAGTACAAGATCAATGCACAATTGCACATAATTGAGAAGAAAACTTTCACCACCATACACAATTTATTGATTCAGAGCCTGATGTTTAAAAATTACTTGAAAGGGGTTTAGTCCAGCATTGTTTTAGCTGCTAGTTGTCTGGCTTCCAGGGACCCTTAGGCTCTAGGACTGCTAGATGGGTTCGAGATTACCTGTTTACTCCCGTCCAGATCTAAAAAAATCTGAATCGTGGCCTCCACTATGCTGTTGGGGAAGCACAGGATGTTGGCGACGACGTTGGGGAAGCACAGGATGTTGGCGACGACGTTGGGGAAGCACATGACGTTAGCATAATGAACGTCGTAGTGATCATGGAAGGGCATTTTATCCTCTGGTTCATCTGTAACCTTCTCAGCGCGCCAATGCATCACATGTACAATAATCGTTATTATATAGACTTTAGTTTATATCAGCGGAGTTATAGTCTTGAATGATGATGATGATAAGCAATTTTATAAAATGGTACAATGTCAACACTAATCAATTTTATATGATTTAAGTACTACAACAAAATGTTAAAATAATGCTCCAGAGCTATAATTCAAACTAACCTGTCAAAATTGAGATGGTGTTCTTCGCTTTCCAGATTTCAGCAAGATTTATACCACGGTTAAGCTGGATCAAACATCAAACACTCAATGGCTGGTTGTAGTATGAGATAACAACACTGGAATCAAGAGACTCACAAACAGTCAACGGTAAGTTCTGAACTGCACCACATTGTATCAGGTCTGTTTTATTATCGCAGCGCCTGCAATAATATTCCACATCCAAACCAATGCTCCCTCCTACGGTTCCAGCCATATGCCAGCGAAGGGCGCATTCAAGATGTGCACAATGCCCACAGGTGAGATCTTCTTCCACTATTGCCCAACATCTGATGAAGCTAAAACCTCCATGAGCAGAATCAACAATCCCACTGCACAGGATACAACAACAATCACGGCAAAAACTAGATTCATTGCAGCAAATATCACAAGCCTTGACTTTCAAATGGCAATCATTATCTTTCACACTTTTGCACATTCCATTTCCAACTTTACAGTCTCCAGGAATAACTGCAGATTCTGATCGAGGACATATATTCTCCTCTAGAATTCCTTTGTGATACTCTTTATGATGATGATTCTCTATACCTGAATCCTCTAGTTTTCAAAAGTGTGACAATCACGGCAAAGATTTCTAAAGTCAAAAATATTTGAATAAAATAATAGGTAGATTCGTAATGTCAAGAAGATCAAAAAAAGATTTGTAAAAAACATATTGCATGAAATTAGGGAAGCAAATTTGTAAAATATGACAATAATATTGGTGAAGATTAAGTTGAAAATGGCATCATCATCACAACTAGCCAAAGATCATCTAGCTAGTACTGTCCATCTGATCCTCTAGTTCTCTTCGTTCCATGAAGACCATCATTCGTGCCTCCATCTGCTCCATGCGTGCCACTCTTTGCTCCATTCGTGCCTCTCTCTGAGCCACTCTTTCCTCCATTTCTTGAATACGTACAGTCATCTCCGCTTCTACTTCAGCTCGTATTTGTGCTCGAAGACGTTGTCCATTAGTACTTCCACGGTCCAATGGCTTTGGTCCTGGCCCCATTACGGGAATATAGCCTGATCGTTTGCCAAGTACTATTGTGTAGGCTTCTTCCGTAGTAAAAGATCGATCCGTCCATCCATAATCAGTTTTAAGTGTTAACAAAGTAACTAGAAATTGAAATTTTGAAAATTCTTTGCAACCGGGATATAATTCTTTTTCAGCATCCTTCAACAAATCGTAAAATTTTCTAGCCGCTTCATTTGGGTCATCGATATTACATTCTTTTGCAATCTCATTCATATTATTATAACCAGTATTAAAATCATCCAGCATAGCTTGCATATCATCATGCTCTGAAACCTCCTGTTCATCCTCACCAAGAATTGAACTGTTGCTACCATAAGTTGAGTTAATGTAATAATCCTCACCGTGACATGACCACCATTTATAAGTCCTGATAATTCCATTCATAAGAAGGTGCCCAAACACAATATCTCGAGTATGGAAGAAAATATTTCCACATTTATGACAAGGACAACGAATATTATTTCCCCTAGCAGAATGTGTAAAAGCAAAATCAAGAAAGTCATTCACTCCATTGATGTATGCTGGTTGTCGTCGATCATTGAGATCCATCCAACTCTTATCCATTGCACTACAAGTAAAAATTTATTAAAAGAAAATTAAAAAGTGGCACATATTTCTCAAACATAAAAAATCAATTTGTACAAATGTTATATTATGTTAACTTGAATTTTACTTTTCGTTAAATGGTTCGACCGAGTTCAAGTGTGTTCACTAGTATTTAAGTACTTTCATCATGGTTGAACAAGTTAATCATTCAAAAATACTAAGCTCGCAAGGCCCAATGTCATCATAATCTGCTCATGGATTAAAAAAAGCATTTAAGACCAACGAAGTGGAAGCAACATCCATCATAACAAACACTACCACAACTCTCCCGAACAGAGACATATAATAGGATGTTGGCATGAATTAAAGAGGAAGTAGGCCCAGTTTTCCAAGAAAATATTAATAACAAAATAATTACTTAGAAGCTTAGTTTTAATATTCACATTTGCATAAGAACTCATGGAAATTGGTGATGACTACATGTATAATGATAACAATCAACAACAAATTTTGTTACTTCCATTAAATTCCTCTAGAATATCTTCAAACTGCAGTTACATTTTGAAACTTGTTCATAATTCATTTTTTTTGTTTCATCAGTAATTGTTACATGTTAGGAAACAAGCACAATAAACATACTCATTTTTCTGTTTCATCAATAATTTTTACGTGTTAGGAAACAAGCACAATAAACATACTCATTTTTCTGTTTCATCGGTAATTTTTACATGTTAGGAAACAAGCACAATAAATATACTTTTTTTTAGAAATAACGACAAAAAGGCAATCATGATGTTAGGGCAAGCTCTGAAAATTAAAGAACAAACAATATTAAGCATATCGAGCTGTGAGCAAAAGAGGGAGCGTTATACTTTGAGGATATGTGTGTATGTTTTCTTGGAATTAAGACCTGATTATAAGATCACCTTTATATTGGGAGTGTGCATACAAGTATTCAAGACTTAATAGAACAAAGATCCAAGAATGACATCCATAATGGTCAACATGAGAGCTTAATTAAGACCTGATATGAGAGGAATACTAGATTAAATTTACAGAATCTATAAATCTAAAGCATTTAATGTTAAGAGGAATACCTGATAGTAAATAAGCTAGAACAGAAGAATGTAAGTCGGAGGTACTGGAGGCAGTCAATGAGAGGCCTAAATATTGTGAATAAAAAAAATTCATCAACATAAAAAATGGGCCATAAAATTTCCAGTTAAAAGACAATAATATTTTTTTACAAGCAATTAAAAAAATCTGAAAATATTTGTTTACTAACAACAATAAATAATTTCCATGTGCAATCGCAGTGAAAAGATGGTGATTGAATTGAAATGACCCACACATTTGCCCACCATTTTCTCTTTTTTAATTTGAGAGAAAAAGAGAACTCAAGTTCTGCCTTTGTTGTGGAATTTTCTATTAAAATGACCTGCACAACTTGTGAATTGAAAATGCAAAATGAAATTAAAGAATGAATTCAAAGCCATAATATTATTAAAGCCCTAATGAATTAATGCCCTAAATCCTAATCCATAATTCCTACATTAGTTGTAACTAATGACAGCTATGTTGAAGCCAGCTATGTTGTAACTAATGACAGCAGTTGTAATCCTTGATAGGGGCTCGTATTATAGGCTCTCATTTATAAGAAAACTGGACGGCGGTTGCTCACATGCACCACTCCCCCCACTACCTTGGTAAGAGAAAGTGAGAAAGTGAAGCCGGAACCGCCATCCGTAACCGCGACGCGCGCGACGACGCCGCCCCCTCCCATCAGTGAGGAAGGTCGCATAAACCGCACCCCCTCGGGGTACGGTCGAACCGCCCCCCGTGCGGGGCGCGGCCGAGCCGCCTGCGGCCGCATCCCGCAAGGGGTGCGGCCGAGCCGCACCGCCTTGGGGTGCGGCCGGGCCGCACCCCAAGGGGGGTGCGGCCAAGCCGCACCCTTGCGGGGTGCGGCATGACCGCTCCCCTTGCGGGGTGCAGCCGAGCCGCACCCCCCAAGGGTGCGGCCAATCCGCACCCCTTCCCGTAAAGGGATGCGGCCGCCTCCTCCCCCCCCCCCCCTTTTTGCTTTACAGGGGGGCTCGCGAGGAGCCCTGCCGGACACGCTACTCGTCAGGTACTCAGACCCCAGGACATTTCCATGTTCGTTGTAGGCTCAGAACACTTCTGTGCTCGTGCGCGCTCGGAGCACTTCCGCGCTCACACGCGCTCAGAGCACTTCTACGCTTGCTTGCGCTCAGATCGCTTCTAAACACGTTCAGAAGCGTTCTCACTTTTCCGATTCGCTCACATTTTGTCTTTCTAGCGTGCTCCCATTTTATCTTTCTAGCGTGCTCACTTTTTGTCTTTCCAGTTTCTCAGATTTCAGGAACAACCTGTCGCCTTTTTCGCCTCCAACAAAACTGCCCGAACTGCCTGAAGGGCAAGATGGTCATTTACAAAAAATGGCGATCCGTGTGCCCCGAACCAGAAAATATGATTTGTCCGTCAGGTATTTATGGAAATTACAACGGCGAAATTACCGGACTACCCCCCACCAAAGCTATAAAAGGAGCCCCAGGACTTCATTTGAGAGGACTTCGCCTTCTGCCCCCGGGAGAGCTCCTTGCAGACTTTTGCGGAATTCTCCTTCGGCGCTTGAAGATCTCCTTCGCGGACTTGAAGGTTTCCTTCGTCCCGAAAGGCGACACCGCTTCTCACTTTTGTTCTCTGAAGCCTTCTCACTTTTGTTCTCCGGAGCCTTCTCACTTTTGTTCTTCGGAGTCTTCTCACTTTTGTTCTCCAACATTCTCAGAAGGAAAAATACTTAGTTTTCCGAGAGGTGGTCTGTCACCCTCGAAGCTCTCTCTCTCTATTATTGTAACGAGCAGCGGCCTGTCGCGCTCGAGTTCTAAGTACCAGATTGTAACCCCCAGAAGATAGTGAAGTTTGGTCGGCACAGCTCCGGGCGCGTGGTTTTTTACCTTTTCCAGGTTTTCCACGTTAAAAAGTCTCAGTGTACTCAACGAATCTCAAATTGACTGTTTGCGCGCTTGGTTCTCTCCCGAGCTAAGGTGGTTCAAGTAAACCGGTCTACCAAGAGCCCTAAGCGACCCGCAACAGTTTGGCGCCGTCTGTGGGAATGGATTCTCAAATACCGAGCAAAGGATTTCCGAACGCAGCGCCCGCTTCGCCGGAGTTCACGGAACCAGCAAGAGTGGACACCTCCCCCGAACTATCTGACGCATTCAGTTACTCAATCCTTGAAGACCAGGCGAAAAGGGCGCTCATCGCTGCACCCATCCTGCCCCCGTGGCTTGGATCAACTAGCAAGCTGTCCCCTCCCGTGGCAGGACAAGATCTGAACAATGTCGCAAACCAGCAAAGGCGATCCCCCCTGTCAAAGTCTGTTTTGGCATACCCAATTCCGTCGTGGCTGAAGCTCCCGCACTACAAGGAGTTTCACGGAGCAGAGGACCCCGTACGGGCACGTTAATCACTTCCTGACAACAATGCGGACGTTCGGGCTTCCCGACCAAATCAGCTGCAAAATCTTCATCAGGACACTACGCGGAGACGCCCTCCGCTGGTATCAATCCCTACCAAGCGGAGCGATTCACAACTTCACCGAGTTGTCCCAACTGTTCGTTAAATGGCACAAAGCACGCGTGCCAAGGGATCAAGAAGAAGAGCGAGAAAAGCCCGAGACAGACGAGTCGCCCCACCTAGGGGAAGTAGAATGGAACGAACAGCAAAAGAAGATCCGCGCAAGCTTTCGCCAAGAGCGCCCCCGTGGATGGTTGGACTTCACCCTAGACGCAAGCATAGGCAACCCAGCCTGCGAGCTGAGGAGGGCACTGATAACCCATCACATCTCGTTCAATATCCTGTTCATAGCCGCTATAGTACGGCTCAAGCTCCTAAGCGGGAACCTCAAGCTCAGGGTCGGCGACGCAGAGCTCCCAGACGGGACAATGGTACCCACCATAGGAGTCATCACCTTTCTCGTCCAAGTAGGGATGCATTCGGAACCAGTCCAGTACGACGTTCAGTTCGTCATCGCAGAGGCGTACTCCCCCTACGACGCAATATTTGGGAGCCTCCTACTCGACGCCCTGGACCACGACGTTTCCATGTCAGGACGCATGGCCCGCAAAGGGAGAATCCTCAGGGATGAAATTCATGGTTTCGACACGTCCGCAGCCGAGCTCCCTTGGATCAACTACGTCCCGTCGCCAAAACCAAACTCTGAGAAGCAAGGCGTGCAAGAGTGTCGCGCAACTCCCGAATCGGTAGAAAAAGCTAATCTTCCGGCACCGGCAAACCCACTACAACTTGGGGAAACGTGTCGCAAGAGAAAGGGGCAGCAACAACAGTTCGAGAAGGCTGTACCACCCATACTGAACCGAGCAGACCGCTCCCGAGGGTTAGCGAATCAAAGCTCCCGGATCTACACCCCGTTAAATGCCCCCCGCGAGCATATACTGTCTGTAATCTACAACAGCAAAATTGTCAACTGGCCCAGAGCACTCTCCCAGCATAGCGGAGATCAATCTCAGTTTTGCAATTTCCGCAAAGGACGAGGACACCGCACGGAGCACTGTGCCAGGTTGAAAGAAGAAATTGAACGTCTTGTCCAGTTAGGACACCTTGAGGCTTTCCGCGAAGAAGCACAGAAGGATGCCACCGAGAGTCGGCCGCCGGGTCACCACCGTCCGCCACGCTGAACGACCAAAAGAGCTCGAGCTAGCACACCACAAAGGGAGCGCAATGTTTCCTTTTCTCTCTCGTCAAACTTGTATCAAGAAACTTATTAGCTCAAAAGCCGCAAGATTGCACTTACGCATGTATCAATGTCCATTTCCTGATTATGTTTTACCTGTTCTAAACTATTATACTGCAGGAACGCGCTTTGGGGCCCTGCCCCGGGGACTTTGCACCGCCATCGATTGAAGGTTCGCCCTTCTCCTCCGCCGTCGAGTCCCGGCGTCGTAGGGGTCTGCCCCCCTTACGTTCGCCCCTGGTTTGAACACACCCGTTATTCACCGGCCACTTTGGGGCCCTGCCCCGGGGACTTCGCACCGCCGTCGATTGAAGGTTCGCCCTTCTCCTCCGCCGTCGAGTCCCGGCGTCGTAGGGGCCTGCCCCCCTTACGTTCGCCTCTGGTTTGAATACACCCGCTATTCGCCGGGCACTTTGGGGCCCTGCCCCGGGGACTTTGCACCGCCGTCGATTGAAGGTTCGCCCTTCTCCTCCGCCGTCGAGTCCCGGCGTCGGTAGGGGTCTGCCCCCCTTACGTTCGCCCCTGGTTTGAATACACCCGCTATTCACCGGCCACTTTGGGGCCCTACCCCGGGGACTTTGCACTGCCATCGATTGAAGGTTCGCCCTTCTCCTCCGTCGTCGAGTCCCGGCGTCGTAGGGGTCCCCCCTTACGTTCGCCCCTGGTTTGAATACACCCGCTATTCACCGGTCTAATTTTCTATTATAAAAGTCGCGAGCTCAGACTCGTGCAAACCAATTTTCTATTATATAAAGGTCGCAAGCTCAGACTCACGCAAGCTTATCCGTAATCTTGGGAACTCCTTCAAGCTACGCAGGTATCAAAAACCAGAGCAACAGGAGCACACAGAGGAATAAGAACGATAAACATAATGGGGGAATACAACCACGACAGCTCAGCGCTGCACACAAACAAACAACGGCACTGAAAGCAGGAAAAGAGAATGCAACCACGACAGCTCAGCGCTGCGCACAAACAAACAACAACACGGAAAGCAGGAAAAGGGAATGCAACCACGACAGCTCAGCGCTGCACACAAACAAACAACAGCACGAAAAGCAGGAAAAGGGAATACAACCACGACAGCTCAGCGCTCCGCACAAACAAACAACAACACGGAAAGCAGGAAAAGGGAATGCAACCACGACAGCTCAGCGCTGCACACATACAAACAACAGCACGGAAAGCAGGAAAAGGGAATGCAACCACGACAGCTCAGCGCTGCACACAAACAAACAACAGCACGGAAAGCAGGAAAACAAAAGATAGTCAACATCAGTCCTCGGCTACATCCGAGTAATCATCCTCTGAGAGATCCCCAGCTCCAAGACCGGTGGTGTCACATCCAAACTTCTTTCCCATCATGCGGAGGGTCTTCTGGATGCCTCGCTGAAAGGCGACTTCGCGCACGTCCTCTATCAAGGGCTCAACCTCCTTCGTCATGACCTCGGCACGAATCTCCTCCGCCATCTGGAACCGCTCCTCGACAAAAGCAAGAGAATCTTTGTACTCGGCCACTCCAGCCGCCTTGGCCTCCCCGAGGCTGCGCTCGACCGACGACAACCGATCCACCTCGCTCCTCAGGAAACCCAGCTCCCCCTCCAGGTGGAACATCTCCCCCTGAGCTTCTGAAAGCTAATGAAGAGCGTCCTGAGCAAGCGCCTTGTCACCACCGTACTCCTCCCGCAACTTCTCAACTTCAGATCGGGAAGCAGAGATATCAGCCTCCAACTGCTTGATATGAGACACGTCGCGATCCCTCTTCCTCCGCAGAACGGACATGTCGCTTCTCACCACGCGTAGCTAGACTTGTTCAAAAAAACCGGGCCCAGGGGGCCGGCCCGGCCCGGAAAAAGCCCGCCGAGGCCCGGGCCCGACCTGGGCTAAGGGGGCCTAACTGGGCCCCCATATTAGGCAAATGCCCGGCCCGGTGCCCGACCCGGGCCGGGACGGCCGGCAAAGCCTGGTTTACCGGGCTCTTGAAAAGCCCGACTTACCGGGCTCTTGAAAAGCCCGGCTTACCGGGCTCTTGAAAAGCCCGGTTTGGCCATGGCAGCCATAAGGCCGGGCCCGGCCAGGGCCCGGCCCGGCCCTGGGGGCCTTGGCAGGCCCCCATTTGGAGGGAAAGCCCGAGCCCAGCCCGGCCCGGTTAAGGCTAGGCCCGGGCCGGGCCCGGTTGGAAAAAAGCCCGGGCCCGGTAGGCCCGGTCTCGGCCCGGGCCCGCCGGGCTTTTTTGACAGGACTACGCGTAGCTCCTCCTGAAGAGCGAAGTAGCTATCCTTGAGGCCCACATAACAGTTGTTCCAAGTAAGAGCAACGCTAGTCAGAACATCCGCCTGCAAACAAAAGATAAGCGGTCAGCAAACATATGCAATGATAAAAAGGGGCTAGGACTAGGAAAGAAGAACTTCACTTACCGCGGAGGTCATCGCCTAAAGAGAAGAAGAAACTCGCCTCGTCGGCGTAAAGGGAGGAGGCGGCGGCAAGTCTCCCTGTTCGACCCGGCCGACAACAGGAGATGCCAGAATCTCAATCTCTGGGTCGGACGGATTCGGCTCTCCCCTGCGGCGGCTCGAGCCGGCCTCGTGATCGTGGCTCCTATGCTCTGGTGGAATAAGACACGAACCAGAAGCTCCGTTCTTGAAAACAACCTTCCTCATTTTCCCGCGGTCTAAGGGAACGGCGGCCTCTCGCTTGGCATCCCAGGAAAGCCCCACCGAAAGCAGTCGACTCTCCTCTACGCAACTATAAATGCAGAACAAAGCCTTCAACAGCCCTTCCCGACCAGGAAAACCAAGAAAACCAGGAATAGGAAGGAACTCGTCTTCCCGCCCAGTCAGCCGGCGACAGCGTCCAGGGAGCGCTCTCAAAAGCTCCGGCAGCTCCCATCGATTCCGAACATACCCATAGAGAGTATTCCCGTGGCGGTAATCAGTTTTCTCACCAAAGTGAAACCAGCTCTTGTTGCTCCGAACTTCAATACGACCACCCGAGTCAGTGGTGACCTCGCACCAGTCCTTAAAAAGCTCGAGTGAAAAGCTGCGCTGTGCTCCCAAAAAAACACCACCATCCCCATGATGTTCGCCATCCCGGCAGGCGTGAACTGGGTAACTGGGACACCGCAGAGCCAGAGTATCTCAAAGACCTCCTCAGATGGAGGAATGCAAAACCCGGATTTCAAGCAGCTCTCAGAAAGCGTCATGAAACCGGTGGGCGGATTCTGAGCGCGCTCCTCCACCACTTGAATTTTTACCTCGACATTCGGGGGCAACCCGAACCGCTTATGCCATATCTCAATTCGCGCACCGTCAAGAGAAGAGCGCAGGCGCATCGGCCTCGACTGGCCGCCCCGTTTCGAAGCCTGAAAGAAAAATAAATGTACATAAGCGCAAGCACTAAAAAATAATATCAAAAAAGTCCAAAATAGCACGCGACAAGTGCAAGCCGCGCGCGGCTCCCCTCGGCCAGCACTAGTCGTGCGCACGATCGCGCCGGCTTCGGCCGACCACTTTCTCAGCCAGCCCCAGCCGCGCGCAAAGGCGCGCGGGCGCCGGACGCACGTCGGCGCCGAGCGCCCGAGCGAACGCGGGCGCCAGGCGCCCCGCACTCGCCGCCGGTCTCGCCCGCGCGCAAAGCCCGCACGGGCGTCGGCCGCCCGCGCTCTCGACCGACCGGGGGCCCGCGCGCGGCCTCCTGCGGCGCGCGAGGGCGCGCGGGCACCGGACGCCCGCGCCCACCGCCGGCCCCGTCCGCGCACAGGCGCGCGCGGGCAGCGAACACCTGCACCCTCAGTCGGCCGGGGACACGCACGCGGGCGCCGGCCGCCAGGCCGCGCGCGGTTGCCGGCCGCCCGGCCGCACGCGGGCGCTGGCCGCGCGCGGAGTGCGCAGGCACCGGCACGCGCGCGGAAGCGCGCAGGCGCCGGTCGCCCGCGCCCTCCGCCGCCCTTGGCCGCGCGCGGGCAACGGCCCGCGCGCGGAAGTGCGCGGGCATCGGCCGCGCGAGGGGGCGCGCGGGCGCCAGCCGCACGCGCCCTCCGCCGCCCTCCGCCGCCCTCCGCCGCCCTCCGCCGCGTGCGGAGGCCCGCGCACGCCGCCCGTGCGCCCCTCCGCCGGCCCCTGCAGCGCGCGGAGGTGCGCGGGCGCCGACCGCGCGCAAGGGCGCCCAGGCTACGGCCGCCCGAGCGCCAGCCGCCGCCAACCGTTTTCCCTCCTCTTTTTTTTCAAAAATAAATGACTTACCTCTGGCATCGTTCGACGCACCGTGCAGAGATGACGGCCAGACCCGCCGCTAACTAGTCAAAACCCTCGCACTCCTTCACAAGGTTTCGACTCCGAAGGTTTGGGGGGCTTATGATAAGGGCTCGTATTATAGGCTCTCATTTATAAGAAAATCGGACGGCGGTTGCTCACATGCACCACTCCCCCCACTACCTTGGTAAGAGAAAGTGGGATAGCGAAGCCGGAACCGCCATCCGTAACCGCGACGCGCGCGACGACGCCGCCCCCTCCCATCAGTGAGGAAGGTCACATAAACCGCACCCCCTCGGGGTACGGTCAAACCGCACCTCGTGCGGGGCGCGGCCGAGCCGCCTGCGGGCGCATCCCGCAAGGGGTGCGGCCAAGCCGCACCCTTGCGGGGTGCGGCCGGGCCGCGCCCCCCTTAGGGCGCTGCCAGGCCGCACCCTTGCGGGGTGCGGACGGGCCGCGCCCCCTTGGGGTGCGGCCGGGCCGCACCCCAAGGGGGGTGCGGCATGACCGCTACCCTTGCGGGGCGCAGCCGAGCCGCACCCCCCAAGGGTGCGGCCAATCCGCACCCCTTCCCGTAAATGGATGCGACCGCCTCCTCCCCCCCTTTTTTGCTTTACAGGGGGGCTCGCGAGGAGCCCTGCCGGACACGCTACTCGTCAGGTACTCAGACCCCAGGACATTTCCATGTTCGTTGTAGGCTCAGAACACTTATGTGCTCGTGCGCGCTCGGAACGCTTCCGAGCGCGCTCGGAGCACTTCTGCGCTCGCGTGCGCTCAGAACGCTTCTGAACACGTTCAGAAGCGTTCTCACTTTTCCGATTCGCTCACATTTTGTCTTTCTAGCGTGCTCTCATTTTGTCTTTCTAGCGTGCTCACTTTTTGTCTTTCCAGTTTCTTAGATTTCAGGAACAATCTGTCGCCTTTTTCACCTCCAACAAAACTGCCCAAGCTGACCGAACTGCCCGGAGGGCAAGATGGTCATTTACGAAAAATGGCGATCCGTGTGTCCCGAACCAGAAAATATGATTCGTCCGCCATGTATTTATGGAAGTTACAACGGCGAAATTACCGGACTACCCCCGGCCAAAGCTATAAAAGGAGCCTCAGGGCTTCATTTGAGAGGATTTTGCCTTCTGCACCCGGGAGAGCTCCTTGCAGACTTTTGCGGAATTCTCCTTCGGCGTTTGAAGATCTCCTTCGCGGACTTGAAGGTTTCCTTCGTCCCGAAAGGCTACACCGCTTCTCACTTTTGTTCTTCGGAGCCTTCTCACTTTTGTTCTCCGCAGCCTTCTCACTTTTGTTCTCTGGAGCCTTCTCACTTTTGTTCTCTGGAGCCTTCTCACTTTTGTTCTCCAACATTCTCAGAAGGAAAAATACTTAGTTTTTCGAGAGGTGGCCTGTCACCCTCGGAGCTCTCTCTCTCTCTCTATTATTGTAACGAGAAGCGGCCTGTCGCGCTCGAGTTCTAAGTACCAGATTGTAACCCCCAGAAGATAGTGAAGTTTGGTCGACACAGCTCCGGCCTCGTGGTTTTTTACCCTTTTCGGATTTTCCACGTTAAAAAGTCTCAGTGTACTCAACGAATCTCAAATTGACTGTTTGCGCGCTTGGTTCGCTCCCGAGCTAAGGTGGTTCAAGTAAACCGGTCTACCAAGAGCCCTAAGCGACCCGCAACAATCCTAATCCATAATTCTATAATTCCTACCTAGTTTTAGGTATGATTATTTCGGGTGACCGTAGAGTTCCTCTAAAAGAGAAAAAATAACGAACAAATCAAAAGCTTGCGCCAAAAAACTAGGGTTTGGCAGGAGGAAGGAGTTGGGCATCACCTCCCACAAGCGATGTAGCAGGAAATCCGTGGAGAAGAGGAGCTTGAGGAGGCGGATGTTGAATATGTATCCGTCGATGGTGTCGTGCTATGGCCAATCACCTGCTCGTCGAAGAGGTAGGGGAAGGCGAGGCGGTCGATTCCCTGCTTGTTTGAGAACCGGTTCGGCGAAGGCGAGCAACTGGGAGAGGAAAAGGCAACACGCGATCGAGAGAGGATTTGACTTGGGAAGGCACTGAAGGCCGGCGAAGGCGGGGCGAGCGACACGGGAACGCGAGATGAGCGACAAGGGAAGGCAAGGCGGGTTTGATTTGTGAATGCGGTTTGCGATATGATAAGCCCTAAATCCGTGGAAAATCATTAATGTTTAGGAGGGAAAGTTCTTTCATTTTTATTATTATTAGTAAAGCGTTATTTTGGTCACTAGTTAAATTATTTAGTCACGAAGTTATTGTTTGGTCACTAATAAGTATTTTTGTGGGACGAAATTTTATTTCGTCACTATTTCTAATATTTTTAGTGACTAAATTTTAAAAAAGGTCACAAATTAATCGCTCTTAATTATTTAGTGATTAAATATAAATTTCGTCACAATAAGCATATCATTACTGACCAAATTATTTTCATCACAAAAATTTCGTCACTAAATGTCAGTTTTCTTGTAGTGCATGTTGCTCGGAGACGGCGGCAGCCGAAGGTGGTGGAGGCAGCCGGGGGCACTCGGAGGTGTTAAGTGACAGTCGGAGCGGCCGGTCGGCGCGTCGGCGCGACACACGCTAGCCAGGCGCGTGCGCACACTGGCCGCGCGCGAGGGGAGGCCGCGCCGGGCGCATGGCCTCGTGGCTCCATACACATGATTTGTTCGTGCGCCCCTTTGAGTGGCTTTTTGTGACCCCTTCGTGTGGGCGCGGGTCGTGCACGCGACTCATTTGGTCGGATTGGCTTGCTTGAGCATTTCGGTCGAAGTCTCTCCGTATTGACTATGAAGTCTTTAGGGGGAACTCAATCCATCTAAGTCTAATAATTGTAGGGGTGAAAATACATCAAAATGACACCTTCAAATGCTGGAAGAAGAAGACAGCTGAAGGACAGGTATGCATGGACGCAGTCAATTTTTCTATGCCGCGTCGCCGGGCATGTATGCGTCGATGCAGACCTTTGGCTATGTGGTGTGTCTCACCGAGCAGTGGCCGGGCCGACCGGCGGAAGAAGGAGTATATACGGTACGACGGTGGGGAAGCCGGAGACCGCTGGAAGAAGTCTCTCCATTTTCTCAATTTCTCTTGCTCGCGAGCCCGACCATCTTCGGCGAGCTCACCTCCAAACCGGCAATCTTCCTCTCCGACAACTCTGATCCAAGCTCTCATCGCCATTTCCGGCGAGCTAGCCTCCAAATCCTAGCTAGAGCTCTTCAAATCCGGCCATGTTCAACCGCCTCCATCAAGCTCCAGCCCCCTCCTTCAAGTTTCAGCGCCGTCTCGAAGATCCGACCGCCCTCTTCTTGGATCCAGTCGTCTCATGTTTAGGGGAAAGGATCCACAAATAGAAGATTGATTTGATGTTATAAAGTATTAATTAATAATCATTTGGGGTTGCTAATAACTATATGAGTATGCAAATATAACCACCCTAGATTTATTACAAAGAGATTTATATTTATAAAAAAATCAAATTGATATATATTTTAATAAAGACAGAGTTTGATCCTTAAACCCAGGGGCGGAACTATTCACCGGCACAACCAGACATGTGCTCGAGTTCAATTTTTGGGGAGAAAAATATAGGTTTTCTGTCCTATATGAACTTACAAACTTTAATAGTTGATTCATCCTCAACAATCAGCGAAATTCTGAAAGTGTCGTTGGACTTGTATCAAAAAATTACACAAGATAGACTCTTCAATATTTTTTTTCAATTTCTAAATGTTCTACGTTAAAAATATTATTGACATTTCTTTTTTAATTGTGTACATTTGATTCTTTTGAGACGATGACTCTCTGTACTTAACTCGTGTGAATATTATAATCATATATTGAAATTTTAATTTTTTTTACTTGATGCCCAGACCGAGTCTGAATCTTAATTATTTTATTTTTTTTACTTGATGCCTAGACCGAGTTTGAATCCTAATTCCGCAATAGCTTAAACCATGAGTACTTTAAGAGAAAATCTGTAATAAATTTATAGCGTTGTTATACACAGGCCAGTTTAGGCTAAACACGGGCCATAGTTTTAGAAAAAAGAATTCACTTACCATTTTCAACACGCATGACCTAAAATAGCGGGGTCGCTACTCCGCTCGAAGCTCTCCCCAGGTCGCTGCTCCGCTCGTCATCGTCTCACCGCTGATTTCGTAGAAGCTAGGGATCAGTGTTTCGTTTCCTACCGTTCACTAGACATCTCCCTTCCGATTGATCCTCCTGCCAATCCCAGGTATGATTCTTCTTCCCTGTGCATGCTATTTTCTAGCGCCTTCTCGTCTGCAATACTCGGGGCATGCTTGATTCTTTTCTTTTTGTTCCATTATGTTGCCACATTCCCGTAAACCCTTGACTTGGTTTATCTGTTTGCATCCAGTTAGGTTTAATTTTTTGTTTGCTCCTAATGGGAGTTTTTCCATTTTTTGTTGGTCACTAACTAGGGTTATCTCTTTTATTTGCAGGTTTGCTTAACATTTCCGGCTGCTTCTGGTTGATTTTCCACAACTCCGGCCTTTTCCAAGCTAAGGTAATCAAAGAAATTCCTCGACATTTCCTACCAATGTTGAATGCAATGTAAATGACAGTGTATGCTTGTTGTTTTGATTGATTGAATGGTGGTGAATTGTCATTTATTTTAACAGGCGTTCCAATCTTTTTTATTGGAGATGAATTTAGATGATAAGTTGTTGGGTATTGAAGGACCACCCCCAAACCGCTAGTGTACATGTTGTTATTCATTTCACTACTGATATAGAGTTCCCAAGCAAGGATGAGTTAGTTGAATGGGCTCGTAAGGTTGGCAATGGTCTTGGCTTTGTTGTTATCATTCAACGGCTAGATAAGCTAACAACGTGTGTAAGACCTAGAATTTTACTTACTTGTGATAGAGCGGGTTTCCCTCGCCTTAGTCAATATAACAAAGGTTTTGTTAAGAAAAATTTACGGAAGAGTAGCTCAAAACGTTGTGGTTGTCTTTTTGTTATTCAAGGTCGAAAGGATGCAAATGTTAGTATTTGGAGAGTTCAAGTCATATGTGGTACTCATAATCACAATTTTGTACATCTTGAAGCTCACTCATATGTTGGTAGATTGGATGAAAGTGAAGAAAAATTGTGCAGGATATGTATGATTCTAGTGTGAAACCAAGAAAAATCTTATCTACTTTGAAGAAAAGAAATCCTCATAACAAAACAGCAATGAGGGCAATATACAATCACAAGTTTAAACTGTATAAAAAAAGAGTTGGATGATCGTACTCCTATTCAATTTCTGTATAAGTGCTTATGTGATACATGTTATGTGAGTTATAGTCAGGTTAATGTCAATACCAACATCTTAGAAAGATTATATTTTGCTCATCCGACCTCTATTCAATTGAGTAACTTGTTCCCAGATGTTTTTATTATGGATTGCACCTATAAAACTAATTGAAAAGAATGTCTCTGCTTTCTATTGTTGGGTTGACATCAACCAATTTGTCTTTTTTGCTGGGTTTTCTTTTTTGTCGAATGAAACTAAGACGAGCTATAAATGGGCACTTGAATGTTTTCATGGATCATTATGGCCAAGTTCTTTACCAGCTATTTTTGTGATTGATAGAGAGATTGCACTTATGAATGTCATCAAGCTAGTCTTCCCTCAGTCAAAAAGTTATATTATGTCAGTTGCATATCAGTAGAAATATCTTAGCACATTGCAAAAAATATTTCAAAGAAGGGAAGGAATGTGAGACCTTCTTATGTGTATGGCAAAACTTGGTAAATTCTCCAAGAATGCATGAGTTTAATTTGAGACACAACTCTATGTTAACAACCTATGCAGATACATATCCAGAGGTTATGCGTTATGTTGTCACGACTTGGATTGATCCTTACAAACACTGCTTTGTGTCGGCTTGGATAGATACACATTTCCATCTAGAACTCTACAACCAATCATGTTGAAAGTGGACATAGCCAGTTAAAAAGATTTTTGGAGGTAACAATCGGCAACTTGACTACGGTTTGGAGATCAGTTCATCAAATAATAACTCTGCAGCACACTGAGATCAAAAAATCATTTGGCCAAAGCATTATATAGGTAAATAACATGTTTACTGAGCCTTTGCATTCCAATTTGGTTGGTTTTTTATCTATTGTCGCCCTAGATATTATGAAAAAGGAAGAACTTGTATGGTCATGGTATCTAGAAGCATCAGATTGCACACATAACGTAAGGAACACCCTTGGTTTGCCTTGCGCACATGAATTGGTGATTTATATGAATCAATCAAGTGCATTCCCCTTATGGATGGTCCATAAGCATTGGAAAAATTGGCATTGGATGAAAACCCTACAGAAGCAACATCTGTTAAGGAAGAGCATATGTCGCCTTGTGACATACAAACGGAGTTGGACTGTCTACTTATAAAGTACAACAACTCATATGATATACACAAGCATGAACTTAAAAGAAAACTATGAGTGCTTTTGGAGCCTTATACAAGTAAAACTATAGAGCCTTATATGCCATTACGTTTGAAAGGACGACCAAATGGCAACAACAATAAATTGAAGGGTAATTTCAAATCAACAAAGTTGGATCCCTCACATTTTGAACATGTTATTGGGAAAGAACAACTATAGTTCAAGAGAAAGCTTGCACGGAAAAGCTGTCCTGGCAAAAAGAGATTTTTAAATTGCATTCAGAAGGATATGCCTCCTTATATTTCAAAACATACACTATATGCCATAAATGTGACAGGAGATGGTCACTATGGTTATCGTGTGGTTAGTAATGCTTTAGACATAAGGGAGAATTGACAACAAATTAGATATGACCTAGTAAAGGAGCTCCAAGAAAGGGTAACTTTATACTCAGATATATTTGGGAGTGTGAGACTACATGAATTAATGCAATCTTTAAATTGTAATAATGTTCCAGCTTCGATTGACAAATGGATGGCAATGCCTGATATGGGATTAGGAATATCATCATGTTATAATGTGGTAGTTGTTCATTACTCTTGATTCCAGTCTTTCACTTTTTTTGCCCTTACATTCTGCGCCTTCAGAAAGCCATAAGATTGTTTTTATTGGTTTTGTGAACGACAACCACTTCATACAATTGCAAATTATGGAGGATTGTCTAATGCCACATGTTTTCTCTGTATGGATGCGATATCACGAATCAATTGCAGAGGATTGAGCTATACAATATGGAAGTAAGATTGTTAGTTTGGCGGATCCTTGAAATGAACGATACGTTACTAAATATTGTTGGATCTACTGGCGCCCTTAGAGGGGGTGAATAAGGGTTTTAATCAATTATTGAAGTTTTAAATAAACTACTGCAGGAATGCGCGCACTGGAGCTAGCAATGGGCGGTAACCCTACCGCGCGGCGTTAGCTCTGGAAACAACACAATTACTGCAAGATAATGTTTCGGGATTTGCAATGCTCCAACCAATGTTTCACCAGAAAATCACAACTGTTTATATAATAAAATACATGAACTTGATAGCATTGAATAATGAAACATCTTTTATACAAATACACTTAGATCTCCATGACGCCGGAGATCGGAGGCGATGAATATTAAAACCTTGGGTATTCTATACCGACCCTAATCCAAGGACCGGTTGACACTCTTCCTTTCCTTCCAGGAAAAGTCTTCGAGCCGCTCCTCACCCGCCTCCCAGAAAGGGTCTTGGAGCCCGTTAGATCTCCCAGATCTAGACGTCCTAGGACTATTTCCTACAGAATCCTCCCCGGATTCCGACGACCTCCCCGATCGATTTCCATGGATTCCAAACCGGATTCCGACGTCCACACCGGACGATTTCACACACCAAAATTGTAAAACAATAAAAGAGAACTAGAAGAGATGAGAAGTTGTGTTCCCTCTACGTATGTCTCCGGATGCGGTGAGCGAACGACGCTTTTGATCTTCGTGTAAGATGCGCTCGTTGGTGCTCAGATTCTCGTTCTTATTCCGCACTCCGATGACCTTCTTCGTTATAGCTTGAGGGAAAGAGTTCTTCTCTTCCGGTGATGGCTCTTTGGTGCAGAAACAATGAAACAGTCGACTTCTTCTTTTAAGTTTCGGCAGCCACATCTCTGGAAAAGAAAAGAACGCTTTTATAGTTGTTTCTTTAAGTTACCGCCGACGGTAGAGTTACCGCGCGGCGGTAGCGTCTTTACGCGCTTTTGCCATCTGTCCAGCCCCAAATCAGGAAGGTGCCAAAGAACATTCTCTTGATGTCTTTGGATAGCGCGGCGTGGTAGGCTTAGCGCTTCGTGGTAGTAGTCATGTCGAATCCTCTCGAGGACAGCAAGGCATCAAGTCGACGTAATCTTCTCGTTGATAGAGCCAGCGCGCGGCGGTAGGCTAGCGCCCGCGGTAGAATTCACGTCGACATCTGTAAGATCCCTCTCCCGCACCAGGAGAGTTTCCGGATCTTATGCCCAGAACCGCCGCCTTACGGTGTCGCTAACACACGAGTTAGTCATTTCCGCAAGACGCCGATCCTGCCGGCAAGAACGGTCAACTAGGCCAACAAGAATAAGAAGAAAATAAGTAAACAAGTCCACAATCACACGCATTTGTATATATACATCCAAATGTAAATTGTCCATCAATTAGTACAATAAATGAAAGAGTAAAAGGGCTTATGCCCGGTACATATCCAAAGTAGAACAAAATCTCACTCTCTCACTCTACATCTATGTGGAAGCTAAACAAACTCTCAAATCTTCAAACACCTATCTTGTGGCAGAAGTACTGCGCGACTTCTGCTCTCCAGATCCTGCCATCATGTCCTGACTGGTCGTGCGGCTGCTCCAGCTCCTCAAACTCCTACGGTCACAACCGACCGTTAGTCATAAAGACTAAGTCGATTTTGTCCCCGCCTCCCCCCGCGACTCCTAGGCACCGAGCGGGAGGAAGAAGCGGAGGACAACAAAGTGGAGTAAACAAAAGCAGGTGACAGAGAAAACTAAGCTAGCAGTGTATATATAGGCAAGCACTACTCTAGCAGTATAAACAAGTAAGAGAGCAGTAAAGAGCAGTAAAAGAAGTAGATGGTAAAGCAATGCGCGCAAGTACAACAAGTAAACAAATAATTCTACACTACCATCACATGAGTACCTTAACTTATATGAATGCCCATACAAACTTATAAGTTAAGGTTTCCGGAAATATAACTTATCATATAAAAGAGCCCATACTAATTTATATGATAAGGGTTTGCAATTATGTTCTAGGTTAACGTATGATATGATATGCATGCTAGGATATGATTCATACAAGTGCAACTCACCCACACGACTCTGTGATCACAGACCTTTAGTTCCCACTTTTCGGAGTTAGCTAAACTCTCTGGTACCGCCGTTGTGGCTACGGCAGCGGTGGAGCGGGCGTCTCCACCCCTAGGCGGGTATACACACTACCAGGCCTAGACCTCCCATACGCCTCTGTACACGTCCTAGGTGCACTCTAGAGTCTTGCGTACTCTTTGCTGGAACCTACCAGTCTTAAAGGCCGGGTGTGCGTCCTGTTGGGGATCGTCCTCCAGACCGCAGTATAAACAACCTACTGGCCCCTCAACCTCACACCCGCCTAAGTCAACGTACTGCCGTCGGTGTGACGACCGGCCCGTACCGAAGACCCGCCACTAAATGTTTTTATGCACATGCAATTTGTCATCACCCGAGCCTCCAGCTCGCAGGACTAACCCGTCCTGAATAAAACTATCACCTGAGCCTCCAGCTCGCAGGACAATCCCGTCCTAATATACAATCTCTCATCCCCAACTCAGGATGTGGTCTACCATGTCATTTAACCACCTAATTAGACTACTCTAGTCTAGTTATTGTTATACTTGGAAGTTTAGGGTGAATCCTGGACTTCCCGAGGGCTACCCGGTGAAGGGTTCGCAAGGTACTAGGGTATGTGATGAGATGATGCCCAACCCCTTTCCATGACAATTAATATTGTTGGTGACTATCCTAACCTAAAGTTCCATCCTTTTATTACTCTTTAAGATTTAGGTGTTTTCATTATTTATGTTTCTCCCATTTCTAAGCAACCATTCTCTTGAATGGTGCTCAACTCTCAAGAATCTTAATCTTCTAAGTGGTCTATACTCATCTCTTGTTATAATCCGATTCTCACTGATTTCCTATGTGATTTTATTGACCTAATCATCATAATGAGTTTTCACTATCCGCAGACCACGACAAATAACTAACTTAGATTCCTATGATGGAACCTTGGTAAAATTGCTTCCAAATGACTTCCAATTTTTATCATAGATTCATAATAGATGTAATAAGGAATGGTCAGAATCCAAGCATGTTTCATATAATTTTGACCTCTATAAAAATTCATTAATTAATAATCTGAATCTCAAATATGAAGGAGGTATCATGCTAGTGAATTCAAACTTGTTAAATATCCTTCCAGAGGTGAAATGTGACATGATAACAAGATTTCCAATGTTTCATATTTTTCCAGCAATTATATAACCATGATTCCTAATTTTCAATAAATGAATGAAAATATAATTTTACACATCAAGTACAATATATTGACTTCCTAAAATTCTGGAAAAATTACATTAGCATCAAATTGACATAAAAACACTATTTCCAGAAGATCACAATTTTCCAACCATTTTAAACCCACAATTTCTATTTATCTTTAAAGGGGTGATAAAATGATTTTACACTACAAGTACTGAAATTTGAATTCCTAAGATTCTGGGAAAATTACAGTAGCATCATATTGAAATAAAAACACTATTTCCAGAAGATCACAATTTTCCAACCATTTTAAACCAACAATTTCTATTTATCTCTAAAGGGGTGATTACACTACAAGTACTGCAATTTGAATTCCTAAAATTCTGGGAAAATTACAGTAGCATCATATTGACATAAAAACACTATTTCCAGAAGATCACAATTTTCCAACTATTTTAAACCAACAATTTCTATTTATCTTTAAAGGGGTGATAAAATGACTTTACACTACAAGTACTTAAATTTGACTTCCTAAAATTCGGGGAACATTACAGTAGCATCATATTGACATAAAAACACTATTTCCAGAAGATCACAATTTTACAACCATTTTAAAACCACAATTTCTATTTATCTTTAAAGGGGTGATAAAATGACTTTACACTACAAGTACTGAAATTTGAATTCCTAAGATTCTGGGAAAATTACAGTAGCATCATATTGAAATAAAAACACTATTTCCAGAAGATCACAATTTTCCAACCATTTTAAACCAACAATTTCTATTTATCTCTAAAGGGTGATAAAATGACTTTACACTACAAGTACTTAAATTTGAATTCCTAAAATTCTGGGAAAATTACAGTGGCACTATAATAATATGCAATCACTATTTCCAGAAGATCATAATTTTCCAGTAAGTTTAAACCCACAATTTCTATTTATCATAAAATGGGTGACAAAATGAATAAAGGGTATTTCAACATAAATAATGTCTCTAAAAATTCTATCAAAAATCCCAGAGATTTATAATTGTATTCCTAACTATCTTCCATAGTTTCACAATTATCTCATGCATATAATTCAGTGAAACCCTAGTATTCAGATTTTTGACCAAAGGGTATTTTTGTCATTTACTAAATGTAAAGCCTCTGAAATTTTCTACAAAAATTTTCAGAGGTCTTGCATGCTATATAAATAAATTCTCCAGAGCCTTATAATTTTCTACACGGTGTTTGTCATGAAAATCTCATGAATACTCATATGTGGCTTAATCCACATTAGTTCAAAATGTGGGGTTTTTGCTCCCAAAAACCCCAATATTCTTTAAGGTGGTATATTTTGATATAAGGAAGGTTCCACCAAAGTTACGTTTCAGAGGCTAACTCCTAGCCATTTGGGCTAAATACACAAAATATCATTTTTGCTATTGGCACATCATTGTGCTTTAGGGTAGAGACATGCAAGTGGAAAATACCCTACATGCAGAGATCCATTTGGCCTCAAATTTTAACCATAGTTTACTATTGTTTAAATGAAGGTGACACCCAAGTTTGGGGTCATTTGGAGTTATATAACTCTAAATATTTTATTTATTTAATTTTCTAAGTTTTGAACAAAACTATAGAAAAATTATCTCCTAAAAATCTGATATTTAAACAAAAGCTAGGTATAGGGCTCATGCATGCATGACCAAAATGGCAAGTCCATCAGATCCACCATTTGGGAGATATACACATTTTAATATCTGGATTCTATTTTGACCAGTCTCACTAAAGTGAGTGCTGGGGGTTCTACATTGCTCCAAATGAGCTGATTCAAATTTCTAATTAAAGTAGACATCTAGATCTACAACAGTTATCTCTGGTCACTTTTCATGAAATGGCTTTTAAGGGCCTCAAATAATTTGTACAAAATACTAAAATAAATGTGACAGAATTAATAAAACTATATAACATTCCATTAATAACACTATTCATCATCTTCCTCTTAACAACCCGAAAATGGCAGTTGCAGGGCTGATTTCGACGGCGATTTCCCGGCTACCTGGTCACCCCCTCTGCCGTAAACCACCACCACCTACATCGTGGATGTGGGGGCTATGGATTCCCAGCGAAACCGCCGCCGGAGGCGGCCCGTACGACAATTTTGAGCATGGCCTAAAACACCATTAAATTCCAAAAATTTCCATTTTTCTCACCATGGATCGGGCTCATTTGAGCCTGATGTCTCTCCTAATGGATCTAGGATGCTAGCACAAGGGGAGAGGAGGAGAAACCGGACCTTAATGGAGGTTGGCGGCGGCAATTGCGGCGGGCGGCCATGGCGGTGATCTCCTCCGGCGAGCTTGCTCCCGATCTCATTTCTCCACCAAATGTAATGATCTAACAGTCGATTTCAGCTCTCTTCAAGCTTCTGAAGCTAATGAAAATGAGTAAATGGGGTGAGGAGGGCTGTATGAGGAGTTATCATAGGGGGAATTTCGGCCTCCAACATTGGAAGCTCCTCCTTGGCTCCATGTGTCCCCCATCACAGTAAATCAACTGCTAAAGTTCTGGGGAGATCAGTTGGAAGCTTGGGAAGAGAGGAGAAGAGCCGCTTGGCTTGCATTCCCTCTTTTCCTCACTTTCTCTCTCCTAAAAATTGGGGATTTTACCCTCCTGCCCCCATGCATGTCTCCACCATTCAAAATCAGAGGGCATGGGAGGTCTTTGTGCAGGTGGGCTGCTGGATGGGCTGGGCTTGGGTCTTGACTCAAGTTAATTGAGTTAGCCCACTTGATTTTCATGTTTTAGGCCATTTTTGACCTACGTTGACTATGATTGACTTGGGGGGTTTGACTCAGTCAACTGAGGGGTGGCTTGGTCCAATGTGTTGGTTTTGAACCTAGTGACACCACCCAATGTGGGTTAGGTCATGGTGATGCCCTAATTGGGCCAATTTAGCCAATAAGTGTGATTTTGACCAAAATTGGGGAAAGTTTGACTTTGGTCAATTTGACCAATTTGATGATCACATGATGGGGCTTTTGGGTACTTGAGTTTCTCTTAGGGTTATGAGCCTATTTGCAAGCTCAGTTTGAGTTGGTGAGTTCAATTTGAGGTAATTTGGGCAAGGTTGACTTTTGCATTTTTGGGGTGCTTATAGCAATTTTCCTAAGTTCGGGTTGACCTAGGGTCATACTATGAGCTCTACTCACAACTCCAACCCTACACCTGACCCAAGGGTCTAGAAGGAAATGAGATGTTACAAATCCCAATAAACAAAAAAAAATTCATCCCCGAAATTCAAGTTCGGGTCCACGGGGTTCCTTACTCCTGAAAATGAAAAAGTCTCAAGATTATCTAAAAAGATATCACAAGACTATCTTGTAATTGTTATATTATCTCATCATCAATACTTCAACATATCCATCCTTCATATTATATTCCAAGGTTCCACTTTGGGAAGTAAGTACGATGTCTTCTCAATAATTAATTCCAACAATATTTCCAGATTTTCCTACTGATATAAAAGAAAGTCTATATACAAAATTCTATAACAACCCATCAACAATAATTCATTGTATGAATTCTTCCAATTATGCGTTCAAATTCTACTTCGTGAAGGAAGTATCAAAATGTGTAACCATAAATTCCATCAAAATTTTCAGAAGTTCATATTGTTATCAAAAGTTTCATGCACAAGTTTACATAGCTATTCTGTATCAATAATTCACGATCCGAGTTTCCTAAGTTATAACCTCAAACACTACATTGTGAAGGAAGTACCATATATATGGGTATAAATTCCAGGAAAATTACCTGAGGTGTATAATATTATCACAAAGTTATGTCCAGATTTCTAGAATATTCCTAGTATCAATTATTCCAGGTATGAATATTCTAAGTTATAACTCCAAATATCCAGTCCACGCAGCTTTAAGTTCGTTAGCTTACTTGATTGTGGGATGAAGCAAATCGGAATAATTGAATAATTAATGATTAATGAACTATATTTTCATCAAAAATCCCACAAAGAATCTATAGAGTATAATCTCACTCTGTTAAGCGAGTCTCATAACTTTATGTCTTTTCATAATGTTTTGACCTTAAAAAAATGCTCTTTTAAGTTCTGTGAGATAATTTATATAAACTCCAATTCTCATTAGTTTTCATTTAATTTCATCGTATATGCTCTTGACATTAAAACTATGTTCCCCATTGTTTCAAATATTCTTAATGGTGATTATGCTGACTTTTAACATATGTGTTCCGGTCCTTGATGCTATCTGGGTGAAGAATCATACATGATGTACACGCCTTCAATATATTGTTCGTCAATTTCAAATTCTCTGGGTTATTATACCTTTGATATCATGTCACAACAATTTAATCTTGGTCGTTCAACATCCTGAAGTCCTTATCTGTCTTTTATATGAAGTCTGCAATTACTCTACCTAATTCAATCTACAAGTTTCCAATATAATGAATCGCTCAAATTGAAATGGTTTGGCTTTTGATTGAGGAAGCCAACTATGAACCACCTCCTAATGCCCAAAAGATGCAAAAATCCTTGTTATAACTCTAACTTACAGGGACCTGGTTCTAGTCCACATATTCCAAAAGGTGATTTGCTTGTCCCAAGCAACTAGCTTGACCATCCTATGTTTCTAACCAATCGACTAAATTCAGATTTTCATCTGACCTGGGCCCGCACTAAGTCTATAGTTCATGTCGGGTCTCTCTTGCGTTCTTCATGAATTTGTTAATTCAATTCCTTAACCGGTAATATACTTACCAATGGTGCATTACGATATTAGAGTTAAGTTGGTGAAGTATCTAGGGGTATATTTTGTTGAGGCAATAAATATCGCAACAAGGGGTGAATAATCAATCAAGGCTCTGTGCTCTTATTTCGATTGCAAGTTTATAACGGTCTCATCGTAGTATTGATAATTCACATTTCTTAAGATAAAGGAGTTCTTCAATGGTCTCGACTTTTAGGAAGGGATGGTTATCAGACCAATTATGCATACTTCAGAATCTCTTCTTAAGCCGAGTAACGTTTGAATACTTCAAGATTGTTTACATTTTTGACGAACAATTCCAAAAGTAAGGTCTAAGGAACTCGAATTGGTACCTAATCTGGCCCCAATAAACAAAAGGGTTAGCCAACATACATTTTGGGCTAAGTTTCTTTGGTTTCTTTATGATATATTCGTCCCAGACACGTAATCAATCCTTAGGGCGCACAACTCTAGACTTGGAGTTCCAATCTGAGACCTATTGATATTCTACCTACTTTAGGCCCCCAAAGTTACCAATTACCACCACCTTCTTAATCTTTGGGCAATCTACAAACGGGTCGTTTTATGAACTCGAATCCTTATCCGACCTCCGATATTTGTCACGATGATCATTTCGGTGCAACCTAGTTGTTGGTTTAGATATTAAGTTTACGAGTCTCCTATTATCCACTAATAGTTTTTGTGCACTGGATCTCTTAAGGCGGTCCTATCCTTTGGGTGAGAAGTGATAATATCACTTAGTAGGAGAATTAGGGACATCAAATTTTAAGCCTTAAGCAATTATTTCCCCATAAGGTTCTCCTCCTAGTCACTTTGGGTGTCATCATGCCTTAATCGGTTTATACCCGAGGTCGGTTTGGATTAGTGTACGCTACAAAATCGTCTTGGTGCGTCAAACTAGAAAGATGTCCTAGCTGGGTTGGCCTAACTTATTGATTAATGGACTATTTTGTGTGATTTTTACACATGGGCACACCACTGCTTCCGCTGCTAGTTTGTCCTCAAACTAACTCGAGCGGGGGTGTCCCAGTTTTTGTGGACTTCTTTCTCGTTGGATCGTTTGTGCTCTGATACCAGTTGTAAGATCCCTCTCCCGCACCAGGAGAGTTCCCGGATCTTATGCCCAGAACCGCCGCCTTACGGTGACGCTAACACACGAGTTAGTCGTTTCCGCAAGACGTCGATCCTGCCGGCAAGAACAGACAACTAGGCCAACAAGAATAAGAAGAAGATAAGTAAACAAGTCCACAATCACACGCATTTGTATATATACATCCAAATGTAAATTGTCCATCAATGAGTACAATAAATGAAAGAGTAAAAGGGCTTATGCCCGGTACATATCCAAAGTAGAACAAAATCTCACTCTCTCACTCTCCATCTATGTGAAAGCTAAACAAACTCTCAAATCTTCAAACACCTGTCTTGTGACAGAAGTACTGCGCGACTTCTGCTCTCCAGATCCTGCCATCATGTCCTGACTGGTCGTGCGGCTGCTCCAGCTCCTCAAACTCCTACGGTCACAACCGACCGTTAGTCATAAAGACTAAGTCGATTTTGTCCCCGCCTCCCCCCGCGACTCCTAGGCACCGAGCGGGAGGAAGAAGCGGAGGATAACAAAGTGGAGTAAACAAAAGCAGGTGACAGGGAAAACTAAGCTAGCAGTGTATATATAGGCAAGCACTACTCTAGCAGTATAAACAAGTAAGAGAGCAGTAAAGAGCAGTAAAAGAAGTAGATGGTAAAGCAATGCGCGCAAGTACAACAAGTAAACAAATAATTCTACACTACCATCACATGAGTACCTTAACTTATATGAATGCCCATACAAACTTATAAGTTAAGGTTTCCGGAAATATAACTTATCATATAAAAGAGCCCATACTAATTTATATGATAAGGGTCTGCAATTATGTTCTAGGTTTACGTATGATATGCATGCTATGATATGATTCATATAAGTGCAACTCACCCACACGACTCTGTGATCACAGACCTTTAGTTCCCACTTTTCGGAGTTAGCTAAACTCTCTGGTATCGCCGTTGTGGCTACGGCAGCGGTGGAGCGGGCGTCTCTACCCCTAGGCGGGTATACACACTACCAGGCCTAGACCTCCCATACGCCTCTGTACACGTCCTAGGTGCACTCTAGAGTCTTGCGTACTCTTTGCTGGAACCTACCAGTCTTAAAGGCCGGGTGTGCGTCCTGTTGGGGATCGTCCTCCAGACCGCAGTATAAACAACCTACTGGCCCCTCAACCTCACACCCGCCTAAGTCAACGTACTGCCGTCGGTGTGAAGACCGGCCCGTACCGAAGACCCGCCACTAAATGTTTTTATGCACATGCAATTTGTCATCACCCGAGCCTCCAGCTCGCAGGACTAACCCGTCCTGAATAAAACTATCACCCGAGCCTCCAGCTCGCAGGACAATCCCGTCCTGATATACAATCTCTCATCCCCAACTCAGGATGTGGTCTACCATGTCATTTAACCACCTAATTAGACTACTCTAGTCTAGTTATTGTTATACTTGGAAGTTTAGGGTGAATCCTGGACTTCCCGAGGGCTACCCGGTGAAGGGTTCGCAAGGTACTAAGGTATGTGATGGGATGATACCCAACCCCTTTCCATGACAATTAATATTGTTGGTGACTATCCTAACCTAAAGTTCCATCCTCTTATTACTCTTTATGATTTAGGTGTTTTCATTATTTATGTTTCTCCCATTTCTAAGCAACCATTCTCTTGAATGGTGCTCAACTCTCAAGAATCTTCATCTTCTAAGTGGTCTATACTCATCTCTTGTTATAATCCAATTCTCACTGATTTCCTATGTGATTTTATTGACCTAATCATCATAATGAGTTTTCACTATCCGCAGACCACGACAAATAACTAACTTAGATTCCTATGATGGAACCTTGGTCAAATTGCTTCCAAATGACTTCCAATTTTTATCATAGATTCATAATAGATGTAATAAGGAATGGTCAGAAAATAAGCATGTTTCATATAATTTTGACCTCTATAAAAATTCATTAATTAATAATCTGAATCTCAAATATGAAGGAGGTATCATGCTAGTGAATTCAAACTTGTTAAATATCTTTCCAGAGGTGAAATGTGACATGATAATAAGATTTCCAATGTTTCATATTTTTCCAGCAATTATATAACCATGATTCCTAATTTTCAATAAATGAATGAAAATATAATTGTACACATCAAGTACAATATTTTGAATTCCTAAAATTCTGTAAAAATTACAGTTGCATCAAATTTACATAAAAACACTATTTCCAAAAGATCACAATTTTCCAACCATTGTAAACCCATAATTTCTATTTATCTTTAAAGGGGTGATAAAATAACTTTACACTACAAGTACTGAATTTGAATTCCTAAAATTCTGGGAAAATTACAGTAGCATCATATTGACATAAAAACACTATTTCCAGAAGATCACAATTTTCCAACCATTTTAAACCCACAATTTCTATTTATCTCTAAAGGGGTGATAAAATGACTTTACACTACAAGTACTTAAATTTGAATTCCTAAAATTCTGGGAAAATTACAGTGGCACTATAATAATATGAAATCACTATTTCCAGAAGATCATAATTTTCCAGTAAGTTTAAACCCACAATTTCTATTTATCATAAAAGGGGTGACAAAATGAATAAAGGGTATTTCAACATGAATAATGTCTCTAAAAATTCTATCAAAAATCCCAGAGATTTATAATTGTATTCCTAACTATCTTCCATAGTTTCACAATTATCTCATGCATATAATTCAGTGAAACCCTAGTATTCAGATTTTTGACCAAAGGGTATTTTTGTCATTTACTAAATGTAAAGCCTCTGAAATTTTCTACAAAAATTTTTAGAGGTCTTGCATGCTATATAAATAAATTCTCTAGAGCCTTATAATTTTCTACATGGTGTTTGTCATGAAAATCTCATGAATACTCATATGTGGCTTAATCCACATTAGTTCAAAATGTGGGGTTTTTTCTCCCAAAAACCCCAATATTCTTTAAGGTGGTATATTTTGATATAAGGAAGGTTCCACCAAAGTTACGTTTCAGAGGCTAACTCCTAGCCATTTGGGCTAAATACACAAAATATCATTTTTGCTATTGGCACATCATTGTGCTTTAGGGTAGAGACATGCAAGTGGAAAATACCCTACATGCAGAGATCCATTTGGCCTCAAATTTTAACCATAGTTTACTATTGTTTAAATGAAGGTGACACCCAAGTTTGGGGTCATTTGGAGTTATATAACTCTAAATATTTTATTTATTTAATTTTTTAAGTTTTGAACAAAACTATAGAAAAATTATCTCCTAAAAATCTGATATTTAAACATAAGCTAGGTATAGGGCTCATGCATGCATGACCAAAATGGCAAGTCCATCAGATCTACCATTTGGGAGATATACACATTTTAATATCTGGATTCTATTTTGACCAGTCTCACTAAAGTGAGTGCTGGGGGTTCTACAGTGCTCCAAATGAGCTGATTCAAATTTCTAATTAAAGTAGACATCTAGATCTACAACAGTTATCTCTGGTCACTTTTCATGAAATGGCTTCTAAGGGCCTCAAATAATTTGTACAAAATACTAAAATAAATGTGACAGAATTAATAAAACTATATAACATTCCATTAATAACACTATTCATCATCTTCCTCTTAACAACCCGAAAATGGCAGTTGCAGGGCTGATTTCGACGGCAATTTCCCAGCTACCTGGTCACCCCCTCTGCCGTAAACCACCACCACCTCCATCGTGGATGTGCGGGCTATGGATTCCCGGCGAAACCGCCGCCGGAGGCGGCCCGTACGACAATTTTGAGCATGGCCTAAAACACCATTAAATTCCAAAAATTTCCATTTTTCTCACCATGGATCGGGCTCATTTGAGCCCGATGTCTCTCCTAATGGATCTAGGATGCTAGCACAAGGGGAGAGGAGGAGAAATCGGACCTTAATGGAGGTTGGCGGCGGCAATTGCGGCGGGCGGCCATGGCGGTGATCTCCTCCGGCGAGCTTGCTCCCGATCTCATTTCTCCACCAAATGTAATGATCTAACAGTCGATTTCAGCTCTCTTCAAGCTTCTGAAGCTAATGAAAATGAGTAAATGGGGTGAGGAGGGCTGTATGAGGAGTTATCATAGGGGGAATTTCGGCCTCCAACATTGGAAGCTCCTCCTTGGCTCCATGTGTCCCCCATCCCAGTAAATCAGCTGCTAAAGTTCTGGGGAGATCAGTTGGAAGCTTGGGAAGAGAGGAGAAGAGCCACTTGTCTTGCATTCCCTCTTTTCCTCACTTTCTCTCTCCTAAAAATTGGGGATTTTACCCTCCTGCCCCCATGCATGTCTCCGCCATTCAAAATCAGAGGGCATGGGAGGTCTTTGTGCAGGTGGGCTGCTGGATGGGCTGGGCTTGGGTCTTGACTCAAGTTAATTGAGTTAGCCCACTTGATTTTCATGTTTTAGGCCATTTTTGACCTACGTTGACTATGATTGACTTGGGGGGTTTGACTCAGTCAACTGAGGGGTGGCTTGGTCCAATGTGTTGGTTTTGAACCTAGTGACACCACCCAATGTGGGTTAGGTCATGGTGATGCCCTAATTGGGCCAATTTAGCCAATAAGTGTGATTTTGACCAAAATTGGGGAAAGTTTGACTTTGGTCAATTTGACCAATTTGATGATCACATGATGGGGCTTTTGGGTACTTGAGTTTCTCTTAGGGTTATGAGCCTATTTGCAAGCTCGGTTTGAGTTGGTGAGTTCAATTTGAGGTAATTTGGGCAAGGTTGACTTTTGCATTTTTGGGGTGCTTATAGCAATTTTCCTAAGTTCGGGTTGACCTAGGGTCATACTATGAGCTCTACTCACAACTCCAACCCTACACCTGACCCAAGGGGTCTAGAAGGAAATGAGATGTTACAAATCCCAATAAACAAAAAAAAATTCGTCCCCGAAATTCAAGTTCGGATCCACGGGGTTCCTTGCTCCTGAAAATGAAAAAGTCTCAAGATTATCTAAAAAGATATCACAAGACTATCTTGTAATTGTTATATTATCTCATCATCAATACTTCAACATATCCATCCTTCATATTATATTCCAAGGTTCCACTTTGGGAAGTAAGTACGATGTCTTCTCAATAATTAATTCCAACAATATTTCAGATTTTCCTACTGATATAAAAGAAAGTCTATATACAAAATTCTATAACAACCAATCAACAATAATTCATTGTATGAATTCTTCCAATTATGCGTTCAGATTCTACTTCGTGAAGGAAGTATCAAAATGTGTAACCATAAATTCCATCAAAATTTTCAGAAGTTCATATTGTTATCAAAAGTTCATGCACAAGTTTACATAGCTATTCTGTATCAATAATTTACGATCCGAGTTTCCTAAGTTATAACCTCAAACACTACATTGTGAAGGAAGTACCATATATATGAGTATAAATTCCAGGAAAATTACCTGAGGTGTATAATATTATCACAAAGTTATGTCCAGATTTCTAGAATATTCCTAGTATCAATTATTCCAGGTATGAATATTCTAAGTTATAACTCCAAATATCCAGTCCACGCAGCTTTAAGTTCGTTAGCTTACTTGATTGTGGGATGAAGCAAATCGGGATAATTGAATAATTAATGATTAATGAACTATATTTTCATCAAAAATCCCACAAAGAATCTATAGAGTATAATCTCACTCTGTTAAGCGAGTCTCATAACTTTATGTCTTTTCATAATGTTTTGAACTTAAAAAAATGCTCTTTTAAAGTCTGTGAGATAATTTATATAAACTCCAATTCTCATTAGTTTTCATTTAATTTCATCGTATATGCTCTTGACATTAAAACTATGTTCCCCATTGTTTCAAATATTCTTAATGGTGATTATGCTGACTTTTAACATATGTGTTCTGGTCCTTGATGCTATCTGGGTGAAGAATCATACATGATGTACACGCCTTTGATATATTGTTCGTCAATTTCAAATTCTCTGGGTTATTATACCTTTGATATCATGTCACAGCAATTTAATCTTGGTCGTTCAACATCCTGAAGTCCTTATCTGTCTTTTATATGAAGTCTGCAATTACTCTACCTAATTCAATCTACAAGTTTCCAATATAATGAATCGCTCAAATTGAAATGGTTTGGCTTTTGATTGAGGAAGCCAACTATGAACCACCTCCTAATGCCCAAAAGATGCAAAAATCCTTGTTATAACTCTAACTTACAGGGACCTGGTTCTAGTCCACATATTCCAAAATGTGATTTGCTTGTCCCAAGCAACTAGCTTGACCATCCTATGTTTCTAACCAATCGACTAAATTCAGATTTTTATCTGACCTGGGCCCGCACTAAGTCTATAGTTGGTCGGGTCTCTCTTGCGTTCTTCATGAATTTGTTAATTCAATTCCTTAACCGGCAATATACTTACCAATGGTGCATTACGATATTAGAGTTAAGTTGGTGAAGTATCTAGGGGTATATTTTGTTGAGGCAATAAATATCGCAACATGGGGTGAATAATCAATCAAGGCTCTGTGCTCTTATTTCGATTGCAAGTTTATAACGGTCTCATCGTAGTATTGATAATTCACATTTCTTAAGATAAAGGAGTTCTTCAATGGTCTCGACTTTTAGGAAGGGATGGTTATCAGACCAATTATGCATACTTCAGAATCTCTTCTTAAGCCGAGTAACGTTTGAATACTTCAAGATTGTTTACATTTTTGACGAACAATTCCAAAAGTAAGGTCTAAGGAACTCGAATTGGTACCTAATCTGGCCCCAATAAACAAAAGGGTTAGCCACCATACATTTTGGGCTAAGTTTCTTTGGTTTCTTTATGATATATTCGTCCCAGACACGTAATCAATCCTTAGGGCGCACAACTCTAGACTTGGAGTTCCAATCTGAGACCTATTGATATTCTACCTACTTTAGGCCCCCAAAGTTACCAATTACCACCACCTTCTTAATCTTTGGGCAATCTACAAACGGGCCGTTTTATGAACTCGAATCCTTATCCGACCTCCGATATTTGTCACGATGATCATTTCGGTGCAACCTAGTTGTTGGTTTAGATATTAAGTTTACGAGTCTCCTACTATCCACTAATGGTTTTTGTGCACTGGATCTCTTAAGGCGGTCCTATCCTTTGGGTGAGAAGTGATAATATCACTTAGTTGGAGAATTAGGGACATCAAATTTTAAGCCTTAAGCAATTATTTCCCCATAAGGTTCTCCTCCTAGTCACTTTGGGTGTCATCATGCCTTAATCGGTTTATACCCGAGGTCGGTTTGGATTAGTGTACGCTACAAAATCGTCTTGGTGCGTCAAACTAGAAAGATGTCCTAGCTGGGTTGGCCTAACTTATTGATTAATGGACTATTTTGTGTGATTTTTACACATGGGCACACCACTGCTTCCGCTGCTAGTTTGTCCTCAAACTAACTCGAGTGGGGGTGTCCCAGTTTTTGTGGACTTCTTTCTCGTTGGATCGTTTGTGCTCTGATACCAGTTGTAAGATCCCTCTCCCGCACCAGGAGAGTTCCCGGATCTTATGCCCAGAACCGCCGCCTTACGGTGACGCTAACACACGAGTTAGTCATTTCCGCAAGACGTCGATCCTGCCGGCAAAAACAGTCAACTAGGCCAACAAGAATAAGAAGAAGATAAGTAAACAAGTCCACAATCACACGCATTTGTATATATACATCCAAATGTAAATTATCCATCAATGAGTACAATAAATGAAAGAGTAAAAGGGCTTATGCCCGGTACATATCCAAAGTAGAACAAAATCTCACTCTCTCACTCTCCATCTATGTGAAAGCTAAACAAACTCTCAAATCTTCAAACACCTATCTTGTGACAGAAGTACTGCGCGACTTCTGCTCTTCAGATCCTGCCATCATGTCCTGACTGGTCGTGCGGCTGCTCCAGCTCCTCAAACTCCTACGGTCACAACCGACCGTTAGTCATAAAGACTAAGTCGATTTTGTCCCCGCCTCCCCCCGCGACTCCTAGGCACCGAGCGGGAGGAAGAAGCGGAGGATAACAAAGTGGAGTAAACAAAAGCAGGTGACAGGGAAAACTAAGCTAGCAGTGTATATATAGGCAAGCACTACTCTAGCAGTATAAACAAGTAAGAGAGCAGTAAAGAGCAGTAAAAGAAGTAGATGGTAAAGCAATGCGCGCAAGTATAACAAGTAAACAAATAATTCTACACTACCATCACATGAGTACCTTAACTTATATGAATGCCCATACAAACTTATAAGTTAAGGTTTCCGGAAATATAACTTATCATATAAAAGAGCCCATACTAATTTATATGATAAGGGTCTGCAATTATGTTCTAGGTTTACGTATGATATGATATGCATGCTATGATATGATTCGTACAAGTGCAACTCACCCACACGACTCTGTGATCACAGACCTTTAGTTCCCACTTTTCGGAGTTAGCTAAACTCTCTGGTACCGCCGTTGTGGCTACGGCAGCGGTGGAGCGGGCGTCTCTACCCCTAGGCGGGTATACACACTACTAGGCCTAAACCTCCCATACGCCTCTGTACACGTCCTAGGTGCACTCTAGAGTCTTGCGTACTCTTTGCTGGAACCTACCAGTCTTAAAGGCCGGGTGTGCGTCCTGTTGGGGATCGTCCTCCAGACCGCAGTATAAACAACCTACTGGCCCCTCAACCTCACACCCGCCTAAGTCAACGTACTGCCGTCGGTGTGACGACCGGCCCGTACCGAAGACCCGCCACTAAATGTTTTTATGCACATGCAATTTGTCATCACCCGAGCCTCCAGCTCGCAGGACTAACCCGTCCTGAATAAAACTATCACCCGAGCCTCCAGCTCGCAGGACAATCCCGTCCTGATATACAATCTCTCATCCCCAACTCAGGATGTGGTCTACCATGTCATTTAACCACCTAATTAGACTACTCTAGTCTAGTTATTGTTATACTTGGAAGTTTAGGGTGAATCCTGGACTTCCCGAGGGCTACCTGATGAAGGGTTCGCAAGGTACTAGGGTATGTGATGGGATGATGCCCAACCCCTTTCCATGACAATTAATATTGTTGGTGACTATCCTAACCTAAAGTTCCATCCTCTTATTACTCTTTATGATTTAGGTGTTTTCATTATTTATGTTTCTCCCATTTCTAAGCAACCATTCTCTTGAATGGTGCTCAACTCTCAAGAATCTTCATCTTCTAAGTGGTCTATACTCATCTCTTGTAATAATCCAATTCTCACTGATTTCCTATGTGATTTTAACCTCTATAAAAATTCATTAATTAATAATCTGAATCTCAAATATGAAGGAGGTATCATGCTAGTGAATTCAAACTTATTAAATATCTTTCCAGAGGTGAAATGTGACATGATAACAAGATTTCCAATGTTTCATATTTTTCCAGCAATTATATAACCATGATTCCTAATTTTCAATAAATGAATGAAAATATAATTGTACACATCAAGTACAATATTTTGAATTCCTAAAATTCTGGAAAAATTACAGTTGCATCAAATTGACATAAAAACACTATTTCCAGAAGATCACAATTTTCCAACCATTGTAAACCCACAATTTCTATTTATCTTTAAAGGGGTGATAAAATAACTTTACACTACAAGTACTGAATTTGAATTCCTAAAATTCTGGGAAAATTACAGTAGCATCATATTGACATAAAAACACAATTTCCAGAAGATCACAATTTTCCAACCATTTTAAACCCACAATTTCTATTTATCGTTAAAGGGGTGATAAAATGACTTTACACTACAAGTACTAAAATTTGAATTCCTAAAATTCTGGGAAAATTACAGTAGCATCATATTGACATAAAAACACTATTTCCAGAAGATCACAATTTTCCAACCATTTTAAACCCACAATTTCTATTTATCTTTAAATGGGTGATAAAATGACTTTACACTACAAGTACTGAAATTTGAATTCCTAAAATTCTAGGAAAATTACAGTGGCACTATAATGATATGAAATCACTATTTCCATAAGATCATAATTTTCCAGTAAGTTTAAACCCACAATTTCTATTTATCATAAAAGGGGTGACAAAATGAATAAAGGGTATTTCAACATGAATAATGTCTTTAAAAATTCTATCAAAAATCCCAGAGATTTATAATTGTATTCCTAACTATATTCCATAGTTTCACAATTATCTCATGCATATAATTCAGTGAAACCCTAGTATTCAGATTTTTGACCAAAGGGTATTTTTGTCATTTACTAAATGTAAAGCCTCTGAAATTTTCTACAAAAATTTTCAGAGGTCTTGCATGCTATATAAATAAATTCTCCAGAGCCTTATAATTTTCTACACGGTGTTTGTCATGAAAATCTCATGAATACTCATATGTGGCTTAATCCACATTAGTTCAAAATGTTGGGTTTTTGCTCCCAAAACCCCCAATATTCTTTAAGGTGGTATGTTTTGATATAAGGAAGGTTCCACCAAAGTTTCAGAGGCTAACTCCTAGCCATTTGGGCTAAATACACAAAATATCATTTTTGCTATTGGCACATCATTGTGCTTTAGGGTAGAGACATGCAAGTGGAAAATACCCTACATGCAGAGATCCATTTGACCTCAAATTTTAACCATAGTTTACTATTGTCTAAATGAAGGTGACACCCAAGTTTGGGGTCATTTGGAGTTATATAACTCTAAATATTTTATTTATTTAATTTTCTAAGTTTTGAACAAAACTATAGAAAAATTATCTCCTAAAAATCTGATATTTAAACCTAAGCTAGGTATAGGGCTCATGCATGCATGGCCAAAATGGCAAGTCCATCAGATCTACCATTTGGGAGATATACACATTTTAATATCTGGATTCTATTTTGACCAGTCTCACTAAAGTGAGTGCTGGGGGTTCTACAGTGCTCCAAATGAGCTGATTCAATTTTCTAATTAAAGTATACATCTAGATCTACAACAGTTATCTCTGGTCACTTTTCATGAAATGACTTCTAAGGGCCTCAAATAATTTGTACAAGATACTGAAATAAATGTGACAGAATTAATAAAACTATATAACATTCCATTAATAACACTATTCATCATCTTCCTCTTAACAACCCGAAAATGGCAGTTGCAGGGCTGATTTCGACGGCGATTTCCCGGCTACCTGGTCACCCCCTCTGCCGTAAACCACCACCACCTCCATCGTGGATGTGGGGGCTATGGATTCCCGGCGAAACCGCCGCCGGAGGCGGCCCGTACGACAATTTTTTGCATGGCCTAAAACACCATTAAATTCCGAAAATTTCCATTTTTCTCACCATGGATCGGGCTCATTTGAGCCCGATATCTCTCCTAATGGATCTAGGATGCTAGCACAAGGGGAGAGGAGGAGAAACCGGACCTTAATGGAGGTTGGCGGCGGCAATTGCGGCGGGTGGCCATGGCGGTGATCTCCTCCGGCGAGCTTGCTCCTGATCTCATTTCTCCACCAAATGTAATGATCTAACAGTCGATTTCAGCTCTCTTCAAGCTTCTGAAGCTAATGAAAATGAGTAAATGGGGGTGAGGAGGGCTGTATGAGGAGTTATCATAGGGGGAATTTCGGCCTCCAACATTGGAAGCTCCTCTTTGGCTCCATGTGTCCCCCATCCCAGTAAATCAGCTGCTAAAGTTCTGGGGAGATCAGTTGGAAGCTTGGGAAGAGAGGAGAAGAGCCACTTGGCTTGCATTCCCTCTTTTCCTCACTTTCTCTTTCTTAAAAATTGGGGATTTTACCCTCCTGCCCCCATGCATGTCTCCACCATTCAAAATCAGAGGGCATGGGAGGTCTTTGTGCATGTGGGCTGCTGGATGGGCTGGGCTTGGGTCTTGACTCAAGTTAATTGAGTTAGCCCACTTGATTTTCATGTTGTAGGCCATTTTTGACCTACGTTGACTATGATTGACTTGGGGGGTTTGACTCAGTCAACTGAGGGGTGGCTTGGTCCAATGTGTTGGTTTTGAACCTAGTGACACCACCCAATGTGGGTTAGGTCATGGTGATGCCCTAATTGGGCCAATTTAGCCAATAAGTGTGATTTTGACCAAAATTGGGGAAAGTTTGACTTTGGTCAATTTGACTAATTTGATGATCACATGATGGGGCTTTTGGGTACTTGAGTTTCTCTTAGTGTTATGAGCCTATTTGCAAGCTCAGTTTGAGTTGGTGAGTTCAATTTGAGGTAATTTGGGCAATGTTGACTTTTGCATTTTTGGGGTGCTTATAACAATTTTCCTAAGTTCGGGTTGACCTAGGGTCATACTATGAGCTCTACTCACAACTCCAACCCTACACCTGACCCAAGGGGTCTAGAAGGAAATGAGATGTTACAAATCCCAATAAAAAAAAAAATTTCGTCCCCGAAATTCAAGTTCGGGTCCACGGGGTTCCTTGCCATCGCCGCCATCGCCGACGACGTCGCGGACGCCGCCATCGCCGCCATCGCCGACGACGTCGCGATTGTCGCCATCGGCGCCATCGCCGTCATCGCCGCCATCGCCACCATCGCCGCCAACGCCGCCATCGCCGCCATCACCGACATCGCCGCCATCGCCGACGAAGTCGCGATCGTCGCCATCGCTGCCGTCGCCATCGCCGCCGTCGCCATCGCCGTAGCAAATACCCATGAATAGCTTTAGGCTAGTTGTAATTTAAAAACACATCGGACTCGGAGAAACGAGTAAACTCCTTGAGAACACGGTTGCATGGAAAGAAAAAACACATAAGATTAAACTACCTGAAGTTTTAAAAGGAAAATGATATATTTTTTTTTAAAACTATGGCCTGCATATAGCTAAAACTGACCTGCATTTAACATTGCTCTTTTTATAAAATTGTGGCCTGCATATAGCCAAAACTGGCCTGCGTTTAACATGACTCTAACAATATTGCTCTAAATTTATATGTGTACACTATACAAAGAGAATATAAACTAAACTCCGCTGCATTATTTAAAAAAACAAAAACAAAAACATTATCAAGTTAAACGTGTAAAAGAACAAACAAACTGATCCTCACGCTCTCCATCCCGCGCTCGGGGGCTTCGCCACTCCACTCCATTACTCATGGCTTTAAGACCAGCAGTGGGGCAGTTACTGTCGTCATCTCCTTGACTCCCGTCTCTCGCTTCTATTCTCAAATGTACTACGGAGACGCGCCGGCGAGGGTAGGCGGCGGCGGAGACGGATCGCCTACCTGGGGATCCTACGATCCACCCGCAGCTGGCTGCGCCTTCCCGGCAGAAACGCTCTCCTCGTCATTTTCTTCGTACGGAGTTCCTGCGCATCACATCCTGTCGCCGTCCTGCACCGGATTGGGAGACATCACCGTGGTCCCCGGCGGGGACCACCCGATCGGCCATCAATACGGCTACGGGCAGCATCACCAGCCGCGGCCGCATCCATATCTTACCTGCCTCAAACTAGGAAAGAGGCAGTACTACGGAGGCTCCGCCTCTTTGGACGGATCACCGCCGGTGGCGAAGCGGCCGGCGGTGCCCAAGTGCCTGGTCGAAGGTTGCAACAAGGCGCTGGTGGACGCCAAGGACTACCACAAGCGGCACAAGGTCTGCGCGATGCACGCCAAGGCCCCATCCGTCATCGTCCTCGGCGCTGAGCAGCGATTCTGCCAGCAGTGTAGCAGGTATTCCAGTTCTTCCCGTTTGCTCGGATTTTGTGTTGGGGAGGTCTGCGATTTCCAATTTTGGTGGTGTTAAAACTTGTTTGGGGGTTTAGGTTTCAGCCGATTTCAGAGTTCGATGCCGCCAAGAGGAGCTGCCGGAGGAGGCTCGCCGGCCATAATCAGCGGAGGAGGAAGACCAGCAACGAGCCCATCACGAGGAACCCTTCCCTAGGTGGTCGGTCGCCTCCTCCATCTCCATCCACTTTTCTGTTTTATTTTATTAATTAAAAACGCTAATCATTACTTTTTTTCGGTAATGGCTTTTTCTGTAGCCGCCTTTTCACTGTAGATGCGTGTTTGGTGGAGGTTTAGTTAATCTAATAATTAATTAATTAATTAATTAATTAATTAATTAATTAATTGGGGGAAAAGCAGGTCGGGTGACAGGAGACCGGAAAAGGAGAGTTCCGTGAAGAGGTTTCTTGACGGAGAGTTACAAAGAATGAAGTAGTTGGCGGGGGTTGTTTCGGTTTGGGGTTAGCGTGTTAGGGTTTTGGACGGAAAGTAAACGGCCGTCTTAATCGCCGCCGTTAACTTTGTTGTGAGCACTGGTGACACGGCGAGGCCCATCGGATTCTCTCTCTTGTCTCTAGGACGAGGCCAGATGAGGGACAGCCATAACCTTTCTAATCATTCCATGCAGTATGATTTGAGCGCCCATCTTGATGTCAGTAATCTGTGGCCCAGATGAATCCTGGAGCACAAATATATAAAAAAATGCACTGTATTCTCTGTGCAGTTGTCTTATACATGCAAAGTTTCTAGGTAAGGGATCGGACCGTGCGGGACAAGTGGCCCACATGTATGGATGTATGACAGCTTTTTTACTGTTCACACACCCAAGATGTCCCGCCTTAATTTCTGGGTCCGGGACTCGGACCCGGACCCAAAAATCTCGCCTTATAGATAGAGCAATGTTACATGCACATTATGTTTGGCTACATGCATATCGTTGATATGTGTACTGCAAATTTTTTTATCTGTGGCCTAAATTTATATGTGCACACCAAATTGAAAACTTGATATTATGGATATGTAGTTTGAAATCAAGTTCTTCCTCGTTTTCACACTCCAAACCAACAAAATTTCGAAGTAAAAACAATAACACATCAAAACTCTCTGAGATTATCCAATGTAGTTGCACCAAAATTTCTAAAAATGGAAAGTTCTCATTTACTTGCAAACCATCGCCGTCGAGCTGCTGTACAGCTAAAATCTGCAACACAACAACAAATCAATTCATTAAACAAACAACAATCCAGTTTTAGTTCGGGCCTGCGCTTATTTTTGTAGTAGGGGAGAAATTGAGTTTTAGTGTGTTTGAGTATTTTTTAGGTGTGCAGATAGCCAAACATGATGTGCACGTAACATTTCTATATAAATATTACACCTTTAAGCTAATTTTGATATCAACCATGGTGATGCAAGAGTAGACTTTAAATGAAGGTCGTCCTAAAATGCAACTAAATAAAATGCGACGCGGCTAACAATGATTGTTAACATGAATGCATGTGTTTATCAGTTCGACTAAAATGACAAAAGTAATAAGTTAAAACAAAGCAAAAGCATAAGTAAAGTAGTTCACAAATATTGATTAAAGAAAACAAGTTCCATTCAACAAACAACTGAGTCACAATTACTTTCAAACACGCGCCGAATAGGCCCTGCAAATCACGTGATTTCACAATACTAAAAGCAAATGTAAGATAACATCCAACAGAACATACGTCCAAATACACAATAATAGAAAACAATAATTCCAAGTAACGACTTGCGCATGCTAGTGGCGGAGGAATCAGGCAAGGAAATCAAGGGAGGTCGGCTCTCTCTAGGGCTGCAGGCGGCCGAGCAGTAGTGAGGTGGGGCTCGGGTAGGGGATTTGGCGTACTCGGCAATGGAGGTTGACGGGGAGGAAGGATTGCGGACTGTGAGGGATCTACAGGAACAGGGGATTAGCGGGTTGTGGAGGCTGACGGGAAGAGCGGTGCTGCGGCTGTAGGTGATCGGCATGAATGGGCGGGAGTGAATGCTGCGGGTGTGGAGATCAACGGGAATGGACGTGAGTGAAAGCTGCGGTTGTGGAGATCAACGAGTTGAATAGACAGATATGCAAGTTGTGACTGTGGAGGTCGACGAGATTAGACGGGAATGAAAACTGTGGTTGTGGAGATCAACGGAAGAGAAGGAGGTTGTGGATCGCGGGGTCGGTGGGAAGGAAGACTATGGGAACTTACAGGGGAGATTTGCGGGTAGTGAGGATCGACGGGAGAAGTCGGGATCGAAGCTTGGAGTTCACCAAGATGCCGCTCGACGTCGCACCGCGGGAGAGTGACCGACGGTTTTTCAAACCTAAAACCACGATACCTGTTACCTCCCCTTGCATGCATATAAATACTAAAACTGGATTAGGGCACCCGAATCGGACGATCATAACGTCTGAGCCGATCGGGTGTCAAATACAACTTGAAATAAACAAAATAATATATAAAATCGGCTCGGAACGACCGTCTGGACGCATCCGTAGACTCGAAACGCCCGAACGGGTAGCGATTCACCGCCTTCTGCGGGAATATACGCGTGTGGGTCGACGATCTTCGTCAACTTCCCCCGGCTTAAAAGAACTCATTTCCGGTGAGTGAAGACGATCGTACTCTTGACGTAGCCTAGGGGCGAGTCGCTGGAGCTCCTCGGGAGAAATCCAAGTGTCATTCAAGTCGGTCGGCTGCTCCAACGGACAAAATATCTTAATATATTCCGCCCGTCTGCTGTGGTGAAGTCATGGCCAATGATCTGAAATGTATCTCCGGCGGGCACAGGTAACTATGGATGAAATATGTCTTCGTCTGAACGCTGAGCTGGTGGAACCGTCGGTGGCACAAGGTGGCTCTCAAGGTGAGACTCAATCTGCTGGGGCTGAGGCGAAGTGGCAGGAACTGAAGGAGGTTGTGGCTTAAAGGGTGGTGTGGAAACGGGTTCCACATACACGCGTTCATCGTAGTAAGGAATCAAGTCCTCTATATTGAATACTCGGCATATTCCCATATTCTGAGGGATGTCAATCTCATAGGCATTCATACCGATTCGTCGCATGACTGTATAAGGACCCATTCGACGAGCGCTCAATTTTCTATTCGTTCCCAGTGGGAACCTCTCTGGTCGTATGCGAATCATCACCTGCTCTCCAGCCTCAAAAATTTGTTCCCTCCTGTGTTGATCTGCTTAAGTCTTATAGTAATCATTACTCATTGCAATTTTCTTTCGGACTGACTCATGAAGTGCATGCACATGCTAAATAAAAGACTATGTAGACTCACTAGGTCGGACCTCTATGGCAACATCAATCAGGTCAATGGGTTTCCTAAGTTCATAGCCTAACGTGATATGAAATGGACTCAGACCGGTGGTCATATTAATTGAACTATTATATGCAAACTCGGCTATGGGTAGGACGGAATATCAAGTGGATGGATTATCCCCAACTAGACATCGCAAAAGAGTTCCTAGGCTACGGTTGACAACCTCGGTTTGTCCATCCGTCTGTGGGTAGTAGGCGGTCGAGAACCTTAAAGTCGTACCAATTTTCTTTCACAACGTTTTCCAAAACTAGCTTATGAAGCGAATGTCGCGGTTGGAAACTATAAAAGTGGGCAACTCATGATACTTGAATACTTCTCTAAAAAATAGAGTGGCCACATGAGAAGCGTCAGCGGTCCTACGACAAGGAATAAAGTGGGTCATCTTCGAGAAGCGGTCCACCAAGACAAAGATAGGATTGAACTTCCTCAGGGTGCGAGAGAGCCTGAATACAAAGTCCATGCTAATGTCGATCCAGGGCCTCTGTGGTATAGGAAGCGGAGTGTATAATCTCGTGGGATGACGTGATCCCTTCGAGATCTGACAGACACAACAAGGCCTAATAACCCTTGTAACGTCCTTCTTCAGGTCAGGCCAAAAGAAGTGATCCTCAACTAAAACAATCGTCTTATTCCAACCAAAATGTCATGTTGCACCACCTGCGTGTAACTCTCAGAAGAGGAAATCTCGGAGGGCTGTCTAAGGAACACAGAGGCGAGAGCCCAAGAATAAGTACCCGCCCGAGATCACATAACCCTCACGTGGCTCAGGAGGATCTCTCGTCAGCGCGACATAAATATCAACAAAATCTAGGCACTCGGGGTAGTCGTGGACCACACACTCAAAGCCCTTAACTTGTGTACTCATAGTATGGAGGATGCTGACTCGGCGACTCAAGGCGTCAGCCGGCTTGTTCTCAACGCCTGCTCGGTGTTTGAGAACGTAATAATAATCGTGCATATACTCCAACCACTTCGCATGGCGGTGACCTAATTTCTTCAGCGAATCGAGATATCACAGGGCCTGATGATCAAAATACAAAAGAAACTCCTTATGCAGGAGATTGTGGCGCCAATTGCGAAGTGTCTCCACGACATCATAGAACTCGCAGTCATAATTCGAGTACTTTTGTCAGACGTCATTCAGTTTCTCACTAAAGTAAGCAACTGGATGACCCTCCTAACTAAGTACTCCACCGATACCAACTCCTGACGCATCACAGGCCACCTCGAATGCGTTGGAGAAGTCTGGAAGGCGTAAGACAGAGGCAGATGACAACCTCTCCTTAATCTCTTCAAATGCCCATGTGACCGCCTTCGTCCACACAAAATCTCCCTTACGAAGATAGCTCATAAATGTGGCCATAATAAAACTGAAACCTCGGATAAACCTCCTATAGAAGGTAGCAAGTCCGTGGAAACTACGGGCCTCATGAATGTTCGTCGGGATAGGCCACTCTCGAATGGATTTGACCTTGTCGGAATCAACCGATATACCTGATGTTGAGACTATATATCCCAGAAAGTAGACTGACACAGATAAGAATGAACACTTCCTCAAGTTGATATAGAGATGCTCTTTCCGAAGGAGATCAGATACCAGGCGAATGTGGTGCAAGTGCTCGGTTCGGCCCCGACTATATATCAATATGTCATCAAAATACACTACTAGAAACTTGCCCATATAGGGCCACAGGATCCGTGTCATCATCCTCATAAATGCGCTAGGCGCATTCGATAACCCGAACGACATAACTAACCACTTATATAAGCCGTCCTTTGTCTTGAAGGACGTCTTCCACTCACCCCCTCCCTAACTCCAATCTGATGGTACCCGATACAGAGGTCCATCTTTGAAAAGATTTGGGCACCAACCATCAAATCTAGGAGGTCGTCGAGGCGGGGCATGGGAAAACGATACTTCACCGTGATTTTATTAATGGCACGGCTATCAACGCACATGCGCCAGCTCCCGTCCTTCTTCGGAGTAAGTAGGGTAGGTACTGCACATGGACTCAGGCTCTCGCGTATAGAACTCTTCCTAAGAAGATCATCGACTTGTCGTTTCAGCTCAGTATACTCAGTCGGGTTCATGAGATAGTGGGGTAGGTTGGGCAAAGATGCCTCCGGGACCAAATCGATCGCATGTTGTATGTCCCTCGATGGGGGAAGCTCATTGGGGAGCTCCTCGGGCATAATATCTAAAGGGAAATTATATTTGCAGACCCTCAAGGGATAATTGCAGCCCTTGGATAATTGCATCCCACCAACTGATATTTGCAGTCCCACAATATTTGCAGCCCCCAAATTTTATTGAAAAAAATGCTTATCATAGTCATGTTTACATTAATAGTTCTTTGACATTATATAGCAAAAATTAGAACTATTCAGGATTATGAAGCAATTTCAAAGTACAAAATTTCAATAGAGTTTTAGACTTTCCATGCACTTCTATAAATCTCAATGTTTTTCGACAAGAATTTTTTTTCAACCCGCGTGAACATGATAACAAGATCATGTTTCACCATAAAGAATTTACCTTTAGACATTTGACTAGTATGTTCTGTTCGGCGCTTGTAAGCACATGCCTCTCCTCTACAAACAGCTCTTCATACAAGCAGCTCAATCTGATCTTTGGGATTTAATGATTTTGACGAATTTCCAGGAGCTTTGGAGTTATCGACAGTTGACTCTGACCAGGAGGATGCCACGGTTTCTTGACTTGATTTCTGGACTTGATTATATCCTTCAACAAATGGTTCAGAAATGGGCAATTAGCATTTTTGTATCTCGAACTTTGGATCGAATGACATAGATGAAGAGACGCCATCTGGTTCAAGTGCTCGAGGTTGTTCCATAACAGTTTCCATGCAAGAATCTTCGATTAAAAGCATTATCGACACTTTTTTATCCCTTTTAGATTAGCATGAACTTCATCAGATATGAAATCCTCTTCATTTGATGACAAAGAAGATCCAGTAATGAAGCCATCTTTACCCGGAGAAATGAAAATCTCAGTATGTGGCGGTTGGGCTATTCGTTGGCGGTGGTCGGCGAAGCTGCTACTGGCGGGGAGTAGTGGAGTTCGGCGGCGAGCGACAGGAATCACAGTTTGCGATTTTGGCGAGAGGCGGAATATCGAGAGGGTATAGGAATGGGTAGGTTAGACAAGTGACTCCAAATAGAAGAGTGTTTTTGAGTTATCATGAATTAAAAATGTTATATTTATAGTTGCAAATATTCACTGAGGGACTGCAAATATAAGCTCTCTATCTAAATAGTTATTCAACAAATGACGAACGTCCGAATCAGTAATTTCAGTGCCTGTAAGAGCCTTAAAAGTCACGGTGGCTGCCACTACAAACATAACCCCAACGTTAAACAATCTTATAAAGTCACCCTTCCTCAAGATATGTAAAGGTCTCTGTTGAGAAAAACAACCTTGTGATTTATCTTACAAATTATCTACACGTGATTTCATAATCTAGGATGTATTACCTATGCTGTATAGAAAGGGTAGTTTGGTCATTAGATGTCCTAGGATATCACACTCACACTAGAGTGTCAAGACCAGTCCAAATCAAGCACAAAAATTCAGTTGAGTTAAACTTGCGTCGAATAGAATTCGACGCAACTTCGACTAAAAGTCGAAGCAACTTCGAATGCAAGTAAAAGTAACTCAGACTGAAGTCGACGTATAGTTGAAGTCGACGCAACGTCGAGATATACTCGACGCAGAAGACAGAGCCAGTTGAAGCAGTATTAGAAGTTGACGCAACTTCGACTTGAATTCGACGCAGAAGATGAAGTTCAAATACCAAGTCTTCAACTTGACGGATACGTTGATAAGGATTCGATGCAACGTTGATATCTGAGTTTATTCAATGCTGAGAAGGAATTCGAAGCAGTTTCTATTAGAACTCAGATGAGCGTCGATTAGAAGGAAAAAGAATTCGACGCTACGTCGAATATAGACAGAAATAGAATATTTTCTGCTGTCATTTTCTGATATTTTTCAGAAGGTATCCAAGGATGTAATTCAAATTATAATGGTTCATTCATTGTCAAGAATGAAATGAAGCTCCAGAGAGATAACAAAGACATTCTTGGAAGTTATTCAGATTCAAATTGACGGGTCTTGAACAGGAATAGAATGTAACATTCATTATCCAATTGACATTCCTTCTAAGTACAGAACAGAAGAGGAAACAAAATCAATCACTATTCGACAGAGAATAAGAAGACAGAGGAAGAAAAACAACACAACAATTGAAGCTATTCAGTCTTCTTCCTGCTCAAGCTCTCTCTCTAAGAAAAGAACAAGGAGAATATCTCTGTGCAGGAAAAATAAAAAGGTTCTGCTTCTTCTTCTTCACTTACAACAGGAAGCCATCAAGAGTACAGAGAGATCATCAGGATCACAAGCTCATAACCTGATATGAACCCCCGGGCTACGCTGTCTTATCCTGGGTCTCCCCAGCCAGCACTCCGGGGATGGAACACATCAGGTCCAGTGGACCGTACACCCCAACCCGTCCTCGCCACTGTTCTCTTAGAACCCTTGCATTCTTTTCTACCTCAAGCATGGGTTCATCAAAACAAATCCTGAAGAACACCAATAGAAGAAACATCTTTACATCTTCTTCTTCTTTTCTCCCTGCCACATTCTGTAACTTGAGTAAAGAGTTTTTAGAATATCTCTCCAAAGGATTCAGTGGTTCAAGATCTCCTTATCAAGAGATCTAGATTGGTTCTAAGAGTCTCCTTATCAAAAGACTCAGTCATTGGTTCTAAGAGTCTCTTTATCAAAAGACTCAGTAATTGGTTCTAAGAGTCTCCTTACCAAAAAACGCAGTGGTTCTAAAAGTCTTCTTATCAAAAGACTCCAACATTGTTTAGTGTATTCCTACCAAGGTAGTAGAAGAGTGAATGTACCCATATTTTGGGGAACCACTATAGCATTTGTCTTGTGTTGTGAATTTCTGTGTTGTCTCTTTACTTGTTTTCATTTCAGTAATCTGTGTTTATTTTATTCTGAGCTGGTATTCTGATTGCATAAACATTAGAAGTTTTTATTGTGTGTGCATATTTAGTGTAAAAGTTGTAAATGTCTATTCACCACCTCTAGAGAATACTCAGAGGTTACACTGTGCACTTTCAGTCTCGATGACCCTGCACTAATGGACGAATCGGCCTTACCCTTGGGAGGATCCCTGGGTTGGGTCGGGGTAATGGTAATCTTCCGCCCCTTATCGAAAAATACACACATGTTAGATCAGCCATAACACGTGGCATCGCGGTCAAACAACCAAGGTCGCCCTAGTAATACGTGCGCTACGTCCATAGGGATAACATTTACCATCCTTGTCCTCAGTGGACGCTAAACGGATCGGTACCATGCATCGCTGTGTAACCTGGATGATAGATTTCTCCACCTATAGGACGCAATAGGGATGAGGGTGTGACTCGGTTGTAAGCTGCATCCTCTCCAAGCCCTTCTTGGCGACTATGTTCACGCGGCTGCCACTATCAATAGCGAACTTGCAAGGACCTCCTGCACTCGGAAAATACGTGTACAAAATCGTAGTACGACGTCATTCCCCCTCGACACGTGGGATGTGCAGAAGGCGTCAGAGGACTCCCAGCTCCAGCGACCTCTCAACGTCTCTCTCCCATCCCTCCTCCACTACGACCCTAATCTCCTCGGCGGCTGTGTCCTCAGCTTCAGTGCTGGGCTTGCCCTCTTCTTAAATCAGTAAACTCTTAGTCGGACTTTATGCATCCATGTGTCTTATGCCAGAGCATCGATAACACTGGACGCCCCCAGGTTTGGGGCCTCCCGGGACAACAACTTTCCCCTTCACATCCACGGGAATGCGAGGGGGTGCAGGGGCAGTGATTGTGGTAGGGGTGGGTCTCCTAGGCGTGGACCCATCATGTCGAGTGGTGACCTGTCTCAGGCCAGCAAGGCGCAAATACTGCTCATACTCGAGCGCAAACTGAAAAACCTGCTCAAATGTCTCGACCCTATGGGGAATCAGTTCCCTTCGGATATCAGCTCTGAGTTCGGCCCGAAAGCGGGATGTTGTAGCAATGAGTTCCTCCAATGTATCGCTCCAAACTACTAACTCATCAAAATGCGACATATACTCGACAACGGAAAGGGTCCCCTGCCGGAATGCATAAAGCTGGTCTAACAGCTGGTCTCGGTACGAGGCGGGAAGATATTTATCCTTCAACCACAACTTCATCTCAACCTATCGGGTGATGGGGTAATATCTGTCTCGCTCATGAGACCTCTCCAGACTCGTCAAGTAAATCTTGGCCTGCTCTGGTAACTTCATCTTGGCGAACTGCACCCACCTCTCGTTGCTCATCTCGTACCGATCAAAGTAATGATCCATACCCATGAGCCAATCATTAAATGCCTTCAGGTCCAGGTGACTGTCGAAGGATGGTGCGTCAATACGGATTCGCCAGGTAATGTCATCCTCGTCCGGGGTTGCTCCGCGGCGAGGCTCAAGGTAGTCTTCATACCGATCGTCATAACCATAATCGTGTCGTGTTGGTGGGGCACGACCTCTACGACCAGGTGGCGGTGGGGGGCGAGGTTCATTTGGAGGAAAGATTACAGACTGTGAGGGATCGACAGGAACGGGGGATTGGCAGATTGTGGAGACCGACTGGAAGAGGGGTGCTGCGGCTGTGGGTGATCGACAGGAATGGACATGAGTGAAAGTTGCGGCTGTGGAGTTCAACGGGAATGGACGTGAGTGAAAGCTGCGACTGTGGAGATCAACAGGAATAGACGGAAACGAAAGTTGCGTCTGTGGAGGTTGACAGGATTAGACGGGAATGAAAACTACGGCTGTGGAGATCAAAGAAAGGGAAGGAGGTCGTGGTTCGTGGGGTCGACAGGAAGGAAGGAAGACTATGGGAACTTATGGGGGAGATCTGCGGGCAGTGAGGATCGACGGGAGAAGTCGGGATCGAAGCTTGGAGTCCACCAAGATGTCGCTCGACATCGCACCGAGGGAGAGTGACCAACGGTTTTTCAAACCTAAATCCACGATACCTTTTACCGCCCCTTGCATGCATTTAAATATTAAAACTGGACTAGGGCATCCAAATCGGACGGCTCATAACGTCTGAGTCGATCGAGTGTCAAATACGACTTGAAATAAACAAAGTAATATATAAAAACGGCTCGGAACGACCGTTCGGACGCATCTGTGGACTCGGATCGCATGAACGGGTAGCGGTTCACCGGCTCCTGCGGGAATATGCGCGTGTGGGTCGACGATCCCCATCACATGGCCTACAAAAAAGAGTATACATGAGCATAAATGGACTGTGAGTACAAATTGGAGATTAAAGATTCATTTGGGGCGGCTGTGCAGGTCTTGAACAAAGTAGTTGTGAGCTTTCCTTCTTGAATGCCTGACCTTACCTTGGAAACATGTCCGCTTGTCAAATGGGTGTTTTATAGCACTGCTGTTTGTCTGAACTCACCAGAACAAAAACAACATAATAAAATTAAGTTTTTGAGTATAAGAGGCAACGAAAAACCATATTTTGCAGAAATCATCTTGCTCAAGAACAATGAAAGCTATTCAGTTGGGTACAATTCTCACCATGTAGTGTGATAAAGTGGATATTTGATGTTTGGGAGAAGAAACGATTCATACTTTGAGACAATTTTATAATAGTTTTTCAAAACAATGCGACATTGTGATGATTGTGGTGTATAATTATATTTATAGACATTTGTCTCGTTAAGACCTTGATTTGAAAGTTTGTGATGATAAAATTTGATTTACCAGAGGCACATGGAATCATAGAGTAGGACAAACTCAAGCCAGTAATGCTATGACATCAAACATAGATTCTATTACAAGTGTGTGGTGGGTGGGGTGGCGGGGGGGGGGATGGATATATGTAGATGAGATATTTACACTGATTGAGCCCATTATTCAAACATCAAAGTATGTAAGAAGTCTTAAAATGTATTTTTTCTGTATAAATTACACTTTCCTATTCACTGTATAACATTTTAAATAATGTTAAATAAAATACTTTGCTTAAGGGCATTTCAGACATTTGAATTTAATTAGCCACCTTTCAGCTGTTTCACCAAACAGTTAAACTTGTTCTCTATTCTGAGCTGTTCTACAAATGAGGATGATCCAAATAATTCTCTTTTCGGAACTTTCAGTTTTCAACCATCTCATTTGCAACCCTCCATTTGTCATTGCCACGGTTCTTCCAAACGGAACTTAAATCAACTAATCCATAATATAAATTTTCTAGTGCTGATCTTCTCATAATTACAGTAACTTAGACTTTTAGACACCATGATTCATTCTTGGTCTTCGTGGACTTAAATAGGACATTGATGTTAGCAGTGATAAAAAAAAGTGAGAAAATAATGCAATTTTTTTTAATATTGATCTTGTAGAAATACACATGAGTACAGAGAAAAATAATATTTTTTTCAATTCCTCATAAAAGCTTTATACAATTACAAGTATTTGTTAATATATATAAGGAGTGAAATCTAAACATTCTGAGATGTGAGACTAATCCCTAAGGATAAAATGGGCTCTAAATGGGTCATTGTATGAGCCTTTTGTACAAGCTATCTTAACACTTCCCTGCAAGCTGGAGCATACAAATCATAGGAGACAAGCTTGGACAAGAATTGATGATATAGTGAGTGTGGTAAAGCCTTGATAAGAGTATCAACGATTTGCCCAGCAGCAGGAACATGTCTTAAGTCCAATTTTTTTAGTCGAACCTTTTCCCGAATAAAGTGACAATCAACCTCGATGTGTTTGGTACGTTCATGGAACATGGGATTCTTGGCAATATGAATAACAACTTGACTATCACAAAACAATGTGGCTAGAGAGGAGAGTTTGACACTCAGATCTCTCAGAAGGCTTTCCAACCACGTAAGTTCAGAAATGATAGAGCCCATTGAACTATACTCGGCTTCTGCAAATGTGCGTGCAACTACGGATTGTTTCTTGCTTCGCCAGGTGACAAGATGTCCACCAAAATATGTGCAGTATTCACTTGTGGATTGACAATCATCCAGAGTGCCTGCATAGTCAACATCAGAATAGACAATGAGAGATAAGGAGGAGGAGAGCTTATACACGAGCCCTTGTCCAGGAGCAGTCTTAAGATATCGGAGGATGAACTCAACTGCCTGGAGGTGAGAGTTCCACGGAGCATGCATAAAACGACTGACAACCCCAACGACAAAGTATATATCAGGACTTGTAACTATAAGATAGATCAGCTTGTGCACAAGACGGCGATAGTACTCTAGGTTAGGAAGGAATAAATCAGAGTCGGAGGTATTTGTGCAGTGCTTGTGGTTGACATCAATAGCTGTGTCAACGGGCTTGCATCCAGAGTAGCCAGCGTCATGAAGAAGATCAAGACAGTACTTCCGTTGAGATAGGACAAGGCCATCAGGACGGTGATCTACCTCAATACCGAGAAAGTATCGAAGATTTCCCAAATCTTTGGTTTGAAATGCGGATGTCAAGTGCCTCTTGATCATGTGTATGCCTTTGAGATCACCGCCCGCTATCAAAATATCAACATATACCAAGAGTATCGCTGTGTCTGTCGGGCGGTGACGAATGAATAAAAAGAAGTCGACTGAGCTACGAGTAAACCCATTATCATGAACAACCCGACTGGACTTGTCAAACCAAGCCCATGTTCGAGCTTAGTCTAGGATACATGGGACTAGAGTTTATAGATTATCTATGTCATATTATAGTAGTTGTTGCTACTACTTTCTTTTATTTGAGGAACCAGTGTCTGTCTATGCTCGATCCTATAGAGCTCTTCCAGAGAGATCATCGTATCATTATGATGATCATCATCGTTCTCAGTCCTCTGTTAATAGAAATCGTGTTGAACACCCTTTAACACAATTTAATTTTGGTAGAGGCGATTACTACAATGAGTATTTTGAATCTCTTATACATAATTATCATGAGGATGATATCACACGTAGATATAGGCTAGATGTTTCATCTTTTGATGGCCAATTGGACTCAAAGACACTTATAAACTTATTATTAGACATGGAGGAATGTATGACTAGTATGAGGTATCTCATGAGTGTCGTGTTAGATTTGCGAAGATGAAGCTTCAAAGTTAGTTAAGATTTATTGAACTGACCTAGAGCATATGATTGAGCGCAATGGTCTTCGTCCCATATCCCGATGGGCAGACATGGAGTGAATATTGAGGAAGAAATATCTTTCGGTTTGCCATAGGAGTCAACTTCTTAACCAATTGCACTACCTTTAGTAATGGAGTATGTCAGTTTTCGATTATATGACTCGATTCCACGAGTTAGTATTGAGGAGTGATATTCATGATATCATACGACACTGACTTGATTTGATCATCACAGGGGATTAAACGTTGTAGTTTTAATTGAACATAAATTTGATTTGATTGAGTGATAATTTGGGGTGTTACATGGTGTATAACCCGTACTTCATCGAGGCTAGAAATACATAAAGAGGAGAGCTCGTCAGGGGAGAGCTCGTCAGTGTTCAGCTCGGCAGAATTCAACTCGTCAGTTTCTCGGTAGAATTCAGCTCGTCAGCCTGACCTCGGCAATATTTAGCACGTCGTCCTTCAGCTCGGCAGAATTCAGCTCGTCAGCCTTCAGCTCGGCAGAATTCATCTCGGCAACCTTCAGCTCGTCAGTCTGACCTCGACAGTATTCAACTCGTTAGCCTGACCTCAGCAATATTCAACTCGTCAGTCTTTAACTCGGCAGAATTAAGCTCGGCGGCCTTCAGCGTGGTAGAATTCAGCTCATCATCCTGACCTCGACAATATTCAGCTCGTTAGCCTGACCTTGACAGTATTCAACTTGTTAGCATGACCTCGTCTTCATGACCTCGTCAAGCTTTTAGCGTAGCAGAATTCACCTCGTCGGAGGTGGCTATTCGCAGACCATGTACATAAGCGGATTGCTTATAAATAGGACCCCAGGACATAAGTGGAAGGCACGTTGACCCCTCCCCCCCTAAGGTTCATATTTGGCGAGTCAGTGCCTTGTGCCGAGCTTAGCATTGGCTTTAGAAGGGGAAGTTCCTATAAACTTCCGAGTGTGTGGCGGACCTCATCGCTGCAGCACACGGGTCTTGTTTGTAGGCCGTCCAATGAACTCTCTCGATTCTCTGATTTCATCTAGTTGTGGTTTGCTCGGGTCGACCGCTAGACCAGTCACCTTTGGTCACCCCTTGATCCGAACTTTGTGAATAATGATTTTCTTGGTTCCAACATGTTGGAATAATGATTCAAAAATGTATTCACTAGGAGAAGAACCCAATACATATAGAGGACTACAATGCTAATAGCACACCAGGAGAAATAAAATAAAAGTAAAACATTAAATATGCTAACACTCGCCCTCAAGTTGGGTGAGTGATGTTAATCATGCCCAACTTGTTCACGAACTGGCCAAATGAACTTCCACTCAATCCTTTGGTGAGAATGTCGGCGAGTTGCCCGTTGGAAGGCACAAAGGGAGTACATATGATTCCTTTTTCAATCTTCTCCTTGATAAAGTGTCTATCCACCTCGATGTGTTTCGTCCGGTCATGTTGAACAGGATTGTGTGCAATACTGATGGCTGACTTATTGTCACAATACAAACGGATAGGTCCGTCTTCCACTAGACCAAGGTCGCTCATTAAGGCCCGAAGCCATAATCCTTCACATACTCCATGAGCCATAGCTCTGAACTCAGCCTCAGCACTAGATCGTGCCACAACCTGTTGCTTTTTGCTCCTCCAAGTAACAAGGTTGCCACCAACAAGAGAGCAATATCCAGAGGTGGATCGCCTATCATCCACTGACCCGGCCCAATCCGCATCAGTATAGACTTCAATCTTTAGGTTGGAACTCGGGGAAAACAGGATTCCCCTTCCTGATGAAGATTTGAGGTACCTAAGAATTCTGAGAGCAGCATCCATGTGTCGGATCTTTGGAGCATGCATGTACTGACTCACAACACTCACCGCATAAGAGATATTCGGACGAGTATGAGACAGATAAATCAGCCTCCCCACTAGCCTTTAGAACCGCGAGATATCTTCAATCTCCAGCCCATCATCACGCCCTAGCCGATGATTTGCCTCAATCGGAGTGTCAGCCGGTCTGCATCCGCTTATCCCCATCTTCTCAAGAAGATCTAACGTGTATTTCTGCTGAGAGAGAAAGATCCCCTGCTTAGATCTGACAACTTCAATTCCCAAGAAATACTTGAGTTTTCCCAGGTCCTTGACCTCAAACTCTCTGGCAAGCTTCTGTTTCAGATTCTGAATTTCCTCATGATTATATGACAATGTCGTCAACATACACAATGAGAATAGTAACTTTCCCACACCTGCGTTTGATAAACAATGTATGGTCTGCGTTGCTCTGGGAATAGCCAAACGACACCATCGCCTTGTGGAACCGGCCAAACCAAGCTCTTGGGGACTGCTTCAGTCCGTATAGAGCCCTCAACAATCTACATACTTTTCCTGCAGCACCAGCCGGAGTGAGACCCGGAGGAATAGACATATAGAACTCCTCCTCCAAGTCACCATGGAGGAAGGCATTCTTCACATCAAGTTGCAGGAGGTCCCAATTTTTGCAAACAACAACAGATACCAATACACTGATGGTATTCATCTTAGCAACCGGGGCAAACGTCTCCTGATAATCAATGCCATGAGTTTGGGTATAACCCCTTGCAACCAACCTTGCCTTGCACCTCTCAACAATCCCTTGTGGGTTTTGTTTCACCGAGAACACCCACTTGCACCCAACCGGTTTTTTTCCATGGGGAAGAGGGACAAGATCCCATGTATGGTTCTTCTCCAGAGCCTTCATTTCCTCAACCATTGCCTCTCGCCACATAGGAACCTCAAGAGCCTGTTGCCATGACACAGATATGGAAGAAGTAGCAAGAGAGGAGATAAAAGCCTTGTAGGAGGTAGACATAGAGTCATAAGATACATAATTAGGTAAAGGATGGCGGGTACAAGACCGGATACCTTTTCGGAGGGCAATCGGGAGATCAGAAGGAGAAGGCCCTGAGTCAGGATCCACTGACTGTTCTGGTAACACAGCAGAGTCACGTGTGCTTATCCCCTTTATACGCCGAGTATATACCTGCAAGGTCGGGGGTGAAGGAGGCATAGAAGAAGGTGGAGATATCGGGAGAGAGGCCACCTCCACTGGAATAGGACTCACTTCCACGGGTAGAGGCTCCCCCTGAAGTGAGGGATAAGGCGGAGGTATGGGCAACGAAAGAGAGGGAACACCCGAGGGTGTAGAAGCCGACAGAGGGTAATAGGACTCAGATTCATGGAAGGTAACATCCATGCTGACAAACACCTTCTTGGTCGGTGGGTGAAAACACTTGTACCCCTTTTGCGTAGGAGAGTAACCAATAAAGACGCACTTGAGGGCACGAGGATCAAGTTTGGAGGGACGAGGATGATGGATGTGAACAAAGCAAACACACCCAAACACCTTGGGAGAAAGGCGAGTAGGAGACACACAAAGCGTATCCAGAGGGGTACGGTTTCCGAGGATACGTGTGGGCATACGATTGATGAGGTACGCAGCAGTGAGGACGGCATCTCCCCAATAAAATTTTGGAAGATGCATGGTGGACAACATACAACGAGCAACCTCCAACAGATGGCGATTTTTCCGCTCAGCAACGCCATTTTGAGCTGGGGAATAGGCATAGGTAGTCTGATGTATGATGCCGTGATCACCAAGGTAGCGTTCAAACTGTGAATCAACATATTCACGGTCATTGTCACTGCGAAGGATTTGAATTTTGGACTGAAATTGGGTAGAGATCATGGCATGAATTGTCGAAAGACAGAGAAAACGTCACTTTTGTGACGAAGCAAATATAACCATGTAGTACGGGAGAAACAATCAATAAATGTAACAAACCGCGTACAACCTGAAATAGAAGAGTGCAAGCATGGACCCCATATATCAGTATGAATAACAGCAAATGGACTAGAACTAGGCAACGAGGCATGCTTAAATGAAGTACGATGATGTTTGTTGACACTACAGACATCACACACAAAGGACTCAAAAATAGTAGTAGACAGTGCTGGAAATAACAACTTCATAACAGAAAGAGAGGGGTGTCCTAGGCGACAGTGCCAGGAGTACAACGGGTGAACAGTGCTGGAATGAAGAGCAAGAGCAGGTGGAGCAGCGCCAGAGTCAAGCACATAGAGACCATTCACCATGTTACCAGAGCCAATCACCTTCCCCGTTGTCAGGTCCTGAACACACAAGAAGACGAAAAAAAGGTCACAGAGCAGTGCATGGAGTTGGTCAAATGACTAACTGAAAGAAGATTACGAGTAAAAGCAGGCACGTGAAGAGCAGAAGACAAGGTGAGAGATGAGCAGGGGATGGTACCCTTGCCAGCAATGGAGGAGAGGGAACCATCAGCAATGCTCACCTTATCACGCCCAGAAAGCGGAGTATAGGAAATAAAACCTGTAGAGGACCCGGTCATATGATCCGTGGCCCCAGAGTCAATCACCCAGTGGGTGGAAGGAGAAACAGCAGAATGGGCACCTGGCAGTCCTGTATGAGCGTAGGAGGAAGAGGCAGAAGGCTCTGTAGAGAGACCATGCATCAAGCGTCGAAGAGCTTGCATCTCATCCGCAGTAAAACCAGCAGGGGTGGCAGAGGCATCAGGACCAGAGTAGCCAGGAGAAATATCGGCAGTAGCATCAGTAAGATGGGCCGCACGCGGAGCAACATGACGACCCGAGGAGCGACCAGGACCACGACCTCCTCGAGGTGGAGCACCCCCTCTTGGGGTAGGGAACCCATGAAGCCTGAAGCAGGTATCCCGGGTGTGACGGCTCTTGCCACAATAATCACATAGGAGATGATCCTTATCAGAATTCCTCAACTTGGGATCTCGGGATGGACGAGTACCAAGAAGGAGGGAATGGTAGCAACCAGAGCAGAATTCTCTGGCACAGGATCCGGGAGAAGGGTCAGACGACGATCGAACTCCTGCTGCACAATGCTATAGACTTCAGAAAGAGAAGGGATCTGTGGTCGCCCGAGAATCTGAACACTGATCTGATCGAAGTCACGATGCAATCCATGAAGAAACTCAAATATGCGATTGCGGTCATCCCTGGCCCGAACCATCGCCTCATCAGTAGGACTAACAAAGACAAGAGGATCAAAATGATCATACTCTTGATAAAGCTGTGTGAACTCCAAGTAGTACGCGGAAGGAGAATGGTCACCCTGCCGGAGTAAGCTGATCCGACGGCGCAACTGAAAGATCTGAGCAGCATTGCCGGCGAGAGTAGGTAGACTCCGCACGACGCCAAATATCAGCAGCATTGTCGAGAAAGAGATAGTTGCGGGCAATGGACTCTTGCATCGAGTTGGTGAGCCAAGACATGACCAAGGAGTTCTCGGACTCCCACTGCGGCCACTCCGGAGAAGTCCTATCCGGTTCCATCATATGGCCGGAGACATAGCCAAAGAGGCGCCGACTCTTGAGCGCCAGGGTAATAGAGCGGGACCATTGATGAGAGGTAATTGGATTCCTCAAGCCGGATAGTAGTGATCTGTGAGGTATTGTGATCAGTGGTTCCACGGTAGAAGACCGACGAAGGAGGACCACCAGAGAGAGGAGCCGGAGTATCACCGGTGGAGAGGGAGGCCGGAGTAACACCGGTGGAGAGAGAGGGAGAAGCCGCTCCGCTAGACCCCATGACTCAGAAAAGAAATCTGAGAAAAAGAGCAAACCGGAATAGAAATCCGGATAAGGAGAAAGCCCAAGAAATTAGGGCATCAAGAGACAAGGAGATCCATCCATCCAAATAGCACGAGGGCAGGTGGCGCCGGAAAACATCTCAAGAGCAATACTCCGGCGCCATTAGAAGAGAGCGGAGGAAGAGGAGGCGCTGGCGGGGTTGTTGTCGGGAGCGGAGACGCTGAGCGGGAGCGCTGGAGGAGCGGAGACGCTGAGCGGGAGCGCTGGAGGAGCGGAGACGCTGAGCGGGAGCGCTGGCGGGGTTGCTGTCGGGAGCGGAGACGCTGAGCGGGAGCGCTGGCGGGGTCGCTGGCGGAAGAGGAGGCGCGGGCGTCCGACGGGAGGCTAGCGAGCGCGGGCCGAAGACGAGCGAGCGAGCAGCGGGAGCGACGGGAGGATTAGGTCACGGGAGCCTCTGATACCATGTTGGAATAATGATTCAAAAATGTATTCACTAGGAGAAGAACCCAATACATATAGAGGACTACAATGCTAATAGCACACCAGGACAAATAAAATAAAAGTAAAACATTAAATATGCTAACACAACACTTTGGTGTTGTGAGCGTGAACCGTAATCGGAGGAAGAAACCTCTAGTGCGAGATCTAATGGCAAACGATGATGAGCGGGAGTTAGAGATAATTAACTCGCGAGCTCCTTACGAGCTCATCCAGCGAGCTCCCAATGGACTCCTCCAATGAGCGTGGAGGCGAGCTCCCAACAAGTTCATCCAAGCGAGCTCAAATCCAGGCGAGCTCAACTCGCCAGGACTAGTCCAAGATAGGAGGAGAGCTCATCCAGCGAGCTCCCATCGGGCTCATCCAGTGAGCGTGGAGGCGAGCTCCCATCGAGCTCATCCAGGAGAGTCAAATCCAGGCGAGCTCAACTCGCCAAGACCAGTTCAGAATAGGAGGCGAGCTCATCCAGCGAGCTCCCAGTGGGCTCATCCGGTGAGCGTGGAGGCGAACTCCCAGCGAGCTCATCCAGGCAAGGTCAACTCGCCAAGAACAGTCCAGGATAGAAGGCGAGCTCATCCATCGAGCTCCCAACGAGCTCATCCAGGCGAGCTCAACTTGCCAAGACCAGTCCAGGGTAGAAGGCGAGCTCATTCAAGCGAGCTTTGGCTCGCTCAAACCAAAGATTCAAAGTCAACTCGTGAGTTCATGCGAGCTGGTATTATGCGAGCTCATTTCAAGCGAGCTCATTTCAGGCGAGCTCATTTCAAGTGAGCTCGGTTCAAGCGATATTCCAAGAAAACTCTGCGTAGGGGGTTCTAATGTCAAAGGTGACATTACCTCCGACTTAGTTTTCTTCTTCAAATATTAGCAATTTCATACATTCTTACTTACGAATGCTTTGGTAAAGCCCGTGAGTGTTTTCATATGACTAACAAACATGGTGATTCATGACGAGCTCACCACGATGAGAAAACATATATTCCGCAGATTCAAGCTCGTGAGGTATTCAGGTTGGTATTTCACGAGGACCTTATCCGGCAGCTTATATTCCACGGGGGTTCTTACTCGTGAGGTTTTGAAGTTCGTATTCCGCGAGATTTTACTCGCAATGATCTTCAACAGCTAATATTCCACGAGAGTTCTTACTCGTGAGATCTTGTAGTTTATACTCCGCGAGCTCTTACTCGCGATGATCTTCTTCAGCAGCTAATATTCCACGAGGGTTCTCACTCGTGAGGTCTTGAAGTTTATATTTCACGAGCTTTTACTCACGAGTCACGATGATCCTAGCCAGCAACTGATATTCTACGAGAGTTATTACTCGAGAGGTCTTGAAGTATGTAGTACGTGAGCCCTTACTAGCAAGGATCTTATTAAGAACTTACATTTTATGACCATGATATGATGAGGTATTATCAACATTTCCTTTTGTGGAATGCATGCGAAGGTAACCCATATCAATACGTGTATAGTCAATACAAAGTTTTGCTTATTTGATTCTCTTAACCATGCCAAATTTGACTATCTGTTGATTGTGAGTGTCTATCTTCTTTTATTCATGGATGACCTCGCCATGGGTAAGTCTCTAGAAGATAGAGTGATCCCTCCCCTGGCGATAGCATCCCATAGAGGCTCTCTCTCTCTTCATCAAAGAGCTCTGGGACCTCGCCACTGCTCGGCAGAAAGACATCGAGCGGAGGATGTCAAGATACTTCGACAAGCTCAACCTTAATTGAGAAAGACAATTCATGGTCCTAGAAATCCTGAAAACCGAAGGATATCGCCTACAGAACCAAGAAGGCGAAGCACTATGAAACACTTGAAGCGGGGATGACCTGAAAAGCTTCTACCCTTGAACAGACGGCTCGAGTGATACTTCAAAACCTCGAATGTGTCAGTCGATCAAGTCCATGCTTCCGGGATGGCTGTTGAACCCTCGAGTGATGATATTCCAGAGCCTTGAATGCGTGAGTCGATCTAAGTCCATGCCTCCAGGTTGGTCGTTGACCCCTCGAGTGATGATACTCTAAAGCCTCGAATGCATTGGTCGATCTAAGTCCATGCCTCCGGGATGGTCATTGACCCCTCAAGTGATCCATCTCCAAAGCCTTGAGAGCGTAAGTCGATCTAAGTCCATGCCTTCGGGATGGTCGTTGACCCATCGAGCGATGATACTCCAAAACCTCGAATGTGTGATTCAATCTAAGTCCATGCTTCCGGGCTGGCCGCTGACCCATCGAGTGATGATACTCCAAAGTCTCGAATACGTGAGTTGATCTAAGTCCATGCCTCCGGGACGATCGTTGCACCGCTCGAGCGATGATACTCCAAAACCTCGAATGCGTGAGTCGATCTAAGTCCATGCCTTCGTGCTGACCGTTGACCCCTCGAATGATGATACTCCAAACCCTTGAATGCGTAAGTCGATCTAAGTCCATGCCTTCATACTGGTTGTTAACCCCTCGAATGATGATACTCCAAAGTCTCGAATGCGTTAGTCGATCTAAGTCCATTCCCCCGGGCTGGCAGTTGACCCTCGAGTGATGATATTCTGAAGTCTAGAATGCGTGAGTCGACCTAAGCACATGCCCTCGTGCTGGACATTGATCCCTTGAGTGATTGTGTTTTGAGGCTTCGAGTAGGAGAGTTTCCATTGGACCATGCCTCTACAAGGGCGGTCGATATCAACTCACCCTTTACATGCTGGTCGGTTGATCCCCCGAGAGCTCATTTTATGTCCCCATCACTCTCATCCAGTTGAGCTCCACTCCTGGGAGGTGTCAACTCTTCTCCACCTCCTCTAATTGAGCTCCACTCCTGGGAGGTATCGACTGTTCTCCACCTCCAATTGAGCTCCACTCCTGGGAGGTGTCGACTCTTCTCCACCTCTTCCAGTTGAGCTTGCTCGTCTAACGAATGGCTTGTGAGGTGTCAACCTTTCTCCACCTTCTCCAGTTGAGCTCCACTCCTGGGAGGTGTCGACTCTTCTCCATCTCTTCCAGTTGAGCTCGCTCTTCTAGCGAATGGCCTGTGAGGTGTCAACCTTTCTCCACCTTCTCCAGTTGAGCTCCACTCCTGGGAGGTGTCGATTTTCTCCACCTCCTCCAGTTGAGTTCGCTCGTCTAGCGAATGGCTTGAGAGGTGTTAACCTTTTTCCACCTCTTCCAATTGAGCTTCATTCTTGAGAGGTGTCGACTCTTCTCCATCTCCTCCAGTTGAGCAACACTCTTAGGAGGTGTCGACCATTCTCCACCTCCTCCAGTTGAGCTCGCTCGTCTAGCGAATGTCCTGAGAGGTGTCGACCTTTTTTCAACACTTCCATTTGAGATTCATAGTCGTCGATTACAGGGTGCTCTAATGTTGTTTTATTATAAATAAGAGTCAAGGGGCGGGCTTCAGGCCATTGCAGAATTTTGGAGAGTTCCTCTTCCCGGATTCTGGCGATCCTCTCACGTTGATGACTCTGTGAGGCCCTGTGTGACGAGTCCTAAATAAATCCGTGTATCTTCTTGTGTTACTCCACTTCCCCCCACGAATCTCCACCATCGAGCCTTTTTATATAAAACCTATCATGAACCTGTTGTGGATCCACGTTGGGGAGTCGCATGCCACGTCGCGCACGACCCCGCAAGGAATGATTTCCGCATTATTAGTATTTTCATTTTTGTGTCGTTTAATTTCGTGTCTGGTTAATTTGGACCTTATTTATTGTTAAATTGTTACGCACTGCCGACATGATTATCTTATAGCATTCTGTGATGTTATATTATGTTATGTGTACGCTTATTATTCGCACTGCTTTTCGTTATCCGCACTCCGCACTTATAAGGGGTTGTGCTGTACTCTTTTTTATTATGCTTGGATGTATGTAATTTAGGGTTGCTCCATAGGTTTTCTTTTCGTTCCCTCCTTCCTCTCCCTCACCTCTGCCGGCCCTTTTCCTTGCCGGATTCTTCTCCGAGATTGTATCAATTTGGTCTGACCTGCCACACCTCCCGCACATTGTCGCCGGTAGTTGCTCCAATCCACATCTGTGTTGCTTCCGATTCCGACTGTGCCATTTCGCTTCCGCCTATCCCGCCCGTGCCGACGTTCTATTCGACTTCCGCATGGATCCGGCTTCCGCTTCTGCCGATCCGCTTCAGATCGTTACGCACTCCGCTTCCCTTCGCCGATTCGTCACTTCCAGCGACGTGCGACCTCCGCACCGTAGTGTTCCACCCGCTTTGTCGCAGGACGATCCAGAACTCTGTTTTTGCCGGCTTCCAGCCTAGATCTGCCGGTTCCGTCGAATCCCAGCCCCGATCCACCGGATTTCCGCGAGTTTCTGCCGATTCCAGCCATTTCCGCCGATTCCAACCATTATCGTCGATTCCAATGAATCCGTCCATATATGCCCTTTTAGTCGCTCCCTCCCGTTCCGCAGATTTCAGTCCATGGCTCCCAACACTCGCTCCGCCAATGATCTTCCTCCGGATGCGGCCGTCGAAGCCCTAAGTCGCCGCTTGGAGGCTCAAGAGCAACTCGTCGCCTCCATGCACGCCTCGCTCCTCGCCCTCCACTCCAAGATTGACTCTCTCCAGGCGTCCACTGCCACCGTCTCCGCCGCATCCAGCTCCGGCCCACCCGCGGATGGAGGCTCTCTCCTCGGCGTCGGGCTGCCGCCTATTCCCTCCGAGACCACTCCTCCCCCCATTCTGTGCCGGTCCGCCCTCTCCCTCAATATTCCCTCCTTTGTCGGCGTTAACCCGATGGGTTGGATTGCCAAAGCAGAGCAATATTTTGACCTCAACTACACATCGGAGCACGACAAGGTGTCTACGGCTGTGGTTGGCCTGGACAACTCGGCCCTCCACTGGGCTCGGTGGCTCCGTCAATCCAACCCGTGCCTCTCATGGCCCGAGCTCAAGTAGGAGATGATCCGGTGATATGACACCCGCTACTACGGCTCCTCCGCTATCGAGCGTCTTTGCGGCGTCCGCCGGCCAGCCGGCCTGGACGATTATGTTGATGAGTTCGTCGCCCTGGTCTCCCACGTCTCCGGGCTACCGCCCGATCATTACCTGGGCTTCTTCATGGAGGGCCCGCTGCCACATATCCACAGTCGTCTCCGCACGCACCACCCCCCACACAGTCTCTGACGCCATGGACTTGGCGCATCTGGTGGAAGACGACCTCTCCCCCTGGCCACCTTCTCCTACGGTCGACCACCACCAGCCTCGGTCGCCTTGGCGACCGCCAACCACGGTTCCTCCACCGCGGTCGCCGCCTTGGGAAAACTGGTCGGGCTGCCCACCGGCCCCTCAGCGCATCTCGAACAGTGATTACAATGAGCTTCGTAGCAAGGGTCTCTGTTTTCGGTGCCGCCAGCCGTACTCCCCCAACCATGAGTGCTCCGTGAAGGAGCTCCACGCCATCATCGGCGACGTCGAGCCTAAGGTTACCATGGCCGACTTTGAGGCCCTGGAGCTCTCCGCGGGGGATACACCTCTCGACCCCATCGCGGCCATGTTCAACCACTTGGAGTTTATCATGTGCCTCGACGGCGGGATCTCCGGCCAGCAAACCATGCAGCTCTCGGGCACGCTGCGGGATCGCCCGATCATCATCATGGTGGACAGCGGCGCAAGCCACAACCTCATCTCTGGGCACTTGGTGAAGCAACTCTGTCTTCCCTCGGTGCCCTCTCCGTATGTTCTGGTCCACTTGGGCGATGGGCGCCGCCGACCAACTCAGTGTCATTGCACTGTCGTGCCTATCTCTGTGGGGTCCTGTTCTGTGACCGCAGACTTCTACGTATTCGGCCTAGGCGGTATCGACGCCATTTTGGGGGTGGCTTGGCTCCGCACACTCGGCGATGTACGCGTCAATTGGGTGACTATGACCATGCAGTTCCTCCATGGGGGCCAACCATGTCGACTCGATGGTGACTGCTCTCCTCCGCTCAGCGGTCTCCCTCGGCACGATCCAGCGAACCACGGACGTAGGCCTCTCCGCGGGGCTGTGGGCCCTCTCGGGCCCGTCTGATGTGCCTTGCCCTTCCTCGACGGACCACCAAGAGCTTTCTACTGCACTCACCGACGTCGTCCACCCTCCGACAGGATTGCCACCAGCCCGGCCGACCGACCGTGCCAGTGCCCGCCAGCTTAGGACCGCACAACTTTGGCACAGCCTTTCCGTTCTGACCATGTGTGGAAGGATGAGCTCGAGCCTCTGATGCAGAGGATGCTGATGGGGGGCTTTACCTAGTCTGGTGCAAGCCTATTTCCTAGCCCGGTTCTTCTGGTCCGGAAGAAAAACGACAGTTGGCGCCGTACTAACCTGCCAAGCTACTTGATCGCCGCTACCACCTTCAGGGGAACTTTGGCTCGCTGGAGTTCCCTGTTGCTGGGTCTTACCGTCTGGAGTCCGTAGCTACGTGGCTGCCCCAGGATCACTTTTTCCGCCAGTCCTCTGACTACTGCCTTGGGGACAAGACATATTTTCCGGACGACGGCATTGTTACGATTGCGCATGCTGACGAGACACGCACATGCCGTCGAGACGCCGTGGCGAGTCCACACGCGGAGGAAGACGATGACGGGTCCGACTGGAGGAGGAGAGACCGAAGACGCGCCGCCGACATGATTATCTTATTGCATTCTGTGATGTTATATTCTGTTATGTGTACGCTTATTATTCGCACTGTTTTTGTTATCTGCACCCCGCACCTATAAGGGGTTGTGTTGTACTCTTTTTCATTATGCTTGGATGTATGGAATTTATGGTTACTCCATAGGTTTTCTTCTCGTTACCTCCTCCTTCCTCTCCCTCAGCTCCGCCGGCCCTTCCCCTTGCCGGATTCTTCTCCGGGATCGTATCGTAAACCCAGTGATGGGGCATTTTAGGGAAAACATTAATTTGATTTGCTTTTGTGCCCACCAATTATAGGGGAGGCCCGGCGTGTGTGGAATCAACAAGAGAATTAATCTATTTTCCTCTTCTCTCTCTTCTTCTTTTCCTTCTATCGGTGCCTCCTCCTGCATGTTGCCCCAGCCACAATTCGCAACCGCACGCCGAGCTCCTCGTTGGAATCTCCCGTCCCCCTTCCTCGCCGGTCATCTTCCGACGCCAAGATAAGTTCCCGTGGGTCCAAAAAGGGGAACTCCAACATCCTTCAGGATTTCTATGTCGCCCGACCATGCACGAGATTTATGTCTTGTGTTTTTTATTTTTTGTATGATTAATCATTCTACGCTCGTTTTCGCAACAATATGATCATTGCCCAACTTCTATTGAAAGGCCTCTATGTGCATTTTGTGAGGGATCTTAGTGACATCAAGGATGATAACACCAAACAATGTTCTGAATGAAGTTTGGTAATAATTTTCTTACATGTTTTAGCACAGTCATACGGGATAACTGTTGGCTGTGGAACAATAGATTCAGACACTGATTTTCAGTCTGTCTTATATGACAAAAATAATATTTGTTGTGTGGAATGACTTGCATTGAAAGAGCGGATAGCGGATATTCTGGGACGGATTTTCTTTTGGAAAGCACTTTACAGACTCTTTTCCTACTGAGAAGTCATAAAGTTACATATCATGTCAAGGTTATTCATTTTAGATATTTGTAGGCATAGGAAGATCACTTCTGTTGGTGGGAGCAAGAAAATCTAAATCTATTTTCTGAAAGAGAAATCCGAAGTGTTTTGGGGGCCTCAAGGAGTTCGAGGATCTGATTCGGTAGCTGAATTATTTTATGCTTAAGACACTATTTCTCTGAGCGGTGGGAATGAGAGCGGTAGTGATAAATGGAGCTCCCATCCTGCGATGGGAATGCGAGCTAAAAATAGAGTTGTTGGCTTTCCCCGCCACACCAGAGTTTCAAAATGAAAATTCACCGACACGTCTATCTCCGGGGACGTTTTACTTCCGCCGAAATGATGCTAAAACGCCCAAACAAATAGAGTTTAAGTCACCGATATCTGATCACGAGGATAATCTCGTAATTTACAACATTTTCTTAAGAAAATGGGATCATACATTAGCTTAATACTTGGTAAGAAATCAAACCATCGCAGAGTCTCCTAGGTGGCCTGAAAGGAAATTTTATTATTAGATTTTTTATTTCGTCTTTTTTGCGATTGTTGAGGAAATAATTTCTTGTATTTTCCAACTATAGGCTACTACATGTGTGCTCATTTTTTAAAATTTTCTTTGTCTTGTACACCTTTGTCTCCAAGAGTAAATATGAGGGAAGAGAGTGTGGAGAGCAGAGGCAGTTTACATTTTGCAACTATTTCTTTAAAAATTTCACTTTGTTTGTAAGCTACCTTATTTCTCTTGAGCTATATAAATTAGATATTAATAGAACTTGCATTTTCATGTACCTTTTCCTAGTCCATCTCCTTGTACTCCCTTTCTAGATCTGAACCATGGAATTTGAGAAAATTTGATCTGGATGCAAGAACCTGGGGCACGGTGGTAATTTGTTATGATTTATGTAAGGAATTCTAGGGATTTATAGTTATTGATGTCACCAGTCTAATGTCTCGAGAAGCTTCCGGTGTATATTATAAGAGATGTTTGGAATCTTCTAGAAAACTCTGGGTCTGCAAAGTCTTCTAGATCTTTTTAGTTAGATGATTCGTTGTATAAGCGCGAGGAGTGTGAAGAAATCTCGAAGAGAGTTTTCTGTTGGATGGAGTATAAAGTGTAAGACCCCTCTAATTTATAATAGCAAAGTTTCATGCATCCAAATTTGATCAAAGAATTATAGAATTCTTCTTCATCTCTTTTGCGCACTTGACTAAAGTTTTCTCTCTCTCTCTCCATTCTCCCTACTCCCAAACCAATTACTTGGAGATGATGGCTCATATGAGCACCATCAGGGATAGAAGCAGTTAAGACTGCACGCGACATTGTCGAGGAATCAAGTCCGTGACAAGGAGCTTCCGCTAGACTGCTTCTACGTTCTTGAAGGCAACTGAAATCGAGTGATCGGACGTATTGTATAAAACACATCCTGACTCGCATTTACAAAACGAGGGGTGTTTAGCTTGTTGGGGAGCAAAAAGTAAGGCGGAACAAGAAGTTGGTGAGTACAACCGAACTGAAAATCACATTCATTTTAGGGCCAGTTTGGCGCGGCGTTTTTGCTCTGGTGAGTTTGGATAAAAATGCGACCATCATAAAATGTGTGTTTGACATGACAATGTTTATGAGCGCTACCAAGAAAAAAAAACTAATTTTGAACATAAAAGTCTAATTGAAATCGAGTGATCAACCACATTGTATAAAACTCATCCTGACTTGCATTTACAAAACGCGAGCTGTTTAGCTTGTTGGGGAACAAAAAGTAAGGCGGAACAAGAAGTTGGTTAGTTCAACCAGACTCAAAATCACATTCAATTTAGGGCCTGTTTGGCGCGGTGGTTTTGCTCGGGTGAGTTTGGATAAAAATGCGGCCATCATAAAATGTGTGTTTGACATGACAATGTTTATGAGCGCTCCCAAGAAAAAAAAAACTAATTTTGAACATAAAAGTGGACGGAGTTCCTTAGGTGGGGTCCGTTATGTTCAAGACCGCCACCGCCGGGCCAAACGAACTCTTAAAAGCTTCTTAGGTGCCAACAAATACATTGATTATCCAATGTGGGACTAAAACATACTTCTTAGGTGCATCAACATAATTTTGCCCGTCTTCTAGAACAACTATTCTCTCTCACTCTGATGAAATAGGCCAGCTGCAATTAACTTCAAAACTTGTGTCCGAGCCGTTGGATGGACGGCTTAAAAAGCACGTAAATGCTGCATGTCGTCGATCCAACGGCCCGATTGACCCGAGGTATTGCTCTAATCACTTTTCTTTTCCTTCCAGAAAGCACAATGTTGGGCAGCAAGTTCCCTTACATGTCGCCGGATTCATCTGGGCGTGCTCTCTCTCTTCTGTCATCGGAGACCGCTCCCCGTGCGCCCGCCTCCGAACTCTCGTCTCGATCGAGCGCAGCCCTTCGCGAACTGATCGCCGACAACCGCGCCGCCATCTTCGGCCGGCAACTCTGCAACGACCGGGCCTGGCAATGCTCATCACTCGGTTGGGATCCTTATCAGCAGCAACTGCCGTTTCGAGCGCCGGTTGATGAGCTGGCGATCGGATGGAATCAGTTCCAGGAATCTGGGAACCACGTGACGTTGGATCTAATGCAGATGCCTGATCCATCCGTTGAATTCCTACCAGCGAGGAACAAGCCCAGGGATGATGAGGATGAGTGCTGTGAGATCTGGAATTTCTTAAAAGGAACCAATGTGTCTTGATTTTCTTTTTTAAAATTTTTATTTTTTGTAATTTTGTTTATACATTTTATTGCTCTTCTTCAATCAGGTTTCATGTTCTGTTTTTTACAGTTTGATTCGCGTTTATATGGTTTGAGGTATATCTGCCTTCTGATTGGACATCAAAAGCCTAGTATCAGACGAGCTAGGCTCCGTTTGGCGCTGCGGTGGCGGTCGGAACGCGGTGGTTATGCACCGTCGTTCGTGAATGCCCGACATCATCTAAGGAATTTCGTCTACTTTTATGTTCAAAACTAGTAATCTTTTCTTGGTGGCGGTCATAACCGTTGTCATGCCAAACATACATTCGACGGTGGAGTTTTTCTCCAAACTCACATGAGTAAAAACGCCGAACCAAACGGAGCCCTAATTTAAGAGCCTGTATTCCAAAGGAAAATAAGCATTATTCTGAGAGCGAATTTCCCTATCCGCAAACCAAAATTTCCCATATTACTTGAGTTTAAGATTCTATTGTAATTTTGGGGCAATGGAGGCATGTGAGAGGGGAATCTCTCAAGCATCTGATTGGGAAGTCAAATCACTTGTTGTGGTGATAACTAGTTTTTCATTCCCCCAATAGTGCCGGCCTACCCCGATTGAACCAGAGGAAATCTCAAATCGACACGTTATCGGGCTGCATTGTTACTTGCCGCGGTGCATTGTTGAGGCCGGGGCACGAACCCGTAACCCTCTTGATGAGGAGCCTTCAAACCACTCCTCATCATCAACTGAGCTGGCGTGGGAAGGCTTTGGGATGCTTAGGTTGCAGCCCGGTAACGTGCCGGTTCGGGATTTCCTCTGGTTGAACTGGGGTAGGCCGGCCCTGGTCATAGATTTGTATGCAAGTTATTATGCCATTTATGGAAACAAGGCAGATAAATTATATACTAAGGGTTCATTTGGCGCGGCGTTTTGGCCGCACGTTTGGGGCAAACACTGTCGGATGGCAGGTAAACAAACGCCCTCCGGCGGCGTTTGCTCCGGCTGGACCCGCCGCGCCATGGAAAACGGGGCAAAACGCCCCGTTTCCATCCCCGCCACCTCCCCTCCGTTCCCAACTCCCCCTTTCCACCTGCAGGTGCCGCCCGCCACCACCGCGCCAAATAAAGCCTAAGGCTCCTTTTGGCGCGGTTTTTTTGGCTCCGGTAAGTCTACCCTCTCTGATGTCTTTGGCTTTGATTTGAGGGCATGATTCCGCAGCAAACGTGACGGTATAGGGGGCCACTATTTCAGTGGTAATCTGTGAGCAGCCACTTTGTGCATCTATTGTCAAAGGTTCGGTCTTTCTCCTCTGAGAGAAGCCACTTTGGGCATAGGGCCAAAGGTTAGGTCTGTTTCCAATCTTCCCCCGCCCATACCCCCAATGATTGGGGACTATATGGGTTCTGTTGTTGTTGTTGTTGTTGTTGTAAGTTTGGACAAAAATACCATCGTCATAAAATGCATGTTTGATAAAACAATGGTTATGACCGCGACCAAGAAAAACTACCTAGTTTTGAACATAAAAGTGGATGAAGATGCTTAGGTGAGGTCAGACGTTCACGAACGACGGTTCATAACCACCGCTTTCATGACCTCCACCACCGCGCCAAACGGAGCCTAAGACAACTCAACATTAACATTATAAGAATTTGTATAAAGATATCATCGTGTTATTATTCTCTCCTCAGGATGAACCCGTTGATTTTGGACCCGCAGCCCACTATTGTGTTTTAATTTTTTTTTTGCACCTCAATTTGTAATTTTTTGGATTCACCGCCGCTCGTGTGTGAGGGGTGAATTCTTGGGTTTGTCCCACGTCGATTGGGCGCTTGATTTATGTACGAGTATAATGCATTCGACATTGGTATCAATGCGTATTTGAGCGTTTGGGGTTGAGCGTTTGGGGTGATAGTCTCGAAATGGTCTATGGTAGTCATTGCAACATGAATATTATGATGTATCCGCAACTTAAAATGCGAGATTTTGCATGATGAACTAACTCATACAACGAGTTTGCAGATGACAAGTCTTCCATGGATATTCACTAGCATATATTTATCATGCGTCTTCGGTATCCAGCAAAGGAGAGTTCACGGTGAAAATTGATTCTCATCTTATCTAAAGGTGCATAATTTATTTTTTTAATAAAATAAAATAAAATGATGGGATTAGTGAATCCGTTGGGTCACGAATTAATTTGTATCGTGAAATGAATTGTATTTATTTGAAAAAGACTAGCGTACGGTCGTATTGAAACCGTGCTTTATGCGCTCAAAAGATTCGGGTCCTATTCAAGTCGCATGCGGAAAATATACGCATAGAATAGAATCAAGAAAGCCGGGCGTCGTGCGCCGCATCCCGTACATTTATCATTTGGCCAGCCAGCCACCGCTAATAAGCTCGCTTCTCTTCTCTCCTCCGAACTCCCGCCCTTTCCTCCGCCTCTATAATCCATCCCCGCGCCGCCCAGAAACCCTAGAGACGCCTTGAAGTAGTATTTTCCCCATAGATTACTCTTCTATCCCAGTCCTCCGTTGCTGGATCTCGTCGGAAGTGGCTCCGGTTCTTTGCCGGAAGGACATTGTTGATGAGCTTGCGATGTCTGCCATTATCTCCGGAAGGTTATAGGGATTGTGATTCGGGTATCTATTGGAGTGGAAATGGAGAGGAACTTAAACCTCTCGGTGTGGAAGAAGATCTCTGCGCCAGACCCGGGTTTGTTATCGCCGAGGAAGCGGGCTCGCCAGAGCCTGTTTTCGCAGAAGAGAGTGATTCCTCGGCCATTGATATACGGATCGATGCTTTTTTTCTTAGGGCTCATCTCGCTCTTCACTGGTCACGTTGTCTCCGACATTGAGTGGGCCAAGTTTCGGCGATACAAACGAGTGAGTTTCCCTTAATGTATGATGACGACCTAGTCTTCCGATCTATTTTTCTATGTTGTTACTTCTGTTTGAAATGTTTTCGCACTTCCCTTTCTCTTGATTTTCCGCAGAATGATGCATGGATTTTCTAAATTCCCAGGCTACATGTGATCTATTTGTTGTTGTTGTTGTTCAGTTTGTATATTTGCCAGCCTTTAAATTACTGAACCCCTGCCCTCTTATTAGAAACGTTCAGCTAGTAAATCGTTAAAATGGTGCATGAACTTAATCCAATGCCACTCTTGGGACCTGTTCTTGCAGCCGTTTTAATCTTTCAGGAGACATTGACTGTTTGTGGAGATTTCACAAAATAATTGAATTTTCTTAAAATTATACTTCCAAAGTTTCATTAACTGTTTCTTTTTTATGGAGTTGGGGTTCTTAGCACTTTGCACCCTTGAAGATTCGGGGTGCAAAGTGCCAAAAAGCTGTATTTTGGGGGTGCAAAGGGCCAAAAAGCCTATGGAGTTGCATTCACTCAATTAGGAAAAATAGAAAGCAGAAAAAAATCAGCTGTCATCTAGTTTATTTTTGATTCAACACGCAATTTATTATAAATATATGGAAAAGAAAAGCTCTAAAGAAAAAAAAAGGTTGTTATTCGCAAATCGCATTTGTCTATTTGTAGATTGTCTATTCGCAGCTTTAAAGGAAATCAAATTTAGTATTCACAGATATTTTTGTTATCCACAGATTACTAAAGAAAATTATAAAAAAAAGAACTTTGGTCGTCCTCTTCGCCTTCCTCACCACAAGGAGAGAGTAACCTAGCTATTTAAATCTTCCCAAACAAACCCTATATATCTAAATCTTCCCAAACAAACCAAATCGCATGAACAATGAAGAGATCGTCTTTCTCAATTCGGTCTCTATATGCGCATCCATTTTATGAATCACGATTCGTGCACACATTGAAGTGCTCAGAAGTTCGTCGAAGATGTTCTTTCGTTGTCGGGCCCTACTCAGGAGAACGAAGACATCGATTGCTCAAGATTAAAATTGGTCTGCGGATAACAATTTGTAAACTCAAATAAGTGGGAAAAAGTTGATCTGCGGATAGACATTTATGATCTGCGAATAACAATTGCAAAAAAAACAGGTAAATTTGGATATCAGGATTGATACCTAGGGAAAAAGCACCAACCTATAATTGGAGCTGCACATTATAATGAAGAAACCAGCAGACTTAAGAACAAACTCATGTCTCTACGAATATTTTTAAAAAACATGTAGTCAACACACTAAAATTATTAGTTTTGATATGGGAGGTGCCGTGTGGTTTCCCACAAGGTCTCCTGCTCAAGTTAAAGCCACTGGATGATGTCTAAGAAAGAAAAAGAGTATGACATCTTTGAAAGGTTTGAGCTATCATGATTCATGAACAACATGACTACATGAGAGCAATATATTGAAAGATGAGCTTTCGTGCACATCACTAATAACTCGAGGACAAATTTTTTGAAGTCTGATGTTGCGCATCTTAATGCGTTCAACATTTCCATACATGTCCAATTTAAGATCGAGCAATAGTGTTTTAGATCAGAGACTTTTTCAATGAATTGTGATTTATGAATAACCATATTTTGACAAATTATAATTGATATAGTAATATTGCTTTTATTCATGGTTTTCTTTTTCCTTTTAGCTGCCTTAAGTTTTGAGCTTTTTTCTTGCATCCTTCATGGATTTAGGAAGCCATGGATTCGAAACGGCGTGGATTCAGCAAAATCCTTGGCCCTTCTGCTTGCCTTAGCAATGACACATCATGCCATCTCCTTCGATCGCATGCACTCTGCATCTCATTTTCATGTAACTAATTGACCAAATTCAATGTTTTTCTAGTAGTTTTTTAGCCATTTGAAACTATAGGCCATTTTTTTGGAATTTCCATTCTTATGTAAAGCAAGGAGCTGCCTAATATATCATTGTATCACAAGGTGTTGTGGGCTGTTTGTTATTCCCATCAACAGGGTTGTGGCCCGCACACCCTAACCCTTGCCAGTGCGTGTTCTCGGCGCTGCGGGATGTTGAGGCCGGGTCTCGAACCCTTTACCTTCTTGATGTAAGCTCTTAACGCCAGCTCACATCACCAACTGAGCCACGGATCAGTTGGTGATGTGAGCTGGCGTTAAGAGCTTACATCAAGAAGGTAAAGGGTTCGAGACCCAACCTCAACATCCCACAGCGCCGAGAACACGCACCGGGAAGGGTTGGGGTGTGCGGGCTGCACTTTTATGTTGTGGGCTCTTTGTTATTCCCATCAACAGGGCTGCGGCCCGCATACCCCAACCCTTCTCAGCGTGTGTTCTCGGCGCTGCGGGATGTTGAGGCCGGGTCTCGAACCCTTACCTCCTTGATGTAAGCTCTTAACGCCAGCTCATATCACCAACTGATCCGCGGCTCAGTTGGTGCGTGAGCTAGCGCTAAGAGCTTACATCAAGGAGGTAAAGGGTTCGAGACTTAGCCTCAACATCCCGCAGTTCCGAGAACACACGCTGAGAAGGGTTGGGGTGTGCGGGCCACGACACTGTTGATGGGAATAACAAAGCCCACAACGCAAGGCCTCTATTTAGTTGTTAGAGAAAGTATGTTCTATTCAAAATACTTTAAAACAAAGATGTTCACTTGGACTCCATCCAAAGAATTAGCTTAGTAATCATGGTAGATTCATCTACTTTTATTACATATACGAGTCAAATATACTATTTTCACCAACTTTGCAACATTCTTATAGTTTGGCCTTTTCTTCATTATCCCATGCAGCTGAAAAAATTAAGTTTGATCATGGAAAGATCCCTGCTGAGTAGCAAGCTATGAATCATATATTTTGAAAGTGAACAAGCAGACGTTTCTTTTTTCCAATATATGCATGCCAATGTTTTCTTGCTTACCCTACTTTACTCCATGCTTGACGTTGATCCTCAACATTTGCTAACATTTATAAGGAGCCGAAAGTATAGGCAGTATTGTATTGTAGGATCTGGTTAAAATTAAAAGAAAAAGGTTCTAACATAGTTGTTTAAAATGGAGAGATTGTTATTAGAATGGTCAGTTCTTCAGGATACCTCTTTATTAATTCAGATTACTCCTGTAGATGGCATGCGGATTATACTGCTCCTCAGAATATAATATATAATATAATACTCCTTGACATAGTTCTCTACATAAATAACATTATAAAAAGATCATAAATAAATGCAAAATCAGTTGAGTTGGTTAGAACATAAAAGAATGACTAATAACGTCGCTCTTATATACAATCATTTTGAGTATGCTCTATAATTGTCTAAAAAGGTTTGCTTTAAAATCTTGATTGATCTTCTATAGGACATGAAGATAAAATAGCTCTTCGTTATCCTGTTGTCACACTATTTTTAAACATAAAATTGCTATTGCTATCTTTGTTACAATAATGCGGATTGAACTTATTTTTTGATGTATTTTTCATTCTTGATTTAAGTCAATGAGTGACTTCTTTTTAAATACACGTTGTTGGATATTTTATTGATTTCAGGTTATTTGCAGGGTGGCTCTCGTTATGAAATTGATATTTGGAAATCATACCTGGCAAGTTTCTACTATGGTTGTAGTAATAGAAGTGCAAATTTTGGATGTAAGTGTTTTAGTTGTGTGTTATATCATTTGTGTAAGTTCCAGAACATTTTTATCGTTTTGCTTTGCAGTTCTACAGACATATGCTGTGTTAGCCTGATCGAGGATGCTGACAATCAATTGTTGGTGCCAACATCAAGTTTCTTTGTTACAAGACATTTGTTTTGGAAGCTGTTATCTATCTCACCCTCACTGTACAAAATATTATTATTGTTTACTTTAGTAATGTTGTAAAATCATTAACTGGAAAAACACAAAATTATGTTGTTAGCAGTGAGAACAAAAGACTGTAAAAAATCAGATTGTTCCAAACTGCTCACGCTCTCATTAGATAAACAACAGTTATACATACTTTAAATACTCCAAGCCGAACTATTTTCCATCCACGAAACAATGTCACAGTTTTTATAGCCACGACAATAGACATGTAAACACCACAAACTACAGAATGATTCTGTTACAAAACTGATTTAGATCAATTTTTATCTCATCCCACCCGTTCTTGTTTATTCAAATTTGCAAACACCAAAAGTACTTTACATCACCTGTTCATTTGCATTGTAATTCTTGAATGTTAACCGTCCATTTGCCACCAAATCCTGAATGAAATATTGCAGTTCCTCCCATGGAAAATTGGCTTGTATCATTGTAATTGTAGCTCTTTGTCTAAAAAAAGGATTTACTCTGTTGTGTGCTCCCGATTGCGATCTTGTGTTAGCGCGAGTTAGAATGAAGTCCTGAAGAGGGTTGGTGTAACGACCCGCAGACCGACACAATTCACAATACACATCACATAGCAGAGTTTCGAACTTTTATCTTACCACGACATTACAGTAAAATATAATCACAATGAGTACAGTTTCTTTCACAACCAGATGACGAAGAAGTCTGACTAAGAATGTGAATATCCAATTTTTGCAATTGAGGAGCACTTGAACCAAACATTCTCCGCTATTCATCATGTAAATGAAAAATGTAAAAGTTAAAACTTAATAGGTGGCCAATATATTAACTTTGTATTTGTACTCACTAGGTTGCATTTCTTTTGACATTTTGATGGCAAGGGGCTTTCCAAAACTTTCTTGTTGGTCACGAAATATCCTTACTTTATTCATCGCAACTGAAGCTTTACTGCAAATATCTTTATTTTCAATAAGCTCATTAAGCCTTGCACAACTTTAGACTTCTGAGAATAATTAGCTTGATTATATTGGCAAGTAGGGTTCAAAAAATATGTTGCAGAATGAAGTCTTTGGCGAAGCTAGCGATCTCATCTATCTTTGATAATAATTGTATATGGATTGTACAATCTCTTGACATTTTTGAATATATTTTTAATTTCTTTTCTTGCTCGATACATTTCATCATAAACAAACCCAAGTGACTGCTTCTCATGTGAATTAACAATCCACATTAATCTTATTAATGGGCCTGCAACCTTTGTCATTATCAAACACATGTTCCAAAACATACCATCTAAAATGATAGTGATATAAACCAAGTCTAGGGTTTTGAAAATTCAATATTTTTATGCGACTAATTTTATTTTGACTTTAGGCCGAACGGGCCAAATCGAATTTAACGCACGAAATTGCTCTCAACGTCTGAACTTCGATGTAGCCGATAATTAATATTCGAGAAAGAATTCTTAAGCGTTCTTTGAGTTGAATCGTTGCGAGATTCGAACACCCACAAGCAAATTTACAATAATAATTTATGAATTAACGACAATAAAGTAGTAGGAACGTTCGAAGGCAAGCATATAATTATTTAACTAGTTGTATAAATTTGATGCTAACGTTAGTAGCAAGGATACGGGTAGGGTACCTCAGCATGATTCAGAAATCAGATCCAGGATTTTATACTTAAGAAACTGAACGACAAAGGAACTGTTGAAGCGTGCGGCAGTGGGGACACAGTTGGCTGACTGGAGAGAAGGGCCGATGTCGACGTCAACTAGCATGGTGACTTTAGATGGACGTCGAAGGGGGCGGCGAGGTCGACGACGTCCGGGCTTTGGCGACCGGGGAGAGGGGAAGAACGACGACTCTGGAACGTGTCGACGGGGATGCCGCGTTTCGCGATTGATTCGCGATAGGAGCGAATCAAATTTCCTCTGATACCAAACAGATGTAAACCAAGTCTAGGGTTTTGAAAATTCAATATTTTTATGCGACTGATTTTATTTTGATTTTAGGCCGAGCGGGCCAAATCGAATTTAACGCGCGAAATTGCTCTCAACGTCAGAACTTCGTTGTAGCCGATAATTAATATTCGAGAAAGAATTCTTAAGCGTTCTCTGAGTTGAATCGTTGCGAGATTCGCACACCCATAAGCAAATTTACAATGTTAATTTATGAATTAACGACAATAAAGCAGTAGGAACGTTTGGAGGCAAGCATATAATTATTTAACTAGTTACATAAATTTGATGCTAACGTAAGTAGCAAGGATACGGGTAGGGTGCCTCAGCAGGATTCAGAAATCGGATCCAGAATTTTATACCCAAGAAACTGAACGTCAAAGGGATTGTTGAAGCGTGCGACAGTGGGGACACAGTTGGCTGACTGGAGGGAAGGGCCGATGTTGACGTCAACTAGCAGGGTGATTTTAGATGGACGTCGGGGGGGGGGGGGGGGGGGGGGCGGCGAGGTCGACGACCTCCGGGCTTTGGCGGCCGGCGGAGGGGAAGAACGACGACTCTGGAATGCGTCGACGGAGATGCCGCGTTCCGCGAAGGAAGGTTGCGTCGTTACTGCTCCCATCTTCGGTTGGCTGCTGGAAGGATCGCATGGGAAGCTTGGCGTCGGGGCACTGTGCCGACATTTTAGAGGGAACGATAATTTATCGTTCCTCTGATTTACCCGACTGCTCTATTCTTCATGGAGGCTGATTTAAATACTTAGCTAGGCTGGTTATCTTTTGCCAAATATGATTATCTTTTGCTAATATTTACTTCCAAATATTGTTCCAGATAGAAGGCAATGAGATTTTTTTCAATTATTCCTTCTGCGGATTATTTCTTGCCTTCTAATAACTTCCTAAATCTTGTCTTAACTGATAACTCTTTATGGAGATTTGAATTTAAATTTATACGTCTTTTAAATAATTTAGGCTTGCCTCTCACGTCCTACTACTAACATTGTCGGACCATTTATTCAGGGTCTCACCGGGTGGTCAAACCGATGAGCTGAAATGTAAAACAACATCGGTGCGCGGGAAATAACAATAACAGAGAAGTAATAGGAAATAAAATAAAAATAACGGTCGTGTGATGATATCACGCATCCTCGGATGCGGTGATGGTTGCATCAGATAGTAACTGCTTCTTTTCCTTTATTTGATTTTTGGAAGTTTTGAGTCAGTGTAATACTTGCTAGTTACAAAAGCTTGCAAATCATGTTTGTGCTCATATATACTCTTCAAAGTAATAAATGTGGTTGCAAACCGTGTCGTTCCTGGACGAATAATTACTCTCCACCCTTCCTGTTTCCTCAACCAAGATAAAAGAAAGATATGGTTGTAAACAAATATGGTAACCATTGAAGCACTTCTTGTAATTTCACTCACATGACTCAAGTTTCCAATGCCCTTCAGTACTAAATTTAAACAGTGCGCTGCACACGGAGACCAATAAATATTGCTATATTTTTCATGTAGTAACTCTCCTGCCTTCTTGTAGTTCGCAACATTATCAGTAACAATTTGAACAACACTTGTTCGACCAATCCAATAAACAACATCTGAAAATAACATGCATAGAGTCATAGAATCTTTTGTAACATCTAATGCATCAACTAACTTATAAAATGAGACACCGCAGGGTGAGTAAACTAAAAAAATTAATCAATGTTCTACTCCTCTTATCTGTCCAACCATCCTTCATTAATGTACATCCAGTTCCTCTCCAACTATATCTATATGAGTCTATAAGAAGCTTCTTCATTTGAACTTTCTCCCGGATGAAGTGACAGTCCACTTCAATGCGTTTCGTTCTTTCGTGGAAGACCGGGTTCTTAGCTATGTGTATAGCGGTTTGACTGTCACATAGTAAGATAGCTGGTGAGGGAAGTTTTATTTCTAGATCAGCGAGGAGACTTTCAAGCCATGTGAGCTCAGAGATTACTGATGCCATCGATCGGTATTCTGCTTCAGCTGAAGATCGAGCAACCACAACTTGTTTCTTACTGTGCCAGGTTAAGGTAACAAGGTGACCTCCAAAGTAGGTACAAAATCCACTGGTAGACCGCCTATCATCCAGGGAACCAGCATAATCTGCATCATAGTACGCAACCAAAGTTGGAATAGAGGATGAGGCGAAAATCTCCCCGGTTCCCAGTTTGCCGGTTCAACCGACCGGTTCCACGGTTCTTGGCCGGTTTTTGGACAGGGCGGTTTTAGAAACTAGACTAAACCGCCCGGAGGACCGGTCCGACCGGCCGGTTCGGTCCGGTTTTTAAAACTTTTTTAAAACTTTTTCTATCACTAAAACTATCTCTAAAAAATGTTTTGCATGTCTTAAGGTTATAAAAAAGCTCATTTCTATATCCTCACTAGGAACCTAAATTGACAAATCATTTTTTTACTCTCACTGTGTTTATTGAGATTAAGAAAATGGCTATGACGATTGGATTTACTAAATTGGATTGACTCTACCACCTCAAAATTAATAGCAACCCGAGAAACCCTGATAACTATAATCCCATGCTACTCTGCACCAACGTTTTCATTTTGGCCATCCACCCTTTGTTTGAAATTTGTTTCCCTTAGCTTAAAAAATATATGGATGTTACTTGTTAGTAACTTCATTGTGAGAATTGAAACTTGTTAAGCATCATTTAGTTATTCTTTCCTCCAAGTAGTTTAAAAAAACTTCCTAATCTTTATCAGGATTCATACGAATTTTTGGGGTCCATCTAAACATTTTTGAAAATAATGTGCTTCTTGTTTATGCATTCTTGTAACCTTTTATAGCTTGCTCTTCTTGCTGCAATTTTTAATTATGTGACAATTTTTTTGATCCTTTCAATGTAAATTTTAGGACATCCATATGAGTAGCACTGAAATGGGTTTTATCTTCTTGATCAAGCCTCCATCCAAGCTCTTTCTTCCAATGGGGATGCTTGCATGTCAGTCAATAAACTCTAGGTACGGCGAGAATGTTTAGTATCTCTTATCTAAGGCTAATAGTTTTTTTACTTTTCCTTGAAAATAGTGGTCAAGACCTTCAATTTTAATCATGTATTCATGCATAACCAACATGTGTTCCTCATCCTTCACAGACCTATTGAATTCCTTGACCTTTTGTTTTAGTTCAATGGCATATGAAGCCCTTCTCGTATAATTTTGTGTCTAGTCTTATTTGTTTCATTTTGACTATTTTTTGACATATTTAGTGTATTTCCTTAAAAAAATGAAGCAAAGTCATACAATATTTTTTTTCTATGGTCTCTACCAAGTTCAACCACTCTATTGCAATCTACATACTTATATTAATTGAGTTTTGTAAAACCTGTGCTTAATTATCTCTTGGGAGAATCTATTTTGACTTATATAGACCTAATTTACGATTGTCCATGAAAACTTCTCAGTTATAAGACTTCATTCTAAGTAATACTTGAATCTTTCCTTTGTTATTATTTTTACCTCCTTTCTTCCACCATGTTGTACCTTTGTCTCTAACCATGATACTCATCACCAGAAATTGGATTCTCTGTCAATTAAATGTATATTTCTTGGTTCACTTGCACAAAAATGACATAGGTAGTATCAAACAAGTACTAAAATATAATTCGTTTCATTTAGTGTTTTTTTAAAGCACTCTATTTTAACCTTATCTATACTTTTGATTCAGGAGGAGAATGAAAGTATGATCTCATATTCTCTTTCTCCTGTCCATATTCTTTCAACTTTTATATATACTTTTGATTCTGATATGACTATACACAATGGTTACCGGTTAGCCTTCATGGATATCATGTCTTATGTATTTTTTTCTCTCATGGGCATTTTGCTACTTTAATCTCTAGCGAGTCCTCCCCCCTATATAAGGGAGAGTAGTGTGTCCTAGGAGTATGTCTAGTGAGTTTTGTAACTCCCTTTGGAGAGGGATCCTTTTAGGGGAACCGACTCCCAAGTGTTGCATGAGCATACCTAGCGAGGGTGTATTTATAATTTATATTAACAAGTAATCTACTATTTTCTAATTGTTATAAACTGATCCGACTTGCCCTTCTTGGTTGGCTGTCCGGCTCTTCCATCACTTAAGGTTTTAGTCAATCCTCGTGTCCTGCGCTCCTTGCGGTCTTTGCTCCATCAGTCTACTGATTCCGCACTCGTAAGCGCTCCACTCCCGCATGCAACGATCGGGCACTTTCTTCACACCGCGTATTCCACTCGACACTACATTTGTACGACCCTCGTCGATCAATGACCTTCTCCAGCAGGACGACACGTCGTTAACTACATTAGCTGTGCAAACAATGTTGCTACCCTTATGCGTCATTCCTACACGATTTAGTAACCAACTGCCTTTTACTGTTTCCCCGACCCAGTTCCAGACAGCCATCCGTGCGGCCAACCTTGGCCAGCCTTCCGGTCGCTCCTCCTTCGAGTAACAACTATCCCCAGCTTTCCGGTCACTCCTCCTTCGAGCAACAACTGTCCCCAGCCCTCCCTCCACATCGTCTTCCCCTTGCATCGACTTTCCCTCCAAACAGTAGCCCCGCCAGTTGTAGGCCCCCTTAGACTTCTTCCTCCTCAAGACCGCAACCCTTTGGTTAATGCCGGCCACCCGCTCCATGGTCGCTCATGACGATGTTGTAGCTCACTGTCATGACCCTTTCTAGTTACATGGATAATGTCGAGACTTCCTTATTTGACCTATAAATGTCCGTGCGAGAAATACACACCCTCCTCGTTGATCGCCCTAACCCTCCCTAGTTTCCATTCACAACTTTGGAATCACTCATTGACATTGTCAACATGCCTCCCGCTAGTGTCACCTCTGCGCCGACTATTGTCTCCAACCCTTCGTTGATGCTCATCCCCTACATTGTCTGTGCCTCGACATTCCTGCATTCGATGGCACCTACCCCCTCGAGTGGATAGCTTGTGTCGAGCAATTTTTCGAGCTTCAAGGCACCCCAAAGACTCAGAAAGTCCCTTTTTCCACCATATACATGGAGAGCCCCGTCTTTCACTGGCTTTGTTCGACCCACCAAACCACCCCAAACTTAGCATATGCAACGTTCAAGAAGAATTTATTCGCCGCTACAATAGCTACTAAGCTAGCAACGCCTACGAACGATTGGGGACGGTTCACCAAGCAGAGTTCGTCGCCACTAACATCGATGATTTCATTAAGGTCTTGATGTTGATTGAAATCGGTTTTTTATCTTTTTTAAGAAAAAATACGAGTTAAATTAGGTAACCCGACTAAAAATTCATTTTGCCTATGATCCTGTGAGAGTGGGCTCCTCAGTAGTAAACCTAGAGCCTATTCGATGTACCCAAACAATTAGCACACGGTAAAGTGGACTAGCACGCTGCAAGCGATTTTTGCACGATATTAGTTGCAAGAAGTTAAAGAGATTTGAGTAATTACGTCAACGAAAAAGGAATGTATGCAAGTAAATGGAGTGATCAATTAAAATGAAATTGCATAAAATTTATTCTAATAGGGGAGGAGCCGAAATTATACCTCTGCGATTTCTAGGATAGAGCACGGTTGGCCGAAGGGGTGAAAGCTCCTGTAAGTTGGGTTGGTTGGGCTCGAGTGGATAGTGGTGGACTTGAATGGTAGGGCTAGGGAAGTAGGAGAGGACTGGGGCTAGGTGGCTCAAGATGGGAAGGATCTGGGGATAGGTGGCTTAGGCAGAGGATGGAAACGGAAGTGGGCGCTGGAAGATTACGGGAATAGGTGGGGTCGTGCTTGTTGAGGAGAGAACCGATTGGAAGCTCGTGAAAAACAAGTGCAGGCTCCGTCGATGGATGTGGAAGAGGGTACTGCCGCCGGAACCCTAGCAGGCGCATGGACTGTCGACGAGGAAGGTTGGCAAAGGTCACCGACAGCCCTCCTTTCCTTAGTCGGCGCCGTCGGCGGTTCAGAAAGAGCTGTGGGCAGGCGATAACATGATGGATTGAGTCGGAAGGCTCCTGGAATGTCGAAAACTGGAAGATTTCTGAGGGGGGCGCCTAGACTTGATGAAAAACATGAGCACGTCTTTGTTTCTCGTTTTTTCCAGGGTGTCGCTCACGAAGGAGGGTAGCTGGCTGTAATAGGTGGAGAGTTAACAACGACATTCAATGAGATTAAATAGATTAGGCGGCGGCTGATAAAAAAATTGAAAATAGTTAATAGATGAAATGAATTGTTAGGTAGGATGATATAAAACTGATTTTGTTAATCAAGAGGTAAAGTGTCTTTTCTTCTCCCAAAGTTAATTAATTTCAGAATTTATTCTGAAAATAAGTAAGTATTTTTTTTTGTTTTATGCAATTTGTTTTTTTATTTACCCATTTACCTGCATATCACCTTGTTCAGTGTTAACGTACCTATTTATTTAAGGTCTTATTGGTTGGTCGGGCCAATAAGCCGATAATAAAGCTAGCATACAACACAAAATGACGAACACATGAAGACGTCATACATCCAATACGGCGAGAAACATGTAACACGAACAATCACAAAGATAAAATAAAAATATCAATGCAAAAAATTCAAGGGATTAAATGGATGTGCCCTTGAATGCATCAGGTCTCCACACATGTGACGGGGGCTTTTGGCAGACCACTAGTTGGGTTATCTCATTGGACTCTAACCCCATATCAGGGCACGTTTCACATGCTCAATCTAGATACTATTTCTCGTGACATGGATCAAACCCGATTTGTTGATGAAGAATTCTATGCTCTCTCAGATGCTTACCCCACCCTGCTTCTGACCCCTTAAACCGCCACCGCGGTACTACCATCACCTTATTCCGCCCCATCCTCACACTTACCAGCAGGAAACCCCATCCCCTCTAGACATGCCACAACTTTTTCTACCTCCTCACCAACCCAAGTTGGACCCACCATACCATTTGTCACACTAGAGTACCTAGATCTCTGTAGACATGACCTCTATTTTCACTGCAAGTAACCTTACTCTCTCACCCACAAATGTCAAATAGAGAATTGCGCTTGCTAATCGGCGCCAAAGACGAAGACATCATACTTGCTGATTTTGAGGCTCTTGAGCTTGAGGATAGCCCTAACAGGACTTGCCCTTGTGGACAAGGTCGATTTTGAGGAACAATCACCAAGGATTTGGCTTGATCATTGTTTGGAAGTTACTAAAAACTTTGAATATCTACGAGTAGACAATTCATACTTTATTTTTCAAGCATGGAAAGAAGACGATTATAACCAATCCTATTTTTCTGTGTGGATGATATCATCACGATAGATAATTGTTGGACCTATGGTATATTATTCTTGTTTTGATGATAACAAACATTATTTGATTATTAATATTTTGTTTAATTATAAATTCTGTTTAAATGTTAATGCATGTATTTAATTGCTCCATGATTGTAATGGTGATACTCAATGTTGTAGGTGTCATCCACAGGACTGACACATCAGTTTTGATGAGGAAACTACATATTTTCGATATTTAGAATGAGCAATATCGTTTTTTCAATATATCACCCAATATATCGTGCTCTTTTTTTATAGTTAAATCAAGGTTTGGTTTTAACTCGAGCCACGAGTTTATTTTCATTTGCTCCCTTCGACGACGAGTTACCCTAATCTCTCCGGTTATGGTTCTCCACTCTCTTCCTCTATGTTCTCCTGCTTCTCTGGCTCTACGACTAATCTGATTCTCTAGTTTTGAGGCTTCTCTAGTTCTTCGGCAGTGCGGCTCCTTCTACTTGTTCTTTGGTTCTGTGGTTTCTCTTGTTCTCTGGACAATGCGGTTTCTTCTTCTGGTTTTGCGGCTTCTCTTATTTTCTGGTTTTGCGGCTTCTCTTATTCTTTGGTTTTGCGGCTTCTCTTATTCTCTAGTTCCGCGGTTTCTTCTTCTGATTCTCTTTCTCTTCCTCTGTTCTTTGGTTTCTCTTCTCGGCAATCAGTATTGTGAGTTCTTTACTTTTAAGTTTTATCGTACTAAGTTAGTGTCTTGCTCTCTTCTTTGGCATTGTGGGTTCTCTCTAGTTTTCTCTGGCATTCTTGGTTGGCTCAAGGGTTTATACTAAAGGGTTTATGATTGCATCTTCTTCCTATCTAATTGGCAGGTTCTCTTCCAATCTGAGCTTCTAGAAATAAGGCTTCTTTTAATTTATTTTAAGATTTCAATAAGCTTATGTTATTGTTTCTCATTTAGTGATAATCGTGCCCTAGCAAAAGATAAATTTTTCTGCCCACTATCTGATCTATTTTGGGCTTCTATTTATATGTATGTTTATGACTTATGAGACTATTGATTGAAATGTGTTATGTGCTTACTCGGAGGAGTGGCCAGAGGCGGAGATTACGGTGGTGGAGATACAATGGAGCCATAACCGCAGCTGCCTAAGTGGGGCTTGCTCGTTAGAGGAAAGAGCTTCCAAGAATCGCACACAAGGGGACAAAGAATTAGAACTTTTCGTGCATACCCTTCTTACATGACTATAAGGGTCTATTTATAGGACCCCAATGACAACATTGTAAATACAGAAACTCAAAATATTTAAAACACCTAAAACACTATGACTCAACTCATATAATTTTGAAACACATAATACACTCGACTCGATACAACATGATTCGACTCTAAATATATAATACTATTATATTAATATAATAAGATAACCGACGGTTGGACTTATACCACGCCACCCGTTCTTGAAATCGAGCTTGTCACCAAGTTTGAATTGTTTCGGACGATCCAAGGATTATTTCACGCCAAAACAGTTCTTGGTAGCGCGTCGCTGTGGCCGGGGCAACGGTGAGTAGCGGCGATGGCGACACAAAAAATGGTCGGAGGAAGGGAAGGGTCCCGCAGGACTGGCGGGGCGGTGGAAAAAAGCGTTGTTAAGGCGGCCTGGTAAACAATGATCGACAGGAGGAACAGGGACGACAGAGTGGCTGGAGGCCGCAACGGCAAGGCGGCCGATGGCACCGGCAGTGGAGGAGCCGGCGGAGCAAGGACTGTCATAAGGTGAGGTGGCCGTGGGCGGCAGAGCGACAATCGACAGAGCAGGGGCCGACGTAGCACTAGGTCAGAGAGGAGGTGTTGAGATGGCTGGAGGTACCGACAACGCAGGGACCGGCAAAATAGGAGGCGAAGTGACGACTTCAGAGGTTGTTGGCGGAGGCGATTGCACGAGGCGAGTCGATGGCGTTGCAGACGAGGGCGGCTTCTGTGGCAGTCGAACGTGGCAGGTCGCATCAGAAGTGGCGACCGAATAACCGTCGACGAGACCAGAGGCGGGTGACAGAGTGATAGAATAGCTGCCTGCTGTGCTTGAGCCGCTGACCTTGGCAAGTTGGCCCTGGAGAGCGTCGAACTCGCTGACGACCCAAGCTTCAAGACGTCCATACCACTTTTCAAAATGATCGAACTGCTCTTCAAAACGGTCGAACATGGCTAGTATGCGTGGCCGCGGGTGGTCCTTGTCAACCATTAAAAAAATGAATCGTTTAATAATTAATTAATCAATTAATAAAGAGGGCGGCCCGATGAAGATCAGAAGGGGAGCGGCTGAATAGATAAATAAATAAAATTAATCAATTAAGTAATTAACTCCTTTTGTCTACTAAAGTGGGTAGACACGACTTAGGACAGAAAATGCGGGCGGCTCGAGGACTTGGAAAGAGCAGCGTGCGGTGTGCTGGCTGTTGTTGGATGGACTGTGCAGGCGGCTTGATGAAAATGAGAGGGAAAGCGGCTTGGAGCGGCTCGTGTTGACGAGGAAGGAGCAGAAGGAATGCCCTCCGCAGAAGATGCGGCTGGCGAGGTCCTTCCCTAGAGGCGGCCAAAGAGGGAGTCACGTGCGTGCCGAAGAGGGATCGACGAGGTGAGGGCGTCGATGAAGAAGAACGACAGTGTTGTCGTCATTCCCGATGGGGAGGGCGTGCTGTCGAGGAGATGTGCAAACGGGAGACAGCGACGGCTGGATTGACTGAGGAAGGTGCTAGGGAAGTCGATCGAAGATGAACTGGATGGAGGCCGGCGAAGCAGTGATTTGGAGAGGCCGGAGGATTCGACCGAGAAGAGAGGGGGGGGGATCGAAAGCTATGATACCAAGTTGTTATGTGCCTACTCGGAGGAGTGGCCGGAGGCGGAGATGATGGTGGTAGAGATATAGTGGAGCCGTAACCGCGCCAGCCTAAGAGGGGCTTGCTCGTTAGAGGAGAGAGCTTCCAAGAATCTCACACAAGGGGACAAGGAATTAGAACTTCTTTTCATGCATAAACCTTCTTACATGACTCTATGGGTCTATTTATAGGACCTAATTGCAACATTGTAAATACAGAAAAACATAAAATATTTAAAACACTATGAATTGACTCATACAATATTGAAACACCTAATACACTCGACTCGATACAACATGACTCGACTCCAAATATATAATACTATTATAATAATAATATAATATGATAACTGACGGCTGGACCCATAATAAAATGTTGATCTCTTTTTGGTTGCCTGCTGCTTGCTCAATGTTGGGCTAGTGTTTTTGTGTTTGCATCCTGGTGTGCTACTGTTTTTGTGTCTGCTCCCTGTTGGGGTGCTGTTTTTGTGCCTGTTTAAGATGTAGGATACTTAAATTGACTAAATTGCTGATGTATTCTTGGTTGCCTGCTGCGTGCTTCCTGTCGGGCTGCTGTTTATGTGCGTGCTTCCTGTCGGGCTGCTGTTTATGTGCGTGCTTCCTGTCGGGCTGCTGTTTATGTGCTTGCTCCCTGCTGGGCTGTTGTTTTTTGTTCTTGTTTAGGTCTTACGAGACTTAAATTGATTGAAATTTTGATCTCTTTTGGATTGCATGCTGCTTGCTCACTACTAGGCTGCTGGGCCGGGTTGCTGAGTTTTTTTATTTATGCTTAAGTTATATGAATGTTTTTATGCCCGTTAACTGCTCTATTCACATAGTTATACTATTCTTAATTGTGTAACATAAATTGTTCGTATTAGCTCGATTGATTTAGAAGTTCAATAAATAATAAATTGTTAATATATCAATATATATACATTAAATTATATTTATATATAATTATGTATGTGAACAATTAAATGTTAAAACCTGATATATACAATATTCTGATGAATTAAAACCGACTTGAAAAATCCAAATCGACGTGCCCTCGACATCTGCAACCTTGGTGATATTAAGGCTTCGTTTGATTCTGCGGGAGGAGATGGGGCGGGAGGAGACGATGCCGCTGATCGAACTGGAGGGAGGGAGCGAGGGGTCCAGACTGAGCTTTTTGCTCCGTTCTTCACGGCGCGGCGGGTCCAGATGGAGCAAACGCTGCCGCCGGGCATTTGGTTACCCGCCTTGCGGCGGCGTTTGCCGCAAACGCGGCCTCCAAACGCCGCGCCAAATGAAGCCTAAGATACTTTGAATTGCATCAAGACCTAGGAAGCACGGGTACGGGTACCGGGTACGATACGTATCCGGCACGGCGGTACGGCAAAATTTAAAAAACAAAAAAACAGGTCCGGCGGGATACGTTGTATTAAATATAATAAATATATATATGTATATATATTAAAAATGCAATTATAAATTCTCAAAACAATAAAACATGAAGCATAAATAATCAATTGAAGTACATGTCCATAACTAATGCAATATAACATGAAGTTCTTAAACATGAAATATTCATAATCAATTCAAATTTAACGATGTTCATCACTCATTTTCTTCATCTTCCTCCGTATTGTTTGAGATCAAGACTTCTTCAATTTCTGGCTCATCTAAAGACAAGTTGGCAATTGTAAGCATGTCAACTCCATCAAAAGGATTTGCCCATGCATCTCCTCCTATATCCCACATTCTGCTCCTTCCTTGATTGTAGATTTCGTTTCTCCTCGATAATAGGCGTAGATTACTATGCACATACACCAAATCATCAGCTCGTTGTGGTAGAATTTTGTTTCTTCTCAATGAGTAAATGAATGAGTATGTGCTCTAATTTCTCTCACAGCAGGACGATGAAGAAGGTTGACCTAAAAGCTTCAAAGCAATTTTTTGCAATTTAGGTGCTGAAGTGTCATAGTAACTCCACCAATCTTTGGGCAATAATGAAGTTCTGCTCTCCAAACTATCTGGCTCACTAAAAGCTTGACCAAGCCCCGTGAACCTAGAGAACTCATTGATTACTATATTCCTCTCCATCACATCAGGAAAGTATCTTCTTAAGCATTTATTCCTCTCCAAAGAAATCTCCTCATCTGTATTTGGAGCAACTCTATTTGGCCCTCCATCAAGCCATTCTCGACTATAATACCTACAAATAAAAGCATATAGTAAATAGATAAATTATTGTAAATATTAAATATCAAATAAGCAAAAAAAAAATACCTTGGATTAAGATAATGAGTCATGCAATGTAGTGGTGTGCAACTTTTGGTCCATCGATCAACGAGGACATCATAAATTGCCTCATAAAGAGGGCAATGAGCTTCCATGTCTGTTAACTTTTCATGTCTATATATTTCAATCTTCACATTTTCTATCATTGAATCTCACATGTCATATACCAAATGAAGGTTAGGTTTGTCGGTATCACAAACCTTAAGCATATCATATATGGGTCTTGTTATATCAAGGATCTTGTCCATGTCATCCCACCATTTGTCATTATAGATGTTTTAAATCTCTAGAGCTTTCTCAGCATCATTTGCTCTATACATAGTCCATTCGGAACATCCAACCATATTAAGCAAGCCAATCTTTACAAGTTTAAACCTCTTCAACATCACTATAGTGGAAGCAAATCGTGTTTCAGCAACTGCAAGTAATTTCAATGAAACAAAAGAGTTATACATGTTCAACCTGTATTGATGATTCATTATGAAAGTCCTGATTGTTTGAGCTTCATTAGCCACTTGAGTTATCCATCCGCATTGTTCTCTAACTGTTGCACAACGATCAGTATTATTGGCTGCACAACTTCATTAATAACTTCAATCATCAAATTTGCAATAGAATGCCTCCTTGTACTCTCCTGATGCATCAACTGCCTTTAAAAAAATAGGACCATCCTCGGAGGCCGCCATAAAATTAATCAAAGGTCTCCTTTGAGCATCTGTCCAACCATCACTAACTAAGCTGATTCTCTTTTGGGGCCAAGTATCTTTAATTGGCTGAAGCATTCTAGTGATATTCGATTTTTCTTTTTGCAAAAGAGTAGTTCTTAGAGCATTATATCCAGGAGGAACAAATACATCAAGATTATGATTAGCAACAAATTTATATGAACTAATACAATACGGATTTCTAGCTAGATGAAATGGCAAACCACCGGAATAAAACATCCTAGCTATGTGGCTCCTCAACTCATCTCTAGCAAAAGCAGAGCTCGACAAAATCAGAGTAGAACAGAAAATCTACAGAAAATACAGAACAGAAATTCCTGTACAGGAATTCTAATTCCTGTACAGAAATTCTAAATTCCTGTACAGGAATTCCTGCACAGGAATTCTAAATTCTTGTACAGGAATTCCTGCACAGGAATTCTAAATTCCTGTACAGGAATTCCTGCACAGGAATTCTAAATTCCTGCACAGGAATTCCTACGATTTAAGCACAGGTACAGAGTTACAGATTACAGATACGATGATGGAAGAAGAAATTACAGATACGATGATGGAGTACAGGAATTCCTACGATTTAAGATTTAAGCACAGGTACAGAGTTACCGATTACAGATACGATGGAAGAAGAAGAAGAAGAACGACTTACAGAGGAGCGAGCGTATGCGTATGCGGGAGCAGAGGAGCGGTTGCGGGAGCGGGAGCGTAAGCAGGGCAGAGCAGCGACAAACCTAATTTAGCGATAAAAATGTGTATCACGCCGTGCCATACACGTACCCGTACCGGAAACGTACCCGGTACGGGTACGGGCCTGTTTTTGACGTATCCGTGCTTCGTAGATCAAGACGATGCTTTAATGTAGGATAAGGTGGAAAGTGTGGAAGTGTCTGATGAAAACCTTAGTGGACTAGTGATGGTGGAATGTAGCAAAGACCTAAGTATGATATGTTAATATATTTTGACGGTTAATTGTAATTAGTATTTTAATTATTAAAGTCATTCACAAATAATCACACTGATTGAAGTCGTAAATAAACCAACAATTTTTTGATTAGTGTAATGTAAGAGTGTTTCAATTAAACGATAGACAAATATACCATTAAAGTAGAAGTACAAAGAATTTTTCGATTAGTGTAATAATAATACTTATTACTAGACCCGGTGCTCGAGACCCCTACATAATGATAACACATATAATGATGACACATAGAGATAATCATAAATTCATAATCAACTAGATAGGTGGGTAAGCAGCCCATAACATCTCTCCCGACCTTCAAACCGAGCTTGTCCTTATGCTTGAACGAGGCTTGTGTTGCATGATCGTCTGACTCTTTAATTTCATGCCAAAATAATTCTCGGTATCGTGTTGTTGTAGCGGAGACTGAGGTAGACACGATGGTGATGAACGAGCTGAACGACGGTAGCTCTGGCGGAGAGCGAGAGGCGTCATGCAGAAACGGAGGCACCGACTTGGGATCAGCCAGTTGAAGGAAGGGATCCAGGGGACCCGGTAAAGCAGGGGCCGACATGAGCAGGGCCAGAGAAAGAACCGACAAAAGAGGTGGCGATGTGGCCAGAGGCAGGAGCGGGTCCGTCGGTGTCGGCGGAGCGGGGGCCGGTGGAGTAAGGGCCAGCTGAACGGCGGCGACTGTGACGGACGAAGGTGGCCCAAGATGGGGAGGCAGCACCACGGGGGGGGGGGGGGGGGGGGGGTGATGGCGGAGGGATCCACGCAGGGAAGAGCGGGGGCACGTCATCAGCCGGTGAAGATGGTGACTTCATGAGGGGAGGTGGCGACGACGAGGGTGGAAGCTTCAGCGGAAAAGCAGCTATCAAATTATCAAACTTCTGGTGGATATTCGTCATGATGTCCTTACGATGTGCGTCAGTGTCCCGAAGGCGTGTGTCCCACGGGATCATCATTTCCTCGATCGAACGGAGGGCCGCAATCTCCGCGATACTAAGCTTGATGTTCCCCATATAAAGGAAGGAGGAAGGATAATAATAATAATAATAATAGTAATAAAGGAAAAGAGGGGAAATGACGTGAGAATTAGACGCGTGGGTGTGGGTATCTAAATAGGCGGACGTGGGGCTCGAGGGATCAGCAAGCCGCTCAGGCAGAGGGATAAGCCGCGTGCGAGAGGGGCTCGAGGCAGAAAGGTGTGCAAGAGGTGCATGTCGTGTCGTCGAGAGGGGTGGCTGAAGTGGCGCGGAAAGGCCGTCGAAGCAGAAACACAATGTTTCTGTTGTCGGAGGTCGCGTGCGTTAAAGAAGTGGAGCGGTTGGATGTAGGTCGTTGGATGGGCTTCGACGGGCTTTGATGGAGGCGCCGGGGTTGCATCGGCGAGTGGAAGGAGGTGGTTGGAGATGCGCATGGAGAGGAAGACGCCGGTAGGAAGAAGATCTTGCGGGATGTGCGGTTGATTGGACGGAGAAGCAGGGGTACGAGATCAATCAACGGAGACAGAGCTTTCGAATCTGCCGCTGCTAGCAGAGGAGCTTTGTGGATGCGGGGAAAGTGCGGTGGATTGGATTGGGCGAAGGTGCGACGGCTGTGCAGTTGCTTGGAACAGGAATGGACGGAGGGAGGCACAACGGGTGTGGGGAAAACGGTCGGTGGAGGGGAGGAAACCTAGAGGACAACGGAAGTGTCAGGCCGATGTTGGCGTGCGTCGGCGGAAGAGGAACGAGAAAGCTCTGATACCAAGATGTTATGGGCCTACTCGGAGGTCGTCGGAGGAGTGGTCGGAGGCGGGGGAGATGGCAGAGATACTATGGAGCCATGAGCGCGGCTGCCTAAACGAGGTTGTTCGTTAGAGGAGAGAGCCACCAAGTATCTCACAACAAGTGGACAAGAACTAGAATTTCTTCATTGATAATGCATACAATACACCATATGCCTTTATATAGGCTTACAAGATAATAAAAGACAAATAGTAATAATAATAATACATATTACTAGACCCGGTGCTCGAGGCCCCTACATAATGATAACACATATATAATGATGACACAGAGATAATCATAATCAACTAGATAGGTGGGTACGCAGCCCATAACAATGGGCTCCACTAAGTGTCGTCCCACCCTCAACCTGTGGTCTCCATCACTTGTGATAGTTTTGAATGACGCCATTTTATGTTCTACAAGTAGCGTAAATATTATTAAATCACTAAACTTTCTATAGGATCATATAGTCATTGGTTATCATATAATGCCTTAATTAATCATTGAAGTAGTCCATGCATTGTAGTTCATTTGAGCCTAAAATTCATTTATATTCTCTCTTTTTATGTGCGCTACAGACCTATCGGCAGATTTTATCAGGACCTCAGTATGGTCATAATAAATTGATCCGATCAGACCCGATATGTTTGGATTGAGATTCCGGTCCAGCCATCGGGACTCCGTTCCAGTTATCGGGTGAAGAGTAATGACAAGTAAAGTGATCATTTGAGAGGGCTTTTGCCCCTCATTTTGATTCCTAGTCGTTGGTAGATTTGTATGATGCATTTTATTTTTCCTATAAATGGGGCTTACATTTATGCATTAAAAACATCAAGAATGAATACGCCAAGTTATATCTTCTTTTCTCTCATTTTCCACATCATCTTCATTAGAGAAAGATCAATTATAAGCATTCATTGATCCATACACTGATGATGCACATTACTATCTACAAAAAATAAAATGTCACATTAACATTTGAAACTAGGTGTTATTTAGCTGTTTCTATGTCCTTAACTGCTTTGCTTGTTCTTTTTGTCAATAGCTGCAGTGCCTGAAAATAAATCTAATGGCTATTTACTGATTGCAACAAGTGGAGGATTGAATCAACAAAGAACAGGGGTTAGATTTCTATCCTTTGTATCCCTCCCTTTTTCTTGCCCCCTCTCCCTCTCTCACATAAGATACATGTGCCTTCTATGTTTGGCTAATTTTCTATATGTTAATTTGATTATTTGTGTTGCAATTTATCTTAAACTAATCTCTAAATATGTTCATACATTGATAGGATAACAACAAAGGTTGTGCTATCAAAAATGCATTATTTCTACTTGTAGAACTGCTTATAACATCTAACTGTCCAACACCATCAACTTCTTAGATAGTCATTTTAAGGGCAAATTTCTTTCATACTGTTCAGCAATTACTTAGGCAAAATAGATTTCAGAAAATGTAGCTTTCGTCTTTTTTTTTTTCATTTCTTACTGACCTTTCTTATACAATCAGATTACAGATGCTGTTGTTGTTGCTCGCATTTTAAATGCGACACTGGTTATACCAGAACTAGATCATCATTCATTCTGGAAAGATGAGAGGTAAGCACCAGATGTTAGCTCTTCAGACTAGCTGGTAGTTTGAATGTGAATAAGAATATTGAGTACTTCATAATATATCTTTCAGCATTTTTTACATTATTAATGGCATGCAGTGACTTTGCCAACATTTTTGATGTCAACTGGTTCATCTCCTCCCTGGCAAAAGATGTTGTAGTTGTTAAAAGGGTCCCGGATAAAGTAATGAGATCAATGGAGAAACCTCCGTACACCATGCGGGTTCCGAGGAAATCAACTCCAGAATATTACCTAGATCAAGTCTTGCCAATACTGTTGCGCAGACGTGTAAGTGCATATTTAAACATTTACTTGATAAATATCATAGTGTGATTATGATTTCAATTCTTTAGCTGGGTATAAATTGTTTTATTACTTGCATTTCTTAGCATGAAAAAGTTTGGTATAGAAACAATTTGATATATGCTTCTTAGGCGTTGTTGCATGATTTTATAGATTTTTAATAGTTGCCTACCTTTCGTTAAATTGAGCTGACTCAGTTAATCATTGCAGGCCACGACTTCTCATCATATTTAATTCATCGATGGGCACGTGTCATTTATGTTTACGCTTTTGTTAACCTTAATACTATCATTTATTGTGCCTTATAGAACCTTCCGCTTCAGAAAATATCAGGTTTTAGTGGTTTGACTCATGTTTGAATACATCTCGAGCCATTTAAATTGATGGTTTCTATTATAAGTCCCTTATTGTTCTTGATTTTTGGATTCTTTGATCCTTTGTCAAGAGGTATTTGTTAACCTTACTGTAATTCCCTGCAGAATGCATGTTAGCTTCAGTCTTATGTCTACTTTCTTTATATGAATTCTAGATGTTTAACACCATCATAAATCGCAGGTTGTACAATTGACCAAGTTTGACTACCGGTTGACCAATGAGCTTGATGACGACCTTCAAAAATTACGTTGCCATGTTAATTATCATGCACTAAGGTTTACAAAGCCTATCCAGACACTTGGTAAAAAAATAGTGAAGAAAATGAGAAGAATGAGCTCACGTTTTATTTCAGTTCACTTGAGGTCAGTCCTATCTGTTTACTTAGAAATTTTTAAAATCTATTTAATTTGACCTTTGAGCTTTATACTTTTCTAGGCTTTGCCACTCTGCTGCAACATTCTTTTTGATCATATTTCTCAATGCAATTTGGACTGCCTAGAAGCAATTCAACATGTAGCGGAAACCATTCCATAACTATGCATAGTTACACCTCCCAATGATCATACTTTTTTTACATCACATGTTATGTGAGCTTTTTAATTTGGCCTTTTGGGCGGCTCAATGGGATGTTTGGCATGGATGAGGACTTGTTGATACACTGCCACTTTCGATGTGGACCCCTGTAAGATTACAGACCCGGTGGACTGACCTGGTACTGCAGTTCAATCTAGAGTTAAACTCGTGGAACTTTGGACGATGCCAACACAGGAAACCAATAGAACATCTAAAATAATGTGTTCAATTACTCGATATTGAAAACTAAACTAGTAGACTAATCATAAGAAATATCAACCTAGCCGAGCGGTTCAAGCCATCTACTACAAAAGTTAACCGAAGTGACAATTAAAAGGTCAAGCTTTCAACCAAAAAGATGAAGACCTATTCCTAAAGTTGAATTAATATGCCTATTTAAGAGTTAAATAGCCCATTGTAAAGGCTCGCTTATAAGGCTCATTCTTCCTCCTCTTTGTATTTAGTCTCACATCTAATCTTGTATTAAGTTTCCCCCTCTTTGTGGATACATAGGGAAACATTGTAATAGAAATTAATATATCATTGAAATAATATTTTATTGCATTTTGATTTGGTATCAGAGGGGAAATTGTTTTTTTTTTAGCAAAACCTGCCTGGCATTTATCCCACATGACTTCTCCCGCTCATCGATCTCGTCTGCTTCTCTCATCTTTGACCTGCGAAGACCTGCGAGCTCTGCAAAGACTTGCGAGCTCTTCAACGAGGACATGCGAAGACTTGCGTGCTCTGCGAACTAGTCTTCGTCATTTCCTCATGCGTGCTCTGCAAGCTATTCCTGCGACCTTTCCTCACACAAGCTTTGCGAGCTCTCCTGTGCGTTATTCGCGCGAGCTTTGCCATTCCTCACGCGAGCTTTATTTTTTTCCTGTGAGTTCTCGCAGCTCGCACTCTCTTCTGGGTGAGTACCTCTCTGCAGCGAGTTCTTCCCGCGTGCAAGGAGTTCTTCTGTGCGTGGCCCTTCACCATGCGAGCCCTTCCGATCAGCGGGCTCCTCTGGTTTAAGGTTGGCGTGTTCTTCTGCCACTAGACCGCCATTTTTACGTGCTCCTGACACTCCATCTGCGCGCCCTTCCATCATATTCTTTCTCGTTGTTTGCGGTTGCTCTTCATGTCCAACTCCTCAAATTCCAGCGTTCAGTACTCTCTGATCAGCCCTCCTCCACTTTTTGATCGTCCTCGAAGCCTTGGCACTTCCTGTTCCTTTAGGATTACAACTGTTCTTTTGGATAGTTCAAACTATCTTGAGTGGTCCTGCGTTGCTCAACATGCAATTCACAACCATCAACTCTATTATGGGTACATTGATGGGATTGTGGTTCAACCTCCTGTCCATGACCCCTCATGGAAAAAGTGGGATGCTGATTACTCTTTGGTGGTCTCGTAGCTTCTCCACTCTGTATCCTTTGGTTTATCGCATTTACATGCTCATGGACTCTGCCTTTGAGATTTGGACTCGGGCACGAGAGACATTCCTAAATTGGTAGCTCCACTCAGGTGTACGAGCTTACTCGCCGACTTCTCGTCCTTTAGCAAGGATCTTCTGATGTTGCGTCATATTACTCTGAATTTGAATGTCTCTATCAGGAGCTTGACTACTTTGATGATTTCACTCCCGCAGGCACTGCCGATGCTCGGGCATTGAAAACAAAAGAGGATCGGTACTGCCTCCATGTCTTCCTTATGGGTCTTAACCTGGATTTCGACATGGTTTGCACTCACGTCTTGAACCGTCATCCTCTTCTCTCTCTTCGAGAAGCTTTCAACATGGTTTTGGGTGATGAGGATCGTCGCCGCTCTCCATTCTACCAAATCTCTGGATCATTCCGCCCTTGCTGACATTAATCAAGTCCATTTGTCTGTCGGTCCCTCGCCTAAGATTTGTGATCACCGCGGGAAGGCGGGACATGTTCGTGCCTCATGTTATTGCCTCTATCTTCATCTTGCTCCTGTCCGCAAGATTACTGGTGATCGTGGTCGGGGTAGTTCTCGCCAGCATAATTCTCGTCCTGCTGCCCATGCTGTTAATCCTTGTCCTGAGCAACTTTCCACTGACGCTCTTTCCGCTGAAGATCTTGCTGCTCCGCACCATCTCCTTCGGTTTCCAAGCACCTCCTCTATTGCTGTCTTTGCCACTTCCAGGGCTCCCAGTGCATAATCTGCTTCTGTTGTCGGGTGTTACCGATCATATGACAGAGGCGTCATCAGGTTTTACCTCATACACCCTTCTCGGGACTTGATAAAGGCATCACTACTAATAGCTCTCTTTTTTCTATAGATGGAAAAGGAACTATTTTTTGTTCCCCTGCCATGCCTCTCAATTCTGTCTTTCATATCCCTACATTTCCTCGATATTTACTTTCTATTAGTCGCTTGACTACATTCTTAAACTGCACCGTAACCTTTTTCCTGATGGTTCTGTTTTTCAGGATCTGGCAACGAAACAGTGTATTGACAGTGGTAACTCTGGGGGCCTGTACGTCTTGGATCATTCTCCTGCTCAAGCTCTCTCCAGTGCCTCTGCACCCACTTCTGCAGATGTTTGGCGTTGGCATCAAAGTCTCGGGCATCCGTTCCCCAATTATCTTCTTAAGATGTTTCCTGTTTTTTCAAATGTTTGGACAAGTTTGTTTGTGATGCTTGTAGTTTTTCTAAACATGTTCGGCGTACTCTGACTAATGTATCATCTCACGGTACTATTCCTTTTGATATCATTCACATCGATGTTTGGGGACCTTCCCCTGTTACTTCTTTCTCTGGTCACCGCTAGTTTGTTATATTCATTGACTGTTTTTCTCACACTATATGGGTGTATTTATTAAAAAAAAGAGTGATGTGTTTCACTGTTTTCAACTCTTCCATAAGATGGTCGACACTCTGTTTGACTCATCTTGCTGACCATGGGATCCTTCATCAAACCACCTACGTTTACACTTCTACCTAAAATGGTGTTGTTGAACGAAAAACCAAACACCTGCTCGAAGTCACTTTGTGCCTCCTCAGTCCTCGTTATTATGGATCTTCCAAAATCTTACCCCGGGGTGAAGCGGTCCTCACTGCGGCATACCTCATTAATCGTCTTCCCTCCAATACCTTACAATATGTCTCCCCTCTATCCCGATTGTCCACCAAATGTGTAGTCCACACATCTCATTTACCTCCATATGTGTTCAGATGTATATGATTTGTCCACTTTCATTCACACACTCGTGATAAATTGGATGCACACGTTCTCTTATATGTGTCTTTGTTGACTACTCCTCCACTACGAAAGGCTATCGTTATTATTATCCCGCCTCTCGCTATTTCTTTTGTACCATGGATGTGACCTTCCGTGAAGGGGAAACCTTCTTTGGCTCACGTCAGGGGGAGAGCAGAACAACACCGATGTTGACGTCGATCCGACTATTCCCTGTCCCGTCATTCCACATACTCTTCGTTCTACTGTGCCATCACACCCTCCTACTGCAGATCCAACTACTCCTGTCCAGCTTGTAGTCCATGTTGTTCCAGGACTTATTTCTCCTTTTCCTCAGGTTTATCAGAGACGTAATACTGGTGTTAAGGTGCTACAAACCCCTGTCATTCCACCACAACCTTAAAGAGTAGACCTAGTCCCTAATTGAAAATAAAAAAGAGAATGACATTTGCTAAAAAAGGTCGGGCAGAGACCCTATTCAAGGAAACTAAGAGGTGAATGTTTTAGCCAAAAATAAAAAGATCTCGCCACAAGAGAAATAAAAGGTTATCTTACTCAAAGAGAAACAATACTTCAAGACTTTCAGCCGAAAAGGTATAGAAGTTCCAACTTTTCGGATAAAAGGGCGAAGCCCTTTTGCCCAAAAAATAATACCTTTATCCTGAATCCAAAGCGAAAAATTCAACCCTTTGCCTAAATGCATCTAGGTGATTTTCCTTTCTTTTTTTCTTGTCGTCCCTAGTAAATCAATCTAAGATACAAATAGAGAGGACGGTGTTAGTTAATTATGTCTTATATCATGTTTTCTTGCTTGTGATTACAGTGTTCGAATATTTATCATAATATAAAACATTCCTTTCCGTCTCTTCTAGGATTTGAGATAGGCGTAATGTATTGAGTGTATCGTGTTAGCCATGTGGTGTGAAGACAACATGTTACCCTCACGTATTTGTCAGAGGAGCCACTCTTCGTCGAAGCCATCAGAGCGTGCATTTGGAAACCGCCGTGATTATTTCTTGTAATTAACTTGCATTAATTAAATGATTAATATTAACTATTTAATATTAATTAGATTAATTAATTACTTAAATATTTTTGTATTTCCTTGTATGGTTACCCTCCCTCATTTATATAAGGGGGAGGGGTTTAGGTGTTTAGGGATTTGATGTGTTAGGTTATTTTGGGCTCTCTTTGGATTGAAGGATCATTGGAGGACCCAACCTCCTTGGTCTTGATTGGAGCTTGCTCTGGATTGTATCCATGCTCGTTCAAATTAATGCAATTGTTGTTCTTCGTGTTCGGGCATTTTCTCGATTCGTGTTAGTGGTCCGACCTGCCGCCACCGTCCGCTTGTTCCAAGCCGTCGGGATTCCGTCCGCTTTCCCTGCTCGTCTCACCGAGCCAGCTCCGCATCCATCGACACCGCTCACCTCCAGGCCGCATCCAAGCCACTCACACACCTCTACCTCGACTGTTGCCCGCCTCGACGCAGTCGAACGCTGCCTCGATGGCTAGGCCAACATCCTCGCTGACCTCCAAGCGAGTCTTTTGTCGTCTCGCAGCTTGTTGGGACAACCCCTCATGGAGGTCACGGTCGTCAACAACAATCACTGCTCAGTTTGACGCCAGCAAGGTCAGCCACTCAACACCTTCAGCGCAGCGCGAAGACTTCGACCTTCCTCCCCCACGCCAAAGCCTCCAGGACCTTCCAGCGCCAGACTCGTCGGATCTGCTTCCTCCTCTGATGGATCTGCTTCCCGAGCTCAACCCCTAGCCGGCCGACGAACTCCACGGACTCCTGCGCTGGTCTCGTCGATCCCTTCCCGTCGTAGCGCCAACGATCTTTCCCTCCCGACAGTGCATCGTGGCCTTCCGCGGTTGCAAGCGGCTCGGCAGAAACTTCCGCCTATAGTTGACACCCATGCCTGACACTCTGCGCACCTCCTTAACACGCCTCTTTTATTGATTTGTTTTTTTTTCCTTTCCTTACACCCACCGTTGCCCCCGCTAAACACCAAACGACACCTTCTTTTACCCTCATCTTATCACATCTTCTCTATTTAAATATTTCCCAACCGCACCCCCCTCCCCCCCCCCCCCCCCCCCACCCCACACACACACACACACTTTTAGTTTGCCTACCTGTCACCTATCATCACTGTTTCACTTTAACCCCACCTTTAATTTTTATTTTCCCTCATTTTCCCTCTGTCACGCGGCGGCCACAAAGTATACGTCCCTCCCATTCTTAAAGACCCCGACAAATAATTAAACTCGACCTTGAGGACAAGGTCAATTTTCGAGGCCGGCATAATCTTACCCTCACGTATTTGTCGGAGGAGCCACTCTTCGTCGGAACCATCGGAGCGCGCATTTGGAAACCGCAGTGTTTATTTCTTGTAATTAACTTGTATTAATTAAATGTTTAATATTAATTATTTAATATTAATTAGATTAATTAATTATTTAAATGTTTTTGTATTTCCTTGTATGGTTACCCTCCCTCATCTATATAAGGGGAGGGGTTTAGGTGTTTAGGGATCTGGAGTGTTAGGTTATTTTGGGCTCTCTTTGGAGAGAAGGATCATTGGAGGACCTAGCCTCCTTGGTCTTGGCCGGAGCTTGCTCCGGATTGTATCCGTGCTCGTTCAAATTAATGCAATCGTTGTTCTTCGTGTTCGGGCATTTTTTCAATTCGTATCACAACAGCAGAAGTTACACTTTTTGTCTTTTGATTTTGAGAATCCAGTCATTAGGTCTCTGAATTGTTTTTTGTTTATTATCCATATTTTTTTATTATTTTATTAAAAAGTTGATTGATTCTTATGATATTATACTTATTCATTCATGCTATCTTAATGAGGACTGGGTGATATTTTTTTTAAAGGGAAAATCCTAAAATATGTGAACACCTTTTATGACCTTAGTTTTTATTTGTCATGGACTGGGTGCTATCTGTTGAAGATTACATAAGAAGGCCTGTTCCTTTACACATGTATATATATATATATATATAGAGAGAGAGAGAGAGAGAAATTATATTAGTATATTAGAAGGGATAAGTTCTCTTTGATAAAATATTCAACTTCATTTTATCCTAAACTTTTTTCATATTTACTAAATACTGAAAACATCACTGATTAAATGATTTAAAATAAAAGTATGCATTCTATTTATATTTTTATTTTTTATTCTAATTAATCTGAATTAATTTTGCTTAAATTTTACCTAAAGTTATTATATATAGAGAGAGAGAGTAAAGCTTCACGAACATAAATGAGTACATAATTTCAGCCCGAATATTTGCGCTTATATATGCTTTATATAAAATAGAGTGATGTTTGAGAAGATATAATTGGATCAATATGCAATTCTGAGTTGTCTGATAAGATAATCTATTTGTTAAACAAACTTTTCCTTGTTTTTTATAAACTGAATGATTTTTACTTGAGTTTCCTACCTTTACTGGTTTTATAATCTTTTGTTAGTTGTAATGCTTACGCATAACTTGATTCATTTTTTGAAAATGCTGCTTGGTTTGGATAATTCTGCTCTTTATCACCCCCTTGAAACTTTGCTTTATTTGATCTGCAGGTTTGAGCCAGACATGCTTGCGTTTTCTGGTTGCTATTATGGTGGTGGAGAGAAGGAACGGAATGAGCTCAGTAAAATTAGGCAGCGCTGGACGACATTGCCTGTATGATTACTTTCCTTGGGCTATACTTTTCCATCTGAAATCTTGTGCACAATTAGATGCCAATGATTATTACTGTTATTGTTTGCATCTACTCTCCCATTAGTTAAAATTTTTCCCTTCAGTTTTTTTACATGTAGAACTGTAAAATGGGACTGTAACAATTTGCACTACCATAGCTAATAATACAACAGCTTTGATTAGAAAAATAGGAACCCCATTCACAACGTGCAATCTTAGGTTGGATAATGAATTTGAGAACATAAAGTATTCTTTCATAATAATGCGCACATTATATCTGCTACATAACTATTATTTTTCAATTCATCCAGTAGATAGGAGTGTAAGTCGATAAAAAATGCAATTTTTTCGTCTCCAGCTTGCAACAGCAGGAACTGTATGTATGAAGTGATGTCATCTAACACACTCATTCTGCTACTGTTATTTGGCCAAAATCTGAACTAGAAATGTGTTATGGGCCTAGTCGGAGGAAGTGCCGGAGGCAAAGATGACGACAACGGCGAAGGAGGATACCGTGGAGCTGGAACTGTGGTTGCCTAAGAGGGGCTTGCTCGTTAGAGGAGAGAGCTACCGATATCTCACAACAAGAGAAAGGAAAACAAATTAATTTTTGCATACATTATAAATAAGCATACACACTTCGACAACAGACCTAATTGGAAATAAGCGACATACATGAACTCAAATAAAGAGGATGAACTAAATAGGAACGTGACATAAAGACACAAATAAATATAAAATAACTTGTCACAAAAGCCCATAACAAAATGCCCCTCTTTTGCTTTCACATCTTGAGTTCTTAGTAGAACACCTTCAGGTTGGGAAAATGGAGTGAAATATGTCTCTACTCAAGCTTTAGGGAGAGCCGGATAAGTGGATAATCAATCTGTTGCCGAGGGAAAGATGTGAAAGGTAAACACCACAGAACTCCGACGTCCAACACTAGACTCTTCTTATTAGACAATCCAAGACAAACATCCAAGGATACAAAGAGGGCTACTTATAGTCTCCTCATGCACAACCCTAAAAGTGCATTAAATGAAGTCATTTCTCCACCGTGGTTCATCTGGAGTATGCCCGCCAAGTGCGAATGGTTGAGTCATCATCCGACCAGCATAGCCAACACTCGGGCCCTTCTCAAACAGGAGCACAATGGTTGACTTTGAATCTCCAGATAGCTCCATGAGTATCTACAAAGCACGGATACGTCGAAATCAGGCCCATACCCGTACCGGGTACGTTTCCGGTACAGGTACGTGTTTGGTACGCCGCAATACGCAAATATATCGCTACTCCCTGCTGCCGTCCCGCACCCGCACTCCGCTGCTGCCGCTCCCACACCCGCACTCCCGCTCCCTGTTGCTCCCTGTTCTTCTTCTTCTCCTCCATTGGTGCTCCAGTCAGAGAGGTCAGTCAACATTAAAGGAGCGCAATAGATATGAAGCTAATCACGAACCCTCAATAATGCCATTACTACTCTCTTATACTGTGAAATGGGTGCCTGCTGTTTGCAGATATTGGTGCAACGATGGCTTGTGCCCTAATAAATTCTTCTTCTTGCCTGCTGTTTGCAGATATTGGTGCAACGATGGCTTGTGCTCTAATAAATTGCTTGATATCCCATATAACCATTTTTAAAATTTAGGCCGGAACAGCTCAATTCATTTACAAGTTTACCTTTTTTTTAAAAACCTCATTTACTATTTGTCAAGGAAATCTTGATGGTGGCCATTACATGCACCTGCTTTAATATTGTAGGATTTAGACGAGGAGGGCGAACGTAGAAGAGGAAAGTGCCCGCTGACTCCATACGAAGTTGGTCTGATGTTAACTGCGCTTGGCTTTGGAAACGAGACGCACCTTTATGTAGCCTCTGGGGAGATATATGGAGGAGAAGAAACTCTACAGAAGCTCCGGAACTTCTTTCCGAACATCTATAGCAAGGAGACCCTCGCCAGAGAGAGTTTGAAGCCCTTTCTATCCTTCTCTTCTCGCCTCGCTGCAATCGACTATGTTGTCTGCGAAGAAAGCGACGTGTTCGTCACTAATAATAATGGAAACATGGCCAAGATTCTTGCCGGATTGAGGTAATCTCCTGATAAAACCTTTCTTAAAAATAACTATGTTTTTTAAAAATAATCTTTTTTTAGGATTATCATATTATATATCTTGCTGCTAGATTCATGTAGGCCCTTTCTGGATGTGTTAACGTTTTTTGGAAGAAAAAAAATTTATGGTTAAAGTGTTTTCTGTTGGGCTATTTAAAATGCCATCAAATTGAACCACCAACATCTTGTTTTGATGTAAAATCATCCAAAAATCTCGTTTAATGTTGCTTAAAAATCATATCAAACCACCGACCAAGGGGATGGGCTCCGTCGCATCGCCTTGGTCGCATAAGGTGTGTAGACAGTGGTTGGTGGCGTCGTCTTTTTCCGGGGACCTTTTCTGGGGACCGTGGAAAACATCGTCCCGAATAAAGAATAAATCTTTAATCTGAGAAGTCTTTTTTACCATCACCACCACGCTGCAGGAGATTCATGGGGCACAAGAGAACCATACGGCCGAATACGAAGAAGCTCAGCTCGTTGTTTAAGGCGCGTAATAAGATGGATTGGGATGTGTTCGCGAGCAAGGTAAAGTCATGCCAAAGGGGATTTATGGGAGAACCCGACGAGATGAGACTGGGGAGAGGCGAGTTCCATGAATACCCTTATTCCTGCATCTGCCAAAACCCTGATATCCAGCCTACAGAGTTGGGATTGCTGAAGCAAGAAAGTCCTCAAAATAGAGCTACAACAGCTGCTAAACTATTTCCGCCGATCACAGAAGCAAGAAGGTACTCAAAATTATGAAAACTAAGCGAACAGCCTTCAAGTATGAGGTTTACTTCTACTCGCGATAACCTCGCGGCGGAAAGTACGGGACGAGATGAAATCAAGATCGATCAAACCGACTCGTGATTTTTGGTGCAGCCGTGCGAGTTTTTTTGGTTCTGGGATTAGAATCAAGCAGGTTTGTATTATGTTATTGTAGTTTTCTTTAAACACCTTCTGCAAATTTATGTAGGATGTTTGTGGAGAAATGATTGAGAACTGATATAGGAGGCCTAAGCCATGAAAGTTATGGCCATGTGAGCTTTTAGAAGAAAATTTTATGTTTTTTTTATTTATAAATATTTTGGCTAATGAAACTGTCATTAAACATTCTTTTAGGGCCTGTTTTCCGAGAGATTTTTACGGGTGAGATCTTGTTCGTCCGATCTGCTATCAGACCGTCAACAAAACAAAAAACAAAAACATTGCGTGATGTCACAAAGCCTGATGTCCGGCCGGATATTGTTTTTAAAATATTTATTAACATATATTTCATGATAATAGACGTTTTTGTTTGAACTCAACGGATTAAAAAGTCGTGTCAAACATATGATTTGTAACCAATGTCAAATGGACCCTTAGCCTGGGCAAATTTTTTCGCCCGGGACTCGGACCAAAAGCATGGTCCGAGTTCCCCACAAAAAATGATATTTATTCCTACAAAAAAATGTTTTTTATAAAATAAATTATAAAATATTATTTATTATTTTTTTATCATTATTTTAAAATCCAATTTTCCTATAAATTTAAAAAAAAAAAAAGGATCGGATTATCGCGCCTTTTAAAAATCGGCTGGATTTTTTTTTTGCCTTTTTTTTAAATGCGAATTTTGCTGGCGGTTTGATTAATGATCATACGGTCAAATATGACCCGGACCATTTTAAGGTTCGGGTCATGGACAGAAAAATCTCCCCTTAGCCTGATAATTTACTGGATCTGAAATTGATCGAATTTTAAAGTGTTAATATATTAGTAAAGAGTCGATTTAATAAATTTGAATTGTTGTCCAATTCAGAAATAAAAGATTAGTTATTTGATGTTAATCTTTTGAATTGTGTAGTATATTAAGGCTCCGTCTGGCGGCGCGATGGTTATGAAACGTAGTTCGACGATTGTCATGCCAATTCATCTATTTTATGTTCACAGTTAGTTTTATTTTTGGCAATTGTTATTAGCGCACCAGTTTTGGCTATTCGCACCCCAATTTTTATGAGTTATTACACGCCTTTTGAAAATACGTCCATGCATTTTTAGGAAAAGTGCTCAACACGAAAGTTGTAGATCTCGAAGAGATCTACAACTTTCGTGTTGAGCACTTTTCTTAAAAATGCATGGACAAGACGTATTGCCGCCCTGATCGTAAATATAGCGAATTTTTCACAAATTTTTGAAAATACGTCTTGTCAATGAATTTTTAAGAAAAGTGGTCAACATGAAAGTTGTAGATCTCGACGAGATCTACAATTTTCGTGTTGAACACTTTTCCTAAAAATGCATTGACAAGACGTATTTTCAAAAGGCACGTAATAACTCATAGAAATTGATGTGCGAATAGCCAAAACTGATGTGCTAATAGCAATTGCCTTGTTTTTTTATATGGCGGTCATAACCATTGTCATGCCAAGCAGGTAATCACATATATGAAAAATAAAATTAGATATTAAAAGAAATTAACCATCACTTTCTGTCGAGCATGCACTCATTTAGGTGCAAAAAAGATATATTATATATTTAGGGCCATATATGGGAGCGCTTTTTATGTACTCGTAATATATGGGAGAATCGTGTTGATAAAATTCAGAAGAAGAAAAAAAATAAAGCGCTGTGTCCGGCTAGATATTATTTTTAAAATAATTATTTGATGAGTAAATAAGATTTTAAAATGTTTGTAAAAATTCACGAATTAATATTCCATAAAAATTTCTATAAAACTAAATAATACATTTTATAATAAAAATTGTTTTTTATAACAAATCCAGAAGAATACTACATTATATATATAAAAAAATCTCATTTATGGAGACCTCTGTAAGTTTGTTGAATTATAGATTGCACCCCTCTTAATTTTGAAATTACAAAAATCTCTTCTTAAATTTACTTTTCATAACCTTAATCTTCCCTGAAATCGATGCAACATGTAATTATGAAATGTAAACTCCATAGTTTTTTTTCATGTAATTTCAAAAGGATGTAATTATGGTAACTTAGTCTTATAGGGGAAGTTATGGTAATTATTCTTATATATTTAATTTCGAATGAATGCAAGTTGAAGAGAACACTTCAATTTTCAAATTTAGCGAAATTCCTTGAGTAGAAGATTTAGTTGAAGAGAACACTTCCATTTTCAAATTTAGCGAAATTCCTTGAGTAGAAGATTTAGTTGAAGAGAACACTTCCATTTTCAAATTTAGCGAAATTCCTTCGAGTAGAAGATTTAGTTGAAGAGAACACTTCCATTTTCGAACAGCGGGCGGTTGTGATCATAGTATGGAAAATATAAGTAGGGTTAGTAGGTGTGGTCACGAAAGCTATTTTTCTAAAATGATATTTTAGGACAAAATGATTGCAAGCTATCGCGAATGCCCAAACCTCAAAAAGTAAAATTTGGGGCTCTTACAGAGTTTCAAAATCAAGTACAACACTGCGTTTATTGCCGCAATTTCACACCGCGCCACCTAAACGCCACAAATGCCCCAAACAGAGCCTAACGCGGTGATTTTTTTAAGATAATAACTGGAGTTGACACTTTCGGACCTTTCGGTTCGTTTTCAATTACATCAAAACCAAAAATTAAACGATCAAGGTAACCGTTCTTCAAACTAGAATCATAACTTTATTTGTCTTGACCGGTTTCGGTTCAAACATAATTTTTTTGGAATAATCAACGGTTTCGGTTCAATAAGAACTAGAAGTAAATTATTCACTACCGGTTCGGTCTGTTTCTATGCGATTTCAGATCGGTCTCGGTTCGATTCCTATTCCTAATGAACAACATTACTAGACTGACGGGGGACCATTGTTCACGAGCGAGCCGAACCTTATAGAAGCACATCCGTGTTTAAACTCGTAGGAAGGGGAGTTGGGATCTTCGTATGGACGATCCGAGTTGTAGTCACGTTCAAAACGACGACAAGACATTTCTATGTTTAATCTCAGCAATTTAATATTGGTTTTATTTTTGACATTTAATGCACTAGGAAAGTGTGACAAACATTTAGGGCTCGCCTGGTTATCAGGAATTCACATAGTGAGTTAATAAATCAAATACGATGGTCGGCTGGACGGAATTCAGTTGGAATTGGCTTCGGGTCCCAAATCCAACTGAATTCAAATAACCCTAAAATCAACAACCTCCAATTCTTTGATCATTGGGTGGATATTCGGAATTAGGTATTCTGCTGGTTGGTTGAAGACAGTAATTCAGTCATATTAATTAAAATACACATAACATGCTTACAAGAAATATTAACTTTACACCGGAATTGAGTTTGGACAAAAAAGCCAGTCATAAAATGTATGTTTGGCATGACACCGGTTATCACCGCCGCCACAAAAAGAAAACTAGTATTGAACATAAAAGTGAATGAAGTTTGATATGTGAGGTCGGGTGTTCGCAAACGGCGATTCATACCGCGTTCACGACCGCCGCCGCCGTGCCAAACGGAGCCTAAAGTGTACGTTTGACGCTGCGTTCTTGCTCCTGTGAGTTTGGGCAAAAACACCACTGTCATAAAATATGTGTTTGACATGACAACGGTCATGACGACGACCAAGGAAAAAATTAATTTCAATGTAAAGGGATGACTTCTTAAGAGGCTTATTCAGCCATTTAGGGTGGTTTGAGTTTTGCCTTGATTGGCCTTCAACGCCGATGCGGGTGCTTAACGGGTCGCTGATAGCAGTTTATAGGTATCCGGTTGAGTATTAATAATAAATGCAAGGAATTATTGATTTTATATAGCATTTAACAGTGTTATTAATATACAAGAGAATTGATGCTGTATATTACATAATAATAATAATAATAATAATAATAATAATAATAATAATATAAAAGCTGAGCTCTTTTAGAACAAAACAGTCTTTTTTCCATCGTAGGGCAGCACACGGAGTTCACAATAGGATTGAATCGCCTTTCGCAGGCACTGCTTCTCCAGGTTTTCGGATTTCTGCACAAAGCTCTGTAAGGTGTCCTTGTGGGAAACTCTCTCAACCTGTAGCATTTCAATTCCAGATTTTGTTTGTGAGCAGAGATATGAGTATTGTTAATCTGCATGAAAAAATAACAGGAAATTTGTTGAAACAACAACAACAACACTTGAGCCTTTATCCCACCATGGTGGGGTCGGCTATATGGATCCACTGTCGCCATTGCGCCCTATCTTTAATCATAGTTTACTAATGCCTAAGTGCATCATGTCTTTCTTTATAGTTTCATTCCAAGTCTTTTTTGGTCTACCCCTCCCCCGTTTAACATGTCTAGTGACTAAACTCTCACAACGCCTAACAGGTGCCTCTAATGGTCTCCTATGTACATGTCTGAACCATCTTAAACGAGCTTCTCGCATCTTCTCTACAATTGGCGTCACTCCTGCTTATCCTTGATACATTCATTCCTAATTTTATCCAGTCTCGTGTGACCACACATCCACCTAAGCATTCTCATCTCCGCAACTCCCATTTTTTGCTCAGGTACACCATTCACTGCCCAACACACAGAACCGTAAAGAATTGCTGGTCTAATTGCAGTACGAGCTCAGCAAAAGGAGAAATTATTACGCACTGAGAGATCTGTATTGGTACGTGAGACCAACCATGGAGCTGTGTTGTTGTTTTAATTGTTAACAAAAATATTTTATAGTGGGGGTTTGAACTGTGTAACGGTGTTTGAGCTGTTTTCTATTTATCTGTCCCTCTGAGACACTTGTGGCGTTTGAGCTGGACGGTACAAAATTGTGGTAGTAAATGCAGCGGTGCCCGTTTAATGACTACTAACACAAGACCATGTCTGGATGGCTATGGTGATCTTTTGGCACCAAACATCATGTTGAGGAAATAGCATTCACGACCTCAAACACCAAACGCTGCTCGTGTTTTTCACCACTCACCGGAGAAAAAACCACGCGCCTAACTGACAACGGTTTATAACCAGTGTGTTCACGACCATCACCATCGTGCCAAACAGAACCTAAGTTACCTACAATGACTTGTGTGGGTTCCAAGTTTGAGTCGTGAAGCGTCTTATGGAGGTTCCAAATTAGAGTCATGAAATATCAACACTACAAATACAGGAGTAATCCCAACGCTAGGGGAAAATGCGGTGTTGTATATGGTGAGTATAGTGCTAGAAGAAGAAACAAAAAATCAAACGCTGCTCGTGTTTTTCACCACTGGGTTCATAGCTGCCGCCACTGTCCCAAGCAGAGCTTCAGTTATTTACAACGATGAAAATATGACGCGAAAGTCAAAATTGAGAAGTCTTATGGTTCATAAAGAGATCCGAGTCTTCGAAGCCTTACAGTACTTTTCTAACTCTTTAGGATTTGAGATGCACCCATGGGAAATTGAGGTGGCGTTTGGCGCGGCTTATTGGCTGCTGTGCGGTGGAAACGCACCGATATTTATTGCGGAAGCGGCGTTTGGCGCGGCTTATTTCGAAAAACCCGTTTACTTATATCCGCAGTTTTCTATTATGGCCCGACCGCGGTTTTTCTTCGCGTCTGGCCGCAAAAGCATTCCGCGCGCCGTGTTCTTCTTCTTCCCCGACACCCAGCAGCGATTTCTCCTTCCTCCCCCAAACCAGCGGCGATTTCCCTTCCTCCCCCTTCCCAGCGGCCATTTCCTAGCGGCGTTTTCCGATTTTGCGATTTCCAAGCCGTTGGTAAGTATCTCTCACCGATTTTTCGCCTTTTCCCTGCTCTCGCAGATCTCCAGGGTTCCGTTTTTCGATTCTCGTCGTCTTTATCTTGCAGGTGTTAGGGTTCGGGCTCCAGATCTTCGCGCTGATCCACCCCCATTCTCCTCTTCGGGCTCCAGATCTTCACTGTAAGCATCTTCTTCTCCTCCTCCTTATTATGGCTGTTTTTGTGGATTTATGGTTGGCCTATTGCTGTGTGCTTGCTGTTTGTGTGTATGTGTGTTGTTGGTGTGTGTGTGTGTACGTGTATGTATTTGTGCTGTGTGTATTTGTTGATGCGTGTGTGTTCATATGGGCTGTTGAGTTTGGATATGTATTGGGGCTGTGTGTGTATGTGTTCATATGGGCTGTTGATCTGTGTGTGTGTGTATTTGGGCTGTTGATGTGTGTGTGTGTGTGTGTGTTCATGTGTATGTGCTTGGTGTTCATGTGTGTGTGTGTGTTGGTGTATGTGCTTGGTGTACATGTGTGTGTGTATGTGCTTGGTCTACATGTGTGCTGTGTGTGTGTTCATATACATGTGTGTGTGTGTTGATATGTATATGTGTTTGTGTGGTAATATACATGTGTGCTGTGTGTGTGTGTGTGTTCATATACATGTGTGCTGTGTGTGTGTGTTCATATACATGTGTGCTGTGTGTGTGTGTTCATATACATGTGTGTGTGTTCATATACATGTGTGTGTGTTCATATACATGTGTGCTGTGTGTGTGTGTTCATATACATGTGTGTGTGTGTGTGTGTGTTGATATGTATATGTGTGTGTGTGTTCATATACATGTGTGTGTGTGTGTGTTGATATGTATATGTCTGTGTGTGTGTGCTTGGTGTTCATGTGTGTGTGTGTGTTGGTGTATGTGCTTGGTGTACATGTGTGCTGTGTGTGTGTGTGTTCATATACATGTGTGCTGTGTGTGTGTGTGTGTTCATATACATGTGTGTGTGTGTGTGTTGATATGTATATGTGTGTGTGTGTTCATATACATGTGTGTGTGTGTGTGTTGATATGTATATGTGTGTGTGTGTTCATATGTGTGTGTGTGCTTGGTGTTCATGTGTGTGTGTGTTGGTGTATGTGCTTGGTGTACATGTGTGCTGTGTGTGTGTGTGTGTTCATATACATGTGTGTGTGTGTGTGTGTGTGTTCATATACATGTGTGTGTGTGTTGATATGTAAATGTGTTTGTGTGGTAATATACATGTGTACTGTGTGTGTGTGTTCATATACATGTGTGTGTGTGTGTGGATATGTATATGTGTGTGTGTGTTCATATACATGTGTGTGTGTGTTGTGTTTGGTGTTCATGTGTATGTGCTTGGTGTTAATGTGTGTGTGTGTTGGTGTTCATGTGTTTATATGTTGTGTGTGTGTGTGTGTATGTTGTGTTTGTGTGTGTGTTGTGTGTGTCTGTTTATATGTTGTATGTATGTGTGTGTGTTCTATTCTTAAAATATTGTTTAGGTCAAATCTTGTTTAATTTTTTAAGGATGGGCAAAACCAAAGATGGTGGGGTGACCGCTATGTGGGACAACAATGATGTGTTGTTATTCTGTGATATCTGCATAAAAGAGATGGAGCTTGGGAATCGACCCACCACGCATTTTAATAAACAGGGGTGGATAAATGTTATGAACAAATTTGAAATGCAAACCGGGAAAAAATATGATAAAGTCCAACTTAAGAATAAATGGGATCATTTGAAGAAATAGTAAAAATTATGGACAGAGTTGAAGCGTGGTGAGACCGGTTTGGGTTGGAATGCATCAAGAAAGACTATAGACGCCTCAGACGAGTGGTGGGACGAAAGATTGAAGGTATTTTTTACTTAAATTCATTTGCAAAGAAATTTCTTAACTTAAAATTTCTCAATGTCTAATTTTAAAATACTTTATTTTGTAGGTTGTCCCGACGACAAAGAAATTTCGGTATGCCGAAATCCCCCCAGAGTTAGAGGATAAACTGAACTAGATGTTTAGTTCGGTTGTCGCTACAGGACATCATTCTTGCACCCCTCACACCGCAAATCTTGGTACGGAGTCTATTGATGAAAGAGAAATGTCAGCGGATGAACACGATGACATTGAGGTTATCGGAGCTCCTCAACCAGCTGAGACCGCAAATATATCTGAAACAAGCAAAATAAGGAGCAAAAGAAAGAAGAAAGCTAGCAGCTCGGTGTTAGAAGATTTGGCCGAGCCCTCGAAGATCATAAGTCGATGCATCCAGGAGCCACCCAAGATTTCATCTTCTTCTTTCACTATTGCACATGCACTAGAAAAATTAGGCACGTACTCAGAAGTGCAGTCTGATGAAGACTTCTATGATTTTGCCATCACATACTTGATGGAAACAAAACATAGAGAGACTTTCATGTGCCTTCCAGAAGGCATGAACATCAAGTGGTTGAAAAACCGCTATACTCGTGGGGCGTAGTAGAGAGACTATGTGTGTTGTTTTGTTTTATTATGTTTGTGAACATTATGGATATTATATTATGTTGTTTAGATGTGGACATTATGAACATTATTAGAAATTTGTTTGAGTTCTGTGATAATGTTAATTAATTGGTTATAATTTTATTTACTTTCTGATAATGTTAATTTCTTTATTTTCCTAACAGAAAATGTCTAGTGATGAATCGGAAAATACCAGAGTAGAACACGAGAAGCACGCCATCTTTAGAAGAAATTGTGTTATTGGTCATCATCAAAATGTGATGACAGCAATATGTTATATCTCCGAACACACCTCGATGTTAAACCATCCAGTTCCATCCATGACTTCAAAGCAAACAGGCGATAAATGGGTCGGAGAGCTACTTCGTGGGACTCGAGTTAGATTTCATGACTCGTTCATGATGAGTCAAGAAATTTTTATAGATCTATTGCATGCTCTCGAAGAGAAGTGTGGTTTTCAGGGAACAAGAAGAACTGCAACCAGAGAAGTCCTAGCATTGACCATATATATATTGTCTCATAATGAATCAATGAGAAAAACACGCGAGCGGTTTCAGCACTCAACAGAGACAACTAGCAGATTTTTTGCTCGTGGTATTCGCGCTTTGTTGCAGTTGGTCGAGGAAGTGATACAGCCATCAGATAGGTCTTTCGGCTGCACTCCGCCAGAGATTATGTATGACAGGCGTTATATGCCTTTTTTTAAAGATTGTGTTGAAGCAATAGATGGAACACATGTCGATGCGTGCATACCAGTAGGAAGTCAAGTTCCATATATTGGGAGAAAGGGCAGACCGACACAAAATGTCATGGCGGCCTGTGATTTCAACATGTGTTTCACTTTTGTTATGGCAGGTTGGGAGGGATCGGCGCACGATAGTCGCATTTTCAATTATGCCATAACTGATCATCATTATAAGTTCCCTCATCCGCCTCAAGGTAAATAATAAAAAATCAATTCATCTAATTATTACTTTAAATATTTTCCGTTGTTAAACATTTTTTAATATGTTTCAGGAAAATATTACTTGGTTGATTCTGGTTATCCTCTACAGAAAGGATATTTAAAACCATATCAAGATACAAGGTATCATCTGCCTGACTTTGCCTGTGGTGGACGTCGCGCAGAAGGGCGTCGAGAGATATTCAATCATGCGCACTCGTCGCTTAGAAGTGTGATAGAACGATCATTCGGCGTTTGGAAGAAGAAGTGGGTCATACTACGGGACATGCCAAGCTATCGCTTCGACAAACAGGCACATATTGTCATGGCCACGATGACTTTACATAATTTCATTCGTCGCCACCCTTCGCGCGTGGATTTTGATTTCAGTGAGTCCGAGCAGAGGGGTAGAGATGATGGACTGGTCACACAAGAGCGACAAGATACATGCCCTGACACTGCAGGTGGTGTAGAGGAGATGATCGCGCTACGTGATAGTATAGCAGATCAGTTGTATGAATCTAGATCGTAGGAGATATCATGATATATGGTTAATGTGGACATTATTTTTGTGTGTTTGGTATTATATTATGGAAAATATATATCTTTTTCTGATATTTGGTGAGAAAAAAAATTCGCTCAAAACTCCGTTTTGTTTCCAAACAACTTTTTCAAAACTCCGTTTTACAAACTCCATTTCACCCAAACAGTTTTTTAACAAAACTCCGTTTTCCAGAATCAGCAATTTTCCTATCAGCAGCTTTTCATCAGCAGCTTTCCATCAGCAACAGCCCAACCAAACAGAGCCTGAATATGCCGGTGATTATGCGCGTAGACAATAAACCACAGAATGATGATGGTTTGAATGATTGACCAAGAGAAGGAAACTGTCGAGAGAACATTCATAACCAAGGAAAATAATTACTAGACACAAAAGATGAGTCTTCCTTTGGTTGCATCCAACGCGATTTACAACAAAGTTAGGAGATATGATCGAAAGAGAACAATCAAGAGGAGCGGTTTATTATTCCATTGTTTATCCCATTATAACAACATTTAGAGTGAGGAGAATGCCACTAAAGAGGAAAATATTTAGAAACTAAGATCAATAAGAAGATTACACCCACAATTATAGCATTGTAAAGTTGATAGTAATCACATTAAACAAATACATATAAGATAATCTGAGACATACTAACATATTGGGATGGGCCAAATTCATCAGTCTATACTGCAATGACAGTGATTAAAATTTGTGGCAATATTTTGAGGCATATATTTTTTGAAGTAGCATGGTTATACGAACTTAGCTGGAGCATTAGTGATTAAGGGTCTGTTTGAGAGGGCGGTGGTTGTTGTGAATGCGATGGTTATGAACCATCATTCGTGAATGTCTAACCTCATCTAAGGAACTCTATTCATTTTTAGGTTAAAATTAGTTCTTTGGGCTGGCGGTCATAATCGTTGTCATGTCAAACACATTTCATGACGGTGACGCTTTTGTCCAAATTCACTGGAGAAAAAACGCCGCGCCAAACATACAACGGTTCGTAACCACGGGTTCACGACCATCACCGCCGTGCCAAGTTACCTACAATGACTTGTTTGGGTTCCAAGTTTGAGTCATGAAGTGTCTTATGGAGGTTCCAAGTTAGAGTAATGAAATATCGACTATACAACTGCAGGCTAAGTTATTAAAGGCGCACCGAGGCGCAAAGTGGTCCTGGAGCCTAGGCGCAAAGTGGTTCTGGAGCCTAGGCGCAAGGCGCAGGCGCGCGCCTGAGGCACGTAAGGTGCAAAAATGAATTGGGTGGCAAATTCACTGAAAATCAGTGAATTGGGTGCCCAATTCACTGAAAATCAATGAATTGGATGTCAATTCACTGAAAATCAATGAATTGGAAGCCAAATCGCTGATTTTCAGTGAATTGGGCACCCAATTCACTGAAAATCGGTGAATTGGATGCTCAAGTGTGCCTAGGTGTCTCGGATGCGTCTGAGATCATGTTTTTGCCCACATCCTAAAAAAAATAGGTTGAAGAAAACACCTTGAAAGACCCAGGCGCGCCTTTGGTGCGCATGGGAGCTGGAAAGGCATGTGCTTAAGCACGTCTGGGGCACCTCGCCCGCCTTTGTCTTGTAGAGGCGAGGGCCGGTGCGCCCGGCACCTCAGGCGCGCCTAGGCGCGCGCCTTGATAACATAGGTTGCAGAAGTAACCCCAACGTTAGAGAGAAATAACGGATGCGGCGCCAATGTTGTATATGGTGAGTATAATGTTAGAAGAAGAAAAATTATCCTACTTGAATTTATGTAAAATGCTATATAATTCATTCAGTAAATTCAAAAATAATATAATTTAGATCATTTAACTCCAACTTACGTTAAGTTTATCAATTACTATTAAAGTATTAATAAGGGAAGCACCTACCATACCATCAATGATTAAAACCATTCAATTAAAAATACTATAACAAAGTAAATATAATAAAATAATTAAAACTAAAATAAAACAACATAAATAAAAACATAAAAATATAAATGGAGAATAAAATAAAATAAAACATGAATAAATAAATAAAATATAAAGATTTTGCATATAAAGAAAAATTATAGGTACTCTGCCGCTGGATGTTTACTTATACAACAAATTTATTCAAATGTAAATTTGTGAATTTTATGTTTTTGAATGTTCAAAGAACTTAAATGTAAACGTAAATGGTCTATATTACAGTATTTTTGAAGCTATGTGAACTCCAAATACAGAAGAAACTTCAAGGGCCGAAAACATTTGGTCTTAGAGGATTAACTGTGAGCAAGTAGGATCCTTCTGAAATTTCCACACATACAAAAAGAGCTTTACTATATCTAATCACAAAAAGCATGAATTACTATACCTTGCCTTCAACATAGAAGGGCATTAGGTTTTAAGTGCATAGTCCTTTTGATGTGTCAACTAAAGAGTTGAAATTTCACCACATAAGGCTAACAAGTGATGTTTGAGCTACGTTTGGGATAGTATTTGTGCAGTGTATGACACTTACTGATCTTTGATGCCTTCCACCATGGTTGAAAAGAATTCAAGTGTGGGTGAGGAGAGTGATAGAGCATAGGCACAGATCTCACGTTCTTTAAACACATCATGTATATATAAATGGCATGAAATAGCGGAATGGGCATGAGCAAACTCCATGCACAAAATAGCAGAACAGGTATGGGAAAACCCCGTGCACGAAATAGCAGAATGGGTATGGGCAAACCCCTGTGCATGAAATATGTCATGCGTTTGCAAATAGGACTTCTCTAGCTTATGCCACCTACCATACATCTATTCACAGAAATTATAAAGAACTTAGGGAGAAAATTTGACGAAGTCCATGGTTACGAATACTATCATGAATCTGCAAATAGACCCCTTGGCGCTTATGCCATCCACTACGCAACTGAATTTTTTGAAAAACATAGGAATTTGTATTTTGCAGCTAAATGACAGTAAAATGTACAATAACGATGCGAAGATTTCTATCATGAATCTGCAAATAGACCCCTTAGCACTTATGCCTTCTACCACACAACTGAAATTTTTGAAGAACATAGGAATTTGTTGTTTGTAGCTAAATGACACTAAAACATGTAGTAACAATGCGAAGATTACACATTTTCAAAGATCTAGGGTTCTTCACAAAGGCCCATACCAAAACCTAGGGTTGACGATAAGGAAAAGAAGTCCCAGACTAAACATAAATATCTCCATATAAATGTTTTTTATTTTTATTTTTTAATTACAAATATATCTTAATAAATATATACAAACATTTATATCTTTGTACTATAAGGAAACCCAAAAGCAGCCATGGTGTAACATTCGGCTCCCCAAAGTACCCTCAAAAAATCCTTCTTTATTTCAAAATTCGTCAATTTTTTGGTCATTTGGTTTTCCCGCTAAGGTTTTCCCACCAGGTGCTCCTAGACTGCTGCCCGCCAGCCGGCTAATCTCCTCCTTCCTTTCTTTATTTCAAATCAATGCACAACTCCCCAAAAGCCTCTCCTACAAGCAACCAAAATCAGTTGTTCCTCGACTGTTGCCCGCTGCAAGCAACCTGCACACCACCGAAAAGCGACAAAGCCTCCTTCAAATTGACCTCTGCAGCTCTGCTCCACTCGACAACAGCTTCCTCGACAGACTCCTCCACAGCCTCCTCCACAGAGCCTCCTCCGCAGCTCCTCCTCGGCGGCTCCTCCTCGGTAGCTCCTCCACGACAGAGCCTTCTTCCAAGTTTTGCTTCCAACCTATTGCTCAACTTCTTCTTTAACCGCATGCTTTCTTGATGTTAACAACAACTAAATTAACAGCAACTGAAATTTCTTCCATGTTTTAATCAAGAAATTTCTTCCAGTAATCAAGTAATTTCTTCCACACCGATAGTAATTTGCTTGTTGTCATATTTCCATGTTCTTCTTCAGCTGTTAATCGGGAAATTATTGTGCTGTCACTTTCTTGATTATTTGCTGTTAATTTCTTCTTCTGCAGCGTGGAAGAAATTACTATTAATGTGGAAGAAGAAGCAGAAGAACAAGTACCGCGGTAATTTCTTGATTATTCGGTTCCTCATTTCTTCTCTTGTCTTTGACTTCTTCTTTCTATAGCTCACAACATGTTCGATAAAATGCGTCACCCGTTTTTTTCAGGACTCAGACCAGCCATCACCTCAGCTTCTCCTGCGAGCACTCATTCCCGACTCCAGCTTAAATTATCTTACCATTCCTCTTCTCATCTCCATTTCTTCTTCTTAGGTTTGAAATCAGGATTGAAGAGATTTTTCTTACGTTTGTATCAGCTTCCTATTTCTTTTTTTCCCGTTTCTTTTTTTCCAGTAAACTGAATGAGTATCTTTATTTTGTTTTTCCAACAATCTGCTTCTAACTTATTACCCGCTAACTCTTTTTCCTTTCTGATCATCTGATGCATGTGCATTGAACTGAGTCACACAAGCTTGATTGTTCCTGATGGAATTTTAGATTATATGTACACTGATATATGGTTGTTAGAGAGAAAAAACTACTTTTTGGTATAGGGTTTCTTAACGGTTATGAACTTATGATCGAAGCTGAGATTGATGATTGTAAGCATACATTTCTCTGGAGAAGACTGAGATTGATGATTGTAAGCATTGAGCACTGGAACTAGTAGGCACTATAACTAGTAGATGATGAACCCATTAAGTTGGAGTAGAACAATGATTTTGGATCAGATCTGGGCTCTGACACCACTGTTAGACTTAATCAGTCTGTGTGTGTGTGTATGGAATTTGCAAGCACAGGCAAATGAGCAAAAAGAAGGAATGAAGTAGAGAGAGAGGCAGTTTTTAGATCTCTCATTCATTCAAAATACTTGAGCATACATACGGGTATTTATACTCATAAGAGTATTTTGTAAGTCTCTTTGTATTCCATTACATTTAATTGCATTTACTAACTTCTGCGCAGATACACAAATTACATTCCCGCATCACATCTAAGACTATCTTCCCGCCACTGACCACACCATCCCCGCATTGTCGATTACCCAGCGAGCTTTTGCATTTTCAGTTTTCTTTTCCTCGCATTGTACATATGCACTTCTAATTCCTAGTCATAGTCTGCTTTTATTATGTTTGATTAATTTCTTTTCTTTGGACGTGCATTTCTTAGTCGCCTCACACTTTAATTTCTAGCTCTTCTATTCGATTTCAATTATTAATTGGTTAGCCTGGTTAGAATTAATTGTAATCATTTGAGTACTTAAGACAATTTTAATTTCATGTTATTTAATTAAGGGCGTTGTTATTAGCAAACCGGATTTCGCTATTAGCAAACAAAAAAACGGGTTCAATAATTTTAAGTCCTTTTCAATCTTAAAAAATCTCTATTAGCAAACCCTCTTTCCCCTCTTTCCGCCTCAGCCGAAAACCATCGTCCCGTCTCCTTCTCGTTTCCGCCTCTCCCGTGATCGAGCCTAGGGTTTTCCTCTCCTGCGACAGAGCCTCTCCCGCGACAACCTTGTTAGACACCGCCTTCCTTCTTCGGCACAGGTTATGTAACGTCCCAAGGCACTGGACTTACAATCGGGACAACGTCCACCGACTGCCTCGCCTGACGACCGTTACCGGGTTGCAGCCCAAGCACCCCAACCCCTCTTCAGCCCACTGGCGGGTTGTTGGTGGCCACAGTCTCCCTTTGGTGAGAAGTGATCCAGTTAAGCGCCTCTACGGGGTCTTCCCAGGAGGTCACCCATCTCAGTGCTACTCCAGCCCGAGCACGCTTAACTATAAAGTTCTTTCACTTATCATCACCAATTGAGCTGCACGGGGACTTCCCAGGAGGTCACCCATCCCAGTACTACTGCACCCCGAGCACACTTAACTATGGAGTTCTTCCACTTCTCATCACCAATTGAGCTGCAAGCTCAATTGGTGACCTATAGTTAAGCGTGCTCAGGCTGGAGTAGTCCTGGGATGGGTGACCTCCTGGGAAGGCCCCGTAGAGGCGCTTAACTGGATCACTTCTCACCAAAGGGAGGTTGTGGCCACCAACAACCCGCCAGTGGGCTGGAGAGGGGTTGGGGTGCTTGGGCTGCAACCCGGTAACGGTCGCGAGGCGAGGCAGTCGGTTGGACGTTGTCCCGATGATAAGTCCAGGGCTTTGGGACGTTACAATAAACAGTGCAGCTCAATTTGTGATGAGAGGTAAAAGAACTATATAGTTAAGCGTGCTCGGGCTGGAGTAGTACTGGGATGGGTGACCTCCTGGGAAGGCCCCGTAGAGGCGCTTAACTGGATCACTTCTCACCAAAGAGAGGCTGTGGCCACCAACAACCCGCCAGTGGGCTGGAGAGGGGTTGAGGTGCTTGGGCTGCAGCCCGGTAACGGTCGCCAGGCGAGGCAGTTGGTGGACGTTGTCCCAATGATAAGTCCAGGGCCTTGGGACGTTACAATAAAAAGTGCAGCTCAATTGGTGATGAGAGGTGAAAGAACTATATAGTTAACCGTGCTCGGGCTGGAGTAGTACTGTGATGGGTGACCTCCTGGGAAGGCCCCGTAGAGGCGCTTAACTGGATCACTTCTCACCAAAGGGAGGTTGTGGCCACCAACAACCCGCCCGTGGGCTGGAGAGGGGTTAGGGTGCTTGGGTTGCAGCCCGGTAACGGTCGCCAGGCGAGGCTGTCGGTGGACGTTGTCCCGATGGTAAGTCCAGAGCATTGAGACGTTACATGTTAGGAGGTAGACTCCGGCTTTCATCATGCGATTTCTTGGCTCGAACCACTCAAGTAAATTAATTTTCGTTCTTCCATATAGGTTTAGGTAAAATTCACGTAGACTCTGGCACATCCGACTGCCATTAGACTATACAAAATGTTTTCCAATGTTTTCTTGTTTGATCAGCGCCCTAGAGATATGCGGCCGCTGGAATCGACTGGAATATGAGGGAAACGGTTGGATCTGGAACAGTGAAGTGGCTGAGGCTTGAGGGGCAGCTGCTGGAGGCGACTGGAGTACAGATAAGAAGGCCGGAGCACGTCTGGAGGAGGTTGAAGCCGAGAACTGCACAAGGAAAGGAAGATCTTCATCATCGAGGAGCGAGCAGCAATGGGATCGCCAAGAGCAGCAGTTGGAGGGGACGACATTGGGAGGAGAAGACGCTTCACGGGAGAAGAGGAAGCCCGGCAGCAGTCGTCGATGGCAGAAGCAGTCGTCGACTTCGACGGGAGAAGCAAGCGCAAACTTCGACGGGAGAAGCAAGCGCAAACTTCGACGGGAGAAGCAAGCGCAAACTTCGACGGGAGAAACTGGCATCGACGTCGGCGTCGATGGATGCGAGCGCAAAAGCAGGGGGGCCAAGATCCGCTCCCGTCGATGGAATCCGACGTCGATTCCGTCGACAGGAGCGCCGCAGAAGCTGGAGACGGGAGCGCAGCAGAAGTTGGGGCTTGCGTTTTGCGGCTTGTGGCGGAGACGAGCCAAGACACGGAAAAAACGAGAGAAAAAAGATGTGGGAAATCAAATTAGGGCATAAGGGATTAGGCTTTGATACCAGGTAGAAAAAGAATAGAAATTCATCCACAAAGGGGGAATATATAGGAAATACAATGATACATACAACTTGACTCACAATGTGGGACTAAACCCACTCACATACTAATAGACCAATATTAATAATCTCAACTTCTGGCACATCCGACTGCCATTAGACTATGCAAAATGTATTCCAATGTTTTCTTGTTTGATTGCACTTACAAAACAAATATATATAAATTGTCGTTATTATCCATTGTTGGTATGACATCAACTCAGCAAACACTTTTCTCATCCTTTGTGTTCTTGTCAGATGAAACTGAGGATAGTTATTAAGTGGGCGCATCACGTTTTACTGCTAAAGAAAAAAAAAGGTGAGTCTTAAGCTAATATTTGATTATTTTAAAAAAATTCTACTTCATTTTGACAATATTTCGAGTCAATTTTATGCAGGATATACAACAATTTTTTGGAATGGAGAAGGCTTTTATGATGGCATTTTGGACAATGTATTTTTTGAACAAAATAAGGAGAGTTGATGTTTAACAATGTATTTTTTTGGACAATGTTTCATAACAACGTTTGTAACTGCTTAAACATTAGCAATATATTTTTTGGAAGCAATGTGCTAGTAAAAAAAATTTAATTTTCGAAATAGTTTGCTAATAATAAAAAATTTTGCTAATAGACATTTTTAAAATAGAAAATTTGCTAATAACCGTGGTTTGCTAATATCGAAACCCAGTTTGCTAATAAAAGAGCCCTTAATTAATTGTGCATCAAAATTATTAGTATTGTTGAATCATTTGCATTACATTAGGGCTCTGGTTTAAGTAATGAGTACCATGTCCAAGGTTGTACATATCAAGGTTGTCAAGATCGAGATCCTAGGTGAGATCGTTTCGAGGTTAAATCGGATCGGATCGTAGGATCGAATCGAGGATCGCAAGATCCTACAACATTCATAAATTAAAATTAAAAATATAAAATTGAATTTTGTATCATCCAATTACATGCTCAATTAACAAAAAATCAATAAATTGAGCAGTATGCGAATAATTATATTAAAAAATTTTGAATGACTAAATCAAAAAGATAATATCATACTAAGTTCACTTTCAGTTCCAGGTAGGACACCTAATGTCTACTAACAATAAAAACAAATCTGGACTGATGGATTGGTGGAAGCCTAGAAGCAGAAAGACGAACCCAGACTGTTGGATTGCTTGCACGCTGGAAGCAGGAAGCTTGAATTGCTCGTATACTAGATTTCTAACCGCTAGATTACTCGTACTCTAGAAAGGAAGAGAAGACGCCGGCCTAAAAGTAGGAAGCAGAAAGCCACTGGATTACCAGCCACTTGATTGATCATACACAAAAATATAAGATAAGACACTGACACTACTTGAAATGGAACCTGGTAAGTAAGGAAAAGGAAGACATTGTCTGGACTGGAAGCGACCGAAGACGTCGCTCTTGGCCTCCGCTTGCAGTCGACAATCGACACTTGGGATACGGTAAAGCAACATGATATGATTCTGTGATGGGGTATGGGGGAGGAATTGAGATAAGGTTAAGCAATGGGTTATGGGCGTTGGACCGGTTGAATGGGGTCGGGATAGAGTTGGACATGTTTCTAGTTCCCTTTGTCCGGATCGGTAGAATCGGGTCGGGATCACGATCCTAAAGATCCTAAGATCCGAATCGCGATCTCATCGATTTAGATCCTAGGTAAGATCCGAATCGATTTACAAAATCTGGATCGCGGGATCGTAAGATCCTATGATCCGGATAGCAGGATCGTAAGATCCTACGATCCGGATCGCGATTTTGATAACCATGGTAAATATCGAATGTCGGCGACATATGTCAGATTGAGTTTTTAAATATCGGATGTCGGAAGCCGGAGACATATTGGAAATATTTTAAAATATCAGATTTCCATATCTTATAAATAAATAAATTTTTTGTATACCAAATATAATTGTATGTTCTAAAATAAAAATTACATAACAGCTAGATGAAAAATGAGTTATGTATATAACAAAATAAATTTGAAAAAGATCAAAAATAAAATAGTATTAACAAGTACAAATAGATACATTGTAAAATATATTTAATATTATACAATAATTTTATTTTGATAACACTAAGTTTTATAGCAAATAAAGACAATTTAAAAGCTAAATACCTTGATTTATTATAATTTTTTTTAGTTTAACAAATTAATGTTATAAACATAAAAATAATCAGCTAAAAAAATGTGTGAACATTTTAAGATTTTATAAAATGATAAAAATATGGTGTGAAATGATAATACAAAATCGATTGTAAGAATAACATGTATTAGAGAAAACGAAAGAGTACGTCTAATTAATTTAAGCATTTAGATAATATAATACATATAGATGATTTAGACATATATTGTTAGTCTGCTAACATAACAAAATAAAATAGCAGACTATATTTTCAAAAGTCGTGTTTGTCGGTCTATATTTTGCAAATGGATATGAATCTATTTTTTAGAAAATAATGTTGTTTTCTCTTCAAAAAAACATGTCGGAGGACATTTAAAACAATGATCATATCAATTGGCTTGCGTGCATGCTTGCATTTATATCTCCATTTAGAAAACCCTATAGATTGCGTGCATGCTTGCATTTATATCTCCATTTAGAAAACCCTATAAATTTGTCCTGTGTCATTGGGGAACATCGTGACACTTTTAATATATACAAAGGGCGGACATATGTTGAAAAAATATTGCCATCGAGGGTTTGAAATCGCTGCTTAATTGAACGGTGAATATTCTGATGGCCATAAAGCTTGTTCAATAATATATAAGCAGTCTTCATAAGGAATCAAACAGCAAAAATAAAGAATGGAAAACAGTAAATATTAATATAACTATTTACCATCTGCTCAATAATTGGACCTGCATCGAGTTCCGGAGTCACAAAGTGAGTTGTTGCACCAATCAATTTAACTCCAGCGTTATAAGCCTGGTAAGCATTCAAAAGATGGGCGAAACTCACTAAAAGAATATGTGTAGTAAACCAGTAAGAACTGGTACTTGTATAAAATTCCTTGTAGCCTTTTGATGTAAAAGCACAATATCAGTAAGCTTTTGAAAATAAAGAAAACAGTTTGAAGCATTTTCCTAATTTGCAAAGTTTGCGAATATTGTCCTTTGCAAAATATCAATATACCATGAGGTTTCTAAAATTAATAAAAATACTTGAAGGGAAGAAAAAGGTTATGAAAATTGAACCTGTCTCGCAGGATTGCTACCCTTAAAAGATGGAAGAAGGCCATGATGAATGTTGATTATATCTCTACCATAACTCTCCAGAAAATCAGCTGAAAGTATCTGAAAACCAGCTGAAAGAGTCAATTTTAATGCTGGCAAAAAAAAGATGGAACTGTGTAATATAATTAAATTTTTAGTAAAATGCTCATTATAAACTAACCATTCTTTTATTAGTTTGATCGGAATTTTAAATGGAAAATATCAATTCAAAATTTAACTCCTCTGGTTAAAATGATCTCTTGCAACATGCTGCCTTTTGAAAGACGCGCCTCAAGCGCCAGGCGCACAGGGCGCAGGGGGCAGAGCCTCGGTGACTGCAGGCGGGCGACCTGCGCCGGGCGCACCTGATTGGTTTGGTAGGGCGCGCCTAGGCGCGCCTAAGGAATACAGGGTTTAGTTATTATAAAATTAAATTTTTTTAAAAAATTAATATAATATTACTTCTCAATTCTCATTTATTAGCTGTATAGAGGTTAGGGTTTCATTCCCTCTCCCCATAAGCTCTCGACGGAACGGCATGCGCAGCCGCTCGACATCTCCCTCGCTCGACCCTTCCCCTCTCGACGCTCCTCTCACCGCCGCTGAAGGCCCCTCTCGCCGCCGCTGGAAGCCCCTATCGCCGACACTGGAAGCCCCAATCGCCGCCGAGGTATTCATATTCACTGTTTTCCAGCCCAGTCATTATGTTATATACCATGAGGTCTTTCTGTTCTCTTGGCAGCACAGTTCACTATTTTTTTGCTCTTTCTAACTTATAATGTATATGTATTATGTATATGATTGCTTTGCACTTTCTAGGATTGTTGCAAATTTGTAATATCATCATATCGTGAGGAATATTCTTCTTCATATTCCTTCTCCAGATTTTCTCACCGGAGGTGATCTATTTGTCATAATGTGTCTTTTTTATTATTTTGTTTTAGTACCTCTAGTGTTTTATATTATGTTTCTTTTCTTAGGGATTGCTGTATTTTGTATTTAATTAACTATTTTTTAGATTTTTTCCATTTGTGCGCCTCATGTGCCTCAGGCGCGCGCCTGCACCTTGCGCCTAGGCTCCAGAACCCCTTTGCGCCTCGGTGCGCCTTGCGCCTTTCAAAACATAGGCAACATGCAATAGAGAGTAGTAATTCATGTAAAGATTAAGCAGAAGTTTCCAAATGTTAGCCATGATTTAATCATTTTAAATTTTTAATCAAGCTTAGACTTGACCAATTAGGAGCTTGACCAAAACCAAGAAAAGTTGTCTTTCCCAACCATGGATTCATCTGGTCAAATAGGGTAACTAGGACCCAATGTAGGGTCAATTAGATACAAACAAGAATTCATACGAGTGTAATGGCCAATAAAGAGTATAGTCAATTGGACCACTTACTAAATTGACATGAAATATGATCAATTGAGATCCAATAGGTTTGACTAGGTCAACCAGTATAGTATTGAGTCAAATGAGATCACAAAGGGCTACTAAAGTTGACAATGAAGACTGTACTAAGTTTACTGGGACAATAGAGTCAATTGTGCTCCTTTGTGATGCAGGACGGCGCGTAGGGTTTGCGCGTCTGTCGGCTATTTCTAGGAAACCCTAAATACATGTGATTACTAATTGAAATTTAAGCGGGCGTGCACGAACTTTAAGAAATTAAGCAACTAGATTTTTGAAAAGCATAAAATTACTATTTTTGTTTAAATTGGATTTTCTTAAAAAAAATTAGTTCAATTCTAAATTCGGGAAGGAAGTTTGCAACTTTTGTTCCGTTCCCCTTGTTGTAGCCAACAGAAATCGTGAACTCCAAATACGTTTCCGTTTGGAGTTTTCGACGTAGCGTTCGCTGACAAAATCCGAGCGAAAACCCAACAATGAGTTTAATATCCTAAGGAGAGAATTTAGATGCACACAAAGGATGAGGAAGAAGCAAATTACCCACGGAAAGAGGCGTCTTTCCGCAACCGAAGTCGACGGCGATCCCGCGAGGAATTCCTCGTCACCTTCAATCTCCCGCTCCGAGGTCGGCCGTTGTTGCACACGGGCACCACGGATGAAATTCGCTCGATCTCACACGAAAGTGGTTCCACGGAATCTCTAACGCTCGCTAAGGTACGGAAGCCACAAACTAAACAATTGAAAGTCACTCACTCTCGTATACGAGTGTGGTTCCACGAAATCTCTGAACACAAGAACTAAACTTGACTCACCAAACTCACGGCTGCAACACTCTTCAAACAGCATCAACAGGGATTTAATAAACCAAAGAAAATTCAACAGTAAATGTGGATGAAACTAAGCACTATCTTCAACAGGAAACAATTAAATCGTTCGACCACTGTTCATCGTCCCCGACGGAACGCAGGAAACACACAGCAACAGGCGAGAGAAATTTCCATATCAAAGGCAATCACAGAAAAATGATATCAACACAGGATCTCGACGGTGCTGTTCATCGTCTCTTTCGCTCACCTACAGGACTCGGAAATAACAACCTATGTTCTCCCTTTTCAAAATAAAAAATCAATCCACATGGTAGCAATCACACATCAGCATTCATACGAACAGTAAAACATTTTTACAGAACTCAAAAACTGTTTATCAGCACTTCTCACGGGAGCAAACGCAGAAATCAAACATACCAGTCCTCTCCTACTGTTTATCTTCTCCCAAAACTTTCACACAGGAAAATGCCGCCATTACGAAATCAGCCGCCGATCTTCTTACCGAGCTCCCCTTTTATAGAGCCTCAAACCGTCGGTGTCGTGGAGGAAGCGGGCCTGATCGAAACTTCGGCGGAGCGGGGCTGATGCGGGACGTGGTCGGAAGTTGTCGTAACCGGCGAGATTCATCTGGCTGGATCTGGATCGGGAATTAGCTGGGAGTGGCTGAACCGGCCCTAGGGCTTTTAAACAGGAAGATATAATATATATATATGTAGTTATATGTATATATATAAGGGGAAATATGATAAAATCTTCAAACATATGGCTACGCACGCAGGCGTGCAAAATAAAACGCAAACTAAATAAATTGCAGAATAAAAAAATTAAAATGCAATAATTCAGGGCCGGTAGAGGTCCGGACGGGTGCGGCGTCGGACACTTTTGCGTCGACCTGATCTGGGCTGGTCTCCACCAACTCTCCCCCTCTCGAAATCACTCATCTCTGGTGAGTGTTCCGACCGGTAGTGTTGCAGAAGATCGGCATCCATGCGCTGTAATTCCTCGGCCAAGACCCAGTTGGTCTCGGTCTCTGGTCTGTCGTGCCAACGAACCAAATATCTCTGAAAACCACCATCAGTAGTGGTCACTGTCTCATCACCCAATATCTGCTCGGGAACCAGTATCTGTCGCGGAAGTCTGTCAGCGGCTCTGGGAACTGGTATGAAAGAATCACCCGGTATCTCATACTCATCCTGAAAACTGTCAGTGGAAAAGGGTAGAACTGCAGATGGTGTGTCAGTAACGGAATGAGTGTCGGTATGTCCGGAATGTGGCTCCTTACTAGCACTTCCCAACCCAGAAGCAACAAATGGAGGAGAAGGCAATGGAAAATCTAAAGACTCATGCGGGTAATTGTGGAATAAAGTCAGATCGGCTACGTTAAAAACCGGATTTGCTCCCCAAACGGAAGGCATCTCAAGTTCATACGCATTTTGCCCAATCCGCTTGACCACTCTAAAGGGTCCAGTTCTACGGTCAGCTAACTTCTTTACAGTACCCGAAGGTAACCGTTCCGGATTTAGCCGAACCATCACCAAGTCATCCACTTTGAAACTAATAGCTCTTTTATGCTTGTTAGCTTGAGTTGCGTATAAATCATAAGTACTATGCAATTTCCGCTCATTTCTTTATGCAAGTCATGCAAATGCAATGCATAGTCTTGTGCAAACTGGCTAGTCCTAAAAGTGGGTGGTAGTGGGGCTAAATCTAGCGGCAATCGTGCAGTGTGACCATGAACAACCTCATTGGGAGATAAACCCGTAGATCTATTCTTCGAATTATTATAGGTCAATTGAGCGTGGGGAAGAATTAGATCTCAATTCCCCTGGTGATCTCCTACCAAACAGCGCAGTAAATTTCCCAAACTTCTATTAACAACCTCAGTTTGACCGTCGGTCTGCGGATGATAGGCGGTCGAAAATAGAAGTTTAGTACCTAATAACCTCCAGAGCGACTTCCAAAAATAACTGGTGAACTTGACATCTCGGTCGGTAACGATAGTTTTAGGTATCCCTCGGTGCGCAACAACCTCTTTATAATAAAGTCGGGCAACATGAGAGGCGTCGTCGGTTTTGTTGCAGGGAATGAAATACGCCATTTTAGAAAACCGATGGACCACTACAAGAATGGAATCGTGCTTCCTAAAAGTGCGTGGCAATCCAAGCACAAAATCCATGCTAACATCATCCCAAGGAATACTGGGCACCGGTAAAGGTGTGTATAATCCAGCTGGCTGTTTATTGCCCTTCGCTACCTGACAAGTGCGGCAGCTACTGACAATCTGTGCGATAACCCGCTTCATCCCGGGCCAATAGAATCGCTCCTCTACTAAGGCTACCATTTTATCTTGTCCAAAGTGTCCACCTAAGCCTCCGCCATCTAATTCCCAGACAATGAAATTTCGCAACGAGGTGCGGGGAATACACAGACGGGTTCCACGAAACAAATATCCGTCTCGAATGAGATAATCTGTCTCATCGTGAAAAGGATCAGAGCGTATTGCATCATAAATTCCGCTAAAATCGGGACAACTAGAATAGTCATCTTTGATACGCTCAAATCCTATCACCTGAGTACGCATCTGTGATAATACGAGGGTGACTCGACTAAGGGCGTCGGCAACCCGGTTCTCCGTTCCCTTACAGTGCTTGAGAACGAAAGTGTACTCCTGCAAATATGATACCCACTTAGTCTGTCGAGGGTTCAACTTTTGCTGCGAATTGATGTAACGTAACGCCTGATGATCGGAGTGGAGGACAAACTCCTTGGGTAATAGATAATGCCTCCAGTGACGCAACGTTTGCACAATCGCATAGAACTCGCGCTCGTAGTTGGAATAATTCAGCTTCGGGCCTGAAAGCTTTTCACTAAAAAACCCAACGGGGTGACCCTCTTGACTAAGTACACCACCTATCCCAACCCCAGAGGCATCGCAGGATACCTCAAACACGTGACTAAAATCAGGGAGTCTCAAAACAGGTGCAGTTGACATCTTATCTTTGATGATCTCAAAGGCTCTAGCTGCCGATGACGTCCACTTGAAATTTCCCTTCTTCGTACACTCAGTGACTGGCGCCATAATAGAACTGAAGTTCTTTATGAATCGACGATAAAAGGTGGCTAGCCCATGAAAACTACGGACATCGTGAATGTTCTGGGGTGTAGGCCACTCACGAATCGCACGGACCTTTTCGGGGTCCATAGTGATACCAGCGGAGCTCACTATATATCCCAAAAAGATAACAGACTCAGCCATAAAAACGCATTTCTTCAAATTGATGTATAGTCGCTCGGCTCGCAGGAGCTCGAAAATAGTACGTAGGTGAGTCAAATGCTCACTCTCAGCCTGACTATATATCAAAATGTCGTCGAAATAAACTACTACGAACTTCCCAATATAAGGCCTGAAGACATGGGTCATCATCCGAGCGAAAGTACTAGGGGCATTGGACAACCCAAAGGGCATCACAAGCCACTCATAAAGTCCATCCTTCGACTTGAAGGCAGTCTTCCACTCGTCTCCTTTGCGTATACGGATCTGATGATAACCACTACGAAGGTCGATCTTAGAGAAGATCGTAGCCCCAGTCAACATGTACAACATATCATCCAGTCGGGGTATCGGGAATCGGTATTTCACTGTGATCTTGTTGACAGCACGACTGTCTACGCGCATACGCCAAGTACCATCCTTTTTCGGGGCAAGGAGGGCAGGCACCGCACAAGGGCTAAGACTATGGCGAATAAAGCCTCTATCTAATAACTCTCCAATCTGCTTCTGCAGCTCCTCGTGGGCGGCAGGGTTTAATCGATAATGCGGTAGATGAGGGAGAGAAGCTCCAGGAACAAGGTCTATCGCATGCTGAATACACCTCATGGGAGGTAACTCAGCCGGAAGCTCATCGGGGTATAGATCCTGGAACTCCTCTAAGAGTCTCCTAGCAGGTATAGGAGTCGACTCATATACCTCTGATAAATCAGATGCCTGTAAAACCACTAAGGCATACATAAATCCACCGTCAAAACTCTCTCGACAGAACTCAGTATCTCGTATAATGCTAAGAGTCTTCTTCCTTTCAGTGGGAGGAAGAGCTTCTTTCGCACTACTACTCGCGCGGAATGGCGGTGCTTTGGGTCGCACCGGGGTCAACACTACTCTCTTTCCGTCCAGTAGAAAGGAGCAGGTGTTGGACCTGCCATGTATGGTGACATCCCGGTCGTATAACCAGGGTCGTCCAAGTAATACGTGGCACACATCCATAGGCATAACGTCACACCATATCTTATCGGAGTACGTTCCGATAGTGATGGGCACTAAACATCTCCTAGTCACGGATAGTGTAGTCTTGGTAACCCAAGCTACCTGAAATGGGGATGGGTGCGGCTCAGCAGTGAGTCCCATGCGGGTTAAAGCTGTCTCAGCTATCACATTCATACAACTCCCGCTATCCACTACTAAACGACACACTTTCTCCCCAGCCTTAAAGTAGGCCTGGAAGATGTTCGTCCGCCAATAATCGGCTGACTCTTGTGGTGTAGAAAGCATGCATCTCACCACTAGAACGCCGGGATCTATCTCCTCATCACTAGGCGTACCGTACACTTCGTCGTTCAAAATGTGTGAGTCCCTCTCGACTCCAACTTCTTCTACATGCTCATCCTCCTCAGTCACCTCATGAATAACTAACGTGCATTTCCTCTTGGGACAATCCCTCGAAATATGGCCCATCTGCTGGCACTCATAACATCGGATCTGTGAAGGGGTCACAGTTCCCATGGGGGACTTCCTATTCTGATCTCGGGTGTAGGTCGAGGTAGGCTTCGACGCACTCTCCTTACCTTTATGTTCTTCTTTCTTGTAAGAAGTATTCGTCTTAGGTTGAGATTTGAATCGGGAGGTTCTCTTCTGATGCTCTTCGATATCGATGACGATAGATATGATCTCAGGGAGAGAATAGTGGCCATATCGAATCAACTCATCTCGGATCTCAGATCGCAGTCCACACTTAAATTTGGATAATGTGTCACGTGGGTGTTCTACTACGTTGCACTTAATCATAAGATCCTTCATCTCAGCTAAGTAATCAGAAACTGATTTGGACCCTTGACGTAGAGACGTCAGCTCGTCTCGTAGTCGGGACTGGTAATGCTGGGGAATGTACTGCTCCTCTAATATGGCCTTCATGTGGGGCCAAAGTGTAATGGGAGGGCGTCCATTCCTCTCTAGACTACGCTCTTCGCCTATCCAAAAGATCTTCGCTCGCCCAGTCAACCTCATTTTGGCGAACTGAACCTTTTGGTCCTCCGTCATACGATACCAGTCAAAGTAAGTCTCAATATCAATAACCCAATCTGAAAAGACTTTGGGATCCATAGAACCATCATAAAGTGGTGGATCAAGTTTCACCACTCGTGTGAGATCCGGTCGCCTATCCCGGGGAGGATAGTCGTAATCATCATCGTAAGGATCACGATAGTCTCGACGCCGTGGGGGCGGCGGTCGATGCCAATCTCTAGGGCGATCATCATGATGCATGGCCGGTATATGTCGATGATGGTCTCGAGGACGCTCCTCTCTCGCTACGTCATAATGTGGTCTCTCCTGATAATTATCTCGCATGCCTAATATAGGCCCTCGTTGGGGTTCAGGAAAATTCCTTGGAAAATTCCCACCCTGATCACGCGCAAACTCGTGCCTATCTATGGGGTTCCGACCCTCTTCCTCAAATAGAGGATTTCTCCTAAGTGTAGACCTTTCTCCATAATGTGGAGGGGCTTCGTACTGTGGACAAACAGAATGCTCATCTCGAATTGGAGGCGGCATTGAAACTCGAGGAGGTACTTCTAAACTATTCATCCTAACACTAAGGTTTTCAAACCCTTCTCTCACTTGATAAATACTCTCGATTAACGCTGTCATTTGGTGGGCGAAAGGTAGAAACCACTGGGGCGGTTCCATCCCTTCGTTCACTCGACTCGCTTGGCCGCGTTAAATTCGACGAATCTCCGAATTTACCTCTTGAGGGTGTTCAGGTGGAGTGTGATGTGGTGAACTCATGCTCACTAGCCTACCACTACGCAATTGCATGCAAGCACAAAGTTAAGATGATGATTATGCTAAAAATAAAATAAAAACTTCTTTTTTTTTGAAAATTTTAAAATACTATGCGGGTTCCTATTCTACGCAGGGCGGATTTCGAAACTTAGAAAAATTTCAGAACCTCGCTTTGATACCAAATTGATGCAGGACGGCGCGTAGGGTTTGCGCGCCTGTCGGCTATTTCTAGGAAACCCTAAATGCATGCGATTACTAATTGAAATTTAAGCGGACGTGCACGAACTTTAAGAAATTAAGCAACTAGATTTTTGAAAAGCATAAAATTACTATTTTTGTTTAAATTGGATTTTCTTAAAAAAAATTAGTTCAATTCTAAATTCGGGAAGGAAGTTTGCAACTTTTGTTCCGTTCCCCTTGTTGTAGCCAACAGAAATCGTGAACTCCAAATACGTTTCCGTTTGGAGTTTTCGACGTAGCGTTCGCTGACAAAATCCGAGCGAAAACCCAACAATGAGTCTAATATCCTAAGGAGAGAATTTAGATGCACACAAAGGATGAGGAAGAAGCAAATTACCCACGGAAAGAGGCGTCTTTCCGCAACCGAAGTCGACGGCGATCCCGCGAGGAATTCCTCGTCACCTTCGATCTCCCGCTCCGAGGTCGGCCGCTGTTGCACACGGGCACCACGGATGAAATTCGCTCGATCTCACACGAAAGTGGTTCCACGGAATCTCTAACGCTCGCTAAGGTACGGAAGCCACAAACTAAACAATTGAAAGTCACTCACTCTCGTATACGAGTGTGGTTCCACGAAATCTCTGAACACAAGAACTAAACTTGACTCACCAAACTCACGGCTGCAACACTCTTCAAACAGCATCAACAGGGATTTAATAAACCAAAGAAAATTCAACAGTAAATGTGGATGAAACTAAGCACTATCTTCAACAGGAAACAATTAAATCGTTCGACCACTGTTCATCGTCCCCGACGGAACGCAGGAAACACACAGCAACAGGCGAGAGAAATTTCCATATCAAAGGCAATCACAGAAAAATGATATCAACACAGGATCTCGACGATGCTGTTCATCGTCTCTTTCGCTCACCTACAGGACTCGGAAATAACAACCTATGTTCTCCCTTTTCAAAATCAAAAATCAATCCACACGGTAGCAATCACACATCAGCATTCATACGAACAGTAAAACATTTTTACAGAACTCAAAACCTGTTTATCATCACTTCTCACGGGAGCAAACGCAGAAATCAAACATACCAGTCCTCTCCTACTGTTTATCTTCTCCCAAAACTTTCACACAGGAAAATGCCACCATTACATGATTTCATCAGCCGTCGATCTTCTTACCGAGCTCCCCTTTTATAGAGCCTCAAACCGTCGGTGTCGTGGAGGAAGCGGGCCTGATCGAAACTTCGGCGGAGCGGGGCTGATGCGGGACGTGGTCGGAAGTTGTCGTAACCGGCGAGATTCATCTGGCTGGATCTGGATCGGGAATTAGCTGGGAGTGGCTGAACCGGCCTTAGGGCTTTTAAACAGGAAGATATAATATATATATATATATGTGTAGTTATATGTATATATATAAGGGGAAATATGATAAAATCTTCAAACATATGGCTACGCACGCAGGCGTGCAAAATAAAACGCAAACTAAATAAATTGCAGAATAAAAAAATTAAAATGCAATAATTCAGGGCCGGTAGAGGTCCGGACGGGTGCGGCGTCGGACACTTTTGCGTCGACCTGATCTAGGCTGGTCTCCACCACTTTGTCAATGGGCCAATATAGTTTATCAATGAAGAATGTGTGAAGTCTACTAGAAATTCACTCGTGTGAAATTGGCTGGTGGTGTCAGCAGTAGTATCTCGCCATAGGTGGCAGTTTTTTTTCTTCTCTTCCATTGACAGGTTGAAAAGACACTTCTTTGTTCCTCTCCTTGGAGATAAAGAGAAGATGGTGGTCAGTGTACACGCTCGTCTTCATCTGCCCAACGACTATCAATTGTTGGATTTGGATACTCTAACCTCGACTTGTCAAGAAGTTCTTGAAGTTCTTGGAAAGTCTCTATTGGTGTGTCCTTGAAAATAGGTTGTCACTACCCAGGTAGGGGCAATGAAAGATCTCTGACAGATGTCAAGTAGCATGACTTTATAAAACATCTTGTCAATGTAGACAGTGATGGCACATAGCAGCATTGCTCTTTTTGACCTAGATTTTGCATAATCTTATGTTCATTTGAATATGAAGGGTTGGGGATGGTGTGTGGATCATAACTAATCAAGGTTGTTGGACGAGAACAGCAGAGATCAAGTCCTTCAGACTCCCAATAATAGGTCATGAACACCTATGTTTGATTCATACATGAATGGTGAATGGTTTCTCACATGAATTGGTGCCTATAACTGAACTCGCACCATTTTTTCCTTCAATATAGTCACCAGGAAAATATTTAAATCTCACTACTCCCCTTGCTTCAAGGGTTGGTTTTTGCTATTTGGTGTAGTCATCATTCTTTTTAAACTTCAAAAGGAGCCCAAAATGAAGCTTTATGCATTTTTTCTTGTTGTCACTAGACATCTGACAGTAGTAGTAGTAAAGCCATGTGGTAGTCAGCATGGAGACTAAGGAGATGTTAGTACACCGCACAATAGTTGTTCTCGATTTATTTTTCTTTGGGATGGTTGCCAAGGACGTCGACGTACACATTTTATTATTCCTTTCAATGGTCATCTTTAGGCGACTTCCTAGAACAAATTCTAGAGTGGGAAATAATCAGAGCTCATTAAACGCATAAGGAGGTTGAGGTGAGCAATTTGAAACTTCCTGTCAGGACAAATATCTCTGGAGAGCAAAGTAAGTCTAATTGGTTGAACCAGGGATAACAAAATTCTCAACTTCACCTAGAAGTTCCCATGAAGACTTTTTGTCACTCGGGTACAAATTTGATTTCTTATTATGAATCGCCTTGTTCCTCAGCATTTCCATTTGCGTCCCACTATGCTTTCACCCATGTCATTGACTCATTCTCCTTGATGGTTTGCGGCCACTTCTCCGGCAAATAGATGGCTTTCAAATAAGCGTCATTTGTTTCTTAAGGATTTCTTAAGGATGGCGACTTGTGCTGCAATATCGGAAAAATAATGCTCATGCTTGATTCTTTTTGCTTTCATTTTGGTATGTCTAGAATATTGAAGAATAGTTTTCCTTTATTCTTATAATTGCTCTTTATAGAGACCATTTACTAATGCTTTGATGATTGTAAGAAAGAACCAAAGCTTGTATATACCTTTCTATGTATCAAATACAATGTATGAATACAAATATATAGGAAGCAGAAAGAGAAAGGAAATCCTTATACATGATGTGGGACTAAAGAGAAGAGGGAGAAATAAGAAAATAAAAAGGCTCCAATATGGGCTTTTACATAGGCTTTTCTAACACTCCCCGCAAGCTGGAGCATACAAGTCGTAGGCACCTAGCTTGGACAGGAATTGATAAAAGAGGGTACTTGGTAGGGCCTTGGTGAGAATATCAGCAACTTGGTCAGTACCCGGAACGTGCTTTAATTCAATCTTCTTCATTTGAACTTTCTCCCAGATGAAGTGACAGTCCACTTCAATGTGTTTCGTTCGAAGACCGGGTTCTTAGCTATGTGTATAGCAACTTGACTGTTACATAGTAAGATAGCTGGCGAGGAAAGTTTTACTCCTAAATTAGCAAGGAGACTTTCAAGCCAAGTGAGTTCAGAAACAACTGATGCGATCGGACGGTATTCTGCCTCAGCTGAAGATCGAGCAACCACAGCTTGTTTCTTACTACGCCAGGTAACAAGGTGACCTCCAAAGTAGGTACAAAATCCACTAGTAGACCGCCGATCATCCAGGGACCCAGCATAATCTGCATCAGAATACGCAACCAATGTTGGAGTAGAAGACGAGGTTTTGTATACCAACCTTTGACCAGGGGTTGTTTTCAGATATCTTAGGATGTGTTCGACTGCCTGAAGGTGTGACATTCGAGTGGAATGCATAAATCGGCTGACAACCCCAACAACAAAGGATATATCTGGTCTCGTGACTGTTAGGTAAATTAGTTTCCAAACAAGTCGTCGATAGTACTCTGGATTTGGAAGAACAAGGTCATTATCAGAAGCATGTGCACACAGTTTGTGATTAGCATCCATAAGAGTGTTAATCGGCTTGCATCCAGAGTAGCCAGCATCCTGAATAAGATCGAGACAGTACTTCCGTTGAGAGAGGACAAGTCCATCAGGACGTCTCGCGATCTCAAGACCAAGGAAGTATCGAAGGTTCCCCAGATCTTTTGTTTGAAAAACAGAGCTAAGGTGTTGTTTGACCGCTTTTATCCCCTTTGAGTCATTTCCAGTGATTAGGATGTCATCAACATAAACCAGCAAAAGAACTGTTCCTGTTGTTCGATGTCGAGTGAACAGGGAGAAGTCGGCCGAGCTGAGAGTAAAACTAACCTCCCGGACAGCCTTACTGAACTTGTCAAACCATGCCCGACGGGATTGTTTGAGACCATAGATTGACTTCTTGAGATGACAAACTCGGGACTCTCTCGTGGTCTCAAACCCGGGAGGTTGTTGCATGTAGATTGTTTCTTGTAGATCACCATTTAAGAAAGCATTCTTGATATCCCCAGTTGATGTAAGGGTCATCGACAATGCACAGCTACAGAGAGGAGATCACGAACTGTGTTGAGCTTGGTCACTGGAGAGAATGTTTCCTCATAATCGAGACCGTGTAGTTGAGTAAAGCCATGCGCCACCAGTCGGGCTTTAAATCGGTCAATGGTCCCATCTGGAGCATGCTTGATGACAAAGACCCATTTGCACCCAACTGGAGTCTGGTCTGGAGGGAGAGGAACCAGGTTCCATGTCTGGTTAGCCCAGAGGGTTGTCATTTCTTCGTCCATGGCTGCCCGCCAGCCTGGATGTTGGAGAGCCTCCTGCACAGAGTTAGGCATAGAAATAGAGGATAATGAAGTAGCAAAGGTTTGAAGGTGTGGGAAGAGGTGATGTAAGGATACATAATTCGCTAAGGGATGAGCTGTGGAGACCGGTGCCGGATCAGCAGAGCGCAGAATGTCAGAGGTCGAAGCCGACTGCATTGGGGCAACGGAGCGAGGAGGGCGACGAGTGTAGACATGAATAAGAGGTGGTTTCTGGAGAGCTGGAGCAGGGTCAGGAAGGAGTAGTGGTAGAGGAGTGGTAACGGGAACGACAGGTCTTGGGAAGGATGGTGGAGGAATAGGTGTGGTTGTTGTGGAGAAGAAAGGTTGGTCTTCCTGAAAGGTCACATCTGCAGAAACAGTGACTTTTCGGGTAGCAGGAGAATAGCAGACGTAGCCTTTCTGAGTACGAGAATAGCCGACGAATACGTGTTTGGCTGCTCGGGGATCCAACTTGTCCTTAGACGGGCCAAGTATGTGGACGTAGCAAGTACAACCAAATATCTGGGGTGTGAGAAAGAATGCCGGAGTGGAGGGAAAAAGGAGGCTAAACGAAGTAGCATTTTTGAGGACGGAGGAAGGGAGACGGTTAATGAGATAACATGTTGTGGACAGTGCGAAGTTCCAATAGGTTTTGGGTACTTGCATATGGATCATGAGAGACCGAGCAACATCGAGGAGATGTCTATTTTTTCGTTCAGCAACGTCGTTTTGTTGTGGAGTATAGGCACATGACGTCTGGTGAATGATCCCAAATTCAGAGCAGAGATTAGCAAAATCGTGACTCGTATATTCGCGAGCATTATCTGTCAGGAGTGTTTTTATATTTTTGAAAAAACTGCGTGCGAATTTCAAGGACGAAAGCCCGAAACACACGAGGAAGCTCGGAGCGATCACGAAGTAAATATAACCAAGTTGTGCGAGAATAATCATCAATAAAGGTGATGAAATATCTATACACAGATATACTAGTGATGGGCCCATAACCCACAGGTCATAGGATCGGAACCTATCTCTGATACCATGTAAGAAAGAACCAAAGCTTGTATATATATTTCTGTGTATCAAATACAATGTATGAATACAAATATACAGGAAGCAGAAAGAGAGAGGAAATCATTATACATGATGTGGGAGTAAAGAGAAGAGGGGGAAATAAGAAAATAAAAAGGCTCCAATATGGGCTTTTACATGGGCTTTTCTAACAATGATATTGGTATTCAAATATCAATTTGAGAATCTCTCCGCAAGCTCAAACCCTAAAATTGCATAAAGGAAACGTGTGAGCCAATTAGCAGAAGTGTTTAGCAAAAAATCCTAGGTGTTTTAATTGAACTCTACTGTGTCTTTTCTCTCTGTCCCTTGTAGCAGGAGCACGCTTAGGCTCACAAAAAGGAAGGCAAAGTTCAATGAAAGTAAATTAAAACCTATATTTCTATGGTGGAACTTGGAAGGCGATCATAGCTTTGGAGGTTTGATTCCCAGCCTCGAGTACCACTCTATGTTTTCCCTACTGACCAACCTCAACATTCGCAATCCTCAATAGACAGTTATCGCTAATTACAAGATAGTCACTTATATAATTACAATGAATTAATCAATAGGGCAACCAAGTTTGCAACAAGAATCATGGGCAAACATGCTACTAGATTCTCGATCTTTATGACCGACTTTCTGTAAACGAGATGACTTTTAGGACGCTTTTGCCAACTTCCCTTTATCGATCTGCTGACTTGACTCTTCGTTACTTTCGTTCCTTACTAGTTCTCGATTTTTGAGTCCTTAAACTTGGCTATTGTGTTTTGATATTGTCAACTCGCCATGGTTATTGTCAAGTTGTCCCAATGATGCCAGCTCAGCTGTCGACTTCACCCTTAAGCTACTTTTATCTTCTCGATCCGAAATCGCTTCAGCTTAACTTGCTTCTTTCTAGTCGACTTTATGTAAACTTATTCTAGTCATCAGGTTGCTGATTTCTTCCTTATGCTTGCAGCTTCTTCCGGATGTCTTGGGATTCTCTTAGCTTCATCCCATGCACCTTGATGTTCAAGCCCACTCAGTCCTCGGCTTCGCAGAGGTCTTCTTTTGCTTGACTTGTGGTGTTGAGTCCTTGTTATTCCAAATTTCAGTATCAAGTCTGCTATGTGGCTCTAATTTACACGCCATTCTTCTTGAGCCGCATTTGTATTACAATGATGCATATCTAATTAAAATTAATTACACTGGCCTCCCCTATGAGTTTGTATAATTATCGGGACCTCCCCTTCCCTTTTTAAATTACCAAAATATCTCCTCCAGTGTACAAGCTTGAATTTTTAGTACAATAAACTATAAAGTTTGGATTTTAAGAGAGGTGAACATATAATGATATTAAATAAGGGGGTGCCTTGTAAACATGGCAAACTTAAAGGGGAGTTTTTAATAATATCGAAAGGAATAAAGTCATTAATATTACACAATCTCAGAAGGTCAATGTAAATTACCAATTCAAATAAATGGCTTTTTAGAAAGAAAAATACAGCTCAAATGGTTTTGTCAGAGCCTTATGTGCATGAATGTAAAGCATATTATCATAGAGCACTTGTAATTACATGAGAATAATACATCAATGAAATTCCGTTTTCCATGAATCGACAGGACTCGACAAATTCTATTTGTACCATCTTCTAAAGAAGTCATAGGTTTTCCAAAGAAGATCAATTAAGATGGCAAAAAAGAATGTAACTGCATGTGAATTAGTTGCATATAATGAATCGGAAGAAAATTTCATATCAGCTACAATATAGAGCAGCATGATGTTGTAGACGAGTTTTGGAGACGCACATTTGCAAACAAGTAGAACTGCTGACTAAAGGAGAGTGGGCAAATCAATCTTCTTTATATCGCATTATGTTTTCATTCTGTTTTATTTCTGTTAGTATTATTTTGCAAATTGTATTTGAAAGAGACCTTTATGTGAAAATGGTTGCGACTTGTATTTATACCAAAAAGGTGAATGAATTAGATATACAGGTTTAACCTAATTCTCTCTCCTCCTCTAATCTTCTCAGCCGGCGACAAGAAGTCATGCTCAACTCTTGTGTGTGGCTCCTCTCTACTCACTGTAGGACCCGTTTCTCTTTCATCTTTTTCCCTCTTTCATCTTTTTCCTCCATCAACATAGGAAATCATAAGCACTCCGTAGGGAAAAAGGAGAAAAACCTAGAGTTTTCTCATTCGATCCTTCCTCAATCGTCTCATGACAAGATCCATATTCAATTGACGTTATGTTATATTGTATTATCAAGTCGTGGTTTTATATCATATCTGTGTTATACCCAATAATGGTGAGTTGGCCATATGGGTATTCTGGCTCATATATATGTATGAGTGAGACCTTGTTATTGCATAATATGAATAATATTTTTGATTTCCACTTGGTATCAGCGCAGGTTGTGCCCTAACTGGAGCGCTCGTTACCGCCGCATCCCTGCTTCACGCTGCCGACCGCACCTGTGTTTCCCCAATCGATCGACGTAGGCAGCCTCTCCTTCCTCACGCATGACCCACCTGTGGTGTTCTGCGGGTTCGGGACTAATGTCGAACCTGCGAATGCCAAAGGCGGGTGAATCCCATCGTCGATCTTTGGAGGATCAATTGCTCAATCCCGTTCGATCCTGTTGTGAAAGAAGGGCCTCCGCCGCATCGATCGAAACTTGTTGTTGCGTCGATTGTAACCTGCGGTCAATCTTCCCGCTTCTATTATGCATCGTGCGCATCCGCCTCTGTGCCGCATCGATCGAAATCGCCCGCTTTTGTGCTGCATTGCTCTCCTCACCTGGCTCCTTCCCGCCTTTTTTCTTGTTCTAGCGCCCTTTGTTGCTCGTCGTCGGTCGATCCCGTTCATCTTCCATTGTCGATGCTTGCAGGATTCCCTCTAATGCTCCCGCTGAACCCATTTCACGCAGAAGACTCTCAGATCTCGCTCGAATACCCATGATTTGGTGTCTTTTTTTATTTCGCTCAGTTTGTTTGGCTTGAGGTGGTCATTTTTGTTCACACCAAGATGTGCCAACATGGATAACTCTTCCGCCTCTTCGCTAAGTGGCTTGATGTCATAGATGAGTGACCCTCAGAAGACTCGTGGTCACACTGGCTCATTAAAGATCACCATAGTGCCACTTGATAGGACAAATTACCTCAAATGGTCTCACACAACTCAACATGTGATTCATAGCCACCAGCGGTTTGGATACATAGATGGGACTATTGGGGAGCTGCCCAGGATTGATCCATCCTGAAAGCGTTGACTTAGAAAATTCCCTAATCGTCTCCTGACTCATTCATTCCATGTCCCCGAAGGTGTATCGGAGTTACATGTTTATGGATTCAGCCTATGAGATCTGGACTCGAGACCGTGAAGCCTACTCGTAGCTTGGCAGCTCCACCCAGGTATAAGAGCTTACTCGTCAGATTTTGGAACTACGAAAAGGATCCATGAATGTCTCCTCATATTTTTTTAGTTCGAGATACTGTATTATGAACTAGACTATTTTGAGCATTTCACCCCTGCATGTACTATTGATGTGGTTCAGTTGCAGAAAAAAGAACGCTATTGCGTTCATGTCTTACTGATGAGCTTGAACATGGATTCAGATACGGTTCGGACTCGCATCTTATATCGCTCACCTTTCCCTTCTCTTCGGGAGGCTTTCAATATGATTCAAGTGAACGAAGACCGTCGGAAATCTCTCAGCACGAGTATTCCACTTGATCGGTCTGCCTTGGCTAGTTTTGGTTGGGGCAACATCAAAACTTTTGTCCCTTCTTGTGATTATTGTGGATGCGGAGGACATGTTAGGAAGGTGTGCTTCAAACTCCATCCCCATCTTTCCCTCCAGGTCGTGGTCGTCCCCAGGCCAAAAGGGCTCTCACCCAGGTGGTTCGAGGCCTCGTGATGTTGTTTATTCCACAGAGGTTTATGAAGAGCCTACCATGTATGCCTCTCATTCGGGCCCCTCTACATGCTCCCTCCTCAGGGACCTTCACATTGGATGACTTTGATGCTCTCAGAGGGCTGCTCCGTTCTTAGGATGACATGACTTTTGGTGTCTCCACCTCTTTTGCCACATCAGCTATTCTCATTGTGCATGTTGCTACCACCACTCCGTCTGATTGGATCATTGACTCAGGGGCCGCGGATCATATGATTGGGTCTGCCTCAGGTTTTGTTTCCTGCACTCCATTGTTTGGTAAGGACAACGTCACCACTGCCAATGGCACATTGTCCTCCATTGCCGGCAAATGTCACATCTCTTGCTCTCGATCCATTTCCCTCTCTTATGTTATTCATGTTCCTTCTTTTCCCCGTAGTTTACTTTCAATCAATGATATTACAAGATCTCTTGTAGCATTCTTTCCTAACTCTTGCATTTTTCCGGAACTAGGTACGAAGAGGAACATTGGCAGTGGTAGGAACTAGGAACCATAGTTTCTTGTACTTGTTGGACCACCAGCTACCATCTCGGGCCCTTTTCTCTACTACGGGTTGCACTGCTACTGTTGAGGATGTTCGAAGATAACATCGGCGTCTCGGGCATCCTTCCCCACTTTATCTTCAAAAACTTATTCCTTCATTTATGCCCTTTATTAAGAGTTTACCTTGTGATGTATCTAAACATGCTAGATACTCTTCACATTTGTCTTATCAGCTCTAGTCTTTTTTATGTCGTACATTTTGATGTTTGGGGGTCATCCCCTCTCTTATCCTTGACTGATTATCAATGGTTTGTTACTTTTATCGATTGTTTTTATCGTACTACTTGAGTTTTCTCCTATTTTCAAGTTCTTCATCGGACGGTGATGAACCAATTCAAGGGTAATATTTGTGTCCTTTGCTGATAATTGGGGGGATACGATGATCGTGGTTTATTTGGTTCCTATCTAGCTAATCACGGTATTATACATCAAACCACATGTGTTTACACATCCACCCAAAACGGGATTGTTGAACTCAAAAACAGACACCTCCTTGAGGTTGCTCGTTAACTTCTCACCATTATGTATCTTCTCAAATCTTATTAGGGCGATGTTGTTCTAACTGTTTCCCATCTCATCAATGACTATCATCCCAAGTCTTGGACTATACTACACCTCTCGCATGTCTCTCCACCAAATGTGTCGTTTATACACCTCATCTTCCACTCAGTATATTTGGGTGTATTTGTTTTGTCCATGTTCATCAGTCTCATAGGGACAAACTTGAGTTGTGGGCCCAACGTTGTGTATTCATTGGTTATTCCTCCACCACGAAGGAGTATTGGTGTTACCACCCCCCGTCATGACATACTTTTTGCACCATGGATGTTACCTTCCGCGAGGGCGAATCCTACTTTTTGGATCCGACTCATTTCATTCGTCAGGGGAGATTGGTGACATTGTTGATGATATATCTGTTCCTCTTCCACTTATTCCTCACACTCATGGTCTTCCTTTTCTGATTGTCTATCATCGACGACAAACAGGTACACAAGCCACTACTGTTCCACCCCTATTAGTCCCGTCTCAGACTCAGATTCTGGAAATGATCTTCATCTTCCCCTTGCTTTGTTGAAAGGTAAAGCGATCTGCACGTAACACTCTATCTCCAACTATGTTTCTTATCATCACCTTACCCATGTGCATCAGGCTTTTGCTACTTGTTATCCTCGATCATCATTCCCATAATGTGGCAGGAAGCCCTGTGTATCCCTGGATGGGCACATGCAATGAAGGAGGAAATGTATGCCCTTGATAAGAATCACACATGAGACATTTTTCCTCTTCCCCTAGGGAAGAAAACAACTGATTCGAGATGGGTGTTCTCTATTAAACAAAATCAGGATGGCAAGGTAGAACATTACACAACAAGGTTGGTGGCTCAAGGGTATACCCAGACTCAAGGAATGGACTACCAGGAGACCTTTGCCCCAGTAGCAAAGATGGACTCTATACGGATTCTCTTATCCTATGCCACTTATCTAAGTTGGGATCTTCATCACCTTGATGTAAAGAATTTCTTCCTCCACGGTGAGCTGGATGAAGAGGTACACATGAAATTACCTCATGGAGTTATGAGAAAGAGACAAGAAGAGCTAATCTATCATTTGAAGAAGTCCTTATATGACCTGAAACAGTCATCCAGGACATGGTTTGATAGGTGTCACAAGGTCATGCTCAAGTTTGGCTACAAACAGGGACAATCTGATCATACTACTTTCATTAAAAGACGTGATCAAAAGATTGTGGTTCTCATTGTGTATGTGGACGCCGTTGTAATCACATGTGATGACTCTGAGGAGATTGTCAACCTCAAGGCGCAGTTATCCACAGAGTTCGAGGTGAATGATTTAGGAAGACTATGATACTCCCTTGGAATTGAAATGGCTAGATCGAATCACAACATCTTCATATCTCAGCGTAAGTATGTCTTGGACTGTTAACGGAAACTGGAATGCTCAGTTGTGCACCTGCAAACCCTCTCATTGAAGAGACTCGTAATATTGATGAAGACAGTGATGGCGATCAGATAGATATGTCGAGCTATCAGAGATTGGTCAAAAAACTCATATACCTATCCCACACATGTCCCGACATTAGATATGTGGTTGGTATTTTAAGTAGATATATGCATGCTCACAGAATAAGGCATCAAGAGGCTGCATATCGAGTGTTGAGATACCTGAAGAAGGCACCCGGTCGAGGACTCTTGTTGTCAAAGAACAATCACTTAAGGATTGAAATCTTCACAGACGCACACTGGGCTAGAAGTCGTGATGACAGGAAATCTACTACGGGGTATTGTACATTTGTTGGCAGAAATCTGGTAACCTAGTGAAGCAAGAAACAAAATGGAGTAGCAAGCTGAGCACAGGGCGATGTCCCAAGGTATTTTTTTTTATTTTCACTTATCCATCAAGGGCGCATAACAAATGTTTTCTACAATGTCCATGAAAAATCCTCCAATGGACAGGCTTAAGAAATATATAGCAAATTTATAATAGGATAGCATATGTACCACTGATCCACATAATCATTTTTACAAGGTCAGAAGCACCACTAAATATGTATTACCGGAGGAGATGAAAAGGTTTAGAAATGCATTACCTGCATGTATCTAGCAAGGACAAGGAAATCAGTGTCCTTAACTAAATCCAAAATCTCTTCTTCACTTTTATTTCCTTCGCCAATTGGCAGATAATAATATGGAATTCCATGTCTCTCAAGTAAACGTATAATATGAGTGTTTGGAGCTCTATCATGATTGCTGCAAAAAGATACTTCAAGTCTCTCGCTAAAATTCTGTAACTATTTAATTTTGTTTATTTTACAGTACCTTATTACACAGTTAATATCCACAGGGAGCCTACCATCCTGCCAATCATGTAATACATCCGCCAAACAATGATCCTGCAAGTACAAAATATAGAAGAACTGGAATTTCAAGCAAGCATATGTACATATAACCTTGAACAAAATTCAAAAATAAATGAATTTTAGAAACTATAGAGAGATCACGGGAGGCTCATAATATATACATTCAGCATGCATTATTATATAGTAGATAAGTCCCTTCTATGAAGTAACATTTGGGGTTTCGCATTTTACCCCTGTATATTATTTTAACCTTCTTCACATGCATGAGAAAGAGGGGGAGGGGAAGAGAAAAGAGAAACAAAAAAGAAGAAGAAAGAATGAGAGGGGGAGTGGAGTGTGTGTGTAGGGGGATAGGTGCTAGTATGAGTTAAAAAGAAGGCAGAGATGCATAATAAGGCAAAAGATACAAGAAAAGGAAGGATAGAGTGCGGACCACAACCACACCTGTTTTGAAGTAAGAAGTGCAATCTTATATTTTGGGTCTAGATCAGGGACCCGAACAACAGATCTTTTTGCATTGAAAAGCTTTCCTATATTCGTGAAATCATTCACCATTACATCGCGGGGCCAGAGTGCAGGATCAAAAACAAACTCACTGCAAAATTTTATCACTTTCAATCAACAAGTTTCTACAATCATGTAAACTGTTGGTAAAATAAAGCTTAATAAAATATCAAAACTTTGATTTTCTAGCAATTAGGAACTGCCATGAAACGTACCCAAATCAGAAATGGGAGTCCTTCAGCAGCTCAGAAACATGAAAAAACATAAGTTCGGATGGTTGCATAGAAAGTGCAGTAGAAAATCGCATGATCAAACAATAGATATAATTTTAAGCAAATTCTTCATTGACTTGATTTTTTTTAATTTCATCAAAATACAAATGTAAGACTTTGGTACACACCAAATCAAATTGCAAAATAATGTAGTGGGATACAATAGTGAGGTATAATTGTGTCAAGTTCTAGAGTGTTGGTTCCCTCTAAAAATCCTCTCCAAGAGAGATTCTAGCCTAGACTCCAAGATGTTCCATTAAGGCTCTACACCCTCCTTATATAGAAGGGGAGACCACTGCTAATTACAGAAAACCCACTTATACGTCATATCCTGCTAATAGATGCTTTAGACTGGTCGGGTCTAGATCTCAACTAGCGGTAACATATCCACATAAAGCATATAGGTAACATATCCGTATCAATACCCCGCCCTTCAAAATCAGCATTGTTCTCAAGGCCGAGTACCGGTGGTGGCATCATCGAGCTCAAGTGCCTCAAAGTCAACAAATGTAATGTCGTCATCGGCAACGAGTAGCAATAGCAGTTCTTTACAAGGACATTTGTGAAGAGAGGAGTAGGTTGTTTGCAATAAAAACACAGGCCCTGGCGGCGAAGGTCAATGTAATCTTGATGGGGGAGGAGGTGTATTGGAGGATTTGCCTTTGTGGCAGGAGTCTAGGGCTAGAGTGGGGTGCCGACGGAATCAGTGATGGGGAACTTCGGGTGGTGGAAGAGAGAAGAAATGTGCCTTCTTGGGTGGTCCGGCGTGCGACCGCGTCTGGGAGGCCAAAATGTGGTAGGGATTGAAGGTCCCTTGTGTCGTGGTAAATTATGTTTCCACAAAGAGGACATGTTGAATGGACACGGTGAGCATAGGTGGGTTCAAAGTGCATAGGCGACAACAAATATATGGATGCAAGTCATGCATGAAGTCAAATAGTGGCCAATGGATAAGCACGGTACATGCTGAGCCAACTCCATAAACTCGTCAATGTAAGCTTCGACTGAGTTGACTTGTTGAACTGCACAAAGACGCTCGAAGGGGTTCCCGGGTAATGTGTTTCATATCTAGGATGAGTTCTTCCTTGAGCATGACCCACATCATGTGCGGTGTGGACTGCCAAAGCCAAAAAATCCAATGAAAGGCGGGACCATCCATGTACATTAATGGTAAGGGAACAATGTTAGCTTACTAAGGAGTTGTAGCTCAAATGATTGGTCCGCACAGGCGATCTAGCTGAGTTGATATAACCCATCAAACAGGGACACCTTTATCCATCGGGATGCCATGTGTAGGAGAATCGACGATAGGGGAGCTCCAACATAGACATCAATCGAGTTGTTGAGGCCCATCAAATCGGCGGGGGCGAAATTGATGGTCGAAGACATGGGAGCTTTGTTAGTGTCTGGTTGGCCTTGACGAAGAATCTACAGAAAGTCGGTACATGGATGTTAGTAAGGGTAGATTCGACCACGTCCATGCAGTAAGAGAGAATGGTTATCGAATGCTCAACCATGGCCGCGTCAAGGGCATTCACCGAGGAAGGAATCCTAACTTGGAGCTAGCGGTGGAGCATGTGTAGCATGCGCTTGAAACGCCTGAAAGTCGTAATGGCATTTCAAAGATATGGAGCACATCGGTACTAGCCTTGATTGATTGGATGTCGACGGAAGGTTGTTTGACTGCTTCTCTGGGAGAGCAGATGGTTGCTGGAGACGAATGTGTCAACATATGCGCATCAACAATCCAAGCATTGCCGATCGGTTGCTTGCCAGAAGGAGTGACACCAACAGAAAGAATGTTGATCGACAAAAAGGTGGCCGAAAGAGTGGAGCTTGCTAGAGAGCATCGATCGGTGGCTTGAAGATTGGAACGACGCCTACCAGAAGACGGGAGGAGAATGATAGACTCTCGCCGAGGTCCTCAAGAGCTCTATGATACCATGTAGGAATTGAAAATATTTTGTCCACTATTACGGGGGCAATAGCCCAATATATATACACCTTGAGTTAGGATTACAAACTACATATAAAGACCCTTATACCCCAAATGATATAAATTCATGTATTTGCATCTTACAGCTTCCATAATAGCTTTTTCTAGCATAAAATCAAATTGATTCTCTAAAATTGATGCAATCACGGTAATTCTTAAAAAAAATTCAAGATTCACAAAGAAAATTTATTTTACTCTCGGTTCCATATTTTTTTTGGAAATTAGACAACGATTTCCAGCGAGTAATTATGTTGGTCATGTGGAAGAAAACAACACTCGCACTGCAACAATCCAAACACCAAACAACTTTTTAGCAGATTTCACAACACAACAATTTATAATTGACTTCATAAAAAGCTGCGGCCACCAAACACCAATCCCTTCACAAATGCTTTCTTCAACCTATCAGTGTAGAACTTCATAGAATTTTAATGAATCTGGCATTCTTATTGCAATTGATGATAATTCTAGCTCAGGCAGCCTATCCAGATATATCCCGGTCCTATCTACAAACTTGTCCCGATCAAGAAGAATATTTCGTCAATGCAATTTCATACCAACTTGATGATGACAGTAAACCCTAAAAAGGATAAAGTGTTAAATGTACCAACTGTTCCCAATTGAGAGGGGGGAGAAGTAACCTCCGTGAGTAGAAGACCTGCCTGTTCTCAGGAACGAAGACATCGACGAAGTGAATGTTGGCGCCTCGCCGGGCGATGCAATCGGAGAGCTTGGCGACGATTCCCACCTCATCCTGAACGCCAGCAGATGTTTATCGATGATGAGAAACAAGAAAAAGTAGAAGAAAACGATTTGCCGAGAAGATTACCGGGCAATGGAAGACGTGAATTCCATGGACGAGGGATGGTGAAACTGGGCTTGAAGGGGTGGAGGAATAATGAAAGGCTCTCGTGGATCGGAGGAAGCGCGAGAAGCCGCTCCTCCGAAGAGCCATCGCCTCAACATTTTTCTTCCCGCTTGGGTTTTCTTTATTTCATTTTTGACGACTTTGAGAATTATAAAGTAACTGTGAAATTTTTTTTTGTTGAAAATAAAGTAACAGCTTCCATCTTTTTCATCAAAATTATCTTTTGATTTTTTTTAGGCAAAAATACTGAAATCAGTTTCTGATGTTTGAGAGAAATTATCGTCCACCGCTCGGACGTAGATTTTTGTCCGGGATCACTGGCATACACGAGAACTGTTATGAATTGTGGGGCCCGCGGTGCACAGTAAATTTATGCACCTTGACCCCACTATTTCTGTTTTTTCTATTTGCTTCCCGGACCATTCTTTTCGAGTGTCGGACGAAAAAAAGCCCTAATGTTTGGGGGCTATTTGAAATCAATCATTAGAGTTTGAATTGTTTGAAATTGGTCTCCAACCTCTCCAACTTGTTTGAAATCAATCTCATTTCACTTTGCATCCCCTATTTAACGGAATCATAGATTTAGTTGCTGACAGGGATGATGACCGGGCATATGAGGAGGATGAAAAGTATTAATGAGATCGTCTATTCATATATAATGATGTTGCTTAACTTTGTTTGTTTTATGAAAAAAGTCCTTGAATTTTTTTTCACATGAAAAGGTCCTTAATCTTTACTTGTTTTATAAAATAGGTCCCTAAACTTTACTTGTTTTATAAAATAGGTCCCTTAAACCATTTCCATTCATTTTTTAACTATTTCTTCTAAAAAACGAACGGAACAGCAAGTGCACTAGAAAATATCGCCGCAAGTGCCCTGTTCTTCTTCCTCTTCTTTGTTATCTTAAAGCTTTGCAAGTACACCAGAAATTGTCATATCATCTAGTTCAATGCCTTCAAGGATCTTCTCCCTTAGCAAAACCAGAGATCATCGATTTCCATGAGATTCTATCTTTTTATGGCATCTGCTCTGTATGAGGCTATTCTGTACCACGTTGTGCGAGATATCGAGGAATGTGAGTGGATCCAGATCCAATAAGAGCATATCCTTCGCTTCCTTGGATTGATTTGTCGTTGACTTCATTTCATTTTAATACTAGGGGTTAGACTTTTCTTTCCGAGCGTGGAACAAGCTTGCAAAGAGTGGGAATTGTGTACAACCCCGTATTCGTTGAGTGGGCCCCCCAGACCCCAGACAGTCAAAAGGGTGAACAAATGGGACAGGTCAGCATTCGTCCAGGTCAGGAGAGACCGGCGATCTTCGAGGCAAGTGAATCCTCATTCATCAAGCACTCGCCCGATTAGATGCACGGATGCGCGGGAAGTCAGGCGAGTGAGGGGGCAGAACCCCACTCGCCCAAAGGACCAAGGATCCGGTGAGTGGTGCCTTCACGGACCACTCGCCTAGTGGGATCCAGAGATTCCGGTGTGCGGGAATTTTGGCGAGCGGTGCCTTCACGGACCACTCGCTCAGGGGGATCTGGAGGTGAAATTACCTAGATACCCTTGAGGGACTGTCAATAGCCCTTCAGAGCAGCGGAGTTTGGCTATTGGCAGGCCAGTTTTGGTGGGTTTAGTAAAACCAAAAGGCAGAATGACCTTATTTGCAGACCAAACTAGAGAATCTATAAATAGACCCTTAAGGGCACCTTTGGAGGAGATCTGATTTTAAGGCTTTCTCCTCCTCTGGTTAGTTTTGGTTGGCTCATAGTGCCCACCAAAGGTGCCCAGTTCAACATTGGTTCGGGAGGGGAAGCTCTCTAAGATCTTCCCGGTGTGTGGCGGGACCTCCTCGCTGCAGCTTTGGGTCTGTTCATTTTTCTTCATCAATAGTCAGGTGTGTCAGTGAGGGAGAAGTAGGTGTAGGCTACAATCACATGTGGGTCCGAACTCCTTTAGAGACCGGTTGACAATTTCAACATTTTTTGTGCGGTGAGCGTGGACCATAAGCCTATACAAGAAAATCACAAGTTGAGCTTCATGGCTGGAGGTGAAGAGGAAAGATCCGACCTAGGCCACTCGCCACCACTCGCGAGTGGGGTGATGATGGGGATGTTTGAGGACTTCAAGCGAGAGGTCCTGCAGACCTTGCATCTCGCATTCGCCTCCAGAAGCGAGTTCGAGACACCCACGGTCCCGGTGGTCGCATCCCAGCTGTTAGGCGAGAATGCACCCTGTCAGCGACCCGAGAAGGAAGCAATGGAGGAAGGGAGTGGGTGAGATATGCCTGGACGTCAGTTGTTCCCCAGCCCGACGAGTGATGAGGTATGCGAGCTGACTCCGCGATACCATACCATTCGCCGAATGGGGGAGGGGAGTCCTTTTTGCGAGCTAATCATCTCTGCCCCGGTTCCTGAAGGGTTCCGAGAACCGTAGATGTCTTACTACACAGGCAGGGATGACCCGGTGCATCATGTCCAGTAGTTCGAGGATGCCGTCTCCATCAGGCAGATGTCGGACGCTTTCAGGTGTCGACTCTTTTCCATCACCCTCAAGGAGAAGGCTCGAGACTGGTTTCATCAGCTTCCCTCGAGCTCGATCTATTGCTTTGAGGATCTGCGACGGTGCTTCCTACTAAGGTTCTCAGCATCCAAAAAGAGGAAGAAGGAGCAGAATTCTTGTTCGCAATCAAGCAGAGTTCTGAGGAGACGCTGGGGAGTTATGTGGACAGGTTCTACGAGGAGATACTCTTGGTCCAAAAAGTGTCGGGGCACACCCTGATGCTTGCCTTCATCCTTGGGCTCCGCGAAGGGTTCTTCAGAATAGAGATGAAGAGAGTGCCTACACTGTCCTTTGAAGAGATGATGGAGAGGGCGGAGAAGGGGATTGAGGGGGAGGCGGCAAACCCGACATTTGCCAGGAAGTTGGTTAGGCTGGGTGATAGAGAAGCGAAGGAGCAGGGAGGAGGCAGACAACAAGAGGTGAGAAGGAGAGACAAACCCAGAGGTCAGGGGGTTCAGGGGGTTCAGGGGCAGCAGCAAGGCAGGGGGTACCAGAAGCCCAACAACCGGCTAACCTGGAGACCCCATGAAGGACCGGGGTAAGGTCAAGGAAGAGGATACCACGGAGGGGGGAATTTCCATGAGGGGAAAGGGCGAGTCAACCCTCCGGGGTGGAGACGGGGTCAGAGGCCGCCTCCCCCCCCCCCCCCCCCCCCCCTCAGCAGCAAGCCATATCAATCGGGCGGGGAAGGGGAAGGGGGAGAGGAAACGAAAGAGGAGGAAGAGGGCGGCATGCTGGTGTTACCCTACTGTGACTTCCACCAGGAGGAAGGTCACGTGACGGCCACCTGCCCGTAATTTTTGAAAATGAGGAGAACGAGAGGTCTGGAGCAACGACAGCAGCAGCGGGTGAGGATTGAAGAGGTACTACCTGGAGGAGGGGAGGAGGACAGGTGTGAGGATCAGACTGACGTGGGAGCTCGAGGGGGATCAAAGTGATCCATGGTGGGGTAGGGATCGAGGTCACTCACAAGAGGAGCCTCCAAACGATGTTCAGGAGGAGCGTCGCGTCGACCTCCCTAACCCCACCCCTTCTGGAGAAAATTACATTTTCATCGAAGGACATGCTGGATTATGAGGATCTGTTCTGCGATGCCTTGGTGATCCAGACGGACATCGAGAACTTCACGGTCTCTCGAATTTTGGTCGACAATGGGAGCTCCGTGAATGTGATTTTCAAAAAGGCCTTCGATGCGATGCAGGTGGAGGCGAAGAGGGTGTTGGCCTCGGACGAGCCGTTGTTTGGTTTTTCAGTGGAGAGGAAGGAGGTCGAAGGCAGGGTCGGGCTCCAGGTGACACTGGGAGGGGTTCCAAGGAACTGCCGATTTGTCATGTCGACGCTCTGAGTAGTTACAATGCCATTTTTGGATGCCCTCTCATCAGCGCCTTTCGATGCGTCCCCTCTTCCTTTCATCAATGCCTGAAGTTTCATAGCGGAGGAGTTCAGGTCTGAATCTGAAGGGATACCAAGGTAGCAAGGAAGTGCTATGTGACTGCCGTCAACACCATCTCCTGGATGGCGGAGGCTGAGAAGGTGGATAGGGAGATGGGGAGCCAACGGCGGTAGGAGAAGAGATAGGGGGGGAAGAGGGAGTAGAAAAGGAGGTACGTGCTCTGGAGGAGGTTGTGATAGAGGAGATGCAGGAGGAGCCGAAGGAGATGCAGGCCGAGCTGATGGAAGTAAAGGTTGTGATGGAGGAGGAGGCCCTAGCCGAGGAGAGAAAGGTAGGAGGTAAGTGGGAAGAGCCGTCCCGGCTGGAGGCGGCGAAGGAAGTAGTGGAGATGGTGGTTATCACTCAGGGAGGGAAGACAGAGAAGGTGCGGGTTAGCGGAGGTCTTAGCTTGGAGGATCGGGGGAAATGCTAGAGTGCATCCAGAGGAGTGTGGACATTTCGTTTGGAGCACGGCGGACATGCCAAGTGTCGACGCAGACGTGGCCTGCCATCATTTCAATATCGACCCAGGAACCTGTCCAACCGTCAGAAGAGGAGGACTGTCGCTGACAAGCTAGAGGAGTCAATCCGGGAGGAGGTGGAGAAGCTCCTAAAAGCAGATTTTGTATCAGAGATCTAGTATCCAGGTTAGGTCTCCAACGTGGTTATGGTAAAAAGGGTGATGGTCGCTGGAGGATGTGTATTGACTTTTCTCTTTTGAACAAAACATGCCCTAAGGATTGTTATCCTCTTCCTCGAATCGACGCGCTGGTTGACTCAGTCGTCGATTTTTCTATAATGAGTTTTTTAGATGCTTTTCAGGTTATCACCAAATCAGGATGCACTCTCCGGACGTCAAAGATGTCTCCTTCATCACGAGAGAGGGGTGCTACTGCTATAATATGATGCCTTTTGGACTAAAGAACGCAGGGGCAACATATAAAAGGATGATGGACTGGGTCTTTCGGGAGCAGAGAGGAAGGAACCTGGAGTTGTACGTGGACGACCTCATGGTGAAGAGCAAGGGAGTGAGCTCTCACCATCTGGACCTCGAGGAAACCTTCGCCACTCTACGCAAGTTCAAGATGAGGACGAACCCCTTGAAATATATCTTCGGGGCCGACAGAGGGAAGTTCCTGGGTCGTCTTCATACCCCGGCAGGGGTGGAGCCCAACCCAGATAAGGTGGAGGCTATAATGGAGTTGGAATCGCTGCGAAATGCCAAGGAAGTCCAGCGCTTAATAGGGAAGCTCGCAGGGTTGAGTAGGGTTCTCTCCGGGGCAGGAGAGAAATGTTCTCTCTTCTTCAAAGTGTCGCGAGGCAACCAAAAGTTTGAGTGGTCAAAAGAGTGCGAGGAAGCTTTTCAAGCCTTAAAAAGTCAACTCACCAAGGCTCCGCTTATCCAAGGACCCAAGGAGGGGGAAGGCTTAGCTTTGTACCTCAGAATTGGGGCAGACGTCGTGAGCTCCGTCTTGGTCCGAGAGGAGGGCAAGAAGCAATTGTTTATCTACTATGTTAGTAGGGTCCTGAAGAAGGCGGAGCTTCGGTATCCGATTCTTAAGAAGTTGGCATTCGCTTTGGTTATTTCGGACAGGAAGCTCAGGTCGTACTTCCAAGCGCATTCGATTCAAATAGTGACCGACCACCCTCTCCGGAAAAACTTCGAGGGTGTAGAGCACTCGGGGAGGCTCGCGAAGTGGTCGGTGGAGCTAAGCGAATTTGACATCGCTTTTGTCCCTCGGCTATCGATGAAGACCCGGGTAGTGGCAGATTTCCTGGCAGATTATGTGGTTGAGATGGAAGAGGAGCGAGCCCCGCAATACGTCCCCTGGAAGTTACTAGTGGATGGTGTCTCAGGAAGAAACTCTCTGGGAGGAGGGGTGGTATTGGAGATCCCCCATGGGACGATGATAGAGCAAGTCGTAGTGATACATTTTCCCGTCACTAACAATCAGGCGGAGTACGAAGCGGTGATTGCTGGCTTACGTCTGGCCTAGGAGGAAGGGGTTCATGACATGGAGGTCCTCACATATTTGATGGTAGTAGCAACGCAGTTCAAGGGCGAGTTCGAGTCAAGGGAGCCCACACTCATGAGGTACTTAACCAAGGTGAGGGGCCTCATCGGGACGTTCAGGACTTTCTCCATTCGGCACGTACCGAGGGAAGAAAGTGCCCCGACAGATCGGTTGGCCAAGTCTGGTCCACGGGCCGGAGGGACCTTGACAGACCTGTTCCGCCTGACAATTGAGGAAGGCGAATTGATGGATATAGAGCAGCACCCCTTGTGGAGAGATCCTTTTGTAACCTTCTTAACAAAGGGCAAGTTTCCAGAGGAGGTCCGGATCAAAGACGCTTTAGGAACAAGTCGGCCTACTACATGATGCACGAAGGGGACTTGTATCGAAAGATCCTTTCGGGACTCTTGGCACGATGTGCATCTGAAAAGGAAGTCCCGAGGAGATCCTTAAGTGGAAAAAACATACTTAGAGAGTCAGATGGTTGTGCGCCCTCGCATAAAGAATCTTGGTGGTGGAAAGAGGAAGTGCAAGACAAAGTTAGGGCAAAGAGGGCCAGCTACAAAACATTGTATGCTTGTAGGAATGTTGAAAACCTGACAGAGTATAAAGTCGCCAAGAAATAAGCTAAAATGGAGTAAGTAAAGCAAAAAGTCAAATTTATGAAGAATTTTACAAACGACTAAATACCAAAGATGGAGAGTGTGATATATATAAAATTGCTCGAGATAGAGAGAGAGAAAGATAGGAGATTTAAGCATAAAAGATGAAACAGATACAATTTTGATGGATGACGTGGCTATTAAGGAGCGATGAAAAAGATACTTTTATCAATTATAAAATAAAATAAAAGACAATGAACTGAACTTAAAAGAGTTAAGTAAATCAGAGGAGTATGAAAACATAACTTTTTATCATAAAATTCAAGCATCTGAGATAAATGACGCTCTAAAGAAGATGAAAAATGGAAAAAACTGTTGGGTCAGACGATATACCCATTGAAGTATGGAAATGCTTAGGGAGGGAAGGAATTTTATGGCTTACAAGTTTCTTCAATAAGATACTGAAGACAAATAGAATGTCAGAAAAATGGAGAGAAAGTATTTTGGTGCATTTGTATAAGAACAAAGGAGATATACAAAGTTGTGTCAATTACAGGAGAATTAAATTAATGAGTTATACTATGAGAATGAGTAATAGAGAGAAGAGTAAGACAAGAGACTAACATCTCAGAAAATCAATTTGGATTCATGCTAGGGAGGTCAACCATGAAAGATAGACATCTCTTGAGGAGACTCATTGACAACTATCGGGAAAGACAAAAAGATTTGTATATGCTGTTTATCGATCTGGAGAAGGATTATGATAGGGTTCCAAGAGAAGTTTTGTGCAGAGTCTTAGAAAAGAAATGCGTAAATGTATCAGACATTGACGTAATCAAATATATGTGTACAAATTCAGTGACCAGGTTGAGGACATCTGGAGGATTACCACACGAATTCTCTATCGTTGTTGGCTTACATCAAGGGCCATCTTTATGCCCTTATCTCTTTACCCTTATATTAGATGAGCCCACAGGACATATCCAACAAGCAATACCTTGGTGTTTATTATTTGCAGATGATATTGTTTTGGTTGATGAGACGTGCGAGGGTGTAAACACGAAACTTGAATCTTGGCGAGACACTTTAGAAAAGAATGATTTCAGGTTGAGCAGGACAAAGACAGAGTATATAACAACAACATTTTTTAGCAACATTTTATTTGACAACATTTATAAAATGTTGTCTAAACATAGAATAGAGAACAATTTTAAATGTTGCCAATAAGTTACAGTTTTAGGCAATATTTGTGTCTCAACATTCAATAAATTTTCTCTTATTCATTATTGGGAACATTTTTGAAATGTTGTATTTGTCAACGCACTTTAAGCAACAATTATACATTGTTACATTTTACAATAATATGTGACAACAAATTAAAAATATTCCAATAGGTTTAGATAACTATCTGCACACCTAAAATCATTATTCCCAAATTATAAGTTTATAATTAAAAATATTCCTATTGATTGATGCCCTTCTTAGCCCTAATTCCCGTCGTCGTCGTGGCCCTAACTCCCGCTACCCTCCCTGCCGAACTCTAGAATCCAGACCAAAATCCAACCAGATTCCTCTCTAGTGCCACCTCTCTCCGCTCACCCTCGATTCAACATCTCCATCGTTCTTCTTCGCCTTCGCAGCTAGCCGATGGGTGCAAAATCTTACCTCTCATTCCTTCACGCCATCGGGATTTCAAAATGAAATGAAGACCTTGGGAGGGATTTCTTTGCATTTCCTCCCCTGCGTGCTAGGGCTCTGAAGTCCACCAATATGATTTTCAAGTAAGCCCTTTTCTCCTTCCTAGTTTTATATCACTGCATTTCAGCGTGCTAGGGCTCCAAAGTCTACCAACACAGTTTCCTGGCATCGGCGGACCCATGTACAGGCATACCCGGGCACGTGCCCGGGTATGATTTTCGGAAAAGGGAAAAACAGCCTGCGATGCGTGCCCGAACTCCTTCCCCTTTCCAGCTTCCTCCACTGCGATGAAGACGAGCGGGCGCCGGACGGCAGGAGTACAGGGCGACAACTCGATTTCTCGTGGACCTGAAGGCCGCTTGACGCTCGTTTCCTCGTTTGTCCGTCTTCGGTGACATGCAAGCGCCTTTGTTTGTTGTTTTGTTGTGCCCTAGCTACCTCGATGAGAAAACAATGAGCGGATGCCGGACTGTGGGAGTACAGGGCGACGACTGGCAGGTATTCAGCTATTCCTCTGAAGTCTGGGCCTCCGGCAACTGGGTCCGCCAGGCGCCATTGCCTCTTGCCGCAGTTCCGGCAACTTTCTGTCCGAGGATGAGAGGAAGTTGCCCTAGTCTCTGAGGTAGTTTCGATCCTTTTATTATTATTTTTTGTTTAATTGATTTATAATTGCTGTTGTTTTGGAAAAAGTATCTTGTTTTTAGGACAACGATCAACGGTAAATCGATCAAGCTTTCAAACTCAACTGATCACAAAAATTGATTGAAGTAGACACCGCTTGATCTAGTTATCAAGGTTATTCCTCTGAAGCCTGGGCCTCCGGCGACTAGCAGAACCTCCCGGCAGGCTCTGACTTCAAATTCTCTGTTTCTCCTTTCTCTTCTGATTTCAGCCAAGTATCCTTCAATGTTCAAAACACGCACATCTTAATTTTGCAGACATCATAATTGTTCTAATTCCAGGCATCATAATTTTTATTAGCAAAGATGATAAAGGATTTTTCTAACCTAGGTATCATAATTGTTCTAATTCTCTTATATATCACAAGAATAACTAAATAACAGTAGGAAGAGTTGAGCATCTAGTGAAACAAATTGATTTAGAACATCTAAATAGAATAATTTTTTTTATAAAAAATTTAAATCTTTTTTACTTGGTGCCCGGGTCGGACAAAAATCCTGGGTCCGCCGCTGTTTCCTGGTAAGCCCTTTTTTCCTTTCCAGTTTTATATCTCTGCATCTTCCCTTTCTATCGGTGCATAGCGCGAGCTTCTCCTCCTCACCTCCCGAAAACGTCTCCTCCTCAAGAATTTCTCAGTCCCTTTTGCTTTTCCATCAGCAGAAGAAGCCAACTGGGTTGTCTGAAGAAGGTGACCGCCACAGGCTTGTATGAAGAAGAAAGAGGATTATGTGAGTACTCTATTTTACTTTCTTTCTCCGATCAGCTTCCTCCACCTGGGAAGACCGACACACCTAAACTTCCTTTAGGCAGGGACGGATCCAGGAAGTTCAGTAAGGGGGGCCGAGACATAAGGCAAGATGAAAAAATTTTTGCAAAAATAAACTTTCATTTTAATTTTTAGACTAAACATTTTAGAAGTCAACAACTATAATAACAAACAAAAAGAGGCAAACAACCATATAAAAGTTACTTCAATTGTGCACGACGATTTTTCACATCATAGAATTTATCTATGATCAAATCTTTGTCAAACTTCTCTGTTATTTCTCGCTCAATGTATAAAATCATGCAATTTGCTAAAAATTCATCTTCCATCTTATTGCGAAGTCTTGTTTTAACAATCTTCATAGCTGAAAATGATCGTTCTGTAGTTGCTGTTGAGACCGGAAGGGTCAAAATGAGTCGAATTAACCTGTCAATAAGATAGTATGTCTTTGACTTTTTTGTCTCCATCAATTTCTCACATAGTTTGGTAATTGTAGGCAAATTCTTTAAATCCTTATGAGAAGGAACATCAAACTGATAATGTTGTAACTGAGTATTCAAGCGACAAAGCTTTGGGCGAACCGGCGAAGACGGCGGGACTGCGGGAGGAGCGGCTGCGGAGGAGAGCGAGAATGAAACAGGATTGCGCATGGAGGAGCTGTTTTATTGCTGAATGTTGATGCGTGTTTTAGTATTTAATATCTACGGGACTGCGCAGGGAGGAGCTGTTGATATGATATCTCACCCAGTCACTCGTGACCTGTCTCATCTGAAACGGGATTTTAATATTTTATTGCCTGCGCGTGTTTAGTTGGGGGTCTGGGGGGCCGAAGGCATTAAATTTTCTAAAAAAAAATAATTTTTATAATAAAATTTTAATAAACAAAGGTTAAAAAAAACATTGGGGGGGTCAGGCCCCAGCTATTACTCTATTTTATTATAAAAATTATTACTCTATTTTGCTTGTTGAAGAAAGAGGATCATCTGTAAATTGTTTTGTGCAGGTCTTCTTCAATGCTCAGAAATTGTTCCATGTCAGCTACATAATTGTGTATATTGATCTGTTTTCAGAACTCAAACAGGTTTGAGCATCATCATAACTGGCATGACCTTAATTTTTTTGTGTTTTTACTTCATAATTTAAAATGTGTCCGAGAATGTAGTTTTAAATGATCAACGTCTATGTTTTCCCTACGACTCTATTTCGAATTGGGTAACAATATGATCCTTCGTCTATTTCTCAATCAATTTATCCTCTCTTTCTTCTTTCTTCTTGACACACATGACAAATTAGCTATCTATGATGTTTTATTTTTCTTATTTACATACATACAATATGTGTAGGCTTAGAAGTTTAATTGTATGCTATTTAAAATTTTAATGCTCATCAAGATTTACTCCTTTACTATCATGACATGTTTGGAACTTGCTGCAGTGTGCAAAGAAGTTGGACTAGGACTAGAAGCTGGTGCACCCTTGACTTCACATCCTCTTGTGGACAAGGTTCTTTATTACCCTATCACTCTCAAGCTGATTCAAGTCGAGAAGTTGAATGTGGTTGGCAAGACCTTGATGGACAAGGCCTTGGTGAAGATGGTAGAGGACCTGATCTTCGGTGACAACTCACCGTAGCAAGGCAGGGTTTTGTTATTGCTGCTGTTCCTGCGAGTCTTTATCTACATCTTGTTTTATGACAAAAATGTTTACTTAATGGGAAGCGTGCAGCAGGCGACCAACCGACATGACACTCACCTTCCTCGACTCCGCGGCGAAGGAGTTAGGCTGTCATATTCCCAGCTAGAATTTCTTAGTGGTGATGATGTTGATGCCATTTATGCAAATCCCATTATACTTTTGGGTTAAACAATATGCAAATGTTGTAATGTAATATATCATCGGAGGTTGTAATTTTCTCCACAATTCAACGGAGACTCTTATCTCCCATTTCCATTGTTACATCTTTTTTATATTGTACAGAAGAATCGAATAAATTTGGCGATATTGTCGGTTAAATTGTGGTATCATAAAAATGTTCTTTTAAGTCTGTCATGATTTTGGTGATTATCGCTATAATTTGTACCATCTCATCGTATTTTTGTAAAATGCAGTGTCATTGGCAATTTTTTTTTTAAATGTTATAGTTTTTTGGCAACATTTTTGAAGTATCGTCGTTGTACCTTTTGACAACAGTTTTTAATTGTAACACGACAAATCAACATTTCAAAATTGTTGCAATAGGTTCACCGAAGAACTGTTGCTTATTCTAAGAGTTTAGACAACATTTTTTTATATAGTGTTGCCTAAAAGTATGAAAACTGTTGTCTTAGACCTTTGGCAACATGCGTATAGACAACACTCATATGACAACAGTTTTCAATGTTTTGGCAACACTTTGCAGTTTTAGGCAACAATTTTGAAGTGTTGCTAAAGACCGAAAATGTTGTAGTGCAAAAAGGTCGGATGACTCCGCCATTAAATTGGGTGACCAAGATATTTCCCGCAGTGAGTGTTTTAAATATCTGGGATCGATATTTCAAAAAGATGGAGGTGTAGATCAATAAAGATGTGATACATAGAATCCAAGTAGGTTGGTTGAAGTGGAGAGGGGCGTCTGGGATCTTATGTGATCGTAAAGTACCATTAAAACTTAAAGTCAAGTTTTATCGTACTGCAATTAGGCCAGCAATGCTCTACGATTCTGAGTGTTGGGCAGTGAATGGTGTACATGAGCAAAAAAATGGGAGTTGCGGAAATGAGAATGCTTAGTTGGATGTCTGGTCACACGAGCCTGGATAAAATTAGAAATGAATGAATCAGGGATAAGACAATAGTGGCTCCAATTGTAGAGAAGATGCGAGAAGCTCGTTTAAGATGGTTCAGACATGTACACAGGAGACCATTAAAGTCATCTGTTAGGCATTGTGAGAGTTTAGTCACTAGACATGTTAAACGAGGGAGGGGTAGACCAAAAAAGACTTGGAATGAAACTATAAGAAAAGACATGATGTATTTAGGCATTAGTGAGACTATGATTAAAGATAGGGCGCAATGGCGGCAAAAGATCCATATAGCCGACCCCGCTGTGGTGGGATAAAGGCTTGAGTGTTGTTGTTGTTGTTTAGATTTGTGCTAGCATGGGTTCAGGCTGGTTTCGGCCACCTTTGGCTCTGTTTGACGTGACGTTTTTGCTCCGGTGAGTTTAGATTAAAACGCCACAATTATAGAATGTCTGATATGACGATGGTTATGACCACCACCAAGAAAGAAAACTAGTTTTTAAACATAAAAGTGGATGAAGTTCATTAGGTGAGGTCGGGGCGGTCACGAACGACGGTTCATAACCACCGCGTTCACAATCGCCACCACCGCACCAAACGGAGTCTTTGTTAAATATGCCGCCGTGCTCTTTGTTTCACCCTCTTAAGATTAAAATGAAATATCAGAGAAGAGAGCAAAGAGAAGTCCATACTTACATCTATGTTTAACTCCCTAGTATTTATAGGATACCGGAGAAAAAAATGTGGTTAACAGCAAAATCTGAGTGGAATTGATGTAAAGCTTAAGGCCTTGTTCGACCACGCGCAAGTCTCGGAGGAAATCCATGCGGAAGCCGCCTCGACTGGCAAGGCCTCCGCGCGGTCAAAATCCGGAAATTTAGGGGCGCGTGGATCCGCGCAGCCAAATAAGGTCCAAAATATCCGCACTAATTTGTCGGGGCTGCGGTCGAGCGGAGTTGATCTGCTGCTGCCTAATAAATTCTGCGAGCACCGTAAGTATCAGCACTGTGCGATGCCTGCCCATTGGCACTGCGCTGCCCCCACCAAGTATACATGTATATCTATATTATATAAAGAAGAAAAAATGGTCATTTAGTAACTTTAGTTCAACATTCATTTTTTCAATTTGATTAGAATTGCCAAATTTAAACATGTAGCATTCCAATTTTACCCCTCTGTTACAAAATTTGCAAAATTACTCTCATAGGAGACAACACCATCATGATTGCAATAAAGAACAGGGGCAAAATCTCTTGTCCATCACCTTTACTTGTTAACTTAACTACAGAGGCATTTATTATTATAAAAGTTTAGCTTTTTATATAAAAAATTGTTTTACTTATATCTATACGAGCAGTTCCGGACGGGCTTCGTCCGTGCTCGCTGATTCTTAATGGGCTGCGTCCGCATCCGAGCGGGTTATGCCTGCATACGACAGTACCCCCGGCGACGACGAGTTTCACCCGCAACTTATACATATGAGTACTCAAAATGACCACAAAAAATATACATCAATATTTTATAATTATTTTTTTCAAAAACATTTATATTTTAACAAAAAATCATTTTAAAGTAAGTCATTATATTAGGTCCCTACTCACCTCGATGGTTATGTCATGACGTTCCTTGAAGCCTATATGCGATAGATAGGCTCCTGTAACCATGTCATATTCACTTGCCTGAACAGAATTTCTTTCTCAAAGAAATTTTCACAAAAAGTATTTTTTCACGAGGTATAACTAACTATTCCTATATTATCTATTACGGAATCGACCATGGATCAATTCCCCCTTTCTTCCATTTTGAAGTATGGAATGTGCCCATAATTCTGAGCTGCATATTCCTCCTCCCAAGATACATGTCAGAGCTAGGGGCATCCCAATCAGATTGAATGGGATGACAGTTTCTTAGTCCAAATCTGTCAAATGCAACAAAATTAATTTTATGAATATTCATCGTTATTTTTATTATAAGGATTTTGTGTAATTACACAAATAACCATTATATTTTATAAATTTTCATTTTTTTTTATAATATATGTTAAGTCATTGGAGTAAAAGAACGAGGCTATATTTGACATTTTTGAATGTTGCACCAAATGCAACTTTTTGTATATAGTAGTCAAAGATATGCACACACACACGAGCAGCACCAATCAAGTGCCCCCCACCATTAGCAGTTTCCCGTGCACGATATTTGATGGTGACCCTACCAATAGCCATCGCTCGACGTCACATCACATCGTCCCTCATTCTGTATGCATTTTTCATGCTATACAAAGAAAAGAAGCTCAACAGCCGGCAGACGGTCTTCACATAACAATGTTGTCACCATTTCAACCACATCACTTATGTGAGCTGGTTTTCGAATAACACACTAAGGCTCCGTTTGGGGGGACTTATTTTCACCGGTCAAGCGGTTACGACCGCATGAATCGGACCTTAATTAAGGTCCGGTTCATGCGGTCGTAACCGCTTGACCGGTGAAAATAAGTCGAAATAAGGAGGGAAGGTAGAAGAAAAGAAGCTATCCATTCATTTCATTTCCGATACAACAACCATAGGTCTTCCCTTTATAAGCTAGATGCGGGAATTTTCAAATAAATGTTACATGCGCAATTAAGGTCGCATTCAAGAGGAGGAAGAAAGGTCCGGACGCACAAAGGAGTATTTATTTTATGTCGCATTTTCTATACCTTCTTGGGTTAAACCACAAGCAATCACGGGGGCGTGGGGAAGAAGGTAAGGGTCATAGTCATCGATCCCATCCTATGCCGCCTTGGTGCGAAAATGAACTTATAATCTGATGATCGAGTAGATTCCATGATTATAAGTTCATAACTCCTACCAATTCCCATTTTTGAGCGAAAAAGATCTACATATTCGATGAGCTTGTTTGATCTTACAGAAGATTTTCTATAATTTCGTACGTGAGGGGTTCTCTCTTGGTCTCACCAAAAATATGCGAAGTACGTTCAATATCATAACACAACCAGCTTATGAAGGTGGAACAACTGTGGATGTTTTAATATCAAGCAAGTTTGAAGGCTTTGGTTGGGACAGCGGTGGCGGTGAGAAAAGCTCTATTCCCACCGCTACCTCCCTTTTTAGGTTGTTTGGATGAGGACATTTTTCAAAAGAGCTTTTACAAGAAAGGTGTTTTGTGAGCTTTTTGAGCAGCCGATCCAACATAGCTTTCTAAGAACCGTTTTTCTCTACTTTCAGTTTTACCTCTATTCGAAGGGTTTCTAATCATTCGTGATTCTTCACCCATTCGTGATCTTTGCTTCTCGCAGATAACTCTTTGTAACCTGCTTATTTAGAATTTATATAATAGTTAAAAAGTAAGCATGTACTATTAAAAAGTTGCTCTTTCAAATAGAACAATGTAAACACCTTTTTGAAAAACACTGGCATGAAAATTTTCCATAAACCAAACCCTAAACTAACTTTGCAAAAGAAAAAAATACCAAGAGTGAGAGAGAGAGACAATGGAGATGGAAATCTGAAGTTGATCCTCGTCGGCTAAGGTCCGCTCCATCTACCAATGGCTTCTCCGGCTTTGATCCGGTCGCCGCTCCGGACACAGAAATCGAATCCTGAAGCGGGCGCTTGGAACACGAGCACGACGGTCGAGCCCATTTTAAATGCAGCAACCTGACAAAATTAATGGAGAATGGAATCATATAAATGGTTTGTGTGGAGAGAGGTGTTTGCGGGCTGATTTTGAAATAGAATATACCACCTCTGCGCCCTTCTTAATCGCCAATCCAATTCCTTCGGGTTCGTATGCCTTCACATCGGGCGGGCCTGTCAGCAGCATTTGTCGCTCGGGCCCGTTAGTCTTCAGTTCTGGCTCAATGTAAAGCTGTGGAAAGCGAGATTGGAAAATGAAACTCGGAGAATCCTTAAAGAGGAAGTGCACTAAGGCCTCGCCTGGGGCAGCGGAAGCAGCCACACACGTGCGCTCGGCGGAACGCCCGACCGCGGTGCAACTAAACGGCCTCGGAGCCGAGGCAGTGCTCCGCCGAATCCATGCTGCGGGAGATCTGCGACCCCAAACGACGGGCCTAAGACTCCGTTCTCATAGGCGGTGACACATCATTAATGGAGAATGCAGCAACCTGACGTGTTCCAGAGTTCCGGCAGGTGTTGTACCGCTCGGGACCAGAGTTCTCCTTCAGTCTCAATTTAACATTTCAAGGCATATAAGCGTGTGATATTGGCTTGAACATTGAACATCATTCGAACCTGACCGCTCAAAAACGGCACCGCTCCTTTAAAATCGTTTCGTAAACTCGCATTCGGTGGCCACCGCTCACAAACTCCATTTTAGGCCTTTTCTGAGACCGCGGCCACCTCCCTCCATCTCCCACCACTCCATTCCAACCGCTCCCACTCCCAAAGTCCAAACAAACAGATCCTAGATCAACCTAGGAGCAAATTCACGAGCAGGCAGACGAGCCAAGTTCGGCACAGATTGAACTTGAATTTAGTCAACTTAGATCAGCTCGAGCTACATCATATCGGGTTCGATATGCATATACATGTATGGCTGCTGGAACAAAATCGGACCAACTTTCAAAGTTTCAGTTTAAATCCATGTTATTGATATGTTGGCATGAATCTGAGCCCACAACGAGCCAAGCTATAATGAGAGTTGGCTCGGGTGAGATTGAATCAAATAATTTCGAGCCTATCTTTAACCGGGTTACGATTTGCTGGAGACCAATCATTAACAGAAATTAGGTATATATCCATCAAAGGACAAGCGCGAAAATAAATGTGGGTCTACATTATATATAAAAATATCTTCTTAATGGTGTAATGGTGAGGCTCATCAAATGAATCACAACCATTGATTCAAAATAAAATACAAAAACCTCCCATAAAAAACTCCCCCTAGCCCGCAACCTACTTGCGATCCCCCTTCGACCCCGACGCCCTCTCCAGCCGTGAGCCGACAGCCCATTCACGATCCACTCTCCTCCCGATCCGCCAATGCTCCGCCCACCGTTGTCGTTGTCCCCCAAGGGCAATCGTGTCGGGGGACTGCAATCGTACGCTCGGGGGCTATGAGTGATGGGAGTGTTGTCACGCCGGAACACCGTTGCGGACAGATCGTTAGCCGCACGGGAGCCCCCGTGCATTGTCACTCGTTAATGAAGAAAGAAATATATTTGTAGGTTACTACACTACTTTCTTCACGTGTGTGTGCATGAATGTCGCCCAAGAAAGGAATGGTCGATGGAACTATGGCGAAAATGGGAAATAAGAAGAGAAAATTGTATAGCCACTGTGCCTAGTTACTTAAATTCAGATAAAATTCCTAATTTATGGATAATATATTTATATAATGCCGGCAGGAAAGGGGGAAAAACTTACTTTGATGGAACCAATGTTGGTGGCACCAATTGCTACTATCGCCATAAAGCCTTCTCTCCATTGACCCTCAAGAACAACCTGAACAATTGAAGCAAAAATAAAGTTACAATGTTACACATCGAATGAAGAATGCACATGAACAAGAAAATGGAAATATATAACTCGAGAGACAAGCTTCGGCGAAACTCTCCAAGGAGTTCCCTTTCTAAAGCGAATTATAAAATAGAGCTTCCAAGACATTCAGTAACTCACCTAGGTCCTTAATATATAGGAAGGGGGCATTCCTAATAAGACAAGAAGGAATAACATACTATGTAATACAATTATTAATAAAGTTAAAATAAAGAGAGATACTTCGAGTCTTCTCTTGTTGTGAGGCTTCGTTTGAGCGAGAGTATATACATATTCGTAGAGGGTATATGTATCAATACATCTCTATTAAAAATAACATTGCCCATAAGGTCGAACTATGGAAATTTTTTGCACGATACTATGCTCCAATGCAGTGTAAAAAGAGAAAAAAAAAACTAATACATCATGAGTTGTTGAGGAAATTTTCCTTAGTCCCAAATCCCGACTGGTTTTGAATGTCGTGTGCAGCTCAACAGTATGCACAATTGGCTTGTCAAGTGGGTGGAGTCCAGGGGCGGTGCAACATAACACTTCCAACTGCTTCAAAATCTGCCTTGTCCACAAGACATTGAAACAAAGACAGGTGTCCACAGTCTGCCAAATGTGAACATGGATGATGGGCCGAACAATTTTGTCTGGGTTGTCAATAATTTAAGTTATTGTGCTTCACCAATGCTCTGGATGCTGAATGAAGGAAGCATGGTTATGTGCACATAAATCAAAATGGATTCTTGGGTCTGCCCTCTCTGATGTCTTTGGCTTTGATTTGAGGGCATGCTTCCGCAGCAAACGCGACGGTATAGGGGGCCACTATTTCAGTGGTACTCTGTGAGCAGCCACTTTGTGCATTTATTGTCAAAGGTTAGGTCTTTCTCCTCTGAGAGAAGCCACTTTGTGCATAGTGCCAAAGGTTAGGTCTGTTTCCAATCTTCCCCCGCCCATACCCCCAATGATTGGGGACTATATGGGTTATGTTGTTGTTGTTGTTGTTGTCAATAATTTAAGTTGCGCAAATAATGTGAAGGATTAGCAATGGATGTTGCAGTGAAAAAGCAGAGCCAATATATTGGTTGTGATTAGTGCGGGGGCTGGTGGTCACAAAAGGGTGAAAGTGAACCTATGTTGCGAGAGCGGAGGCAGCGATAAGCGTGGGGAGTAAAGTCAAAGCAAAAGCGGAAATGATGTCGTTCCGTCGACCGAAAGAGAAGGTGGCATGATTTGCGAGGATGGTGCATGGTGGCGTGCCAAATTTTTTGGATTCGTAGGTGCGTAACACTGCTTGGAAGCAAAATGTACAAGAAGGGCATGTGATGTAATTTGGGCCTGATTAATTGAAGGTGGGTTATGCAGTCTATGGAGGCATGAGTGCTGGATAAACTATTAACTCGATGGAGGGAATGATGAGTGAAATATGGGGTGTGCTGGAGTATTTGTTTATGTGATTTGGACAACGGTGTGGTTTGGTGAGTGGGAAAAGGGGGGCATAACGTTGGGTCTAATGCGAATTGCGATGATTAAAATTTTGGGAGGCGTAAGGGGTGAGTTCTTTAGGCGGCGGATGCAGTGGAAACAAGCATAAAAAATTTTAGCATGGAGAAGGGGGGATAGATGGAAGTCAATGAAGATCCGATCATGGAAGCAGTGTGCGACGAGGCTAGGGGCGCTGGAAATGGATTCGAGTGTGGGGGGTTTCTACAAAAGTTCAGAATGCGAAATAAGGGGTAGGCGGGGCGGCTTTAGCAAAGTGGGTAAGATATACAGAAAATGATCGATCTAAGAGGAACATGATGTGGGAATCGAGGACGGTGAGGGAGAGTTGATCGTGACGCTAAGCAAGGGAAAGAGGAGGTAACGCTGACGCGGGGAATAGTGATGTTGGTTGTGGTTTGAGGGAAAGGGAGGCCGAAGGTGACGTCCATGGTCTAGGTAAGAGATATGTCGAGTTTGGTTGGTTGAATTGTGGCGTTGATGGTTGGGCGGTCAATCGAAGTCAATGGACGATGGTACGCTATGACTATAGAAGCTGGAAGCGTGATAACTGATAAGTACTGGTCTCGGAATCATGAATTGTTGTGGTCCAGGAGGAAATAAGGCATGCTGTTGCGGGATTGGAACATCAATGCCCGCGTGTTGAAACGGTGGGGTTGCTGTGGTAGGACGAAATATAGCGAGGGGTTGAGGTTAACTATTTCGACAGGGTAGAGGGATTAGTTATTCCAATTTGTTGTAGGTGGCCATGTAGTGGTGGTGGTCGAAGTTGTTGTGGGAAGGGGACCAGTGGAAAGGGAATAGCACGGTTCAGAAATGAAGGGCGCACACCATTCCTTTTGATGTCGACTAGGGTAACGTCAGTGTGATTGAAGGTTGTGTAGCAAGGCAACCTTAGTGATCAGGTCGAGTAAGGAGGAAGCTCAATCTCAGTGGCCAATGCAAACATTGAGCGAAGAGTGGCAACTCTGATCAATTGTTATTCAACGGAAAGTGAAAGATACATTCGAACATAAAAGAGAAAGGTATAACTTGATAGACAAGCTCCCGCCAAACTGTCGAGGGTTGATTCCCCCTGCCCACACACACACGCAAAAGTTTCCTCTCCAAAGTGTTACAGCATTATACTTCCAAGATATTCACTAACTCACCTAGGTCCTCCTTAATAGGAAAATGAGTGCTCCTAATAAGATAAACGAATAGCATACTACTTAATACAATTATCAATAATAATAAAAGAGATACGTATTGAGGCCATGTTTGGGGCGGATTATTTAGAGCTGCACACCGCAGCTTTACTATAATCCGGCCAAACAAAATTGAGGGCGCTCTACTCCCACTGCCCGCCTGCACCGCTGATTTTAAGGATTCCTCCTATTGCAGCTGCAGAAAAAAATAAAAATAATACCTAAATCAATCCGCCGCCGCCGGCCCTAGAGCTGCCGCCGGCCTGACCGGACCCCACTGCTGCGACCACAACAGTGGGGTCTGGTCAGGCCGGAGGCGGCATTTACCGACTATTTTTTATATAAATAAATATAATATATATAATATTATATAACATATAAATATATATAATAACATATATAAATTATAATATAATATACAATATATAATATAATAATATAATATACAATATAATAATATAATAATATAATATACAATATATATAAATATTTTAATATATATATTATAAAATATAAATGCTTATATGTATAAAAAATTATAATATAATTTTAATCTAAAATCACCCACCACACAGCTATTCTGTCAAACAGATTAATCAGATTCTCTGTTCAAACAACACTAAAAAAACTGATCTTTCAAACAGTTTTTTCTATTCCCACCGGCCACCACTATGCAAATCAGCTGATTTTTCCACCACTCTGCAAATCAGATCTTTCTCCAATCGCTTCAACTGACTCAAACAGAGTCCGAGTCTTCTCTTGTAGTGACAGTTCATTCGGGGGGGGGGGGGGGGGGGGGGGGGGGGGCTACACGGACTCACAAGGGTGCATATATGAATCATATAAACACTTACAAATATGTTTCATAAAAGATACACAATGCATGCACACACATCCTTTAATATAAAAAATAATGGAAACCTCAAAGCTTAAGGAAACATGTCTTGAAAGTGAAGAGTGTGAGGTGGAAATTGGAATGGAAAGAGCGACGCTTAGAGAGGGGGAGTGGGGGGAGTGGGGGGAATATGATGCGTGTTCCCGAGAGTAATCAAACAGTTTTTGTAGCAATTTAGTGTTTATCTTTTATGTTATGCTTGATCTCATGATGTAACCATGTTATGCTTTTTAGCTAGAAGTTCAATGTTATGCTTATGAAGCAAAAGATATTATGGACATTATATCCCTTTAGTTCTTTCTATATAGGATCTAGGATTCATTTGTAAGAATATTATTTAATAATAAAATCAAAAGATTGCAAACTCACCAGCACTCCCATCCTTTGCGATCTTCCTATCGATAAAGCCCCCTTTCTCCATTTGAGATCCAACTTCTCTAGCTCTCTTTTAATCTTCTCATTTCTCCTTCAAGAATCGCGAATTTGTTTGCCATTAATTGGCACCAAAGCAGGACGATTCTCTTTTGTCCTCTAAGAACGTTATCATATCATTGCCATCATCTTTCATTTATTCAACTATAAACAACTTTGTTGACCGCCTCCTCCTTCGTGGTCAACCAAGAACCGCAACCATTAATGTTGCCTAAGCATAAATCTCCAAAAACATCAACCATCGTTGTCACTGTTGGATCTGCCAACCCACTTAATTGTCTCCTTCCAACTTCCTCTCATCAATGTGTCTTGTCATTGGTGGACGCAACCTTCTAGACAAGCTCTAAAATGGACGAACGTTGGCATTAGGATAGACAGCCCGTACCAATCAACTCACACCATCACCACTACACCAGATCACACCTCTCGACTCCTTCCACAAACTGAACTCGTTAGCCACCTCTCCAATCGATGTCACCGCCTCCATTGTGTTATGGGCCCAAGTGCACAAGGCCTTTGTTTCAACTATGACGAACCATATTCGGTCGGACATAGAGGCAAGCGTCTTTTTTGGCTCGAAGTGGATGACCCCCCACCCCCCAGACAACGAGGACGAGAATGTTGGCTCGGTGGGACCCCCGTACTTCAATCTTGAGGACAAGCGTGTCCGGGATGACGTGTATCTACTATTACATTGTAACTTTATTTGCCGCGCACTGTTATTCTCTCCTTATTTCCGCACGCTTTAATTCCTCATGCAATATGTAGCCCGGGTGAGGGGCATAATTAGTAAATTTTGTTAAAGCCTTTCCTCTCACTATATATAGATGGGAAGAGTGGTCTTGATGGTTATGAAGATAAAATCCTAATTCTCTTTCTCCTCAATCTCCTCCTCCCCTCATCTTCATGACTAGGGATAGGGTTGAGCAAGGCTCCCCTCTTCCCTCCTCTCTCGGTCGAGCCCGACTCCCGTTGTATCTCCTGCCATTGGGAAGGCTAGGTCGAGGAAGGGTCGTGACGATCCTCTCCGAGATTTCTCCCTCTCAATACCACACCTGCTCCCAATCGGAGGCTCGTATCACATTGCTACCCACCACTTCAGATGCATCGCAAGTCTCCCATGTGTATCTTTTATGTTTTATATATATTTTATAAGCTATTAAGATTTGAGCAAAAAACAACCTATGTCGTCCCAAGCCCAGATGAAAAAATAGTGAGGGTTGTGTTAGGCAGACGATCAACGTAAAATTTAGTCACTTTTATGAATATGGATCATTTGAGAAATTAAGAAAAAGCTAAGTTGTTCCCCGTAAGGAACGCGTCGTATGGTTTGAATGAGGCATCTCGACAAGGACCGTTGCATCTACATGATTTAGGTGTAGTGTTAAATATGCAAGAGTCATCATCGTATGGTCTGAATGCAGCATCTTGGCAAGGACCGCTACACCTCCAAAAGGACTTGAGTATAGTGTTAAATATGCAAGAGCCTTCACATATTAGGCGTCCTAAGAAAGTAGATCATAGAATTTGTGACCGACTTAGGTACACTAACGGGAAAAGCGATGGAAGTAGAGGATACGATGATTAGGAGAAGGATAAATATTTTATGCCTACAAGAGACTAAATGGGTGGGTGAGAAAACTAAATATCTAGACAATTCAAGTACATGAAAAAATAAAACAAGTCATGAAGTAGGTATTATTGTGGATAAAACTTGGACGGATGAAGTTGTTGGGGTAAGAAGAAAATGTGACAGAATCTTGGCTCTTAAATTGGTCGTATAAAAGGAAATTATAATGTGATTAGTGATTATGCGCCACAAGTAGGATTAAGCGAAATTATTAAAGTGCAATTTTGGGAAGACTTAGATGATTTGAAACGAGAAATCTCATAAAGCGAGAATATTTTCATGGGAGAAGACCTAAATGGACATATAATGAACGAAAATACAAATTATACAGACGTTCATAGAGAATTTGGCTATGGAGAAAGAAATGAAGAAGTAAAATCATTTTAGACTTTATAATATCACATGAACTAATTGTGACAAATACGTTCTTCATGAAAAGGGAAGAACATTTAATTACATTTAAGCGCGGATCAAATAAGTCACAAAATAACTATTTTATGACTCGTAAAATGGATAGAAAGATTTATAAGGATTGCAAAGTCATACCAGGAGAAAGTTTGACAACACAACACAGACTAGAGGTGTTGGATGTGCAAATTAAATATAGTAAATTTAAGAGAAAGACAAAAGTGTTGTCAAAAATTCGGTGGTGAAATTTGAAGACGAAAACTAAGTTGTTTTTAAGGCAGTTGTTATGGAACAACTAGTTGATGTTCCTTATGTTGATCCTAGTGTCACATGTGCAATGTTTTAAATATCGGATGTCGGCGACATATCGGATTGAGTTTTTAAATGTCGGATGTCGGAAATCGGAGACATGTCGGGGATATTTTAAAATATCGGATTTCCATATCTTATAAATAAAATTTTTATTTTTATGTATACTAACTATAATTATATCTTATAAAAATAGAAAAATAATATGACAAATAGATAAAAAATGAGTCATTTATATTATAAAATAAAATCGAATAGTATCTAAGATAAAATATTATTAACAAATACAAAATGATACATTGTAAAATATATTTAATAGTATACAATAATTTTTATTTTGATAACAATAAGTTTATTTCAAATAAAGAAGATTTAAATATTTTCATATTTTTTGTAATAAATATATTAAATATTTTCATATTTTTTGTAATATGAATTAAAAAATTGTGTAACAATTATACAAAATTGGTTGTAAGAACAAAACGTTAAAAAATTTGAAACAATAAGTCTAATCGATTTAAACATACATAACATAATATTCATAGGCGATTTAAACATATGTTGCTAGTCTGCTAATGTAACATAAAAAAAATAGCTGGCGATATATTTAAAAGTCGTGTCGGCCGATATATCGGAAAAAATCGGACATGTCGGCCTATATTTTACAAAAGGACATAATCTATCTTTTTTAGAAAAACATATTGTTTTGCTCTAAACAATGACATGTCAGGAGACATGTCGGACATGTCGGAGGACATTTAAAACATTGCACATGTGAAGTTATGTTTTCACATTTAAGAATAAGTGAAAAGAACGTACTTGGAGAGTCAAAAGATCGTGCGCCCCCACATAAAGAATTTTAATGGTGGAAAGAGGAAGTGCAAGACAAAGGGAGGGCAAATAGGGCTAGCTATAAAACATTCTACGCTTGTAGGAATGATGAAAACTTGACAAGGTAAAAAGTCGTCAATAAAGAAGCTAAAAATGGAGCAAGTAAAGCAAAAAGTCAAGCTTATGAAGAATTTTACAAACAACTAAATACTAAAGATGGAGAGTGTGATATATATAAAATTGTTCGAGCTAGAGAGAGGAAGACAAGAGATTTAAGCCAAGTTAAATGCATAAAGGATGAAACAGATACGGTTTTGACAGATGATGTGGCTATAAAGAAGTGATGGAAAAGATATTTTTATTAACTCTACAATAAAGAAAAAGACAATGAACCGAGTTTAGAAGAGTTAAGTAAATCAGAGGAAAATAGGAACATACCTTTTTATCGTAAAATTCAAGCATTGGAGGCAAATGATGCTCTGAAGAAGATGAAAAATGAAAAGGCAGTTGAGTCAGACGATATATCATTCGAAGTATGGAAATGCCTAGAAAAGAAAGGACTTTTGTGGCTTGCGTGTTTCTTCGATAAGATAATGAAGACAAATAAGATGTCGGACCAATGGAGAGAAAATATCTTAGTACCTTTGTATAAGAACAAATGAGATATACAAAATTGTGTCAAATACGGAGGAATTAAATTAATGAGTCATTTCATAAAACTATGAGAACGAGTAATATAGAGAAGAATAAGACGAGAGACTAGCATCTCGGAGAATCAATATGGATTTATGCCTGGGCGGTCGACCATGGAAGTTATACACCTCTTGAGAAGACTCATTAACAAATATCAGGGAAAAAAATCAGATATGCATATATTGCTTATCAATCTTGAGAAGGCTTATGATAGGGTTTCAAGAGAGGTCTTATGAAGAGTCTTAGAAAAGAAAGGTGTGAATATATCATACATTGATGTAATCAAAGATATGTAGAAAGATCCAGTGAGTAGACATATCCAAAAAGCAATACCTTGGTGTTTATTGTTTGCTGATGATATTATTTTGGTCGGTGAGATGCGCGAGAGTGTAAACGCGAAACTTGAATCTTGGCGAGCCACTTTAGAAAAGAAGGGTTTTAGGTTGAGCAGGACAAAAACGGAGTATATGGAGCTTAAATTTAGTAGTACGGGAAGGACGGATGACTCCGTCATTAAGTTAGGTGACCAAAATATTTCCTGCAGTTAGTACTTTAAATTATGGGATTGATAGTTCAAAAAGATGGAGGTGTAGATAAAGATGCGATACATATAATCTAAGCAGGTTGGTTGAAGTGGAGAGGCACGTCTGGAATCTTATGTGATCGTAAAGTACCATTAAAACTTAAAGGCAGGTTTTAAGGTACTACAATTAGACCAGCGATGCTCTACGATTCCGAGTGTTGGGCAGTGAATTATGTACATGAGCAAAAAATGGGAGTTGTGAAAATTAGACTGCTTATGTGGATGAGTGGACGCACGAGACTGGATAAAATTAGGAAAGAATGTATCAGGAATAAGACAGGAGTGGCACCAATTGTAGAGAGATGCGAGAAGCTCGATTAAGATGGACACGTACAAAGGAGACATTAGAGGCACCTGTTAGAGGTTGTGAGAGTTTAGCTATTAGGCATGTTAAACGGGGGAGGGGTAGACCAAAAAAGACTTGGAATGAAACTATAAGGGAAGACATGATGAACTTAAGTATTACTGAGATTATGACTAAAGATATGGGCGCAATGATGACAAACGATCCATATAGCCGATCCCACTATGGTGGGATAAAGGCTTGAGTGTTGTTGTTCTATTAAGATTTGAGCAAGTAGCATGAATCCCATCATTTGGATTGTATAGTATATTCAGTGATTTGAGCAAGCATTACTTATATTTTTTAATTAGATTCAGTGATTAATTAGGTATTAATTATGGGAATTTTGGTTTTAGATGAATTGGAATGAACTGAAAAAATAAATGTTATGACACCTCAGTTTGTGTCTGAAGTATAGTTTGGCTGATTTATTTTTTTCTTTAATTTTAAAGCCAAAGTCGTTTGATACAACTAGGGATGTTCGCAAATAGTATAGTTCGTGAATAGTTCGAGATTCGGTTCGTGAAGATTCAATTAAAATTTGTATTTTTCGAATTCGAATCCGGATTCGAATCCGAATTCGGATTCGAAAAATTTTATTCCTGTTCGAAGGATTCGCGAATAGTTCTCGAATAGTAAAATATATAGTTAAATAAATTATATATATGTAATTAAATATTAAATATAATTATATTTATTCATTATATATGAATAAATAATGGATTCTTGGGTTTGCCCTCTCTGATGTCTTTGGCTTTGATTTGAGGGCATGATTCCGCAACAAACATAACGGTATAGGGGGGCCACTATTTCAGTGGTAATCTGTGAGCAGCCACTTTGTGCATTTATTGTCAAAGGTTCGGTCTTTCTCCTCTGAGAGAAGCCACTTTGTGCATAGGGCCAAAGGTTAGGTCTGTTTCCAATCTTCCCCCGCCCACACCCCCAATGATTGGGGACTATATGGGTTCTGTTGTTGTTGTTGTATATTTATTCATTATATAATTAAACATTATAAAATTTGAATTCGAATTCGAATCCATGTTCGAATCCGAATCCGAATCTGAATTTGAACCTAAATTCGAATCCAACATTTCCTGCCGAATCCGAATCCGACTTCGAATATTCGAACGAATCCGAATCCGAATCTCTGCATTTTATGCCAAATTTGGATTCGATTGAATAGCTATTCGATTCGATTCGGTTCGTGAACACCCCTAAGTACAACTAATCTGTAAACTAAACCAACTATATCCACATCCCTACAAGGAATAGTGTTTTTCATGAAAATGAAACTATATTAAACTAATTATTGGCAAAAACCTACCCCTTCTACAAAAAACAATGGCAATTCAAAGCATGTATAAAAGAATCTAGGAAAGTAAGAGTAACCAGGCTTCTTCATACTAGTTTACCTATAATTTTAGAAAACTATACAAATTTTAAAGCAAAATATATTACCCTCTCATTTTCAATGTAAAGATTTCTAATTGTTCGTGTTGCACGTTCGTTCAAAGGAAATAGATGACCTGAAAATACATGGAAATATCAGTAATGGCAATTGGTTTGAAAACTGAAGTGAAATAAAGACATTTTTTAAATAAATAGAAGGAGCTGAATTTGTTGTTTGCTTAGAAACTTCATTAGAAAAAATCATGAAAAGAAGTTGAACTATGAAAAAATATATAAGAATGTTAGAATAACTAAAAAAGGATGACAAAACTATACAAAAACTAGTCTAATCCAAGTTGGTTCATGCAAATTTAACCACTACACCATTAGAAGACCAATTGATGGGGATCGTGGATCGAGTGCGGGCCGACACTTATTGGAGTCTACACGATTCTAAATATGCTAGAGACGGAGATAAGATCGTCGGGGTGACATCTGAGCCCATCTGAGCCGATAGTCACATTCATATATCGATAATATCTTTTTGTATGAAAGAACAATAATGACAATACCTTTTGCATATATTGACATATATGCATCATTTCGAGAGAGAGAAATTACACAATACGTTCAATTGCAGGGGATTACAATTTATTCATAATCCATTTCAAGCACTGTTTCAATCCACTGTAAGTTACTCAAATAAGACAAATTTTGTAATAGTTGAACAAAGTAACCTACAATCCGTGATCCAATCAATGTTCATTAGCATGGAATAAAATTGAAGTTTCACTAACCAGAATCAATAGATTAATATTACATAAGAAGAAATGGCATACTTAGCTAATTATTGATTTATTGGTGAAATTAAATTGCAAATATTAACTATGTTATTAATATGATAATTATGCCGTGATCCAATCAATGTTCATTAGCATGGAATAGAATTGAAGTTTCACTAACCAGAATCAATAGATTAATATTACATAAGAAGAAATGACATACTTAGCTAATTATTGATTTATTGGTGAAATTAAATTGCAAATATTAACTATGTTATTAATATGATAATTATGGCTGTAAAGGGAGTTAGGGGTGAACTATTTTTACATTCTCTGAGTTCTTCTATCATTATTCTATTCTTATTATTGCATTTCTTATTTATCCCATCTATCCCCCTATCCCAAATAAAATATAATCACAAAAGTAATTTTGAAATTATTACTTTAATTTTTCTTTACAATAAAAATAAAAAGGTATACAAAGTGCATTAGTTTTCTCTCCAATGTGACCTGAGGGAATTGAATTTTTGAACAACCTTACCTCTTCATTGCAGAGAGTTTGTTTCAGAGAGTCAAACACATGACAATCTCCTCTGGATACAGTGAAAAAAAGAGAGGTTTTTTCGAAGAGTCAAACTACAACACTCAAGCTTTTATCCCACCATAGTGGGGTCGGCTATATGAATACTTTGTCGCCATTGCGCCCTATCTTTAGTCATAATCTCACTAATGCCTAAGTATATCATGTCTTTCCTTTTAGTTTCATTCCAAGTTTTTTTTGGTCTACCCCTCCCCCGTTTAACATGCCTAGTAGCTAAACTCTCACAACGCCTAACAGGTGCCTCTAATGGTCTCCTATGTACGTGTCTGAACCATCTTAATCGAGCTTCTCACATCTTCTCTACAATTGGTCTCACTCCCGTCTTATCCCGGATACATTTATTCCTAATTTTATCCAGTCTCGTGACCACAGATCCACCTAAGCATTCTCATCTCCGCAACTCCTATTTTTTGCTCATGTACGCAATTCACTGTCCAACACTCAGAACCGTAGAGCATCGCTGGTCTAATTGCATTACAGTTAAACTCACCTTTAAGTTTTAATGGTAGTTTACAATCACATAAGATCCCAGACGCGCCTCTCTACTTCAACCAACTTGTTTGGATTCTATGTATCACATCTTTATCTATACCTCCATCTTTTTGAACTATCGATCACAGATATTTAAAGCACTTACTGCGAGAAATATCTTGGTCACCCAAGTTAATGACGGAGTCATCCGTCCTTATTGCACTACTAAATTTAAGCTTCATATACTCCGTCTTTGTCCTGCTCAACCTAGACCCTTTCTTTTCTAAAGTGTTTCGCTAAGATTCAAGTTTCGTGTTTACACCCTCGAAAAATCAAAATGGAACTAAATTTCCATGATGGAACTAAATCTTTCAAGGTTTAGTTTTTTTTGCAGGAACAAAGTAAAAAGCTAATAGCATATTGCCATATCTGGTTCTTAGCTTAGAAAGCCCATACAGAAGCTTGGAGAAAAAGGGCAGATCATCACACCACAAAAGAAGAAGACACTATCAAACACCAAAAAAGAGAGAGATACCTGAGAAATGACGACGAATAAGCACTTGCCAATCAGTGGGAGAGTGCACTCGATGATAGTCACCAGGTCTTAAATACAGAACACAGTAGAATACACCTTTCGTAGGGCTGCCAAGAAATTGTGGTGAGCACGGTAAGATGGCATCAACATAATAGAACCTAGTAAAGATATATGTATATGTTATTTTTTATAAACATGCTTGGTAAGGCCACTTGGCATACTTCCCTTTTTAAGGAAATCTAGTTAATGTTCATGCCCAGTGGAAGACAAGTTCTGTTTCATAGTTAATATGACAACCATCTAGCTTTTAACTATAATCGGATTCGCTAATAAAATATTAGTGAACCACTGATTATGTTCTATCCCTTTACCATTCTCACATTATTCTTTACATAAAAACAATCTAGCATACTCATATATCATGCACTGAATATAACTACCGTGCTGAAACAGGATGCCGAACTTTAGGTGAGGCCAACGATATCCGCCACCACGATCTTTTGTTCAGTTCACCAGATGAACTGTGTTCTGAAGGTTCTTCCAGTGTATCCATATCAACTACCTCATGAAGTGATGTGGTTGCACCAAGAAGAGAATAAGCTGAATAAGAAAAGCCTTTCACTTGCTCAATCAATGCCCCTGGTCCTTCAAGCTCTCCGAATCTCAACACTGTAGCATCCACAGGACTAACCTATTTTCCAAACAATATTCCTTAGAAATTACAAAAGAATTAATGTGGTCAAACATATTATATAGAATAAAAACATCAGCTGGTTACCAGTTACCAGACAGTATGGATCTTGATCAATTGGACGCGAACCATTTTTAAGACTGCGAGTAAAAAATTCCTGTAGTGTAGCATACTCTTCCAGGGGTAAGGCAGCTTCCTCCAAATCTGAAATTAAAGTGATGAAACTACTAATACAGAAACAACATCATGAGATTGGATAATTCTGAGCAAATATACATCAGAAATAAAAAAATGCACATATTGCTCATAAAGCAAGAAGATCAAATCAAACAATTTCTCAAAGTCAGTAAGCTGTATCAATTAGAAATTAATTTATTATTGTACCATTATTCACTCAGCACTCGTTGAAGAAATATTTGAAACATCAACTAAAGTATCTCTTTTATTAGCCCTATTTTACATATCGGTGTTATGAGTATAATATCTTTGCCATCCATGTACTTGTGATAACAGCATGTATATCCTAGCTTTACTGATAAAGCCCTCTCTCTATGACTTGCGCCTGGTCTGGCTTTTACCCTGTCAAATTCTTATGCAATAAACATGTGACTTGTGAAAAAGCTCCCCTCTCCCATCCCTTTTAATTTCATTCAAGCATGATAAATTAAATAAAAGTCAAAATAAATTTCAAAAATAAATAGTAGTGTACAAATCTAATTTCCAATTGAATATTTCTGTTTTAAGTGCTTTCATAATGAATAAATATTTCAGTCAAACCCATATCAACAATTACAAATTTACATGTAGGCCAACAACAAAAGTAATTTAATATGATTCATTACTGTATATAAAGAATTAAACCAGTTTGTGGGAATTTTTATACAACTCCAATCATTGCTTGTCCCCACTCGGAGTAATTACAACAAGGGCATGGCAGATTTCTTCCGACCACCTAGCCTACCAAGATCCAGACAACAATATTACTAGGCCTCAATGCCATCAATTTACTTCAGGAAAACTTGATAGCGTGAATGAAAAACAGTTTATCTAGAATCAGATCTTCTCTATCAAGATTTTCACATCCATTTAGGAATTCACGTCTAGAACTACTAATGAATTCTTTCATTCCCGCCAAATCGGATCAGAAAATGAGGCTCAAGCTGATGGAAGCCTAGCTACATGCAGAATGTTAGCCTGGACTGGCTAAACTGCGTTCTTTCAACTGCTCATAAGTCATTCTCAAGTCTATAATACAAATCATTCCTCTAAGAATAGACAAAAGGTTCTAACATAAGGTCATATAAACCCCTAAACGTGTCTGAATAGTTAAACAGAATGACCATGAGGATTTCTCTTTACATTAACATAAATATGGCCAAAGAAGAATCAACATAAAAGTATGTGGACATAGAAATAGAAGGAGAAATTTGATTTATAAAATTAATACAACTTGTTGGAAATACGATTAATAATCATTGACAATCCTAAGAAAGATGGTGATTTCAAGATTGATAATCGTCAGCAATCATAAAACTTAACATGCTTTATACACATAATGATAATATGCAGGCCATATAGGTTTCAATGCTTATATATTTAGTAGTTTTAGCAATGTTCTAGAAAACATGGTCTTATTAGACAAAAAAAAGAGCAAATCAAAAGTAAAGCCATAAGAACATAGGGTGAAAAATGGTCCAAGTTGTATTCTCAAAGAATAACAAAGCATCGGGAAAAGCATAATTTGACTATATATAGTCATGTCCTGATAGCTCACAACAGAAACCATAATTTAAATGACAATTGCTTGAAAAAAGTAATGCAATGTAATGACACGGCTCTTATTGTCAAACAATACAGGAGTCCAGGAAATGATAATGAAAAATACTTGCATGAAAGGCCCTAGCCCAAGCTTTATAGATGGAAGGACGCAACCATACAGCAATTTCCTGAAGATTAATTCCATTGTTAGATAATCAAAGAAAGTATACTTCTACGCAAAAGAACAATAAGGACCAATACCCATAACCATTGAGAAAAGTAACTCTATACATAAACCAGTAACTAAAGGGATATGTTGTAACCCTTAAGAATTGAACATTAAAATGTATAATGAACATAAATAACCTACTGAAAGTGGAATGTGAACATCAGGAGCCTGTCCAGTCAGTACATTAAAAAAATAATTTGAAGGGGATCAACTAAATCAACAGGAAAAAAAATTAAAAAGTAGAACAACAAAATATTGCTAAGTTCAATAAATAGACATAATCGATGATGAAGTATGATCAATTAAATTGCATTATTTATGATATTTCTAAAATATTTCAAATTCAGATACAAGTTTAAAATGATTTACCATATATGCTTTAGAAGTATAGTAGTTTATCATCGCCTCAAAAGGGTTTGTATTTCTTAAGATGACTAAATCTAATGGCATGTCCAACAACATACTCTAAAGCAACCAACAATTACTTCCATTCGACCGATATGGGTGATTGAGAGATCTGTTTTAGGTCAATCAAAATGATGACCTAGGCTATTAGGAAAAAATACATAAAAGGATAAACCCAAGACCTATCAAGACGGTGCCATCTAGAAGATCCAAACAAACAATACAATTAGCCAAATGACCTTATTATCACAAGAGGAAAAACTACTGAACTCCATGATTTAGAGAAACTACAATCATAAAAAAAAAACCTTAATAGGCCATCCGTTGTCACCGTTTACAGTGATTAGACAACGCGATTTATCCAAGTAACTGAATTTTCATTCAATAAGCAATCATAATTTCTTGAAGGGGAGCCTTGACACACCGGTTAAGGTGTTGCCGAGTGAACTTGAGATCACGGGTTCGAGTCCTGGAAGCAGCCACATGCAAAAATGCATGGAAAGGTTTGCCCACATTTCACCCTTGTGGTGGGAACCTTCCCCGGACCCTCGCTGCACGGGGATGCTTTGTGCACCGGGCTGCCCTTTTTAAGCAATCATAATTTCTTAAAGGAACTGAGAGCAATACCACACTTGGATATGTATTGGTTATTTTCTTAAGAAAGGTTACAAAATGGCTTTTCAAAATAAATGTAAGATAAAATACCTAAAAAGGGATACAATTAGCATATGAAAAGGCCTAGAAAATTGCTTCAAGTCTATGTCATTGAGACTTGTATATGCAAGTACACAATCATGTGTATGGATCTGCGTTATTCACTTCACCTTCATGTATTTGTATACAGTTTCTCTCTAAAATCTAAAAATCATCAAACATTAGTAAGTTTGGAATACTATATTATACAACCAATATCTCATCACACCCATCATCAGACCAGCTTGCCTTCTTATGTGCACTGCTAATCATTTCCTTTCATAATCCCAATTCTATTGCAGGTAAATGATGTGGCCGGAAGTGGGTGAACATAGAAACACTAGATATGGGGAAATTAATTATACTCTTGCAACAAGAAGTTTGTTTATAAAAAAGGCAGTACATAGCTTCAATATATGCAAAAAAGGAGAAAACACAAACCAAACTTGTAATATAGCCACATAAGCGAGAGATAGAACGCAGCGGCAACAACTTCAGAAATGCGGCCTGTTACGACATGGCAACAAAGTTGGTAGCAAGAAAAAGAAGATTTAAGTTAAGACATAAGTGGCCGATGGTAACAATACCTTTGCATCAGGTGAAAACTCGGGTTCAATCCCTTTCTCTTTCATCTCATCAACCTAAGATTCACTTAACTAGTAAATATATTATTATTATAAAGGTCAAGGTTCAAGAAAAATAGTAACCAATATAGAACAAAATTACTTATATTGAAACTAAAATAACAATTATCTAAGTTAAATAATTCATGAAAAAAATTGCAATCTTGCCTTCTCATTAGTCAAATACATACAAATTTGCATAAAAGAGTGCCGATAGTTTCATGGCTTACTCAAAGTTGATAGAAGAATATGCAGGGGTAAAGCAAATTAGTCATGTGTCGAAGCATGGAACGAAATGCATCTGTTAATTTTCAAGCACCAACAGTTTTAGATAATAATGTAGAGCCTTTCATGACATTTTTAGATTCTATAATTCTTGAATTAACAAAATGTAAATGGCACAAAAAGAGCAGGAAAAAGGTAATTAGAGAATTATGACTTCCTTCCTAGCCAAAATCAGACAGTGTTAAATGACTTGAGAGATTTCAGCCTTATCACTTCATTTTGCATCTTTCTCACAGGTCCTACAACACACAGAGCTTAATCCAAGTACCAAGAAACTAGTAGAATATATATATACCATATATAAAGAAATATCAAACCCATGAATTTTAAACTCATTGAAATGATTACGGACGTCGAATCTAGCATGATATTTCATTAGCCGTCGGATCAAACCGCTCCCTCTCTCTCCACTTCTTCGTAGGTCTCATAAACCAACTAGGGGCGACCTAAAATTATGAAGGTGTAGGGTACCCCACAACATAAAATTACAATTTTACTCCTAAATTTATTGAAAAAGGAGAGTCATATGCCGCGTTTTTTAATCTCACAAAAATTGTCAATGGTGAGAATTGAACCCAAGTTTCCACTACGTCAAGCAAAGATGACAATCATCACACCATATGGTTTTTGTTGAACAACATCGAATTAGGTTTTATATATACGTATATAAATATAGACAGCCCCCGCCGAATGTCGCCGCCACTGCCGAAGGTCGCCTCCGCCGAATGTCGACGCCTCTGCCGAATGTCGTCGTCCCTGCCGAATGTCGCCGTCCCCGCCAAATATCGCCGCCCCCGCAGAATGTCGTCGCCCGCACGGGGGGCCCTCGTGCCCTGTCACTCGTGTGTGTGTGTGTGTGTGTGTGTGTGTGTGTGTGTGTGTATATATACTAGTGCCCGACACGGGGCTCCGCCCCTACGGCCAAGCGCGACAGTACCCGGTCGGCGACGGCGGGCTTCGCCCACCCCCGGCGTGATGCTGTCGGGCGACCTTCGCCCGCCTCAGCACGGGCTTCGCCCGTGCTCGATGCGTTTGTGGGTTGCGCCCGCAACATATACATATGAGTACTCAAAATGACCGTAAACAAATATACATAATATTACAATATTTATTTTGTAAAAAAAATACGTGTACGCTTAAAAAGATTATTTTTTCTCTCTCTCTCTTTCCCTCTCTCTCTCTCTCTCCCCCTCTTTATCTCTCCCACTATCTCTCTCTCCCGTTGAAGTTTATTTTTATTTTTTTATATTAAAGATTTTCGGATAAAACATGTGAAAGATCCAACGGTTGAAAATGAAAGCACGGTAAGAGCATAGAGAATGCTATATTCACTTATATAATAAAGATATATATATATATATACACGAGTGCCCGACACGGGGCTCCGCCCCTACGACCAAGCGCGGCAGTACCCGGCCGGCGACGGCGGGCTTCGCCCACCCCCGGCGCGATGCTGTCGTGCGGCCTTCGGCCGCATCCAGGCGGGCTTCGCCCGCCTCAGCACGGGCTTCGCCTGTGCTCGATGCGTCTGCGGGCTGCGCCGCAACATATACATATGAGTACTCGAAATGACCGTAAAAAAATATACATCAATATAACAATATTTATTTTGTAAAAAAATATGCATATGCTTAAAAAGATTATTTTTTCCCTCTCCGCCGCACTCTCTCCCCCTCTCTCCTCTCTTTCTCTCTCTCTCTCTCCAAGTCTCTCCCGGGAAGTTTATTTTTATTTTTTTATATTAAAAATGTTTCGGATGAAACATGTGAAAGATCCAACGGTGGAAAATGAAAGCACGGTAAGAGCATGGAGAATGTTATATTCACTTATATAATAAAGATATATATAGACAGAAGTGACAGGCACGGGGCTCCGCCCCTACTGCCAAGCGCGACAGTACCCGGACGGCGACGACGGGCTTCGCCCGCCCCCAGACGGCGATGGCGGGCTTCACCCACCCTTGCGCCCACAACATATACATATGAGTACTCAAAATGACCGCACAAAATTTTTAATTAATATTTTATAATTGTTTTTTTTTTCAAAAACATTTATATTTTAACAAAAAATCATTTTAAAGTAGGTCTAGGAGGTCTAATGATTACCTATCATAGTAGGTGTAAGAGGTCTACTAAAAACTTTTGGATTTTATGAATTTCCATCATTATTTTTATTATAGGGATATAGTGTAATTACACAAATAGTCATTATATTTTGTGAATTTACATTTTTTCATAATATATATTTAAGTTATTGAAGTAAAAGAATGAGGCTATATTTGACAATTTTGAATGTTGCACCAAAGGCAACTTCTTATATATAGTAGTTAAAGATGCACACACACACACACACACACATATATATATAAATATATATATATATATGACTTCCTTCCTAAGCCAAAATCAGACTGTACAAAGAGAATAGTGATGAAAAAATTCATTAATCTAAAGAGTAAGAAAATTTTGCATGCCTTCTTATCATCATAGAGGCGGCGAGCATGGAGAAAACCAAGCATAAAAATAGCTGCCATGGTAGCCCCAGGCACCAGGAAGAAGTTCCCTGCAAGAGAAACATATAGCAACACTCAGGTTGCCAAACAAAATGATAATTCCATGGCTTCAGTAATACCCATGACAGAGTAACATGAAAAAATTTACAAGGATTTCTCCCCCCGGATCTTAGTAGCTAGGTTTCCCGATGAACACGAATAAAAGTTCCAAAAACAATTTCCGAGAAGGCATTTGCCATGAAACAACTACCGGATGCCACAGACCGAATATTAAGTAATCTACTTATTCTCTAAGGCAAGAAAAACTTTTCGACCTAGGAAGACCCGAGCAGAGTAGAAAATGGGAGAACAAAAATCTTGGAGAGATCAAATCTAAAAAGTAATGATATATATAATATAAAGTGACCTTCGCCGTTGCCATTGCCGCTGCCTCCCGCAGACGATCGAGCGGCGTGGAGTTCCCTGGTTATATTGTTGGCGCGAAGATATCGTGGCTGAAACATGCGGCGACGGAAGACGTGGTGGGAAAGAAGAGACCATCTGGGCGAAACCCTAGAAGGCTTCATCTTCGACTTCGATTCCCCTCTTACGCCCTCAGCCCCACACTGAAAAGGACGGAGGCTGCGCCGGAGAGCTCTCCGTCGGTACTCGGGGCCGTATTATATACCGATAGTTCGGCTCCGTTCAGTATCATTTCATAGCTTACTTCATACTAAACAGAGAGTATTCGGCGTGCGGCGGCGTGCGGCGGCGTGCGGCGGCGTGCGGCGGCAACACGGGTGGCGGTCATGAATGCGGCCATAAAATCTTCATTCATGAACGCTCATCTAAAAAACTTCATCCACTTGAACATAAAAGTGGATGAAGTTTCTTAGTGCACTACCGCATTCACGATCGCCATCATTATTCGTGAACACTCGATCTCACCTACAAAAATTTATGTATTTTATGCTCAAAATTAATTTATTTTCTTGATAGCGGTCATGACATGTGTCATGCCAAACATACATTTTACAACGGCGTGCGACAGCCGCGACAAACGAAACCTTATTTCAACATAATTCTGTGCTTTGATATATTTTATTTTCCTCTCTCATTTTATATTTATCTATTTTAATTTATTCAATTTATTTTATACTTTTCCTTTATTTATCTTTTGTGTATATCTTTTATCATATTTTGTGCAAGTTTAAAGTTGGTTTGTCGAAGATATCAATTGCTTAAGTTTAAAGTTGATTTGCGAATAGATATTTATAAACTTGAATAAAATAGAGAAAAGTTGGTTTACGAATATATATTGTTTATACTCTGCGGATAACAATCGCCACGTTTGAAACTAACTAATATTTATTTGTTGGACATAGAGTCTCTTGTGTAATATTTAGTGACAATATTTTTGATGGGGTATCATCTATTACGTAGAGAAATCCGGGCTACGATTAGCCAAAAACCCAACTCCTCCATTAGGATGATGGGGTCATGGGGAGGAAAGTGGGTCAAACCCACTATCTCCTCATGCAAACGCGCAACCGCAAACGCGCAACCGCAACCGTGCAACCGCAAACGCGCAACCGCAACCGCGCAACCGCAACCGCGCAACCGCAACCGCGCAACGGCAACCGCACAACCGCAACCGCCCAACTGCAACCGCGCAACCGCAACCGCGCAACCGCAACCACAACCGCGCGGCCCGCGCGGTAGCACTAATGGAACCATTTCCCATAACCGACACCGCGGCACGTGCGCGGCCGCGCGGCACCGCACGCAGCCGCGAGGCCGCGCGGCACCGCGCGCGACCGCAAGGCCGCCCGGTATCGCGTGCACGGTACCGCGCACCCGGTACCTCAAGCTACCACGCGCACGGTACCGTGCGCTACCGCGCGCGCGCGCCGCCCCGCACGACACCGCGCGGCATGCGCGGTGCCGGACGACCTACCTTTGTCGCCGGGCTCGCTCGCCACCCCCCTCGCGTCGTCCTCGCACGGCTCCGACCGCGCCTTTGCGGCGCTCCCGCTTGACGCTCGACACACGCTTGACGTCGTTAAGTCCATATCATGCCTTTGATCCGCGCGCACTTGAACGCTTCAAAGTTCATAGTGCGCGCAGTTGCTAACTCTACTTTCCTTCTTGAGATTACAGGATTTAGAAATTGCAATCGGAAATTGCCAAGGAAGCTGCCCGAACTGCCCGAAGTGCCCGAACTGACCGGGGGCAAAATTGTCATATTCGTAAAATGGTGATCTGTGTGCTCTCGATCGGCGGTCAAGATCAGTCAGTTAGGTGGTTACGGTGGTTACAACGGCAAAATTACTGAGTCGCCCCTGGCCAGGTCTATAAAAGGGATCCTGGACCCTCATTTGAAAGGATCTGACACTTTGCATCCGAGTGACCCGCAACAATTTTGATAATCTCAAGATTCTTTGTGTGACACTAATACATTTAATACAACATAATTCTCTGTGTTTTGATATATTTTATTTTTCTCTCTCATTTTATTCAACTTATTTTATTTTATTCAACTTATTTTATTTTATCTTCTTTTATATCTTTCATCTTGCGTCATTTTATTTAAGTTTAATTTATTATACTGTATTTTATCTTATTTTATTTGTACTCCATTTTATTAGCCTTTACGATGAATTTGACATTAGTGCACATTTGTCTTATTAATAGTAATGAGTGATATTGTGTGTTGTCATGGACTTGTTCTCTTGACAATATCGTATGCGGCCTTATCAATTTTCTGTGCCCTTTCGCAGCTAGCTAAGTCAACCTCCGTCAACACTAGTTGTGGCAAGAAGAGTAAAAGAAGACTTCGAATGAGAGAGCAAAAGAGTTGTGAAGACTTTAAAATGCTTGATTGTTTGATTGCTTGAATTCTTGGATGCTTTACAAATGAGAGGTCATCCTCCTTATATAGGGCCCAAAAGAATTTTCATTCAAATGATGGAAGGATCTAGACAACTCCGCAACTATAACAACACTCTAGCCTTTATCCCACTATAGTGGGGTCGGCTAATCTAGACAACTCATATTCTAGATTATTCAATCATTCTCTTTTATGTACATCTTTCATGAATTCGCTAGGCACTTCTCTAGAATTTTCTCATGAGACCATTCTATAGTGCTTCTATATTTTTATGTACAGACACTCTCCAAGCTTCTAGATTTCTCTATAAACTTGTCATGAATCGCAAGAAGAAGATATGTTGTGACATTCTCCCCTCACCTAACCTGGTGACGCCCTTGTCATCTCGTATTATTGGTTGATATCATTGAATTGTCATAGGTCATCTAATGTTTCCCACGTAACATCAGACTCTAACATTCCTTTCACTTGATCAAATGTTGTGTTAGGTTGCACACCTTTTAGCTGCACTATCCTCTTCGTGCGCACTTCTTCCGCCTTTTTATCAAAAAAAACTTGGTCATCACTGGTGGTGCTCTCTGGGATGTTCCTCTCTGAAGATCTTCATTGTCCTCATGGTATGGTTTTAGCGTGCTGACATGAAGCACGTGATGAATCTTCAAAGAGTCTGGTATGTCGAGATGATAGGAAACCTTACCAATCTTGGCAATCACTAGAAATTGTCCTTCATACCATCTAACCAAGCCCGTGTGCATGTCGCACAAAGCATTGAATTGCTGGGGTAGGAGTTTTACCATTACCTTTATCCCCTATTGTGTATTCCATCATTCTCCTCTTTGAATCAACCCATTTCATCCACTTGCGTGCTTTTTCTAAATAAGATTTTGCTAAGTCTGCTTGCATTTCCCATGACTTGGCCATTTTCCATGCTCCTAGACTTCTTTCATCGTCTGTTGTGGTTGCCAAAGTGTGTGGAGTAAGTGGTAACCTTCCCGTGTCAAGCTCAAATGGACTCATCATGTTTACCTCGCTACGTTGAAAATTGTAAGAGAATTGCACCACATCGATCAACTTGACTCAGTCTTATTGATTGACACTCACAAAGTGCCGCATATAGCACTTGAGCAAAGCATTCACTCTCTCGGTCTGCCCATCAATTTGACGGTCTACTAGAGAAGTTTAGTTCAAATTCCAACATTTTGAATAACTTCATCCATAGTTTTTCTATAAATCTGAGGTCACGATCACTAATAATCGTTCTACGCAACTCCCAATACTTTACCATATATTTGAAGAACAGTCGAGCGGTCTCCTTTATTTTAGTATCCCTTGTGCTATGGATGAAGGCGTCATACTTATAGAATCGACCCACCACCACTAAGATCGATCCAAACCCTTCAGATTTAGGAAAAGCATTAATGAAGTCGAGTGTCACCGACTCCCAAGGATGCTCTGCTAGGGGAAATGGTTCCAAGAGTTTGTGGGTTGCTTGTTGTCCACCTTGTCTTACTGACAAACAAGATAACTCTTTACATATAGTTCGATGTTGTCTCTCATCCGAGGCCAGAAAACAAGAGTCCTCCATCAAATCTATGATGTGTTTCTGCCTCGGATGTCTATCCCATTTTGTATCATGACATTCTTTAATAAGATCCCTCTGTAGGTTTTCCCATTTTGGGATTTATAACTGCCTTACTTTGGTGTAATGTATACCATCCTCTACCCAAAATCTTTTGTCTCGGCCCTCCATGGCCAATTACAAGAGTTGTATGGCAATAGGATCCTCTTTCAACCATTGCCTTATATGGTCCAGTAACCTCCCTTTAGTCATAGATATAGTGGGTAGCTCAGCTTTGTGGCTTAGTGCGTCATCCACAACATTTTTCATTCCCGCCTTATGCTCCAGGATGAAGTCAAACTCCGCTAAGAAGTCTTGACATTTTACTTGCTTGATCGTTAACTTCTTTTGCATTTGGAAGTAAGTTGTTGCAACATTATCCGTCTTGATTGTGAATTGTGCACCAAGTAGATAATGCCTCAAAGCCTGTAAGCAATGTATAATGACAGTCATCTTCTTGGCCTGGACAGTGTATCGTCATTCCGCTTCATTAATTTTGCGACTTTCAAATGCTAAGTGGTGGCCTTCTTTCATTAGCACCCCACCGATAGCGAAGTCTGATGCATCGAAATGTAGCTCAAATCTCTTATTGAAGTCAGATAAGCAAGTACCGGTTCAGTGCAAATTGCTACCTTCAGATCTTCAAAGGCTTTTTGGCATTCATCCATCCAAAGACAAGCTTTGCTCTTCTTCAATAGGTTTGTCAATAGTTCTGCTCTCCTTGAGTAATCCTTGATGAATCTACGATAGTAGTTGAACAAGCCAAGAAATGATCACAAATCGGTTACCTTCGTTGGTGGCTCGCATCCTTCGTTTGCTTGTACTTTGGCCTTGTCCATCTACAGCTGGCCATGTCCAATGACATGTCCAAGGAAATATATCTCTTCGTGTACAAAGAAGCACTTTGACTTCTTGTCATAAAGCTCATTATCCCGCAATACTTGGAACACCAAGGTGAGATGTCTGGCATGCTCCTCGATGGACGATGGTGAGATGGAGTCGACTAGAGTAAGTCGGTTGACGCTTCGAGCTTGAGGTGATGTTTCATGCATATTAGTGTTATTTGCATGCAGCGCTTCGTGCAGAATGTGGTGGTGGTGTTTGAAATTTAAAACAACGTGGTGATTGATAAGAGTTTGCAATCTAAACACACACCTAACACCACACATGTATCATAATTTTGATTTTTTTAATCAAAAGGAAGACAAATTGGTGAGCATCATTAATTTTAATAATGGGATTCAAAGAGGCTGGTTATCTCTTTGACTTTGAATCCCAAAATGACCTTATAAAAGGAGGCTCATCGATGATGAAGAATACAACCACCAGAAGAATCACGAAAGTGCTAGAGGAGAAGAGGTGCGAGCTTGATCTCGAAGGTGTGCGTTGATAAGTTAGGGCATCATCTTTTATCATTAATTCGCATGATTACAAAAGGTAGCATAAATTACAATATAAAGCTAAAAAGGAGGAACTAAAAGACTATACTACCCTTAGAACCAAAATAAGATAAATAGTGTAACAATCCTACAAAAAGGAAAAGGTTATTATTGTTATCCGCGGCCCAGACCCCCTCCCCCGATTTAAAACCCCGTGTCCAAGACCCCCGCAAGCCGCAACCCGCTCTGCCAATTTAAGTTAGGGCTTTTCCCGATCCCGCGCCTGTGTCGGCTCCCGCTTCCTGTACTGATCCTGTCTCCTGCGCTCGACTCCATGCCCGACGCTTCCTCCTGCCGACGCCTCCCCCTTCTCCTCCTGTCGGCGTCGCTGCCTGCTACCCCTCCTGTTATGGCCGACTCCTCCTGCCATGGCCGACTCCTTCTTCTCCTTCTGATCTGGCCGACAGCAATCCTCCAGCAGTCCTTCTCCCTCTCCTCCAAGGGACCGACAGCCTCATCCTCTTCCTCAAGGGCATCAACCCCTCTCTCTTAGGGACGACAACCTTAATTCCTCCTCTTCTTCGTCTTGGCCGGGTTTTTGCGAGAGGAACGCCTAGGGTTTCCTCCCCTCCCCTCCTTGAGCCCGAATTTGTCTTCCTTTGGGTAAGATTCCTTCTCTATTCAGATTTCCCTAATTTTAACTTGGAAATTTTGTCTCCAATTTTGCGTTCAACTTGTGTTTCAGATTTTTGCCCCTTGTGATCGTCTAATTCCTAATTGTTTGTGATTTCCAGCATCGTTCGTCGAACCTCCCAGTGGAATCTCTCCAAGTCTTCTCCGATTTAGGGTTTCCCCTAACCAAGCGCCGCCAAGTCTCCATTTTCGTTTGGTAAGCTCTTCTCCCCTCACTTTGAAGGGAGGTAAATCTGCTAAACTCTCTTTGCTTAAATTTCGCTTCATAAAATTCATGTGTTCGCGTAGTAAATTATGTTATATTGCTTTCGTCGTTCATGAGCAGGTTTGAAATAGGATTTCTGTTTTTTCTTGCGCCGCTTAACCGTCACCGTCAGTTTCAGCTTCACCTTAAGGCAAGTAGAGATCCCTCTCTCTTGCAAACATTGAATTTATTTAGTGTGTCTGTTCTTACGATTTTCTGACTTCGCTTTGAATACAGGTTTCATCAAATAAACTCAGTTATTGAATGCATGAATTTACTTGTTAATAGATTGAGGTATCACGCGTTGGAATAACACGAATTGTGAATGAGAATGATGGTTACTTGAATATTCACTTAGATGAATTTCGTCTCAGTTGATGAATAAATGGAAGACTAGTAGTTCTTTTTGATTATGAGCATTAATTGTTATAATGATAAATGTTAAGATTCTTGCTGGCAACTAGGTGAATTGTGTTTGATATAAAATATTCGACTCGAACACATGCTTACTTGGAGGATAATCGTTTGTTGGAATGGATCAAACTAAATGAATATTTGGTATCCTAGAAAATGATGTATAGTAATCTTATTACTCATGAATAATTAAACTTGCAAGTTTCAAAACTTGATGAATCTACGATAGTAGTTGAACAAGCCAATAAATGATCACAAATCGGTTACCTTCGTTGGTGGCTCACATCCTTCGTTTGCTTGTACTTTGGCCTTGTCCATCTACAGCTGGCCATGTCCAATGACATGTCCAAGGAAATATATCTCTTCGTGTACAAAGAAGCACTTTGACTTCTTGTCATAAAGCTCATTATCCCGCAATACTTGGAACACCAAGGTGAGATGTCTGGCATGCTCCTCGATGGACGATGGTGAGATGGAGTCGACTAGAGTAAGTCGGTTGACGCTTCGAGCTTGAGGTGATGTTTCATGCATATTAGTGTTATTTGCATGCAGCGCTTCGTGCAGAATGTGGTGGTGGTGTTTGAAATTTAAACCAACGTGGTTATTGATAAGAGTTTGCAATCTAAACACGCACCTAACACCACACGTGTATCATAATTTTGATTTTTTTAATCAAAAGGAAGACAAATTGGTGAGCATCATTAATTTTAATAATGGGATTCAAAGAGGCTGGTTATCTCTTTTGACTTTGAATCCCAAAATGACCTTATAAAAGGAGGCTCATCGATGGTGAAGAATACAACCACCAGAAGAATCACGAAAGTGCTAGAGGAGAAGAGGTGCGAGCTTGATCTCGAAGGTGTCGTTGATAAGTTAGGGCATCATCTCTTATCATTAATTCGCATGAGTACAAAAGGTAGCATAAATTACAATATAAAGCTAAAAAGGAGGAACTAAAAGACTATACTACCCTTAGAACCTAAATAAGATAAATAGTGTAACAATCCTAAAAAAAGGAAAAGTTTATTATTGCTATCCGCGGCCCAGACCCCCTCCCCCGATTTAAAACCCCCGGTCCAGGACTCCCGCAAGCCGCAACCCGCTCTGCCAATTTAAGTTAGGGCTTTTCCCGATCTCGCGCCTGTGTCGGCTCCCGCTTCCTGTACTGATCCCGTCTCCTGCGCTCGACTCCATGCCCGACGCCTCCTCCTGTCGGCGCCTCCCCCTTCTCCTCCTGTCGGCATCGCCGCCTGCTACCCCTCCTGTTATGGCCGACTCCTCCTGCCATGGCCGACTCCTTCTTCTCTGTTTGCTCTGGCCGACAGCAACCCTCCAGCAGTCCTTCTCCCTCTCCTCCAAGGGACCGACAGCCTCATCCTCTTCCTCAAGGGCATCAACCCCTCTCTCTTAGGGACGGCAACCCTAATTCATCCTCCTCTTCTTCGTCTTGGCCGGGTTTTTGCGAGAGGAACGCCTAGGGTTTCCTCCCCTCCCCGCCTTGAGCCCGAATTTGTCTTCCTTTGGGTAAGATTCCTCCTCTATTCAGATTTCCCTAATTTTAACTTGGAAATTTTGTCTCCAATTTTGCGTTCAACTTGTGTTTCAGATTTTTGTCCCTTGTGATCGTCTAATTCCTAATTGTTTGTGTTCGCGTAGTAAATTATGTTATATTGCTTTCGTCGTTCATGAGCAGGTTTGAAATAGGATTTCTATTTTTTCTTGCGCCGCTTAACCGTCACCGTCAGTTTCAGCTTCACCTTAAGGCAAGTAGAGATCCCTCTCTCTTGCAAACATTGAATTTATTTAGTCTGCCTGTTCTTACGATTTTCTGACTTCGCTTTGAATATAGGTTTCATCAAATAAACTCAGTTCTTGAATGCATGAATTCACTTGTTAATAGATTGAGGTATCACGCATTGAAATAACACGAATTGTGAATGAGAATGATGGTTACTTGAATATTCACTTAGATGAATTTCGTCTCAGTTGATGAATAAATGGAAGACTAGTAGTTCTTTTTTATTATGAGCAAGTTTCAAAACTCTCTTTCGAGTTCTTTGAGCCATTGAATCATGTTTCTTATGTCTGTTTGGTTGAAAGACATGAATAAAGTTTATTTCTTGATCTGATGTTTTTCTTTGGCGTGAGTCTGTTCCAGTTAGAATCACCAATCTATGAATCTTTTAAATTTTCTAATGTCATGCACCTCTTTTCACATTTGTAAATTCTACTATTGTATATCTGAATCAGTATTTGGTTACATATCTTGATATGCTAGAATCACTCAATCATGAATTATTTCATTAATAACACAAGTAAACAATTGAACAGTAGAGTTTTAATTGACGCAACTCCTTGACTTGAGTTTCCTCTTGAATCCCTAATGGGAACAAAGGACCGGTCATACCGAGCATAAATTTATGAATCTCCTAAATCCGTACTTGAATCTGTTTGAATCATGAATCATGTGCGTCAACCAAAAACACTTACACTTTCACTTGTTACAACTTATGTTATTACATGATCATCTTTATATGATTTACCCCAGAGTAGTCTAATAATTCTAGATATTTCTGCATGTCTCACTTGCTTGTCTGTCTTGTTAGCTTTGCTTCTTGAAAAATGGTACACAATATTCTGTTTTTCGTGCTCGTATTTTATTTTGCTTTGCTCCTGTTTATTTCAATGTTCTGAGACTTTTCCTTCTTGTTTTGGAATTTGTCTTTGCGTTCGTGCCTGTGCCGCCTGCTTCCTGAGCCGATCTGCTCCAAGGAAGAAGATGAGGACAATAAGAGACTTTGAAATCAAGTGCCCTTTGTTGGGAATATTGCCCTCAATATTACCTTGATTTGAAGAGGCATCACTCACAATGCTAAGGACATATTGTATTTGATAAAGCTATACTTGTGTAGGATATACAGGCACAGGTGACTCAAAAGGAAGGGCCAAACATGCCCTTAAATGAGGAGAATTCATCTACAAGGAGATGAAGATTTGTCTCAGCAGAACCGCTGAGACGAAGGGTCAAAACCGCTGAGACAAGCCCACTGTCTCAGCGGAACCGCTGAGACCATAACAGGAGCCGCTGAGAAAGCTTATAAGCAAGCTGAGCTGCAGATAGCCAAGAATCCGCTGAGACGAGATCGCTGTCTCAACCGATCCGCTGAGACGGGAAAGGGGCAGCGTGCAGATTGGAAAGAATGTCGTGTTCGTCGAACGCAGAGAGCCGTTCGTCGAACGCAGAACTCAGTTCGTCGACCGCTGAGACGAGACCAGAGAAGGAGCCGCTGAGAAGGCACAAAGGGCGTGATCGTCGAACGCAGAGTGCCGATCATTGAACGCAGAGTTTGGCAAGTTCGTCGAACGCACAGTTTGGCGAGTTCGTCGGCCGCAGAGTTTGGCAAGATCGTCGAACGCAGAGTATGGCGAGTTCGTCGAACGCAAAGTATGGCGAGTTCGTCGACCGCAGAGTTTGGCAAGATCGTCGAACGCAGAGTATGGCGAGTTCGTCGAACACAGAGTATGGCGAGTTCGTCGACCGCAGAGTTTGGCAAGATCGTCGAACGTAGTGTATGGCGAGTTCGTCAAACGCAGAGAATGGCGAGTTTGTCGACCGCAGAATTTGGCAAGTTCGTCGAACACAGTACGGCGTGTTCGTCGAACGCAGATTGCGTGTTCTGCCCGTGGCGCAAGTTGCAGAAAAGTTGTGTGGGGTCCACCAGTCTCTCCCATGCTTTTCAGAAGGTCGGCTAAGAGTCGTTGAAGATCTGAGATGTATAAAAGAAGAAATTAGTGCACTTATGAAGTAGTGAATCGTCGTCGCGTGAAAAAGAAAATCTACTGTTCCATTGACGGCAGAAGCTCTTATTTCTCTCCTGCTGCTCACTGAACAAGCAAGAAGAAGAAGAGAGAAAAAGTTAGCTCCTTTGCAAGAAGGAGCAAGGAGATCTTCCAACCTTCATCTGAAGAAGAAGATCAGTTAGTAGCTGCCATCAACATCACCAGCTACAGGAAGCACAAGCTGTGCAGGAACTACAGGGGACTTGCTGTCATCTGTAGTAAGTTTTATACTCATCTTTCTGTAGGGCTTAACAGCCTGAGTTGTAAGACCTTTTGGTCTGAGATTGTAGGATCTGTGGATCTGAGTTGTAGGGCTGAAGTCCTGAGTTGTAGGGCTTTTTAACATGAGCTGTAGGAGGAGGATTCCTCTGAGTTGTAGGACCTGGAAGGTGTCTGAGCTGTAGGATCAGGAGCTGATCTGAGTTTGTAGGGCTGTTTAGTCTGAGGTAGGGCTGAAGGCCTGAGCTGTAGGAGGAGGATTCCTCTAAGTTGTAGGACCTGGAAGGGGTCTGAGTTGTAGGATCAGGAGCTGATCTGAGGTAGGGCTGCTGAGCCTGAGTTGTAGGGCTGTTTAGCCTGAGTTGTAGGACCTACTGAGGTCTGAGCTGTAGGATCAGGGGATGATCTGAGTTGTAGGGCTGTTTAGCCTGAGTTAGGGTTGGGAAAACTTGAGAGATCCTGAGGGATCTGAGTTGTAAGCTCTTGGAGCTGAGTTGGAGGAGTTGGCCCTGTCTAACACAGTGTTAGAAGGGTGAAGGGGGAAAGTGGACTACCCAAAGACACACTGTCTTTGGGGAACCACTATAAATTCTTGTGTGCTTTCTGTGTTTGTTGATTTGCTTAAACTAACTCAGAAATCAGCTAGGGTACTTAGAGGAAAAATAAAAGAAACATATTCACCCCCTAGGTGATTTAGACTACAAACCAATAAACTCACAAGTGGTATCAGAGGGAGGTTGGTCAAGAAGGAATTAACAGTCTGACCAGATCCTAAAAGGTTTAGTCATATCAAATCACAATGGCCTCCTCTGGATTGTAGAAGGAAATGAGGTCCATGAAGTTGCCCATATGCAACAAAGAGAATTTTGGCATATGGAAGCAAAGGATCAGGTTGTTTATGGAAGCATCTGATCCTAGGATTTATATTACAGTTATGGAAGGACCATTCACCTTTTAGACTGCCTCCACTATAGATCCAACAAGAAGAGTGGCCAAATTATTCAAAGATTTGACCAAGGATGAAATTGAGTTGTTCACTATGGACAAACGGGCTCAGAACATCATAGTTAATGTTATTGATGATTCTACATTTCAAAACTTGGTACACTACACTTCTGCCAAGGAAATGTGGGATATATTGGTAGTATATATGGAAGGGACAGCTAAAGTAAGGGATGATAAAAAATCACTCCTTAACCAAGAATATGAAGCCTTCAGGCAGCTGGCCCAGGAAAGCATATCCATGTGCTATGAGAGGTTCTTCAAAATAGCCAATGAGCTGAGAACCTATAAGAGAGCATTCACCAACTATGAGCTGAATGATAAGTTCCTTAGGTCTCTAACAAGGGACTGGGACACAAAAATCTGTGCCATCAGGGAAGTGGCCAAGCTTGGTGAGACCCCAACTCACACTCTATTTGGGAAGCTGCTCTCCTATGAGATGCAGCTGTCTGCAAGGAAGGAAGAGGACACCTCCTCAAGAGTTAAAGCAATGGAGAAATCTGTAGCTCTCAAAGCTGACAGCTCCAAGAGAAGCAAGGGCAGGATGATGTCTCCTCCAAGGAGAAGTGTTGAACCTAAAGTCAACACCTCAGGAAGCTCTTCCTCTGATGAAGAGTTTGCTGCCTTTTCAAGGCAGTTCAAGAAGATGATGAAGAGGAAACCATGGAGGAACAAGCCCTCCTCATCATCACACTACAAGAAGGAAAGCAGCAAACTTGAAAGACTGCACCCAAAGGGTGACAGGTATGACTCTAAACCTAGTAAACATTCTTCTAACAATATAATCTATTATAGCTGCAGCAAGCCTGGACATGTCATAGCCGACTGTCCAGGCAAAAGAAAGGATAGTGGTGAAAAGAAGCATCATCACCACAAGGATAGGAAGGGAGAAAAATCCCTCCTAACAAAGAAAGAAAGGAGTTGGAGTGAATCTGATCCTTCAACATCAGATTCAGAGAATGAAGAAGAAGCCTACATTGGGATGTATGCAGCAGAAGAAGATGAAGACTATCCAGCTGCAAAGGTTGGAATCATAGCCCTTCTTTCACACTCAGATAGTGATGAAGAGGAAGATGAAGAAGATTGTGTTCAGCTAGGCCTTATGGCCTTCACTGATAAGGAAGGCAGTCAGAATATGTCTGACAATGATCAGGTACCAATTCATTCCACTTTTATTTTTGATCATGATGAATGTCAAGAATCTGAAGCACAACCATCACATGATGGAAGTGATTCAAAAGCTAAGATAGATGTCAATCAATTGATTGACAGATATGGTGCTCTCTTGACAGCTCTGAAAAGAGCAAGAAGCTTGCCAAGAGGCAAGCCCAGGAAATACCATCCCTTAAGCTGGCTGAAAACATCTGCACTGAATCAACCACCCTTGTGGGTCAGATGAGCAGATAGATTAGCCATCTAAAGGGGATAACAATTATGCACTTGAGCACTATTTCCCTGAAGGACAAGATCATCAAGGATCTTGAGGAGAAGCTTGTGAAGGAAAGAAGCCTTGTGGCTCAATTCTCCAAGCCTAAAACTGTGATACCCATTATTGACTCCTTCTCCTCTCAATCCCACAGAAGAGGACCATGTATCAATATGATGGAGACAGGAGAAGGGAGTGGAGAAAAGAGTAGGGGTAAGTGTAACATCCCCCAAACTGCTAGACCCCTAAGTTGGTTTTGTCATGACTAGGTCATGACAAAACCATAGGAAGAGCCATTTAACCTTGAGAGCTTAGGAAAGAAGGAGGAAACCACCTTGGTCTGCAAATAGCAATTTCCATTTACCAAGCTTAGGGTTGGACTTTTGGGCCTTAACTTGACCTTTTGACCCCTCCATAGTATCCCTAACCCTGTAGGGCCCCCCTTAGGGCACCAAGGGCCCATTGAGGTCAACCTAAGAGGCCAAATTGGCCAAAGTCAACCTAAACCCCCAAATTGGTCAAAGTAGCCTATTTAGAGCCAATCAGCCTTCACCATGTCAAATTGATAACACATCTAGGTCTGGACTATCATAAGAGACCTATTAGACCTAAAAGCCCCATCATGGGACCCCCAGGGGTGCAAATTGACCACAATGCCCTTTTTAGGTCAAAATGACAATTCTTCACAAAGTGCCCTAATTGACCATCACCATATTAAATTGACCTTGCCCATAGTGTTATCATGTCATAGGGGACCCAGTGGACCAAAAAGCCCCATGACTGGGTCAACCCTAGGGCTCAATTTGACCAAAGTCAATTTAGCCTGTTTTGGTCAAATCAGCTTGGATTGGGTCAACTAAGACTCATATGACCAAATTGACCCCACCAATAGTTTCTAAACTTAATTTGAAACTCAATGGACCCAAAAGCCCCATCCTAGAGTCCCCCAATTGGCCAATTTGACCAAAAGTCAAAATTGCCCAATTTAGGTCAAATCTCTCAAACCTAACCCAATCCCTTTGGGCTAACTCTTTTGGTTGGTCAACCAACCCAAGTAGACTAGCATTAAACTCAGGAGAGAATAGAGAAACCGGCCATGGTGATTAGGAGAGAGAAAATGAAGGTTTCCCCATTTTTGAGGTGAGAGAAAGAGGCCATGCATGGCCATTAAGGAGATTCACCCCTTGGCCTCCCCCATTAACACTCCCATTCTTCTCCTCTGTCGATTCTGAGGAGTTCCCAACAGTTTCTAGGAGGAATTAAGGCAGGGGGGATGCATTGGGTCGGCTATGGGAGGAATTCGAAGAGGCCATTAATGGCATTGGGGGTTAAAGCCACCACCACCTCCAATCGACCCCCCCATCATCTTCAGAGGTCGGAGAGGAGAGAAACCCCCAAGGATTCAGAGGAATTCGTGCTCTCTAGGCTCGGATCGGCATGGCACCTCAACCTCCCCGAGCTCCCATGGGGTACACGAGAACGACAAGGAGGCAAGCCCTCCAGCAGGTCCGATCCTCCTTCCCTCTCTCAGTGCTTAGATCTTAATCCAACTGGGGCTTGATTCGAGTTCAAACGAGCTCAAATCGCGCACCCAAAGGTGCTCGTTTTCGAGCATTTTCCTCCTCCCCGAAACCCCTATTCCGGCCACCACCGGCCGACAAACGACCTCCTATCGCCGGCCACCACCTCAACGGAGGTGGTGGTGGCACTTGCCGGCCGGGGAGATGTGAGGGTGGCCGGGAAATCGCCCCGCAAAGTCACCCAGGACGGGCCATCGCAGGCCGTTGGCTGATCGGGGACGATGACTGTGAGCCGTCCGATCGGCCGCCATCCGTTATTCGCAGCCCATTTAAATGATTTACTTTAATTTAGTGTTTATTTGTCACATTTCTGGAAGCATTTTGATTTAAATATTAAAAATACTTAGAGGCTCCTAGGGAAAAATTGTCCAACATCAAAGTTGGAGCCCTTGAGGTCTAGTTTAAGCCAAAATTGAGTTCATTTGATTTGGAGCCCTGGTTATGGCACAGCACTCATTTTGGTGAGGTCTGTCCTTAAGGCTAATCAGAGCTTGTTTTTGATGCCCACACCAATCTAGAACTCCAAATGACTTGAAATTTGGAGGGTAGGCTACTCTTATATACATCTAACACATGTCCAAAAATCAGAATTTTTGGAGAATGTTTTTCTATAGTTTTTGGATAAATTCAATAATTCATGTGTGACCTAATTAGGTGCCTTAAACACCTCAATACACTTCCAAATTTGGATGGGTGGTCCTAGAGACTAAGTAGGGTCACTAGTTAAAATATCATAATTTTTGGAGTTGATTTGGTGGGGTAATTCACCAAGACAACCTTAGGCCCCCTAGGTTTAGGCAAAACTTTGGGTGAGTGCCCCCACTCTTCCACAAAGCCAATTGGCTTCATATTTGGGGTGCACATCACCCTCCCCCATGCCAACCTTTGGTCCAAATTTGGTGGCCATTGGAGTAGGTTTACCCTAGTAAATCAAAAGGGGGCTAAATGTTATTAGCACCCCAATTAGGTACCCAATAGAACCCCACTCCTCACCAAATGTTGGTAGGATCTGGGGTGGTCATTCACTGACCCAGTATAGTGAGTAGTATGGGCTTGGGAAAAGTAGGGAGTTTCCCTTGGACTTTTGTTTGCTTAAGGGTTATATTAGAGCAAAGGTGAACTAAGCTAATTTTGGAGTATGGAGGGGCCCCCTCCCACTGATTGAAAGGGGTGACCTTGGTCACTAACTTGGGATGTATGGGACACCCCAAGGAGCAATTTTGGAGGAATTAGGGCTTAGTGTGCCCTTAAACCCTAATGATTAGCCTTAGGGTGCTCTTTAGGAATTGTGAAGGACATAGGAGTGTTTGCCCTTGGAGAGGTGTGTAATGGACTCCTCTGGGCTCTATGAGTCCTATAATACCCTCACCAGAAGTTTGGGTGGATTTGGAGAGGTTTTGACCCTAACCCTAGGTTAAACCCTAATGGGGTGCAATTAGAGGCTAATGAAGGAAGAGGGGTCAAACCTTAATGGTTTGACTTGAAATTTTGGGTAGATGGTCTTGGTGACCAGAGAATGCTACTGTGAGAAATTGGAGGGATTTGGAGTTGCCAATCCTAGGTAATAAACCCTTGGGCAGATTTGTAAATAATTAGGGTTTTGGGTTTTAGGAAGAAATAATACTTAGTAATTAACCATCGTCTGTCACCAACTTAGTTTTAATGTTATTAATCCCTGAAAGATTCTGTTAGGACCATTAGAAAACATTTGGAGGTTCAAATTGTAATTATTCGTATTGTTGGCAATTTTTGGGATGATTGATTGAAGGGTGTTAGATTTCTGTAATTGCATGAAACTTTGCTGGATGTCATTTCATACCAATATGTACCCACTGTATTTTTCTCATAATTCATGGATTAATATTTTTGGTACCTCTAGTTCATTTTGGAATAAATTGCAAATATATCCTCTGTGGAAATTACAAATGTACCATCTGTGGAACATGGTCAAACTTTGTAGAACTGAATATTTTAGTATGAATCATCTATGTATTAATTTGCATAAGGTTTGGAGATCATATGAGGGTACCTCCTTTGGAATATATTGGTAATAAATGAGTTTTGGAATTTTTCAAAATAGTAAATCTTGCTGGTTTTTCCTAGAATAGTATATCTACTGTTTTCTAGGTACCCTTGAGTTATGTAAAATTTTTGGCAGGCATTGGAAGTCAGAAAAGTATACTTGTAGTTCAAAATCTTATGAAGTGGTAATTTGGGAAAATGATTTAAATATTAATATTATTGGGAAAATTATGAAACTTTGGATTTGGTCTTAAATATGTAGCATGGACCTCCAATAAAAATTGTTGAGTCATAGGAGTGTGTATTTAGTGTACTTCCCTTCATGAACACCGAAACATTAAGGGTGGTCTGCGTTTAGTAATTTAGCAACTTTGGGGTTAAGAGTCAAATTAGTGGGCACTGAATTGGAGATGTGAGGGTTAATTGGTAGTCATGTAATTATGTGAATATCCCTGGTTTAATTAGGGTTTGGTGAGTCTTAGGATGGTGGGGAGCCATCCTTGCGGAAGGTAGTCCTGAATTGACGAAAGATCGTCTTTTCCCGTTAGCATCCTAGAGCACCTAGGTTTAATTTGGGTAAGGTATTATGAAGGTATTCTTATAGGAGTTTAGCTGGTTTAGTCCGGTGAGCTTGTGATTCTGAAATGTTTATTGGTGACGGGAGGGTTAGCCCGGGGAGCTTGTAGCTCGGAGTCGTTGGAAGTTAAGTTGCATGTGCATAAGGTGGTGGGTCCTTTGTGTTGGCGATCGTTGCACCGACGTTGATACTTGGGCTTGGCAAGTGTGGTATTTACACTTAGCCATAAAAGTCTGGCGGTCCAGTCAGTAAGAGTACGCAGGCGCTCCGCGGGTTTTGTGGAGGCGTACGATAGGTCTAGGTTAGGTAGTGCATATACCAACCTAGAGGTGGGCGAGGCCCAATCCACCGCTTCCGTTTGCCACTACGGGGGTATCCTGGGAGTCTTGCCAGCTCCAAAAATGGGGAACTAAAGGTCTATGCGCATAGAGTCGTAGTGAGTGAGTTACACTTGCATGAACATAACATAACTACATACTTCGCATGTCATAGCATAAACATTGCATTCAACTCCTACCCCTATCGTATAAGTCGGTTATGGGACTTCTTATACGATAGGTCTTGCTAAACGACCCCTTGATCTATAGGTCTGTATGGGCATTCCTATAAATCAATGGTTACTTTTATATTACATACTTGCCACTTTACTTACTGTTTATTGTTCATTATACTCTTATACCATGCTGCCTTCTATTTCTTGCATCATTTACTTATACACCTGTGTAGCGTAGGATTCACCTTGCCATCTGCTTTTGTATCACCCTTTGTTTACCTCCGCTTCGTCCTCTCGCTCGGTGCCTAGGAGTCACTGGGAGAGGGGTGGGGGATTGGCTTAGTCTTTTTGACTAACGGCCGGTGGACCTTATCATTTTAGGAGACCGCGGCGACGGGGCAGCACTAGAGGCCGGTGCAAATGGAGGTGGGGCAGTCTAGCTCAGGAGTTCAGATGACAGGATCCGTGAGTGATTATTTTAGTTGATTTACTTCCGCGAGTGATCTTATGTAGTGAGGCTATCTTGTATTGGGCAGGAGCCCTAGTTATCTTGTTTTCTTTCTTCAGTTGTATTATGTGGACATCTTTTAATAGTTTAATTATATGTGATGTGGACTTAGTCTGTTTATTCATTTAAGCTTACTTTTCTTTGTGATCGAACTGGCCGGCAGGATCGGCGTTTTGTAGTGGCGACCTTCCCGAGCGAAGGTGTCACCGCAGAACGGCGGTTCTGGGCCTAAGACCCGGTGGTTTTTGCAAAAAAAAAAAAAATAGGGTCTTACAAGTGGTATCAGAGCAACCTCGATCCGAAGAAAAGGAGTCCACAAACCTTGGGCCACCCCGCGCGAGCTTAGTTTGAGGACAAACTAGCAGCGGAAGCAATGGTGTGCCCATAAGGGAAATCACATGAAAAGTTCCACTTATAACTGAATGTTCCTTAGCAAAGTCCCTTACAAGTGTAAATTTTCTTATGTAGCCGGTGACGGAACCTACACCGCAGCATGGAGTCCCACCGACTCCGAACGTCGTCCCACCACCCCCGGCTCCTACCCCATTCCAGCAGACGGAGTTGGGACAGACACTGACGACCATTCTAGAGACTTTCAGGGCACAGCAGGCACCGGCTCCCCAGCAAAATCCCGGGGCCAACTGGCTGAGCATCTTTTGGGGTCTCTCCCCACCAGCATTCATCGGGACGGAGACCGTTGTGAGGACCGAAGAATGGGTAGACATCATGGAGGAGATGTTGACAGGAATCCAGTGCCCGACAGACATGGAGGTGCCACTGGTGGTTTCTTGCTTGGAGTCTCATGCCAAGAGGTGGTGGAAGAGGTTCCTGGCTACAGCTTATCCGGGACTGGAGGCAGCAGACGTTTTGTGGGAGGATTTCAAGGCGGCGCTGCTAGAGCATTTTGTGCCGCAGTCGGCAAGAGATGATATGGAGGATAGGTTTCTGCAGTTGCGACAGGGGAATAGGACAGTCCTGGAATATCACCAGGAGTTTACCCACCTATCCCGGTTTGCGGTATCGTATCAGCTAGATGACGCGGGGTATGCAAAGAGGTTCTATAAGGGCCTTCGTGATGAGATGAGGCAGGCCCTCCTCTTCGTCTCCGACGGCAGTATGGCGAAGATCCTGGAGATGGCCAAGAAGCTGGAAGGAGACCAGCAAGCTGTTCGTGGGAGAAAGAGACCAATTGAGGATTAGGGACGAGGTGGCAGAAGGGACCAGCCGAGAGGCCGAGACGCTGGAGAAGGAAGGACGGAGGTTCGACCCCGTCAGGAGGAGAGGCAAGTACAAAAGGAGCCGATAGTGTTGGCTCCTCAGCCGCTGCAGATGAGAGAGATGCCCAGGATTGGAGGAGGTGGGCCACCTCCGGAGTGCTTTCACTGCCACCAGGTCGGCCACATCAATAGGAACTGCCCCCAGAGGAATGCACCACCAACATTTCAGGCAGCACCGCGGGGTCAGCACCCAGGGGGCCGAGGACGTGGTCGAGGTCGTGGATTTCAGGGCGACGATCGGAGGCAGTACAGGGAGCAGGCATATGCTCTGGATTTGGCAAGGCCCCGGGACCCAGCAAGGGTCATCGCAGGTACTTTGATGTGTTTTCATTTAAGTTGTTAGTACTTTATAAGTTTTAGCTTCACCCTAGCATTGAACCAAACAACAAAACCCTCATGTTTAGTACCCGTTTATGGCAAACCTGCTTTCACCTTATTCGATACGGGTGCCTCGCACTCTTTCGCCTCGGCTAAGTTTATCAAGGACCTGGACCAAGTCCAGCACTTCAAAAGCGACTATAGGAGGGTGCGATTTCCGGACGGATCGGAGGTTCTAACAAATGCAATGTGCATCATAAGGCTGGAAATCGGGGGAAGACTGTTCGAGGCCCCGACAACTGTACTGAAGATGAGAGACTACGACCTGATCCTGGGCATGAGTTGGTTGTATGAGAACCAGGAAAGGATTGACTGCCCGTCAAGGCAGATCGTGCTAAAGCATAGAGACGGTGATGTGACATTCGAAGGTACTCAACCCACCTCTCGTCTCTTCTTGTCATCTGTTCAGGCCATCAAGGCCCACCTGCAGGGAGACGAGGTTTATCAGGTGCTCTTCGAGATGACTGAAGTCAAGGACTCGGTGTCAAGTATTCCGGTTGTACGAGATTTTGCGGATGTATTTCCAGAAAAGCTTCCCGGGCTGCCCCCGCACCGCGAGAAGGATTTCCAGATCCAGCTGGTGCCAGGGGCAAAGCCGGTATCCAAATCTCCTTATCGGATGGCCCCGAAGGAGTTGGTAGAGTTTCGGAGCTAGCTGCAGGAGCTGGTGGAAGCTGGATTCGTTAGGCCGAGTTCCTCACCATGGGGAGCTCCGGTGTTATTCGTGAAGAAGAAGGATGGGACGCTCAGGTTATGCATCGACTACAGAGCTCTGAATAGGCTGACGGTGCGGAACACGTACCCTCTGCCAAGGATAGACGAGCTCTTCGACCAGCTAGAGGGAGCCCACTGCTTCTCGAAGCTGGATTTGAGGTCGGGGTATTATCAGCTAAGGATCCAGGAGGAGGATATCCCGAAGACGGCTTTCAGCAGCCGATACGGATTGTACGAGTTCACTGTGATGCCGTTCGGGCTCACAAATGCACCATCAACATTTATGAGCCTGATGAACCGGGTGTTCGAGCCTTATCTCAACATCTTTGTCATTGTGTTCATCGACGACATCCTCATCTACTCGAGGACGGAGGAGGAGCATGCACGGCATTTGGCACTAACCTTGGAGAAGCTTTGGGAGCATCAATTGTATGCGAAGTTCAGCAAGTGTCAGTTCTGGTTGAAGGAGGTGGCCTTCCTGGGCCACATCATCAGTGGAGCAGGCTTGGCAGTGGATCCAGCGAAGATTCAGGCAGTACGGGATTGGCCGCCGCTGAAGACGGCCACCGACGTGAGGAGTTTCTTGGGACTTGTCGGCTACTACCGGAAGTTCGTTCAGGGGTTTTCTCAGATAGCCCTCCCGCTTACTTCCCTGACAAGGAAGGATGCTGTTTTTACTTGGACGCCGCAGTGTGAGACAGCTTTCCAGGAGCTGAAGGGCCGGCTTACTTCGGCCCCCATCCTTGCCCTTCCATCGGGGAAGGAAGGATTTCAGGTGTATACGGATGCGTCTTATCAGGGGATGGGTGTCGTTCTGATGCAGAACGGTCATGTGATAGCTTACGCATCCCGCCAGTTGAAGAATCACGAGCGGAATTACCCGGTGCATGACTTGGAGATGGGAGCAGTCGTATTCCCTCTCAAAATATGGCGACACTATCTTTATGGTGTCCACTGCGACATATTCTCAGATCACAAAAATCTGAAATATGTAGATACGCAGAAGGAGTTGAATATCCGGCAGAGGCGATGGGTGGAGTTCTTATCCAACTACCAGTACACTATGCATTACCACCCAGGGAAGGCGAACGTAGTAGCAGACGCGTTGAGCAGGAGAGCCACTACGTCAGGAGCGGAGCCTAAGCTGATGGCTATGGAGTTAGTACAAATGTTCGAAGATATGCAGATCTCCCTAGTATCTGAGGATGATCCGGAGCTGTACGAGGAGTACCTAGCGGCGACTGGTGCCACTTATGACATTCGAGACCGCATCAGGGAAGGGCAGAGGCAGGATGCCAAGCTGGAGCCGATATTCAGAGCCTTGGAGGCAGGCTCAGCCGGAGATTATTCGTTGAAGGACGACCTGTTGAGCTTTAGGGGTCGAGTGTATATACCGGCAGGAGATCAGATTCGGGAGGATATTATGACAGAGGCTCACTGCAGTAGGTATTCAGTGCACCCGGGCATTACCAAGATGACGACGGACTTGAAGAAGACCATGTACTGGCCAGGTATGAAGAGAGACATCGTTTATTTTGTGACCCACTGCGAGACCTGTCAACTTGTGAAGGCGGAGTGCCGGAACCCAGCAGGATTGTTGCAACCACTTCCGGTGCCGGAATGGAAGTTCGACGATATAGCGATGGATTTTGTTCACGGTCTTCCCCGATCTCGTGCGGGAAATGACTCGATTTGGGTGATCGTCGATAGATTGACGAAGGTGGCCAGGTTCATTCCGATCAGGAAGGATGATTCGGTTAGGGTTTTGGTACGGAAGTTTGTGGAACAGTTTGTCCGATATCACGGTGTGCCAAGGACGATCGTATCTGACCGAGATGGACGTTTTACGTCGAGGGAGTGGAGAGCGGTGCAGGCCTACCTAGGCACCCGGTTGACCTTCAGTACAGCATTTCACCCCCAGACAGACGGGCAAACAGAGCGCACCAATCGGACCCTGGAGGATCTTTTGCGTCTTTGCATTCTAGACCGCGGGGAGCCATGGGAGAGACTATTGCCGTTAGTCGAGTTCTCGTACAACAACAGTCACCAGGCTAGTATAGGTAGAGCACCATACGAGGCATTATATGGACGGAGGTGCAGGACACCATTGTCTTGGATTCAGGATGAGGATCCCAAGGCTCTTGGCTCAGAGTTCGTGGAGGACACGGAGGCCCAGGTGAGGTTGATTCGAGATAGGATGCTGGAGGCCCAGAGCAGGCAGGCCAAGTATTACGATGCGCGTCATCGTATGGTGGAGTTCCAGGTGGGAGACCGGGTTTTCTTGAAGATACGTCCGATGCACGGAGTCTCGAGGGTTCGCGGGCGGAAGAAGCTCAGTCCGAGGTTTATGGGGCCATATAGGATCCTGGAGCGGATCGGCCCCTTGGCTTACAGACTGGAGCTACCTCCGGATTTGGAGGGACTGCACGACGTATTCCACGTCTCCTCACTTAGGAAGGCTTTACTTCGGCCTGAGCAGCAAGTGTCTACTTCAGAGGGGCCAGTAGCTACAGATCGATCGATTCACGTGTAGCCGGTTCGGATAGACGACACAGAGCTACGAGTCTTGCGGCGCAAGAAGGTTCCGCTGGTCAAGGTCCTGTGGAGGAATCATGGACAAGAAGAGCACACTTGGGAGCCACTGGACTTGATGCAGCAAAAATATCCGCAGCTTTTTACGGCAGGTACAATTTACTTTTTCTGGGGTGTTACTTTTTCTTCTAGTAGAAACCCCACAGGCTTGTCTGAATTTCGAGGACGAAATTTTTATTTTTATGTATTGGGATTTGTAACATCCCCCAAACTGCTAGACCCCTAAGTTGTTTTTGTCATGACTAGGTCATGACAAAACCATAGGAAGAGCCATTTAACCTTGAGAGCTTAGGAAAGAAGGAGGAAACCACCTTGGTCTGCAAATAGCAATTTCCATTTACCAAGCTTAGGGTTGGACTTTTGGGCCTCAACTTGACCTTTTGACCCCTCCATAGTATCCATAACCCTGTAGGGCCCCCCTTAGGGCACCAAGGGCCCATTGAGGTCAACCTAAGAGGCCAAATTGACCAAAGTCAACCTAAACCCCCAAATTGGTCAAAGTAGCCTATTTAGAGCCAATCAGCCTTCACCATGTCAAATTGATCACACATCTAGGTCTGGACTATCATAAGAGACCTAGTAGACCTAAAAGCCCCATCATGGGACCCCCAGGGGTGCAAATTGACCACAATGCCCTTTTTAGGTCAAAATGACAATTCTTCACAAAGTGCCCTAATTGACCATCACCATATTAAATTGACCTTGCCCATAGTGTTATCATGTCATAGGGGACCCAGTGGACCAAAAAGCCCCATGACTGGGTCAACCCTAGGGCTCAATTTGACCAAAGTCAATTTAGCCTGTTTTGGTCAAATCAGCTTGGATTGGGTCAACTAAGACTCATATGACCAAATTGACCCCACCAATAGTTTCTAAACTTAATTTGGAACCCAATGGACCCAAAAGCCCCATCCTAGAGTCCCCCAATTGGCCAATTTGACCAAAAGTCAAAATTGCCCAATTTAGGTCAAATCTCTCAAACCTAACCCAATCCCTTTGGGCTAACTCTTTTGGTTGGTCAACCAGCCCAAGTAGACTAGCATTAAACTCAGGAGAGAATAGAGAAACCGGCCATGGTGATTAGGAGAGAGAAAATGAAGATTTCCCCATTTTTGAGGTGAGAGAAAGAGGCCATTCATGGCCATTAAGGAGATTCACCCCTTGGCCTCCCCCATTAACACTCCCATTCTTCTCCTCTGCCGATTCTGAGGAGTTCCCAACAGTTTCTAGGAGGAATTAAGGCAGGGGGGGATGCATTGGGTCGGCTATGGGAGGAATTCGAAGAGGCCATTAATGGCATTGGGGGTTAAAGCCACCACCACCTCCAATCGAACCCCCCATCATCTTCAGAGGTCGGAGATGAGAGAAACCCCCAAGGATTCAGAGGAATTCGTGCTCTCTAGGCTCGGATCGGCATGGCACCTCAACCTCCCCGAGCTCCCATTGTGTACACGAGAACGACAAGGAGGCAAGCCCTCCAGCAGGTCGGATCCTCCTTCCCTCTCTCAGTGCTTAGATCTTAATCCAACTGGGGCTTGATTCGAGTTCAAACGGGCTCAAATCGCGCACCCAAAGGTGCTCGTTTTCGAGCATTTTCCTCCTCCCTGAAACCCCTATTCCGGCCACCACCGGTCGGCAAACGACCTCCTATCGCCGGCCACCACCTCAACGGAGGTGGTGGTGGCACTTGCCGGCCGGGGAGATGTGAGGGTGGCCGGGAAATCGCCCCGCAAAGTCACCCAGGACGGGCCATCGCAGGCCGTTGGCTGATCGGGGACGATGACTGTGAGCCGTCCGATCGGCCGCCATCCGTTATTCGCAACCCATTTAAATGATTTACTTTAATTTAGTGTTTATTTGTCACATTTCTGGCAGCATTTTGATTTAAATATTAAAAATACTTAGAGGCTCCTAGGGAAAATTGTCCAACATCAAAGTTGGAGCCCTTGAGGTCTAGTTTAAGCCAAAATTAAGTTCATTCGATTTGGAGACCTGGTTATGGCACAACACTCATTTTGGTGAGGTCTGTCCTTAAGGCTAATCAGAGCTTGTTTTTGATGCCCACACCAATCTAGAACTCCAAATGACTTGAAATTTGGAGGGTAGGCTACTCTTATATACATCTAATACATGTCCAAAAATCAGAATTTTTGGAGAATGTTTTTCTATAGTTTTTGGATAAATTCAATAATCCATGTGTGACCTAATTAGGTGCCTTAAACACCTCAAAACACTTCAAAATTTGGATGGGTGGTCCTAGAGACTAAGTAGGGTCACTGGTTAAAATATCATAATTTTTGGAGTTGATTTGGTGGGGTAATTCACCAAGACAACCTTAGGCCCCCTAGGTTTAGGCAAAACTTTGGGTGAGTGCCCCCACTCTTCCACAAAGCCAATTGGCTTCATATTTGGGGTGCACATCACACTCCCCCATGCCAACCTTTGGTCCAAATTTGGTGGCCATTGGAGGAGGTTTACCCTAGTAATTCAAAAAGGGGCTAAATGATATTAGCACCCCAATTAGGTACCCAATAGAACCCCACTCCTCACCAAATGTTGGTAGGATCTGGGGTGGTCATTCACTGACCCTGGCCAGTATAGTGAGTAGTATGGGCTTGGGAAAAGTAGGGAGTTTCCCTTGGACTTTTGTTTGCTTAAGGGTTATATTAGAGCAAAGGTGAACTAAGCTAATTTTGGAGTATGGAGGGGCCCCCTCCCACTGATTGAAAGGGGTGACCTTGGTCACTAACTTGGGATGTATGGGACACCCCAAGGAGCAATTTTGGAGGAATTAGGGCTTAGTGTGTCCTTAAACCCTAATGATTAGCCTTAGGGTGCTCTTTAGGAATTGTGAAGGACATATGAGTGTTTGCCCTTGGAGAGGTGTGTAATGGACTCCTCTGGGCTCTATGAGTCCTATAATACCCTCACCAGAAGTTTGGGTGGATTTGGAGAGGTTTTGACCCTAACCCTAGGTTAAACCCTAATGGGGTGCAATTAGAGGCTAATGAAGGAAGAGGGGTCAAACCTTAATGGTTTGACTTGAAATTTTGGGGACATGGTCTTGGTGACCAGAGAATGCTACTGTGAGAAATTGGAGGGATTTGGAGTTGCCAATCCTAGGTAATAAACCCTTGGGCAGATTTGTAAATAATTAGGGTTTTGGGTTTTAGGAAGAAATAATACTTAATAATTAACCATTTTCTGTCACCAACTTAGTTTTAATGTTATTAATCCCTGGAAGATTCTGATAGGACCATTAGAAAACATTTGGAGGTCCAAATTGTAATTATTCGTATTGTTGGCAATTTTTGGGATGATTGATTGAAGGGTGTTAGAATTCTGTAATTGCATGAAACTTTGCTGGATGCCATTTCATACCAATATGTACCCACTGTATTTTTCTCATAATTCATGGATTAATATTTTTGGTACCTCTAGTTCATTTTGGAATAAATTGCAAATATATCCTCTGTGGAAATTACAAATGTACCATCTGTAGAACATGGTCAAACTTTGTAGGACTGAATATTTTAGTATGAATCACCTCTGTATTAATTTGCATAAGGTTTGGAGATCATATGAGGGTACCTCCTTTGGAATATGTTGGTAATAAATGAGTTTTGGAATTTTTCAAAATAGTAAATCTTGCTGGTTTTTCCTAGAATAGTATATCTACTGTTTTCTAGGTACCCTTGAGTTATGTAAAAATTTTGGCATGCATTGGAAGTCAGAAAAGTATACTTGTAGTTCAAAATCTTATGAAGTGGTAATTTGGGAAAAATGATTTAAATATTAATATTATTGGGAAAATTATGAAACTTTGGATTTGGTCTTAAATATGTAGCATGGACCTCCAATAAAAATTGTTGAGTCATACGAGTGTGTATTTAGTGTACTTCCTTTCATGAGCACCGAAACGTTAAGGGTGGTCTGCGTTTAGTAATTTAGCAACTTTGGGGTTAAGAGTCAAATTAGTGGGCACTGAATTGGAGATGTGAGGGTTAATTGGTAGTCATGTAATTATGTGAATATCCCTGGTGTAATTAGGGTTTGGTGAGTCTTAGGATGGTGGGGAGCCATCCTTGTGGAAGGTAGTCCTGAATTGACGAAAGATCGTCTTTTCCCGTTAGCATCCTAGAGCACCTAGGTTTAATTTGGGTAAGGTATTATGAAGGTATTCTTATAGGAGTTTAGCCGGTTTAGTCCGGTGAGCTTTTGATTCTGAAATGTTTATTGGTGACGGGCGGGTTAGCCCGGGGAGCTTGTAGCTCGGAGTCGTTGGAAGTTAAGTTGCATGTGCATAAGGTGGTGGGTCCTTTGTGTTGGCGATCGTTGCACCGACGTTGATACTTGGGCTCGGCAAGTGTGGTATTTACACTTAGCCATAAAAGTCTGGCGGTCCAGTCAGTAAGAGTACGCAGGCGCTCCGCGGGTTTTGTGGAGGCGTACGATAGGTCTAGGTTAGGTAGTGCATATACCAACCTAGAGGTGGGCGAGGCCCAACCCACCGCTTCCGTTTGCCACTACGGGGGTATCCTGGGAGTCTTGCCAGCTCCAAAAAGGGGGAACTAAAGTTCTATGCGCATAGAGTCGTAGTGAGTGAGTTACACTTGCATGAACATAACATAACTGCATACTTCGCATGTCATAGCATAAACATTGCATTCAACTCCTACCGCTATCGTATAAGTCGGTTATGAGACTTCTTATACGATAGGCCTTGCTAAACGACCCCTTGATCTGTAGGTCTGTATGGGCATTCCTATAAATCAATGGTTACTTTTATATTACATACTTGCCACTTTACTTACTGTTTATTGTTCATTATACTCTTATACCATGCTGCCTTCTATTTCTTGCATCATTTACTTATACACCTGTGTAGCGTAGGATTCACCTTGCCATCTGCTTTTGTATCACCCTTTGTTTACCTCCGCTTCGTCCTCTCGCTCGGTGCCTAAGAGTCACTGGGAGAGGGGTGGGGGATTGGCTTAGTCTTTTTGACTAACGGTCGGTGGACCTTATCATTTTAGGAGACCGCGACGATGGGGCAGCACCAGAGGCCGGTGCAAATGGAGGTGGGGCAGTCTAGCTCAGGAGTTCAGATGACAGGATCCGTGAGTGATTATTTTAGTTGATTTACTTCCGCGAGTGATCTTATGTAGTGAGGCTATCTTGTATTGGGCAGGAGCCCTAGTTATCTTGTTTTCTTTCTTCAGTTGTATTATGTGGACATCTTTTAATAGTTTAATTATATGTGATGTGGACTTAGTCTGTTTATTCATTTAAGCTTACTTTTCTTTGTGATCGAACTGGCCGGCAGGATCGGCGTTTTGTAGTGGCGACCTTCCCGAGCGAAGGTGTCACCGCAGAACGGCGGTTCTGGGCCTAAGACCCGGTGGTTTTTGCACAAAAAAAGGGTCTTACAGTAAGGCTAAGCCTCATTCCACCTTTCAAAGGGGATTGATTTATTCCAACAGGTATGACCATGAAATCATTAGTGGTCACTGGAGGAATGGAAGCTCTTATAGGAAGGAAAATACTCCATCCTATAATGAAAGAAAGGGCATGGGTTTGTGTGCTGAGAAGGCTCCATATGAGAAAATTCAAATGGGCCAACCTGGACCATTTGTATTTAGTACCTCAGCCCCCACATTCAAGAATAAGAAGGCAAGCCCATCTAAGGTTGACTCAACTAAGAACATGACAACTGTCAAATCTGGTGACAAGGCTTATTGCTCAGTGTCAGATGACATCAGATCTTGTATGGCTGCCAAGCCATTGCAAGCTGATGCCATCAGGACAAAGGGCACCAAGACAGCACTCAGATTGACCTTCAGTCAAATCATTGCTGAGATGAACAAGAAAAATGTTGTTGTATCTACTCCTGAACATAGGGACTGTGTTGCACACCCCCCCCCCCAAGAAATGTTCAGAAGAGGAGATACAACATTCATGAATGTTGGTGCTGTGGTAAGGTAGTACACTTTGCCATAGACTGTTGGCACAACCCTAGTGTGTCATGTGCAAAGATGGGCCTTCCTGCAAAGGGAGCAGCTAGAGTAAGGTCATTTCATCAGGCTAACAAGGACCTAGGACCCAAAAAAATTTGGGCTCCTAAGGATAACTAATTTCCTTGCAGGTTAGTTCAAGTACCAGCTTAATCATCACTTGGTACTTGGACAGTGGGTGCCCATGGCACATGAAAGAAAGGAAGTTGATATCATGAATTCAACATCAGTTAGAGGACAAAATCCTCAAGGTAAGTATGTCTCCTACCTATTATGAAATTATCATCAAATATTGTCTCTAATAATGTTAAAGTGGGATGATAAGATTAACTAGTACAATCTGCCTAAGCTATGCTTCAGATTGCATTTTAACAGCTAAGAAAAATTTGGGCTCGACGAACTCTGCCCTGAGTTCGACGAACGTCGAGCTTGAGTTCGACGAACTCAGCCTTGAGTTCGACGAACTCAGTCTTATGTTAAAGTTTTAGATAAACTTAGTCAGGGTTCAACGAACTCTAGTTTGAGTTCGACGAACTCAGCCCTAGAATGAAAACGTAGATGAATATTCTCAGCTGTTCCGCTGAGTCGATTAGGTTAACACTAAGACCTAGTGTATAAATAGCATATTGTGTTAGATGACTTTTCACATTCTCTTGCACTACTCCAGCCGCCGAGACGAAACTTCTACCCTTCCGTCCCAGCGTTCTTCTCTTTGACCAAATGGCGCCCAAAATTGTGGAGTTGCTTGAAGGCTATGAGTTGGTGAGGGATGGATTTCTCCATGCCTCACTAGAGATTCTAAGTGTCATCTCCCTCATCTCTTCTGCCGGTCTAGATTTCGTGTTATCTGAACCCTCTCAGATATTCAAGCATGAAGTGCTAGAATTTTATGCAAACGTCAAACTGTCGTCTTCTAAGGATGGCATATCTTCTAAGATTGGAGAGTTTAGGGTGAAACTGTCCCCTAAGAGATTGGAAGAAGTACTACACCTTCCTAGAGTGGAAGAAGAGGAGATATCTGCATCAGACAAGGAGCAAGCCTTAAAGTGGTGTGAATACAGTGATTCTTAGACTGCATCTTTGAAGAAGAAATTCTTCAACCAAAAGGGGAAGCTGTTGTGTGATATAGTGGGAAAGGCCCTTCTGTGCAAGCCAGGCTCACATGACACAATCTCACAACCGATGTTTGAGCTGGTTGCAAGGATCATCATGAAGAAAAGGACATGCTGGGGAACTGTCCTGTACCAAAGGATTAAGCAATGTCTGCAAGCTCCAAACTTAGGAAGAATCTTATCACTCTTCCTGCTGAATGCATATCCAGACCAATTCTCCTCCTTCAAGGGTATCAATATCCACTACTTGAAGAGACTGGATATAAAGACATTGGACGGGTCAACAAGGGTCCTACCAATGAGCCAACCTTCCTTGGTGGCTGAGCTGAAGGAGAAGAAGAAAGCTAAGAAGAGTGAAGAAGAAGGTGCTGAAACCTCCAGGAAGGATGATGATCCTCCAGTGCTCTTGGATGGTGTGGCTGGTAAAGATGATCCCCAGGGTAGGATAGAAGAGCCAACTCTGTTGAATACTGATCCAGCTGTTCCTCATGCTGAAGAAGTATTATTGAATTCCCCTATCCATGGTAAACTAGGATCATAGTTAGGTTTCACTCCCTAATTATAGGCTAGTCTAGGTATCTAACTAACTCATCAACTATTTTTCAGGTTTACCTAGACAGGATACTCCACATATGGATGCCCAGAGTGAGGGGGAGCATAGCTCTAACGAGGGGTGCTAGTGAGGGGGAGCACAACCCAAATGCTGAAGAGCTGAAAGACCAGAAACTAGAATGGAAAAGGACAAAAATGAAAATGAAGAAGTGGTGGAGAAAGTGTTGGCCCAGGAAAGGCCTGTAGCTGTGCTAGACACATCTGATCTGCTGAACTAAATACAAATCATCATTGAGGGTCAGATGTTGTCTGTGAAAGAACTTGTTGCGGAAAAGGTTCAAGGTGCTACTGCTCAAATTAGGGATGAGCTGAATGCTACAAGAGCAGCATTATCTCATGAGATTCAAGCAAGTGAGCAGAGAATGGAGTCAAGGGTGGCTGCAGTTAGGACTGAGCTGAATACCCAGGTTAATGATGTCAAAACTGCATCTGATCATATCCTCCAGCAAATGACAAGATGGTTTGAGATGAACAAAGGCATAGTTGCTGCCCACCGCACTGTATTGAAACAAATTGATGATCATCAATGAGACTCTACCAAGGACATTACATATGTAAAGAACCATCTTTACAAGAATCAAAATGTCTGGGAGAAAGCAGTTGTCAGGATGGCACAGGTGGCTAACACATCCAGCAGCCATGTCATTTCACACATTGACAAGGCCAAGGAAAATATTTTGGAGGATGTGGACAACACTTTCCAAACTCTCTCCCAATCCATAATAGATCAACACTCTGAAATAGAGAAAAAGATATTGGAAAAAGGCAAAGAGGGGGAGGAGAAGGTTGCCAAGCTAAATGCTAAGCTGAAAGGAGCTCACATAAAGCTATATAACAACATGGAGAATGCCCACCAGCTGATACTCTCAAATCAGGCAGCAGCCAGCAAGCAAGTGGTGGAAGTGGTCAACAAAGCTTTCAATGCAATTCAAGAAGATATCCTAACTGTGGATAAAAAGGTTAATGATAATCATTGGACCTCAAGCTTAAAAGTATTAGAAGGAACAAGGATTGCCTTAAATCTTCCTATCTTGAATCCAAGCAGACTTGAAGATTTTGACTTCCATGGTCAATCTAATCTAATTCAAGATGAGATGGAAACAAAGAGGAGAAGGGCAGAGGGCATTCAGACTGCTGAAGAGTATATGGCCCAGAAGAGGATGGAAAGATTAGAGGATCCACTACATGAGGATGACAATCTGGAGTTGGACACAATTGTTGTCAACACCTGAGTCAGTCATGACAATCAACTCAAGGACATTGACCATGTCTTTTCATCTGCTGAATGGATCAAGCACCTTGAGAGGGAATCTCTAAGGGAAAGGATTCTCAAAGAAAACATGGTAAGAAGAGAAACTCCTATAAGGATTTCCACAAGATATCTTCCCAAGCCATTTCTGTACTTCAAAGTAAAGGAGAAGATCAAGGCTGCTGCTGAAGCTAGGAAGAGAAAGTCTAAAGATGGAGAAAGCTCTTCCTAGGGACCATCTAAGAAGACCCTGCCTTGAGATTCTCTTTAAATTATTTAATGTACAATCATAAGTTGAACTGTTTGAAATGTCTATACTAAACATCTAATTGAAGTGATATTTCAGATTCTGAAAATCATCTTGTGTTTGTTACTGTTGGTATATGTACTATGTATTTCTACCTTCAGTATTCGGTGCTAGAAGGGTTGTTCAAATTGAACAAGATCAACTATTACAAAAAATAGTTCTCAAATTGAGGGGGAGCAAATTCCCTGCCCAGGTTGAGGGGGTGATGACAAATGCTAAGAGAATGTAGGTTGACCTATAAGATAATCCAAAGGGATTTACTGATGTTGCCTCCCAATCCATAGAAGGATAAATAGTTGAAGAAACCAGAAAGGGGGAGATTGGGCAAATTCTTAGGGTGTTAGGGCCCATGCTAGATATGACCAATGCTTAGGGTGTTAGGGCCCATACTAAATAGATCATTTTTGTGATATATTTTTGTTGGTCAAGTACCTTAGCATTGAGAATGTTCTGCCTTCTTCAAATATGGGGAGATTGTTGGGAATATTGCCCTCAATATTACCTTGATTTGAAGACGCATCACTCACAATACTAAGGACATATTGTATTTGATAAAGCTATACTTGTGTAGGATATACAGGCACAGGTGACTCAAAAGGAAGGGTCAAACATGCCCTTAGATGAGGAGAATTCATCTACAAGGAGATGAAGATTTGTCTCAGCAGAACCGCTGAGACGAAGGGTCAAAACCGCTGAGACAAGCCCACTGTCTCAGCGGAACCGCTGAGACCAGAACAGGAGCAGCTGGGAAAGCTTATAAGCAAGTTGAGCTGCAGATAGCCAAGAATCCGCTGAGACGAGATCGATGTCTTAGCGGATCCGCTGAGACGGGAAAGGAGTAGAGTGTAGATTGGAAAGAATGGCGTGTTCGTCGAACGCAGAGAGCCATTCGTCGAACGCAGAACTCAGTTCGTCGACCGCTGAGACGAGACCAGAGAAGGAGCCCCTGAGAAGGCACAAAGGGCGTGATCGTCGAACGCAGAGTGCCGATCGTTGAACGCAGAGTTTGGCAAGTTTGTCGAACGCAGAGTTTGGCGAGTTTGTCGACCGCAGAGTTTGGCAAGATCGTCGAACGCAGAGTATGGCGAGTTCGTCGAACGCAGAGTATGGTGAGTTCGTCGACCGCAGAGTTTGGCAAGATCGTCGAACGCAGAGTATGGCGTGTTCGTCAAACGCAGAGTATGGCGAGTTCGTTGATCGCAGAGTTTGGCAAGTTCGTCGAACACAGTACGACGTGTTCGTCGAACGCAGATTGCGTGTTCTGCCCGTGGCGCAAGTTGCAGAAAAGCTGTGTGGGGTCCACCAGTCTCTCCCATGCTTGTCAGAAGGTCGGCTAAGAGCCGTTGAAGATCTGAGATGTATAAAAGAAGAAATTAGGGCACTTATGAAGTAGTAAATCACCGTCGCGTGAAAAAGAAAATCTACTGTTCCATTGACGGCAGAAGCTCTTGTTTTCTCTCCTGCTGCTCACTGAACAAGCAAGAAGAAGAAGAGAGAAAAAGTTAGCTCCTTTGCAAGAAGGAGCAAGGAGATCTTCCAACCTTCATCTGAAGAAGAAGATCAGTTAGTAGCTGCCATCAACATCACCAGTTACAGGAAGCACAAGCTGTGCAGGAACTACAGGGGACTTGCTGTCATCTGTAGTAAGTTGTATACTCATCTTTCTGTAGGGCTTAACAGCCTGAGTTGTAAGACCTTTTTGTCTGAGATTGTAGGATCTATGGATCTGAGTTGTAGGGCTGAAGGCCTGAGTTGTAGGACTTTTTAGCCTGAGCTGTAGGAGGAGGATTCCTCTGAGTTGTAGGACCTGGAAGGGGTCTGAGTTGTAGGATCAGGAGCTGATCTGAGTTTGTAGGGTTGTTTAGCCTGAGGTAGGGTTGAAGGCCTGAGCTGTAGGAGGAGGATTCTTCTGAGTTGTAGGACCTGGAAGGGGTCTGAGCTGTAGGATCAGGAGCTGATCTGAGGTAGGGCTGCTGAGCCTGAGTTGTAGGGCTGTTTAGCCTGAGTTGTAGGACCTGCTGAGGTCTGAGCTGTAGGATCAGGGGATGATCTGAGTTGTAGGGCTGTTTAGCCTGAGGTAGGGTTGGGAAAACCTGAGAGATCCTGAGGAATCTGAGTTGTAAGCTCTTGGAGCTGAGTTGGAGGAGTTGGCCCTGTCTAACACGCTGTTAGAAGGGTGAAGGGGGAAAGTGGACTACCCAAAGACACACTGTCTTTGGGGAACCACTATAAATTCTTGTGTGCTTTCTGTGTTTGTTGATTTGCTTAAACTAACTCAGAAATCAGCTAAGGTACTTGGAGGAAAAATAAAAGAAACCTATTCACCCCCCCCCCCCCCTCTAGGTGATTTAGACTACAAACCAATAAACTCACACCCTTCAAGTATCTCAGAATATGATGAGTCGCAGCCCAATGAATTGTGGTTGGGGAAGTGACAAACCGTCTAACAACATGAACATCATGAGCAATATTTGGACGTGTAATAGTAAGATAAACCAAGCTACCAACAATAGTGCGATATAAAGTAGGATCAGGTAAAGGAACACCATCTAAAGGTGAAAGACGAACATTAATCTCCATATGGGTATCAACCATCTTATTATTATTAACACGAGCACGATCAAGAATGTCACATATGTACTTAGATTGAGAGAGAAGATAACCTTTTGGGGAACATGCTACTTCAATACCCAAATCCTTCATTTCAAAACAACGAGCTAATTCAAACTTTAATACAACAATCCCATCAATGTCATCACCAGTGATAATCATGTCATTTTAGAAACATGAGCAAAAGTCTCCTCATAATCCATACCAAAGTGCTGAGAAAAACCCTTGGCAACCAATCTTGCTTTGTACCTCTCAACAGACCCATCAGACTTTGTTTTGATTTTATAAACCCAACGAGACCCAATAGTGCTTACCAGAAGGTAAATAAACCAAACTCCAGGTATCTGTCGTATTCAATGCGGAAAGTTCTTCTTCCATAGTCTGCTGCCAAAGAGGATCAAGGGTTGCCTCTTTATAGGATAAAAGCTGAGAGTGATTATGAACTGAGGCTAAAAAAGAAGTAAAAAATTCTGATTAACAAGAGTAAACAAAGTCAGGTAATTGAGTGGACTTACGAGTGCGAGGAGGATAGCGAGGGTCCATAGTCTCAGCAGGTGCTTGGGTAACCTCTGGGAGAGAGCTAGTAACAGACGACAAAGTACCAGTATCAGCAGAACTAGAACCATGGGGTGAAACATTATCAATGGTGCATAGAACTTGAGAGGGCACACTATCAATGTCATCAGAGAATGGATCAAGATGGATAATATTGGATTTGGTCAATTCATGACTATCAGATATATAAAAGAAAGGTATGTGCTCAAGAAACACAACATGACGAGAGACGTATAGTTTCTTTGTAAATTGCTCAAAACAACAGTATCCCTTCTGCCCTTCACCATAACCAAGAAAAACACAAATAACGGACTTTGATGATAATTTGGTACGTTCTACATGAGGTCGAAGGACAAAACAAGTGCAACCAAACACCTTTAAGAAAGAGTAATCAGGAGCATGTCCATTTAATCTTTCAAAAGGTGACAAACCTGAGCAGTGGGAGGATGGAATTTTATTAATCAAATTGATAGCGGTAAGGACAACCTCTCCCCAAAAATCACTAGGAACGCATGCAGATAATAATAGAGAGCGGGCAGTTTCGACAATATGCCGATGTTTTCTTTCTGCAGCACCATTTTGCTCAGGGGTGTCAGTACAAGATGATTGATGAATTGTTCCATCTAAAGCAAGCAACTCACGAAATTTATGGTAAGTATACTCACCGCCTAAATCGCATCTAAAACATTTGATGACACGAGAATATTGAGTTTGGACAAAGCTACGAAAAGTATTATAAATGTCAAAGAAGTCTGATCGACATTTCATAAGATAAACCCAACAGTAATAGGTGCAATCATCAATAAAATATACATAATAATAAGACCTTCCCCCCTCTTATAGTAACAGGAGAGAGTCCCCACACAACAGAATGGACTAAGTCAAATGGTGCAAAAGAAACTGAAAGACTTTTACTAAAAGGTAGAGCTGAGAATTTTGCTTGTTTACATCCACTACAAGCAGAGATATCATGAGTTTCTATATCTCCTAATATCCCTAAAGTGACCACAAACTTTAAGCGAGAGGCTGAAACATGACAAATGTGAGAATGCCATAAATAAAAACTAGATGAAGATGAACTCAAACAAAAGGATGACAAATCAACACTAGAAGCAGCAACTGCTAGTACTTTGAGCTTGTCCAAGATGTATAATCAACCTTGCCTACGGCCTGTCCCAATCAACGTCCGAGATTGTGGATCCTGCACATGACAAAGGGTAGGAGAAAAGGAAACTAAGTATCCTGCATCACAAAGCTGACCAACATAAGCAAGATTCATAGCAAAGGTCGAGGAGATCTGGATCTCCTTGGAGGAGGAAATGGGTGATCGACGACTGATCGGGACGGAGGAGTTATGAGGAATACAAAACGCGATGCAAGGGGTGATGCGTAAGCGCGGGGGAGGGGTTGCAGTCCAAAAACACCCCTAAAATGCATTCGGCGGTGGCATTTTTGCACGCCAAACAGGTGGTGTGCTGCCGGAGCATTTTTAATTAAATAAACGCCAACACAATCAGACCGTCGCGCCAAATAGATCTGTGCAACCCGTATTCAGCGAGCAGATGGAAGGTTCGCCCTAGAAAACCATGGCGAGACCTGGTCCTACCTCATCGCTCTATGGGCGAGTCTGAGCAGACCAGCCCGAGTAAAGCGATGAGAGCGAGTTTGAGCAGAGTAACTGGACTCGCCTATGTCAGCTTGTGGAAAACTCTTGAAGGTCGGAGTGGCTATCTACATGCCATTCGGGTCTGGGAATAATATTCTGGTTAAGGCTGGGAAAGCTATCTGTATGTCATTTAGGTCTGAGAATAACATTATTTTGGTTAATGCAGAGACCGCTACCCGTAGACCAATATACCCCACGGATGTTTTGCCTATACATAGGACCTCATAGCACCTCAGAGCTAGAAAGATAGACCCATCCCTTAGAGCTCGCGCCTTCTGAGCTTGTTTCTCCGTGCCGAGCCCAGCTTTTCGGTTAGGGAGGTGTTGAAACCAAGACTTGGGACCAAGACTTGATCTCTGTGGAGTTCGGGATCCCCACAAGAGGGGGTGAACTCACACTTACTTCTCTCAAGGGAGAGCACTATGCCGAAGACTTAGGAAACTAGGGACAAGACCATGGGCTCAGCGAGGAGGTCCCACCACACATCCGGAAGATCTTAGAGCGTTTCCACTCCCAAGCCAATGCTGAGCTTGGGGCACCTTTGGAGGCTCTCTTCACCTACCAAATAAACTTGGGGAGAGAGAAACCAAAAGGGAAGTCACTCCAAATGGTGCCCCATTGGTCCTATTTATAGTTTTCTGAACTTAGTCTGCCAATAGTACTCATATTCTGACCAACGAGATTACGAAAATGCCCCCAAGTTTGGCCTGCCAACAGCCTAATCCCGTCATTCTGAGGCGCTAAACGCAGACCGCCCTATGAGACGGGGCGAGCAGGGGGCAGACCGCCTCCCTCGCTCGCCCCCTTACTGAGGCGGGGCGAGCCCGGGAGGCCGCCCGCCTCTCCGGCTCGCCCCTGCTGGGGGCGTGGCGAGCCCGGGAGGCCGCCCGCCTCTCCGGCTCGCCCCCTGATGGGGCAGGGCGAGCCCGTGAGGCCGCCCGCCTCTCCGGCTCACCCCCTGCTGGGGCGGGGCGAGCCCGGGAGGCCGCCCGCCTCTCCGGCTCTCCCCCTGGTGAGCGGGAGGCCGCCCGCCTCCCTGGCTCGCCCCCTGCTGGGGCGGTGCGAGCCCGGGAGGCCGCCCGCCTCTCCGGCTCGCACCCTTGCTGGGGCGGGGCGAGCGGGAGGCGGCCCGCCTCCCCGGCTCACCCCCTTGCTGGGGCGGGGCGAGCCTGGGAGGCCGCCCGCCTCTCCGGCTCGCCCCATTGCTGGGGCGGGGCGAGCCCGGGAGGCCGCCCGCCTCTCCGGCTCGCCCCTTTGCTGGGGCGGGGCGAGCCCGAGAGGCCGCCCGCCTCTCCGGCTCGCCCACTTGCCCTCCTTGGGCGGGGCGAGCGGGAGGCCGCCCGCCTCCCCGGCTTGCCCCCCTGCCCTCCTTGGGCTGGGCGAGCGGGAGGCCACCCGCCTCCCCGGCTCGCCCCCCTACTGGGTCCGTCCAGAAACTCTTCCGCTCCCTTACTTGCCTGGGGCAGTGCTAAAAAACATTGGGCCTAAAGACACACTGGGCCCCGGGAACCCACTCGGCGAATACAGGGTTGTACAGGAGGGGAAGTTAAAAAGATAATTTCATGGTGTGTGGCGGGACCAACCTCCACACTGCAGCTCGTGGGTCTGTGAGTAGGCGTTCCAATCTTTTATCAGTTTCTGGGTTTCAACAAGACCCTTGGACTTTTCCTTCTCTTTTTTTTGTTGGAAATGATGAGGAGAGAAATTAGGTTTAGCGATGAAGTTTTTATTTACTAATATTTCTCTTTTTTGTGCACATGTGGAGGCCATGAGCCCAAAAACGGATATGCGTGGGCGAAGCCCACACCACCGTAGCAATCACTCATGGGAGAATCATGTACGCATTCAAAATAGCTGAGCGCATGCAACCCAAAAGCAGATCGGTATGGGTGGACCACGTGCGCTCGAGAGCACTCAGACACGTACGAAGTTGTCATCGAATACTACGCAAAAGGGGATCTCATACATGATCACGCCCGAAATCAATCATGTATAACGGAGTCCGTGCTCTCTTTGAGCATCCACGAACAGGCGGAGCCCGTTCCAACTTCAATAGGTCACGAGCAAAGCCCGTGCGCAACACGCAAACGAAGAGAATCGTTTGCAACTCACATGAGGGATAGAGCAGTAACGCATGAGCGAAGCCCCATGCCGGGCTGCTTGTATATTAATAAAATATAGTGTATTGAGAATATATCCAGGATATCGAGTACTCCGTTTTATTTCAACACTATGAAAAGTTGGAAACAACAATAGTATATATTTACAATATATACTATTACAATAGTTACACTTTAATTGTACACAATACAATTTTCTATCTTAATATATATATTTTTCCTTCTCTTCTTTCGAGAAATCAGCACCAATATGTATAACAATAGAAAGTGATTTTATATGCAAGAACGATATCTACAACTCAAGCTTTTTTAGGCTTAAAAAAGCTTGAGCTTATATAATAAATTTATGATTTTGTATCGGAAGTGAAGTGATTATCCCAGAAGCCATGGAAGCCGAGAGGGAAGTAGAGATTCTTGGGAACCTCCAGCCTCGCCACAATCGCATTTGCTCTCCCAATCCTTTTTGCATCCAATATCACCAAATTACACCTTAGCTTGGAAACTAAGTACTGCAACCACACCCAAACATAATAATTCAAATGAAACCATGAATAATACAAATATATATACATAATTTACTTGTGGTGAAATATTTAAATTTGTCAAAATATAGTCTTTATATATATATAATGGACATTTAAGTAATTACATCATATCATAAATTAAAAGTTGTTGAAATTAGAAGAAAAGAAATATAAGGTGCAATCTTATTCATTCGTATAAGGGACAATTTATAGAAAATACAACTGACTCACAAACATAACACACGGTGTGAGACTAAACCTCAAACATATTAAATACCAAAATATAATAACTCTAAAAGTAATGATGAAAATTCATAAAATCGAAAAAGTTTTTACTATGGTATGGTGTCATTAGGCATGTCAACGATATTTTTGAGAAAGACTGACATTAAACATGTCAGCGATATTATCGAGAAGCTATCATTAAACTAATCAATTTTATTAAAGTTGATTTGATCAACCCAATTGTGTGAGAACCTTTTGCTCTCCCTGCGAGATCAAAATGGACCCGTGTGACTATTTGATCTCCCTGCGAGATCATAACTCAAGTGACCTCGTGGGAGCATTTTGATTGCACGGGATAATTTTGATCTCACTGGCAATCACAAGTAGGGATATTCATGAACTGAATCGAATCAAATAACTCTTCAATCGAATTCAAATTTGTTATAAAATGCAGATATTCAGATTCAGATTTGTTCGAATATTTGAATTCGGATTTGGATTCATTCCGAAATCCTAGATTCCAATTCAGGTTTGAATTAGAATTTTGGGTTCATATTTGAATTTAATTATATAAATTTTATTTAATTATACAAAACTTACTTAAAGATATATTCCTATTATTCAGGTAGACTTGAATTCAAAAAAAAAATCTTATTCGAATCTTTACGAATCGATTCCCGAATTATTCACGAACTATTTGGTCTACGAACAGCCCTAATCAGAAGCCCTCTCCCACCTATGAATCATAATCACTAAAAATGGATTCAAGATGTTATATATATATATATATATATATATGCTTACCTCTACAACTAGAATGTAACCATCGTCTTCACCCCCTCCTTCACCTCTGGCCACAAAGACGGGCTCACCGATGAACTTCCGTTTCCCCGCGCACCATGAAGTGACCGTCCCGTCTAAGCAGTTGAGCTTCACGACCGAGTCGTAGGGGAAATGCGGCAAGAATCTTCTGGTGCCCGAAGCCGTGCCGGCGTACATGAACTTGTTCCTTTGACCGGCCAACGCATCGTTGATCGTTGGGAAATCAGCAGGCCAGCTCCAACTGCTTGAAGAGTTAGCGGCACTGCAAGAGCGACTCCCCCCGCTTTGGTCTAGCTTTATAGAGACCTACACACATTAAATTAATAACACATAGTTTCAGAATATTATTGAAGCTACAATCAGAAATTATCTTAAAAAACATTATCTTAATATTTTATTTATAGTTCTAAATTTCAAATATCATGACTAGGGCTCCGTTTGACGCGACATTTTTGCTCCGGTAAGTTTGGACAAAACGTCACCGTCATAGAATGCATGTTTGGCGCGCAAGACAATGGTTATGATCGGCACCAAGAAAAAAAGGTGAGGTCGGGCGTTCGCGAACGACAATTCATAACCACCGCGTTCACGACCGCCGCCGCCTTGCCAAACTGAGCCTGGGGCTCTTAACTCAATATAATTAGTTATTAGCTCACCCTGACTAGGTGAGGCAGCCTGCTCTTATTTCCTTCTGAGTCATTCATGAAAGATGGGTCCAGCTTCCTGCTCTTCCAGTTATACCCTATAATTTTAAAAAAATATATTTATATATAAGTAAAAATAAAGAAATGAGAACAGCACAGGCATATATTTACATATGAGTGGGGACTTAATAAGCTAGCCTATGAGTGGAGAAATTATTGCTTATAAGTTGAAATTATTGCTTATAAGTTATAACTTATCATGAAATATATATATATATATAGGCTTTGTTTGGGACAGCCTATGCTGATGGAAAAGTTGCTGATCGAATAGAGCTGATTGAATAGAACTGTTTGGACAGTTTGTGAATAAGTGTTGATCGAAAAGAATTTTTGTTTATTTATGATGTTAACTCACATCTTGTGATGCTAGCCCTTCGACGAGATGAGAGCAAAGGAGGAATCGCGAGGGCCAGCGGCGGGATTCAGCGAGCGCCTAAGGCTTTTTTAAGAGATACGCGTTTATGGGAAGCCATAAGCTGGACCAGGACAGCTGATGAAAGAACAACTTATCAGTCATTTTAAAATAAGTGATTTTCTAACAGCTGCACAAACAAATAGCTGTAAAACTGCATTTGTGTTTTGAATAGAGATTGTCCATCGGCATAAGTTGTCTCAGAGCCATAATTAATTATGTGATTCCAATGAATATTAGAGCACATATAATTTTCTAATGAACATTTGAAATCTATAAATTGTGTGGTTGGCTTGATTTTTAAACTCATGCGATTCACATTTCTCAACTACGGCTGTCAATAAAAACTTTCCTCCAAGCTGCCCCCACGTGCTTTGACTGTATACATACAAGACGAGCAGTGAGGTCGTCCCATGAAAAGAAGTCAAAAACATACGAAATGTCCATATAAATAGATGGATTAAACACTGCGGAAGGAAGCCATAAGATAGTAGAAGGGAGAAAGCATCGGGCGTGCACTACGTCGGAGGAGCCGTCGATCTGCGGTAAATTGGTAATTGTGCAGGAGAAAAAGCCGCATCGCGATGGCTGCCATGATGATGGCTGCGGAATAGGCATAAGGCGGCCTGAACTTGGAGGCGTAGTTGTCTGGTGGAGCTCCAGCATGCTCAGGATCAGCTAGCAAAGCTTGAGCAGAGATTCGAACGCGAAGGTTAATTTGGTGTTGATTTCTCCGGTGATGGTGGAGGGTGGTCGTGTTTTATGTATTGTAAAGGGTAATTTAAATTACGCCGACCCCAAATTAAAATCATCCCTGCAGATTTTTGTAGCCTGAATTTGTCTTGCAATGGATTTTCAGATTTTTATCTCTTAATTTTGAGTGCCGATTAATTTATTATGCTAATAAAATTATGCAAATTAAAGATGACATTATTGTTTGACAACACAAGTTTTTAACTTAGTCTTATGAGAATAATTTTTCTTTAAAAATATAATAAAATTCAAATCCATGCTATTTTAATCCAAAATTGCAATTTTTTGTTATCTTATTGAATTGCTTAAATTTACAAAACTGAATTAAATTCACTTTTTTATTAATCAATATAATTCTAATTAATGTACTTTTATCATTTTTTATTTATGGAATTTGATACTGATCAATTAATACCTTAGCATGCCTTGATAAATGTCATCAAAAGTTAACAAGGTTCTACTTTGTTTATCCCCATATTGTGGAACCTCTCTCTCTCACCTATTTTCCCTGTTTTTTTTCTCGATGTTTGAGTAATTACAGCTTGCGCCCCTCTAACTTATGAAATTACAAAAACCTCCCTTCAATGTTTATATTTCATAACGTCGACGCACAAACTGACAAAAGTACCCTCTTGAAGTAAATCTTTAGAGATTTTTTTTGAGCATGGATGTTATGAAAGGTAAACATTGAAGGGAGGTTTTTGTAATTTCATAAGTTAGAGGGGTGCAAACTGTAATTACATAAACATCGAGGGGAGTTCCCGGAAAATAACGCTCCGATGTCTAAGGCATGTGGGCGAGACATGAGCGCTTACCGAACATTTTTTGAAAGTCGAACCACTGGTAGGAGCAAGCCGAGGCCTGGATTTGAATGTTGACGCCGCCGCCAACGCGGTCATCTTCCTCGAATGCATTCGCGATGTGCGAAATCCATAGCTGTGATGGTGCTTCAATGGGAACTCTCCAGTCCCTCTGCCCGTTTATTGGGCTTTCAAATCTTGGCAAGAGGTAGATGGGCGTTTTTGATTGGCTGGGATTCAATGATAGTGCAGAGATCATAGGAGAGAGCCCACACACGGCTAGCATTGATCCTGCATGTATTTATTTATTGGCTTCAGTAGTTATTTAATTTAGCATTCTTTTGATCAAACTATTTAAATGATTAACCCTAAAAAAGGCTCGGGCTTTTAACCCTAAAAAGACTTGAGCTCGTTCTCTCAGAATACATGTCGGAATTGTGAAAATAATATATTACAAGAATGAGATCTATAACTTTCATGTTAAACATTTTTCCAGAATTTGCACGATTTGACCGGAATATGACCCGAAAGATTGCTGTGTCGAAATGAATAAAATAATAATAATTTTTAAAATTCAAGCCAAAAACCTTTGGCGCTGATTTCAGCGCCCAGAAAGGGCGCTGATTTCAGCGCCCATTTTGGGCGTTGACCAAGTCAGCGCCCAATAGGGGCGTTGAATCAGCGCCCCTAGGGACGGGGCTTAAAAGCCCCTGTGCCGCAGTGACGCACGGCTGGCGAAACACTACTGCACGGTCGGTGTGGCAGTGTCGCACGGCTGGCGCAGCACTACCGCACGGTCGGTGCGGCACTACCGCACGACATTAAAATGCACATGGCATTTTCTGCCGCGCGGTCATTTAATGCAGTGCGGCACACTTTGCCGCATGGCAATAGTGTCGCGTGCGGCAAAGGACTGCACACTGCACTTGTGACATGTCGTGCACCGCACGCACGGTGTTTGAGCGTGGCGCTTGCGCGCGCGTTCGCTTCAGCGTCCGTTTGGAGGACCAAATCTACTTGGAATTCCGCGAGAATCGGCCCGTTGGAATTGTATCGGCGAGCCGATCGAGATCGCGATAAAAAATCTTCGATTCGGCCAAACTTATTTTGAGGAACCCCATCAATATACAAGCGGAGAAGAGTGCTCTAATTAGATGGAGGTATAGAGAAGTATAAAGACCAAAAATATATTTATAATAATTTTAAAATTATAATAATAAATGAAGGAGAAAAAACCTGGAAGGTCGAGCTTAATGCGGTTGCCGAAGAGAATGTAGTGGTTGTTGGTGAAGGCCCAATCGTGGATCATCAGATGGTCGGGAATTATGAACTCTTTTTTCTGCTTCAGCTCGAATTTTTCATCAAACTCTGCAGAATTCATGAAATTAATCTATTTGTTTTCCAATCTTATTTATTTTAAATTATAATAATCTTAAAATAAATAAATAATTACAATATTAATAATAATACCGTAAAAAGTGAAATTGGAGCGAGGGAGGAGCATGTCTTCTGCGTTGCAGGAAAGAATGAGCAGCCTCTTACGCTTCCCATCTATTTTATAGTGCGACAATAATCTCTTCGCTGGCATGTTGAAAATTCCTGCATAAAAAACATATATTATCCCCTCTATCTACTATTCGCAAACCAAATGATTCTTGTATAATTCGGAAATTGATTCTAAATCCAAATAATTTATCCATATTGGCAAGATTCGCGAATAGTTCGCGAATAATATGAATATACATATTAAATGTAAAGATGATTATGACGGTCCGATCAAAGTCTACTATATCCTTCATTTGAAGTGAATTTGAACTCAAATCCAAGCCCGAATCTAAATTTGAATCAAGGATTTCGAGACAAATTTGAATGAGAATCCAAATTCAAATATTCGAAAGAATCGGAATTCGAATCTGTGACAAATTTGTATTTGATTGAATTAGTTGTTAGATTCAATTCGATTCTTGAACACCCCTGCAGCTCTACCTTATGGACAATAATTTTGGGCTAAAGAAAGAAGCCAATCAATAATTTAGGGGCCGTATTTGAGTATACAATTAAAATGATTAGAATATAATGACAACATTAATTTTTCTAATAACAAGAGGAACATCTAAGCATAATATCAAGCAACTGTGGGAATAGAAGATGTCACAGACCGATGATTACTATAGCAACGCAACGTTATTAGTATAGATACTCCTCCCCCAGGGTGGTCGTGCGGAAACTGTGATCGTGCGCCCGGGGACTGCGAGTGCATCGTGGCACTACCAACCGTGACAGTACCCCCAACCGTGACAGACACGGTTAATGCAGAAAATAGTTATACATCATTTGTCGTTTAAAAAAATCTCATCCTGATGCATATATTATCGTGCATGTCAAATTAACTTTAATAAAGTTGATGAGTTTAATGATAGCTTCACGAAAATATCGCTGACATAGCTAATGACAACTTTTCTTGAAAATACCGTTGGCATACCTAATGATAGCCTACCATAATAAATATAGGAGCTTTACTAAATTTTTTTTTCCAGATTTTATAGATTTTCATTATTATTTTTAATTTGAGGGTGTGATGTAATTATTTGAATGTGTATTGCATTTTAGCTTTTCTTGTTGTGATGGATTATAATATATGTTAAATTATTAAATTAAAATAATAAAATTATATTCCACAAATTAAATTTGAATGTTTCACTGATAACAACTTTTGTTTTTTTAATATCGTGCGTATAAATATACAGAGAGAGATTATATATATATATATAATATTGAACGGGGAAATTTTTTGAGGTGAAATATTCAAAATTGTCAAATATAATCTTATTAATTTCATCTAATGACTTAATATATATTATAATTTATTTCAAAAAAAATAAAATATAATCTTCATTTAAGTATTACACTCTATCCACAAACTAAAAGTAATGATGAAAATTCATAAAATTAAAAAAGATTTTAATTGAGTTCCTATATCTACTATGATAAGCTCTCATTGTACATATCAATTTTAAAAATAGTAATGAAAATTCATCAATTTTATTTGAAAAATTAACAATATAAAATTAATGATGTACGAATTATGATGATAATTTTTTTAACAAAAATATAAAAATGATTTATAATTATTTTTTGCATTAATTAATTAATAATTTGTTTATTTTAAACTGTAATAATTAATTGATATGGACGGAGCCCCGTGGTGGTCACGGTCGGGATACTGTTGCGATTGACCGTAAGGTCGGAGCCTCGTGTCTGTCACTCATGTGTGTATATCTTTAACTACGTACTATATACAAGAAGTTGTCTTTAGTGCAACATTCAAAATTGTCAAATACAGCTTCATTCTTTTACTCCAATAACTTAACATATATTATGAAAAAATGGAAATTCATAAAATATAATGGTTATTTGTGTAATTATACTATATCCCTATAATAAAAATAATTATGAAAATTCAAAAGCTTTTTAGTAGACCTCCTACACCTACTATGATAGATAATCATTTGACCTCCTAGACCTACATTAAAATGATTTTTTTATTAAAATATAAAAGTTTTTGGAAAAAATAATTATAAAATATTAATTAAAATTTTTGTGCGGTCATTTTGAATACTCATATGTATATGTTGTGAGTGCAACCAGCTTGATGCGGGTCCAGCCCGGAGCGTCATGGGCGAAGCCCGCCGTCGCCGCCCGGGTACTGTCGCGCTTGGCAGTAGGGGCGGAGCCCCGTGCCTGTCACTCATATATATAATTAACAAGTTAGGCGGAGTTGAACAGTGCGGTGGTCCACTGCTCATCATCGCTTTATATATAAATATAAATATCTATGCGAAGGTAGTGTCATTGTGCAGGAGTACTGTCGTAGCTGTGGTACTGTCATTGACCGCACTATGGCCCCCGTGCATTGTCACTCGTCCGATTGACCAACAAGTTTTGTGTGGGGATACGAGGTAGAGCAATGCAAAGACATCTTGAGGAGAGAGAAATTTTTATTTCTTTAATGAAAGAAAAAGTGAGGATGGTTGAATGCAGAGCTATAATTGATTTGATAGTCCACACATACCAAATATTTACGGGTTCCCATCCATTACATTTTGTTTGTTCTTTAAACATATTAATAAATTTGTCCTTACCTTCCACTTCCTTATGTGCTTAGAAGACTCATTTTTATCCTCCCAATTTTACCCCTCCAACTTATAATAATTAAGAAATTGAGAAGATCCAAGCGTTAAAATACTTGCTCTCAAAGTGGAGAAATATATAGGTGCGTTCTCCGACCTAATTTTAAATGGGAGATTAATTAGAATCGTATGATCTCGCATCCTATGACAGAGCTGTTTTCGTGAAATACTGACAGTATTTTTATTCGACAAATACGGCAGTATTTCAATCAATTACGAAGAATCAATGATTTAATGCGTGCAAGCACCGTGATTTTAAGCGAGAGAAACTGAACTAAATTTTTTTACCTCAAAGTGACCCGTCGGCCCGTCTCTCCGCTCTCGGACTTGGATTCTCTCCCAGTGGGCCCAATTAGATTATTTCCATTTCAAGAAACTTTATCCATATATCGAATCAATAATATTAATTAATTACCGTGAAGCACCGGCCTGAGAAGAGCGGCGGCCAAGTCGACGCCCGCCTCCCGAAATCCGCCTCCGCCACCCCGCCGACGGCCGCTTCTCTCCTTCTCACTTGATCCACCAATCAAATCAACGGGCCCGATCGTCTCCATCGTCCCCGCATCAATTTCGTAGGGGTCCCCACCTTCCCAGAGACACATCAGCCGCCTGCCCCACCTCACCACGGCAGTGTTCGCCACGTTCTTCATCACCTTCAAGTTTCCCACCCGTTTCCCACCCTTCAGAACCGAGAACGGCCCGCGGTGCGTGAACCGCCAGCCGCCGGCTCCGGCATCCGACTCGTACTTCTCTTCCCGCGCAGCCGCCGTGTCCACGTACTTGGCGGAGTATCGGACGGCCCCTCCGCCGGCGAATTCGAAGGCGCGGAGGTATCCGTGTCCGTCGAGCGGGTGGAGCGTGGATCCGTGGTCGTCGGCGAATATGCCGGGGCCGGTGAGGTAGTAGGTGCCGCGAGGGAAATCGGCGGGGATTGCGCCGTCGATCACACGGATTCCGATGGGTTCTGTGGTCTCGGAGCGCTGCGATAGGAAGAGCATTTGGTAATCCCAGAAGGCGGTTGCGGCGGAGTCATCGGTTGCGGGGAAGTCACGGCGCTCGATGGCCGGAGGGATGAGAGCGGGGACAGAGGCGGAGATTGCTGCGGAGGCGATGGTGGTTGTGGCGGCGGATCGGCGGGGATGGTAGGAAATGGAGACGCCGACGAGGGGCTGTTTGATCGCCGGAAGCGGTGAGGGGATTGGGAGGAAATGGCGAGGTGGAGCCGCTTGCATTTCTGGTTTGCTGGGTGTATCGATCTGAGATTCTGAGGGGCGCGAATCCAGATTGGGGGCTGCGGTGGGGTTTAAATAGGCTGAAGGAGTAGTGGAAAAAACTATAAGGCTGCGATTCGTTTGGTAGGTTTTAATTGAAAGGAATTGGCTTTGGTAGAAAACCAAAAATTCATAGGTTTTGATTTTGGTTCAAAATTGAATTATGTTGTTCGTTTGTAAGATAGTTTTCAGTGACAGGAATTGAACCTATCAATTTTTCTGTTCTGCTACATTATGGAATTCAAACGTAGGATTTGATATTTAAGCAACGAAAACTCATGGAATTCTAATAACAGACACAAACAAATTTACATACACATATACACACATACAACATGTAAACAACAAATTTAGATATAATGGAGATGTCGCATGCTACTGTGTAGCAGATACCGTCGGAAGGAAGAGTTGTCGGTGTCCTGGGTCGCCGGAGCATGAGTAAATGCCGCCGGAAGGAAAAATGACGGTCTCCTAGGTCGCCGAACCAGGAGGAAATGCCGCCTACCATTACTCACCGAAGAAGAAGTAAGAGATGTGTCGTCGTAGAAGAAACCTCGCCGGAAAGAGGGTCAAGCGCCAGAGGAGGCGGAAAGGAAGGGGCGATTCGCAATCGGGAGAGAGCGACGATGCGATGGGGAGAGAGTTTCAGCCAAAACCGATGGAAAAGGCAAGGTTTTCATTTGGCCTAAGCTTTTAACGGATCTGACTCAAGAAGAATTGGAGGAAACCCAAATTCATCCAATAAATTGCTATACGAACAACAACGAATGAAATTCAAAAGCTCAAAACCAATTCCTTTCCAGAAAACCTTCCAAACGAACGGGGCCTAACTGCTTTTAGATTCCACCTTCCAAACAAACTACTGAGTTTATCGAGCTAGGGTTTGACACTTACAATGAGAGTTGCATGCATATGTGCCAGCATACGATGGCTTTCCTATAGTTGCAAGAACGAAAATCCCCCACTACGAACAAAGAGAAATAAACTTTACATAGATCGATATTGTACAACCCTCATTCTCCGAGGTAGGCCCATTCAAAGCCACGTAGGCTGAAGTCAAGGTCAAAGGGTCAGCATAGGAGCCGGCAATCCAAGACACAAGGCAACTCAGCCAGCCGGAGCAAGAGGCGAGTATGGCGAGCAAGGGGCGAGTATGGCGAGCAAGGGGCGAGCAGAGGCGAGCAAGGGGCGAGTATGGCGAGCAAGGGGCGAGCAGAGGCGAGCAAGGGGCGAGTATGGCGAGCAAGGGGCGAGTATGGCGAGCAAGGGGCGAGTATGGCGAGCAAGGGGCGAGCAGAGGCGAGTATGGGCGAGTATCTCGCGAGTATGGGCGAGTATCTCGCGAGTATGGGCGAGTAGCCCTTGTAACTCGCGAGCAGAGGCAGTATACTCGCCTGTACCCCCCCCCCCCCCCCCCCTAGGATTTCTCTATAAATAGACCCCCAGGGGTACTAGAAATGGCACTTTTGGAAGTGGTCGAGGTCCCCCCAAGTTGGATACTCACCAAATCCATGCCCGTCTAGTACCTCGCCCAGCTTTTGGTTACGGAGGGGAAGTTTCTCCCAAACTTCCGGGTATGTGGTGGGACCTCCCTGCTGGAGCACCTGGGGTGTGCTTAGTCATTTTCTCTCTCCTATTTTAGCTATCAGAGCCGTGGAGTTGGACCGCAGGATCAGTAACCTCGGGCTGCATTGATCCGAATCTTGAGGTCAGGATTTTCCTGGCGTCAACAGATATACAAAATCACAACAGATATTTACTCTAATTCATCACGAAGAGAACAAAAAAAATGAAACATAGATATTATAAAAGCTTACATTGCCAAAAATAAAACAATAGGAGACCTAGAATGCCATGTTTGAGCTTTGTAAGAGCTTAGTTTTGTAAGAGTTTTGTAAGATCTAAAAATGAAATGAACTAATTAATTTGATTATACTCTTATATGTGATTCTCTCATGTTGGCTCCGTTTGGCGTACGACGGTGAGGGTCGTGAATGCGGTGGTTATGAACCATCGTTCATGAATGCCCGACGATCTCACCTAAGGAACTTCATCCACTTTTATATTCAAATTAATTATGTCTGGCTATTTCTTTCTCGATATTGTCATTAATAAAAATAATGACTACGTCAATAAATTTTAAAATAAAATGTCCATCTTCGTTGCGTCCCACGCACTTCGTTTGTCTAAGAATAGAGAAAGAGTCGTGACTCTTGTTATGCTCCGCGCAGGGTTCAAAATTTTTTTTTTTAAACAGGCCTGTAAGTCGTACACCCCAATTCATCTCCGCACATGGAGTGCGGTCGTCCATGTGCGGCGGGTTGTTGAGGTGTGGTCTTGAATGTGGCTATAGAGTATTTTCTTAAGATTGTGACAGTGCCCCCAGTCGCAAAAGTCTCAAGACATGCTCGTACCATCGATTGTGACAGTACACCCGTGATGATAATAGTACCTTTGGTTACGATATACATTCGATTTCCCGCCGAAGTTAATCAATATCCCAATCCTTCGAAGAAGCAAACCCTATCAGAGTTGATACGGTTCACACAGAGTTCTATTTTTGAACAGGCCTGCAGACCGTACACCCCAATCCGTATTCATATACAAACTATTGTGACTATGTTTAATTATGTGCAACTAATGAAGTACTGTATTCGGCATAAAATTGTGGACAACACATAAAAGTATGGCGGCAAAGAGCGCCATCGCGACAGCAGCGAATATGTATAAACAAAAGAAAATTGTATTTTCTTTCTTTGGTTAAGCTATAGCATCAACTTAGGTCGCTGTCATTTGATTCTTTCTCGCCCTCATATGGCAGGGAAAAAAATTGTACGCGGAGCGCACGATCCTTTTGTGCGGGGGAAAATCCGACCGTCAAAATAGCGCAAGCACAATTTTTGATGAAGGAAGTCTGATTGGAATTTGGATCGGGCTGGATTTACCGATTGGAAAAATCCAATTCAACTTTTCTGATGGATTTCAAAGTTGATTACCGATTTTTACGATCAAAATTTTCCCCGCACAAGAAAAATCACGCGCTCCGCACACCAAAAAATTTCCCCATATGGCAGGTGGTTGCCGCAATGCGGCGCCGGCGGAGAACGCTGAGAATGATATTGGGCGCCGCTATTAGCACCGCAATTTTGGCTAGGCGCACCGCACTTTCTCCTAATTTTTTGCGCCTTTTGTAAATACGCCTTGTACATCCATTTTTAGGAAAATTGTTCAACACGAAAGTTGTAGATCTACAACTTTCATGTTGAACATTTTTCTTAAAAATGCATGTACAAGGCGTACTTTGGAAATATGCCCAGGTTTTGCGTCTTTTGAAAATACGACTTATACATGCATTTTTAGGAAAATTGTTCAACACGAAAGTTGTAGATCTCGTCGAAATCTACAACTTGTGTTGGACAATTTTCCTAAAAATGCATGTACAAGACATATTTCTAAAAGTCGCGAAAAATTAGGAGAAAGTGCGGTGCGCCTAGCCAAAACTGCGGTGCTAATAGCAACGCCCATGATATTTTGATAGGGAGTTATTGACCGGGCATCATTTGGAATCTGGACCAAACTATCTATTTTGAGAAGTTTGGGGGGAAGAAAACAAATATATTAATTGAATGGAGGAATAATTAATATTAATTTAATGAAAGTTGATGCTCCAGGGGTGAGGGAGAGTCTCCGGGAGTTGGTGGGCTGCTGATCATTATTTTTTTGCTGCCAGAGAAATGAGGAGCGGCGGTGGCCCACGGCGGTGGCCCACGGCAGCGTTTTGGGGGCACTGGTGGCCGTCCTTAGTGCACGGAATCTTCAGAATCCACATAGTACTGTGGAATGAGGGAAGGAGAAGATTCCAGTCTCTCTCTCTCTCTCCTCCACTCCTTTTGAACTCCTAGAAAGTTAATTTTTTAATTCGGTAAATTAAATGAATTTAATTATGAGGGTCAATTTAGAGATTTTTGTAGGGCGCTCCTATAAGAACTGCGCATTTGTCTATTTGCACTCGACGCTATTAGCAAGTGCTGTTTTAAGTGATTATTTATTCGCACTCAATCTGTCTATTAACAATGCACTATTTCTATTAGCACTTTTAGTCAATTTCTCTTTAACATAGTAAAAATATCATTTTCACACTATTGTAAAAGAACACTTAAAAGATTACACATTTTCAAAAGTAAATGTCAAAAATAGATTGTCAATTCTTTGTTCCGCTTTTCTTGGATTACCTGTATAAAAAAACAAAAAATGTTATTATAGGTCATATAAATATTGTTGCATACCCAATAATTTTACAATACGTACAAGAAGTTTAAATATTGTTGCATACCCATAAAGGCCTTGGGGTGCAAATAGTAAAAATCCCTCATCATGGGGTGCAAACAGTAAAATCAAATAGTAAAATCCTCCATCATGGGGTGCAAATAGTAAAATCCCACATCATGGGGTGTAAATAGTAAAAATCCCTCATCATGGGATGCAAATAGTAAAATCCTCCAACATGGGGGTGTAAATAGCATAATCCTTCAATACGGTCTGCATATAGCAAATAATATGGTTATGGTGTGCGCATAACCATATCTGTCATATGAATACATATCACCACAAAACTATACAAACTGGTGTGCGCATAGCCATATTCATGATAAGTATGCGTATAACACATAAATTGGTTATGGTGTGCGGGTAGCCGCATAACCACCATAACCACCCATTTAATTACGAAAGTGCCACCCTCAAAAACTATAAATAGAGCCTCAAGGCTTCTCTTTTTCCATTCTCTTCTCTCCCGAGAAAATCCTCCTACGGATTTCCTCTCTCCTCCTTCCTTACGCGCTCACAAGAGCGTCTCTTCCTTGCGCGCTCACAAGCGCGCCTCTTCCTTGCGCGCTCACAAGCGCGCCTCTTCCTTGCGCGCTCACAAGCGCGTCTCGTCCTTGCGCGCTCACCAGCGCCTCGTCCTTGCGCGCTCACAAGCGCGCCTCCTCCTTGCGCGCTCACAAGCGCGCCTCGTCCTTGCGCGCTCACAAGCGCGCCTCGTCCTTGCGCGCTCACAAGCGCGCCTCCTCCTTGCGCGCTCACAAGCGCGCCTCCTCCTTGCGCGCTCACAAGCGCGCCTCTTCGTTGCGCGCTCACAAGCGCGCCTCGTCCTTGCGCGCTCACAAGCACGCCTGGTCCTTGCGCGCTCACAAGCGCGCCTCCTCCTTGCGCGCTCACAAGCGCGCCTCCTCCTTGCGCGCTCACAAGCGCGCCTCCTTCTTGCGCGCTCACAAGTGCGCCTTCGTGCGCTCCGCTCAAAGCACGCCATCGTGCGCTCCGCTCCAAGCGCGCCCCCGTGCGCTCCGCTCCAAGTGCGCCTCTGTGCGCTCCGCACTCAAGAGCGCTCCAAGCGCGCCTCTGTGCGCCCCGCACTCAAGACCGCTCCAAGCGCGCCTCCGTGCGCTCCGCTCGCAAGACCGCTCCACGCGCGCCTCCATGCGCTCCGCTCCCAAGACCGCTCCAAGCGCGCCTCCGTGCGCTCCGCTCTCAAGACCGCTCCAAGCGCCCCTCCGTGTGCTCCGCTCCCAAGACCGCTCCAAGCGCGCCTCCGTGCGCTCCTCTCCCAAGAGCGCTCCAAGCGCGCCTCCGTGCGCTCCGCTCTCAAGACCGCTCCAAGCGCCCCTCCGTGCGCTCCGATCCCAAGACCGCTCCAAGCGCGCCTCCGTGCGCTCCGCTCCCAAGACCGCTCCAAGCGCGCCTCCGTGCGCTCCGCTCTCAAGACCGCTCCAAGCGCCCCTCCGTGTGCTCCGCTCCCAAGACCGCTCCAAGCGCGCCTCCGTGCGCTCCTCTCCCAAGAGCGCTCCAAGCGCGCCTCCGTGCGCTCCGCTCTCAAGACCGCTCCAAGCGCCCCTCCGTGCGCTCCGATCCCAAGACCGCTCCAAGCGCGCCTCCGTGCGCTCCGCTCCCAAGACCGCTCCAAGCGTGCCTCCGTGCGCTCCGCTCGCAAGACCGCTCCAAGCGCGCCTCCGTGCGCTCCGCTCCCAAGACCGCTCCAAGCGCGCCTCCGTGCGCTCCGTTCTCGAGACCGGTCCAAGGGCGCCTCCGTGCGCTCCGCTCTCAAGACCGCTCCAAGCGCGCCTCTGTGCGCTCCGCTCTCAAGACCGCTCCAAGCGTGCCTCCGTGCGCACCGCTCTCAAGACCGCTCCAAGCACGCCTCCGTGCGCTTCGCTCTCAAGACCGATCCAAGCACTCCGCGCACTCAAAATCATCACTCCAGACTCCTCCCGCGCAACAAGAGGCAAGCCACAGAAACAAAGTCGCACAGAACACATCGATCCAACCTTCAAGCAGTAGTCAAAGTCTCCAGATCCCTCAAAGCGTAGCATTCCCCTCTACAGCAGGCAGAAGATTTAGCTCCAAGAGCGGTGGCCTGTCATCCTACGACCACCTCTCTCTCTCTCTCTCAATAATTGTAACGAGAGGCGGTCTGTCGCCCTCGAGTTCTTCAAAAAAACTCTGTACAACAACCAGCAAATAGTGGAAGTTTTGGTCGGCACAGGCCCGACCGCGTGGTTTTTCACCCAGTTGACGGGTTTTCCACGTTAAAAAAATTGTCTTGTCAGCTTTCCCTTTTCTGTGACTCTTTGCACGCTTGAACGCTCCTGGGCTAAGACGGTTCAATTTAGTCCGATCTACCGGAGCCTTGAGTGGACCGCAACAGTTTGGCGCCGTCTGTGGGAAGGAGCTCCCAAAACTCTCTGAAGGCCAACTGCAATGACAAGAAAGAGTGCTCGCACTACTGAAGGACCAATGCCGGAAGGGCGCGTCGACCCAGCTCCCTCCCACTCGCTTATCAATGCACCTCCCGGGGAGGAGGCAGTGCCTGCTCCCGTAGCTGGGCTGGAAGTGCGCATGCAGCATATTGAAGAACATCAAGCCGAGATGTTGGCTCTCGTAAGGAATCTCGGGGCTCCTCAAGTCCCGATTCAACCGCCGGCCCTGAAAGCACCGCCACCCCCAGTTCCGAATCACGCCCCGAACGAAGAGGTAGTTCGGGAGGACGAAGCCTCGGAAGGATTCTCCAATGCAGCAAGCTCCGCACACCTCGCCCCGCCAGCTAGGGGCCCAGAAGCTGACCACCATCGCAATCACCCAAGAAGAGATGCCCCTGATCAAGCAACAGGAAGAACCACGCGAGAAGAAATACGCGACATGATAGAAGAAGAGTACGTCCGAGCAGGGCGACGCGCTGTTCTCGCCCGTCGTCCCGCGCACCACGGCGGCTCGCCACTATCGCCTCAAGTCTTGTCCCATCCAGTTCCAAACGGTTTCAAGCTTCCCAACATCGAAACATTCGACGGGACGGACGACCCATTGGAACATGTCAATCACTTCACCACAATCATTAGTATTTACAGCGCCCCTGATAAACTCCTCTGTCAGGTGTTCCCGGCAACCTTGAAGGGACAAGCGCGCACTTGGTTCCACTCCCTGCCGAATGGGGCCATCAACAACTTCACAGAAATGGTACAGCAGTTCGTGGATCAATTCATCGCCAACCACAGAATTGTTCGAGATCCCTCCCATCTCTCAGGGATCCGCCAAAATGACGGTGAGACACTCAAGGATTTTTTCCAGCGCTTCACTACGGAGGCCCGACAAATCCCAGGAGTTGACCCTGAGCTCCTGCGGGGAGTTTTCCTTGGAGGACTCCGCCCAAGTGGCTTTTACTCAGCTCTAATGAGAGAATCCGTACCAAGCTATCCTGACCTCGTTCAGCGAGTCGAGGCCCAGATAGTAGCAGATGAGGCAATTGAAGCGCACCGCCGGCAGTTCGAGGGGAGCTCGAAGAGGAAGAAAGAGGAGTCGCTGTCGCAGACAGTTCCCAATAAGAACAACAAGCGTCACGACAACCCCAGCCGAGACCGAAGATCTCGCCAGCATCAGGACTACACTCTCTTGAACACTACCAGGACTAATGTTCTCCTCGCTATCCGCGATAGCAACGAAGCACTTCGTAAGCCCAGACCCCTCGCTAAGAACGCAGGGGACCAGACAAAATATTGTGAGTTCCATCGTGGACAAGGACATGACACAGAAAACTGCTCCAAGCTTAAGGATGAAATCGAGCGTCTCGTCCAACAAGGCAAATTGGGGAAATTCCTACGAGGCTAGGCATCGATTCAGCCAGCAGGAAATTAGCGAACGCCTCGCCAAGAAGTACTAGGAGGCAACCCTTAGGTCAGTCATCCCGGGAGAATGCTTCACACCTATTAGCGGGGCTCTACCCGCGCCACTGAAATGTTTTATCAACTTTGTTTCTATCAGAACTTTGTGTAAATTACCACTACGACTAAGAGTTTTTAAAGTTTTACTTCACGCATGTCATATCTTGCGCCATCGAAACTACGTAAAGACGTCCACTTGCTAATGAACATCATCTGCCTCCGGGCAGTGCGCTAATGAACAGCACCAGCCTCCGGGAAGCGCGCTAATGAACAACACCTGCCTCCGGGCAGCGCGCTAATGAACAGCACCTGCCTTCTGGCAGCGCGCTAATGAACAGCATCTGCCTCCGGGCAGCGCGCTAATGAACAGCATCTGCCTCCGGGCAGTGCGCTAATGAACAGCACCTGCCTCCGGGCAGTGCGATAATGAACAGCACCTGCCTCCGGGCAGTGCGCTAATGAACAGCACCTGCCTCCGGGCAGTGCGCTAATGAACAGCACCTGCCTCCGGGCAGTGCGCTAATGAACACCTGCCTCCGGGCAGTGCGCTAATGAACAGCACCTGCCTCCGGGCAGTGCGCTAATGAACAAAACCTGCCTCCGGGCAGTGCGCTAATGAACAGCACCTGCCTCCAGGCAGTGCGCTAATGAACAGCAATTTCCTCCAGGCAGTGCGCTAATGAACAACAACTGCCACCGAGCAGTGCGCTAATGAACAGCAACTGCCCCCGAGCAGCACGCTCACAACAATCTCTCACTGCCGTCGATTGAAGGTTCGCCCTTCTCCACCGCAGTAAGGTCCCGACGACGTAAGTGTTTGCCCCTCCTACATTCGTACACGGTTTGAGTACACCCGCTATTCATCGGCCAAGCAGCGAGCCAGACTCGTGCAAAAAAGCCGCGAGCCAGACTCGCGCAAAAAAGCCGCGAGCCAGACTTGTGCAAAAAAGACGCGAGCCAGACTCGCGCAAAAAAGCCGCGAGCCAGACTCGTGCAAAAAAGCCGCGAGCCAGACTCACGCAAAAAAGCCGCGAGCCAGACTCGTGCAAAAAAGCCGCGAGCCAGACTCGCACAAAAAAGCCGCGAGCCAGACTCGCGCAAAAAAGCCGCGAGCCAGACTCGTGCAAAAAAGCCGCGAGCCAGACTCCCGCAAAAAAGCCGCGAGCCAGACTCGTGCAAAAAAGCCGCGAGCCAGACTCGCGCAAAAAAGCCGCGAGCCAGACTCGCGCAAAAAAAACCGCGAGCCAGACTCGCGCAAAAAAGCCGCGAGCCAGACTCGTGCAAAAAAGCCGCGAGTCAGTCTCGTGCAAACTAATTTTCTATTACATAAAAGCCGCGGGCTCAGAACCGTGTAAGTTCATCCGTAATTTTGCAGGAAGACGACAAACTGTTCAGATATCAATACTAGGCAGCAAGCCAGCAACAATCTCGAAGAACGAACTTCCTTCGCCAGCTATCTTGAAGCGTCTTCCCTCAATCAACACATTGTCAGCAACGCATGCAGCAGGACAATCAGAGGGCTATCACAACTCAGCGCAAAACGAGAAACGCCTAACCAGAATAAAGAAACAACGTCAACCACACGCTCATCCTTCGACAGCAGATCCTACCCAGGGCGCCGCGAAGAGAACAATGGATAAAGCCGCCGCAGGAAAATCAAAACCTCCGAACTCCTCACAACGAGATTCGGACTCCGGAGGTTTGGGGGGCTTATGTTGCATACCCATAAAGGCCTTGGGGTGCAAATAGTAAAAATCCCTCATCATGGGGTGCAAACAGTAAAATCCCCCATCATGGGGTGTAAATAGTAAAATCCTCCATCATGGGGTGCAAATAGTAAAATCCCACATCATGGGGTGTAAATAGTAAAAATCCCTCATCATGGGATGCAAATAGTAAAATCCTCCAACATGGGGGTGTAAATAGCATAATCCTTCAATACGGTCTGCATATAGCAAATAATATGGTTATGGTGTGCGCATAACCATATCTGTCATATGAATACATATCACCACAAAACTATACAAACTGGTGTGCGCATAGTCATATTCATGATAAATATGCGTATAACACATAAATTGGTTATGGTGTGCGGGTTGCCGCATAACCACCATAACCACCCTAACCACTCATTTAATTACGAAAGTGCCACCCTCAAAAACTATAAATAGAGTCTCAAGGCTTCTCTTTTTCCATTCTCTTCTCTCCCGAGAAAATCCTCCTACGGATTTCCTCTCTCCTCCTTCCTTACGCGCTCACAAGAGCGTCTCTTCCTTGCGCGCTCACAAGCGCGCCTCTTCCTTGCGCGCTCACAAGCGCGCCTCCTCCTTGCGCGCTCACAAGCGCGCCTCCTCCTTGCGCGCTCACAAGCGCGCCTCCTCCTTGCGCGCTCACAAGCGCGCCTCCTCCTTGCGCGCTCACAAGCGCACCTCTTCGTTGCGCGCTCACAAGCGCGCCTCGTCCTTGCGCGCTCACAAGCGCGCCTCGTCCTTGCGCGCTCACAAGCGCGCCTCGTCCTTGCGCGCTCACAAGCGCGCCTCGTCCTTGCGCGCTCACAAGCGCGCCTCCTCCTTGCGCGCTCACAAGCGCGCCTCCTCCTTGCGCGCTCACAAGCGCGCCTCCTCCTTGCGCGCTCACAAGCGCGCCTCCTTCTTGCGCGCTCACAAGTGCGCCTTCGTGCGCTCCGCTCAAAGCGCGCCATCGTGCGCTCCGCTCCAAGCGCGCCCCCGTGCGCTCCGCTCCAAGTGCGCCTCTGTGCGCTCCGCACTCAAGAGCGCTCCAAGCGCGCCTCTGTGCGCCCCGCACTCAAGACCGCTCCAAGCGCGCCTCTGTGCGCTCCGCTCGCAAGACCGCTCCACGCGCGCCTCCGTGCGCTCCGCTCCTAAGAGCGCTCCAAGCGCGCCTCCGTGCGCTCCGCTCGCAAGACCGCTCCAAGCGCCCCTCCGTGCGCTCCGCTCCCAAGACCGCTCCAAGCGCGCCTCCGTGCGCTCCTCTCCCAAGAGCCCTCCAAGCGCGCCTCCGTGCGCTCTGCTCTCAAGACCGCTCCAAGCGCCCCTCCGTGCGCTCCGCTCCCAAGACCGCTCCAAGCGCGCCTCCGTGCGCTCCGCTCCCAAGACCGCTCCAAGCGCGCCTCCGTGCGCTCCGCTCCCAAGACCGCTCCAAGCGGGCCTCCGTGCGCTCCGCTCGCAAGACCGCTCCAAGCGCGCCTCCGTGCGCTCCGCTCCCAAGACCGCTCCAAGCGCGCCTCCGTGCGCTCCGTTCTCGAGACCGGTCCAAGGGCGCCTCCGTGCGCTCCGCTCTCAAGACCGCTCCAAGCGCGCCTCTGTGCGCTCCGCTCCAAGCGTGCCTCCGTGCGCTCCGCTCTCAAGACCGCTCCAAGCGCGCCTCCGTGCGCTTCGCTCTCAAGACCGATCCAAGCACTCCGCGCACTCAAGATCATCACTCCAGACTCCTCCCGCGCAACAAGAGGCAAGCCGCAGAAACAAAGTCGCACAGAACACATCGATCCAACCTTCAAGCAGTAGTCAAAGTCTCCAGAGCCCTCAAAGCGTAGCATTCCCCTCTACAGCAGGCAGAAGATTTAGCTCCAAGAGCGGTGGCCTGTCATCCTACGAGCACCTCTCTCTCTCTCTCAATAATTGTAACGAGAGGCGGTCTGTCGCCCTCGAGTTCTTCAAAAAAACTCTGTACAACAACCAGCAAATAGTGGAAGTTTTGGTCGGCACAGGCCCGGCCGCGTGGTTTTTCACTCAGTTGACGGGTTTTCCACGTTAAAAAAATTGTCTTGTCAGCTTTCCCTTTTCTGTGACTCTTTGCACGCTTGAACGCTCCCGGGCTAAGACGGTTCAATTTAGTCCGATCTACCGGAGCCTTGAGTGGACCGCAACAAATATGTATATGATCAAGCATGTTGGACTCTCCACCATAAAGTTTCTGTAATCGCACCATCTACCGAAAAGAAAATAAGTGTGCAAAATGTGTTAAACAAGTGCACGTTTAAAAATTGTACCATTATATAAACAAAGTGTAAGAACACATGCCGTCTTCATGCAATTTCATCCAACTCCACTAGCAAAGTGCATCCCGTATTTGGTTGAGAAGTTGCAATCCTCGAATTGTAATTTCTCTCCCAACCTTTGGCTAGTGCTTCACGAAACCTCATCCAAGTTGGAACGATGTGCGGTGTTGGAACAATCTAAGAAATACCAACATACAATAAACATAGCATTGAGTTACCAAGGTTATACAAAGGAGAAAACACCCAAATTAGGGCAGAAAATCACCGGCGGGTGGGAGGATTCGCGCGACCACCGAGCGGGAGAAGGGCAAGCCGTGACCACCGAGCTGGAGGGGGGTGTTCGCCGGAGTTCCGGCAGTTCGCCGGCGTGCAGGGAGGGGTCTCGGGCGGTTTCCGCGAGAGGAGATGTGTATGGGCGTGCGTCAAAGGGGAAAAGTGCTGCTTGCGGCTACTAAAAATAAAACCCTAAACTTTTAAAATTTTGAATTCTAATAGACAAAATTGAAGTGGTAATAGCAGCTAAAATTTTAAACTTTTGAGTGCTAATAGACAGAAATGAAGTGCTAATAGCAGCGCCCTTTTTTTATTGCCATCATAAAACGTCAAACCTAATATATATTTGGTGTGAACGATCAAATTAGTCCATCATTCAATTATCTCCTCCTCTATTTATATTTTGTTTCATTAAATAAAAATTCATCCCTCCTCACGATGCATTTGGGAGTGCAATCGTACGCTAGAAGGTTGCGAGCGGCGGGAATGTGATCGTGTCGGCGAACTCCCATGGGTGGGATACTGTCGTTGGCCCCCTTTAAATAATAATGTAAATCAAATTATCTTTATTGACCAAAAAAGACATTATTTCGCTAAAAAATATCGATAACATTATTTATCTTAGTGATATATAGATGTTTTAATTAAGAAGGTAACAATTTGTGTTTTGATAATTCAGTTTTACCCGAAGGATGCATTTATTTGGCTTTCATGAATGCTCGATTTGGCTTGGTGATTTATTCAAGAAAATATGAATTTTATTTTTGAATATGATCTGTAAATATAAAATTTGGCATGCAAGAACGATTATTCGGCCTGCATATATTCGCTGTCTGCATAAAATCAAAAGCGGACTGCATATAACATTGATCTAACTTTATGCACACATAAAACAATAAAAATGTTGTTACTAGCAATTTTTTTTAGATCGACTTTTACGGGGCCATAATTGATGCTATAAATATGAGCGGTGATGGGCTATGTATTTTCCGAGGTCTATGACATGCATTACATATGGAGGATAATTGACTACAAGTACGAAAAAAACTCTCCTTGAAAATGTGCAATCAGTATAAATTGTACACAAGCATTTTGGGACATGTAACGATGCAAGAACTATTGCTATCTCTTGATTGCAGTGTAGTGTTGGCATATTTTGACAAATTAAATGTATGTCAATGCCAGATATGAGATTGGTCATTGCATCATGCTACAATGTTGCACTAGTTCATTACTTGCGATTTCAGTCTTTCACATTCCTTCATTTGCATTATGCACCTCTAAAAGTAAGAAATATTATATATATTAGATTTATAAATAAAAATCACTTCATTCACTTCATTATGTGTGACAAAAATATCATGATTAAGGCTTTGTTTAGCGCGGCTTATTTGCTCCGGTGAGTTGGGTCAAAAATGTCATTATCATAGATTGTATGTTTGTCAAGACAAAGGTTAATTATGATCGCTACCAAGAAAATAAACTAGTTTTGAGCATAAAATTCATGAATTTTTTTAGGTGAGGTCGGGCGTTCACGAACGACGGTTCATGACCGCCGCGTTCACGACTGCCACCACCGCGCCAAGCGAAGCCTAAGTGGCAGAAGTATGCGACATACCTTATATGCCACGATTTAGAGATGCGCACTATAACGGGCATGTAAATTTTGTTATTAATTTGGCAAATACACGCAGTAAAAGTATATTTTGTTCATTATTTGATACCTAAGTAATCATTTCATCATTTGTAAACCATAACAATTACAAAACTAATTATCTAATTTCTTTTTAATGCATAAGGAAATTGTTGTTAAATATGATCATAATTTTGAAAAAGTTGGTTTAAATTGATCACTGCTTTTGTCGTGTAGCCAAGGTATAAACTCTTTACTATTTTCTAGGATATTCTTGTGTATACTATATTAATTTTGATACTAATTATGTATTTCTTTGTTGATGAAGATGATCATAACTACTAAGAAGTTGGTTTAAACTCATACTTTTCAATGCTCTTATATTTTGAGTGATTTATGTTATATTTTTCTTATAAAATGCTACATTAATTTGAATATTTTATTACTCAATTTTTTGTTCGATCCTATGTAGCTTTTATTTTTAATGTATTTTGCTAACTATTAATTCTCAAAGAATTTTTTTTTGAAGTGCGGATAAAAATTAGACTGTGAATAAATTTTCTAGACTTCGAATAGCACGATTCATGATACTAATAGAGAGTTGATACTAGCAGTTCGAAACTGGCTATTTGCAGTTCATCGCTATTCGTAGTCCATAAATTTGACTTGTAGTCTAAAATTATATTTGCATACACTCTCAACCCAAATAAGCGAAACACTTTGCTGATTTATTAAGTACTAAAAGCCTAAAATAATTTAAAAACCTAGTAGAAAAATTAAACAAGTTAAATGACATGCATAGAAGAATTAACTCTAAACCAAGTTAAATGGCATGCAAACCATCCTCTAATCAGAAAACTGACTACTTTTTTGAGACTTTCGCTCGATAATTTTCTTCTTCTTTGAAGGTGAATCTAAGAGGGGGTAAAACGATGCGACCGATAGAACTACGACTAAGATTTAGGCAATGAGAGAGAGATGGAGAGGAGCGTACTTGATGAGTTGCGATTAGCGGGTATTGAACTGTGAATACAAATAGGATTTTTACAATTTTTGGTATTGAACTGCGAATACAATTAGTATAATAATGTAAACTTTTTTATATTATATTCATAATTTGAATGATTTTTTTATAAAATTTGTGTAAATATAGATAAAGTATGTCTATATTTTTTTAAAGATTTTTTTTACAATATGACTAAATATATAAAAAAAAATATCATACATTTTTAATGATTTTTTACAATATATTTAATTATAGAAAATATACCATTTTAAAGAATTTTATTGTCTAAATATTGTATTTTGACAAAAATATCTAATTATTGGTGTTATGACGATTTGACCCCAAGTGCTCTCACATGTCAATAACCACTATGCCGAGCCTAATTACTTTTCTATTTTTGAATAGATATTCTATATAATATCTAGAACAAAAAAATAAATTTAATGTAATATTTTTAGTGTTTTTTTTAAATAGGGCGGCCGCCCACACTCGGCCTTTTGTAGGCCCGCCCATAAACCCGTACCATGCTCATGGTGAGGGTCCATTTTCGGTTGTCCGATCTCTAATTGGCCAGCCATCCAAAATCCACATATATATATATATATATATATATATATATATATATATATATATATATATATATATACGAGCAGCTCCGCACGAAGCCCGTGCTCGCTGACTCTTAGCACGCTGTGCCCGCATTTGAGCGGGTTGTGTCTGCATACGACATTACTCGGCCGACGATGGTGGGCTTCGCCCGCAACATATACATATGAGTACTCAAAATTACCGTAAAAAAATATAAATCAATATTTTATAATTATTTTTTTCAGAAATATTTATATTTTAACAAAAAAATTATTTTAAAGTAAGTTATTATATTTCAAAATTAGTTTTTAGAGGCCTAATGATAAACTATCATAGTATGTCTACTAAAAACTTTTGAATTTTATAAATTTTATGAATATTCATTAAATTTTATGAATTTTCAAATTTTTTATAATATATGTTAAATCATTGGAATAAAAGAACGAGAGTATATTTGACAATTTTGAATGTTGCACCAAAGACGGCTGGTTGGCTGTCCGATTACATATCCGACGGTCGAAAATGAACTCGCACCATGATAATTATACGGTCCGTACGGAACAAATTTCCCACGTAGAGTCCATTATAGCAATCAAAAGCAGTCAGACAGACACTGACGCAGGCTGAGTGCTAATAAAAAATGTTTGCAAACCAAAATTTGGTAGGACGCTTATTAATGCCTGTTTCCCGCCGGCGAAAGGAGGTGGCGGCGGTGGCCCACAACCGCCCGCTACGGCGCTAATAACCGTCCTTAGTGCATGCGAATCTTCAGAATCCATATATTCCCAAAGCATAGAGTGCGGGGACCGGCGGAGGAGAATAAGCGAACGGAATCTCAAGTGGAATAATTTTATTCTATAATAAAATAAAAGAGCTGCTCCCCAGATTCCAGATTGGAGTCCTCTCAAACTCCTTTTTTGACCTAACTCCTCAATTGCATCTCTCCTTTGACCCGTGACCCGTCGCCATAATTATTAGGGTGGTTCACAAGTAGTATAGTTCGTGAATGATTTGGGATTCGATTTGATTAAAGTTCATATTTTTTGAATTCGAATAGTTTTCGAATCCCAATAATTTTATCCATGTTCGAAGGATTCGCGATATTTCGCGAATAGTAAAATATATACTTACATAAATTATGTACATGTATATTAAATATAATTATATTTGAAAAATATATATAATTAAATGTTATAAAATTCAAATTCGAATTCTAAATTCAAATCCGATATTTCATGATGAATCTGAGCCCGACTTCGAATAGTCGAACGAATCCGAATGCAAATTAGAATCTCTTCATTCTATGTCAAATTTGAAATCGATTGAAGAGTTATTCGATTCGGTTCGTGAACATCCTTTCATTGTCAAGCATTATGACGGTTATTTGATGTGAAATATTTTATTTTGCTTTTGTTAGGTACAGTACTAGTTGTAAGGTAAATATGCTTTCCTTAAAATTTGAATTGAAAAAGGTGATTGATATTCATAGATCCTCTTTGGCTATTTGTAACACACTGATATTCGTAGAGTGCAAAATTATAGTTGTATCCCACATTGCTATTCGTATTTATATAAAAAATATATAAATTAATTTTATAGATTGAATTAGACATATATATTAAGTGTCCAACACAAGTTATTTAAAAACATCTCCCCCCCCCCAAATAAAGTTGTTCCAAGGAGTGAGGTACGATTAGATATTTTAGATGTTATAATAATGTCTTATTTTTTAAAATAAAAGGGGTACAAATAGCCAAATAAAGTGTATGATCAGCAGTCACCTTTATAGAAGGTGGATGTTTTGTGCAGACCAATTTCAACTAAGTGCAAATCAAAATAAAAAATCATAGAAATTTGTGAACCTGTAAAAACTTGGTCTGCCCATAGACGTTCTTGTAATTTTCTTTACAACACGGTCTGCCCATATAAATCATCTAAAAAAAAGGCTCGAAGCATGTCTCTCGTGGCATGTGGGATGAGCTTGTCGGGTTAGGCTTGTTTGGTGGCACCGAAGGGGATCCATCCTTGTTGCAGATGGAACCCGGTGATAAATGGAGATCTTCCTCTCCGATGGACATGAGAGCACTACAAGACAGTTTCTTCTTTCTCGTCGTCGAACACGTCTATTGTTTGGGGTACCTACTGTTAGAATTTAATGAAGTACTTAATCCATAATTTGAGAATTATTATTTTTACTTAAGTTTAATTCAAATGTATTAATAACGCTAACTTTAGGATCGTCAAGAACAACGCTAATTAATCTCTAGTACAATATAATCAAAGTTTTATAAACTAACAATCACTTATTAATTTAAGAATACAAATAAAATCACACGAATGATATTACGCACAATTAAAAATGAAGTGTGGAATATTTATCGCATATCATTATTTGATTCAATTTCATGTCGCACAATCGCCGCCATTCTTAAGAGCGATCCAATGTTTTTCTGAGTGAAGTTTGCGGCAACGGATGAAGCCGGCCGTAACATGCAACTCAATCCCTACGGATCTTTGGTTTCTCTAAATAAACTCAAATCAGAGAAATTAATCAAAATGTGTGCATGTAATTATATTAAATCTCTATCAATAAAATGATCTAAAACATATATATCAAAATATATATCACGGTTTCGAACGTTCGAGCGACTAAACTAGCTAACATTCGTGGGAGCCCGAACGGCCTTAAATATTTGCGTATGATATATCGAGACGTCTCTAAATTAATAAGTCCATATTAATTATTAGAATATAAAATATTTGAGGCAGAAACTCTGAGCTTAATTTGGGCTCTGAATCGCCCTTATATATTTTGACACCTATTCTGATAAATCAATGTAGAATTAAATTAAATAACTTATCTCAATAGCATAATCTTTCTAAGCATATGCTTCAGTCTTTGTCACAATTTTATTGTATAACTTATAAGTTTGATTAGACTATAAATAAAATAATTCTGAATTTATATTAAATTATCTTCAATGTTATTTTAGGGGTAAAAAAACAAACTGTACGTAGTTCTATTCGATTTTACTGACCGATTTGGCATGTTTTAAAATTTTATTTAATCAATAGAAGTCTATAAATTTGTAAAAAGTTAATTACAGGTTACACCCCTCTTATTTTTGAAATTACATTTACCTCCTCTCTTAATTTGTTCGATTTACAAATGCACAATTTCATCCGAATTATGGATGGAAAATGTTAAAATTAACGGAAATAGTTTTTTATATTCCAATTTTGACTTTGATGGTAATTCATTAGTTTTCAACGCTTCATATTAAACCTAGGGGTCATTTGGTACTTTAAGCAAAAAAATTAGTTTATTTAAACGAACTGGACCTCTTTGTAAACATAACAAACTAAGAGTAAATGTATTTCGAAACAAAGAGGGGTGCAGCATGTAATTATACAAATTTATATGGGGTGGTCCCGATAATTAACCCTTTATATATAATACTTTGTTTTGTTTACAAAAATTTAGAAAAAAAAACAGAACGGGATAAATAAAATTTCCGTTGAGATAATTTTGAATATATACTTTAAATCACCACCGAAACGGAGATTACCGAAACATAGCCTCAGTTTTGAAAATACAGTCTATCGTCTCTCTTTCAAACCACTCTCTTTTAAAACGACATCGGTATCCCAAACAGAACATAAGATTTTGAATGGAGGCTATGAGGAGAAACTCAAAATCTTCTAAAATGTTGGAAGAGAAGGATGAGGAGAAGCTCCAATGTGGCATTGATGGTGTAGGCTGAAAATTCTTCGACGGTTTGAGCTAGGCGTGAAAATGGATGGAGGATAGTTTTAAAGTCTCAACTACTTTGTCCTAAATGATCACAAATCTATTATTGTCGCCGCGTGATCCTTTTTCCTCCGATATGTCTGAGGCATTTCACCTTAGCAATACGTCTCTCACCATGCTAGTCTCTGGAACACACAACGATCTGGTGTGGAAATGGTATCATCGGTCCGATACACTTGAGTTGGTCTTGATCACCTATCGACAAGCCAATGCAAAGCTTCACCATACCAATGCTCTTCGAAAGCTTGCCTCCATGATGAGAAAATGGGATACTGACATATCGACACCTTCTGAACCATCGCATTGTCATCATTATTAGAAAATTGACTTTTAGTGACGAAATTATTCGTCACTAAATATTGCATGTCCGTAACCTTGGGTAGACGCGATGCACATGGATTCTAGTTCTATCGCCGGGACAATATGATTGTATCATCATGTCAACATTCTCAGGTAGACTAAGTTTATTTAACAGATCCAACTATCACTACTAGAAAATTAACTTTTAGTGATGAACATTTTCGTCACCAAATATTGAATTTTGGTCACTAAAGACATTCAGTGACTAACTTTAGTTAGTCACAAAGTGGTCACGAGTGTCCCGTCAATGAATGTCTTTACCAACAAAAAAATTTCGCACCAAATCTGCATATTTCGCAATCAACTTTGAAATCCGTCATAAAAAATACATCTTTAGTGACGAAATATATGATCACAAGTATTTCGTCACTAAAAATACTTTTCTTGTAGTGTATACCGCCAGGACGAACACTACATCGTCATGTCAATACAATTGGCTGAGTTATTATTCATCCAAGTGAAATCATTATTGGTTTCATTATGATCAGTTTGTAGTCATACCCACCTGAGCGCGCGATTACAGTCCCCCGACACGACTGCACTCAGGGGGCTGAGAGCGGCGGGAGTGTCGTCGCGCTAGGGCACTGTTGCGGCCGCGCGGAGGGCCCGTGCACTATCTCTGTGGGGTCCCCAAACGCACGACCAAGGGCGAGGAGAAAGTGAGGTCAGGAAAGAGGCGATGACGACCAAGGGCTAGGAGGATGGAGAGTCTCACTGTTGGTTTGTAAATAGACAACTCCAAATATTAATTGTAATCGTAAACTCAAATAAAAGAGATACAAATTGATTTGAGAATAGATATATGCGCTCTGCGAATAACAATCGCCTTATTCTAATATACTAGCAGAGCATGTGACATTCCTGGTGCATAGCATGAAGCATTGAAGCTTAATTTATAAGGTGGATTGCATCGCATAATCACAATTACGAGGTCCACGTATTCTCCCATACTAGTTTCAATCATACATGTTTTCTTTTGCTAAGTATTTTGTAGAGAAGAAAGAGCCTAGTATGCGCGCTAGATAGCTAGCCTAGATTTGTGTGAGACCTTCTAGATGATTCAAGATGTACGGAAAATTCCCAATGGAAGATATATGTAGGTATTAGAAGGGTATGTAGAACTCTAAGAGAGCCTTAGGATCTGTTTGGCACAACGTTTGCTGATGGATAAGATCTATTCCATCATCACACACAATAATATAGACGTTTGATTGCATAGTTCTTTGAATAGAGTTTTTTTTAAAATAGCGTATACATTGCTTTTTGAAAACCGATCGACCACCAGCTTTTCTGCTCCCTCATATGTGATTTTTGGTTTCTCTTTTCACACGAAACGCGCGAGGCCGACACCTATCTTCCTTCCGCTCGATTCCCGCTTTTTGCTGCTCGCGCCTCTTTCGATCCCATGTGAGAGGGTTGTATTTTGCACCCTAGAGCATGCTCGGTCTCCTTCCACGCCAGAAAGCTGGAAAGTGGATTTCTAACTATCTTCGACGAGCAGATCGATCTTCGATGAGCAGATTAGGCTGCGACGAGCGGATCGGGCTGCGATGTCGACCATCTCCGACAAGCTGGGAAGTGGGTCAGTTTTGTTCTTGCGTTGGGTTTGTAATCCTTTTATAATTTGCAGGTGCCGTTCTTCATTCTGTCCCTCATCCTAATCTTGTTATTTTGAGAAGAGTTGAACTGTAATTTGAGAAGAGTAATCTTGTTATTTTGTCAACATGCTTGATTAGTTATATTGTTCAACTATATTAATGCTTGAATAGTTACATTGTTCTTGAATGATTAACTTGAGATCAAAACTGATTGTATGAGACCAAAACAATGATTGTATAGAAAAAAATCACGTTTGATTTAATGTTTCTGTTAAAAAAAATAGTTTTTAAACAGCTGTTCTAACAAACCGTGTAAATCAAAAAATTCTATTCCGTCAGTACTTAATCACAGACTCTCCAAACAGTCTGCAACTTTCTCATCACTGTTTTGTTTACAGCTCTATTCTTGCAGCTATATTCAATCAACAGTTTTTTCATCAGCATCAGCTGCTCCAAACCGAGCCTAGTATACACCTTGCGTAGGAAAATTTTGATTATTTTTAGATCTTGGAATGAAAGTGGATGTCTTTCCTCATTTTCGTCATCCAGATTATGGAGACTCATGAAAGAGTTTTCCAAAAGTGTTTGAGTAGATTGTTGTTCGAAGTAGCTATTCAATGAAAACTTGGGAGAATAGCCCAAGTTTTTTGGTCCTCCACTACTTGAAAACTTTTTTTGTTGGTTGGAAATCAGAAAGAATTGAGAGATCGAAGGATGTTTGCACTGGAGAATGTATCTCCATTGGTGGTTCAAGGACATTCAACTCCGCCTTGATTTTACTGTCAAATTTTTACACGTTTGATTAAGGCTTCATTTCGGTGGCGATTTTTGAAAAGCACGTCTCTTTTGTAGGCGTTTGATAGAGTAACATTCAAAAATTCAACTAAGAAAAATTGAGAACTTCATAATATGTTCAAGATGTCATAAGAATTTTTCACTGATTTTCTTTATCTAATATAATAGAACAAGAGTATAGACTGAAAAGTTCTAGGAGAACCACTGAAAGGGATGTTGTTGAGATAACATCAAATATACATACAATGAATCTGTTAGAACTGCATGTGACTGATTTCAGTATTCAACGAAAACAGCACATAAATTTTCAGAATGTTGGATGCTCAATTCAACTTTCAATGGATATTATTGCTGCACCCATTGTCAGAAAATTTCACAAATACCTCATCTCAAAATTACATGGTGCACATTATGTGCTATATTTCAAGAACTATATTGGGGCGATCAATGCCATACATATTGATGCACACTTGTCTCATGACCAACAAGTTTCATATATTGGGCGACATGGATCACCCACTAAGGATATTATGATTGTATGCGACTTCAATATGTGTTTCACGTTTGTCATGAAAAAATGAGAGACTTCAACACATGATAGTCTGATTTTTAATTATACAATTATGAATCCGAACTTTGATTTTCTGTATCCGCTACAAAGTAATTAATTTTTACATGCATATGTTATTTACTTTTTTTAACCTTTGACATAATTAAATTAAATTTTCAGGTAAATATTATTTTGTTGATGTTGGTTATCAAATGCAACGAGCTAGGATTCTTCAGAGACACAATATCATTTACCTGATTTTGCACACAAGAATCATTCATTTACAGACAACGAGAGATATTTAACTAAGTCATTCCTCGTTACGTAGTGTAACTCTTGGGATTTTGAAAAAGAAGTGGACTATACTGCAATATATGCCTCACTGTAGTTCCAGAGAACACAGAAAAAATCTAATTGCTACAATGATCTTACATGGTTTTATTCGCAGGCATTCGTCACATGCAAACCTAATTTTTAGAGCTTGTGACGAACGAAGATGAGACTTTAATTTGTACCGAAGGTAATCTAATCCGATCAGGACTGTTGACGCCAGGAAAATCCTGACCTCAAGATTCGGATCAATGCAGCCCGAGGTTACTGATCCTGCGGTCCAACTCCACGGCTCTGATAGCTAAAATAGGAGAGAGAAAATGACTAAGCACACCCCAGGTGCTCCAGCAGGGAGGTCCCACCACATACCCGGAAGTTTGGGAGAAACTTCCCCTCCGCAACCAAAAGCTGGGCGAGGTACTAGACGGGCATGGATTTAGCGAGTATCCAACTTGGGGGGACCTCGACCACTTCCAAAAGTGCCATTTCTAGTACCCCTGGGGGTCTATTTATAGAGAAATCCTAGGGGGGGGGGGTACAGGCGAGTATACTGCCTCTGCTCGCGAGTTACAAGGGCTACTCGCCCATACTCACGAGATACTCGCCCATACTCGCGAGATACTCGCCCATACTCGCGAGATACTCGCCCATACTCGCGAGATACTCGCCCATACTCGCGAGATACTCGCCTCAGCTCGCCTCTGCTCGCCATACTCGCCCCTTGCTCGCCATACTCGCCCCTTGCTCGCCATACTCTCCCCTTGCTCGCCCAGCTCGCCCCTTGCTCGCCCAGCTCGCTCCTTGCTCGCCATACTCGCCCCTTGCTCGCCCAGCTCGCCCCTTGCTCGCCCCTTGCTCGCCCAGCTCGCCTCTTGCTCGCCCAGCTCGCCTCTTGCTCCTGCTGGCTGAGTTGCCTTGTGTCTTGGACTGCCGGCTCCTGTGCTGACCCTTTGACCTTGACTTCAGCCTACGTGGCTTTGAATGGGCCTACCTCGGAGAATGAGGGTTGTACACAATCCCCGCTCTTTGCGAGTAACGTAGTTGATCGGAAAGAATCATCCAACCCTTATTCGACGAGCTGTCTTTCTGGCGAGAAAAGGTCGACACCTCATAGGAGCCGAGCTCAACAGGAGGCGGATACAAGGTCGACACCTTCTAGGAGCCGAGCTCAACTAGAGGTGGAGAGAAGGTCGACACCTTCTAGGAGCCGAGCTCAACTAGAGGTGGAGAGAAGGTCGACACCTTCTAGGAGCCGAGCTCAACTGGGGGTGGATACAAGGTCGACACCTTCTAGGAGCCGAGCTCAACTAGAGGCGGAAAGAAGGTCGACACCTTCTTGTTGGGTTTTTCTAGAACCATACATCAAATGTAGGCGCAGCGGAAATAAACAGAAACAACCCAAAAATGCTTGGATCGGCCATGAATGTTGAATCAAGAAGTTAATAAAATACTAGGTAAAAATTACCTCAATGGGGTTGGATCAAATCCAACCAAGATGCTCCAAGAGTTGATTCCTGTCAGTGGCAAGAAGAGTTCTCACGTAGAATTATGTCTACGTCTCTACAGAAGTCCACACGAGCCGGGAGAACGCCAAGTCACGTCGCACGCAACTCGGAAGGAAGAAAGGCTGCACCTTGCACTTCCACGGATTGCTAGATCCGCTTCAGGAAGAACAATGCCGGCGACAATCGACGGAGAGGAGGTCAGCGGACGCGATTCAGAGACGGCGGAACACTTCCGTCGACTAGGGTTCGTGAGGCGTGAACGGAACTCCTTCCGTCGGCCTTTCTCTTCGTCAGTTATGAGAACCCTAAAAACGAAGTCCTATTTATACCCAAAGGATAAACAGCTTCTAGAAGAATCGCTATCCGCAGACCACACATCAGAATAAGGGCTTCTGTTACAATTCGTCGGAATTCCACGGGACAATCCGACGAATTCGACGAATCACAACAGACGGCAACAATTGCCTAGTCAAGGCTCTCTGTGATAATTCGTCGAGATTCCACGGAATGACCCGACGAATCCCGACGAATTCCGACGAATCCAGACAGACGACAACACTTTGTCGAGTGGAGGATCTCTGTCACAGTTCGTCGAGTTTCCACGGAATGACCCGACGAATCCCGACGAATCCAATCCGTGTAAACCCGACGAATCCGACGAATCATATCCGACGAATCCAATCCGTGTAAACCCGACGAATCCGACGAATCATATCCGACGAATCCAATCCGTGTAAACCCGACGAATCCGACGAATCATATCCGACGAATCCAAACAGCAACAATTGCTGGACTTCCCCATTCTGTATATAGGGTGATTGGTAACCTTTACCAACACAGTCAATCTTCCAACTTCTCCACATGCTCTTATGTGCGACCCTGCAGGCTCATATCGCGTTGGCAGTGAGATTACATGTTTGACCACTTCTAGATCACAATGGCAACTCCAACAGTCTCCCACTTGATCTTGAAAGTATCAAACCAAAAACCTCACAAACAATGAGCGACATCTAGCAATGCATCATTGCTCCCCAAGCAATAAGAGTTCATAACTCATAAGCCTTTATGACCAATGTTCCAGCGTTGTCTTTGTCCCTTTGTCCCTTACATCCGGAAAGAACTAGAGGTATGGACCGTGTCACCCTCATAATAGCTCAATCCAAGTTTCTTGATCTAGAACGGACTTCCAGAGAATGGTGAGCTCAATATCACATATTGACTCTACCAAGCATGGCCATGCATTTCTCAGTCCAATTCCATCAAGGGGCCCATGGATGCAACTCCTGTTATATAGGAGGACAAATCCCATATCTGCTCACACCCAAACACCCAAATGATTCGTAACGTACCCAACGACCACCCTTATCATCAACCTTCTTCAAGGAAGACTTTAGATGACATCAAAGCACGCTCTTCCTCACTCGGTGAATGCTGTGACTTCAGGTCAAAGGACCACAACACCATTGTCAAATGAGACCTACTTGTGACACTTTTAAGTAACAATCCACAAAGTAGTCTCAGGTTGGGTCTGTCCAGTACAACTTGTTCACTAACAAGTACCCATGTGATGACTTGATATCACAATATCATGACCTGTGAGAACCGGTCATCAGTCAACACACATGCTAGTCTTAATGTATCATCATCACCCTTAGCTTCTACGATGATACCTCGACCAGGGACCTTTTAAGAATGAAGCTTCGAAATCATAGGCTCTCACATTCAAGTCTCGTACTTGATGTCCTATGGAAGCGAACATTCTAAGGGTATTTATCACGAATTTTATTCTATCATATAGAAACAGTATATCGTAATAAAAGAACTTGCCATTAATTGTAAAAAGAAATAATTGGTACACAATTCATCATATGAATAAATTTTGAACAGCCAACAGAATATTTATTTTGCATGCAACCCACAAGACTCCCACTAGAGTTGATCATTCAGGTATCGTATACCCATTGATCTAGTATGACCATCATGCTTTCTCTGCGCGAGAGGCTTTGTCAGTGGATCTGCAATATTCTCCTCAGTCGGCACTCTGCAAATGTTCACATCTCCTCGTTCGACAATCTCACGAATAAGATGGAACCGCCGAAGTATGTGCTTGGAGCGCTGATGGGATCTAGGTTCCTTAGATTGTGCAATTGCACCATTGTTATCACAGTAGAGAACTACGGGACCAACAATGCTAGGAACTACATCTAGCTCGCCGATGAATTTCCTAATCCATACAGCCTCCTTCGCTGCATTAGCTGCAGCGATATACTCGGCTTCAGTTGTAGAATCAGCAACTGTCTCTTGCTTGGAACTCTTCCAGCTCACAGCTCCTCCATTCAGGCAAAACACAAACCCTGACTGAGACTTTGAATCATCTCTATCAGTTTGGAAGCTGGCATCCGTGTAACCACTTACAACGAGCTCTTCCTTTCCACCATACACCAAGAATACATCCTTAGTCCTTCTCAAGTACTTCAGGATATTCTTTACGGCTATCCAGTGACATTCACCGGGATCAGACTGATACCTGCTAGTCATGCTCAAAGCAAAAGAGACATCGGGTCGAGTACATAACATTGCATACATGATTGACCCAATTGCCGAAGCATATGGAATCAACTTCATGCGGTCCTTATCTTCGCAAGATTTTGGACACTGGTCCTTAGAGAGATTCACACCATGAGACATGGGTAAAAATCCTTTCTTGGACTCAAGCATGTTGAACCGCTTCAACACCTTGTCAATGTACGTACTCTGGGTCAAACCCAGCAACTTCTTCGATCTATCTCTATAGATCTTAATACCGAGTATGTAAGTCGCTTCACCCAAGTCCTTCATAGAAAAGCAGTTCCCTAGGTTGTTCTTAACAACTTTCAGGGTAGGAATGTCATTCCCGATCAGCAGTATGTCATCTACATACAATATCAGGAAGACAACAATGCTCCCACTGATTCGCTTGTAAACACACGGTTCATCTTCATTCTTGACAAAACCAAACTCTTTGATCTTCTCATCAAAACGAAGATTCCAACTTCTAGAGGCCTGTTTCAGTCCATAGATGGACCTATTCAGCTTGCATATTTTAGTGGCTTCATTTGGGGATACAAAACCCTCAGGTTGTGTCATGTACACTTCCTCAAGGAGGTTTCCATTTAGGAAAGCCGTTTTGACATCCATCTGCCAGATCTCGTAGTCCTAATACGCAGCAATAGCAAGCAATATCCTAATGGACTTTACCATGGCAACAGGGGAAAAGGTCTCATCATAGTCAATACCATGAATTTGCTTGAAACCCTTAGCCACCAGTCGCCCTTTGAATGTCTGTACATTCCCATCCATGTCGGTCTTCTTCTTGAAGACCCACTTGCACCCTATGGGTCGTACCCCTTCAGGTGGTTCCACCAAGTTCCAAACTTGGTTTATATACATGGAGTCCATTTCGGATTTCATAGCCTCAAGCCATTTGTCGGAGTCCGGTCCATTCATAGCCTCTTGGTAGGTTGCTGGTTCATCATCATGATCCATAAGCAACACATTACCTATTTGAGACACGAGAAATCCATATCTCTCAGGCTCAAATCTTGGTCTACCAGATCTACGTAGGACTTGTGTTTCGTGAGCAGGTTCTCTAGCTACAACATCTTGTAGTCCTGGCTCAGAATCCAACTCTGGTTCATTCACTATTTGTGGTTCTTGAACTTCTTCAAGTTCTACCTTTTGCGTCTTTCTTGATAAGAACTCTTTCTCCAAGAAGACACCCGTCCTTGCGACAAACACTTTGCCCTCAGACGGTAGGTAAAAGTAATATCCCTTCGTTTCCTTAGGATATCCCACCAGATAACACTTATCTGATTTGGGTTCCAGCTTGTCAGGCATTTGACGTCGTACGTATGCCTCACAGCCCCAAATTTTAATGAACGACATACTAGGACGCTTCCCAGTCCATATCTCATATGGTGTCTTTAGAACCGTTTTCGTCGGAGCGCGATTCAGTGTCATTGCAGCAGTCTCTAAAGCAAAACCCCAAAAGGAAACAGGCAAGTCTGCATGACTCATCATCGACCGTACCATGTCTAACAGAGTACGATTTCTCCTCTCAGACACACCATTATGCTGCGGTGTCCTAGGTGGAGTGAGCTGTGATACAATACCACACTCTTTCAGATGATCACGGAACTCATGACTCAGGTATTCGCCACCTCGATCAGATCGGAGTGCTTTAACCTTTTTACCCAATTGGTTCTCCACTTCATTCTTAAACTCTTTGAACTTTTCAAAGGTTTCGGATTTGCACTTCATAAGATACACGTATCCGTATCTACTGAAATCATCAGTAAATGTAACGAAGTAGAAATACCCACCTCTAGCCATAGAACTCATGGGTCCGCATACATCACTATGTACAACACCCAAGAGATCCTCAGCCCTCTCAGTATAACCAGTGAAAGGGGTTTTAGTCATCTTGCCTAATAAACAAGACTCGCATCGCTCAAATGATTCATAATCAAATGAGTCCAATAGTCCATCTTTATGGAGCTTGGATATGCGCTTCTCATTTATATGGCCCAAACGACAATGCCAGAGATATGTAGGATTTGAGTCATTTGTTCTTAGTCTTTTATTATTATCTACATTATAGATCGGATGGTCCAGGTTCAAAACATAAAGACCATTAAACAATTGAGCTACAGCATAACAAACATCATTCTTAAATATAGAACAACAATTGTTCTTAATTATAAAAGAAAATCCAATCATGTCCAAACATGAAATGGATATAATATTTCTAGTTATGGTCGGAATAAAATAACAATTATTAAGTTCTATTACAAGCTCACTGGGCAAAGAAAGACGGTAAACTCCTACGGCTACAGCAGCAACTCTTGCTCCATTGCCGACACGTAGGTCCACCTCTCCTTTACTCAGCAATCTCCTCCTTCCTAGTTCCTGCACATTTGTACAAATGTGAGAACCACATCCGGTATCCAATACCCAAGATGAAGGAGCAGAAAGGTTTATCTCTATAACGTAAATATCCGAAGCGGAAGTCATACCTCCCTTCATTTTCTGCAGACCCTCAATGTACGAAGGACAATTCCTCCTCCAATGACCAGCCTTGCCACAGTGGTGGCATTTCCCTTCCTTCACGGTGCTCTTCTTTTTCAGTGCAGAAGATTTGGGCTCAAGATGTGACTTAGGTCCCACCTTCGTCTTCTTGAAGCCCTTGGCCTTACCCTTGCCTTTATGTACCATCAATATGGGACTAGCAGGCTTGGCCTTCTTCATGTTTATTTCGGCAGTTCGCAACATGCCTAGGAGCTCGGGCAGTGTCTTGTCTATTTCATTCATGTTATAGTTCAAGACGAACTGCTCATAACTATCCGGCAACGATTGCAGGATAAGATCTGTGGCCAACTCTTGACCCAGAGGAAAACCCAGTCTCTCCAGGTTCTCTATATACCCAATCATCTTGAGTACGTGAGTACCAACCGAGTCTCGAGCTCCCATTTTGCACTGAAATAAGGCCTTCGTGACATCGAACCTCTCTTGACGAGCTTGCCCTTGAAACATTTTCTTTAGGTGCTCGTCAATCTCCTTGCACCCCATGTTCTCGTGTTGCTTCTGAAGCTCAGAGTTCATGGTGGCAAGCATAAGGCACTCGACGTCTAAGGCGTCATCGGTATACTTCTTATAAGCATCCTTATCAACACGGGACGAGTTCCCGGTCGGCACCTCGGGGGCTTCTTCTTCCAAGACGTAGAGCTTTCGCTCTTGCCTGAGAACAATTCTCAGGTTCCTATACCAGTCCATATAGTTCGTCCCACTAAGCTTGTCCTTCTCAAGGATAGCTCTTAGGGACAAGGTGGAGTGTGAACCACTTGCCATGGAATTCTACAAGAATTCATGCAGAATCTAATTAGTACCTTAATTTCAAAATACAATTTATTTTTAATTTGGACTTCAATTAAATACTCCCACTATTTTATTCAAAATGATAGCCCTCACTATCAATTCGGAGAGTCCATGCGAGCTACTCTCTTAGTGGACAAGATCCGTATTTCACCAACACCACGAGTCCGCTTTGGCGTTCCTCTCATAATGTGGTTATTTAGGTAGGCAACGCTTGCCAATTGCATCCTCATGCAATTCTTGTATGGCTGGTGAATAACTCCTTATTCGCATCCATCATATGGAGCATGCCAACCCTATGCCTCTAGGCACTCAACCTTTGAGGTCACCTAGTTAAGTTAGACCCGATGTCGACAGTGGGATATCACAATTATCCGCTCGCACCCTTACCAAGATAGATTAATGCACCTTGCTTTGGCAAGCCCACACTTCATCGATCGAGGCAGGAAGAGTGTCATCCATCGGAAGGCATCCGAACACTTAATATTTGATGAAGGGAATTTTTAAAGATAGGTTAACACTTAACCATGATCAACATTTGATCAATGTGCACATCCACAGAAAAACAAACTTTCTAAAATCCTCATGCATCCCTTATGTGCACTACATAAGACTATCAACCTTTGATAGATTAAAGGGCTAAATCTGGACATTTAGAACTCTTCCAAATCTTCAGATTTACATGCATTGGACAAAGGCAAAGACAACTCGACTTAAAGCAGTAGACAAGCTCGTCTCTCATTGTTGGATTCAAAATCCATAACAATAGAAGGGTTCATTAACCACTTGAGGGACGGTTACTGCTAAGGAGACAACAATTTCTAACAATTAGAAATTACCACGAAATCCCAGACGTTCCTGACGGGGTTCCAAGACCCCCCTTTTGAAAATCATCAACATTTGATGTTCCAGGAAGAAATCTTGACATTTAGAACACTTCTAAATACCTAGATTTGCACGTACTGGAATAACCAAACTTCTGAAACAAAATTCATGACCAGAAACCTCCCTCTGATACCACTGTTGGGTTTTTCTAGAACCATACATCAAATGTAGGCGCAGCGGAAATAAACAGAAACAACCCAAAAATGCTTGGATCGGCCATGAATGTTGAATCAAGAAGTTAATAAAATACTAGGTAAAAATTACCTCAATGGGGTTGGATCAAATCCAACCAAGATGCTCCAAGAGTTGATTCCTGTCGGTGGCAAGAAGAGTTCTCACATAGAATTATGTCTACGTCTCTACAGAAGTCCACACGAGCCGGGAGAACGCCAAGTCACGTCGCACGCAACTCGGAAGGAAGAAAGGCTGCACCTTGCACTTCCACGGATTGCTAGATCCGCTTCAGGAAGAACAATGCCGGCGACAATCGACGGAGAGGAGGTCAGCGGACGCGATTCAGAGACGGCGGAACACTTCCGTCGACTAGGGTTCGTGAGGCGTGAACGGAACTCCTTCCGTCGGCCTTTCTCTTCGTCAGTTATGAGAACCCTAAAAACGAAGTCCTATTTATACCCAAAGGATAAACAGCTTCTAGAAGAATCGCTATCCGCAGACCACACATCAGAATAAGGGCTTCTGTTACAATTCGTCGGAATTCCACGGGACAATCCGACGAATTCGACGAATCACAACAGACGGCAACAATTGCCTAGTCAAGGCTCTCTGTGATAATTCGTCGAGATTCCACGGAATGACCCGACGAATCCCGACGAATTCCGACGAATCCAGACAGACGACAACACTTTGTCGAGTGGAGGATCTCTGTCACAGTTCGTCGAGTTTCCACGGAATGACCCGACGAATCCCGACGAATCCGACGAATCCAATCCGTGTAAACCCGACGAATCCGACGAATCATATCCGACGAATCCAATCCGTGTAAACCCGACGAATCCGACGAATCATATCCGACGAATCCAATCCGTGTAAACCCGACGAATCCGACGAATCATATCCGACGAATCCAAACAGCAACAATTGCTGGACTTCCCCATTCTGTATATAGGGTGATTGGTAACCTTTACCAACACAGTCAATCTTCCAACTTCTCCACATGCTCTTATGTGCGACCCTGCAGGCTCATATCGCGTTGGCAGTGAGATTACATGTTTGACCACTTCTAGATCACAATGGCAACTCCAACACTTCTAGGAGCCCAGCTCAACTAGAGGTGAAGAGAAGGTCGACACCTCGCAGGAGCCGAGCTCAACTGGGGGTGGATACAAGGTCGACACCTTCTAGGAGCCGAGCTCAACTAGAGGCGGAAAGAAGGTCGACACCTTCTAGGAGCCGTGCTCAACTAGAGGTGGAGAGAAGGTCGACACCTTCTAGGAGCCGAGCTCAACTAGAGGTGGAGAGAAGGTCGACACCTTCTAGGAGGCGAGCTCAACTAGAGGTGGAGAGAAGGTCGACACCTTCTAGGAGCCGAGCTCAACTAGAGGTGGATACAAGGTCGACACCTTCTAGGAGCCGAGCTCAACTAGAGGCGGAAAGAAGGTCGACACCTCACAGGAGCCGAGCTCAACTGGGGGTGGATACAAGGTCGACACCTTCTAGGAGCCGAGCTCAACTAGAGGCGGAAAGAAGGTCGACACCTTGCATGAGCCGAGCTCAACTGGAGGCGGATACAAGGTCGACACCTTCTAGGAGCCGAGCTCAACTAGAGGTGGAGAGGTCCAAGGGGACAAACCATCCCGAGGCCTCCATCCTATTGCGTTTGCTAAATGCTGATCGGTCAAATCGATCATCTCTTCGTCAAGCTGGGGGGTTGGCGTCCGGACTCTCCTCTGATAACCTCTCCAGCCGGATGGGAAGTGCAGTCGGGGGGTAACTCGGCCAACGTGCAAGGGGGGAGCTGATCTCGACCATCAATGCAGAGGCTTGGTCTTAGGAGGACTCTCTCCCGAGGCGCTATCCCACCACCCGACTTGGGTTTTTACGAGAGTCGAGTCGGAGACCTGTCCCCCAATCGGTCGCCAGGTTGCAGAAGAGTCTTCATACTATCACTCAACAATCAGAGGGGATTAACCGCACCAACCCATATGATTGGAATAAAATACAAGAGATATTAGGCTTTGTCGCAAGAGGTCAAATGACACCTTTATACAAGGGTCCCTCAGTCAGGTAAATCGATCATCGCTTCGACGAGTTGGGAGGTCGGCGTCCAGACTTTCTCCTGATAATCTCACCAGTCGGATGAGAAATGCAGTCGGTGGGAACCGCGGCCAACGTGCAAGGGGGGAGCTGATCTCGGCCGTCATTGCAGAGGCTTGGACTTAGGGGGACGTATACCGAGGCATTGTCCCATCACCCGTTCTGGGTTTTACGAGAATCAAGTCGGAGGCTCGTTTCCCAACCTGTCGTGGAGATCGGTTTCACCTACTTCAAAAAGCTCTTGCCAGAAGAGAAAAACAACTCTCGCGACCCATGTTTCAGGGGGCGAGGAATTTTTATTTAAATGGAATAAACACAAGGAGGGGGAGAATAGACCTTCCCGCTCAGGGATAGAACCTTTTCAGGTCATTGCCGCTTCAGGTATTCCCAAGCGATTCCCTTTCATGATTCTACAGGCGGTCTCTGCCAGTCTCGAATGCCTCTTGAACGATGAAAGATCCCTCCTAGTTCAGTTCGAGCTTCTCGATGACAAGTGATCTCCTTGTTGAGTCTTTAGGTACTTCTGAGCAGTTCTTCATCTCATAGAACACACCATGAAGGGGACTGGCAGTCGGGGAGGTTCCAAAGGAACACACCATCCCCAGGTCTCCATCCCACTTGGGTGTTGAATGCCGACCCAACCTGTTTCACCTTATGAGTAAGACCCCTCATGGATCATAGCCGACGGAAGGAGATCATCGGTGATAAGAAGCTTGCAGAATACCAAGCTTGGAGACGTCATGAGTAAGCATTCTCATGGAACATAAGTCCTTCATGAAGATCATCGCGAGTAGAAGCTCGCGGAACACCAGCTTTGAGACGTCACGAGTCAGCATCCTCGTGGAATGTAAGCCCTTGATGAAGATCATCGCGAGTAGGAACTCGCGGAATCCTAGCTTTGAAAACCACCGCGACTAGGAGCTCGCCGAGCATCAACTTGGAGACCTCGCGAGTAGCTTTATGTGCTTTCCCTGGGTGGCGAACTCGTCATGAATCATCCTGTTTGTTAGTCAGACAAAAACACTCACGGGCTTTACCAAAGCACCCGTCAGTATGATCATGTGTGGAAATTATTGACATTGAAGAAGGAGGAAACTGAGGGGAGGAGTGTCCCTTTTTACATAAGACCCCCTACGCAGAGGGTTCGGGGGCGCCCCTTGCGGGGTCGGGGGCAGCGCCCCTGGAAATTTTTTATTTTCCATACTCGCCAGACCTTGAAATCGCCCTTCAGGAACTCGCCACTCTTGAACTAGGCACCAGGTTCTCACAACCTTGCGAGTAGAGAACTCACCCTCGCGAGTAGAGAACTCGCTTATGGGCGAGTATAGAAGAATCTTACTCGCCTGCATGAAGTCGCCTCATTTGATGCTGCTCGCCTATGGGCGAGTAAGGAAGAAGCTCGCCTATGGGCGAGTATAGAAGAATCTTGCTCGCCTGCATGAAGTCGCCTCATTTGATGCTGCTCGCCTATGGGCGAGTAAGGAAGAAGCTCGCCTATGGCCGAGTATTGAAGAAGCTCGCCTGCCTGCACGAAGTCGCCTATGCCGAGTAACAAGGAAGCTCGCCTATAGGCGAGTAGGGATGGCGAGTAAGGAAGGATCTCGCCACTACCCAGGAAGCTCGCCTCTCTTCCGAGTAAAGTCGCTGGTCTGAACTTATCTCTGGATCTCGCCTGTAGGAACTCGCCTATGGCGAGTTGGGATCTCGCCATCTGGAACTCGGCTCTGGATCTCGCCATCTGGAACTCGCCTGCATGAAGTTGCCTCTGGAACTCGCCCAACTTGTCGAATGCTCGCGAGTTGCTGCCTTTGGCCTCCATCTCGCCACTTTAAGCCATGAAGCCTTCTCGCAAAAATTTATTCCTCCGACTACGATCCACGCTCACCGCACCAAAGTGTTGACGCTAGGAAAATCCTGACCTCAAGATTCGGATCAATGCAGCCCGAGGTTACTGATCCTGCGGTCCAACTCCACGACTCTGATAGCTAAAATAGGAGAGAGAAAATGACTAAGCACACCCCAGGTGCTCCAGCAGGGAGGTCCCACCACATACCCGGAAGTTTGGGAGAAACTTCCCCTCCGCAACCAAAAGCTGGGCGAGGTACTAGACGGGCATGGATTTGGCGAGTATCCAACTTGGGGGGACCTCGACCACTTCCCAAAGTGCCATTTCTAGTACCCCTGGGGGTCTATTTATAGAGAAATCCTAGGGGGGGGGGGGTACAGGCGAGTATACTGCCTCTGCTCGCGAGTTACAAGGGCTACTCGCCCATACTCACGAGATACTCGCCCATACTCGCGAGATACTCGCACATACTCGCGAGATACTCGCCCATACTCGCGAGATACTCGCCCATACTCGCGAGATACTCGCCTCAGCTCGCCTCTGCTCGCCATACTCGCCCCTTGCTCGCCATACTCGCCCCTTGCTCGCCATACTCGCCCCTTGCTCGCCATACTCGCCCCTTGCTCGCCATACTCGCCCCTTGCTCGCCATACTCGCCCCTTGCTCGCCCAGCTCGCCCCTCGCTCGCCCAGCTCGCCCATTGCTCGCCCAGCTCGCCCCTTGCTCGCCCAGCTCGCCTCTTGCTCGCCCAGCTCGCCTCTTGCTCCTGCTGGCTGAGTTGCCTTGTGTCTTGGACTGCCGGCTCCTGTGCTGACCCTTTGACCTTGACTTCAGCCTACGTGGCTTTGAATGGGCCTACCTCAAAGAATGAGGGTTGTACAAGGACGAATGCAAGATAACAATTATATGAGTTTGAGCACATATATACCCTACTATAGAGTCTAGTGCAAGTGTAATTGAAATGATTACAGTACGCGAAAGTATCCCTCAACAATTATTAGAAGCTCGTACGTAACAAACACACATCAAATACTACATTACGTAAATATTGCAATATCATGCAAAGTAATATAATTTGCATAGTACTTTTATTATTTTTACTCGGTAATTATAATTTTATAATATTTTTAGAATTATCGTCTGTAATTTGTATTGAAATATCAACCACTCTTTGTTGTTTTCTCCGGTTTACATCACAGTGAGATTAGTGTTTTTTTAAAGCGTGCCGATATTCACATATCCTCTTTGACTATTTGTAGCCAGCCGCTATTCGCAGATCACAAAATTATAATTGAACTAAAAAATGCTATTCGTAGACCTAAAAATGTAAAGTTTAGAAAATCATTCAATAGATGGAACTAAACTAATATATTGAGTGTCCAAAGCAAACAATTAAATATATATAAAGGATTGAACTATTTAAATACAATAATCTCAAAAAATAACGATAAACCCCAAAAGTATTGAAGGAGCGCCTTGATGTAGCCGTGCGCATCCCAAAAAATCACTAAAAAACAATAATATGCAAACACGAAGACAATAATAACACCAAAATCATAAAATTTAATATAACCACAAACATTCATATTACTAAAAGAGCGGTGCGTGCAACTTAACATTCTTTGAATTCAATTTAATACAACATAAGTAAAAAACACTAACTTAAATCTAACAAAATTTGGGGGAAATTCACAAACCCATTTTTTGTTTAATCTAAGGATAACCTTCAAAATCCACAACACTAAACTTTGTGTTCACAATTACGAGATTTGGAGCAATCAAAACCTAACTAACAAATTTATAACTTTAGATAACCATAGATTTTAGGAAATTGGGAGGAATGGTAGAGAGGGACTCACATTGGGGATCCACCGAAGAGAATAATCTTACGATTAGGAGATTCCGAAAACTACAATAACAATTTTAAAGAGATTTTAGAAAACTAGGGTTTTAAGATGGAAAAAATTTGAGAGAAATGAGAGAAATCACCAGAGTACAATGACCGGAGCTATGGAGGAGAAGCAGACGAAGAACGTGACCTTGCCGGCCGAAATCGGTGAAGGTGGTGGCGCGCGTCTCGGTCGGGCGGTGTGAGTGAGAAAGGTGGAGGGCTGGTTATGGGGGGGGGGGGGGGGACCTTTAGGGTCCGTTCGTTTGTGCGGAATTGACTTTTTTGAATTGGCTTTTCGACTAAAATCAATATCTACATGAATTGGCTTTGTACAGAATTCCAATTATGTTGTTCGGCTATAAGAATGAATTCAGTCAACAGAATTGGAATTGAGGCACAAGTTTTTCGGCTGAATGATGAAATTGGTATTGGAATTGACATTATACAATAATTTTATAAAACCCAAATAGGCATCAACGCCGAACGCATTAAATTGCATAATATGTTTTAAGATAGACACAAAAGTGGTTCGGCTGAATGATGGAATTGGTATTTGAATTGACATTATACAATAATTTTATAAAATCAAAAATAGGCATCAGCGCCGAACGCATTAAATTGCACATGTTTTAAGAAACACGTTTTTTGCCCAAGCGCCATTTTTTTGCAGGTGTGCGCTTTTTGCCCGAGCGCACATTTTTCTCCAGGGCGCGTATTTTTCGCCTATGTGTGTGTTTTTTGGCCAAAGACCGCATTTTTCGCCCGATCGTGAGTTCTTCGGTCGGAAGTGCATTTTTTTCACAGAAGCGCATTATTTGCCCGGGAGCGCCCTTTTCGCCAGAGCACGTATTTTTCGGCCCAGGTGTACGTTTTGCGGCCTTGGCAAAAAATGCATGGTGGGGAGAAAAATGCGCGCCCGAGCAAAAAACGAGGGTTCGGGCCTAAATATACGCGTTCTGGGGAATAATGTGCGCCTGAGCGAGAAACGTGCGGAAGGGAGAAAACTCTGTGCCCCTGCTAAAAACCCACGCCCAGGCAAAAAATGTGTTCCCGCGCGGAAAACGCCCTTCTGGGCGAAAAACGCGTGCCTTTCGAAAAACACCCGACCAAATGAAAAGCACGCGCCCGGGCGAATAATGCGCGCCCGAGAGAAAAATGTGAGCCCGGAAGAAAAATTCGTGCCCGGGCGAAAAATGCGCGCCAAGGCGAAAACGTGCGCCAAGGAGAAATATGCGCGGCCGGGCGAAAAAACAAGCGTCAGGGCGAATATCGCGAGCCCGGTTCGAAAAACGAGCGACCAGCTAAAAATGCGTGCTCGGGAGAAAATGCGTGCTCAGGCGAAAAACGCCTGGCCGGCCAAAAAATGCGCGTCCTGGCGAAAAATGGACACTTGGGCGAAAAAAACACGCGCCTAGGCGAAAAACACCCGCACGGGCGAAAAATGCGCGTCCAGGCGAAAAATGCGCACTTGGGAGAAAAACGCACGCCTGGGCGGAAAAATGCGTGCCTGGATGAAAAAATGTGCGCCCGGGCAGAAAAACTGGCGGCCGGCCGAAAAACGTTGCGCTGGTCAATAAACGTGTGCCTGAGTCGAAAAATGCTCGCTCGGCTGAAAAACGTGCGCCTGGACGAAAAACGCGCTAAGGCGAAAAATGCATGCACTGGCTAAAAAGGCGCGCTCTCGGGCGAAAAACACCCGACCGACCGAAAAAACGTCCGCCCGGGTGAAAAACGGGCGCCCGAGCAAAATCATTGTCCCGGGCGAAAAAACACCCGTCTGGGCGAAAAACGAACGCACGATCGAAAAACACACGCTCGGCCGAAAAAACACTTGCTTGGCAGGAAAAAGCACGTCTGGGCTAAAAACGCGCGCGTAGGCCGAAAAGCTCTGGCGAAAACACTCGATTATGCGGAAAACCCATGTGCGGAGGTAAGAATTGACGGTTTGATTTTTTAGTTCAAAGTGAAAACCACCGGGTTTCACATAAAAGTCAATATCCGCGTAAATTCCGTTGCGCCGAACATTAGAATTGGATTTCTAATCGCTAATGCCAATTCTAGGAAGTCAATTCCGTCCAAACGAACAGACCCTTAATGTTTTTAGGGGTTAAAAAATTATTTCATTTTTTAGGGCAGTCCCATTCCTTCTCTTTTTCGTTCTGCTTCGCGGACAACCCTACACAAGAACTTCTTCTTTCGTCTTCCTCCCTTCGCTGTCAACGATCCCATGCTCCTTGTCTGTTTTCATGCATGGATTTTTTCCTTTCGTCTTTCTTAGAAAGCTGCTGGAGGGAGAAGAGGGGACAGAGCCGCCGTCGTCTTCCCGCTTGGCGTCAAACGAGATACTAAACATGTTCATCGCCGAAGAATCGTAGGCGAGGATGTTGTCGGCTACCAGTTCATCCATGTCTGCAGAGCATCAACATTTGCAACTGAGCAACAAAAAAATCTGTGGCACTTTCTGAATTAGATCGAGAGATGAGAATAAGTAGAGTGATGCTATAAAATTCTTTAAAAAATGCACTTTCTCATCACTATTATTTTTCTCAATAATATCATCGTTTACAAAAAAATTAGAAAGTGCAACTGCCGATGTTGAGGTGGTAATAAAATTGGATCAACATAACACCTTCTTCCCATCTACACAACATTTTAGTCTCGGCCAAAAACCCCCCGGCCCGGGCTTTTTAGAGCCGGGCTTACCGGGCCCTTGGTTGCAGCCGGGCCGGGCCGGGTGGGGCATTCGCTCATGGAAGGGGGTCTGCCTAGGCCCCTAGGGCTAGGCCTAGTATTTTTATATATATTTTTATATTTTTTTAAATATTTATTTGTTTATTTTTTTTATTAAAAAATTATAAACTATATAAAATATAAAAAAAAACATGAGTAATATGAGAAAAAAAGAATTTTATTAATGTTGAACGAAAATAAATTACACAAAATTATGCATGCGTATTTGAAAATACAATTATTAAAAAAATAAATATTATATATTTCGTCCGCTTTCCCAAAATCCGGCTCGCCACCTTTGAAGCTTTGAGCTTTTAACTAATTTAGGTTGATTGCGTCCATCTCGTCTTCCATTTCGGACGAGTTATCCTCCAAATTTGAAGTATGTTGTTTCATCCTCATTGCATCCAAGTGATCATTGTAACATATGCAGATTTCGAGCGATTCTTCGCTTAGACGATTTCTCCGCTCATTCAACAAGTGATACAAATATATGATAATCCTAATTTTATACTACTTGTCCAAACGTCGCTCGTTAAACTCACTCGACCCTCAAAAATTTCAAAATAATTTGTTAAAGATTGTTTCGCTTCTAAATAATATTTAAGTGTGTCGCGCTTAATGGTGGATCGACTTACTTGATGATATTTGGGTTGAAGCCCTTGATGTATGTACTCGGTCTCCTCCGCGTTATCATAGTGGTTGTACGACAACCCACGTCTGATGACGTTCTTCACCTGCAGTTCCCCTGCCGAGCTTGATCGTATGTCCATATTAGTCCGGATCCCGATAATTGCGCCTGACTGTACTCGAGAGCTTGCTTCGTCATGCACGACTTAATGTGTTGTGCGAGTGTCGAGTTGCCATTGAGGGTGAGCAGTTTTGCGCAAAGTTTGCACTTTGTCCTGTGTTCGTTGACGATTTTGACTTTCTCGAAGTGCTCCCACACTGGAGCCATGTGTCTGTGCTCTGCAATTTCGTGCGTCAACGTTGATGACGACGACGCCATGCTTGACGACATCGAATGAGAGAGAGAGTGTGAGAGAGTAAGAGAGAGAGAGAAAGAGCAAGAGAGCAAGAGAGCGAGAGAGCGAGAGCGAGAGCGAGAGAGAGAGAGAGAGAGAGAGAGAGAGAGAGAGAGAGAGAGAGAGAGGAGATTGGAGGGAGAGGGGGGTATAAATAGAAATATATTTTTTTAAATAAAAAAAATTTAATTTTAAATTTAAATTTTTTTTTAAAGTGTCTGCTGCCACTTTAATAAAGGGGCAGCAGCCACTTAAATGCTGCTGCCGCCTGCAACAGTAATAAATACTGCAGGCGGCAGTCAGTGGTGGTTCCAGAAAATTATAAATGAGGGTGCACACAAAATTTCTAAACACAAATGCTAGCGGGTGAGTAGGAGGGTCGTGGGTCACATGTTGGAAATTAATTTTGTGGATGCACATAGCTGAATTTGATCTGCGAATAATCAAATTTGGTCTGCGAATATCCAAATTTGATCTGAAAATAACCAACTTTGGTCTGGGAATAGCCAATATTTGTCCCAAAACAAACCAATTACGTGACGTGAGAATGCTTCCATCTTATCGGAGTTGTTTCTCACTAATCTGACCACCGTTTTTGACATATAAGTAGTCAAAATTCAGTGTCTCGAAGAGAGGAATCCAAATCCACAAATAATTTTGAAAAATAATGGGGGTGCCAGTGTCCCTCGGGCCCCCCTTTGGATCCGTCCCTGGCAGCAGCAGCCCGCCAACGGCTACAGAGCCGTTGGTGCTTCCAACGGCTCTATAGCCGTTGGATTTAATTTGCCCGGCCCAGTTCCGTCCCGAGCCTAAAAACCGGGCTTTGCCCGGCCCGGGCCGATTTTCAGGCCGGGCATTGCCCCAAAACCGGGGCCCTGCAAGGGCCCCGTAGCCCTGCTTGGCCCCGCCACCGGGCCTACCCGGGCTTTTGCCGGGCCGGGCCTTGGCCGGCCCACCAGACCCGATTTTAAAGCCCACGCCTATAACATTACATAAATAAAATTTTTGTAGAGATTTATTTGAATTTAAATTGATAAAATTTGAGCTATTATTTTATAAATTATAAGTTAAATTTGAATATAATTTAAACCGTCGATCGAAACAAAGTTTAAATCTCTTTTTTGAATTGCTCCTTTTTAAATCAACACCGGTATCCCAAACAATGCCTACATCTTCAGTCTACCATTGCCTCTCATAGTGCTATTGAGCCCAACTGAGTCTCTAAATGGAAATTTTTTAGGTATGTCAAACGTACAGCATAGTGAGTATGAAAATTATAAAAAATGTATTTTTAAAATAAGTTAACTATTAATAAAATTTATTATCAAATATTAATTATATTTTTCTTACAAACATTTTAAGAACGTATATTATGCATAAAAATGTTTTAAAAAATAAGCTCCCACAACAGAAAATATTTTTTTTAATAAATAACTAAAAGATTAGCTGTCCTTTGACCTACCTAATTTGTAGGTTCAGATCCTGGACCGTCCAAGATTACTTATTCGCGGCCACAAGTAAGTCAGCCCGGGCCTACACGCAAAATGCAGGGGCCTACCTTGAGATGTCTCACTGTAGTGAAAAATCTCGCGGCAGGGCACTCCCACCGCCGGCTGCTTCGTATAGCACGCTACTAACGAGAACTCCCCCAAAAGATCTTGCTCCTGCGCCGGCTATGGAGTATCGCCGGCTCCTAATAGCGGCGACGGAATTCATCCTCTCCAGCGATCGCCGTGCCCACGCCAACCCTCCTCTGGACCCGGCTGAGTTCGGGGTATCGGCGGTCTTGAAGCCCTACCAAATTGAGGGCGTCTCCTGGCTCATCCGCCGATACGAGCTTGGTGTCAATGTCTTACTTGGTAGCGACCCCATCTCTTCTCCTTCTTCTTCCCTTCAACTTCCTGATTTGTTATCCATATCCTCATTTAGATGTGGGTTTCTCTTACTTGCAGGAGACGAGGTTGGTTGATATGTAATCTCAGAAACATGATAGCATTATCAGCTGATGATATGCTTCTTTCCTCTTTCTCAAACAGATTTGTGTTTAGATGAATATTGGAATGCTTTCTCTTTTTCGGGTTACATACTGCAGTTTGACCATGACTGTTCACCGCAGTTAATTTTTTTTTCCCTGGAGCGTGTTTCGTTATCTGTTACCAAATTACTTGAACCCAGTTAGTACCATTTTTTGGAACACTACCTTCACACCCAGAGGCTAGAGTGTATCTGTTTTGCTTTTCCAAGCGGTAAACAAAAATTGTAGTGGTGATTTGAACCTGGCAAAGAAATTGTGAAGGGTTTTCCTTATATCTTAGTCTAGACAAGGCTAGAAGAAGCGTTTTTTTCGGGCGCCGACTGTCAAAAATTATACCATTAAGTCGTGTTACTGCAATATATTATTAATGATGAGGAAATATTTGACTTTATGCTACTAACGACTGCATTTTTTGCAGTATAAACAAAAACAGGTGCTGTAGTTTGTCCCGGTATATTAGTAGTCAAATATGGATTTCAACCCAAAAGCATAAGGCTTAGGCTGAGGGCCAACACGTTGGTATATCTATAAAAGGGCAGCCCGGTGCACAAAGCATCCCCGCACAGCAAGGGTCCGGGGAAAGATCCCACCACAAAGGTGAAATGTAGGCAAACCTTACCCTGCATTTTTGCAAGAGACTGCTTCAGGACTCGAACCCGTGACCTCAAGGTTACACGACAACAATAGCATTCACCCTCTCACACGAGTGCTTTCTATATCGACACCACTCTTCTCAAGTTGAAGTTTTTTGTAACATCACCAAGTACCATACCGAGATCCCATTCAACAACGTGGTGCCTCTATGGAATTTATTCCTTCTTGAACCTTGCTTGTCCATGGTAAAAATGTATTGCGCCAAAGAATTATCAGAGAGAAACCATATGAATCATGTGATTCCAACTGGGGCATTGACTCGATTCCCATATTAGGGAACACGAACAAAAGAAGGACTGATGAGCCGCGAAGCAATAGTGGCCAAACTCAGTTTCAATCCAAAACTTAAGCCTTTGGGATGAATGCCAACCACTTAGTATTTCTATACTAACATATATTTCACTTATTTGTTGCGATCTAGAACTAATACTCTCGCGTGCTTCAACACAATGAAGTCAACACAATGAAGTCAACACAAACATCTGAATTCCAACCCTAGTTATAAATATTGAAAAAGCTTAAACATATAATTTCGAGCTTTTGTTTATTGTGCTTAAATTAGATATGCAACACTTATGTCGGCAGACAAAAGATCGCTTAACAAGGCCTACATTTGATAGCATCATTGACAAATAGCTAACTAATTGCTCTAAGAATTTGGATGTTTGCTCCGCACTTTTTTTACTAATAAAGTTGTAATGCGCTAATTATTAGAATTCAGCGCCATTGAACCTCTATAACTGCATATTGATCTTTGTGATCTTGAAGTTGAATACCATTGATAATCATTTATTTTGGTGATATATAATAACTACATTTTTTATATAATTCAAATTAACCTTTTTGGGTTCTTCTAAAATGTTGCTAGATGGGCCTTGGAAAGACTGTTCAAGCTATTTCTTTCATGAATTATCTCAAGATGAATAACATGTCATCTGGACCATTCTGTGAGTGAGTTAATTTTCTCTCTTTTGAATTTAGCACCATTTATGTTGCTTAGTAAATATATGTCATGCATGAATATTAACTTTGTAATGTAATTTCACAGTGGTGCTGTGTCCTCTAAGCATCACAGACGGTTGGTTCTCAGAGTTTAGTAAATTCTGTCAAAACTTGAAGGTTCTTCAATATGTTGGTGATAAAGAGCATCGTCGTGCTCTTCGAAGGGTGACGTTTGGACACTTGAAAGAGCAATCTGCATCGTGTAATGTTGGTCTCTTCTAGCTCGTTATCAACAAATTATTGTTTTAATAATTATGATGGAATGATTTTATAAAGCGTGGAATACCTATTCATGCTTTTCATTATTGAGCTTGCTTTTATTAGTTTTTCATATTTAGTTAATTAAGTTATGTCCTTTGTCCTTATATATTATGATTAAGAGTTGGGTGGTCATTTATCATTTGGATATTTTTTTTACTAGGATTGGAAAGTTCTAACCAATGAAATTATGGCTACTAAACATAGTATGCCTTTGGCTATAATTCAGCTATTTAATGATGAAATAAAGAAAAGACTTTCTTTTGGCATGGATGCTAGGGATTGAATTATCCTTTCTCCTACCTATAAAGCTTCTTCCTTCTTCTCTCCAACTCATGCCTCCTTTCCTTTTAGGGTTCACAGTCTGCGCATATTTTCTCTTTTTTTTAACGTTATCTCCTCAATTATCCATTTACGCCACATACATCTGTTGCGGGTCACTTGACGCTCTGGTAGACCGGTTGAATTGAACCACCTTAGCTCGAGAGCGAGCCGAGCGCGCAAACAGTCAATGAGAGAATTAATAAATGACAAGAAGACTTTTTATCGCGGAAAACCCGGAAATTGTGAAAAACCACGCGGTCGGAGTTGTGCCAACCAAATTCCACTATCTTTTGGTTCGTTACAATTGAAAGCCGAGAACTCGAGCGCGACAGGCCGCTGCTCGTTACAATGGTAGAAGAGAGAAAACTTCGAGGGTGACATGCCACAATTGAAAGCTGAGAACTCGAGCGCGACAGACTGCTGCTCGTTACAATGGTAGAAGAGAGAAAACTTTGAGGGTGACATGCCACCTCTCGAGAGACTAAGTACTTTTCTGGGAATGAAAGTGAGATTCTCGAGTCGCCTTTCGGTGCCCGGAGGATCTTCAGCTCGCTTAAGAAGATTGTCTTTCGAAACGAAGAAAATCTTCAAAGGCTCGAAGGAGATCTTCGAAGATTCGAAAGAGATCTTCGAAGATCGAAGGAAATCTTCAAGCGCCGAAGGAGAACTCAGAGGAGATCTTCAAAGGAGCTCTCTCTGGCGTAGAAGACAAGGTATCTTGAAATGAATGCTCTGAGCTCCTTTTATAGCCTTGAGCAGCGGTAGCCCGGTAATTTCGCCGTTGTAACCGCCGTAACCACCTGACGGGCGAATCACGCTTGCCGATTTAGAGCATACGGATTGCCATTTTTTGGATATTCCCGTCTTGCCCCCCGTGCAATTCGGTCAATTCGGGCGGCTTCGTTGACGACGTTGAGCGTAGCGAACAAGACCTGCAATCCAGGAAATTAGGAAAGGTTAACTGCTGCGCGCGTCGCAAACACGGAAGTATTCTGAGTGCGCAACGAACACGGAAGCGTTCTGAGCGCGTGATAAACACGGAAGCGTTCTGAGCGCGCGACGAATACGAGAGCGTTCTGAGCGTGCGACGAATACGAGAGCGTTCTGAGCGCGCGATGAACACGGGAGCGTTCTGAGCGCGAGGTGAACGCGGAGGCCAATGAAGCGTGCGATGAACACGGAGGCGTTCTGATCGTGCGGTGAGCGCGGATGCGTTCTGAGCGCGGAGGCGTTCTGCGTGCGTCGTGAACTTGAGGGCGTTCCGTGCGTGATGCGAATGTGGACTTAGAAGCGCTTGACGCGCGTTGCGGACGAGAAACCAAGAAAGTGGTTGATCGACGCCGGAGGGGCGCGCACTTAAAGGGACGAGGTGTGCGACCTTCGGTCGTACCCCCTAAAATGAAAAGCCGCACCCCCTAGGTGGGGCACGGTTTTGGCCGCATCCCCAAGGGGGGGTGCGATTTGGCCGCCCCCCCAAGGGGGGTGCGGTTTGGGCCGCACCCCAAATGGGGGGTGTGGCTGGGGCCGCACCCCCCAAGGAGGGTGCAGTTTGGGCCGCACCCCTAAGGGGGGTGCGTTGGGGGTGCGGTTAGGGCCCCACCACCAAGGGGGGGGGGGTGCGGCTTGGGCCGCACCCCCAAGGGGGTGCGGCTGGGCTGCACCCCCCCATGGAGGGTGCTGGTTGGGCCACACCCCCAAGGGGGGTGCGGTTTGGGCCGCACCCCCAGGGGGGCGCGGCTGGCCACGACCGGCCTTGGCCGCACCTCTCAAGGGGGCGTGGCCGGCCTTGGACGCACCTCTCAAGGGGGTGCGGCTGTGGGGTTTTGGCCACACCCCGCAAGGATGGGGTGTGGCCTTAGCGACTATGGATGCACCCTGCGAGGGGGAGGTGCGCGCCTGGCCGTATCACACTAGCTCGGTTTGACCGTAAGCCGGTCGAGGTTGCGACGGAAAATTACGAGCCCGACCGGATACGTTTTGGGGAACCCCATCAACAACCTTTCAAAAAATCAAGGTACAAATAGTTCATAATTTCTACTATGGTTGCCCCTCTCATTGTGAGACAACTAAACTCATTTTAAAATTCAAATGCCATGTAAATTTCTAAACTGATCATTTATCTTGTATGATTTACTGTTTAATTCTTTGAAGTTAGAAATGTAGCTTTTGAACCAAAAACATGTCAAACATAATTATAAAACTAGTGGGAAACATGACCGACTGTTAATCTTGTTGAGCATATGATGATTCTCGGAACAGTGATCTTTAACCACAAGTTTGGATTGAAGGAAAATATAGCAAATATATGTAGTTTTGTATATTGAAGCCCAATATAAAGACTCGTTATAATAACCCATTATGAGTCTTGCTCTTGTATATTCATTAGTCCCACATTGCCTAAAGAGAATTAATGTCTCTCCTTCAAGATATCAGTAAGTGTATATGCACTCATTGTTTTTCTAGATGAAGAAATAAATTTTTTGGATATTCTCTCACATGTTCCTTGAGCATGATAGAATTTTTCGTCGTTCTCTCTCGCTCGAGGGATTTTTTTTAATATGGTCGAAAAACTCCCACACACTCTCTTGGGCACACTAACACCTTCTCGCGACTGGTCTCCGCTCTCTGTGCTTCTCACCGGTAGTCACCTGAACTCTCTCACATGAACTCTCATGGGTGACATCTCTCTCGCCAATAGTCACGTGTACACTCCCGAGCAATATCTCCTCTCTCACGATCTTAGTATTCTTTAGTACTGTTCTCTCCAAGCTTGTTCCAGATCGATGTGCTCTTGTCTCGCCTCACTGCTCTCGTGCACTCCAACCATTCTCAAACTCGCGCCTGAACTATCTTGTCTACCCAATACGAAACTCACGTCCTGCTCTTGCTTGAGCTCACAGAGCTAGCAAGATCCTCTGTCTGCGGTTCTTACCCAATCCAGTGCCCGTAGGCTTAGTTCTCGCGAGAACGCAGCCTAGTACTCTCGGAACTCACCGACCTTGTTTCTTTCGGTCTGTGTTCTCGCCGAACACTCATTGCTCTCGCTTATATCTTGCCAAGCTTGTGCGAGCTCGCTGCGTTCTCTCTCTCACTCTCTCGCGTTGAGTTTGTGAAATGGGGACAAATGTTGCTTCCGCCTCGTCCACTACTCCGATTTCCTCTATTTTCCTCCCATGTATGTGCTCTAGGATGAGTTGGAGATTACTATTATTTCCTTAGATGAGAAGAAGAATTTTGTTGAATGAGTCCATTCAGTTTGCAGATTACTCCGAACCAGCGGTCTTCTTCATCATTTGACCCGAGACCCCCCGAACGAGCCTAATGAGCAATGAATCCGTGATGATGCCACATACAATCCTGGATACTGAACTCTATGGATAGCAAGCCCTATCAAATGACAATACACCACGAGAAAGCCAGGGATATGCAGGACGAGCTGAAATCTCTTTACTCCGACAAAGATAGCCTTCAACATATGTTCGACTTATTTCGGGATCTTTAAACCGTTGATCAAGGATGGGATGTCAATGACTTCCTTTGTTGCTCAGTGCAAGACCCTAATTGAGGCCTGGATTCAACACCAACCTCCCATTCTAGATCTAGCTCCTCAGAGATCTCAGAAAGTGTCCGTAGGTCTTGCGTGATTGCCATAATTCCAACACATCTACATAGTATTAGGGCAATAATTTTATTAGCTCCAACAGTTCCTTCTTTATCTATCTTCTGGTGTATGGTTCTAAAGGTCACTCCTCCTACCGATATCATCTCCTGCCTTTCTCCAACAACTTACTAGAGCACGCCCCCTGGTTGTTGGGTACGGGGAGGTCATACGGTCTCTCGAGGAGGCGGAGGGAGAGATGGTCATATCCGTTCTAAGGGAGAAAATACCCGCCTGTGTACCTACTACGTCCGTCTGAATCACACAGAGGAAATATGCTATCAGAAGCATGAGTTTCCTCCCCAGGAGCAACAAACTTCCCATCATCAAGCTTTTCCTGCGGTTAACACTCTAAGCATGTTCCGATCCGTGATTGATGTATTAAGAAAGGAGCTATATAATCTTTGTGGGTTGTTTACTCAATCTTCAGGGCCTATCGCCTCGATCTCTAGAGAAGGTATACTATGTCTTTCTTATAGTTCATCTTGAATAGTGGACTCTGATGTCACAAACCATATTACTTCGCAGAGGCCCTTGAGATACATAGATATCAAGTTTCTCAAGTTCATTACTGCTGTCAATGGAGAAATTACTTCGGCTAGCGGATCTGGAGACGCGCCCCTTCGACTATCTTTCTCCGTCCTCTACTTTATGATCTTGGCTTACGCTTTAATCTTTTCTCTGTTAGCCGTCTTACTCATGATCACATTTATTCTATAACAAAATTTCCCTCCTGTGATACAAAATCTTCAGACGCAGAGTATCATTGGTAGGGGACGACTGTTTAATGTCTTGATATTCTTGATATCTCTCGTTCTGCTCTATCTTCCATCACTTATGTCTGGTGACATCAATGTCTTGACCATACACCTCTCCTGATCCTCCGCAAGGCCCTTCTTGAGTATAAATTTTTTTAATTTTCATGTGAACCATGTATTCATGGGAAACAACATCACTCTACTTTTTCTCCCAATTGTATTAGGAGCGATGCTCATTTTTTTAGTTCATTCAGATATTTGAGGTCCCTATGAAGCTGTTAATTTATCAGGTTATCGTTATTTTGTTACTTTTATTGATGATCATTCTCGTATGATTCGAGTGTATTTATTTTGTGACTATTATGAAATGGGTGTGTTTCACTCCTTTATCGTAGAAACCTGCAACCAGTTCACAACTATTATCAAAATTATCAATACCGACAATGCTCGCGAATATCTAAGTTAAAAGTTTTAAGGAAACTTGCAATTTTGCAGACATTATTCATTAGATTTCCCACTCCACACCACAACAAAGTGGTGTGGCAGAGCGGAATAACCGTCGTCTTCTTGAGGTGGCCAGGTCTCTCATATTTCAAATGCATGCTCCAAAGATCTATTGGAATTATGCGATCACCACGACATGCTATTTAATCAATCGTATGTCGTCAACTGTTCCCGACTTTGCATTTCCTTGCCTTATCCTCTTTCCGTCTACACCTTCCTTTTCTCTAACTCCTAGAGTTTTTGGGTGTGCAATGATTTGATCATTATCTTGGTTCTCTTGTGGATAAGTTGGCACCACTGTCCACTAAATTTTTCTTTGTTGTCTACTCTTGAACTCAGAAGGGGTATGTATGTTACTCTCCGACTGATCGACGCGACCTTTGCGGATGTTACATTCCTCGAGGATTAACTTTTTCCCCTTCTAATCCAAAAGCAACACCACTTGGTTTATTTCGTCCCAATGTACCTGTTGATTGCACACCTGCCTCTGTTATCCCACCATCTCTGTCTCTCCCACTGCAGGTTTACACTCGTCGTCATACTTGTCAAAATGCCCCTAACCAGTTACCCACAACTGATACTTCTCTTGGTTCCGATGATCTGCCCATCACCCTCAATATGTATATATGCTCTTATCCTATTCACCCACTTTCTCATTATGTTTCCTTTCATTGTTATCTCCTCCACTACAATGGTTTGTGTCGTTGTTTGTTTCCACCGCTTCTTTTGTACATGAGACTCTCCAACATCTGGAGTGACGGGAAATTATAGATGAAGAGATGCATGCCTCGTGTTTGTTGTAAGTGAGTGTGTTCACGGTTAATCACCATCCCGATGGTTCTTTGAGCGCTTGAAGATGCATCTTGTGACACACAGATTCACTCAGCAGTATGATATTGATTATGAAGAGATTTTTTCTTCGTGTCCAAGCTTAATACAACTCGGGTAGTGATCTCTTTGACAATTTATCGTCATCGGCAGTTGCAAAACTTGATATTAAGAATGCGTTCCTTAATGACGATTTGACCGAGATCGCATATAGGGAGCAATCTCTTAGATATGAGACTACATGGGAGTATCTTATAGGTCGTCTATGCAAATTTATTTATGGCTTAAAGAAATCTCTGCGTGCGTGGTTCGACATACAATCAGGTGGTTCAGACTTCTTATTTTACTCAGAACTCAATTGACTTATCTCTTTTCACACATCGCTGCCAAGTGGGTATCATGCTTCTTCTGGTTTATGTTGATGATATCATAATCACCTATAATGATTTGAGTGACATCTATGATCAAGAAGTGCTTGGCTACTCATTTTCATGGTAAGGATTTGGGCTGTCTTTGGTATTTTCTCGCTGTTGAGATTGCCCATCTTCATGATAGATTATTGTATTTATCCACAACAGGATGTAGGATACTTAAGGTGCAAGCCAACTGATATGCCCATGGATGCTAATCTCAAACTTTATGCTCAAAAGTATATCTCTAATCCCCTCCACTAAATCCCGAGTATTATCGTTGACTGATCAACAAGCTTATCTTTTGACAGTAGCTTGAACAAATATCGTTGACTGGCTTGTGTATATGCTGCCTTCTCTCCTGCTGACTGTCTACTCTGATGCTGATTATGCTGGTTCCATATATGATCACAACTCTACAAATGGGTTCTGCACATATTTTTGGAGGTAATTTGGCCTCCTGGAGGAGCAGGAAACAATATGTTGTAGCCCGATCATCCACCGAGGTTGAGTATCGTTTGATGGCCTATGAGGCTTCCGAGCTTACTTGGTTGGAAAGTCTTCTTACTAAACTTGGCATGCCTTTCTCTACTCCCATTGTCCTCAGCTGCAGTAGCAAATTTAATATACATATAACCGAGACTTATTTTCTATGAGCGCAAAAAGTAAAATTTCATCAAAATGATCTTCACATGTTCATGCTATCTCTCAAATCTCTGATATTTTCACCAAAACCATCAGTTTATTTCCAATACAACATGTATGCTCCAACTTGCGGGGTATGTAAATTTTTATATTGAATCCCCACTATAATTGAAATATCCTGATTTCGATGAGGGCGTCCGATGAATGTGGGGAGTGCTTTGGGTGCAGTGAAGCCCAGAAAAAGAAGCTTCTCACAAGCTCTTAGAATGTCATACTTTTAGATGAAAGGATGTGCAAGAATGAACCGAATCTCACATCAGAATTGAAGGAAAAGTTGCTGGGCTTAGGTAATAACTCTGACCCTCAAATATTAGAGGCACATTTTCAGAGCAAATAGTGGTGTTGTGCTGGAAACTCCATAGTTAAGTGTGCTCTGGTGGGAGTAATCCTGGGATGAGTGACCTCCGGAGAAGTGCTTGTAGGCCATCCATAGCCAAGGGCAAAACCGTGCGGTTTAGCTCAGTATGAGTTGAGATGAACTAAAGCGGACAATACTTCTGATATTATAAGGGTTTTGTCGTTACAAATTGTATCAGAGACAGACCTCATATAGTACGATGTGTGGTTCGGGGACGAATTATGCTGAAGCTGGTGGGCCTATAATATCCGGAATTCGATGAGAGCGGGCAGTGCTTTGGGTGCAGTGAAACCCAGACAAAACAACTCCTAGCCGGCTTCTAGGTGAAAGGTGGTGCATGAATAAATCAAATTTCACATCAGAATTGAAGGGAAAATTGTTGTGCTTAAATAATAACACAGATCCTAAAATATCAGATGCGCATTTTCATAGAAAATGTTGGTGTTGTGTTGGAAACTCCATAGTTAAGCGTGCTTCGATTGGAGTAGTTCTGGGAGGAGTGACCTCCTGGGAAGTACTCATAGGCCACCTATTGAAAAGGGCAAAGCCATGCAGTTTAGCTTTGTATGACATGAGATACCAAAAGCGGAGAATACTTCTGATATTGTAAGGGTTGAGTCGTTACAATAATGACCCATTACGAGTCTTACTCTTGTTCATAAAATTAGTCTCACATTGCCTGAGAATTTGTGTTTGTCCTTGAAGCTATAAATAAGTGCACAAATACTTCTTATTTTTCTAGATGAAGAAATAAGATTTTTAGATCTTCTCTCGTAGAAAACTTTTTTTGCACGATTTATGGTGCTTTATGTCTAAAATTCAATTTTCTCTTAAGTTATATATATATAGTTTTATTTATATAAAGAGTTAAATTTCAATATTTTTCCTAGTTAGGCATATTGTAATTTTATACCGTCATGCTTGATCAATAAAGAATTATCACTTATGATCACATTTTCGTATTTTTTCTTTAATTTTATAGTATGATAAAATCCTAGGTCTTAATTTACAAAAACAATTTCCTTTCACTGTAATAATGCTCCATCAATAATCTTACACGCAGAAAGTCGTCTCCCTTATTAACAATCCTACTTGGATGATAAAGCTTAATTATATACACTTTGTTCTATACCTCATCAAATGAAATGAGCTAAAATATGGTTGAAATCTATACTTTTGAACTCAATGTGTATTGTATGTGTTTTGTTTGGTAATCATGTACTTCTATGGTGTTTGATTGGTGTAAAGCTTATTTTAATCTTTCATATATTTTGTCTTCTTTGTGTTCACCGTTTTCCTATAATTTATTTGCATTTCTAGCATAATGAAGCGGCAGATCCGGAATATCATTTTCATATTTAATCATCATATTTCTATAGTACTTCGCACTGTTATATGATGTAGATCGCATGCTGGTAAAGAGAGTTGCATATAACCCTGAAAGAATAAAGTGTCATAAATCTCTCATTTTATTGTCAAAGCTAGCATTAGAGTTTACATAACGATAATGTGATTTTTAGGGGTTTTTATCAAAGTACAAATCACAGGTACTTCAACCTAAAGTCAGTCTCCGGTTGTCCCACCCAAGGAAATCGGAGTAGCATGAGCCCCTCACGGTCTAGAGAAATCGGAGTCGCAAAAAGAAAGATCTTTAGATTGATTAAGAAATTTTTATTTTTATTACACCATGAAAATATCTATATTTTACTAACCAAAATCATATATATTATCTTCGTCGATTTTCTATTTTTATAAGTACCAAATCAATGTATCAAAGTTATCTTAGTTAGGAGATTATCTTTTTATAAATAAACATAATAAAATGAGAGGTGAAGTAAAGTATTTACAAGGTCCCTCTGGAATACGACCTTGAGATTTGCTTATCATATATTATATACGATATGTGCATTTGCCTTATCTCAAAGTAGAGTATGTGAGTCTATCGTTATCATTAATTATATATCGACGAGAGAGTGATGTAGCTGAAACCATGGTTTCCCCTACGAGAAGCTGATGAAGGAAGAAGATGACTTATCGACAACAACTAAATTTCATTTGTCTTATCTTCCACTAAGACATTGTCGCTATAAAAAGATTGCTCGTTCTTAGCCAACAGAACATATGCTCCTGACTCGCATTGACTCTGACCCTTTGCTTAAAAATAACGAGAACATCTCGTCTTACGACATCTTCACTAACTAACATTTGCCGAAGATGTCATCCTCGCCGCAGTTGCTTTGTCTGCTTGCCACTTGAGGTACTTCTTATTCTCCCCCAGACGCTCTACGTAAGCGCTCAAAACAAAAGAAAATGCATACTGCTTGCATCTCTTCAATGTAGATCTCTATATGACACATGGTAGTCTGTGGAAGTGGGCTAACAATAATGCAAACTAATGTAGGTGGTGCCGGGTTGACTCAAGCAACCTATCCTATATGATTTGTGTATGATTCAACCTAATCCGTAATTAATTTAGCAGCATAAATTAAATAAAAGTAGTTGCGTTACACTGCTTTCACAACAATGTCAACTGGGTGACTAGTACATATTCCTCGCACGAAGAGTTTTAGCCAAAACTTTCACTCAAAGAACATATATGAGAATAAGAGAAGAAACAAAGGCACAACAATACAGGAACCCAAGCAAATACAACTCACAAGCATATGGGTCCGACGAAGACGACAGGCGTAGAACCGAGCAATGGAGGCGGCGGAAGCAACATTGGATTGAGCTAGGGGCACGAGTGTGGAATGAGGTTTAGGGTGTGGCTGGAGGTAGGGTGGAGTTGGAGGAAGGACGTGCAGTTGGAGGTGGAGGTTGCAGCTGGGGGTGGAGGAAGGGCTTGCGACAGGAGGTGGAGGTGAAGAAAGGGCTTGCTGCAGGAGGTGGAGGTAGGGCTTGCTGCTAAGGGTGGTGAGAGGGCTTGTGGAGTGGACCGACGGCCGGAAACAAAGGAGTTGGTGGTAGGGTGTAGGCGGGAAGCTGGGATGAAGACGATGGTTCTGCGGCGGGATCGGACGGAGGAGGCAGGGATCGTCTGCAAACAGGGAAATGGGAGAGTTGCATGCGGTTTGTAGCAGGAACCGAAAGAAGGATCGTGCGGCAAGAGCGGAAGGAGGATTGTGCGGTTAGTGGTTGGAGCGAAGGAAAAGGCTTGTGTGAGTGGCTAGGGTTACGACTTACGAGAGGAGATAGACAACGAAAGCAGGAAAAATATCCGGGACGTCGCGCCGCAGGATCTCGCGGTGTCACACCACGATTTGCTTGTCCGTTCTTGATTTTTCACAATGCTAACAATGCTTGCCATCACCCTTATTTATAATAAAAGAGGGCTAAAATACTCAACATGAATGCCTACGATTTGGTCATTACGCCCGTTGTCTGATTACTACTAAATAATGTTCAAAAAATAAAATAAAATAAAATACATAAGATTAGGAAAGCGGTGCTCCGACGCGCTCGTGGTTTCAGATCGCTGATCCGATCAATGTCTCCTACGTGAGTGCACATAAGCGGACCCGCCGAGTGGTGGCCCGATCTCCACTATCTATCTTGCGGCTGATCCCCATCACTATTGCTTGCAGATCTCTCATTTATCATCTCTTGACACAGATGTAGCCACATTATACATAAACCACATCAACCTCCTTGAGCTATTACTTATATAGATCAGAAACTTTCTTTGACTTTCTCTTTGTTGGGAAAATCTCTTAGGCTCTGTTTGTTTGGATGAAATTGAGAGATAGGAATAGGAATTGGTTCAATTCCAATTCCCGCGGAATTGGAAATGAGACAATTCCAATTCTACTGTTCGACAGCAGGAAAAAATTCAATCACAGGAATTGAAATAGGCAATTCTATTGTTTGGATATAGGCAAGATTTCAGTCTTACGGCTAGGGGATACTGAAGAAAATCCTAATATAGGACATTTCTATGATGCAATGGAGAAGGCGAGGAAAGCATTCATTTAAGCATTTGGTAACTGTAGAAGAACAGATTTGGAAACCACTATTTGGAATATTCAACCAATAATATTATGTTCACTAATTTAATACAAGAAGAATAGGTTCTTAAATAGGACAAGGGAGAAGGAAGAAAGGAGAGAATAGGCAATGTGAGACTAAAGGAGCCCAAGGAGGAAAGAGCCTAAAGGGTTTTTTTATACGTGGGCTTTTATATGTTCTAACACTCCCCGCGAGCTGGAGCATATACGTCGTAAGCACCAAGCTTGGAAAAACACTTCTGGTATAGAGAGCGAAGTAGAGCTTTTGTAAGAACATCAGAGACTTGATCAGCAGCAGGAACATGACGAAGACAAACTTTCTGAAGTCGAACCTTTTCCCGGACAAAGTGACGGTCAACCTCGATATGTTTGGTGCGTTCGTGAAACACAGGATTTTCAGCAATATGTATAGCTGCTTGACTATCACAAAAGAGAATTGCCGGAGCCGGAAGCTGGACTCCTAAATCAGTGAGGAGACTCTCAAGCCAGGTGAGTTCAGAGACGACAGCGGCCATGGAACGATACTCAGCTTCAGCGGAGGAGCGAGCAACCACCGTTTGCTTCTTGCTTCGCCAGGTGATTAGATTTCCACCAAAGTATGTGCAGTAACCGCTGGTTGAGCGATGATCATCGAGAGACCCAGCATAATCAACATCACAGTATGCCACAAGAGATAGAAAGGTAGAAGGCTTGTATACCAGGCCTTGTCCAGGAGCATTCTTTAAGTATCCAAGAATTCGTTCGACGACCTGAAGGTGGGAAGTCCGGGGATCGTGCATGAAGCGGCTGACCACACCAACAACAAAGGAGATATCTAGACGTGTGACAGTCAGATAGATAAGCTTGCCCACGAGGCGTCGATAATACTCTGGATTAGGAAGGAGCATATCTAAGTCCGATCCGTGAGAACTTAGTTGATGGTTTGTGTTAGAAGAGGAGAAATGGGAAAATAAAAGTGCATATATTCATCCTCAAAGGGGGCTATTTATAGGAACTACAATAGGACTCCCAACACCGATAGGCGGTGTGGGACTAAACTCCAACAATATTAAAATACTAAAACTTAATAACTCTAACACTCCCCCTCAAGCTGAAGGGGGACCCTTCAGCTTGGACACAACAAATAACGGCAATGGAGGTAGATGATGCGGGACAAATCATCAGACGAGCCACCGGGGGAAAAACCAAACCGGGAAATCAAGCCGGGGACATAGCCACACACGACGCTGACCCACACACGACGCAGGACCCACACACGACACAGACTCACTGGAAACCAGTCAACCAACATCATCTACACACACAACATGCGAAGAGAACCAAAGATGTGGAGCAAATCATCAAACGAGTGATCGGGGATAATCCGTCGGGGATAATCTGTCGGGGATAATCCGCACAACGGGCGGTCCCACACGACACGGTCCCACACGACACAGTCCCACACGACACAACTCGATGAGACAAGAACACCAACATAATCGCTCCCTAACACATGACCAATCGAAAGACAAAAGGGGAGACACATACACACATACAACAAGCCTAGAGGCCGTGTGGAACGAAGGCGAAAAGTCGGGAAGATCATCCGAGTCGCCTTCATCCCAACACTCCCCCTCACGTGAATAACACGTGCATGTAGGCTGAAACGTAAAGAGACGCAAACAAACAACAGCAGATAACTTAAAAGTAAAGCAACGCAGCAACATGCGGAGAAGCAGCGGAACAGCAACATGCAGCACTGCAGATCTGGAGGAGGCGCGGCACGACGGGGCAAGAAGCTCCAGCAACAAAGGAGGCATCCGATAAGAAGAAGGCAGGGCCGGAGAAGAACCACGTGTGGGGCCCTCGTCGGGCACATGAATCCAGATCATCGTGGAGACGGCAGTTAGGAGAAGAAATAGCAGCAGCGGCAACAAGAGGGCTGCCAGAAAGTAGAAGCAGCGGCGGCAACAAGAGGGCTAAAGGCGCTAGAGGAGAAGAGCAGAAGAAGAGGCCGACGGATCTGGAGCAGCAGGTCGACGGAGCAGAGGAAGAAGCCGCCGATGTCGTCGATGTCGCGGGGGGAAGGAGTCGCCGTCGATGTCGTAGGCGGAATCAGGCAGAGCCGGAGAAGACGGAGCCGTCGGAGTCGCAGGCGGAAGTAGCCGACGGAAGCAGGCGATGTCGTCGATGACGCCAGACGGGAAGACACGTCGACGACGACGAAAGAGAGCAGGAGGTGAGAGAGACCCGCTCCTGTCGTTGGAATCAAGAGGCGATCCCGTCGACGGGAGCGAGGAGGGGCCGGCTTGACGCGAGCCCCCGCAGACGCGGCTGATGGAAAAACAAGAGGGAGAGACGGAGGTCGGGCGGAAATCAGAGAATAGGAAAAAATTTTTTTTAGGGTTTCAGATCTTAGGCTTTGATACCATGTTAGAAGAGGAGAAATGAGAAAATAGAAGTGCATATATTCATCCTCAAAGGGGGCTATTTATAGGAACTACAATAGGACTCCCAACACCGATAGGCGGTGTGGGACTAAACTCCAACAATATTAAAATACTAAAACTTAATAACTCTAACATTTTGTATCCATGGGTGTGTCCACAGGTTTGCACCCTGAGTAGCCAGCATCATTGAGGAGATCAAGACAATATTTCCGCTGAGAGAGAACCAAACCATCCGGTCGTCGAGCGATCTCAATCCCTAGGAAGTATCGTAGCCGACCTAGGTCCTTGGTGTGAAATTGAGAGGCAAGATGCTTCTTGATGTGAACAATGCCAGCAAGGTCATCTCCCGTGACAAGAATGTCATCAACATATACCAAGAGAATAACAGTTCCAGAGGGATGTCGACGGGTAAATAATGAGAAATCTGCTGAGCTTTGGGTAAAGCCACACTCACGAACCACTGCACTAAATTTCTCAAATCATGCCCGGGGAGACTGTTTGAGGCCGTATAAGGATTTCTTCAGGTGACAAACTAGGGACTCCCCCATGGTTGCATAACCAGGAGGTTGTTCCATATAAACGGTTTCCATCAGATCACCATTGAGGAAGGCATTCTTGATGTCAAGCTGGTGTAGCGGCCAATGTCGATGGACCGCAAGAGATATGAGCAGGCGAAGAGTGTTGATCTTGGCAATCGGAGAGAAGGTTTTCTCATAATCAAGACCATGCTGTTGAGTGAATCCACATGTGACAAGACGAGCCTTAAGACGATCAACTCGCCCATCGGGATGATATTTGACAGTGAAGATCCACTTACAGCTAACCAGGGACTGGTCGGGTGGAGGGGGAACAAGGTCCCATGTGTTGTTCGCCCAGAGAGCCGTTATTTCTTCATCCATGGCGGCCCGCCACCCGGGATGTTGAAGAGCTTCCTGCACAGAAGAGGGAAGGGAAATAGAAGACAAAGAAGCCGCAAACCTTTGCAAATCAGGAGACAACCGATGTAAGGAGACATAGTTGGAAAGAGGATGCGCGGTGGAAGGTGCGGGTGGATCAGCAGGCAGCGGAGCATCCGTGGTGGGCAGGGGCTGTTGCGAGGCACTAATTCGAGGGGAGCGATGAGAATAGACACGGAGAGGAGGTGTTGGGAGAAGAGGTGGTAACGGGGATGTGCTAGGAACAACAGGACGTAGGAGATCACGAGGGGAAGACGGTATCATGGGGGCGGTGTCATGAAAAGACTGTTGTTCAAGGAAAGTAACGTCCGCAGATGTAATCCGTTTTCGGGTAAATGGAGAATAACAAACGTAGCCGTTTTGAGTTCGGGAGTACCCAACGAACATGAAGCGAGTTGCACGTGGGGCTAATTTGTCAATTGGAGATCCAAGATGATGGACGAAGCAGACACAGCCAAAGACCCGTGGAGTTAAGGGAAATAGTTCGCGCTCAGGGAATAAGAGAGAGAAGGGGGTGGAGAAGTTGAGGACCGAGGAGGGCATGCGGTTGATAAGGTAGCATGCAGTGAAGATAGCAAAATTCCAGTAGTAAGTAGGGATGTGCATCTGAAAGAGGAGAGATCGGGCCACTTCGAGAAGGTGGCGATTCTTTCGTTCAGCGACACCATTTTGTTGCGGCGTATAAGAACAAGAGGTTTGGTGAATAGTCCTCAAGGACTTGCAAAACTGTTGGAAGTCATGACTAGTGTATTCACGGGTATTGTCAGTGCGAAGTATTTTATTGTTGCGAGAAAATTGGGTGGTGGTTTCAGCGACAAAGGAACGGAAAATAGACAGGAGTTCAGAGTGATCATGCATCATATATAACCATGTCATGTGGGAGTAATCATCAATAAAAGTAACGAAGTAGCGATAACCAAAAAGACTTGGAGTTTTGTATGGTCCTCAAATACCAGAATGCACTAAATCAAACAGGGTAATACGAGTACAACTACGAGGAAAAACAGAGCGATGCTGTTTTCCATGGATACAAGATTCACAATCGAAAGAAGAGAAATGATAGTCCGGCAGAGCCTTCTGAAGGATTGGAAGAGGAGCATGACCAAGGCGACGGTGCCAGTCAACAAAACTAATGGAAGATAGAGCAGGAGCAGGAGGATCCAAGATATAGAGCCCGTTAGACAGCCGCCTGCTACCAATGATATTCCGAGTCTGCCAATCCTGCATAAGAAAAGTAGAGGAAGAAAAAGTAATAAGACAATCATGATCATTGGTGTGACGACTGACAGAAAACAGATTAAAGTGAGAGCCCCGAACATAAAGAACATATTTCAACGGGAGAGTTGGAGTAAGCATCATATCGCCACAACCAGTAACAGGAGTAGTGTCACCATTGGCCATGGTAATAAACTTTGGACATGGAGAGTCCAAATACATAGCCGGCTTCTGAGGAGTGATGTGGTTGGTTGCACCAGAATCCAAAATCCAGGAGGGGCTATGGGAGAAACAAGAGATACCTGTATGGGAGACAGAAGAACCAGAGGAAGATGGCAGGGACATCAGACCACGCAGCTGCTGCAGTTCTCCCCTCAAGGCATCAATGTCAGGGTGAGAAGAGGCAGTCTCACGAGCAGTGGAGGCATGGGGTAGGGAAGAACCATGTTGCGGTGGAAACCCATGTTTCCTATAACATACTGCTTTAGTGTGGCCATCCCAGCCACAAAAGGTGCAAAGACGGGTGTTCGGACCTTTAAGGCGATGACAGTTGTCACGACCACTCCCTTGTGTATTAGAGCGGCCACTCCGAGAGGGAAAAAAGTGGGGGTTTGTGATCTGAACCGTGATGAAGGAGCACAGGAGAAGGGGTCAGAAGGGCAGTAGGTGGCGTCACCTTGAGCAACATGGAGCAAACATCAGAGAGAGAGGGTATAGTAGGAGAGGAGAGGATGTTTGCTCGAACACTGTGGAGATGAGGAGGAACGCGGGCCATCATTAAGGCAATACCAATAACTTCCTTCTGAGCCCGTTGAGTTGCAAGGTCCGGAGTAGAGGGCTGATGTTGTATCCAGGCCTCCACAAGAGTCTTGGACCGGGCAACATAAGATGTGAGATCCCCATCAAGCCCGGGGTCAAGCTGCTGTAGAGCAAGAAAGATGTCAAACAGGTGTTGGAGACTATCTTTTCCTGAGTATAGGGAATGAAGCTCATCCCACATAGCTTTGGTAGTGTCCTGATACATAGCCATCCGGTACGGTTCACCCTCCATGGAATTCAGAAGCCAAGATTGGACGCGACCATCATCGCGAAACCAATTCTCGGTAGGGTCAGTAGAAGGGGTACTGGTAAGATGGTGAAGGAGACCTTTAGTCTGAAGGACCCGACGAACGGAATGAACCCATTCCACAAAGTTCTTCCCGGCAAGGGAGTTGGTAGTAGTCCTGATTTCATCCCGAGGATCAGAAACGAGGGCGGTAGCAAGAGCCGGAAGAGTGGAAGAGGTGGGGGTAGCAGCAGTTCCCATTGCCGAGTGGGAGCTGGCTAGAGGGAGCTTAGGTTGGCGAGTGGGAGAGCTGGAGGTTGGCGAGTGGGAGAGCTGGTGGAGCTAAGGTGGGCTTCAGGCTAAAGGTCGGCGAGTGGGATATGGGAGAGTGGGAGAGCTGGGTTGGCTAGTGGGAGATGAAAGAGCTGGGTTGGCGAGTGGGAGTGGGAGAGCTAAGGTTGGCGAGTGGGAGATGGAGGTTGGCGAGTGGGAGATGGACCCGGCGAGTGGGAGAGCTAAGGTTGGCGAGTGGGAGATGGGAGAGCTGGGCGGCGAGTGGGTATAATAGGAGATTGGCGAGTGGGAGATGGACCCGGCGAGTGGGAGATGGGAGAGCAGGGTTGGCGAGTGGGAGAGGAGAGGAGGAGAGCTTGGAGAGGAGAGCCGGGAGCAAAGAATCCACTGGAAATAACAAGCTAGTAACCTAGCTCTGATACCATGTAGAAGAACAAATTTGGAAACCAATATTTGGAATATTCAACCAATAATATTATGTTCACTAATTTAATACAAGAAGAATAGGTCCTTAAATAGGACAAGGGAGAAGGAAGAAAAGAGAGAATAGACAATGTGAGACTAAAAGAGCCTAAGGAGGAAAGGGCCTAAAGGGCCTTTTTATACATGTGCTTTTATATGTTCTAACAGTAACAAATAATCTGATTACATATTGTCATAATAAAAGAGTATGAAAACTCTGAAAAACCAAGTTGCATATACATAGAACAAAGAAGTGCATCAAAAGATCAAGAACATTACAATCACACAGCAGGAAGAGGGATTTTTTTTTCGTTAAAAAAACAAACATATTGTAAGTAATATAAAGTGTCTGAATTGCCTACATCTGCATGTCCATATTTTAGGGCATAATTTGGTTTTCACAAAATGTCAGCAAATCAAACAACAGAAATTTTAAAAACAAGATAGAAGATTACTATATCCCTGAATCAAACAGCCGCTAAGTAAGCAAACTACCTTCGATCAAAAATTAAGCTCCAAAAAAGATGAAAAATATAACATGCGTGAAACCGAGGACACCACCGAGGATGGTTCCCGTCACTACTCTTATGTACGCCCACCGCAGTGAAACCATTGCCGTTGGCCCTGGTTGTCACCGACCGAAAGCGATGCTGCTTGCACTGTAACACTTCCAGAACTACTTGCATCTCGATGGCAAGGTTACTTACCCTGTTCGTCACTCTCGCTCGTGTCCACGAAGAACTCCGGCTCTTCGAGAAAAGGCCGGACTTGGTTGAGCCTGGAAGGGCTGTACTTATTTGATGTTTTGGGTATGCGTAGTTTCTGCGTCGAGGGAGTCGAGGGAGGAGGCAACACCCTCCTCTTTGAGTGGGAGAGAATCGCGCGGGGGTTCGGCCTGGGAAGGAGGAAGTCGTGAGAGAAAATAGGAAGGTGGAATTGTGAAGTCCGACTCTTTAGGTCGGACTTGGTGGCTGGAGAAAATAAGCTAATAACATTATCCATGTAATTGGGGGGAATTCCAATTCCATCCCATTATGAGGCGCGTTGAACAACGGAATTGGAATTGAGGGCCCTAAATTCCATCCAAACGAACGGGGCCTTAGATTTGATGGTACAAAACCATACATGATTGATGATGTGAGCTACTTTGACATGAAAGTAGTTTCTACCTCTAAAGAAGCAAGGGAGAGCGACCTTAAACTGAAAGAAGAAGCCCGAAGGAGGCCAAAAAGGAGCTCAGGATAAATGACATAACCTACTCAGGAGGGATCGAATATCTTCGATCAAGCACTTGCCGACCGTGGCTCATTTGCCTACTGAGTACCCAATTACCGATTGGGAGATGAACGTTGACCACTGTGTTCTCTGTTGTAGCAATCACAAGGTTGTAGATGTCGGATATCGGGGTCACGTCGGTTTAGGTTTATGTCGGTTTTAATATGCCGGGGGATATATCGGAGATATTTTATATATCGGGTTTTAATATTTAATTATTTATATGCGTAATTATATATAAATTTAATCATTTTTTTAATTTATATATATTAATAATTTGATATTTATTGAACTCCTAAATTTATCAAATTAATATAAACATTTTGTGCTACATAAGTAATAACGGTATAATGCGTGAAATAAAGTAAGAGGAGGCAGAAAGTCAGGAAGTTGTCAATGACAATGGAAGATAAGGAACCTTTAGTCTATAATTCAAAGATCATGCATAATTGAAGTCGATGACGGACTTGAGCAAGGAAAATAGCCAGAGGAATGGAAAAAACTACCTAAACAATGAAATAATTTCGGTTTATGTCTATTAGACCATAGACAATATTTAAAATAAATTGAAAAAACTAGTCGATAAAATGTTGGGATATATCGGTCGATATATCGACAAATATATCGGTCAATAGCAGATATAACGGAGGATATATTCCAAAAGGATATTCTGCAAAAAATATCGGAAACGTGTCGTTTTGTCCATGAAACCTTTATGTCGGCCGACATATCGGCCATGTCGGAGGATATCCACAACACTGAGCAATCAACAATCGATCAAAGATAGTTGTTCGCCGACCGAGCTGATCTTTTTCCCCGAATGAGATGAAGCCGTTCGCCGACCGAGATGAAGCCGTTCGCCGGCCGAGCTGAAGCCGTTCGCCGGCCGAGCTGAAGCCGTTCGCCGGCCGAGCTGAAGCCGTTCGCCGGCCGAGCTGAAGCCGTTCGCCGGCCGAGCTGAAGCCGTTCGCCGGCCGAGCTGAAGCCGTTCGCCGGCCGAGCTGAAGCCGTTCGCCGGCCGAGCTGAAGCCGTTCGCCGGCCGAGCTGAAGCCGTTCGCCGGCCGAGCTGAAGCCGTTCGCCGGCCGAGCTGAAGCCGTTCGCCGGCCGAGCTGAAGCCGTTCGCCGGCCGAGCTGAAGCCGTTCGCCGGCCGAGCTGAAGCCGTTCGCCGGCCGACGAGCTGAAGCCGTTCGCCGGCCGACGAGCTGAAGCCGTTCCCCGGCCGACGAGCTGAAGCCGTTCCCCGACCGACGAGCTGAAGCCGTTCCCCGACCGACGAGCTGAAGCCGTTCCCCGACTGAGCTGAAGTCGTTCCCCGTCCGAGCCTATCTTTTCTGTGCTCAACTAAGGAAGGCTCTGCACTCGCCGTTCGCCGACCGAGGCTCAACGTTCGTCGACCGAAGAATAAGATGATCAGACTGCGTTCTTGTTTGGACACAGAATAGAGTCGTTGTAAAGTCATCAAAGTTAAAGCTGCCTTGTGCCACACTTATCTCCTTGGTTCTCGGGAGTAGACTAGAAGAAGATAAGATGTTCCGCCTTGAATCCACTATAATCCTCAAAGCGGCTATAAATACTATAGGAACTTGGAGATAAAAGACATGACTGAGAGATAGAGAATGCAAAAGGCATCATAAGAGAAGAAATGAGGAAGCTGCATAAGTCAGAAGATCACATAGAGAATGCAAATCAAAGTGCAGCTAAGACCCTCCCTTATTCACTCTCTCTTCTCTAATGTAAACCGTGTTCTTAGTTATTAAGACAGACTATTTTCATTCTCACCTAGTCTTCCAATGTCCTCCTCTCTTCTTTAGGTTCTTTACTTCAATTTTCTTTAGTACTCTCTCAACCTCTTCTTTTTTACTCTTTGTAAAGGTTACAAGTTCTCCTTAAAAGTTTTGCGAAGGTTTTCAAGCATCCTAGAAAAAAAGGTTCGGTAAGAGTTACTGAATCTTCCTTTAAAAGATTATTGACGAGTTCTTGGGTCTTCAGTTAAAAAGACTCTGTGGCCTGGATAGGCAGCGCGATCCCACAGTTGTAAAAATGTGTACTACCCAAACATTTTGGGCAACTACTATAAAATCTCTGTGTCGTCTGCGATGATTTTTTTATTTCCTTTTTTTTTTCATTTATTTTCTCTGATTCTAGTTTATTGTTTCCTTGGTAACTTAAATATGTGTGATTCATAAGTATTTTTCTCGTTTTCCTCTCTTTTCTATGGAAAATATTTAGGTTTCCCCGACTTTCAATTGATATCAGAGCTAGGTTCACCGTTAATGGATTGGTGAAACAAGATCCAGTCGGGACTGAATACTATTTCACACATCTTTTGAATCGCACTATTTAAACTAAAGTCACCTAAAAACTGCCCATTCTTATGCAATCTCTACATGGTCGCATCATGAAACCGTAAGTAAGGCTACATGTGTCTTCTCTGACAAAAATACTCTTGAATCTACCCCATGTTGCAGGTGCATGTTTGGATCTCAAAGTGAAGACCTCCATTCTCTGTCAGAGAATATATTGTAAAATATAAATATTAAGAGGAATAAAGGAAACAGGGGGAGCAAATCCCCTGTAGTTGGAACTAGGGGTTAGCATAATTGTCGAAACTCGATAATCGCTCGAATTTTCAGTCAAATCGAACTCGAAATAAAATGTTCGAATCAAATCAAAAATGACTCGAAAATTGAAATCAATTCCAAGTCGATTTCGAGCCTCACATGAATCGCTCGAAGTTTGATTCGAGTCGGCTCGATTGAATGAAAACATATTTCCATTTTCTAGTTTTCACTTTCCAAGGTCATGATGACTTAGTTGGCCTCTAGTCTACTCTAATTTGATCTAAATATTTTAATATCTAATTGAAGAGTGTGTGAGGTTGTTACGCCCCCGCTACGCTTTACGGGGCGTCATTACGTACGGAGGAGCAACGGTGCGCTAAACAACGGGGCTGAACCTTCCGGTTCAGCCCCCATGCAGTGAACCGGCCGGCCGAGGGCTGAACCAGGCGGGTTCAGCCCTCCTTGGAGGGGCCGACCGGCCCCCTCCTTGCCCGGGTATTTATATACCCGGGCAGCCCCCCTTTTGGGGGTATGCAAGAATTGTTCAAGGTTAGTCTTCTCCCTCTTTAGACCTAATTTCTCCTCTCTTTCTCTAGATCTTCTCCTCTCTCAATCTCTCTAGTAGTTGTGCCCTAACATTTGGTATCAAAGCTGTTCTTTCTCTCGGACATGGTGACCACTCGCATTCAAGAAGAGTCTTCACGGATTGAAGCCCTAGAGGAGAACATGGTTGGTCTCACCGACTCTATGGCAGCCATGGAAGGACGATTCGACGCTCGTATGGAAGAGTTGAAGGCCTTGTTGAAAGGGAAGGCCACTATGGGTGAGGATTCGACCGGATCGGGTGCGGATGGGGCGGCAAATCCCGCGCGGCTTGCGGAAGGCGAGCGGCTGTCGGACGAAGACCGCGTGCGGGCGAGCGGGTGCCCGCCTGGGACTGGCTGGATTCCTCCTGGCGGGGGTTGGCAGGGGGCTGGAGGCCCTAGCGGCGCGGCGTACGGGACAGCAGGGGGCTCGACAGCGGCATACAGTGCAGCGTTAGGCTCGATGGCGGCATACGGGGTTGCGGCGGGGTCGTTTCCGCCAGGACCGGCAGCAGGAGGGGTCGGCGACCTCGGAGAAGGCCAGGGGCAGCGCCGGCAGGGCTGGCCGGAACCAGGGGGGTTTCGTCGAGGCTGGGAGGAGCCGGTTGGGCTCCGGCGACCTCCAGATCCCGCGGGATACCAAGGGGGAGGGATTCTCCCTCCTCCCCGTGGGTTTGGGCCGCCGGGCATGGCTGAATTTGGCCAAGCGTGGGCCGGACAACAACAACCTCCCCCTTGGGGAAACGGTCAGTACCAAGGCTACGGATTTGAGCAAGGTGAGCCCGCAAGACGGGAAGGAGGCCATGGGGGACAACGCTTGACTCCCGGATTAACTCGCATGTACTTCCCGGAGTTCGAGGGCGGCGACGCGTTAGAATGGATTCAAAAGGCAGAACTCTTCTTTCAGTATCATGAGGTGCCGGAAGGGCAGTGGGTGCAGTTGGCGTCCTTCCACTTGAAGGACGACGCTTACCAGTGGACGCAGGGGGTCCTGCGGGGACGGGATTACATGCCATGGGGAGAGTTTGTGGATGGTTTTACGGCCAGATTTGGCCCACTGGAGTACGAGAACTTCGAGGCCCTTCTTCAGAAGCTCCGTCAGAAGGGGTCAGTGATGGAGTACCGCACCGAGTTCGAGAAGTTGGCGAACCGAGTTCAGTGGTCGGAGAGGACTCTCTACAGCTGTTTCATATCAGGGCTCAAGGAGCACATTCGTGATGAGGTGCAGGCTCACATGCCTCGTTCGTTGAACCACGCCATTACCTTGGCACGCATTCAGGAGGAGCGGTTCAACAGACAGCGAGCCCGCACCGCGAGTAGGCCGACTACGGCTACCGCCACAGCAGCACGACGGGAGCAAACCGCCGGTAACAAACCGACCGTGACTCGGTTATCGTGGGGTGAGTTGGCGGCTCGGAAGGAGAAAGGGCTATGCTTTAATTGCGATGAGAAGTTTGTGCCCGGCCATAAATGCCAGAAGATACAGGTCTTCATGTTACAGCAGGATGAGGACGATGAGCCGGCTCCAGATGCGGAGTTGGCGGTGGACTGCGACGAGGGGGAGTTCGGGGTTTTTCTTCATGCTCTTGAGGGTTGCGCTCCTCCGCTTACTATGCGGCTGGCGGGCCGGATCGCCCAAGAGAAGGTTACTATATTGGTGGACAGTGGGAGTACCCACAATTTCATACACCCCGACGTGGCACGACGAGTTGGGCACGTGGTTGACAAGGGGGCTGCCTTTCATGTTATGGTGGCGGATGACAGCAAGCTGCGATGCGAAGGGGTGCTGAAGGGAGTGGAGCTGCGCCTACATGGCTATGTGGGGCGGACTGACGTCTACCTGTTACCTATTCGGGGCTCAGACATGGTGCTGGGAGTTCAGTGGTTGCGCCAATTACAGCGGGTGACTTCCGACTGGGACCACATGACTATGGAGTTTGTGCACGTGGACACGCAGTTCTGCTTGCAGGGTCTCATGTCCTCTCCTATTAAGGAGGTTTCTCTGCGCAGCATGCAGCGGTTGAGCGGGGATGGACAGATGATGGCCGTCCTTCGGGAGGTCCAGACCGGCGGCCCCACGCCTTCTGAGGTACCGGTTCAGTTACAGTTACTTTTGACCGCTTATGCTGATGTTTTTCAGGAGCCGCGTACTTTACCTCCGGCAAGGTTCCGAGATCACCGTATTCCGCTCAAGGCGGGCGCTGCGCCTACAAATGTTCGTCCATATCGCTACCCACACATCCAGAAGGCGGAGATCGAGCGCAGTGTCCGCGAAATGCTGGAAGCCGGCATCATTCGGCCGAGTACGAGTTCCTTCTCGGCCCCCATTATCCTGGTCAAGAAAAAGGACGGTTCCTGGAGATTTTGTGTGGACTACCGTGCCTTGAACGACGCTACTGTCAAAAATAACTTTCCGATTCCTCACATAGAAGAGTTACTGGATGAGCTGCATGGGGCACAACGGTTCACCAAGCTGGATCTTCGTTCCGGATATTATCAGATTTTGATGGCTCAGGAGGACGTCCATAAGACGACATTCCGGACACATGACGGCCATTATGAGTTCTTGGTTATGGCAAATGGGCTGACTGGAGGGCCCGCTACATTTCAGGCCAACATGAACGAGATATTCAGAGACTTTCTGCGGGTGTTTGTTCTGATATTCTTTGATGATATACTCATCTACAACGCGAACTGGGAGGACCACGTGGGCCACGTGGAACAGGTCCTTGCCCGACTTCGACAGCACCATCTCTATGCCAACCGTTCTAAGTGCTCCTTTGGTCAGGAGGAGGTGGAGTACTTGGGCCATTTGGTCTCCGGTCAAGGCGTCCGGGCCGACCCCCGAAAGATTCAGAGTATGCAGTCGTGGCCGTGGCCGGTTACAGTCTGCGCCTTGCGGGGTTTTTTGGGGCTCACAGGGTATTACCGGCGGTTTGTGCAGGATTATGGCAAGATAGCCCGGCCACTGACCCAGCTGTTGCAGAAGGACTCCTTTTCTTGGAGTGAGGAGGCGGAGGAGGCATTTCAGGCCCTCAAAAGGGCCATGACCACCACGCCAGTTCTGGCCTTACCGGATTTCACACAGGAGTTCGTTCTGGAGACGGATGCCTCAGGTGTCGGCATTGGGGCGGTTTTGATGCAGGCAGGGCGGCCGCTAGCCTTTTACAGCAAGGCTTTGGCCCCTCGTACTTTGGGCCTCTCGGCCTACGAGAAGGAGATGTTAGCGATTATTCATGCGGTGGCTGTTTGGCGACCATATCTGTTGGGCCGACACTTTAAGATCCGGACGGATCACCAGAGCTTGAAGCATTTCCTAGACCAACGGGTCTCCTCTCCGTTACAGCAGAAATGGGTGACTAAGCTTCTCGGTTACGACTACGAGATTGTGTATCGCCGGGGTAAAGAGAATGTGGTGGCCGATGCTCTCTCTCGTCTGCCAGAGGCTACTCTCGCTCATATTTCGGGGCCGTTGGTTGATTCCGTGGAGGATATTCAGGAAGAGGTCTGGCGATCCGATACGCTGCGTCCGTTGGTGGAGGCTTTACAGCGGGGAGAGACCGTCGCAGCTGGCTATCACTTGTGTAATGGCCGGCTTTACTATCGGGGCCGGGTGGTCGTGCCCGCTGATTCAGCCTGGAAGACCGTGTTGATGCATGAGTTCCACTCGTCGCCCACAGGAGGGCATGCGGTGGTGCTCCGGACCCTTCAGAGGGCGAGGGCAAACGTTTTCTGGTCAGGCATGCGTCGGGACATTCAGCAGTTCGTTCGGCACTGCGAGATCTGCCAGCGGCAGAAATATGAAACCTCTTCTCCGGCAGGGCTGCTTGTACCGTTGGAGATTCCGCAGCAGATTTGGGACACGGTGTCCATGAACTTCATTGATGGATTGCCGAAGTCTAAAGGGAAGTCTGTCATTCTAGTGGTGGTGGACAAGCTGTCCAAGTATGGCCATTTTCTGGCGCTCAGCCATCCGTATACCGGGGAGTCTGTGGCCGCACTCTTTGCTCGAGAGGTCGTCCGCCTGCATGGCCTCCCCCACGCCATTATTTCTGATCGGGACCCTACCTTCGTCAGTGGGTTCTGGAAGGAGCTGTTCCGGCTGCAGGGCACTCGCTTACACTTCAGCACGGCCAACCACCCGCAGTCGGATGGTCAGACGGAGGTGCTTAATCGTGGGGTCGAGACTTATCTGCGTTGCTTTGTGATGGATGAGCCGCGAAGTTGGCCGGACTGGTTGCATTGGGCCGAGTACTGTTACAACACGACATACCACTCCGCCAGCAGGATGACACCATTTGAGGTGGTTTACGGCCGACCTCCCCCTACCCTGGGCAGCTATGAGGCCGGGAGCACCGCTCTTCCAGCGGTGGATCGTGCTCTGCTAGACCGGGATCGCATGTTGGTCACACTTCGGGAGAATCTCCGTCTAGCCCAGGATCGCATGAAGACCCAAGCGGACAAGCACCGCACTGAGCGGGAGTTCGCCGTGGGTGACGAGGTGTTCCTCAAGCTGTGGGTGACGAGGTTGTCCGTTGCTCGTCGCGGCAATCAGAAACTGTCCCCACGCTACTACGGTCCCTTTCAGATTGTCAACAGGGTGGGACCGGTAGCTTATACACTGGCTTTACCGGAGGGGTCGCGCATCCATCCTACGTTCCATGTCTCTTTGCTCAAACGGAAGGTAGGGCCGCATGTACAACCGAGTACCTTGTTACCGGAGGTCACTTCGGCAGGTGAGCTGCGACCGCTCCCTGAAGATATTTTGATGCTCAAGTGGAAGAATCGGGGCGCGGAATACCGGCCCGAGCTGTTGGTCAAATGGAAGAACCTGTCGCCGACACACAATTCGTGGGTAGACTTCTTCGACTTCAAGGAGCTCTACCCCGACTACCACCTTGGGGACAAGTTGGTTCTTGATGGGGAGGGGAATGTTACGCCCCCGCTACGCTTTACAGGGCGTCATTACGTACGGAGGAGCAACGGTGCGCTAAACAACGGGGCTGAACCTTCCGGTTCAGCCCCCATGCAGTGAACCGGCCGGCCGAGGGCTGAACCAGGCGGGTTCAGCCCTCCTTGGAGGGGCCGGCCGGCCCCCTCCTTGCCCGGGTATTTATATACCCGGGCAGCCCCCCTTTTGGGGGTATGCAAAAATTGTTCAAGGTTAGTCTTCTCCCTCTTTAGACCTAATTTCTCCTCTCTTTCTCTAGATCTTCTCCTCTCTCAATCTCTCTAGTAGTTGTGCCCTAACAGAGGCCTCCTGACATCCTGAGTTCTCGATTCTCGAAGCGGTTTGGGACTCTGCGTGAGAAATGAATACGTCAAATACAACGAATAGTGGTGTTGTGTAGCTGTAAATGAATAGCCTGTACATCGCTGAGTGTGCTTCCTTTTCCATTCTTCCTTCAAGAAATTGAGGTTTCTGAGAGAACTGAGAAGGCGAAGGGCGACGTTCCGAAGAAGCCTCGACGACTACTCATGGTTGTACCAGCATAGTCGCGGCGAACTGAGGCAGAGGCACCGCACGATCCACACTGGGCGAACTGCGTTGCTGCGTGAGCGACGAGGTTAGGGTTTCAATTTGGATGCCTTCACCATCTTCGTCTAGATCACCGAGCGACTTGCATTTTTTACAGTTTTTCTTATTGTTATTTTATTCAATTTCAATAATTCTCCCCGCTTTAGTTCTTCTCCCCCTGATTTGGACGCCTAACGCCTTCACCATATTTTGTTTCTACTTAAGTTCCCTCTGATTTAGCCCTGTCTATTTCTCCATTTCAACATTTTCAATACATAATGTATTGCGAATTCTTTTTTTTTTTTAAGTTAAAGTTATTAAATCCATTATTTTTCTGGATGGGGTTTACCTAGACTCTTGATTTTCTTAAAAAAAATAATTTCGAGCCGGCTCAAAATTGATTCAAGTTGGCTCGGAATCGAGTCGAGGCGGCTCGACTCGAAATTGATTTCGTGCCGACTTCGAGTCAAAAATTTCGATTTCGAGCCGAGTTGGAATCGATCGAACTCGACTCAATATCACTCCTAGTTGGAACTGCTTTTCATGTCAGTTTTTTCATCAATCTAATATGACCTTGTCCTCATCAAATATGAGGAGATTTTTGAGAAAATCCCTTAGATTTGACGGTACATAACATACATGATTGATGATGTGAACTACTTTGACATGAAAGTAGTTCCCACCTCTAAAGAAGCAAGGGGAGCGACCTTAGAGCCGAAAGAATAAGCCCGAAGGAGGCCAAAAAGGAACTCAGAAGAAATAACATGACCTACTCGGGAGGGATCGGAGATGGGCGATCAAGCACTCGCCGATCGTGAATTTGTTCACCGACCGAGTACAAAATTCTATCTCAAAATGTGTTTATCATTTGAAATTGACGCGTGCATTCAAAATATTTATGGAAAACGTTGATAAGGAAAAAAATTTCATTGATATCCATGCAGCCCTTAATAAACCACAATGGAAGAAAACAATAATTTCACATTTATCACCCTTGAAGAAAAAAAGATATATGGGTATGTAGTTTGAAAATGATAAAGGAATAAATCAGAGGGTATATAGTTTGAAGAAATTTCTTTGGACTAGAAACAATCATCAATGGCATGGTTTGATATTCTTTTAAAATGATTGAAGGCTATCAAATACTAGGACAAACATAGACACTTTATTTTTCAAGCATGGAAAATAAGCGAAGAAATCATTAATAATTGTCCATATTGATTTTATAATTGTTAGAGGTGATGACTTTAGGGAGCTTGAGTAGCTGAATGAACTTTTACAGTAAGAATTTGACACCAAAAATTATGCTAAGTAAGATATTTCCTTGGAATAAAAATTGATCTAGGCAAGTGGGTAAGAGAGCATTCTTATCTCCCTAAAAATATATCCAGGAGGAAATCCGAAAACAATTAATGGTGAAGGTTCTAAAAGTTGAAAGCAGGAAGCGGGTAGAAAGGGGAGGGTTACTATAAGATGGTTGAGAAACTCATTTATCGTTATCGTACCAAGCCTACAATTTACTTCGCTCAAAATCGCGAATCAATAAACGCATGATTTCCATAAGCTCATCTGAATGGTGTATATCAGATTCTGAGATATTTAAAATGTACTATAGGGAAATGACTCTTCTTTGGAAATGGTGCAGAGAGAATGAGGACTCACATGATATTGATTGTGCTGGATCTGCTGATGATAGATCATCTATTGCTAAATACTTAATCCGTTTTGGGGAAATATTGTCACATGAAGGAGCAATTAACAATATATTTTGAAAGAACTAATGTAAAAATAGTGTTCAGATTCCTTTGTCCACTACACGTGTGAATTGATATGGCTTAAAAAACATGGGAAGACCTAGGAATGCCAGTTCATCTTCTTATGATGCTCTAGTTGTAATTAATATAGTTTCGTCAAGTCGTTGTTTATCGTGTATTACCCATTCAGGGCTATTTATGTTTTTCTGTCCTCCCTTACTCAAATATATGTATGAGTAAAGGGTTCTTTTCAATATCAGATTATTATTCCTTTTTCAACTTGGTATCAGAGGGATAACCCTAATCTCTCGCCGCCATAACCTCTCCTTCACTCTCTCGCTGCTCTCTCTCGACTATCGGCCTTCGTTCCTCACATCCGCTGGTTTGAGGTCCTCACAATGCTGATCCACGCAGCTCTCACGTCAGCGGTTGCGCGCGCTGAAGGAGACCGCCGCCCCTCCTTGTGACGTCTGCTGTCTTGTTGTCGACGCTCCATCCTTCTGCTGCCTGCGTCGGAGTGTTCCTTGTCTTCTTCGACGTTCGTCTTCGCCTGCTTCATCGACTCAACTCTCGCCTGCTTCGTTGCCTTCATCGACGTTGCTTCTCCCAGAGCGATTGCTTCTTCAGAGTTTGTCTTCCTGCTCTCGTTTCTAGGGTTCGTCTCCGTCTTCCAGAGAGATCGCTTCTCCCAACTGCTTCCAGATCCAGATGTCGACTGCTTCCACAGGGCCGACTGCTTCTACAGGGCCGATTTATTCTAGCTCCAGTCAGCTTCCAGCCATGGTTATTGCCACCATGTCCTCCGATGTTTCTTGCTGATACAGATCTTGCTGATTTCTTCTAGCTTTAGGCGGCTCCCTATAGTTCACCATGGTTGATTCTTCTGTCTCCTCACCAAGTGTTGTGATGCCCCAGATGAGTGACCCTCAACGCACTGATGACCACACTGGCTCTTTGAAGATCACCACTGTGCCTCTAGTTGGGATGAATTACCTTGAATGGTCTCGGGCGTCTCAACATGTAATTCGCAGTCATCAGATGTTCTGATATATAGATGGGACGGTCGTGGCACCTCCTAAGGATGATTCCACTTGGAAGCGTTGGGATTCTAAAAATTCCCTTGTTGTCTCATAGTTCCTCCATTCCATGTCTACTAAGGTATACCAGAGTTATATGTTGATGGACTCTGCCCATAAGATCTGTACTCGGGCACGCGATACATACTCCAGATCGAAAATTCCACCCAGATTTACGAGCTTACGCGTCGTATTTTGGAGTTGCGTCAGGGATCCATGACGGTGCCCACTTCTCTGAGTTTGAGCGTCTCTCTCAGGAATTGGATTACTTTGAACAGCTTACCCCCGCCAGTACTGTCGATGCAGTCCTGTTGCAGAAAAAGGATGAACATTTTCGTCTACATATTTTTTTGATGGGTTTGAACATGGAATTGGATACGGTTTGAACTAATATTCTTCACTGCTCCCCTCTCCCATCTCTTTGGGAGGCATTCAGTATGGTTCTTGGTGATGAAGACCGTCGTAGGTCCCTCAACACGACTGCTCCTCCTGATCGCTCTGCCTTTACTAGTGTTGGTCGGGGTAGCGCTAACCCCACCAACACTGTTCCTACTTGTGATTACTGTGGCCGCAGGGGCTACACTCGGGATGTCTGCTTCAAACTCCATCCTCACCTTGCTCCACCAGGACTCAGCCGTGGTCGTGGACGTGGTCGTGGACCAGGACGGGGGGGGGGGGGGGGCGACAGAGTGGTTCTCGATCTCATGATGCTGTCTTCTCCACAGGAATCTAAGACGACTGTCATCCTCTGGGACATTTTACCGCGCATGAATTGGATGCTCTCCGCCGTCTTCTACACTCCTAGTCAGACGTGACCTCCGGTATTACTTCCTTTGCTACTGTCGTTATGCCCAGTGCCAATGCTGCCACGACTCCTTCGTCTGAGTGGATCATTGACTCGGGCGTCACCGATCACATGACAGGATCCTCCTCAGGTTTTGTTTCATACACCCCCTTGTCTGGTAAGGATAAGGTTATCTCGGCAAACGACACCTTGTCCCCCATTGCGGGCAAGAGCCACATTTCCTATTTTCCTTCAATTTCCTTTTCTTCTGTCCTACACGTTCCCTTTTTTCCCTGCAGTTTACTTTCAATTAGCAATATCACTCAATTTCTTAACTGTTTTGTAATCTTTTTTCTTGATTCTTGTGTTTTTCAGGAGCTGAGTACAAATCAGATCATTGGCAGTTGTAGGAACCACGGTGGCCTGTACTACCTGGATTCTAAGACATCGTCTCATTCCCTTTCTTCCTCTGTTGTTACTGCAGCTGACGCTCGACACTGACATTTGCGCCTTGGGCATCCCTCTTCTGTCTACCTTCAAAAATATTTCCTGCTTTGTTACTTTTTAATAAAATTTTAGCTTGGGATATTTGTGAAAAGTCTAAACATGTTCGACATTCATCATCGCATTTGTCTTCTCCTAGTAGCACCCCTTTCGCTGTTATACATTTTGATGTTTGGGGGCCTTCCCCTGTTATATATTTATTTGGTTTTCGTTGGTTTGTTACTTTTATCGACTGTTTTTCCTGCACTACTTGGGTTTACCTTTTAAAGAAGAAAAACAAAGTGTTTCCGTGTTTTCAAGCATTTCATAGAATGGTGCAGGCACAGTTCAATGGTCATATTAGTGTTCTCCATAGTGATAATGGGGGGGGGGGGATATGATGACCGTGGAGTGTTTGACTCTTATCTCACAAGCCGTGGTATTGTACATCAAATCACTTGCGTTTACACCTCTACCCAAAATGGTGTTGCTGAACGGAAAAATCGGCATCTCCTTGATGTTGCCCGGTGCCTTCTCACCACCATGCACCTTCCGAAATCCTATTGGGGTGATGCTATCTTAACTGTTGCTTATCTTATCAATCGTCTGCCTTCATGGGTCCTAAATTATGCTACTCCTCTAGCCCGTCTCTCCACTACTTCTGTTGTTCATACTTCTCATCTTCCACCCCGTGTTTTTGGTTGTGTATGTTTTGTTCACACACATAAGCCTCATCATGATAAACTTGACCCTCGGGCTCACCGTTGTCTTTATTGGCTATTTTGCCACTAGAAAAGGGTATCAGTGTTATCACCCTCCTTCCTGACGTGTTTTCTGTACCATGGATGTTATTTTCCGCGAGGAGGAATCCTATTACCTGGATTCGACTCACTCCACTCGTCAGGGGGAGAATGATGACATGGATTCTGATTCTACTGTTCCTCTCCCTCTGATTCCTCTTACTCCTACCATAGCTACTCCTTCTACGCCACTTACGACCTCTATGTCTCCCACCATAGCTACTCCCCTATGCCACCAACGTCCTCTACGTCTCATACACAACTTTCCCTTTGTCCTTCTCTCATCTCTCCTTTTCCTCATGTATACCATCGTCGTCAAACAGGTAAACAGTCCACGGTCATTTTTTCGCTACCCATGCTTGCTTTGGATTCAGATTCTGGTGATGATCTACATGCCCCCTTGCATTGCTAAAAGGTAAAGCTGTGTGTACGCAACACCCTATTTCTAACCATGTTGCATATCATCACCTTATCCAGTCTCATCAGTGCTTTATATCTTCTTTGTCCTTGATTACTATTCCAAAGGCGTGACAGGAGGTTGTGGGCATTCAAGAATGGGCTCAAGCGATGGAGGAGGAAATGTCTGCCTTGGACAAGAATCACACATGGGATGCCTCTCCCTTCCTCCTAACAAGAAAGCCATTGGTTCATGGTGGGTCTTCTCTTTTAAGCAAAACCAGGATGGTAAAGTAGAGCGTTATAAGGCTCGCCTCGTGGCTCGAGGATACACCCAGATTCAGGGAGTCGACTACCCGGAGACCTTTGCTCCTGTAGCAAACATGGACTCCGTTCGTGTTCTTCTGTCTTGTGCTGCTTGTTTAGGCTGGGATCTTCACCAACTAGACGTTAAAAATGCCTTCCTGCGCGGTGAACTTGATGAAGAAGTGTACATGACATTCCCTCCTGGATTTGTGAAGGGACAAGAGGCTTGTCTGTCACTTAAGGAAGTCGTTGTATGCAAGGTTGTCAGGATCGAGATCCTAGGTAAGATCGTTTCGAGGTTGGATCGGATCGTAGGATCGGATTGAGGATCGCAAAATCCTACAACATTCATAGATTAAGACTAAAAATATAAAATTCAATTTTATCGTCCAATTACTTGCTCAATTAACAAATAATCAATAAATTGGGCAGTATGTAAATAATTATATTAAAATTTTTGAATAACTAAAATAAAAAAGATAATATCATACTAAGTTCACTTTCAGTTTTAGGTAGGACACCAAATATCTACTAACAATAAAAATAAATCTGGACTGATGGATTTGTGGAAGCCTAAAAACAGGAAGACGAACCCAGACTGTTGGATTGCTCGTATGCTGGAAGCAGGAAGCAAGAAGCTTGAATTGCTCGTATATTGGATTTCTAACCGTTAGATTGCTCGTACGCTAGAAAGGAAGAGAAGACGTCGACCTGAAAGTAGGAAGCAGGAAGACACTGGATTACCAAACACTGGATTGCTCATATGTAGAAATATAAGATTAGACACTGACACCACTTGAAATGGAACCTGGTAAGGAAAAACAAATTAAGACATTGTCTAGATTGGAAGCGACCGAAGACGTCGATTTTGGCCTTCGTTTGCAGTCAGCAATCGACACTTGGGATACGGTAAAACAACATAATATGATTCTGTGATGGGGTATGTGGGTGGGATTGGGATAAGGTTAAGCAATGGGTTATGGGCGTTGGACGGGTTGAATGGGATCAGGATATGGTTTGACATGTTTCTAGTTTCCTTTGGCCGGACCGGTAGAATCGGGTCGGGATCGCGATCCTAAAGATCCTAAGATCCGGATCGCGATCACAGATGTAGATGTGTCGATTTAGATCCTAGGTAAGATCCGGATCGATTTACAAAATCTGGATCGGAGAATCGTAAGATCCTACGATCTGAATCGCGATCCTGATAACCATGGTTGTATGACCTGAAACAGTCTCCCAGGGCTTGGTTTGACAGGTTTCTTAAGGCCATGATTAAATTTGGCTACAAACAGGGACAACCTGATCACACTTTGTTTATCAGGAAAAATGAGAAAAAAATTGTGATACTTATTGACTTATTGTCTACGTTGATGACATTGTGATCACCGACGATGACTCAGAGAAAATCGCAAATCTAAAGGCTCTCCTGTCTGCTGAGTTTGAAGTAAAGGACTTAGGAAGATTACGTTACTTCCTGGGAATTGATGTGACCAGATCAAACCAAGGTATCTTCATCTCTCAACGTAAGTATGTTTTGGATCTGTTAAAAGAGACTGATATACTCAGTTGTGTTCCAGCTAACACTCCTATGAAGGAGAATCATATGATTGATGAAGACAGTGATGGCAACCGCACTGATGCCTTGAGTTATTAGAGATTGGTTGGGAGGCTCTTATACCTATCTCACACCCTTCCTGACATTACATATGTTGTAGGAATCTTGAGTAGATATATGCGCTCCCAGGACCAGACATCAAGATGCTGCTTATCGTGTACCACGGTACTTAAAGAAGGCCCCTGGTCGTGAGCTTATGTTTTTCAAGAACAACCACTTAAAGATTGAAGTCATTACTGATGTTGATTGGGCTGGAAGCCGTGATGACAGGAAATCCACAACGGGGTACTGCACCTTTGTTGGTGGAAAGTTGGTGACATGGCGTAACAAGAAGCAAAATGCGGTGGCCAAATCTAGTGCTGAAGCTGAATATTGATCAATGTCCTGTGAAGCTCTATGACTACGTACTATGTTACAAGATCTGGGATTCCAGGAGAATGTTTCCCTCTGTCTATACTGTGACAATAAAACAACTATCAGTATTGCTCACAATCCTGTTCAACATGACAGAACTAAGCATGCTGAGGTCGATCGACATTTTATCAAAGACCATCTAGATAAAGGAAACTTGGTCACTCCTTTCGTTCACTCTAAAGATCAATTGATCGATGTCTTCACCAAAAATATGGGATGTGGTGCGTTTACTGATGACATCCATAAACTCGGAATGACTGATATCTTCTGTCTGACTTGAGGGGGAGAGTTGTAATTAATATAGTTTAGTCAAGTCATTGTTTATCGTGTATTACCCATTCAGGGTTATTTATGTCTTTCTTTCCTCCCTTACTCAAATATATGTATGAGTAAAAGGTTCTTTTCAATATCAAATTATTAATACTCTTTCAACTGCTCCATTGTGACAAATAGTTCGCTAATAAACATTGTATATAACCCGCCCACCATAAAAGAACTAAACTTGTGGTGATAGATCGACATTTTATCAAATAAAGAAAATGAAGGTCAGACAATCTTTACGACCTATGTGCCAACCAAACAATAAGTAGCAAAGGCTCTTACATGGGGAGTACACAACTCAGTTTTGAAACTATAATTAATAAGGTGTCTATGGCGAGCATCTACTCCCCATCCTTAGGAGCAGAGCAATGCTGCAAGATTTATTGTGCGTTATAACAAAAAATTATTTCTTATACAATTAGATATAATATTTGGGGGTATAATTTTAGGTTGATTGTTACTTCCTTGTATTCAAAGATTTGTGCTATGATCAGTTGTAAACACTACATAATTATGTTTGGTTAACAAAGAATTATCAGTTGTAATCATATTCTATTTTAATTAAAAATCTTTCCCGTTGTACGAAAAAGAATTAGGTTTGGACTACAATCAGTTGGCACTTCTTCTGAGTAGACTTAATCTGGAAAAGAAGGTCTAGGGTTGCCTATTTGTGCACAGTCTAGTTCGAAGGAATGCAATCTAGCGCCTAAAATTGAAAACAGTTCATCCTCTTGATATCAAATTTTTTTATTCACTTGTTCGCTTGTTTGTTTCCGTTTTAACAAATTTTTTCTCCTCAACAATCTAAAGATTCCTCATTATAATGCCTTCTCATTGTTTTCAGGAGCAGCTGCTTTTAAACTTTGATGTGTTGCTGACAACTTATGAGATAGCACTAATTGATCAAGATTTTCTCTCACAAATTCCTTGGCAATATGCTGTCATCGACGAGGCCCAACGATTGAAAAATCCTTCGAGTGTATGTAGCCTTTTTCCCCCTAATTCACTATCTTTAAATCCCCCCCCATTAATTCGTTACTAAACTATAATAGAATTAGGACTTGCTTTCCTTATTGTTCAGAATTCAAAAATAGTAGAATTCAAACTCCTGATAGGAGAGAAATTGAAGAATTTTCAATATTGTTTTTAGCTAATCATATTTCTCTGCATTCTCATAATATGTTTTCAAGCCAGTTAACACCGCACTCATTCTAATCAAAATTTTCTTTTTGGTTGATAGTTGAAGAGATGCTCCCTTGCATCTACTTAAATGATGGAAGCTTCATGCTACATTCAAACTATTAGTCTTGCATACTATGCAACATTCTAATTTAGGATCTGTTTGGAGAACAGTGGGAGAGTGATGCCTATTGTGAATGCAATTATGAAAAATGCAGGTAATATTTGGGTAGTTGTATGTTATGTCGCCGCATACGCTACAGTTTCAAGGGCAGACGTACTCTCGGCGACCGAAAGAACGGAGGCCAAACAACGGGGCTGAACCATTCGGTTCAGCCCCCAACCAATGAAAGGAACCAAGGGGGACTGAACCAACCCGATTCAGTCCCCAAATGGGGGGGCCGGCCGGCCCCCTTGAGCCCCAGGTATTAATAGGTCCGTGGCTCCCTCATGATGGCTATGCACTATTATTCTCAAGGTATCTTCTCCCTCCTTCTCCTTAACCCTAATCCTTCTTCCCCTCTCTGGAATCTCCCCTAGATCTCTCTTCTTCTTCTTTGCAAAGCCCTAACATTTGGTATCAGAGCATCGTTCCTGTGATGATGGTGACACGCACGGAAGCCGAAACCGCGCGGCTCGCATCCCTCGAGGAGAACTACGTAGGGTTGTCGGACACGATGCCGGCTCTCGAAGAACAAGTGAAATCCTCCCAAAAAAATCTGGAGGATCGCTTGGATGCGCGCATGGAGGAGATCAAAACCCTACTCATGCAAAATCTGAAGGGAAAAACCCACGCGGCGGAGGGATCCGAAGCCGAAGCATCCTATCATCCTCCGGCGCAGAACGACACGGGAATCGGAAGTGGAACACAGCAGGGGGCCGGATTCGGGTCTACAGGAGGCGGGATACCCGTATCGGGATGGGCGGAAGCCGATCCTACGCGGATCGACTCATATGCCTTCCGCACGAGCGGATCGACGCAGGAGGGGTGCGGGGCCCCTGGAGCGGCCACCGGCGGCTCGATGGAGGCCGGCTACCGCCGGCCAGGTGGCTGGAGGCTGCCGGAAGGGCCGACGGCACCGAATGGACCGTTCGGCTCCCAGTCCGCCTAGAACGGACCGGGAACGCAGCCGGGTCCTTCGTGGAGGGGTCCAGGGCAGGGATCAGCCCCTTTTCGACCTACTAGAGCGAATGCGGTCCCAATCGGGGGTGTGGCGGGCATCCTACCGCTACCACCGCCATATGTAGGACCGGCGGACTATGGAAATGGCAATCCATGGGGTGGATGGCAAGAAGGAGGCTACGGTATGGACCGGGGACGGCCCGGGCCCGCAGTGGCTCCAGCGCAACCTTACCAACCAGCACATGCAGAACCACGGCCGTACATGCAGCCCAAACTGACACGTATGAACTTCCCTAAGTTCAAAGGCGACGACGCCTTAGAGTGGGTCCAGAAGGCTGAGCTTTTCTTCAAATACCAGGAGATTCCCGAGGGGCAGTGGGTCCAGTTGGCGTCCTTTCACCTGGAAGATGACGCTTTCCAGTGGACAAAGTGGTTTCTGAGGGGACGCAATTACGCACCCTGGGAGGAGTTTGTGGAGTCCTTCTCGGCTCGTTTCGGGCCTCTGGAGTACGAAGACGTAGTGGCGATGTTACAAAAGCTGCGACAAAAGGGATCAGTCACAGAGTACCGGACAGAGTTCGAACGGCTGGCCAACCGGGTCAATTGGGAGGAGAGGATGATGCTGAGCTTTTTCGTATCCAGATTGAAGGACCATTTGAGAGACGAGGTCTACGCCTACATGCCATGCAGTTTGAGTCATGTCATCAGCCTGGCCAGGATACAGGAGGAGCGGTACAATCGGCAGAGGACTCGGACGACAGGTCGGGCACCTACGGTTACAGATGTACCCAAGAAGGAACCACCGACCGGGGGCCGTCCCACTGTGACAAGGTTGACGTGGCAGGAGCTTCAGGCCAGAAAGGACAAGGGACTGTGTTTTAAATGTGATGAGAAATTCGTTCCGGGGCATCGGAGTCAGAAGGTCCAAGTCTTCATGCTGCGGGACGAGGACGAGAAAGAGGACACCACTGGCGATTCCGTTGAGGATGATCTGGATCTCGCAGAGGTTGGAATATCCATTCAGGCGATGGCTGGGTGCACGACACCCCTTACTTTACGGATCGCAGGGGCGATTGGCCAGGAACGGGTGACTATATTGGTTGATAGTGGGAGCACCCACAATTTCATTAACCCCGAGGTGGCTCTCAAGGCGGGGCTTCAGATTGATCCGGAGGCCGCTTTCCAGGTCATGGTAGCGGATGGGAGCAAGTTGCGATGCGAAGGGGTCCTAAAGGGGGCCGAGCTGCGGATGTCGGGATACATCTGCTACACCGACATCTACCTTCTACCCATTCGAGGCTCGGATATGGTCTTGGGGGTGTAGTGGCTCCGACAGCTACGACGGGTAACCACGGATTGGGATCGAATGACGCTGGAGTTTTCTCAGCAGGGCAAGGACCACTGTTTGCAGGGCATAAGGACGTCTCCACTCAAGGAGATCTCACTCACGAGTTTGCAGAGGCTGGAGGAGCAAGGCGGGGAAGTGGCCATGATTCTGGGGGTGACCACCGTGGGGTCGGAAGCTAGCACGGAGCCTGAGCAGATACAAGCGCTCTTGGGACAGTACGGTGATGTTTTTCAGGAGCCACGCTCCCTCCCTCCGTCCCGCTTCCGGGACCATCAGATCTAGTTGAAGGCAGGGACGGATCCCACCAACATCCGGCCTTACCGCTACCCCCATATTCAGAAGGCTGAGATAGAGCGCAGCGTGCGCGAGATGCTGACCTCGGGTATTATACGCCCCAGCACTAGTGCTTTTTCTTCTCCGATCATACTGGTAAAGAAGAAAGACGGTTCGTGGAGGTTTTGCGTAGATTATCGGGGGCTTAACAACTCCACCATCAAGGACAAATTCCCCATTCCTATGATCGAGGAGTTATTGGACGAGCTACATGGAGCACACTTATTCACCAAGCTGGACCTCCGGTCCAGCTACCATCAGATTCGTATGAAGGAGGAAGACGTCCACAAGACGGCCTTCCGTACCCACGATGGTCACTATGAGTTCTTGGTGATGCCATTTGGGTTGGCCAACGCACCCTCGACCTTCCAGGCGGTGATGAATGAGAGATTCCGCCCTCTTCTTCGAAGGTATGTGCTAGTTTTCTTTGACGATATACTTATATATAGCAGGAGTTGGGAGGATCACCTGGAGCATGTCCGCACCGTCCTCACCATACTAAGGGAGCACCAACTGTACGCCAAGCGGTCCAAATGCTTGTTTGGGCAGGCGAAGGTTGAGTACTTGGGACACCTGGTGTCCGCACACGGGGTCTAAGCTGACCCAAAGAAGATCGCAAGCATGGTGGATTGGCCACCTCCCACGACGGTCCGGGCTCTGAGGGGCTTTCTCGGACTGATAGGGTACTATCGGCGGTTCGTGAAAGATTATGGGAAAATAGCCCGCCCCCTCACTCAGCTATTGCAGAAAGATGCTTTTCGACCGGACGTTACTAGATCGAGACCGAACTTTATCTTTACTCCGGGAGAACTTACGCATCGCCCAAGATCGCATGAAGCACCAGGCAGACAAACATCGTACCGAGCGGGAGTTTGCGGTGGACGATGAGGTCTTCCTTAAACTCCAACCATATCGGCAACTCTCGGTCTCTCGGCGGACCAACCAGAAACTGGCACCGAAATACTATGGCCCTTTCCGTATCCTCCGCAGGGTGGGGCCCGTGGCTTATTCTCTGGCTCTTCCGGAAGGTTCTCGCATCCATCCGACGTTCCATGTATCATTGTTGAAGAAGAAGCTCGGGAACTCGACTCCGATCAACCCTACTCTCCCTGAGGCTACTAGCAGTGGCGAATTGCGACCTTCTCCGGAGGCTATTCTGTTGACCAAATGGAAGCGGCGGGGTGCCGAGTACCGGCTAGAGGTACTAGTCAAGTGGGCGCAAATGACCGCAGAGCACAATTCTTGGGTTGACTTCTTGGAGTTTCGCGAACGATTTCCGGATTTCCCACTTGAGGACAAGTTGGTGCTTGAAGGGGGAGGGAATGTTATGCCGCCGCATCCGCTACAGTTTCAAGGGCAGACGTACTCTCGGCGACCGAAAGAACGGAGGCCAAACAACGGGGCTGAACCATCCGGTTCAGCCCCGAACCAATGAAAGGAACCAAGGGGGACTGAACCAACCCGGTTCAGTCCCCAAATGGGGGAGCCGGATGGCTATGCACTATTATTCTCAAGGTATCTTCTCCCTCCTCCTTAACCCTAATCCTTCTTCCCCTATCTCTAATCTCCCCTAGATCTCTCTTCTTCTTCTTTGCAAAGCCCTAACAGTGTAGTTACTAATACTAATTTTCCAAAATGATTTTTTAGGCTAAACTCCAATGCAGTTATACAGATGTTGTCAAGCGTTGGCTGTCAAACTACCAGACCCCAGAAAATAAAATTTGAGTCAAAAATGTTTTACGGAAGTTCCAAGCATAGTTAAACTGCCATCGCTATGTTTACTTCCATAGTTTCACACCTCCACTGCTCAAACGAAGCAACTATCCCAAATAAAGCCTTAGAATGCTTACAGGCCAGTAAAAGTATTTTTCAAAATATGTGAATATTGTAAATTTCATAATTGTATGTGTATACTGCCAAAAATTACAGTCTTTTGATGTACGATTTGTTTAACCAAGGATTAATTGACATAGGATAAAATGAAGACTGTGATGTGAATATGCACTAACGGAATTCTAATGAGTGTATGCATGTGTAGTGAATATGGGGAGACCTAGAATGGTGCAATGCTCATGCAAGAGTCTGACAAGTAAATTAACAATAAACACTGAAATTAATAAACAAAATACAAACATACACAATTGAAAAACAGTGGGTTAGATAAACAACACATTTTAATTGAATTAGAACAAAGAGTGTTTCCACTAAATGCTCAATGAATATGTCTTTTTATTCATTTCAAATAGAATGATAATTAGACAAAATAATACGAATCAAGATCCCTGCTAATATGTTTATTCACCCAAATAATCAACAAAGAAAATTATGACTTCCAATTAGAACTTAGATAAGCAAGTCAGACCAAACGATGAAGACTTGCTGTAGTTTCGAACTTGAATAACGAGTGTGAGGCGGCCATGTTGTTGAATTCTGAATGTTCTGCACCAACTTTGGTTTCTCGAGGTCAGGGAATGCTGGAGAATGGCAGCCGGATGGGGTAAACCCCAAGGCAGGCTGCTGAATGTAATCATGGAAGGTTGGAGTATCGTGGAAGAACCAACCAGGCAGCGCTGTTCTTTAAATCCAGTGAAATAGTGAGTCAACTACAATAGTGGGCAGCAAGAGATGGTTGAAACGGCTATAATTCCGCCAAGAGGGGGTTGTCCAAGGCTGGAGAAGGACCGCACCAGTAGCTGGTAGTAACAAAGGTTTGGAAATATGAGCTAGACTACATGAATTTACTGGAGGCAGCCCAGATGTCCTTAAGGGTCGGCACAGGCCATATAAGAGAAAGATCTGCTCACGGAGGAGGATTTCCTGTCTGGAATAAAAGAGGCCACAACCAGTGATTTACTGTGGGAAACACGTAGTCTGGGGTTGTCTCTGCACTGGATCAACAAAAAGGCGCCTTGTTTTTGCCCCAGGAAGGGTCGGCTATCCAGATTGCACAAGAACGAGCTGTTTTCGACAGTTTTAGGCGATTTCCAGCAGTTGTAGGGGAGAATCGTGTGGGTAATGTGAAAAACAGAGGAGTTATGTGGTGGCGTGGTAAAGATGGGCCGCACAAATGGAAAGGAAACACTATTAGGCTTCGACACCTAATGCTCCGCTGAATCGGCACTGCGGAATGAGCACAAAATTTGAAATCTTTCAAAACTCTGCCATCCCCCAAAAGAAAATCCACAACTAGTATTAATAGACTCTCTCACATAACGTATGACGGTGATTGACCGATACGACAATATACAAACGGTACATGAATAATGCGTAGAAAAATACAAAAAAATACATAGACAATATCCCGTCGACGCTCTGAACGCGACGATGGGCTCGGATCGTCCATACGACAATTCTAACCCCTCCTACGACGAGTGTAAACCCGAATGGGCTTTGATATGCGGTCGGATCTCCAGTGAACTATGGTCCTCATCATTAACATTTCTCGTTATAAGTGCACTGTTGTTTTTTGCATCAATCTTGTAACACTTGTCACTTACTAGCATCCATGCATGTGGTCCTCCGGTGCACAATGTGCGATGTTGATAATATTTGTCCGTTACTCGAGTAACAACCTAGTATTATTGTCATCAGACACTGTGCCCGGAGAGCCCTGTTCTCGACTTCTAATATCTATAAATAGCATTCACAATTTTTTTTGGTTTTATGCTAGTTGTATGTATTAAAAAATCATATGTTTTGTTAGATCAGAGAGATTAAAATCGGAGGACTCAAATTCATTTGATGGTCGTACAAGACCATGACCGTCCCAAGTTTTTCATATGTTTTAAAAAATCACTTGGTTTATTAAATCAGAGAGATTCTGGAATACACAATTTGAATATTGTTTATTAAATTCGTACGCAATTGGCAAAAATTGGGAAACATGCTTTGTATAGTTGTAGCAACAGAACACATCCAAACGATGAACAACTTGTAAGTATCAACAATCACTATGATAAGATACAAAGTGTGGAATAACAAATCAAATACAAATGGAAAGAAACGCATGAACCTGAACACAATTCCCTATAATAAATTCTAGGTTAAATTAATTTAAATTAAGCAGAGGGAATCAACTGAATCACAAAGATCTCACCAGTGGAGGGAAGGTAAAGTGGTAGGAGAAAGATCCAAAGGACGACAGAGACTGCTCATGCAAACATGACAAAGATGGCGACGACTTGCAAGGAGATCAAGGGGGAGGAAGAATAATAAGGTGATGTCTGATACCATGGATATCAGGAGAGAAATTTGGAGAAGTTGGAAAGGAAGAAGAAACAAGGAGAAGCAGTAGTTTTTGTTGGATCTTATGACACCCTTAGAGGGGTGGGGGGGGGGGGGGGGTTGAATAGGGGTTTTACAAGTTTTAAATAAAACTGAGTGATTTTTGAGTTAATTGTAGAGAAGGAAATTTTCTGGAACCTGTTGCTAACGCCGGCGTTAATGTTAATGCTGAGCGTTAGCTCTCCAGAAAATAAAACTTTTCTAAAAAGGTGCGTAAGTGATTTTTCTTAAAAGTTCTTTAATGAAATAAAATCCCAGAAATTCAGAGAGGATGAACACAATGATTATATTTCAAAAGATAATTACAAAGATAATAATTTCAATAACGCTTGAAATAGAGGCGACAAGGATAAAATCACTTTTTATTTCTTCATCGGTCCTTTTCCCAAGGACCGACTGGCTATAACCTATCTTACCCAAGATACGACCTCTAGCCTCCCCCTAGATCAACACCTAGACCTAGTCGCCACACACACGGCGGCGAATTCTCCTTAAACCTCACAAGGCCTAGTCACCAACAATCACAACGAATTTACTATTGACACAAAAAGAAAAGGGAAGAATACAATATAAAATCTGAAATGAAAACTCCATATATTGAAGAGCTCTGAAAGAGATGATGAAGAAACGTCATGAACATTATCGGAGTTGAAGTTTGCGTCCTCCTTGAAATTTGACTTTTGGAAATCTCCTTCTATCTCTTGATCTTCAAAAATGGACGTGCTCTGGAACATAGGAATGAAGACTCTCACGAAAGATTGAAGATTTTCAGCATTTACCATGGAATGAGAGGCTCCTTTCCTTTAAATAGACAATGGAAGCTAACGCCAGTGTTAAGCTTAACGCCAGCGTTATCAGCTCGTGTACGAACGTGGCAGAAACCGCGCAACCGTTGAAATCGTGGCAGAATGTGTAAGAACATGGTCTAATGCTCGTGTTAGCTTCTAACGCTAGCGTTAGATCTTGGTATCTATCTCGACGATATCCCTTTCTCGACGATATCCCTTCTCAACGATAAGTTAACGCGGGCGTTAACTCTAACGCGGGGCGTTAGCTCTCTTTTCAGAGGATCGTCTTCATTCAACATTTTACTCATAGAGATATTATACCTATAGTTCCTGCACACTATAAACACACGACAAGCAAGATCAAATACAATGTGAGATTTGTTATTCTCAAACAAAGAGATGCGGAACACATGCTCCAACAGTTTTCAGGATAACCCAAAATGTGAGTAATTTCCAGTAAGTCCTCTTCTGCTTATTTCAGTTTTCCGGCTTTGTACTACTATTGTTTTTATAGTTACGAGTGATAGTGCGCGTGGGCCTCTTGTGCGGCTGCGACATTACCCCGACCATGACAGTGCCCCGACGCGACAATACTTCTGCCGCTCGCAACCCTCTCGAGCACACGACTGCAATCCCCGACATGACTGCGCTCGGGGGCTGCGAGCGGCGGGTGTGTCGTCACGCCGGAGCACTGTCGTGACCGACGTACTATCGCGGCCGAACGGGTCGTCATTACTCAACGCGACGAAATTTTAGTACACAATTTTATTGTCTTTAGATTTAATTATAATTTTATTTAAATTATAAATTATTTATAAACGTTTATATATATACTAGTGACAGTGCAGGGGGTGTGCCCTGCGCGACAGTGCCCCGGCCACGACATTGCGATGGCGCTCCCACCACTTGCAAACCCCGAGCGCTATACTCTGCTCGTTGCTCGATTTTGCCGTGTGCATGTGGGAGGGGGGTGCGAGCGGCGGGAGCACCGTCGCTCCAGGGCAATGTTGTGGCCAGGGTATTGTCGCGCGGGGCACGGGGGCCCCCGGTGCTCCGTCTCTCGTATAAACATACATAATTTCACATTTAATATTTTATTATTTTATATTTCATTTATATAATTATTTATAGTTTAATTATTTTTAATTTAAATTTTATTTATTTATACTTTGTTTTTATATAAAAATCATGAGCAAATAATGGGAGTTGTGGAGATGAGAATGCTTAGGTGGATGTGTGGACACACGAGACTGGATAAAATTAGGAATGAATGTATCAGGGATAAGACAGGAGTGACACCAATTGCATTGAAGATGCGAGAAGCTCAACTAAGATGGTTTGGACACGTACAAATGAGACCATTAGAGGCACCTGTTAGGCATTGTGAGAGTTTAGTCACCAAACATGTTAAACGGGGGAGGGGTAGACCAATAAAGACTTGGAATGAGACTATAAGGAAAGACATGGTGTACTTAGGCATTAGTGAGATTATGACTAAAGATAAGACACAATGGAGACAAAGGATCCTTATAGCCGACCCCACTATAGTGGGATAAAGGCTTGAGTGTTGTATACTCTGTTTTTATATAAACATTTTTTTTAAAACGTTTATTTAAAAAGGTTTATAAATCCGAAAAAGAGGGGGTATAATTGGTATTAAGAATGTTTCACCAAAGTGCACTTCTCCCTTTTAATAACGTATTGATAAACGTTTATATATATATAGGTGTATATATACGTGTATATATATAAATGTGTATATATATAAACATGTATATATACACGTATATATATAAACGTGTGTATATATACACGTTTATATATATATATATATTGTTGGAATAAATGAAGAGAAATAATAATGCGAGATATTCTTATTCATCCACATAGTGATATATTTAAAGCATTGCTAGGGACTCTTAAAGACGGACAGACAATGTGGGATTAATACCCACTCACACATAAATATTAATACTAATAATCTCAACACTCCCCCTCAAGCTGTAGGGGAAACCTCCTGCTTGGACACATCAAATAACAACAACAGAGGTAGGCGATGTGGGAAAACACATTAGACGAGCCACCATGGGAAATTTCAAACCTAGGAATCAAACCAGGGATATAGCCACACACGACGCAGACCCATACTCGACGCAGGACCCACACACGATGTGGACTCACTTGAATCAGGTCAACCAACAACACCTACACACATAACATGCGAAAGAGAACGTAAAATGTGGAGCAAATCATCAAACTGGCAACCGGGGATAATCCGCATAAAGGGCGGTCCCACACGACAGTCTCGCACGACACGACCCCACGCAACACAATCCGCTGAGATTAGAATACCAACATTAGTCGTGTCCCAACACACGAACAATCAAAAGAAACATGGGGAGACGCATAACAACATATGACATAAGCCCGAAGGCCGTGTGGAACGAAGGCGAAAGGTCGGGTAAGATAATCCGAGTCGCCTTCGTCCCAATCACTCCCCTCACGTGGAAAAACACGTGCATGAAGGCATACAACACAATAAAACTAAGACAAATAAAAACCACTAAAAAAATAGTAAACACTCCATCACCATCGTCGACAAGAGAAGAGAGCAGCAAGATCCTTATCCTGGGAAGGAATAACAACGGAGATCACCGACGGATGCAGAAACAAGCTCAGGCAGAGGTGGCAGCAGACACAAGCAAGTAACAACCGCAAGCAAGAAGCAGCCGACCACAAGATCAGCGACGAGACATCAAGACGAGATCGATGGAGGCAGCAACGATGAAGGGCAACAACTAGGCAGATGGAATCTGGAAGGGGCTGCCCGATCTCATCGAAGAAAGGAAGACAGGAGGACTGGCATGGAGCAATCGTCGATGACAGAAGAAACAATCGTCGATGGCGCGGAGCGCAGGAGGGGGGGGGGGGGGGGCAAGAGACGCTCCCGTCCTAGAGCATGGACGTAAGGGAGGAAAGTCCTGCTCCCGTCGATGGAAGGAGTCGACGGATCTGCTGCAGGGATCGAAGACGAGGGGCACGACTGGACCAATCGACATTAGCAGTGACATTGTGGGGAGAAAGGTCCGCTCCTGTCGTTGAAAGCAAGCGTCGATTTCGTCGATGGGAGCGGGAGCAGGGGTTACCCAGCGGGATCCCTAGCAGCACAGCCAACCAGGGATAACAACGAGAGGAAGGGAAGAAAATCAGAGAGTAAGGCCGCCGAGAACTTTAGGTCGCCAACAAGTTAGGGCGACGAAAAAAATTTCCAGAGTCAGAACCTGACTCTGATACCATGTTGGAAGAAATGAAGAGAAATAATAATGCGAGATATTCTTATTCATCCACATAGGGATATATTTAAAGCATTACAAGGGACTCTTAAAGACAGACATATAATATGGTACTAATACCCACTCACCCATAAATATAAATACTAATATCTCAACATATACACACACACACACACACACGCGCGCGCGCACACACACACAAGTGACAAGCACGGGGCTATGCCCCTACGACCAACCACGGCAGTACCCCGATCGCGATAGGCTCGGGGCTCCGCCCCTATCAATTATTTAATGTAGCTTAAAATAAACACAATATTAATTAATTAATGCAGAAAGTAGTTATACACTATTTTTTTATTTTTGTTAAAAAATCCTCATCGTGATGCATGTATCATCATGCATGCCAATTCAACTTTAATAAAGTTGATTGGTTTAATGGTAGCTCCTCGAAAATACCACTGACATGCCTAATGGCAGCCTTCCTCGAAAGGACCGCTGATATGGCTAATGATAGCCTACCATAGTAGGTGTAGGAGCTCTATTGAAAACTTTTTGGATTTTATAGATTTTCATCATTACTTTTAATTTTGGGATATTGTGTAATTACTTGAATGGACATTGTATTTTAATTTTCTTGAAATGGATTATAATATATGTTAAGTCATTAAATTAAAAAAAATAAGGGCATATTTGACAATTTTGAATGTTTCACCAAAGGCAACTTTTTCCTTTTAATATATATATATATATAACATAAATGTAACATAAACCGAAACGCAAGCATACACCGCTCGAGTCGCATGTGAGGGCGTGATAAACTGATGTGGTACTATTCATCTCTTAAGTATTTTATATATAAGTATATATAACTGTTACGTTGGTCGTGTGATTTTCACGACACAACGTATTTTGCTCACGTGATGCCTGCCTGCCTAATGCCTGCCCAGGCTTCACGTGAACCCCAAAAAAAAAGCTTCAGCCTTTAAAAAAAATCTGTTTTTAACATATATTTCCTTCTATTTCAGTTTTTTTTCACAAAACAGTTTAAAAAAACAAGATCACAATAATTCTAATGGAAAGAGAGAAAAATAGGCATATGCTCAAAATGAAGGCTTATGCTCTACATGGAAGTAAGAGGGCAAATAATGTTTGACCTCACTAAATCTTATGCTTCTGCCCAACCTAAATTAATTTAACACCAGCTAAATAAATTAATGGGGATACATCTTTACGACACACTGCAGCACAATCAAAAATAAAATACAAAGGAAAACACAAGCGCAAAACAAGTGCGCAAACATAAAATGTCACATAAATGAAATACAGGTGCAAGTAAAAGAAAATTTGGAATCGCGAGTGTCTATTTGCATCATCAACGTTCTTCATTACCGTAAATCATAGATGGACGAGTTGTTCTAGTACCGGTTTGAGCCATTCGTTTGCCTCTTCGCAACGGTGATGCATAGATTCTTATTCACTTGGGAGAGATTCTCAAAAGAAGAAGCAACTTGGGAATTATTGGAGATGTTCAAGAGTATTTGTCCTGCATTTGAGCTTGAGGAAAAACTCCAAATCGAGGGGACATGGTGTTACCGACATCCAGGCAGACGAGCCAGAGTGGCAGGTGTACTCGAGAAGGACGCGCACAGGAGTGAGCAACGGCGGCGCAGGACCGAGCGGTTCGGCGGGTGCGGCCCAGGGGGGCCGGCCGGTCCACTATCTTCATTTAAATTTCAACTTGTATTTTTATTTTTTGGAACTTTACTTTATGCTTTTGGACTCACGATGGTTCCTCCTATATATGGGGACATCTTTAGGGTTATTGTATCTTTGGATCAATTAGGTTTTGAGAGGGCTGCCCCCTTTTGCTTTCCCTTCTAATTTCCTCTCTCTCTCTCTCTCTCTACCTCCCTTCTCTCTCTCTCCCTCCAAGCATCCAGCCGGCCTCCATCAAGGGCCGAATCCTCCTTGATACCGGAGAGGTATCATTGGTCCGGCGTTTTATCAGAGACTACGGTGGGTTGGCCTGCCCCCTCACCCAGCTGTTGAAGACAACAGAGGACAGACCGTTCGAGTGGCCTCCGACCGTGATGGCGCCATTTGCCGCGTTACAGTCGGCCTTGGTTCAGGGCCCGGTATTGGCAATGCCGGATTTCAGTCAGCCGTTCGTAGTGGAGTGTGACGCTTCTGGGTCCGGCGTCGGCGCCGTGTTGATGCAGGCGGGCCGACCTATCGCCTATTACAGCCGGGCATTTCCACAGCCGTGCGGAGCAGATCCGCCTACGAAAACGAGCTCATGGCCCTCGTTTTGGCGGTCCACCATTGGCGACCCTACCTTCTCGGCCGCCCCTTTATCATCCGTACAGATCACCACAGCTTGCGTTACCTCCTACAACAGAAGATTGCCATGGCGACATAGCAGGTGTGGGTGGCGAAGCTCCTTGGCTACGATTTCACGATCGAGTTCCGGTCGGGCAAGACGAACCGCGTGGCAGATGCACTATCCCGTCATCCCCACCCCCCAGAGTTGACCGCTATTTCGAGACCGGTGTGGGACGACGCCACCGGCCTCCAGCAGGAGGTGGACAGAGACCCGCAGTTGGTGGGCATTCGGGCGGCCTTACTGGCCGACCCCACGTCCCGACCTCCCTACACTCTCATAGGGGGCTGCCTCTTCCATCGGGATCACTTAGTTCTGTCGGCCTCATCCTCGCGGATCCCCCAGCTACTTGCAGAGTTTCACTCCACACCATCGGGTGGCCACGCGGGCGCGTTCCGCACCTACCGCCGCCTGGCCGCGTCTCTGTTCTGGCCCAACATGCTCCACCAGATGAAGGCTTATGTGGCGGCATGTTTGCCCTGTCAGAAGGCCAAATATGAGACCATGTTTCCTAATGACCTACTTCAGCCCCTCCCGATTCCAGAGAGAATTTGGGAGGACATCGCGATGGACTTCATCACTCACCTGCCGCGCTCCAACGGTTTTGACTGCATCATTGTGGTAGTCGACCGACTGGCGAAGTACGTCCACTTCGTGCCTCTTCGTCACCCATACACAGCGGCGACCGTGGCGGACAGTTTCATCGCAGACATCGTGCGGCTCCATGGGTTTCCTCGCTCGATCGTCAACGATCGTGACCCACTCTTCCTCAGTAGCTTTTGGACATCGCTCTTCCGCTTACAGGGTACACACTTACGGATGAGTACAGCTTACCACCCGCAGTCGGACGGCCAGTCCGAGGTCTTGAATAGGTGTCTGGAGACTTGCGCTGCTTCATTGGAGAGCGACCGGGCTCGTGGGCAAAGTGGCTGTGTTGGGCTGAGTATTCGTACAACACCGCCTATCACTACTCCGCGCATACTTCGCCGTTAGAGACAGTCTACGGCCACCCACCACCATCCATCCTCCGCCACCTTTCGGGGGAATGCCCGGTCGCCAGTCTGGCCGGCCACCTCCATGATCGGGACGTGATCTTGGATAGTTTGAAGCACCATCTGCGGCGTGCCCAGGCGAAGATGACCTCGTTTGCCAACAGGAAACGCCGAGACTTAACATTTCAGATCGGTGAACGGGTGTTCATCAAACTACATCCGTATCGGCAACTTACGGTAGCCCGTCGACCATGCCCCAAGCTAGCACCCCGTTTCTACGGGCCCTTCGAGATCATGAGTCGCATCGGAGCCGTGGCCTACCGGCTCCGCCTACCAGAGAACAGTCGCATCCACCCCGTGTTTCATGTCTCGCAACTTCGCCGGGTTGTCGGCGACCATCCGGTCACCGACCACATACCAACGGACTTGGATTTTTCCGGCTCCGACCCCCTTTACCCAGAGGCCATTGTTGACCGCCGCCACCACACGCCGGGCGAGGCGAACCCAGAGGAGATACGTGTGGCTTGGCGTGGCCGGCCCGCATCCGCCGCGACATGGTTACTTCGTGAGGACTTCCGGCGCCAGTTCCCAGATTATTGCCTTGAGGACAAGGCCAATTTTCCAGATGGGGGTATTGTTACCGACATCCAGGCGGACGAGCCAGAGTGGCAGGTGTACTCGAGAAGGACGCGCACAGGAGCGAGCAACGGCGGCGCAGGACCGAGCGGTTCGGCGGGTGCGGCCTAGGGGGGGCCGACTGGTCCACTATCTTCATTTAAATTTCAACTTGTATTTTTATTTTTTGGAACTTTACTTTATGCTTTTGGACTCATGATGGTTCCTCCTATATATGGGGACGTCTTTAGGGTTATTGTATCTTTGGATCAATTAGGTTTTGAGAAGGCTGCCCCTTTTGCTTTCCCTTCTAATTTCCTCTCTCTCTCTCTCTACCTCCCTTCTCTCACTCTCCCTCCAAGCATCCAGCCGGCCTCCATCAAGGGCCGAACCCTCCTTGATACCGGAGAGGTATCACATGGTGAATGCCGTTTTTGAAATTTTATTTCAGTTTTATGCAATTATTATTATGTTTGGATTATTTTAATTCAGTTTAGGTTTATTTTTGGTTGGTTTACTTATTGTAGTTATTGGTTCAAGTCTATGACTATTCAAGCCTTAGACCAATTAGTTAAGGATAAGTATTGATTTATTAAATTTCAGTTTTTTTCTTTCTGTCCGCACTGTCCGCTACCCCCACCTATCCCTTCTCTTCGGTGATCTCATCTAGGGAAATTGATAGCCCAGTCTCCAGCATCCAGCCAAACCACGTCTTCTAGAAGATTCCAACCAAGCAACCACCATTAACCAACACTTGCTCTACTCAATTCCACTGATTACCTGTAGGAAGCTTAGGTCAATTCTCCTCCTTTCACCATTGGTAAGCATCAAGGTTTTTGGAAGAAGACTACAAAATTCTGCCCCATAACTAGATCTCATATTACAGTTCATACCAAGTATAATTGTTATTGAGATTAGGAACAAATGGAAATGTGGAGTCATTATGCCTTCAAATAGTTGTATTAGGATTATTGATGTTGACGAAGAAGATTGATTTGAATCAAGAATTTTCTGTGATAATAGGTCATCTGTTATGCTAATTTTATAGTTAGTGGCATTTGAGTTTCATCTTATGAAATTGAACTGTGATAATCCTTAGAGTAGGAATTGATAAAGATAAAAAGTTGAGTTGTTAATGCTCTGCTCTCCTGAAAGCGCTTCACTCTCCATAATGCACACCACTCTAGAAGGCTCTCCACTCTCCAGAAGGCGCTCCACTCTCCAGAAAGTGATCCGCTCTCAAGACCGCGCTTTGCTCTACAGAAAGCATGCCATTCTCCAAAAGGCGCTCCACAGTATGGAAACACGCCCTGTGCCGCTCTCCAAGATATGCTTCGCACTGCTCCCTAGAACGCATCGCTGAGGGCCGACCTCCGGGACACCCCCCTGCAAGTAGCTCTCTAAAGGGCTTTCTTGACATGCACAGTAATTAGAAGACTCTTTGGTAATATTGTAAAATGAGTGGCATGTCACCCTTGCTAAACGGTTATGACACTGACAATATTGCTAGTAGATTTTCTGAATTGAGCCAGACCCCGCGATTTTTTCCCCTTTCAGGTTTTTCACGTAAAAACTTTATTATCGACTCTAATTTGACTATGAGCCCATTCAGTTGACTTTTGAACTAAGACAAACCTAATCTACTGAACCTAGTGAGCGTTGATCGATCAACAACAATTTGACTCCATCCATGGGAACACATCTCACTTTCCTAAATACTGTTCGTAGATAGTTCTTTTCCTACAATAGGGCCCCCTTCAACAACAATTAATAAAAGAGGATTCTGCATCCTTGGCATGGAGAATACTGGCTAGCACATTGTGCAAAATGTTAGGCTGACAATTAATTGCAAACCTCATGTTCAGTCATATAAAATGAAATCAAATTGAATTTGAAAAATGAGGATTCATATATTCGACTTCAAATAGTTGGGATAAAACTATTGATCATGATGATAGTGATACCGATGATCCGTCGAATTACTTAACAACATGAGATGAAATAATTATGTATTGTTTTTCTCTAATTGTCTAATTTAAACTATTGTGCAGGTCATTTAACCTAATCTTCATTCTTATTGGTGCTAAAACGTGAAGTGGAAACTTGGATTTTTGTAATAATCCTATTGTTTCTTCACCTGCAGGTTTTATATAGGGTGCTTGATAAAGAATATATCATTCCTAGGCGCCTGTTAATGACTGGCACACCAGTACAGAACAATCTCTCTGAACTTTGGGCATTAATGCACTTTTGCATGCCATCTGTATTCGGAACATTGGAACAATTTGTTTCCACATTCAAGGATGCTGGAGATTCATTAAAAGGTTTCTTTCCCTAATTCATACCCTGTTTTCTTGTTTTTGTGACTTGTGCAAGATAATGATAAAATGCTTGAGCTTTAAACACTTCTCCGGGAGTATGTATATATGTATGTATATAAATACATACATTTTAAAAAGAAACTATAGCTAAGGGCTATCCAAGAACGAAACAGATTCGATTAAAGAGGAACGATGAATACATAATACTCAGACGTGCTTGGTATCCAAACTCTTGAGGAAAGGATCTTTCTAATAGTCTTTCTCTCTGAAGACAATAATATCCAAGATGCCCTCACTCTCTATCTATGGCTCCTTATATAAGATGGAGACCCGCTACAAAATGAAACACACTAAGAGACATAACATAATTACTTACGAATACAAGATAATCCATAAAGATAACAGTGTCTCCGAGAGAACTTTCGCGAAGTGAGGCCGATTGGCCAAGCCTGCGTGTTGCTTGGCCGCTAAGACGTATACATATCAATACACCCGCCCTGAAAATTGACTTTGTCCTTACGGTCGAGCGAGGGGGAACAAACTTGAAGACCTTTGTTGTGGTAGAAACATGGCAGTTGGGCCACAACCTGTGTTGGAGTCATGACGAGATGAATAGCAACAAACTTGTCTGACTCTTGGGCGATGTTATGCGTGACAATAACTTTCACCAAAAAAGTGAATGTAAACGTATCAAGAAACTAATTACGGTATTTAAGAAGAAATGCCCATGTGATCATGTAATAAACATCAATAAACATAACATAGTATATCTTGTATACGTATCCATCCATAAAAGTGATAGACGAGCATCCCAAAATATCAGAGTGCACAATTTCTAACTAATGAGTAGAATGAGTTCATGTTGTGAGAAGAACTTCTGATTTTCTTTTTACGAATTTAAGCATCTCATTGCAATTTATAACCAAGAAAAAGAGACTAGAATATAGGAAAATAAATGTGTTGAATAACAAAATATCATCTTGTTTAACGTGAGATAAAGAGAAAAGGAAGACTGAGTAATGGTTTTGTCGAAGATATATGACTCTTCAAAGTATTATAAGCCCACTCCCACGTCCAAAGAAAACTCCAACTCGCGGGCTATTACTAGGGAGAACCCGCCCTGATATCGTACAAAATGTAACATGAATTGTGTGTTGTGTGCAATTATGTTACACACTGTAATACTATATATATATATATATGAGTGACGGTGCACAGAGGGGGGGGGGGGCATTCGGCAGGCGGCAACGCATCGTAGTCGTAGTTGATGTTTAAATGTATATTTTATTTAAAAAAGACTGGTGAAGAGGTTGAATGCACGTGCAAATAGTTTAATACCAGGGGGATCATAGAACGGGTGGGTCCGGGAAGTGGAACACTTGTTTGCCCGCGCTCAAATCTATGCAACTGGTTTGGCAATGATTGAGAGAGCACAATACCTGCAAATTCAGTGATATTGGTGTAATTAAAAACTTGAAACCCGTATTTATAGTAGGATGTGGAATTTAGTTTAAATGATGATAAACCTGCAACATTTTGGATAGGAGCCATTTCCGACGTATCATTGCTACGTTGAATTCTGCACAGTTCCCTTCTTCGGGCATTAGTTGCATCGCGTCACTCTTGAATTGATATATTCGTGGGAGGCCTTCCTTTTCGGCAATATGTTCATGGGGGCAGGTAGCTGGCATTTGGTATGGGAGTCCCGTCTTCCGCCATCGTAGGAGCTTCATGTGCGACATGTAGATGACGAAGTTCGCGCCTTCTTGCATTAATTACGTCGCATTGTTCTCTCGTTGGCAATCCGAAATGCTGTCAGAAGTAGTTTTGTATTTATATTTAAAAGTGAACAACAATGTTGACGAAAGATTATTTGTGCATTGTTTCTTATTTAGCGTTGATGAAATGGTAAATGCTAGTGTGAAAATACAGAAGACATGGTACGGACATAAAACTTTAAACGCACCTAAAAGGAACTAAAATTAATGGATTAACGTAGAAAATGAGAAATTGTACATCCCTACACACACGTAAAAATTAAAGACACATAAAACGAACTAAAATAAATGTTTTCACATAGAATATGAAATACTACACATTAATACATGCTACTTTAATGAGGAAGCATACAATTATTGGATTACAATCATTTAGGCTAATCAAATCAGTTGTTTTTTTCAATATAAAGTTTGGGTTTTATGTACAATTTCAGCATTTCAAGACATTCCAGTACCTAAACAATCATTCCACTTGCTGAGACATGCATTCAATTGGAGAGTTGGATACATTCAGGGAAATGTGATTAGAGAGGGAATAAGCATTTCAGAAAGTGAAACATTACACACATGTTAGCTCCGAGTGTACACATTACCGGTAAAGAAATTATCATATTACTGCTAAAGCAATTTTCACACCCAACTGAAAATGACAGCCATACCCAACTGAAAATGAAGAAGACTGGGAGATGAAATTGCTGGGAGAAATAACACAAAAAACACCGGTAAAAACAAACGCAGAATAGAGTGCGATGAACATATTCCCAAGCGCAGTAGTTAGGTAACATGGAATTGTTGGGACATGCAGAATCAAAGGTGAACAATGTCGAAGTAGTGAAGAGGTTGAATCTGGGGCGGAGTCCGAGCCTGAAGTTAAGTTAGGAGGAAAAACACAGTTATTTTAACAATTAACCACCTCTACAGGAGAAGAAAATCAGTGAGGCGAGAGCATTCTTATCATGGCGTCGCCTAGGCGACGCCTAGGCGTCGAGTCGGCCGATTGAAAACAAAGCGATGGCCGCCTTATTTTTTTAAAAAATTAGGGGTATAGACAGCGGTTTATATATAAACCGCTGTCTATACTCTAATAGACAACAGTTTATATATAAACCGCTGTCTATACTCTAATAGACAACGGTTTATATATAAACCGCTGTCTATTGTAACATTCCGTGTACAATAGACAGCGGTTTATATATAAACCACTGTCTAAGAGAGATATAAACAATATAATTTACCTCGACTTTTTTACTTTTTACCGTCGTTGGATCGTTGCTGCTCTGTGCGAAAACCCTAAAGGCGATTTCTCCTCGACAAGTCGACATCTTCCTCTTGTTCGTTTTTACATTTTTTTTCTTGCTTTTATAATTTCTAAGTTGAATGATATAATTTCTAAGTTGAATGGTAATTTCTAAGTTGAATGATCATTTCATATTTTCCTAATTCCTAGTTCCTACTGCTTCTAAAGTTCTTTATTTATATGTGTGATTGACTTAATGTGTGGTAGAATGGTATTACCTCAATATCATTGTGGTTTTGTACTTTTGTATGAATTTTGTTTAGGTTTTTTGGATGGTTTAGGTTTTTTTAGGGTTTTCTTATTACAGGAAAATGACTAATAAAGGATCCTCATCAAAGTCAACAAGAGGCTTCACTAAAATGATGAGATTGAATAAGCTTAGCGCAGAGGGGAAGAAGCTTTTTATTTCTGTTAATGATGATGACCACATTATTCCCGGGCCTGAGTCTAATAAATTAATGAGTCTAATTGGTTCTCTTGTGAGGATTTATGTTCCAATTACATGTGCTAGATGGAAGGAAGTTGATAAAGAAATTAAAGATCGAATATGGGAAGAAGTAAATGTACATAATTTTGTTATTAGTGATTAGATAGTTGTGTTTTTTTAGTTATTTATTAATAATATTGTCTATTATTTTCAGAATTATTTTGATAATGTTGATGGTGTTCGCATGAATTGATGAAAAGCATGGGTGAAAGTTGGAGTCCCTTTGTTACTAAATACAAAAGAGAAAGTTAAGAAGATGAAAACAAAGTATCAAGCGTATTGGAGGAGATATGGTTGCACTCTTATGTCAGATGGTTGGACGGACAGGAGAGGGAGACATTTGATCAATTTCCTAGTTAACTGTCCGGAAGAAACTTATTTTATGGGTTCCGTAGATGCATCCGGTCATATTCAAGATGCTACAATGCTATCAAAGTTGCTTGATAGTAAAATAACAGAGATAGGAGCAGATTGCGTTGTTCAGGTAATTTTTTTTTGTTATTTTAATTTTCATATTTCATGTTTAATAGTCTACAACTATAGACTATAGAAGTATAGAACTTTAGATATATAAAAAGTTATGTTGTATGCAGGTAGTGACTGACAATGCCTCTAATTATAAGGCAGCCGGTAAAATTTTAATAGAGAGAAGGCCCACATTATTCTGGACTCCTTGTGCAGCTCATTGCATTGATCTCGTGCTAGAAGATATAGGCAAGCTACAACAAAACAAAATGGTGATAAAAAAGGCAAGGATGATTACAAATTTCATCTACAGGCACACTTGTTTACTTGATGCAGTAAGGACTACTATTGGTGGTGATCTAGTCCGGCATTCAGTGACTAGATTTGCAACATCATTCCTTACTCTACAAAGTGTGCTTAAACATGAGGAGAAGTTGAAATTATTCTTTGTGTCGCCTTCATGGAATGCTGCTAATCTGGCAAAAACCGAAGCCGGAAAACAAGTTGTTGAAGCAATACTTTCAACTGTTTTTTGGAATGGAGTAAGAGATTGCCTAAAAGGAGGAAAATCACTAATAGCCGTGTTGCTTAGTAGATGGTGATGAAAGGCCAGCTATGCCTGAAGTATATGTGGCAATGGAAGAAGCCAAACAAAAGATCAAAGATCATTTTGATAATAAAGAAAGATTATATAAAAAAATTATTGACATTGTTCAAAATAGGTGGACAAATCAAATGGAGCAACAGTTGTATAAGGCGGCTTTGTTTCTAAATCCAAACAAATATTTTGAATATGAGGAAAAACATCCCGATGATACTTGGAAATTTCAAGATGCTTTCAATGATGTTATTGCAAGACTAGTGCCCGATCAACAATTGCAAGACAAGATTGCAGAGCAAGACACTAACTATAAAGCATCTCGAAATAGTTTTGGAAAGCCTATGACTATTAGGCAACGAACCACCTTAAATCCAAGTAAGTATTGATTACGTTTTTATTTTTTCTTAAACTACTTATATGTTATACTAATTTATTTTTGTCTTAAATAAATAGTGGATTGGTGGGGTGCACATGGAGGACCGAATGTTGACCTTACAAAGGTAGCATTGCGCATACTTGACTTATGTTGTTCTTCTTCTAGTTGTGAGCACAACTAGAGTACTTTTGAGTTTGTAAGTATACAAATATTTAATTTAAAATTGAACTTGTTTTATCCACTAACAAATAACAAGTTTGCAACTATCTTGATTCAGATTCACACAAAGAAAAGAAATAGATTGGAGCATCAAAGGCTTAATGTTCTTGTATACGTCCAATACAATCGTCGTATACAAGCACGATTCCAAGAAAGACGTGAAAAAGGAAGAAATTACAACCCTTTAGTACTTGATGAGCTAGATTGGAGTAGTGAGTGGATGATGAACAAACCAGAGGAAGTTTTAGTTTATGATGATGATGATCTCACATGGGAAGCTGTAGAGAGAGCTATTGGGACTGGGGCTCGGCATTTACGAAGTGGTGCTCCAGCTAATCTTGAACTAGTAGCTGAAGGGGATGAAGATCTAGATCATTTTAGCGTTGCAAATGATGATGAAGATCTTGTTGATACTTATGTGCAAATGACGAGTACCTCAAACCAACTAAGCTCATGCAATGCCAATGACGATTTACTAGATGATGATTCTATTTGATCTAAAAAATTATTAATGCTACTGTGTATCAGTGTATGATGATAACATTTTGGTATTGAGTGAAATTGTTGTGAATCTTGTGATTGTCATTATATATATTGATTCTGAATGTTATTTCTATTTGATTCTGAATGTGTGATTGACTGATTGTTCATGCCACTATTCCTCATTGTGTGGAATGATACCGTGTACCTGAATGCTGAATGAAAAAAACTGTGTATCTGAATGCTGAATGTCTTCTGGGAGTGTTGCAAAGTCTCTTTCGGACTTTAAAAAAAAACTGGGACTATAAACAGCGGTTATTAAAATAACCGCTGTCTATAGTGACTGTCGGGGGACTATAGACAACGGTTATTAAAATAACCGCTGTCTATAGTCACTGCCAGGAAACTATAGACAGCGGTTATTAAAATAACCGCTGTCTATAGTCACTGTCAGGGGACTATAGACAGCGGTTATTGAAATAACCGCTGTCTATAGTTCCTATAGACATCGGTTATTTTAATAACCGCTGTCTATAGTCCCCTGGCAGTGACTATAGACAGCGGTTATTTTAATAACCGCTGTCTATATTCTTCATTTGTTTTAAAAAAAAAATTTAAATGTCGCCTTGCATTTGCTCGCTTTATTGTCGCCTAGACGGACGCCTTGTCGCCAAAGCGTCAAGGCGGTCGGGGCTCGCCTTGACGCCATGAAAAGAATGGGCGAGAGCTTCATATTGGCTTGGGCATCGACATGGAGAGATACCTAGGTGATGGGATCAGTGAGGGCAACAATGGTGTAGAAGCTCGTGGTTGCAGCTCAACGATTCCATCGAGGGATCATCGACAATGATTGTCGCGAGGCAATGTAACTAGTGAGGCGAGAATTTCATACATGGTAGGGCATCAACATGGAGAGAGGAGGAAGACGCGAAGGAGTAGTAGCAGCTCGTGGTCGCAGCTCGTGGTTACAACCTTTACACGTGCCCTTGAGGTCGCCTATCTGCAGAAACGGAGGATGTCGAAAGAATAAAAAGGAAGAATCAAAGGGTATAGCAGGGGGAGGTGTTACTGGAATCAATGAGGTGAGAAGTTTAGACGGGCTAGGGCATCGACATGGAGAGAGGAGGAAGACGCGAAGGAGAAGCGGGAAAATGAGGCCGGCGAGCGCGAGTTTGAGGAAAGAGGGCTTTTCAGTGCATGAATTTATTTTGGATTTAAATTAAAGTACCTGTAATGACCAAGATTGAATTTGGACGTTGGATTAGATAGAGATGGATGGTTGAGATGATTTCAATGCCTTTTTTTTGAAGCCACGAAGACCTAATGGTATTTCTTTTTAATATAGTATATATATATATATATATAGGAGGGAATTCCATAAATTATGAAGAAGCCCTTGGAGCATTACCTAATGCCGAAGTAATTGAACAATAAACTTATACACCATAAATACATAACTGATTTGTTAGGAAGTTCTCAAATAGCTCTCATACCTAAAGTTTAGCATGAATATGTGTAAGTTATCTACACTCTTTTTGAAGTGGAGGGAGATGATCTATTCTTTTATTGTTCACATTATCATATAACAATTCACCTCAATATATTTTGTACGCTCATGAAAAGCTGTATTGTTCTCAATATGATTAGAATCCTTGTTGCCACCTAGACAAATCTTACGAAAACCTAACTCAACCATGAAGTTCCTGAGATAGACCACATCGTACGTAGCGTCAATCATCAGTTTGTACTCAACTTCAACATAATATCATGATACCATCTTTTGCCTCTTGCTTTTTTACGGCACGAGGCAATATACTGATGTCAATTAACATGAAGTGCAACATCTAGTATCAAGGAAACCGCTATAATCAACATATGTATATCCCTCTAAGTCATTGACATCACTTCTTTCAAAATAGAACTTTTCCAATGATCCTCATCATATATTGAAGAACCTACCTAACAAGTCTCCAATGAAGGTGATGCAGGACATCGGGGCCCCGACCGCACCCCGTGGCATCACACCAGCTAGCAGACCACGACCAAGCACGCCTGCACGAAGGACTGCAGTCCAGGCACCCCAACCCGTCTCCGCGCCTGTTCTCAGCGTAGCGGGTTGTTGAGACAGGTCAGTTGGTGATAAGGACTGTTAGGAGAGGTTCTTATCAAGGAGGTCTGGGGATCGAGCCCCAGCCTCAACAACCCGCCGCGCTGAGAACAGGCGCAGAGACGGGTTGGGGTGCCTGGACTGCAGTCCTTCGTGCAGGCGCGCTTGGCCGTGGCCCGCTAGCTGGTGTGATGCCACGGGGTGCGATCGGGGCCCCGATGTCCTGCATCAAAAAGGTGCACTTTTTTGATGCAGAACATCGGGGCCCCGACCGCACCCCGTGGCATCACACCAGCTAGCGGACCACGGCCAAGCACACCTGCCAGAAGGACTGCAGTCCAGGCACCCCAACCCGTCTCCGCACCTGTTCTCAGCGCGGCGGGTTGTTGAGGCTGGGGCTCGATTCCCATACCTCCTTGATAAAGCCTGTTAGGAGAGGTTCTTATTAAGGAGGTCTGGGGATCGAGCCGCAGCCTCAACAACCCGCCGCGCTGAGAACAGGCGCGGAGTCGGGTTGAGGTGCCTGGACTGCAGTCCTTCTGGCAGGCGTGCTTGACCGTGGTCCGCTAGCTGGTGTGATGCCACGGGGTGCTGTCGGGGCCCCGACGTCCTGCATCAGAAGGAGCCTTGGGGCGACATGAACCGACTGAGCATACTCACGTAGCATATTGAGCCTTGCTATGTGAGAGTAAAATAAATCAACCTCCCCCTCAATTGTTAAGGTCTTTCATTCGCCATCTAATTTGTAATGCACTTGTATCGTTTTGACACGACACTTGTCGTCCATCATTTTCCTTTTTGCAAGCAAATATATGACGTATTTAGCTGAGATAAGCTAACACCCTTCTTTCTTCGTGCTACCTCAATTCTTAGGAAGTGCTTGAGAGGATCCATTCAGTGGTTTGTCATTGTTTGTAAAGTTATGCATTTTAAGTACCAATGCCTTCAAAATTATTCCCTGCAAAAATGATATTATCAACATAAGTAACCATCGTAACACAATATGGTATGTTTGAGAAATACAAAATGATCGCCATGTGTGCGTTTTATGCCAAAGCTACACGACATCTTAGTAAACCGTCTAAACCTTGTGCAAGTGGACAACTTCAATTCATATAATGAATTCTGCAACCAGCACACAGTGCCAAAGTACTCCTCATGAGCAATAAATCTATGTGGTTGCTCCACATAAACCTCCTCAATCCAGTCACCACGAAGAAATACAATTTTCACATCTAGTAGATGTAAGGACCAGTCATGCATAACAACAGTGCGAGCATCTCATGAATTGAAGTTTATTTAGCTATATGAGAGAACACCTCCTTATGAATTGATCTGTCGGAGAAGAAGGTGTGCGTAACGCGGTCAGCGAGAAGTGGTCGACCGAGGGTCCCTTTAGAAAAGAGGTCAACTATTACCATGAGGACGGACTTACCCTTAGAGGTCGGTAGGCCTTCAAAAAAATCCATAGAAATATCGGCACAGACCTGAGCAGGAGACCGATCGGTAGAAGATGGTCGGTCTTGTTCTGATGCAAACCGAAATTAGGGTTTAAAAAATATAAGTTAAATTTTAAATTGTAAACGATTTTATTTTGAGAATAGGCGGAGCGGGCCAAACGAATTTTGTGCGCGAAAACACTCTTAATGTTGAATTTCGCAAAAAAAACCGTTAATCATTATTCGAAGAAAATCCCTCGATCGTCTAACGAATTAAACCGTAGCGAGATCCGCACATCCACAAGCAAAACTACACAAATAATAATTTATGGCTAAGCGGTAATTAGAATAGAGTGAACATTGAGGCAAACTTAAAGTTATTTAATTGGACGGCATAAAATTAAACTAATCAATTGAGCAAGGATACTGAAGGATATAGCGGAGGGGCCGTCCGTCCCAGATCCGTCGCGCAAAGGAAGAGTAGTAATCGTTGGCGAGTTATCGGAGAGTAGAGCCGAAGTCGACGACAATCGGCGACAGGAAACGACCTTGGGTGGGTGCCGGAATGGAGGAGTAGTCGACGACACCCAATCTACAGTCGGTGGATGGCGGCAAGATTGGTATGGTGAACAAAATCTAGATTGATGATGGTCCTGTTGGAAGACGTCGTCGGGGCTTGATTCGGCGGCGACTGTCTGCTGGTTGCTCCTCCAATCGAAACGCCGGCGTGAAGGAACAGGAAACGAAGGCGTTGGTCGAGATGTAGACTACCGCCGGCAGTACAGGGGAACGAGAGGAATCTCGTTCTCTGTATATTTCCGGGCTGCCCTCTTCTTCACGGTGCATGGATTCAATAGAGAGGAATCCTGATTTTGCCTTTTCAATGCCTTTCCAATAATTAGTTTTCCAAATTTTTCTTTCCAAACATTTCATTCCTTATTTTATCTCCCTTATATTTGAAAACATCCAATTAGCCTTCATGAATGCTTTCCAAAATATTTCCTTCCAAATATAATCTTACGGGCTATGTATTTGGAAACTTCCAAATGATAACATGAATCTTTTCTTTAGTGCTTTCTATATATATTTGTTGAATTTTAATTTATCCCCTATTAAATTTTATGCGTCTTTAAATAATGCGAGCTTGCATTTTCCGTCCTAACTACCTAAAATTACCGGACCATTTATTCATGGTCTCACCGGGTGGTCGATCCGATGAGCCAAAACTAAAAAATGATGCGCGGGAAAATAAGATGGCAGAACTAAAATAACAGAACATAATAATAATAATAATAATAATAATAAAAATAACTGTTGCGTGATGGTATCACGCGTCCTCGGATGTGGCGACGATTGCATCAATTCTCTCAGGGTTGCAGAGCTCGACCCCGACGAGATCTCGCAAAAACTGGTAACAGAGATATCAGTCGTCGTCGCTGGTGCTAAATCGGGTGACATGTCTAGGGCCTCGAGAGGTGTCTCGATGCGCTTCTGGACTTAAAATGGACCAAAACTTCTGCAATAAGCAAACACCAAATATCCCTTTGAAAAGTACAACTCACGGCGATAACGACCGACCATGAATTTATAATGTTCAAAGTTTGTTCGCAAATTATTAGCAGTAAATTTATGCAATGCTTTTAAATAATTAATATGAGCTTGCGCATCGAATGAAATACGTTCATGAAATGGGAGATGATGGCGGTGATCATGTAGGTGGAGTATAAGGAACTCATGGATAATCTCGAAAGGAGATTTATTAGAAGAGCGATTTTTAGAATTATTAAATGTGAATTTTTCTCGTGGAGGTACAAGATCCCATTGCGTCAGATTCTCCTCAATTAAACGCCTAAGAAAGTTCTCCAAACTCCTATTAACGAACTCGGTCCGTCCATCGGTTAGAGAGTGATAAACGCTACTAAACTCGAGTTTGGTTTCCTTTCGACCCCATAACACGTTCCAAAAATACGTCATAAAATAGTTAATATATTGTTGCAACTCCATAAATTCGCTTATATCTAACTTAATACTACAAAATTTTAAATTGATCCCAATTTTATCATTTAAAAGTTTCCATAGAAATCCTTTAAAATGCGTGTCTCTATGAGGAGTGAAAATTTTAGGAATATCTAGGAACCTTCTAGCATAACTCTTCCTACACTGATAAATAACGTGACAATAAAATTCAATGTGCAAGCCTAAATTCAGATGATAATGAAGTGGACTAAGAGTGTGAACACCAAATACAAAATATAAGGTGATGACGCTAGTGCGAGTGACAAGTGATCATCAAACAAAATGCTTTTGGGCTCGAAAATAGGCAACTGTAGTAGACTGGGTGACTCAAGAAGGACTAAGATCGAGTCTGTGTCATCTAAGGTGAATGACACGTCACTAGCAAATTCTTCTTCCTGGAGCAGGGGCTCGGGGAGAAACTCAATGACTACAGTGAGTGATTCAGTGGGGTTAAGTGGAGTCACTACTTCAATCGGGATGACATAAATAGGAGGAAGAAGCTATTCTTTCTGGAGCTGGGGCTCAGAAAGAAACCCCTCCACTGGAGGGAGTGCTACAATGGAGCTAAGTGGGGTTAAGGTGCTCGTGGGGGTAACGACATTTCTAGAAAGATAACTATCAGTAGACTGAATCCCGGTTGCCACTTATGGGTATGGAGTTGAGAGGTAATCAGGGAAAACATATTGCTTGCGCATTGTCACTTCAAGGTTGTGTACATTGGCGCACAATCCATTCAGATTCTGCTTGAATTTTGCAGTGACGAACTCAACATTTTTCAGTAAGGTTTTAATGCGCTCGTCGATATTTTCCATTAAAATAATTTAAGACTTAATTAAATTTATTTTTTAACTTTTAAAATACTAAACAAAAAATGTTAAAATCCTTTTTTTTAAACTTGAATAAAATGATATTATTATTATTATTTTTAAATAAAATCTTAAATAAAAAAGAAAATTAAAGAAAACCTTTTTTTGTTGAAATTAAATAGACAAAAATATTCTTTAATTTTATTATTATATATATATTATTATTATTATTACTTGGGGAAAAAAACGGATCGCTTGATTCGCGATAGGAGCGAATCAAAAGTCGTCTGATATCAAACTGATGTAAACCAAAATTAGGGTTGTAAAAAAATAAGTTAAATTCTAAATTGTAACCGATTTTATTTTGAGAATAGGCGGAGCGGGCCAAACGAATTTTGCGCGCGAAAACACTCTTAACGTTGAATTTTACAAAAAAACCGTTAATCGTTATTCGAAGAAAATCCCTCGAGCGTCTAACGAATTAAACCGTAGCGAGATCGTCACATCCACGAGCAAAACTACACAAACAATAATTTATTACTAAGCGGTAATTAGAATAGAGTGAACGTAGAGGCAAACTTAATGTTATTTAATTGGACTGCATAAAATTAAACTAATCAATTGAGCAAGGTTACTGAAGGATATTGCGGAGGGGTCGTCCGTCCCAGATCCGTCGCGCAAAGGAAGAGTAGTAATCGTTGGCGAGTTGTCGGAGAGTAGAGCCGAAGTCGACGACAACCGGCGACAGGAAACGGCCTTGGGTGGGCGCCGGAATGGAGGAGAGTAGTCGACGACACCCAATCTACGGTCGGTGGATGGCGGCAAGATTGGTACGGTGAACAAAATCTAGATTGATGATGGTCCTGTTGGAAGACGTCGTCGGGGCTTGATTCGGGGGCGACCGTCTGCTGGTTGCTCCTCCAATCGAAACGCCGGCGTGAAGGAACAGGAAACGAAGGCGTTGGTCGAGATGTAGACTACCGCCGTCTGTACAGGGGAACGAGAGGAATCTCGTTCTCTGTATATTTCCGTACTACCCTCTTCTTCACGGTGCATGGATTTAATAGAGGAATCCTGATTTTGCCTTTTTCAATGCCTTTCCAATAATTAGTTTTCCAAATTTTTCTTTCCAAACATTTCATTCCTCATATTATCTGCCTTATATTTGAAAACAACCAATTGACCTTCATGAATGCTTTCCAAAATATTTCCTTCCAAATATAATCTTACGGGCTATGTATTTGAAAACTTCCAAATGATATCCTGAATCTTTTCTTTAGTGCTTTATATATATTTGTTGAATTTTAATTTCTCCCTTATTAAATTTTCTGCGTCTTTGAATAATGTGAGCTTGCCTTTTCCGTCCTAACTACCTAAAATTATCGGACCATTTATTCATGGTCTCACCGGGTGGTCGGTCCGATGGGCCGAAACTAAAAATGACAATGATGCGCGGGAAAATAAGATGGCAGAACTAAAATAACAGAACATAATAATAATAATAATAATAATAATAATAATAATAATAATAACTGTTGCGTGATGATATCACGCGTCCTCGGATGTGGCGACGATTGCATCATGTTCTGTTGGCAAATAGAGCACCGAGCAATGAAGTCTCGCGACGTCGTAGTCCCTTCCAATAAAATTCTTGGCGGAGACGATGGTGTGTTTTATGAATCCCTTCACGACTGCGGCCGTGGGTGTCGTCCAAGATGTGTGGGATCACAACATAATTTTGTTTGAAGTTGATTCGTCCCTTGTAGAGGATGAGACCGTAATTTGTGGTCCAGCTTGGCGGTAGGAGTCCCTTAGTGATACGTCATAGTAGTTCAGATTGTGCCGAGGAGAGGAGGATTTCTTGTCGGATGTCTGCTAAGAGTGAGGCGGACGAGCTTGAGATAGCTAACAGTTCGCTGAGAGGGTCAACGACGGTAGTAGTGGAACGACGCGAGAGAGCGTCGATGGCGCGATTCAAGGAGCCGGCCTTATACTCGACGTGAAAATCGAAGCCGAGAAGTTTAAATAGAAAGGAGGAAAAAATACTTGATTGATTGTATTCATCCATATAGGGTATAATATATAGGAAAATAGGAAATACATTGACACTTACAACTTGACTCACGCTATGGGACTAAACCCATGTACATACAAATAGACTAATATAATAATACTAAATTAATAGTCTCAACTCTCCCCCTCAAGTTGGGAATATATATTGATCATTCCCAACTTGTCAGTATTATTCTGGAAGTTGTCACTGCTTAACCCCTTGGTAAAAACATTGGCTAGTTGATTATATGAGGTCACAAAAAGAGTACAGATGTTCCCCTTGTTAAGATGATCTTTAATGAAATGTCTGTCAACTTCAACATGTTTTATTTTGTCATGCTGTGCAGGATTGTGTGCGATACTGATGGCAGCCTTGTTGTCGCAGTAGACAACAAGTGGTTTGTTCACTTGGAGGCCCATATCTTGAAGAATAGTCTTCAACCACAATCCCTCACACACTCCTTGTGCCATAACCCTATTCTGCTTCAGCATTTGAGCGAGCAACAACATTCTGCTTCTTGCACTTCCATGAAATCAGGTTCCCTCCTACAAACGAGCAATATCCAGTGGTAGACTTTCTATCATCTTGACTACCGGCCCAATCAGCATCAGTAGACACCTCAATCTCCAATGCTTGGTTAGCTTTGAACAGAATCCCTCATCCCGGTGTCTTCTTGAGGTATCACAATACTCTGACTGCAGCCTGCTGATGGTGAACAGAGGGAGAGTGCATAAATCTGCTTAGGACACCCTAGCATCCCGGTCTCATCCAGAAGATCAAGGGTATACTTCCTCTTAGAGATGAAGATCCCTCGTTGAGGCCTCACTACTTCAATTCCCAAGAAGTATTTCAGCCTCCCCAGATCCTTGACTTCAAATTCATCACCCAGTTGTTTCTTCAAGTGAATAATCTCCTCCTGGTCATCACCAGTAATGATGATGTCATCCACATATACAATAAGAATAGAAACCTGCACTCCTCTCCTCTTGATAAAGAGAGTATGATCAACATGTCCTTGAGTGTAGCTCAGTTGAAGCATGGTCTTGTTAAAACGTCCAAACCACGCTCTCGGAGACTGTTTTAGGCCATACAGGGATTTTTGCAGACGACAGACCTTCCCATTGGATCCTTCGGTAACGAAGCCTGGGGGAATATTCATGTAGACCTCTTCTTCCATATCACTATGTAAGAATGTATTCTTGACATCGAGTTGATGTAGCTCCCATCCACGACTGGCAGCACATGAGAGAAGCACACGAATTGAGTTCATCATAGCAGCAGGGGCAAAGGTATTTCGAAGCATCAACTTTCTCCCCACTAATATCCACATCAATCTTGTGATTAGCTTCAATTGGAGTATCCACGGGAGCACACCCTAGCATCCCGGTCTCATCCAGAAGATCAAGGGTATACTTCCTCTGAGAGATGAAGATCCCTCGTTGAGGCCTCACTACTTCAATTCCCAAGAAGTATTTCAGCATCCCCAGATCCTTAACTTCAAATTCCTCACCCAGTTGTTTCTTCAAGTGAATAATCTCCTCCAGGTCATCACCAGTAATGATGATGTCATCCACATATACAATAAGAATAGAAACCTGCACTCCGCTCCTCTTGATAAAGAGTGTATGATCAGCATGTCCTTGAGTGTAGCCCAGTTGAAGCATGGTCTTGTTAAAACGTCCAAACCACGCTCTCGGAGACTGTTTTAGGCCATACATGGATTTTTGCAGACGACGAACCTTCCCATTGGATCCTTCGGTAACGAAGCCTGGGGGAATATTCATGTAGACCTCTTTTTCCAGATCACCATGTAAGAATGCATTCTTGTCATTGAGTTGCTGTAGCTCCCATCCACGACTGGCAGCGCAAGAGAGAAGCACACGAATTGAGTTCATCTTAGCAACAAGGGCAAAGGTCTCTTGGTAGTCAATGCCTTGAGCCTGGGTATACCCTTGAGCCACCAAGCGAGCTTTGTACCGCTCCACCACCCCATCTTGATTCTGTTTAACCATGAAGATCCACCGGGACCGTACCGTTCGCTTCCCAGGAGGAAGACTAGCAAGCCGCCATGTTTCATTTTTTTCCAAAGCACACAGTTCCTCCTCCATTGCCTGTTTTCACTCAGGTATCTGAACAACCCCCTGCTATGTCTTAGGAATCATAATAGATGAAATGGTTGAGATAAAAACTTTATGAGGCTGAGAGAGGTGAGTATAACAAATGTAGTTGGCAATGAGGTGTTTGGTGCCACCCTTTTTACCAAAAAGACGAGCAAGAGGAACATAGAGGTCATCCTCTGAATCTGGAGCGGAGATGGAAGGAACACGAGCAGTAGACGGACTATGGGAAGGAGAAATATGGGAAGGAGAAAGATGAGGAGTGGCAACAATTGGAAGAGGAGAGGCGATGGTCTCGTCACCATTACTACTCGTCTCCCCCTGATGAGGACCAAAGTACGACTCCCCCTCACGAAATGTAACATCAACAATGCAATAGTAGCGACGAGTCGGAGGGTGATAACACCGATACCCTTTGGTAGTAGGAGAGTATCCAACGAAAACACATCGGAGGGAACGCACATCCAGTTTATCCCGATGCGGGGTATGAACGTGGACAAAACAGACAGAGCCAACGATACGAGGGGAAAGATGAGAGGTATGGACGATGTGGTTCTTGGCAAGACAGGAGAAGCGTATCATAGGAGAGGGTGTGGGACGGAAGATGGTTGATGAGATGAGCAACCGTGAGAACGACATCACCCCAGTAGGATTTGGGAAGGTGCATAGCAAAGAGTAAACACCGAGCCACCTCTAGCAAGTGCCTGTTTTTTCGTTCGGCGACCCCATTTTAAGTGGAAGTGTGGACACAGGTAGTTTGATGTATAATGTCATGATCGGCAAGATAGGCGCCAAACGCACCACGATCATCATATTCCCCACAATTATCACTACAAAACACACGAATTGTACCGCCAAACTGTTGGGCCACCATTTTATGAAAGGACTGAAAAGAAGAAAACACGCCACTTTTATTTTTGAGGAGATAAAGCCACGTAGTGTGAGAGTGACAATCGATAAACGTAACAAACCATTTGTAGCCAGATAAAGATAGCACCGGGGAAGGACCCCATACATCAGAATGAATAACATCAATGAAAATAAACTAGGAACAGACAGATGACTAATATTCTGACGAACATGTTTAGATTGTTCACATGCATCACAAGAGAACGACTGAATTAAATGACGTAAAATAGGAAACAATTTAGTAAGATATAAAGCAGAAGGGTGGCCAAGGCGCTGATGACAGCGCCGGATGTCATGGAGAGTCGAAGATCTGGTGGATGAAAGAGCACTGGGAGAGTTCTTGTTCAACAAGTACAGTCCGCCAACGTTCCTACCACTGCCAAGCGTATGCCTTGTATCCAGATCCTGAAACACACAAGCATCCGGAAAAAATCTTACAGAGCAGTTTAACGAGGTAGTCAAGTGACTAATGGAAAGTAGATTGCGAGGAAATGACGGGACATGCAAAACCGACGACAATGATAGATCGGGAGAACAAACAACAGTCCATTTACCAGCAATGCCAGAGAGAGAGCCATTAGCAGCAATAACCTTATCACGACCAGAAAGAGGGGTATATGAGGTAAAACCTGAGGCAGAACCAGTCATGTGATCTGTCGCACCCGAGTCGATAATCCACTCGGAAGGTGAAGAAGACACATCATGAGCACTGGACAGACCTGAAGTAGCAACAGCAACATGAGATCCAACAGTAGTAGAGTCGGTCTGGGAACGCAATATATGGCGGAAAGCCTCTAACTCGACAACCGACAGGCCGCCAGAGGTGTCCTCCGCAACCTCAGTAGAGTGCGCAAAATATTGAGTGCGATCACCAGATTGACGGCCGCCACCATGGTACCCACCTCTACCACGGGCACTAGAACCCCGAGCAGGAGGAGCAAGGTGCGGGTGGAGACGAAAGCAAGAGTCTTTGGTATGACCTTTCTTCCCACAATGGCTGCAAACAGGAGGGGAACCGCGAGAAATACCAGCGAGCGCAGAGTGATCAGTAGCGGAACCAAGAGTGCGACGACGATTCTCATCACTGAGGAGTATGCTGAAGGCCTCCCGAAGAGAGGGAAGAGGCTCGCGATGAAGGACATGCAAGCGAACAACGTCAAACTCCATGTTGAGGCTCATAAGGAAGATGTGAACTCGGAATCGATCTTTCTCTTTCTGAAGGACCCGCGCATTAGCAGTACAAGCAACAGTAAAGACGTTGAAGAAATCCAGCTCCTGAGATAGACGCTCAAACTCAGAATAGTAGGCAGAAACAGTCATAGTACCCTGCTTCAGCTCCAGAACACGGCGAGTGAGCTCATACACTTGCATCGAGCTGCCGGCTTGAGAGTAGGTATCACGAGCCCGGGTCCAAATATCATATGCGGAGTTCAACAACATATAATTGCGATACACCTGAGGGGACATCGAGTGAAGTAACCATGAGACAACCAAGGAATTGTCCGCATCCCATTTTCTCCATGAGGGATCGGTACGTGGTGGCTCAATAGTGGTACCATCAATATATCCGTATAGCTGGTGACTGCGAATAGCATGTTGGGCTGCCCTGGACCATTCCAGATAGTTTGAGCCATCCAAGGCAACAATGGTAATCTTCAACGAGCCAGACTGGCCATGATTTCGAGGAGTATCGGCAGAGGTATCGAAGAGAACACCGGAGCCAGACTGGCCATGATTCTGAGGAGTATCGGCAGAGGTACCGGAGAGAACACCGGTTGGGGAAGCAGCGGAGGGGTCGGATGGATCACCCATCGGAGAGACAACGATCTCAAATCAGACGAATCCTCATCATACGGGTGTGGATCGGGAAGAGAGATCGAAGAGTAAAGAGCAGCCTCAAAGCAGGACTCCTGCAGTCAGGGAACAACAGAAAAAAAAACACGTGACAAGCAGCAAGAAGCGGCAGCATGCAGAAGCTGACGACACAACAGGAATCGACGGACAGCAGCGGCAGGGAGCCGCAGAAGCCGATGACACAGTGGCAGGGAGCGTCTGAGAAGAAGAACGACCCCACTTAGGGCCTGCGGTGGCAGCTGGAGGAGGAACGATGTCGAGGAACGACAGGAGCGGCGACTTCACTGGAGAACAACGACATCGTTCCCCTCAGCAACCGACGGCGGCGTCGTCTCCGCCGGACAGTCGCATCGGCGGTACAAGCACGTGGAGCCGCTCAGATTGAGCCGATCTGTCGATCGAAGACGCAAAGTGATTGAATGAAGCAGCGGAAGCGAACGGGAGGAAGAGCGGAAGACGGGATGTGCACACTCAGGATTTCTTAGGAGATAGGATTAGGTTAGCGGCGCACGGGATTAGGTTGTGCTCTGATACCAAGTAGAAAGAAGGAGGAAAAAATACTTGATTGATTGTATTCATCCATATAGGGTATAATATATAGGAAATACATTGACACTTACAACTTGACTCACGATGTGGGACTAAACCCATGTACATACAAATAGACTAATATAATAATACTAAATTAATAATCTCAACTGTTTGCTCACCCAACGTTGTTGTGGCACAGTGGTGAGGCGCTGTTCCAAGAGATATTTGAGGTTGAAGTGATTGGTGCGAACCACGAACGAGTGTCCCCATAAATAAGGACGCTGATGTTGAAGTGCCTTGGTAAGGCCTATGAGTTCCTGCTCGTAGGAAGGAAGTTTGAGATGACGGTTGGCGGTGCATCGACTGAAATACGCTACGGGATGACCGTCTTGAGGGAGGACCACACCGTAGCCGTGATTGGAGACGTCACACTCGTTGATAAATTCTTTGGTGAAATCAGGGAGATGGAGCACTGGAGCGGCGATGAGCGCCTGCTGAAGCTTTCGGAAGGCTGTGGAGGCGGCGTCACTCCAATTGGAGGCGTTCTTGCGTAGGAGAGCAGTGAGTGGGGCGGCAATGTTGCTGTTGTTGTGAATAAACCGGCGATAGTAGCCGTTAAGGCCCAAGAACACGCAAAAATCATGGATGGTTTGTGGAACCGGCCAATTAGCCACTCCTAATTTTGTTGGATCCGCCGAAACCCCACTAGAATGGAAAATATGTCCGAGATAGGAAACACTATCCTTGCCAAATACATATTTGAGGCCTTGAGGTGGGGTTGATGATGTTGCATCAAATCAAAAACCGCCCGAAGATGTTGTAGATGCTCGGACCATGATTTGCTGTAGATCAATATATCGTCAAAAAATACAAGTATGGATTTGTGGAGGAGTGATTGAAAGACCTCGTTCATTAAGGCTTGAAAGGTGGAGTGGGCGTTGATAAGACCGAATGGCATTACCAAGAATTCAAAGTGGTCGTGATGAGTTTGAAAGGCTGTTTTGTCCGCGTCGGAAGGGATCATGCGCACTTGGTGGTAGCCGGAGTATAGATCCAGTTTGGAGAAATAACGAGCGTCATTCAGTTCATCCAAGTGTTCTTCGACGACCGGAAGCAGAAATTTATCCTTCACTGTTTTGAGATTCAGTTCACTGTAATCGACGCAAAAGCGCCACGAGCCATCTTTTTTGTGTACTAAGAGTGCTGGGGAAGAGAATGGGGAGATGCTACGACGAATAATCCCTTGCTGAAGCATATCGGAACAATGGTGTTCGATTTCGTTTTTTTTTTTAGAAAGGGATAGCGGTAGGGACGGACGACCGTTGGAGCAGTTCCCGGGAGCAGGCATATACGTTGATCATGACGGTGAACCGGCGGAAGGCCCTTTGGAAGGGCAAAGGTGTCGGCGAACTCATGGAGGAGGTTGGTGAGATCTGGCGGGTGGTCCCCTGCAACTTGGGGTCCTTGTAGAGTGACTAAAGAGTTGAATGGGGAAGAAAACCGTTGTCCTTTCCATTCGACTAAGTCGCCGTCGTCGAACCACCTCAAGGTGAGTGTGTCAAAATCCCACGTCAAAGGTCCCAAGGTTTGCAGCCACCGAACCCCTAGAACCACGTCAAAACCGCGAAGGTCCACCACAAGAAATTCAACTCGGAAGTAACGTGACCCAACTTGGAGGGGAACGCCATAACAAATGTCGGGTGAAGACATTCGTTGGCCGTTAACCACGATGACTTGCAGGCGTTGGCAGGGTGTCACATAAAGATGTAAGTATTCCGCGGCAGCATGACTAATAAAATTGTACGTACTACCCGAGTCCATCAAGGCCAGAAAAGGGTGACCGTCGAGGAACAAGTTCATTTGGATAGTGTTGCTGTGCTGCTCCTCAATATCGTCGTCGAAAGGATTGTCCACCTCAAGCCAAAACACCCTTTTGTAATTAAATGAACTTCTTATGGATTCATGTAGCAATGCATTTTAGCATCCATTTTAACAAATGTATCTAGATAGTCAATCCCATGAGCATATCCCTAGGCAACAAGCATTGCCTTATATATTTCAATGTTGTCATCAAAATTTTGTTTAACCAAGCAGACCTATATACATCCTATAAACTTATTTAGTTCCCAAGTTTTTTCTTTAGTGCTCTTATCTTTTCAATTGTAACTTCTATCCATTGCAACAACAACAACACTCAAGCCTTTATCCCACTATGGTGGGGTCGGCTATATGGATCATTTCTCGCCATTGTTACCTATCTTTAGTCATAATCTCACTAATGCCTAAGTACATCATGTCTTTTCTTATAGTCTCATTCCAAGTCTTTATTGGTCTACCCCTCCCCCGTTTAACATGCCTAGTAACTAAACTCTCACAACGCCTAACAGGTGTCTCTAATGATCTCCTTTGTACGTGTCCAAACCACCTTAGTCGAGCTTCTCGCATCTTCTCTGCAATTGGTGTCACTCCTATCTTATCCCTGATACATTCATTCCTAATTTTATCCAGTCTCGTGTGTCCACACATCCACCTAAGCATTCTCATCTCCACAACTCCCATTTTTTGCTCATGTACACAATTAACTGCCCAACACTCAGAACCAGACAACATCGGTGGTCTAATTGCAGTACGATAAAACTTGCCTTTAAGTTTTAATGACACTTTACGATCACATAAGATCCCTGACGCGCCTCTCCACTTCAACCAACCTGCTTGGATTCTATGTATCACATCTTTATCAACACCTCCATCTTTTTGAACTATCGATCCAAGATATTTAAAACACTCACTGCGGGAAATATCTTGATCACCCAACTTAATAATGAAGTGATTCGTCCCTCTTGCACTGCTAAATTTAAGCTCCATATACTCTGTCTTTGCCATGCTCAACCTAAAACCCTTCTTTTCTAAAGTGTCTTGCCAATATTCAAGTTTCACGTTTACACCCTCGCGCATCTCATCGACCAAAACGATATCATCCGCAAACAATAAGCACCAAGGTATTGCTTGTTGGATATGTCCGGTGAGCTCATCAAAGATAAGGGTACAAAGATAAGGGCTGAAAGCTGAACCTTGATGTAAGCCAACAGTGATAGAGAAATCCTGTGTTAATCCTCCAGATGTCCTCACCCTCGTCACTGAATTTGTATACATATCTTTAATTATGTCAATGTATAATACATTTACACCTTTCTTTTCTAAGACTCTCCATAGGATCTCTCTTGGAACCCTATCATAAGCCTTCTCAAAATCGATAAACAACATATGCAAACCTTGTTTTCTTTTTCGATAGTAGTCAATGAGTCTCCTCAAGAGATGTATAGCTTCTATGGTTGACTGCCCTGACATGAATCCAAATTGATTCTCTGAGATGCTAGTCTCCCGTCTTACTCTTCTTTCTATTACTCATTTTCATAGTTTCATGGTATGACTCATTGATTTAATTCCTCTGTAATTTTTACCATGGCTTCTACAAGGCTCGTAAAAAAAACAAGGAGCACAAAAGCACATAGACTTCAACGGAGGGGACCATTGAATCTGAGAAGAGTGAAGCTTCAATAACTAGGAGGAAATAAACTAAGATGGGCAAAGCTTCAACAACGGGGAGCGGAGAAATTGCAGAGTAGAGAAATTGGGAAGAATGAAGCTTTAGCGATAATTTAGCAGAAGTGTGCTCAATGCTGCAAGGGTTGTCCAAGACTGGTGTTCTGATACCATATAAATTATTAATGAGATAATTATATTAGAATGACAATTTCTCAATTATAGAGGCTTATAGTTTCGTGATATTGCATTATGCATGAGGCTCTGAGATCCACGTGTTATAACAGATGACCATCTGAGTGCGAAATGCGAACGAAGCATGTTTAACATTGAAGTAAACCTAGTGAGATTAACCAATAAATGAACACCAAAATTTATGCAGTTTTACAAAGATAAGCCTACTTTCATAGTTCCACAGGTGAGGACAAATCAAATTTGTATGCCCAACCCTTCCCACAACTCCAGTACGCCCATCACTTAAACAAATAAGAAAACTCCAAATCACACAATCGGTTTGTACTTCATATCTGATGCAATCTAGTGATTAATGACGATCAATGTATACTAAGATCAAATCAAGTTCCCAATTAAATCACTTGTCAACCAATTTGTTACTAATCTCACCAAACGTTGATGACCGAAATCTCATCACGATCTTTGACCTCTCCATCTTTGTCATCCATGGAGATTAAAAATAGGTACAAATACAAGACAAGCCTTCCGTCAATCAGATATGAGTTATCAACCTTCTTATATTGAAAATGACCCTGATGATGACAATACTCAAGTCTCCATCCACCTGACTACAATGATCTCTTATCTGAGGCGAGAACACCCGTTCTTGTTTATGCAATCAATCAATTCCAAATTCTTTTAACGTTATGAAAGGGCTGTGTCTCTACCCTTGTATTACATGTTGGATGTGATTTAATCTCCTAGATTTATTATCCATGCAAATGTTCCGTCATAACATGTGTGGAACCTGTTTTTAGTTAGGCATATTTTGGAAACAAATTTCACCGGTATCTTCTCAACATATCTACAATAAATTAGGATATTTCATTTCTCAACAAAATTGATTTATCTAGAATAGGTATTGCGATATTTATCCAGATAAAAAACTCTTATAATATTGAATAAAAGTCAACACTTTTCATAAATTCCGTCAACCACCATGTTCTTGGTTCAGCATCATGCATTTTTGCGTCACTTTTGGTTTTCCATTATTTATCTTGCCGTCCTCCCTGGTATTCAGCATTGTGGTTGCCCCCTTCACCATCATTACCTTCACCCCACTCATTCACGACCTCGTTCTCTCTGTCTTTTGTCGATGCAGTTAATCTTTATGTTTGAAAACAAAAATACCTAATAGTTGATGGTGACTATCATCTTTTAAAAGCATTATTGTTCGACTTACTTGAAAGAATGTTTTTCTCTATTTTCTTATACTAACTGCTTCCTGTTTTGGGCAAAACAATTGACCTTGGCTCCATTTTACCTATATTTTTCAAACTCTTCACAAATTCCTTGATCTTATATTATTGTTTCCAGGTCAAAGTTCAGAGAGTGCCAAAGAACAATTCAAAATTTTAAAACATGTGCTGAAAGCATTTATGCTTCGGAGGACAAAAGCACTGCTTATTCAGGGAGGAACCCTGACGCTGCCTCCACTTACAGAGATTACTGTGTCAGATTCTCAACAATTAAGGGTTACCTTGTTTTAGTTAACTTTCTCACAATTGTTTTAGTCTTTACATGTTTCTTACAGGCAATATCATTTATTTTCTCTGTGCAGGATGGTTCCATTTGTAGCCCTACAAAGAAAGGTCTACATGTCAATATTGAGGAGGCAACTTCCAGCACTTATTTCACTTTCATCTGGGGCTCACAGTCATCAGTCTTTGCAAAACACTGTAAATTCCTTTAATTTTTTTGTTGGAATATGTTTTCTAAATGAATGAACATGTTTTAACTTATGTGGCTTCACTTATGGTGTAGAATATTCTATGGCTTGGGGTTCTAATGTAGATTTACTGTGCAATGCATAATTAAGCTATAGTCAACAATTTTTATAAAAAATATATATTTGAAATCAATTAATGCATGAAAAGCAGAAAGTAGATAAACATCATTCTAATGATAAGATCATGGACGTCTAATAGAATTAACAGTAGCAAATTTATTAGCAGAATAGATATGAATATTGAGCATGAAGAAGCGGCCCATAGGAAACCAAAGAGAAGAATGACAAAGAGAGTAAAGAAAGTAAAGGAGGGGTCAAATTTGACTGATAGGCAAGCCTCAGCTGGGAAAAAGGGAGATTATCTCCCTTGCAAGGGTTCAACTCTGACATTTAATCAAATATTAGAATCTTGGATGGAGAAGAATTGATTACACATCTTAAAGGAACATACATTTATGATATAAAATTATTTTCTAGATGCCTCAGTTTATGTTACAGGTCCTTTTATGACATTATTTATTATTATTATTTATTTCTTAATATGCATTTATTCTGTCTTAGAGTTGGGTCCTTATATGACGTCGTTATTTATGTCGTGTCTTTATGTGGTGTCCTTTTTAGTAGCATGTCCAAATTTGTCTTTTATTTTCATTAAAGGTCTGTTGTAAGTCCTATTTAAAGGACACTAGGGGTCTTGTATGCGTAAGCAATGAAATAGTTCTATTTTCCTAAACCCTAAACGAGATCTTGGAAGCTCTCTCTCTTGAGCACGCCCCGCTTAGGTAGCCGCGGTCATGGCTCCGTAGTATCTCTGGCCCTACAAAGAAAGGTCTACATGTCAATATTGAGGAGGCAACTTCCAGCACTTATTTCACTCCGGCAATCACCGCGTAGGCCCATAACAACTTGGTATCAGAGGTTTTGATCCTACTCGTCCGTCGACACTCTCCGAAGCCGCTGCAATTTCAATCCAGCCGCTGTTTTTCCCTTTCCACCCAACGCCCATCTTTTGATCCTTCCCCTTCATCACTTCGGCGACAACAACAACCCCCGAAGCTTCTCTGCGTTCGATGACAACAACCTTCCACTCCTTCCCCGTGACAGTGCCTCTGCGGGCCGTCTATCCTTCAAATGCGATCATTCACGTTTCTTCTTTGATGAGGCCCATCGTCGACTCCAGCCTTTGATTGCGCCTCTGTTCGACTCGGTCGTTGCGGGATGCCAGTGTCTCCCTCTAGCCGCTCCTGTTCCACTCTGCATGCACACGTCTCTCTTTGAAAGAGAGCTTTGAAGCTCTTGGATTCTGCGTCCGAGCATTTCTCTGCTCCGCACGCACCGCTTCACCGAAGTCGCAGCACAACTGGGCTCCTATCACGCGCTTGTTCCCAAACCTTCCGTCTTAGGCGCAATTTTCGGCCCAATTAAGCCCTGTTGTAGTTCCTGATTAAGCGTTGCTGCCATCCGTATTAAGCCGCTGCAATTTCAAATCTTTATTGCTTATTAATTCTTAAATTGAATTAAGTAATCAGATTTGTGTCGTCACCATTGGGAGATGACGCGGATCTCGTGGCAACTCTCAAACAACCGCCTCCGAGCAATCTAGACGTCCCATCACCCGCTCCATATCTTGGGCTACCTCCATCCATAATATGGTAAACTCGGCCGACTTCTTGAATGCTAGGAACCGGCTACACGCAGTTATATCAGCCATGGATGCACGCCTTCAAGTCGCCGAGACACGCTTTCGGGACGCCGACGCACGTCATCAGGACGACATGACAACCCTCACCACCAAGCTTAATGGACTAACAACAACACCTCCCGTGGTTACCACCCCACCTACGGATCACGCCAGCAACAGTCAAGTTCCGCCACCGCCGCTCATCCGCCATGAGCTGCCACCGCAGACCCTCTTACGCCCTGAAGCTGCTATTTTGTTGCACTATACCCGGTTGGAATTTCCCACCTACGATGGGAAAACTGATCCCTTGGGCTGACTCACCAGGTGCGAACAATTCTTTGGCGATCAACAAACTCCGGCACCTGAACGGCTTCCTCTGGACTCCTTCCACCTTCTCGACTCAGCCTTGCTTTGAGCCCCTCGTCTCCTCACTGATCAGTCGGGTCTGACGTGGGACGACTTCAAGCGATTTTGCCATCTTGCGCAACCCCCTCGGTGCCCTCACGATATTACGTCAGACGAGCTTCGTTGACGATTATCTGGATCAGTTTCAACTCCTGGCGCACGCCACGCTTTCCCCATATATGCAGGTCGACATCTTCACCGCCGGACTTCGCGATCACCTGCGACTTGATGTCGAATTTGAGGCTCCTCAAGACTTAGTACTGCTATGAGTCTGGCCAGGCTATGTGACTGTCGCCTCCAACTGGCGCAGGAGGTCTATTTTCCCACCGACATGGGCATTCAGGAAGGCCGTCCTGAGGGTCATCCGGGCCCACCAGTCCGTAAATTATCTCGGCCGAGATGCTGGACCGGTGCGCGCAGGGCTTGTGTTACAACTGCGACAAACAGTACTCTCACGACCACAAGTGCAAACGACTTTTCTATCTACACGTCGAGGACTCTGATGATGATGGTGTTGGATAACACGGACACCATTGATCTCCCTCGAGCTTGAGGACAAGCTCTTTTTGCAAGGCGGGAGAAATGTTACTGGTCCTTTTATGACATTATTTATTATTATTGTTTTTTTCTTAATATACATTTATTCTGTCTTGAGTCGCGTCCTTATATGATATCGTTATTTATGTCGTGTCTTTATGTGGTGTCCTTTTTAGTCGCATGTCCAAGTTTGTCTTTTATTTTCATTAAAGGTATGTTGTATGTCCTATTTAAAGGACACTAGGGGTCTTGTATGAGTAAACAATGAAATAGTTCTATTTTCCCAAACCCTAAACGAGATCTTGGAATCTCCGCTTAGGCAGCCGTTGTCATGGCTCCGTAGTATCTCCGTCACCGTCATCTCCACCTCCGGCCACTCCTCCGGCAATCATCGAGTAGGCCCATAACACTTTATTGGCCACATGTCGCATTAAATACAATATAAACACATATATGATCAAGATATAAGATTTCTGGAATGCAATCGGGAAAGCAAACATAAAAAGATGATATTGGAATTGCCACACAATATGAGGCATTGGAATAGTGTAATCATCGCTGACAAACCGCTGCAAGATTGTCTTAATAGAAATAATCTTGTGGGGGAAAACCCAAGGAGAAGAAGCTACAAAATGGGAGTCATGATATAGGAGTAACAGAAAAAATCAATCATATAAGCAAGATCCCCTTAGAATTAGAATCCATGATCCAAATCTTGTATTATAAATTGGTTCATCATAGGCAATTAAAAACCTAATTACAGGAGCAAAAAGCTCCCAAATGATTCTATTTATAACTGGTTGAAGTCGAAATGCAATCAATGTAACACATATATTTTGCAGCGTGGCGCGTATAGCTTGTGATTTGTGTATTAATTCTAATTGGTGTGAGAATAATCGATTTACAGAAATGGTTTAGTCTGTAGGCAAAACATATTCTTTGCTGCAAAAGTTATAAATTGAAGAAAATATTCAAATACTCTGTTATCATTTGCTTTAAGTTCTTCATAATTACTCCCTAAGTAGATTACAAATACTGCAAATATTTTTTTAAGTTTATGTTTGATATCACCATAGGGAAGCTACAGAAAAAATCATTACTCCCTTAGGATTAGAATCCATAATCCAAATCAGTCTTAGAAATTGGTTCATCATACACATATTTCGCCGGCAACTTTTGATACTGATTTTTTTGCATCAATTTTACCTGAAGTAGGATGCCAAGTTATCTTTTCTGACAGCCCCGACAATAAAGAGTACATTAAAGGACATGATTTTACACCAACAACTCCCTGTGTTTTCTACAAAGTCCTTTTTTTATTACCAGCAACTCCCTGTGTTTTCTACAAAGTCCTTTTTTTATTACCAGCAACTCCCTGTGTTTTCTACAAAGTCCTTTTTTTATTACCAGCATGCTCTGTGTATTATGATTAGGAAGCGTAGTAATGTTCTTCTATAGTTCAAGAGGAGAAAAATACACGGAAGGATATTGATGTAGGGTAGGCTATGTGGGTGCACGACTATAATGCAATACTAATGTAAGGTGTGATGGCTTAACTTCCTTTGCGAATCTAAGTAACGCAATGCCTGGTGATCATAGTAGAGTACAAAATCCCAGAGTAGGAGATAGTGCCTCTAATAGTGTAGAGACTGGACGATAGCATAAAAATTTCGATCGTGGTTCGAGTATTTCTGCTTGACTCAACACACCATTTATACCAACGCTAGATGCATCGCATGTGATTTCAAATTCCTTACTGAAGTCAGGGAGTCTCCAAAATAGGGGCGGTTGCCAATTTATCCTTAAACTCCTCAAACGCTAGAGTGTTCGTTGCGGTCCACTGAAAGTCGCCTTTGCGGTGGTAACTCGTGAAAGGGGTCATAATCATGCGAAACCCCTTGACGGATCTCTTACAAAAGGTAGCAAGTCCATGAAAGTTGCGGGCCTCATGAATAGTCGAGGGTTTGGGCGACTTGCGAATGGACTTGACCTTTTCAGGGTCAACAGATACTCCAGTGGAGGAGACAATAAATCCTAAGAAGTGGACCGACTCAGATATGAATGAACACTTCTTCAAATTCACAAATAGTTTCTCCTTGCGGAGGATATCAAACAGGAGTCTCAAATGCACAAAGTGGTCAGTGTGAGTCTGATTGTAGGTCAGAATGTTTTCAAAATGTACAACTAAGAACTTGCCAGGTAGGGCCGTAACACTTGCGACATAACACTCATAAAAGTACTCGTGGCATTCGATAGCCAAAATGACATGACCAACCACTCGTACAGACTGTCCTTGGTCTTAAAAGGGGTTTCCACTCGTCCCCTTCTCGAACTCGGATATGGTGCTACCCACTACGAAGGTCGATCTTTGGAAAGATCTGGGCACCCGTCATCGCGTCTAATAATTCGTCGAGTCGGGGACATGGAAGCGGTACTTCACAGTAATCTTGTTGATAGCCCGACTATCTATACACATACGCCAACTACCATCCTTCTTGGGAGTAAGAAGAGCTGAGACCGCTCATGGACTCAAGCTCTCGCGAATGAAGTGCTTCCGGAGAAGCTCATCGACCTACCTATTGAGCTCAACATGCTCATTGGGGTTCATACGATAATGAGGGAGTTTCAATAGTAAAGCTCCCGGGATTAGGTCGATGGCGTGCTGGCTGTCATGCAGGGGTGGTAGCTCGTCCGGGAACTCATTGGACATAATATTAGCAAACTCATCCAGAATGTGACGACTCGGGGGTCTCGGGAGGGCACTCAGAAGCCATGATGGACGCCATTACATAGACAATACCCGCCTCAGGGTTATTCCTCAAAAACTCGCTCCGTCTCAAGATGTGTATGGGTCTCGAGGAGTTTGTACTAACTGTGGGCTCAACCTAACCCTTGGATTTCTCCTTAAGTTGGGTAAGGGTCAACATGATCTTTCGATCCTTATCATAAAAGGCACACATGTTCGATCGACCAAAACATGTGGCGTCACAATCATATAGCCAGGGTCTCCCAAGCAACACGTGTGCGACATCCATGGGTCTGACAAGGCACCACTGGGTGACTTGGATCGCAATTTTGTCGACCCATATGACATAATAGGGGTGGGAGTGATTCTCAGCCTTCACCTGCATACACTCAAGCCACTTATGGGATACGATATTCACGGAACTCCCACTATCTATAGCCAGTTTGAAGGGACCGTCTGCACTAGGGAAATAAGTACAATCTCATCCTTGGTCGTATCCTCAATCTCAGTGTTGAGATTGCCTTCCTCGATCAGTATATTCCGCGTGGGACTCTACACCACCACTTGTCCTCTATTAGAGCATCTAAAACATTGGATGCCATCAGGTTTGGGAGCACTCATGACAATCGCGTTGCCCTTTGTGTCGGTAAATGCATGTGAGGTAGTAGGTGCGGTCGGGGGTGGCCTCCTAAATGTAGAACCATCTGTGCGCACAGGAGCCCGTGTCGACCCGGTAGAGCGGAGGTACTGCTCATACTCCAAAGCCAACTGGAATATCTACTCGACCGTCTGAAGACGGTGGGGGATGAGCTTTATACGAATGTCAGTCCTTAGCCTAGCTCGAAAGCGGGTTGCCGTCGCGATGGACTCCTCTAAAATGTCACTCTGAATGACCAACTCATCGAAACGGGACATATAGTCTGCAACGGAAAGGGTCCCTTGTCGCAGTGCGTATATCTGGTCCAGGAGCTGATCACAGTAAGATGCCGACAGATACTTATCCTTGAGTCATTGCTTCATGCCCGCCCATCTGGTGATGGGATAATAGCCATCATGGTCTAAACTCCTCTCAAGGCTCGTCCAAAGCATCTTCGCTTGGTTGTGAAGCTTGACGCTTGTCACTGATCTCGTACCACTCAAAGTCTCAAAGTAGTGGTCCATGTCCAAGAGCCAGTCACTGAAGGTCTTCGAGTCCAGATGATAATCGAAGGAGGGAGTGTCGATGCGGATGCGTCGGGTGATGCGTCCTCCTGGGCCTCTACGAGGCTGCTGATAATCCTCTTAATAATCCTCATGATTGTAGTCGTGTCGAGCGGGCGGGGGACCGCACTCTATATGGCCTGTATCATAATATTCCTCACGATTATGGTCGTGGCGATCGGGTGGGGGTCCACGATCTCTCTGACCATGCGGTTGCGGATACCTAACATAGGTGGGGCTCTGTCGTCGCTCGTGGGTGTGGTCAGGGATCTGCCTCAAAGGTGATGTGGGACCACGATGGGGAGCCTCACGATAGTGTCGATCAAGTGGAGGTGGAACACCTTTAGGACGAAGGTCAGGGCGAGGAGGCATGTCGGTGTCCCCCTCAGGAGGGTCTTCCTGTTGTGTCAGTTTTTCTCTCAGGTTTTCTAAATTTTCAATTCGTGTGTTCAACTCAGCGACGTCATGACGGAGATCCTCAAACTGGGTGCCTAGGGCATGAAATCGATCTAGATCTAACCGTTGGAATTCAGTGGTGGGCATGCCCGAATTCGAGCAAGCTGCCCGATCGTCAGTGACGTGGGGATCAAACATAGGGGATCTCAAAAACTTACCACTACTGAGCATAAAAGTGGCCCACACCTTGGACTCAGATACCAATTGATGTAGGGCATGCTATGTGGGTGCACGACTATAATGCAATCCTAATGTGAAGTGTGGGAAGACAAATTTATTTCCCTAACGCTAAATGTGACACATGCAAGGACCGACGACGAAATCAAATTGTAACAATCAATGATTAAATTGCATTTAAATATTTTAAGCAAAAACAAGATTATTTCTTTAAGCTAGCGTACTTTGGCTTTCATCTGCATGGAGGGCCAAAGAGAGAGTGCGCGACGAATGGTTCCTGCAAGTCATAGATTAATCTAGAACAAAATTCCGCAAATGCAAGCAATCCGAAAGAGCAAGTGTTCACAACACCATATATTAATGTAGAGAATAAAAATCTATAGAACAAACAATACTCACGAAGAAAGGGGGGTGTCGTAGGGTGGAGATCCGATGTTCCCTACTATTGAGACCGCGATCCGGTGGAATGAGTGAGGGCTAGAAGGTGAGCCGGCTGCAGGCTTTGGGGAGAGGGGATCACAGATAGGAGAAAGAGATGGGGCTGGATCTGCAACAAGGATGTGGGGCTTCGACTGGTAGGGGTAGTGGATTTTGCAGCAGATTTGGAGGAGGGGGTTACAACTGGTAAGAACAATGGCCTTTGCGGCTGATATGGAGGTGGGGTTACGGGATTTTTGGAGGAGGGGGTTTTGACGTTAGTTGGGCTTCTATTGGGGGGGGGGGGGGGGGGGGGAGGCACGAGAGAATGATCGGTGTGAACTTCCTGTATGGGATGAAGCCGACCGAGAAGGGGGAGGGTTGTAACAGGTTAGGTTCTCTGCTGTGGGATTAGAGGGGTTCTGTGGAGAGATGGGGCGGAGGTAGGGAAGGGGATACAAGGGGGTGATAGGGAGTACCTAGGAGTTGTCACTCGGTGCCTCACGGAGTCGTCACCTAGCGCTTCATGGAGTCGTCACCGTGAGATGATCGCCGGAATCCGGGAAGAAGGTTCTCCAAATTCTGCAATGAGACAAACGGCAATCCCCTATACACATTTATAACAAACCACTCCAGAGCACCACCCCATCAACGGCTATGATTGGTCGTTGTTGTAGCAAACTCAATTACAAGAAATAAAGACCATACATAACAACATAATATATGAAAACGTAGATAAACAAAAATCCGGATGCATCTATGGAGTCGAATCATTGATTCGGTCAAATCCTCTTGCACAAATACACGAACGTGGGCCCCGCCTTGCGGCGATCCAATGGTGAACGCCGATCCCCGTCTGATATGGTGTAGTTATACTTCAAAGCTAATTGCTGTGTTCAGCATATGGTCTATATAGATTTTTTGTTCCATATTCTATATTGAACAGTCAATTAAAGATTTAAAGGTCCTGATTTATGAATTAAACTTCTTTCAAAGATGATAGTTAATTGGAGACAAAAAAACATTAATAAAGACTTAAACGTACTGTATGTATGCATTAGGTAATTTATTGTTCATCTTTCTTAAATCTTAGTCATTAATTTATGTCTCTTTCTGATATGTTTATTCATTTTCTCAAATAAAGGAAAACTAGGTTTTAATTTGCTTGAAATGCAAAAATTCAGGTACTCTATATTAAACTGTCAATTAAGTGTCCACATTTATGAGTTATACTTCCTACTGAGGTGATAATTAATTGGAGTAAAAAAAACATATAACAAACTAAAAGGTACTGTATGGATGCATTAGGTTATTTATTATTCATCTTTCTTGAATTTTATCCATTAATTTATGTCTCTTTCTGACAATATTTAATCATTTTCTCATATAAAGGCAAATTGAGTTTTAATTTGCTTAAAATGCAGAAATGCTTCTTTTTATTGCTGAATAGTATATTTTTTCCAGGTGATGCAGCTTCGTAAAGTATGTAGTCACCCTTACTTGTTTAACGGAATTGAGCCAGAGCCATATGAGGAGGGTGAACACCTAGTTGAAGTTAAGGATCTTTTTCCTTCTACCCAGTGGTGTCTTTTAAAGGGTCTTTAATTTCAGTTTATATATTGTTAATACATGAAAGATGACTATTTTTTTATAGTTACCACTTGTTTCTAACATCCATTGTGCAATCAGGCCAGCGGTAAACTTATCGTGCTGGATCTACTACTTCAGAAACTTCATGCATGTGGTCATCGTGTTCTTCTGTTCGCTCAGATGACCCATACTCTTGACATCCTACAGGTGAATGACTATTGTCTATTTCAGTTGACCTGATCGTCAAATTTATTTTTTTCTTCCATATTGATGGCTTTTTTCGACTACATAGGACTTTCTAGAACTGCGGAGATACACCTATGAGCGTCTTGATGGATCTGTACGTGCCGAGGAGCGATTTGCTGCAATAAGAAACTTTGGTCTTGTAGAAAAAAATAATAATGCTTTTGTTTTCATGATCTCAACAAGAGCAGGAGGTGTTGGGCTTAATCTTGTGGCAGCAGATACTGTAAGTTTTTAGTACCGTTGTTCTTCTATTTCTTCTCCCCTTTTCCTTTGTTAGATTGGATTGGCGAAACTCGCAAAACCTGCCCACAAGTAATGTGTTCACAAATAGCTCTTCCCCGTCATTTTTGCTTCTCCTATGATCTGTTGCAAGAAATATTGCCGATTATATGGAAATCTTAAATGCATATTATTCCTCTCCAAAAATGACAAGAAAGCCATACTTTATCAATTATTTTCATTTTACATTAAATTCATAATTCTATTCTAGTTGTCCCTTACTTATGCGTTGTATACTTGCTCAACATATAATCGTTACTGATTTGAAGCATTTTCATTAGGTTATATTTTATGAGCAAGATTGGAATCCCCAGGTTGACAAACAAGCTTTGCAGCGGGCTCACCGTATTGGTCAAATTAATCATGTATTATCTGTAAATCTTGTAACACAAAACACAATAGAGGAGGTGGGAGAATAACGTAGGAAATATACTTCATTATTATCCAATATTCTTTTGATACTTATGGTGTGGCTAATGCATCAGGTCATACTGAGGAGAGCTGAGAGGAAGTTGCAGCTCAGCAATAATGTTATGGGGTCAGAAGTTGACTATGATAACTCTGGGAAAGATGTCTGGATTGATGCTGGTGATATGCGGTCTCTTATTCTTGGATTACAAATCTTTGATCCCACCGATAATATTGCGGACAATTTGAGTGCAGAAACTATGGTGGGGTTGGGTGCAATGGTGGAAAAAGTGGTCCAAATGCGCAATTCCGCGCTGTTAAAGAAGGATAATCACGTATTTGAAATTAATCCTACAGTTGTTTTGGATGGTAGCGGTACTACTGGGAAAAAAGGCACTTCGTTCTGTTTTGACCTTGGACTTGATGAAGCCTCTTATCTATCTTGGATTGAGAAGTTCAAAGAAGCTGCACAATCCACTGATAACATTGCTAAGGAAGTAAGAAGGAGGGGATATTTGTCAGAAGAAAGGCATCTAAAACAAGAAGCTGATAGAATGAAGACAGAAGAGAAGAAATTGGCCAAATGGGAAGCCCATGGTTACCACTCATTAGCTGTTAAAGAGTCTGATGTTGTAACCGAGAATGACTTAATCTCGGATTCTGGATCTGTTCAATTTGTGTATGGCGATTGTACTAAACCAAGCAGAGTTTATCCATCGGAACCAGCTATTATATTTAGGTAAGTTTTATTCCTTAGTCATACTAAAACATGCAAATGTGTAATTAAAATAAATACTAATAAGCGAAATGAAAATGACAAGGCAATGTATCAATTCCCATTTTAGATTTATTCACTTTTCAGATTTATACAAGTGAGCATTCTCTGGACGCACTTTATTAACTTTTTAATCTCTTAAAATTTAAAACATGTTGGACTCAACATTTGAGTTTCGAAGCCTCTATATTACCTTCTTTTAGTTTAGAAGTAAATCTTGCAAGAGTTTTTCGGATACCGTCCCCAGTGGAAACACCCCATACTAATAATGCACAATAAAGATGCTTATCACAACACAAGGAAAAAAGATCCATTTGCTGAGAACCATCAACTCGCAACTAACTAAGCTTGAAACCTTACCCTCCACTCACCAAGAGAACCCACGCATATTACGTTTTAGATCCAAAAGGTTTATGGTTCATTTGTATTACTACGGGGTATTTATAGTACAAGAAATCTCTTTGCAACATGTATAATAATGACGTAAAACGAGTAAAGAAATAGCTAGCCTAAATACAGTGTCATGGCGTAATATGTGCAATTTCTAAAGTTCAACTTATCCTGAGTTGTTTTGATGAGCAACAAACTTGTCAATGTAACGGTAGTACAATCTCAAGAGAAGCTCAAAATGCTTTAAGTTATTGCACCATCACTATTATAGTTACCCGCTCATACCCCTCTTCTTGAAAAGAACTCGGCCTCGAGTTCTTTGCATCAACTACCAAACATAAAGGTTCCACGTCGGCATGATATGCGGATAAGTCGATGTTGTTAAAGATTATTGAAATTGTTATGGACATATTTTTGAACATTATTATTATTATGAGTTTATTTATTCATATTTGGGGTTGACACATTTTGTCCTATACGCATTTGAATGTTTTAATAACATATTTACTTGTTTAGACCATTTTGTAATTTAGTCTTGTTATTTGTATTTGTAGTCCCTGGAGCTTTTGGAATGGAACTTTTGGAATGACGAGCAAGAAAGTTAAATCCTTCTCTAATCCTGAGGTCTTGGCGGCTCTTGGCTTTGTAGTATTCCTGTCTATCTCTAGCCACATCTCCTCACTTCATATCGCAGTTCCCACACTCCAACAGCCACTCAGTCCTCATCAAAGATCGGTCATTGTTGATCTGCCTCACTTGATTCTAGCGTTCGTCAATTCCTTCAACCCTCTTCATAGCTTTGCTAATCCTTCCCAGCCCCGCAAACCCGTTGAGTGCTTCCTAGCACCGAAAAAACTATCGACCATTCCTTCTTGCATAACTTTGTAACCTGTCCATCCACCTTTCGTAACTTCTGTGAATCATCACACTTGCTTGAATTCTTCCTTACACAAGCTATAAACACTGAAACAAGTCAGCCTTCGGGATCGTACAAGTCAGCCTTCGGGATAGTAGATGTGGTATTATTCGACAACCTGCTTCTGTTTTAATTTCTCCCAAACCTCTGAAAATTGTTTGTCCTCCGCGTATAAATCATTCATATAGTTGAAGCTATCTCATTGTTGAGTGTCGTGAGTAGTGTGACTCTAGCTTAAGAATGCTAACATTTTTTGTTTGGTGCACAACTTGTATACAAGGTTTTAGGGTCTTTCGGAGGAAGTTTCTCCATCTTGTGAGCATTTGCTAAGCTGCTTTTGACTTGTGATGGATTTGATGAGTTCACGGACAGAGCATAGCACAATTCTTACTTATTAGTTATTGCTCCCAGTGCTTAAGGGCTCACACCACAATGTAAATACTCTGATTGGTCATCATTCATTTGATAGCACGACACCATTCTTGATCCCGCTTGCATCGCACTTGACATCAAAAAGTTTGGCAAAGTCTGGCAGAGCAAGTATTAGTGTAGTGCATTCCTCTCTTTGATCTTGACAAAGCTCTTCGCCACATCCTACCCCAGTGGAACTTCTCTTTCTTCATACATTTGTTAATCATTCCATCATGGAGTTGATGTTTCTAATTAAGTGCATGTAGAAGGTTGCTAACCCATGGAACTTTCTTACCTCAGTCACATTAGTTGGTGTTAGCCATACCAAAAATTCATGAACTTTCTCTTCATCCTCATAGAAGACATGCTCCCATGATGAACCCCAAAGGGCAATAATTTACCCGTCTTGAAGTAGAACTTGTTTTGATTGACAAATTTCAGTACTTATAACACCCTCTCTCTTATGTGTTTAGTTGTTCCTTACAATCCTTTTTGTAAATAATTTTTTCATCAAAATAAACAATGAGAAACTCACCCATAAAGGGTGCATCACTTGGCTCATGCAAGCATGAAGATACCCATCGCATTGGAGTGGAGAAATACCATGATCAGTCATTCGAACTGGTCGTTAAACGTCTTCTTCCATCGTTAGGGTATGTGCAAATTTGGTGGTAGTTGTTACATGGATTGATCTTCGAAAAGACTTTGGCACTAGTCAATCAGTCCAACATCATTGTGATGTCATGTGGGATGGGGATTGTCTAGTCGATGATGATCTTATTAATTACTTACACTGTTACATATCCTCCAACTCATCTTTCTTTGGTGTTAGCAATGTCAGCACTAGAACATGAGTTCAAAAAAAATTTGGATCGTCCTTTTTACAATCTTTCTTCCACTTTTTCCTGAAGAATCTTTTTTGTGTGGGACTCATTTCGTAATGTGGACGATTTAGTGAGCTCGCACTAGGAACAAGAGAAATCATGTATCTCCTGGGAGCTCGTCAAAGAGGATATCACTGAACTCATCGAGGGCTGACTAAACCCCCATCATGGATTGCTTCCCCTACATTCGTGCCCTCTGCTTCGATGTTTCCTTACTGTTTTTGGGTTGATTTTTTGCCATCCCCCATGTAAAGAATATATCCCAAGAGTTTCACTTATATTTACAACGTTCAATTAGCTGATTTCCATATTGGTTGAGATCTTACGCCTCGACCTCTATCCCGAGCACACTTACTACTTCTACCGACTTTGAAATCATGTCAACATTATTGTCTTCGCTTTAGTCCCACCAATCCTAATTCTTCTTGGGCAGTTGTGAGTTAGACTTTCCTATAAAGTCATTTGAAGGTTTTTGAGTGCTTGCTTTCTTGGTCCCTATGTATGCTCTACTTGCTCCATGTGCATGACACAAAGATTCAGTTTCCTCAGAGGGGGCATTGCCTTAAAGTGTCCATCAACACATTAATTTATGTCACGGTGTTGTTTGTTTCCTATCATGTTTTAAGCACGTTGAAACTTTGATATCACCTGATACAATGTGGAAACACAGATTGCTAAGAAATAGGCTAAGCATCTCGTAGTCGTAACCTTTCCAAAAGTACTCTTGAACTCCTACAATCTCCATAGCATAAATATTTTGGGCCAAATTGATCCAAAAAATTAGTGCTCCTGCCACAAAAAAAATTGTACCTATGAAGTGGCTAACGCTTCAATATTGTTCTCATAAGATCCTAGCATTGGGACTGATTATGGAACCAAAAAATTGATTCTTTTCATCATCTTTAGACGTCTTCCCATTTTAGCTCTGATAACTCACCTTCTAAATTATCTTATTCTCTTATAAATAGGAAACCAATGCATGATCTTTGGAGTTTACAAAGAGAAGTCGATGTGATGCATGAGAAGCAACATTGTTGTACTGTGTGCAGGTGTGCATCAGAAGGCTTATATGATTTTTCTATGTTAGCTGATTCCGCTTGGCTTGTTTTTGAGAAACTGAGAGAGAGAGAGAGAGAGAGAGAGAGAGAGAGAGAGAGAGAGAGAGAGAGAGAGAGAGAGAGAGAGAGAGAGAGAGATAATATGAAGTAAAGAAAAAAATAGTGAGGGGAGGAAAATATAAGTGGAGAAAATAGTTTTTTGGGAGTGTGGAGCACCATTTTAACACGGTCAATCACAGATGTGTTTGAAAGTTGGACACTTTTATACACGAGAAATTACCCTTTTGAGGAGTGGTCAAATGGAGAATTTAGGGTATTAGTTAATAATCTTTGTTTATCATCTCTCTATGTTATTCTTTATTTTTTTTATTGGAGGGATTTGGTTCTTCTCTTTTCTAGTGAGATTGGGCTTGGGTTTGGGAAAGAATATTTCCTTGGGTCCTTTTTGTTTATGCACTTAGGTGGCTTCTTCGTAGTGGCATTTGGTTCTCTCTCCTCTCCCGTGGGTGTATACTTATCTTGGCCAAATCACATAAATCTTGGAGTTTTCTTGTGTGGTGCTTAATCTCTTTATTATTACTCTGTGTTGCACTTATGTAAGTATTTTGGCATATAAGTCCCCCCCCCCCCCCCCCTTCCCCAAAGAATAGTTGGAACGAGAAAGTGAGCCTCTTGATGGTCATAGGTTTTCATGAACACAAAATGGGTAGGAAAAATATGGGTTGCAATGGAATTTGGAAGAATCATCACTAAAAGAGTTGGTTTTGACAGAAGTTTCATGAATACAAATTCTACTTTAGAAAAACATGCACCTGCTCAAAACCGGTTCCATAATATAGAAATATTATTAGAGCATATCAATTATTTGAGACTAGCTTTCATGACTGACTCCAATATTTGTAAAGTTGTTTTGAACTAAAATTAGCATGGTTATTGTGATGCAACCACTCTCTTAAAAGTAACGGGAAGAACATGATACCTCTAAACGCAGTTGGAGTCGAGAGAAAAATTATATCCCTCCATATGATAGTCGGAGTTGAAAGAAATGGAACAGAAATACTTGATGCGATTTTATTCTTCCACAAGGAGGGTAATATATAGGATTACAACAAGACGCATAACACCGATAGCCGGTGTGGGACAAAACACATAAACACTAATAAAGACTTACTTCAACACTCCCCCTCGAGCTGGAGGTGAAACCTTCAGCTTGGACATCATAATAACGGCAATGGAGGCAGGCGATGTGGGACAAAACATCAGATGAGCCACCGGGGAAAATTTCAAATCGGGGAATCAAACCTGGGACAACCGCACACGACGCAGACCCACACAAGACGTAGGATCCACACATGACGTGAACTCGTTGGAAACCGGTCAACCAACATCACCTACACGCACAACATACGGAAGGGAACCAACGATGTGGAGCAAATCATCAAACGAGCAACCAGGGATAATCCGTCGGGGATAATCCGCACAAAGGGCGGTCTCACATGACACAGTCCCACACGACACAACCCGCCAAGACTAGAACACCAACATCAGTTGTGTCCCAACACACGACCAATCAAAAGAAATATGGGGAGTCACAAACAACATACGATATAATCCTAGAGGTCGTGTGGAACGAAGGCGAAAGGCCGGGCAAGATCATCCGAGTCGTCATCGTCTCAACACTCCCCCTCACATGGAAAGCACATGCAAATAGTCATAGACGCATGAAGACACAAACACAACAACAATAAAGGACTCAAAAAATACATAGAACTAAAATAAAAGAAAAAAAACACCATTTTTTTAGAGAAGCGAGCAACGGGATCCATGGCGGCCGACAGGATCAATAGAGGCAGCAGCGGAAGGATGACGGATTAGAACGTCGAGCACACCTGAGACAACGCGATTGGAACCACCAATCAGGAAGAGGATACGACAAGCCACATGTGTCTACGACGGGAGCAGCAAGATGGCTCACATGGGTCGTCGGGAAGAAGAACTGGCTGCGAGATTCGATGGAGGAAGAAGATACGCTGCCGGAAGGGGTGCAGGAGCAGATTCACCAGTCGACGGGATCACTGCAGAGGGAACCGGGGCTGCTCGATCTCATCGAAGAAGGAAAGTCAGACAAGAGCGCATGTTGGATCGGAGCTCGACCGGAGAAGCTCCAGCGGAAACAGTAGTCGGACGACGCGATCTTCAATGTCGACGGGCCTCTGGGGCTGGAGCAGAAGGCGGAAGCAACGATCGACGGGAGAAGCTGGAACTGGAGCCGGAATCGAAGATGCGGGGCTCGATTGGTCCAGACGACGATGACGAGAGGCTCGTCGGGTCCAATTGACGCAAGCGGCGAGGGGATTGAATGTGGACGAGAGGGTCGATGGGACCATTCGACGCAGAGGAGAGGAGAAAAGGCTCGCTCCCGTCGTTGGAATCAAGTGTCGATTCCATCGACGAGAGCGAGAGCAGATCTTCTCCACGGGCCCTTCAATAGCGCAGTAGACGGGATCTGGAAGGGGAAGAGAGGCAGAAATCAAATGAAAAAATTTTCGAGAATCTTAGGTCGCCAACAATTTAGGGCGAAAAAGTTCCTAGATTCATTTCCCGCTCTGATACCAAGTTGAAAGAAATAGAATAGAAATACTTGATGCGATTTTATTCTTCCACAATGGGGGTAATGTATAAGATTACAATAAGACGCATAACATCGATAGCCGGTGTGAGACTAAATGCATAGACACTAATAAAGACTTACTTCAACGGTCGATTCCTCTCTATATCCTCCACCAAAAAACCTTCTTGCGTATCACTAGTATCTTGGTCACCCTCTACTCCATAGACATTAATCATTCTCAAGTGCATAGAGTTAGCTTTAGTAATCATATCAACCAATTGATTACCAGTAGTCACAAATAGGGTGTCGAAATGATCTTTTCTGAATATTTTCTCATATGAGATGACAATCAATCGCAATATGTTTAGTTCTTTCATGAAAGACATGATTTGATGCAATATGGATATCAACTTAATTCTTGCAATAAAGAGGAATTTCATCATGGATCAACACTCCTCCCCAGAAGAGATTTAAGTCAAATCAAATTCACATGTAGCCATGACCATCTCTCAATATTCTGCTTCTGCAGAGGACCTAGTAACAATGGTTTGTTTCTTACTTTTCTATGACATTAAGTTTCCTCCAATGAAGATAGAATACCCACTAGTAGATCTCTTGTCATTAGACGACCCGACCCAATCAGCATCACAATAACCAGATATGTCCAGACCATGATCTTTAAACACAATGCCCCTACCCGGGGCCTTCTTGAAATATTTAAAAATGCGAAGGACAACTTCATAGTGATGTACCTCGGGGTCATGCATAAATTGACTAACCATGCTGACCACAAATGTGATGTCAGGCCTAGTGATTATGAGATAAATTAGCTTGCCCACCGTATTCTGAAATAGAACCTTCTTATATAATGGGGGAGAGTTGTCCAAATGAATACTATAATTTGGATCAATATGGCTATACATAGGTTTTACCCCAGTTCAACATGCATGTCCAACACATATTTTCTTTGAGAAATGAAAATACTATATTTTAATCTTAAAAATAGAAGCCTTATCCCATCCACAATGTGATCTTCATCAATCCCTGTGATAATGATACTATCAATATATATGGCTAGGAGCATAAGATGGTCCATGGTCCTGTCGATAAACACATAATGATCACAAGTGCTCCGGGTGAACCTCGTGATAAGAAGTTTGGCACTTTGCTTTTCAAACCATGCCATAAGGGATTGTTTGAGCTTATATACAGCCTTATTAAGTTTACATGCAAATCCTTGATGAACAAAGAGAGCAGAAGGAGCAATCATATATATTTCTTCTTTGAGATCTCCATGAAGAATGACATTTTTAACATCAGCCAAGCTTTGCGGTCAGTAGTACGAAGAAGAACACTTACAAAGTTCAATTTAGACACAGAAACAAATGTCTCATGAAAGTCCACACCATTGACTTGAGTGAATCCCTTGGCCACAACTACACTTCTTATCATTCAAGGGTGCCATTTTGTAAATATTCAACAGAGTAAACTCAACGTCATCCAACGTGACGATGATTGAAAGGCAAGAGATAGTCTCCCACGTTTGTTGTCTTACAAAGATTGCCATTTTGATATCCGTAGCATTCCTCCATTCGGAAGATGAATTAGCTTTTTCCAAACTGTTTAGGTACAACAATGGTAGCAATAGAGGATAAAAATGCTTTAAAGTGGGGAGATATAAAATGATACCCAAAAAGTGCTCAATTGAATACTTAGTACGGTTGCATGGAACATGTAAGGAGACATAGGTCCCCAGAGAAGCCGAAAGTTCTTCAATTCTTGAGGAGGTAGATGATGGCGTGGTCTGAGTCACTTGGGTTGGGTTACTTGGGTATCTACACCGAGGGGCCCCAATTTATTTTTTCCTTGAAAACCTGCACTTCTGTTTTACGACTATATGTTTTGTGTTCCCTCTCTCTATATGTAGGAACAGAGAGACAACAATGTTGATATTCTCTTTCTGAATAAAGTCAACTAGGACAGGCTAGAGAATAGATCTCCACAAGTTTTTGTTTACCTTCATGCTAGGCGGAAGCATTAATTTTCCATCTTGGGAATACTACGGGATGTGTTAGAAGAATGTAACATCCTTGAAGATCAATCTTTTACACAATTGCAGAGGATAATATTTATATCACTTTTGGTTTACCGTATAACCTACAAATATACACTCCTTCATCAGTTAACACTCCTTCATCCCAGAGAATTTTAGGCATTCTATTGATTTTAGGCATTCTATTGATTAAATGCATTCTATTGATTAAGAGAGGCATTCTGTTGATTAAATGCACATCAGTTAACACTCCTTCATCCTAGAGAATTTTAGGCACATTTATCTCTTGAATAAGTCACCTCGTAACATCCAATATGTGTCTATTTTTTCACTCGACCGTGCCATGTTGTAGAGTACCAGGGCTTGAGGATTGGAACACATTTCCCTTATCACTGAGAAAGTTTGAAACACTATAGGTATACTCCCCTTCATTATCACAACGAAGTACTTTAATCTTGGTATTGAATTGTGTAACAATAAAATTATAAAAATATTCAAAGATTTTGTAAACTTCACTCTACTTTTTATCACATACAACCAAGTAAAGTGTGAAAAATCTTCGAAAAAATAGCACCAAATATTGAAAATCATTTGCAGAAGGAACGGGAGAAGTCCTAACAATCAGAATTAACCAAATCAAAACACATAGTAGATTTACTAATATTGGTAGGATAAGTGGCATGATGATGCTTCCGAAGTTCACAAGCTTGATATCTAATAGGTTCATTACAATGCTTAAATAATTTCTGAGATAAGATTGTCAAACTTCTTCATCTAGCAAGCCCCAATCTGCGATTCCATATCTGAAACTGATCATCTACAGCAATTCTCCCAATTTGAAAGCCCTTTCAAGTGCCCTAGTAGACTTCCTCAGACTCATGATTATCACCAATCCTCATCTAATTCCCCAAGCCCTGAAAAATATAGTAGGAACGAAAGAAAGTGTTGGAACAATTCACTTGATGTGCGATGCTACTAACAGATAATACATTGTTAGGAATGGAAGGAACACAAATCATAATACTTAAGGGCTAGTTTAGGAGAGATAGATAAATGCCCTTTACCATAAACATGTGTGGATAACCCATCAACCAACTTAACACTACTTGCAGTAGGAATGAAGGAGGTGAGTTGACTGGAACTCCCAGTCCTGTGATCAGAAGCACCCGAGTCAATAATCCAGGAGGCTCCAGAGCTTCCAAAGATAACATACGACACTTGAGCAGTTCTTCCAAAGATTTCTTCAGTAGGTGACCTTCCAAAGGAGGCTTTCAGATCCGCCAATCACTAGCAAGATTATCTATTTCAACAACACTAAATAGGGTGGTCCCCAGGTTATTTCTTTAGGAACCAGGTTGGGGTGCAGTTCCCAGCATTTATCCTTCAATTGTTTCTTTCTCTTGCAGTGGGGACAATTTAACCAACTTTTATCACCATAGACTGTGTTTTTCAGAAGAGATAGTGTTCTTGGAATTCCATTTCCTATGGTCGGAGACCATATCGGATCTCTCAATGTCACCACCACCAATAGCTTGAGCAATGGACGTCCGACTAGCTTCCCCTCAAGATAGTGCGCCACAATATCTAGATCAGGCCCCGTATCTTTGCCCAACGTTTGGACCTCTTGAAACTTCAGTTCTAGAATAATGAAGAGCAACTCAAATACCCATCGTTGCAGAATTTCCCCTCTACATTCTTCGTATGGATATTGGAGTATTGATCTAACTCTTCTCACTTGTTAGTTATCTTACTATAATATTCTTCAAAATTTTCAACATTGGAGAGAAGGACTTGTTCGGTCTGAAGTTGAATGTTCTGCACCAGATCTTCTTGTAGTAATTATTTCCCAGAAGACCCCACATTCTCTTGGTAGTATTGCACAACATGAAGTGACTAGCAATGTTGTGCTCCATCGAGTGAATATGCCAATTTATAATAATTAAATTGCCCTCTTCCCAATCTTCATAGGAAGCATCATCAGGGGGGTTAGTACCATGATAAATCCAATCTTCTTTCGACTACCTACAAACATCTTGAAATATTGTGCTCATAGTAAATAATTTCTACCATTCAGTTGGATATACATGACACTTCCTAACATCTCACTATTATTGAAGATTCCAATAACTGGACTAGATTTGATGTTTGTTGACTTAGGTTGAGCCATTGTACCAAATGAAACACCAGAGGGTCCCCATCAGTGCAGTCAGAAGCTAGCCCCGACAACGAAACCAATGGGGAAGAAAGGCCGGAACGAAGGAGCAGACACATGAAGCGAGGGAAATACGATGGAAGCGCACAAGAGTAGCCAACAGAGATGTCAGAATAGGTATAAAAGCCCTCACCAGACAAAGAACCCCTCGAATGGAACACGCGAATGAAGATTGAAGCAGGCTCAGCCAATGATCCAGATCAAGGAGCCGACGAAAGCAGATACAAGCGCACGCTGCCATTACGAGCTTCCAACGCAGATCATGTGTTAATGAAGACGGACAAGAAGCAGCTAAACAGCTAGGGATCTACCCACCAGAGGGAATCAAGTCGAACCAACATCGGATTCTCTAACACAGACCCCAACAACAAGAATGCCAGAGGAATCGAGACGAAGCCGTTACGGTCAACTGGGCAGACAAACCCACAACGACGGACATGCGGGCAAGCAGACGACCGATAGAGGATCACACAGAGATAGAGTAGACAACCGCAAGGACCGATCGATTGAGCAGACAATCAAGCAAGAACCCACTCTGATACCATGAAAGTAAGGGAAAAATGCGATACCTCCGAGTGCAGCTTGGACCAAAAGAAAAATTATATCCCTCTAGATGCGAGCCGGTTCCTCCTTATATCCTCCACCAAAAAAAGTTTAAATCTTGCGTTGCACTAGTATCTAAGTCACCGCTCATAGTCATACCCACTTTTTCTCCTATATCTTTTCTCATTACCCTATCTGCATATTCCACAAAGAAATTGTTTGTTTATATTTCTTGTCTATAAATAGTTGCCTATGCTATAATAAAAGGTATGTTTAATGAATAAGCCTCTCTTGGCTCCAGCCTTATGAGGTTTATGATGCGGGATGATTCAAACAGGGTTTAGAAGATTATTGATGATGACTGTATGAAGTAAACATGCAACTGGAAAATATATTTGCAATAATTGAGAATTATAAATATTAACACGCAATAATCACATTAAAGTAGAGTTCTAGCAAGCGAACAAATTCAGTTGTATACAAGTCAGAAGCGAGAAAACAAATGCATAAGCAAACGATTACAGATCTACTGTGGGGGGTGACGTACCAACGTTGATCCAATTCACTGAATCCTCACCCTTTTGATTTCTCCAGTCACTACTCTGAAGGAAGTGCCCCCCCCCCCCCCCCCCCCCCCCCCTCCCCCCCCCCCCCCCCCACACACACACAACGTCAAGATGAATTTTTCTCACTTCGATGGTTGCAAGGACCCCTTGTTTTGGCTCACGGGATGCGAGCAATTCTTTGTGAACCAGCGCACAATGTGGGATGAATGGATCAGTGTGGCTTCCTTTTACCTTATGGACTCCACCTAACCATAGCTCTCTCAATTACAGCACGAAAACCACTTCTAACGTAGGATGATTTCAAGGTTAACTGCAACCTTCGCTTTTGTCTACCTCTTCGCAGCAATCCCATTGGCGTGCGCATTTCCCCAAACATGCAAGATCCATTGATGACTTTGAGAGCGGTTTCAGCTTCTGCTCGCCCGATCTCCCTCCATTCCTCCCCCACACCAAGTCCCCATCTTTACCGCGGGCCTCCACGAACGCCTCCATATGTACGTGGAGTTCCAGAATCCAACGGAGCCATGAGCCTCACACGAGTTTGTGAGAAGCGTTTATTGATGGATCGCCACTACAACAACCATTGTTGCGGGGAGGGGGTCACCCATGGGATTCAGTGCCCCAACTTTTCAGTCCATTACCACATCAGCTCGGGGCAAGGAGAGTGACCGACCACAAAACATATGTAGCTTGTCGACCTCAGAGATGGCAGACCGCAAGGATAAGGGTATGTGCTTTAACTGCAACGATCCCTGCATACAAGGACCGGGCCTCCACGAACGCCTCCGTATGTACGTGGAGTTCCAGAATCCAGCGGGGCCATGAGCCTCACACGAGTCTGTGAGAAGTGTTTATTGATGGATCGCCACTACAACAACCATTGTTGTGGGGAGGGGGTCACCCATGGGATTCAGTGCCCCAACTTTTCAGTCCAGTACCACATCAGCTCGGGGCAAGGAGAGTGACCGACCACAAAACATATGTAGTTTGTCGACCTCAGAGATGGCAGACCGCAAGGATAAGGGTATGTGCTTTAACTGCAACGATCCCTGCATACAAGCCTACAAGGACACAAATGTGAATGCCTATTTTGGCTCTAGGCCAACGACCTGTTTAATGAAGAGGAGGATGAGGCCGACCCGGGAGATCCCGAGATATTGCTACACTCCATCACAGGTCTGCAAGTCGGCGAAACCATTGAGATGCGTATTACCGCGGCGGATCATCTCTTGCTAGCGCTCATGAACTCGGGGAGGGTTCATAGTTTCATCAACGAGCATACCACTCAGGTTTTTCAGCTGTCGGTGACTCATCGCACCAGGCTCTGAGTGGCGGTGGACAAAAACCACTTGTTGAAATACCCATGGATCTATCGTGCAATACCTGTTGTGATGAAAGGCACCACTCGTAGGTAGATTTTCTAGTCATGGCCCTCCTGGGATTCGAGGCTATGTCGGGAGTCAGGTGGCTGCATACCTTCGGGACATGGACATGAGACTTCGATCACCATACGATGGTGTCACTGGGGCCCTGAGACTATTGTGTGGCAGTTGTTCTTGTCGGGCCTTCTATGCGGGCCTTCTACTTACCGACAGGGGTTGTGGAACACCCTCGACCTTGAGCATCTGTTGTATGAGTTTAGAGACGCCTTGGTCCCACCTGAGGGACTCCATCCACCTCACCGTCAGGATTACCACATCTACCTCCTTCCTAATACGACACTTGTGGTTGGGAGGTCCTACCACTGCTCTTTCTTACAGAAGGATGAGGTCGAGTGCCAGTGTTGCACCATGCTACAACAAGGGATCATTCGTCACATCGTCTCTCCGTTCTCTTCCTGATCTTCTTGGTTCACAAGAAGGACGACACTTGGTGGTTCTGCGTGGACTATTATGTACTGAATGCGAAGACGTCAAGGATAAATTTCTCATCCCTGCGGTAGAGGAGCTACTAGACGGGCTTCGTGGCGCTTGTTTCTTCTCCAACTTGGACATGTGCCCCGGGTACCATTAGGCGCGCATGACCCTCGTTGACGTGGAGAAGACCGTCTTCCGGACTTATTATAGGAATTTCCAGTGATGCTCTTTGGGCTCACTAATGCTTCTACTTTCCAGGCACTGACGAATGATGTATTCCACAGTCTTTTGCATCGCTATATACTTGTATTCTTTGACGATATCTTGATATATAACAAGACATGAGGAGCACGTCTCAAGCATTTGTGCAGTGTTTTATAGCTCATCTGTTGGCACCAGCTATTCCTCAAGCAGACCAAGTGCTTCTTTGGGATAGACCCAATAGCATACTTGGGTAACCTCGTGCACATTACAAGGGTCTCTACTGACCCAAAAAGCTTCACGGGGTGACCGCTTGGCCAGTCCCTTAGTCTCCACGCGAGCTCCGTGGATTTTTGGGCTACAACAGGATTGTTGCGCTCCTTGTTGCACTACTAAAGAACTCTTTTGTATGGGGGAAGTGGCCGTCGAGGCTTTCACAGCCCTTCAACATGCTCTCATCACCACCCATGTTCTTCACTTACCCGACTTCTCTCAGGAGTTCCAGGTGGAGTGCGACGCTTCAGGTCAGGGGTGCGGCGCAGTACTAAAGCAAACAGGATATCTGATTGCATATTTTAGTCGGAAGACAACCCTCCACCACCGAAAGAGCAGGAACTGATAGGCTTGGCCAAGATTGTACAACATTGGTGACGTACCTCTAGGGGCAAACATTCTTGATTCGTGTCGATAACTTCAACCTAAAGTATCTTCTCGAGAAGCTCCTCACTACCGTACCAGAGTAGCATCTAGTTAGCGAACTATTGGTTTTTTATTTTCTTGTTGAGTACAAGGCGAGTACCTTGAACTGTTCCGTGGATGCCCTATCACGATGGGATCACCTGGGGGAGACCCTCTTTTCCATCTCTCAGCCCACCTCAGAGATTCTCACACAGCTTCGCCAAGAGATACTTAGTCTTCGTTTGGGAGGACTTATTTTCACCGGTCAAGCGGTTACGATCGCATGAACCGGGCCTTAATTAAGGTCCGATTCATGCGGTCATAAACGCTTGACCGGTGAAAATAAGTCCCCCCAAACGGAGCATTAGTCTTCCCGCCCTAGTTGAGCTCAATCATTGCACTGCCGAAAGGCTGCTTCGCTCTTGTTGGACCCTACGGGATGGTCTCATCCTGTACAAGGGGCACCTATACTTGATGCCCACTTTCCCACTCATTGCGGTCATATTGGCGAGCACCCATGGTGTGGTCAACGATGGGGTCTAACGCATCCAAGCGGGAATTCTTTTGGAAGGGACTCGGGCGGGTGTTCAGGAGTTCATTGCGTCTTGTTCGGTTTGTCAGCGCAACAAGACCGATCACCTTCTTCCAGCCGATCTGCTGCTTCCACTTCTCTTTCCAACTCGAGGGAGGGAAGAGGGATGAGGCCGACCAAGAAGAATGAGGAGGGGGTTCATACCTAGAATCTATATTGACACTGGGTGCCCAAAGACTGAATTTTTATTTCCATCTTTCGATTCCTTCAAACGAAATCATCTATCTATATTTATAAATTTAGGTGTCACCGCGGACGGTCACAATTTTACAATCATGACGGATTTCAAAACACACAAATTCAAATCAGAAAAATACAAATAAAAAATAACTAAAAAATCATGGATTGTCGATCCACACAAAAATGAACAGCTCAGATCGTCGTGTATGATGTGATTGTTAGATATGCTATACATTCATACGGTAAATATAGCTTAAGCTCATCTTTGGTGTTGTGATCACCTTCTCATGTATATATCTATGTATACTCTCTATTGTTGAAAGTATGATCCATCATTTTCTATATTCTATCATGGTATCAAAGCGAGGTTAGGGTTTTCGCTCGCGTCTGCCGCTCCCGCTCGTCTCGCCGAGCACGTCCGCTGCTCCCGCAAGCCCTTCCTCGCCTGTGTCCGGCTCACTGTTCTCGATCGGCGAATCAAGCCCTTCCTCACCTGAACTGCTCACGTCCGACTCTCAGTTCTCGATCGAATCTTCTCCTCTCCTGCAGATATCGATAGTCATTCCACTCCGCAGCCCACCGAACACCGCCAGCCTCCTCTGCTGCCATCTGAAGGTTTCCCACTCGCGTCCTCTGCTCTCGCTCATCTCGCTGAGCTCGTTTGCCACTCCCGATCATCTCGCCGAGCCCGTCCGCTGCTCCCGCAGCCCCCCGGACACCGCCAACCTCCTCTGCTGCCTCCCGCAGCTCGCCTAACACCACCAGACTCCTCCACTGCCTCATGCATCCCGCCGGACCCAGCCGGCCTCCTCTGTCTTCTCTCGTGTGCCTCTTGATCTAGGCGTCCTCCTCCGTCCTCCATTGGTTCGATGACATCTCCTCACTCCTCATCAGCCTTCCTCCAGAAGGCTCCTCGTCCCCCGCCTGTCCACTGCCACTACTGTCAGTGCCTTAGTCATGTCAAATCTGAGTGTCGCAAGTTTCAGAGAGCTCAGCAGTCTGGTCAGCAGCGTGCTCCTGGAGCACCTTCATCTCATTTTTCCGCTCCAGCGCAGTCACTCTGTTTCTGAGCTTGCCCAGCAGATTGCCCAGCAGCTCTCTCACGATTCACTGCCTCGCTCCTCTGCCTATGTGCTCCCACCATATGCTTCTGACGCCTCTGCCTCTCAGTCGGCTGCCTCTGCCCCTGCAGGTATCTCTCCGCCCGACTGGTTGCTTGACTTTGGAACCTCTTTTCACATGACCTATGATGCCACCCACCTCTTGTCCTGTCCGTCCGTCTCCTCTGACCTTAGCATCATGGTAGCTGATGACACTATTCTCCCCATCACTAGCCGTGACCTCCTTCATACCATCCATTTCCATGTTCCCGATGTTGCCTACATACCCAAGTTATCGATGAACCTTATATCCGCCAGCCAACTCACATCCCACGGTTGTCTTGTTATTTTTGACGAGTTTGTATGCCGTGTGCAGGATCGTCTGATAGGGACACTCCTTGGAGCTGGTCTTCTCCATAGCGGGGTGTACGTCCTTGATTTTCTCCATCTTCCATCCACTCCATCGTCACCGGCGGTTTCTACCCTTTGTCTTCCTTCGGTGGGCTTCTCTCAGTGGCACCACCGTCTCGGTCATCCCAGTGGTTCGCGTCTAGCGTCTCTCATCAGTCATGGTTTCCTTGGTCGTGTTTCTGTTGATCGATCTCACTCTTGTACGAGTTGTAAGCTTGGTAAACAACTACAACTCCCCTATCAGTCTAGTGAGTCTAGATCTCAGCGTCCTTTTGATTTAGTTCATTCTGATGCATGAGGTCCCGTACCTTTTGTATCAAAGGGCGGACACCGATACTACGTTCTCTTTGTTGATGACTATTCTCGTTATAGTTGGGTATACTTTATGCATTCTTGTTCTGAATTTTTTCAAATCTTTTTCTGATATGGTGCGCACCCAGTTTTCTGCTTCCATACATATTTTCCGTTCCGACTCGGGGGGGAGTACTTCTCTCATGCTTTTCGCGATCTGCTAGCTACCCACGACACTCTCCCTCAGCTTGCATGTCCCTGTGCTCATGCTTAGAATGTCACCGCCGAAAGGAAGCATCGCCACATTATTGAGATAGCCCGCACCCTCCTCTTCTCCTCCCACGTTCCTCCTCACTTATGGGCTAAAGCTGTTTCCACTGTTGTCTACCTTATTAACATGTTGCCTTCCACTTTCCTTCAGGGGTAGTGTCCTGGTGCGCGTCTGTACTCTCGACCCCCCCCCCCCCCCCCGGTCACACTCATCTTTGTGTCTTTGGCTGTCGGTGCTATGTTCTACTCCCTCCTCGTGAGCGTACCAAGCTCTTTGTTCAATCTGTTCCTTGTGTCTTTCTCGGATGCAGTACTGAGCATAAGGGCTATTGATGTTATGACCCTGTTGCACGTCGACTTCACATCTTACGTGATGTCACCTTTGATGAGTCTCACCCTTTTCTTTGTGTTCGCTGCCCCCTCAACCTCGCACTCATCTGTTACTCCCTCTGATGTACAGTTTCTCACTCTTCCCATCTATCCGCCTCATGTATCCTCTCCTCCAGTATGCCCACCTCCTCTCCCTTGCCGCAGTCTACACTGCCCCCGACCTCTCCAGTCTCTCCTCCTCACTCATCCCCTGCGTCACCGACTTCTCCCTCTAATGAGTTGTTCATTCGGGACCATGTCCCTCCTCTTCCATATCACTACACTCGTCGTCCTCTTTTTGTTCCCTCGCCTCCAGTGCCCCCAAACTCAGTGTCTGTCTCTTCCAGCGAGTGCCCTGTAGATGATCCTCCTGCGAGTCGCTACCCACTTCGCGAGAGACATCCTCCCGACCGCCTTAGCCTTGCTATACTACCACTGGACTTGTATGCCCTGCCTGTGGTACTCCAGAGCCGACTTCCTACCATGAGGCTGCCCAGATACCTGAGTGGCAGGTTGTCATGTCTGCTGAGTTGGAGGCACTTGAGCACACTCGTACCTGGGAGTTTGTTCCTCTTCCACCTGGTACTATTCCTATTACTTGCAAGTGGGTCTTCAAGGTCAAGACTCGCTCAGATGGTTCTGTGGAGAGGTACAAAGTTCGGCTTGTGGCTCGTTGTTTTCAGCAGGAGCATGGACGAGACTATGACGAGGCTTTGTCTCCGGTCACCCACATGATTACGATTCGTACTCTTATTGCAGTTGCAGCTGTTTGCCACTGGTCTTTGTTCCAGCTCGACGTAAAAATGCCTTTCTTCACGGTGTCCTTCAACAGGAGGTGTACGTGCTTCCTCCTCCCGGTCTCTCTCCCCCCTCCAGGCCTTGTCCGTCGCTTGCGGCGAGCTCTTTATGGGCTCAAGCAGGCGCCCCGCGCGTGGTTTGCACGTTTCAGCTCAGCCATTACAGCCGTCGGTTTTCAGCCGAGTCCACATGATTCAGCCATGTTTGTGCACTCCTCCTCTCGTGGCCGGACTCTTTTGTTACTTCATGTGGATGATATGATTATTACTGGTGATGATCCTTCTCATGTGACCCTCGTCAAGCATCACCTTCAGCAGCAGTTTCAGATGACTGGTCTTGGACAGCTGAGCTACTTCTTGGGCCTTGAGGTCACCTCTACAGACCGTGGTTTTTCAGCTCTCTCAGCGACATTACACATCAGATCTCTTAGCTCGAGCTGCTCTCTCTGACTCTCGCACCTTGGACACCCCTATGGAGCTTCACCTTCTGCTACGTCCGGATGATGGGGCTCCACTCTCTGATCCTACTCGCTCTCGTCACCTTGTTGGGAGTCTCGTCTACCTTACTATTACTCGGCCCGACATTGCCTATGTTCATGTGTTGAACCAGTTTGTTAGTGTGCCTACCTCTGTGCATTATGGTGACCTACTGCGGCTCCTGCGATATCTCCGGGCGACGACTTCACATGGTCTCTTCTTCTCCAACTGTAGTTTTCTGCAGCTCTGTGCTTACTCGGATGCTACCTGGGCCAGTGATCATGTTGACCGTCGATTTGTCACAGGTTTCTGTCTGTTCTTGGGTTCTTCACTTATTGCATGGAAGTCCAAGAAACAGACTGGTGTTTCTCGTTCCAGCACTGAGGCTGAGCTTCGGGCCATGGCTACCACTGCTGAGGATATTATTTGGCTCCGTTGGCTTCTTGAGGACCTTGGTGTCTCTTCTCCATTTCCCACTCCACTCCACTGTGATAATACCGGAGTCATTCAGATTACTTTGAACCCGGTGAAGCACTCTCTTTCCAAGCATATCAGGGTGATTGCTTTCTTCCTACGTGAGCAGTATAGTCGTGGCACCCTTGCTCCTTTGTTTCTTCCGAGCACCAGCTTGCAGATTTGATGACTAAACCACAGACGCGGGCCCATCATACCTATCTATTGTCCAAACTCTCGGTGTATGATCCCCGTGAGTTTGAGGGGGGTGTTAGATATACTGTATATTCATACGGTAGATATAGCTTAGACTCACCTTGGGTGTTGTGATCACCCTCTCATGTATATATGTATACTCTCTATTGTTGAAAGTATGATCCATCATTTTCTATATTCTATTAGTGATCTCCGCCAATTTCCTTCCCACTTGGAAGGAGGCCCTATCACATTGATACTTATACATCAGATACGCCATTATTAACAATTTCACTACTCACATGTAGTTATAAAGTTGCCTCATGTGTGCTATCTGATCAGGAAACACTTTTGTTTCACAGAATGATGTGCTTCCATTTGAGTTCGAGTTGACCTTGTGCATCCTTATCACGAGTACTTCAGATAGTATTACAACTCAGAACATCATCATTATCAATAGCCCTGCTCCCAACTATTTGGGGCACAACTTAGAACATGATTGAGCTAAGTAAATCTTTTGGCAATTTTTTTGTCATTTCATCATGTTTATATACTTTTCCGTTTCAGGCATAGGCTAATTGTCTCGTATTTCATAATATATGTATCCTTATTTCGATTCATTATGAGTAGTTTAAGTGTGTTCACCTTTTTAGGGAGTTAGCGTGTAATGTGAGTATGAACATATCATGCATTCTCTATTAAAAAGCCCTTGGTGCTTTGAAAATTGAAGCACGGAGTATTTCCCTAGTTCCCTCTTCTCCCTCCCTCCCTCTCTCTAACCCTAACTGATTCCCACACAAGGGTATCGTGAGCTAGAGTTTGGCTTCCTCGTCGCTAGGTCAAGTTCGGATCCCTTCGAACGACTCCATTATACCTCTGACATCTCCAACGCCATCGTTACCCTCCGGCCACCTGCAACCAAGTTACACACTTTTGACCTCGTTCCCTCATTGTCGCAATTGACAGTTACGCACAATCGGCCTCTAGGTGATCATCTTCCTCACGGCCTATTTTCGGGAATCAGCTGCAGAACTGCATGCAGTTCCTCTGTCGTGCCTCGCAGTAACGCACCAGGCAACACCCGTCTTCCTTAGCTCGCAGGAGCACGACTGGATGGTGTTCATCTTCTTACACAACACACAAACACTCTAGTCCAGCGACCTTCTCCTACTAGTAGTCCCATTGTCTCCTACTGATCATCTCCTTCGGTAATACCATTGTTGTTTTTCTGGCGCATGACATCACGTTCCCTCATCGGGCAGGTTCTTTCTTTTTCCTTGAGCCAGTAACTGCAAAAGCAGTCCACTCTTTATCAGCCTTGATCCCTACACTGCTAAATTGTGCCCCAGTGCTCGCGCGCCCCTCATTTTCAAACCACAACTTGTGAGTAGGAATCTCTGGTTCGGGCAGATTATAATTATTAATTTGTTAATTAATAGATTAATTCAGTAATTATTATAAATAAATATATTAAAGAAAAGAGTAACAACCATCATTTGTCTGAAGATGACTTTGCCTCTCTTGTTTTTTTGGAGCCTTCTTCAATACCCCCAATGACTGTCATGGTGATGCCAGCTAAGGTGGATCGAGAAAAATATTTAAAGGCAAGTTCTTATTGTGATATGTACTGTGTTTTTCATTTTACATTTATGGCAAGTTCTTATTGTTATGTCAATAGTTTCTATTTGATAGATTAATTAGCATAATAAATGCCCTTAGAATATTTGCTTCCATAGGAATTCAAGTACGTGACTTGAATGTGAGGGTCTATGTATAACAAGAAGCTTCATTCTTAAATGGTCCCTAGTCGGAGTATCATCTTAGAAGTTGAAGGGCAATGATGATACGTTAAGACTAGCATGTGCATTGACTGATGACCGGTTCTCACAGGTCATGATATTGTGATATCAAGTCATCACATGGGTACTTGTTAGTGAACAAGTTGTACTGAACAGACCCACCTTGAGACTACTTTGTGGAGTGTTATATGAACGTGTCACAAGTAGGTCTCAACTGATAATGGTGTTTGTAGTTCTTTGACCTGAAGTCACAGCATTCTTCAAGTGAGGAAGAGCGCACTTTGATGTCATCTAAAGTCTTCCTTGAGAAAGGTTGATGATATGGGTGGTTATTGGGTATGTTACGATTCATTTGTGTGTTTGTGTGTGGACAGATATGAGATTTGTCCTCCTTTATGAAAGGAGTTACATCCATGTGCCCCTTGATGGAATGAGACTGAGAAATGCATGGTCATGCTGGGTTGAGCCAATATGTGATATTGAGCTTACCACTCTCTTAAGGTCTATTCTAGATCAGGAAACTAGGATTGAACAATTATGAGGGTGACACGGTCCATGCCCTTCTACCATTAATGAACGCGCCCAGTCCGACATTGTTTACATCAACTCTACTCTCGCATGCACGAAGATCGATATTATTCTGAGCAGCACATGGCACCTCCACTGAGGAAGATGTTGCGTCCACCTGCGGATTATTTGCCACCCTTCTGTTGGTACAACACCGACATCTTTTCGACAGGGCAATGTTGCACGTCATTGTTCTGGCGAGAGATTAAGGAACCCTATGATCAATCACACCTTCAGGTCCTGACTCCATACCATGATTCTGAGCTTGAAGACAAGCTCGAAGAAAACGTGATGTGTTGCAGGCATAGACTAATTGTCTCATATTTTATAATTTATGTATATTTATTTCGAGTCGTTCGGGGTAGTTTAAGACATTTTTTAAAGGAGTTAGTACTCAGAGTATTTACTTAGTTCTCTCTCTCTCTAACCCTAACTGATTGCCACTCTTGGGCAACATGAGGTATGCCTGGATCCCTTGTTACATCTTGTAGGTCTAGCTCAGCTGCCTTCAGACAACTCCATTGTATTTCCGACATCTTCAGCAAGCTACCGGCCTGTGACGGATTGGCCCGTAACAATTTCTTACGACGGTGTAAGATTTATATATCATTGTAACTAGTACCTTGTAAGAACGATCCATAGATATGTTTGTAAATTTTGTTAGCTAATTCACATTGCAAGTTTTATTCTCATTGCAATTTAAGAAGTGCAACCTTTCTGAAGAAAATGTTGATTATCTCTTGTTTTCCAAATTTTTCTTCAAACTTATTTTTTACCATAATAAAAGTTTTTTGGAAAATTTTCCGTGTATAAAAGTGATTACTGTACTGCTATTGGACCTGATACAGAGGTTTTATTTTACAGCTGTGTGGATAATTCTGGGAACTGGGGTCATGGAGGCATGTTCACTGCACTGTCAAATCTTTCAACAAGCATTCCAGATGCTTATCACCGGGCTTCGGAATTTGGAGATCTCCATATGGGCGATCTGCATTTAATGAAGTTGAATGGTTATTTTTTTGCTGATTTTAATGTTTTGTTATTTTAAGCACACTGTTTTTTTCATCCGCTATTAAGCTACAATTATGTTTAATTATCTTGAAATCAATATTACTGGAGTTTGTTTCTTGAGCTTATCCCTTTGCGCTTCCAAAGCCATGCATGCTAAAATATACTTCAGTCCATGTGCATTGGCTTGTGAATCTATTACGGGCAAACTAGTTGACGCAGGATGAATCTATAGACGGCGACTTACGATGCCCTAACCCTACATGCAATGCGAAAATTCATGCAACGACTGCAATGAACCTAAACACCGTCTAATGAAGGGTGGGACACGTGGATGTGTGACTAACAAGCAACCTTAAGTGAGGTGCAAATAAGTAACTCTCATATATGTAGTATGCAAACAAGACGCGACGGAGGAAACAAAAAAAAAACAATAAATAATTAAATCACATTTAGATAATTTAAGCGATGCAATTTATTTCATTAAGCAAAACAAGGTTTGACTTTCTCCGCGTGGAGGGCCAAAACAATAGTGCGCCTCGAATAGCTCCCGCAAATCACAAGAATACCCCAAAGCAAACAACTGTCAATCGAGAGATCCAATTAAGCATTAAATCAAATAACGATATATTAATATTGAAGAAAATATTCCATACAACAATAAAATAATACTCACGAAGTAAGGGGAAGCCGTACCGTGGGGATCTGATGAATCAAGACGAGTGGCAGCTGTCCGGAGGTGGAAGTGTTGTAGGGTGTTGTACGGTGGCTGGAATCAAGGCACTGTATGTGGGGAGGGCTGGTTTGGGGGTTGGAGGGAAGTGTTCAATAAGGGAGGGAAGAAAAGGAAGAGAAGTTGTTGTTTTAGAAGTTAACGAAAGTGCATGTAGTAGATGATCAGGCTATTGGGGGGCAACAGATAATAGGCGGACTGTTGGCAGTAAAATTGGGTTTAAATGAGGATTTTATTTGGGGAATATGGGGTTTCCATGAGATCTGGGAAGGGGCTACGGGAGGAGAAACATGGATCAGTTTTTTTTATATCATGTGGGGGAAAGGGGGGGTGTTGGATACGGGAAGGGAAATAACAGTTTTTCAGGACTGTAGCAGTGGATAAGGATTGAGTTTACTGACCAAAAATGATGGATGTTCGGGGCTGCAGCAAGGGGCGGGGGAAAACTGGACTGTGTGCGTCGGTGGGGGCTCCCGAGATGGGAAAAGTTGCGGCTATGGATGGGGGATACAAAAGGGGAGCACGGAAATACCTAGGAGTCGTCACCTATGGCCTCATGGAGTCATCATGGTTAGAGGATTGCCAGATTCCGGGAATGCTCTTCTCCAAAATCTGCAATAGCTTTGACGGCTGCCCGTACCTCTTATTTATAATAGAACATGACTTAGGAAAACTATCTTGGACGGCTATGATTGGCCGTACACGATGGTTTTCCGTTCGCACTAAATAAAACACAAAAATAAAACAAGTACATGAGAAATATCGAAATGTGAATCTGGACTCATCAGCGGAGTCGGATCGTCGATCCGGAAACGCTAAATATGGCAAGCAGCCAATTGGGCCCGAACGGGCCCAAAACTTGTGCTCCACCGCTGGTCCGCGTCGCCATTCTTTATCATTCTCCCCGACTTGAAAGAATTCATCTCTTGATCAATAAAGATCGGAATCCTCTCGGCGTATGCCTGGTAAGAATCGGCGGGGTCCATTAGAGGTCGTTCAAGTATCGCTGATGACGAAGAATCCTCTCCAATGGTGCTCATATCTCTGTCCTCCAGGCATCCGCTCCAATAGTACTCTGGTGTCTGTCCGCCAGGTGTGGCTATACAGTCGTAGGTCACAATATCAATAATGCTCTCAATAGTCAAATGGTGTGTTGGTAGTATCGGTGCAGACGGTGAAGCCATAAAGGACTGGACCAAAGGCAGTTGAGGCTCAGAAGTGGATTCAGTGCGGGACTGAGGATGTGGAGGTGTTGGCTCAAAAGGATGTGGAGGTGTAGGCTCAAAAGGATGTGAAGATGTATGCTCAAAAGGATGTGGAGGTGTAGACTCAAAAGGATGTGGAGGTATAGGCTCAAGAGGATCTCCATGAAACGGGTCCACATACTTATGAGTTGTGAGGCTTGTAGTATGGCATTAGGTCCTCAACATTAAATACGGATGAATACTCGTGCTCGTAGGAATATCAAGATCATATGTATTTGCTCTGATCCTTTTCATGATTGTGTAGGGATACATTCGCCTAATGCTCAAACTTTTAGCAGGCCCCCGAGGGAGCCTCACAACGTTGATTCTCACCATCACCCGCTCGCCTTCATAAAATACTTGCTCTTGCCAGTGAACATCTACATGTGATTTATAAGATTCATTACCAGTATTGATCTGTCGTCGGACTAACTCATGTAACACGTGCAAATGATGAACAAACGACTCAACAGACTTATCAAATGATGTGAATGAAACTCGACACACTCGACACACTCTCTGAGGGGATGTCCAATAACGAACTGAATATATCGAAAACGGGGTGGCCTATCAGGGGGCTCTTTAGGTGGAATATAGAAATGCTTGTCGAGTGTGTGACGAAAACCAAAATAATAGCATGCTATATCGTCACTAAAATACAAGCTCATAACATGTCAAATGTCTCCCGGGGAACGTGACGCATCAGTGGCTCACCAGGAGGTATGTATGAAAAGTCATCGCGAATGCGACGATCACCTTAGTGGATACCAGAGACTCCGACGATAGGATGTGACTCAAGAGTGTGGCGAGTGTCCCTAAAATGAATGAACCCATTTGGTGGATCAGCGGGCAGTGTGTCCCAAAACTCATTAAAAGTGTGATGGGTCATAAGATAGGCTCTCGAAATATCGGGAGTATGCTCAAGTGTACTTTAGGAAAACCCTGCTTGATGCTCCACTCAAGAATCAATTCTCTGGGGCACGATCAGGGACGATAATGGAAGGGATGCCAATAACTCGATACTCATAAATGAGTGGTTCACCTGAATCTCATCCTCACCAGGACGTTGTGGATCATCAGGAGGCTCAACAAGGGGCTCGTCAAAGAACTTGTCAACAAGGTCATGATCCTCTAGATGAGTACCATCGTAAGGGGTAGTGTCTTCATAAACGGGTGATGCATACACTACGAGATCAACACCAGTCTCTTGGTCGTGATGTGGCTCGGGACAATGAGAAGGGGAAACTGAAAAAGACCTATTCTCAAGAATGGATCCATAGGTACTGTGTCAAAAGGGTCGTGATGCTGCGGACATCGAGGGAGATTGATAAATTTGCGCGATGGGAACCGTGGGGGTCGAGAGTAGTGGTTCCGGCTGGGTAGCAATCGCCTGAAGTAATGGCTCGAGAATGGTGGCTGATGGAATTAGTATCATAATGGTTCGAGAGATTGTGGGGGCCGCGAGAGTTGCTAAGTTGTCTTCAAGCATTGGCATCGTGGCATTAACATCATATCGTGGCGTGAGTCCATCGATTATGTTGGAGAGTGCAGCATGGGCGTCTTTGTATCGTGCTCCAGCTTCTTGGTGTCAAACTTCAATAGCGGCTTGGGTCGTCATGAAAATATGCATCATTTACATAAGCTTAGTCATTTGGCCCGTAAAGTTTTCCATGTTGTTAGTAATGGTAAGCAACACGGTAGTTGGAGGACGATAGGAGGATCGGGTTACTGGACAACTCTAATACCAAGTTATTACGGGCAAACCTTTATCATGTCGGTAACTAGTCAGAGTGGTGGCTAGAGGTGGAGATGACAGTGGAAGGGGGATACTATGGAGACGAAACCACTGCTGCCTAAGTGGGGTGTGTTCAGAGAGAGATGGAGAGCTACCACAATCTCATAAAAGGACAAGGAGAGACTAATTCATGCCTACTTTATTTATCCTTTAAGGGGCACTTAAATAAGATTACAAGACTCAAATGTGAACTAATATATTAGTGACATACATTAAATGACCTAACAACTAACATATAAGTAATGCACATTACTTGACTCTAACTACCTACAATATATTAATTGGCTCAAATATCAACTAACATATTCATGACACACATTGATTGATTCTGCTACCAACACATTAATGAATCATATTAATTCAAGTAGACACTAAAACTCGCAATATGATAACCGGAGCGAAGTACCCATAACAGATTCATTTTGAATCATGTCTATGACTTTTTTTTACTTTCGGCATACTAGGAGCATGTGATTCTTATATCCATTTATATATAAGCTTGCGCAAAATGCTGGAGCCTGAAAGTCTGAACCTGGTCTGCACAGTTAATGCCCCAGTAGGCCTGGGACCCTAGGCCCGGGGGCCCTGACAAGCCACCTATTTAGGTTATTACCCACCTTGCTGGCCGACCCAAGCTAGGCCCAATCACCAGGCTTAGCCTGGTGCCCAACCAGGCCCATAAGGGCTTAACAGCTAGGCGCTCTACCCTACTGTAGGGCTGGGCAACGCCCAGTTTTAGTTCTAGCCCAACACTTATTGTTGAGTGATCCAGCAATAACTGTTGGGCGGCTGCCTAGAACTAAATCTGGTCCGCGCTCAACGACCTTGCTGGTTGTACTCAAGCCAAGCTTGGCCTGGCCAATCAGACCCAAGCAGTCCCCCCTTTCACGGGTGTCTGGACCTGACCTAGGTCTGGCAAAAGCCTAGCCCGGGCTTGGGCCTGGAGACAATGAAATTCGGGCCCGGTAGGCCATTCCGGGCCTTTTGTGCGCAACTACTTTTGTTGCTTCAACCTGGAATGTCATGCGTATCTTTATTGAGTAATGCCCCTCTTCATAATCATCCTTATTTGGACGATCACCTTAGTGGATACCAAAGACACCGACGATAGGATGTGACTCAAGAGTGTGGCGAGTGTCCCTAAAAAGAATGAACCCATTTGGTGGATCAGCAGGCAGTGTGTCCCCAAACTCATTAAGAGTGTGATGGGTCATAAGATAGGCTCTCGAAATATCGGGAGTATGCTCAAGTGTACTTTAGGAAAGCCCTGCTTACTTGATGCTCCACTCAAGAATCAATTCTCTGGGGCACGATCAGGGACGATAATGGAAGGGACACCAATAACTCGATACTCATAAATGAGTGGCTCACCTGAATCTCATCCTCACCAGGACGTTGTGGATCATCAGGAGGCTCAACAAGGGGTTCATCAAAGAACTTGTCAACAGGGTCATGATCCTCTAGATGAGTACCATCGTAAGGGGTAGTGTCCTTATAAACGGGTGATGCAGACAATACGAGATCAACACCAGTCTCTTGGTCGTGATGTGGCTCGGGACAATGAGAAGGGGAAAGTGAAAAAGACCTATTCTCAAGAATGGGTCCATAGGTACTGTGTCAACAGGGTCGTGATGCTGCGGACGTCGAGGGAGATTAATAAATTTGCGCAATGGGAACCGCGGGGGTCGGGAGTAGTGGTTCCGGCTGGGTAGCAATCGCCTGAAGTAATGGCTCGAGAATGGTGGCTGATGGAATTAGTATCATAATGGTTGGAGAGATTGTGGGGGCCGCGAGAGTTGCTAAGTTGTCTTCAAGCATTGGCATCGTGGCATTAACATCATAACGTGGCGTGAGTCCATTGATTATGTTGGAGAGTGCAGCATGGGTGTCTCTGTGTCGTGCTCCAGCTTTTTGGTGTCAAACTTCAATAGCGGCTTGGGTCGTCATGAAAATATGCATCATTTACCTAAGCTTAGTCATTTGGCCTGTAAAGTTTTCCATGTTGTTAGTAATGGTAAGCAACACGGTAGTTGGAGGACGATAGGAGAATCGGGTTATTGGACAACTCTAATACCAAGTTATTACGGACAAACCTTTATCATGTCGGTAACTAGTCAGAGTGGTGGCTAGAGGTGGAGATGACAGTGGAAGGGGGATACTATGGAAACGAAACCACTGCTGCCTAAGTGGGGTGTGTTCAGAGAGAGATGAGAGCTACCACAATCTCATAAAAGAACAAGGAGAGACTAATTCATGCCTACTTTATTTATCCTTTAAGGGCACTTAAATAAGATTACAAGACTCAAACGTGAACTAATATATTAGTGACATACATTAAATGACCTAACAACTAACATATAAGTAATGCACATTACTTGACTCTAACTACCTACAATATATTAATTGGCTCAAATAACAACTAACATCTAACTACCTACATATTCATGACACACATTGATTGATTCTGCTACCAACACATTAATGAATCATATTAATTCAAGTAGACACTAAAACTCGCAATATGATAACCGGAGCGAAGTACCCATAACAGATTCATTTTGAATCATGTCTATGTCCTTTTTTACTTTCGGCATACTAGGAGCATGTGATTCTTATATCCACTTATATGTAAGCTTGCGCAAAATGCTGGAGCCTGAAATTCTGAACCTGATCTGCACAGTTAATGCCCCAGTAGGCCTGGGACCCTTGGCCCGGGGGCCCTGACAAGCCACCTATTTAGGTTGTTACCCACCTTGCTGCCCGGCCCAGGCTAGGCCCAATCACCAGGCTTAGCCTGGTGCCCAACCAGGCCCATAAGGGCTTAACAGCTAGGCGCTCTACCCTACTGTAGGGCTGGACAACGCCCAGTTTTAGTTCTAGCCCAACACTTATTGTTGAGTGATCCAACAATAACTGTTGGGCGGCTGCCTAGAACTAAATCTGGGTCGCGCTCAACGACCTTGCTGGTTGTACTCAAACCAAGCTTGGCTTGGCCAATCAGACCCAAGCAGTCCCCCCTTTCACGGGTGCCTGGACCTGACCTAGGTCTGGCAAAAGCCTAGCCCGGGCTTGGGCCTGGAGACAATGAAATCCGGGCCCGATAGGCCATTCCGGGTCTTTTGTGCGCAACTACTTTTGCTGCTTCAACCTGGAATGTCATGCGTATCTTTATTGAGTAATGCCCCTCTTCATAATCATCCTTATTTGTATGAAATTACTTGAAGAGAGTTTGTGATGGGGATTGGCGACGCGGACCCCCGGTGGAGCACGAGTTTTGGGCCCGTTCGGGGCCATTTGACTAGTCATATTTAGCGTTTCCAGATCGAAGATTCGACTCCGCGGATGCGTCCGGATCGATGTTTTGATATTTCTCATGTATTTCCTTTTTTATGTAATTAGTGAGATCGGACAACCATTGTGTATGTTATGATCTTGCTAGGGCAAGAGAGAAGAAGGGGGATCTACGGGAGAAATTAACAAGAAGAAGATTAGGGTTTGAGAGGAGGAGAGGGGAGAATACCTTTAGGAAATAACTTGCATAGCCATCATTAGGAGGCCCCGGGCCTTTTAATACCCGGGGTCAAGGGGGCTGGCCGCCCCCCCCCCCCCCCCCCCCCCCCCCCCCATGTAGGGGCTGAACCGGGATGGTTCAGCCCCTATTCTTCCATTTTACTGGATGGGGGAAGCCCCGTTGTTTTGAAATTGCTCCTTGCGCCGCCGTGCGTATTGATGCCCTGCGAACCGTAATGGTTGCGGGGGCATAACATTTCCCTTCCCCATCAAGAGCCACCTTCTCCTCAAGGTGGAAATCAGGAAAACGCTCCCGGAATTCCAATAAGTCAACCCAAGAATTGTGGGCCTCCGTCATCTGCTTCCACTTGATGAGTACCTCAGGCCGGCACTCCGTGCCTCGTTTCTTCCACTTGGTCAGTAAGATAGCCTCCGGTGAAGGCCTCAATTCTCCACTGCTGGTGGCTTCAGGCAGGATGGGACTGGCTTGAACCGAAGCCCCAAGTTTTCTCTTTAACAGAGATACATGAAATGTCGGATGAATGCGGGACCCTCCGGAAGCGCCAGAGTATAAGCTACTGGACCCACACGCCGGATGATTCTGTACGGACCATAGTACCGCGGAGCAAGTTTCTGATCGGCCCGCCGAGAAACCGATAGCTGGCGATATGGCTGGAGCCGGAGGAAAACCTCGTCACCCACCGCGAACTCCCGCTCAGTGCGGTGTTTGTCTGCCTGGACCTTCATACGCTCTTGAGCCGTCCGTAAGTTGTCCCGAAGTAGTTCTAATGTCTAATCCCGCTCTTGAAGTGTCTGAGCCACAACTGGAAGAGCGGTGCTGGCCGGCTCATAGGAACTCAACGTGGGGGGTGGTCGGCCGTACACCGCCTCAAAAGGAGTGAGCTTGCTGGCCGTGTGGAATGATGTGTTGTAGCAGTACTCTGGCCAGTGTAACCACCGGGTCCACGTGCGCGGCTCATCCATCACAAAGCACCGTAAATAAGTCTCGACCCCACGGTTGAGCACCTCCGTCTGTCCGTCGGTTTGGGGATGATTGGTCGTGCTCATGCGCAGTGTGGTCCCCTGAAGACGAAAGAGCTCCTTCCAAAAATTGCTCACAAATATCGTATCTCTGTCTGAGATGATGGACCGAGGAATCCCGTGGAGTCGTACTATCTCCCGGGCGAAAAGCTCTGCAACTGTCTCCCCTGTGTATGGGTGGCTCAACGCAAGAAAATGGTCGTACTTGGAGAGTTTGTCGACCACCACTAGGATGACCGTCTTGCCCTGCGATTTGGGTAAGCCATCTATGAAATCCATGGATATGGTATCCCAGATCTGATGTGGGATCTCTAACGGTGTAATAAGTCCTGCTGGCGATGTCGTCTCGTACTTCTGCCGCTGGCAGATGTCGCACTCCCGGACGAACTGCTGAACATCCTGCCTCATCCCCTTCCAAAACACATTTGCCCTGACCCGCTGTAGGGTCCGAAGAATACCGGCGTGGCCACCGGTCGGGGAAGCATGGAACTCCCGTATCATGATGGTACGCCATGGTGATGTGGTGGGAATAACTAGCCGGCCTTGGTAGTACAGCTGCTCTCCCTGTAGGTGGTAGCCAGCCTCCGTGGGTCGACCCTGTTGCAATGCCTCAACAATAATACGGAGTGCTGGGTCCTGGCGAAGTTCCGCCTGTATCTCGTCCAAGGATTTGATCACCGGTCCCGAAAGGTGAGACTGGGAACTCTCCGGTAGGCGGGATAAAGCATCGACCACCACATTCTCCTTCCCCTGCTTGTAGATGATCTTGTAGTCGTACCCCAACAGTTTCGTCAGCCATTTCTGTTGTAGGGGGGATGCCAATCGCTGCTCTAGGAAGTGCTTCAAGCTCTGATGGTCCGTGCGGACCTGGAAGCGCCGCCCCAGAAGATAAGGTCGCCATATGGCGACTGCGTGGAGGATGGTGAGCATCTCCTTCTCGTATGTAGGCAGCCCCAAGGTCCTGGGTGCTAACGCCTTGCTGAAATAAGCTAACGGACGGCCCTCTTGCATCAAGACCGCGCCGATCCCGACTCCGGATGCATCAGTCTCCACAACAAAATCCTTGGAGAAATCTGGAAGTGACAACACCGGTGTGGTCGTCATGGCCCGTTTCAGGGCCTGGAACGCTTCTTCCGCCTCCGCATGCCACTGAAAGGCATCCTTCTGCAACAGTTGGGTAAGAGGCCGGGCTATCTTCCCGTAGTCCTTCACGAATCGGCGATAATAACCGGTCAGCCCGAGAAAGCCTCGTAAGGCCCGGATCGTCGTGGGTTGCGGCCAGATCACCATGCTCTCTATCTTCCTCGGGTCAGCCTGGACCCCTTGAGCCGAAACCAGGTGCCCCAAGTACTCGGCCTCCGCCTGCCCGAAGGAGCATTCAGATCGCTTGGCGTACAACTGGTGCTCCCGCAAGATGGTAAGTACATGTTGAACGTGCTCCAGATGCTCATCCCAATACCTGTTATAGATCAATATGTCATCAAAGAAAACTAAAACATACCGGTGAAGAAGTGGCCGAAATATCTCGTTCATCATTGCCTGGAAGGTAGATGGAGCGTTGGCCAACCCGAACGGCATCACTAAGAACTCGTAATGGCCGTCGTGGGTTCGGAACGCCGTCTTGTGGATGTCATCCTCTTTCATCCGGATCTGATGGTAGCCAGATCGGAGATCCAGCTTGGTAAATAAGCTCGCTCCATGCAGCTCGTCAAGTAGCTCATTGATCATCGGAATTGGAAACTTGTCTTTAATAGTAGAGCTATTCAAGCCCCGATAATCAACGCAAAACCTCCAAGAGCCATCCTTCTTCTTCACCAATATGATCGGTGAGGAGAAGGCACTGGTGCTGGGTCGTATGATGCCGGTGGATAGCATCTCTCGAACGCTGCGCTCTATCTCCGACTTCTCTATATGAGGATAGCGGTAGGGCCGGATATTGGTCGGATCCGCCCCTGCTTTCAACTGGATCTGGTGGTCACGAAACCTCGAGGGGGGAAGAGTGTGCGGTTCCTGAAAAACATCCTCGAACTGCGTCAATAAGGCATGTTTCTGCTCGGGTTCCTCCAGGATGTCGGGCCCGCTGGCCGCCCCTCCTAGCACCATGGCCATCGCGCTGCCCTGCTCCTCCAATCGTTGTAGGCTCCGAATAGAAATTTCTTTAAGTGGAGTTGTTCGCATGCCGTGTAAGCAATGGTCCGTCCCCTGCTGAGTAAACTCGAGCGTCATCCGATCCCAATCCGTGGTCACCCGTCTCAACTGGCGGAGCCACTGCACCCCAAGGACCATATCGGATCCTCTAATCGGCAGGAGGTAGACGTCGGTGTGGCACACGTACCCCTGCATCCGCAACTCGACTCCCTTCAGCACCCCTTCACACTTCAACTTGCTGCCATCGGCCACCATAACCTGAAAAGCGGCTCCCCTGTCAATTGTATGCCCAGCCTTCAGTGCCACCGCGGGGTTGATGAAGTTGTGGGTGCTCCCACTATCAATCAAAATGGTCACTCGCTCCTGGCCAATCCTTCCCTTGATGCGCAAAGTAAGAGGCGCCGTGCACCCCTCCATAGCCTGGATGGAAACCCCAAACTCCGCTAAGTCGAACCCGTCCTCCTCCTCAAGGTTGACAGGGCCCTCCTCCTCGTCCTCCTCCCTTAGCATGAAAACCTGGACCTTCTGGCAACGATGTCCTGGAGCGAACTTCTCATCACAGTTGAAGCACAGCCCCTTCTCCTTCCTTGTCTGTAGCTCAGGCCAGGTGAGCCGCGTCACCGTGGGTTTAACTGTCGGTGGGGGGTCCCTTCGTCCCGCCACTGGGACCATCGGGGCCCTCGCCGTGGTCCGGTTCTTCTGGCGGTTGAAGCGTTCTTCCTGGATCCGGGCTAGGCTGATGGCGTGACTCAAACTACAGGGCATATATGCATGCACCTCCTCCCGCAGGAAGTCCTTCAGACCGGAAACAAACAGCTCAGGAGTGTTCTTTCTTCCCAATTGACCCGATTGGCCAGCCGCTCAAACTCGGTGCGATACTCTGTCATGGTGCCCTTCTGTCGAAGCTTCTGAAGCGTTGCCTCGACGTCTTCGTAATCTAGTGGTCCGAAACGTGCGGAGAAGGCTTCCACAAACTCCGTCCACGGAGCGTATGCTCGGCCACGCTGAAACCATTTGGTCCATTGGTATGCATCATCTTCCAGATGGAAAGCTGCCAACTGGACCCACTGCTCTTCCGGGATCTCTTGATAGTTGAAGAATAATTCTGCTTTTTGCACCAATTCCAGCGCGTCCCCCCTCCTCTGAATTTCGTGAAATTCATGCGTGTCCTCTTGGGTTGCATATAAGCTCTTGGATTCATCTGACCATGTCTCTCGAATTCCTGTCCTGGCCCAACTGGTCGGCGGTGTTCCATTGGTGGTCCCTGCGGTCCGGGGCAGTAAGGGCCCCCGCGACCTTCTCCCCTGTGTTGCCCCCCTCCAAGATGTAGGGCTGCCGGAGGGCGATCATAGCCCGGGTTTCCATTTCCGGACCCCGTGGGAGGTCCGTGGGTCCTTGGAAGAGGTAAAATTCCCATGATTCCTTCAAACGGCTCGTTCGATGCTCCGTTAGGTCGATAGCCCCCTCCCATCTGCTCCGGAGGCCTCCAAGGAGTCGTTGCTGGCTGTCCTGCCCCGTTCCAGGCTTGCGGTGCTGCCCCCTGCCAAGCCGCCCCCGTCGGTTGAGGCGCAGCCCTCCAGGGCCCTTGTCGGCTGTCGCCAGCCCCATCCCGACCGCCCGGCGGTGCGTCGGCCTCCAGGTGATGTGCCCAAGGTTTTCAGGATCGCGATCCGGATCGTAGGATCGCACGATCCTACGATCCGGATTCTAAAAAACGATCCGGGTCGTATAAAGGATCGGTATAGGCTAAGGATCATGTGGGATCGCGATCCACATGTGGGATCGGTAGAATCGCGACCCCTGCGCGATTCTACCGTTCCCGATTTAACTTAAAATGGACGACCAAACCGGCATGGCAAACCCTATTCGCGATTTTTTCTAATCCCGACTCCGCTCTCTCCTCTTTCCTCCGACTGCTCCTTCCCTAATCCCTAAGATCGGCGGCGTGTGTTGTAGACTGAAGAGGCGGCGGCGCTCGGTGCAGCCGTGCAGGCCAGAAATCGGTGTCGACGCTCGGTGTGGACTGCGAACTGCGGAGTGCGGAAGACCTCGCGATCCCTGCGCGCTGCGTGCGCCTCTGCGGACTGCGGAACTCAAGTGATTAATTTCCATTTTCTTCGTGTTTGATCAAATTTCCACATTCAACATATGAAAATGATTCATTTTATAGTTTTTTGTATAATTGGATGATACCAAATTCAATTTTATATTTTAAGTCTTACTTTATGAATGTAGTAGGATCTTACGATCCACGATCCGATCCTACGAACCGATCCGATCCAACCCCCGAAACGATCCCACCTAGGATCTCGATCCTGACAACCAAGGATGTGCCGCCCCTTCTTCCGTCGCCCACGCATGCGTACCGGCGATGCCGTAGGAATCGGATCCCGTCCAATGCCCGATCGGCTGTCCTCCAGCGTGAATCCCGCTTCCCGTCGGGTTGCTACTCCCGGCTGTTGTCCAGGGCGGGGGAGGCCGCTGATTTCCGCCCGTCCCGGTCGCCGGGAACTGCACGGATGGTAGATCCGACGCTTCGACGTCCGACCCTTTGTTGATTGTCGATTTCCCTTTCAGATTTTGAGTAAGGAGAGTCTTAATCTCCTCCATGCGGGCATCAAAACGCTCCTCCAGATTTTTGGTTGACGATCTCATTTGTTCTTCGATTGCCGCCACCGAATCCGCCAACCCCACATAATTTTCCTCTAGGGTTGCCAGTCGCGCGACTTCCGCCTCCGTGCGTGTCACCATGGTCGCAGGAAGGATGCTCTGATACCAAATGTTATGATCTTGCTAGGGCAAGAGAGAAGAAGAGGGAACTACGGGAGAAATTAACAAGAAGAAGAAGATTAGGGTTTGAGAGGAGGAGAGAGGAGAATACCTTTAGGAAATAACTTGCATAGCCATCATTAGGAGACTCCGGGCCTATTAATACCCGGGGTCAAGGGGACAGGCTGCCCCCCCCCCCCCCCCCATGTAGGGGCTGAACGGGGATGGTTCAGCCCCTATTCTTCTATTTTACTGGATGGGGGCTGAACCGGATGGTTCAGCCCCGTTGTTTTGAAATTGCTCCTTGCGCCGCCGTGCGTATTGATGCCCTGCGAACCGTAATGGTTGCGGGGGCATAACAGTGTACAGCTAATCATAGCCGTCCAAGATGGTTGTCCTAAGTCATGTTTTATTATAAATATGAGGGTAGGAGCAGCCGTCAAAGCTATTGCAGATATTGGAGAAGATTATTCCCGGAATTCGGCGATCTCCCCACGGTGATGACTCCGTGAGGCCTTAGGTGACAACTTTTAGGTGTATTCCTGCATCCCACAGGTATCCCCCACCTAAACCCTTCGTTTTCCCCTCTCCACAGCCCTAGCCAACCCCTCCATCTCCTCCGAAACTCCAGACGCCCGCCCCAATAGCCGCAAGCCCCGTGTCTTACTTCCCCTCCCCTGTTTTCCGTTTCCCTGGCTGCTACCCATCTGCAATACGCCTCCAACCTCCTGCTGCAGCCGCAAGATCTTCTAGCTCCCTCCTTCCAGCCCCTCAAAACCCACAGCCGCCTTTGTTTCCCCCTCCTCTGCTGCCAGCCCAGCAAACCGCCACCTCTCTTCTCAGTTCCTGCTCCGTCGCCCACCCTAAATTCCCTCTGCCGCCTCTCCACCACCGGACTGCGGCACAGCCCCTGTCCCGCCATCCCCGCTGATCTCCTACCCAAACCGCCACCCAAACTAGGGCTGTTTCTGCTTTACCTGCTGCATCCAAGCCCCTACCAGCCAGTTCCAACCACTGTCCACTCATATGCCCCCTATCAGCCTAAGATTCAGCCATTCCCCCACTCCGACACCCTGTTTCCAGCCACCATAAAGCACCGTACAGCAGTCGCCTCCTCCCGTACAGCCACCAAGCACTCGTGAATCACCGGATCCACGCTACGGCCTTCCCCTACTTCGTGAGTATTGTTTTATCGTTGTATGGAATAATTTCTTCAATTTTAATATATGATGATGTGATTTCATACTTGTTTGGATTGAAAGAATCGTTGTCGTTTGCTTTTGGGATATTTATTGATTTGCAGGAATTATTCGCCTCGCACTCTTGTTTTGACCCTCCACGCAGAGAAAAGCTAAACCCTGCTTTGCTTAAAGAAATAAGTTTGCCTTGATTTAGATTATATGCATGCGATTTAATCATTTATTATTATGCCTTGAATTTGCCGTCGGATCTTGCATTGTTACATATAGTATTGCAGGGTAATAAAATTATCTCCCCGCACCTCACTTAGGATTGCATGTTAGTCTCGCACCCATATAGTCTACCCTACATCAGTTTGGGTTTCAATTCTTTTGTTAGCTGCTGTCATTTTTTTAATATCTTGCATATAAGACACCTCTTCGATTTTCAGGAAGTTTGTGGATCATCTTTTGTCTATTGTTAAGGCCAGTATGTCCTAGTATCAGATCCAAGGATTGAGGAGGTTCATATGATAACCATTCTCTTCAACCTTGGATGCAAAGTGGTATATGTTTCAAGGACCAATATTTGGAGTTGTTTAGATCTTTGAAATACCATGATATTTAGTTAAACAAATTATATGTTGACCTTGTGACGCAAGACGAATCTATAGAAGACCGACACAATGCCCTAATTCTATTTGAAAGTGAGTAAATGAAAATGGAGTTGCAGGGTTTTCTAAATTATGATGTAAGCATGTACGCAAGCCAATGAACAATGTGGTCATTATTTAAACCCTAACTCTAATGTGATGTCAATGATAACAATGCAAATAATTTTGACTAATAATTTGTTAAATAACAGGAAATTAAAATTGTGCAAACACTCATAGTGGATTACAATCGATTCTAATCCGACTAATCAAATAATAATCGCAATCGGCTTGAAGTGCTAGAAATTTCACTCATGCTGAAATTAAATTTGTCTAAATAATTAGAACAAAATATTACTAAGAATAAGAAGGTACATTCGTACAATGCAAGAGAATGAAATCTAAAGTTGATGTTCTTTTTTCAGATCAGGACCCCGATCGAAATTAGGCATCTGATCCTCCGCGTGTTCTTGTCGAAGACGGCCTGCTCTTCTTACTCTAATGATCGAACCCGAATCTTCCCAACAAGCTGGGTCGAGCTTCCTCCATCGAGTTCCTTCAAGTCGCATACCGTCAATCCTCACTTTTAGTAAATGAATGTGCTGATCAACACACATCAGTTCCCAGCGATAGCCTGTCTTCTACCCCGACAGCCGCCCACTCTTCCAACTGTGAATCTTTCGTAGTGAGCTCTTCCAGTGTGTGAAATCGGAATCGTTGAAGCCCACACACGACAATCTCAACAATAAGTTTCCCTCTTCCATCCTGCAAAACGCAGAAGAAGCCATCACACCGTCGATCTCGTCTTCACCTTCCCTTCAGTGCGCTTCTCCCAAGTGTCAGGGAGCTTTTCGAGCCTGCCTCCAGCTGACAGAGCCTACGCTACCAAACCTTTCTGCTCTAGCCTTCGGCTACTGTTTTTCGTCGAGCCGCACACCTTTTTTTTCTTGTCCAGTCCAACGCCCCTTTCCCTTGTGATGCAATTAATTACTTAAATTTTTAAATAATTAATTAATTCCTCTTATTAAGTGAACATAATTAATTATTTGATTAATTATTCCATAATTAATTGTTAAGAAAATGACGGTGCATCTCTAGGCAACGAGAAACCCATGGCGTTGGGACCTTAACGAGTCCGAGCTAAGTCAACCTTGACGACATCTTCTAGAGGACACGCCACCTAGGTACCATACTTTTTTCTCATATGAACCGCATGATCCCCCTATCCACCGGCATTATAGGCGCCCAACTCCAGCACCATTACCAACACCGAAGTACAATTACTACCTTCCACAATGGGAAAATACATTCTTACTCAGAGGGAACCACCAGAGAACTAAAAGGCTTTGGGAAAACAAATCACCTTGTAAGTAATGAAATCACATAAAATAATATGCACAAAGAAAAGAAGAGAAGAAAATAATTGAGCATAACATGGAAGAGAAAATACATAATTTTGTTGGCTTGTAGGTGAATATCATTTCTTACAAACAAGGAAACCGGAGTGGGTGTTTGCTAATTCCAATCTATAAAATAAAAATGCATATAAAATGAAAATTTAATACTTTCGCGACCCCTTTGAAAGTTATCAGCGCACTGTTTCTAAAGACTAACAAATTCCAATTACCTAAATCAGGTACTTGAATTAAAAAATTTTAACAAATTTTATTTTGAGAAGCCTTTCTTTCCAGCATCATAGTAGCCTTATATTTTAGATGCTTATAAAATTTAGTATTCTGAAATTTATTTCCCATAAAACATCATTATCATCCAACAGAATTAAAAGAGAAACAAAATTATTTCACCTTTCGCCTAAGAAACAATATTCAATCGATAGATATTAAGATAATTTAATGCAATGAGGTATGTCCTAGGAAATTATGCAAATAATTTTGGCTTGTGGTAGAAAATGTGTAGTTTATGTTAAGTAATTTTTTATTATTTGAAGCAGATGGATTGAGTCAAGTGGTCTGAGATGAAAACCACAATGATGAATAAGGAAAAGAAGAGGAGAGGATGCACAAAATGAACCAAGGTTGTAGGTATTAGATGTTGGGTTCATGTTAGTTTATGTTTGAAACGCCGGATATTGGATCCGGGGTATATCAGAGATACTTTAAAATGTCATATTTCATTGATGTAATATATTTGTGTATATGTACAGTTATACATACATACATACATATATTCTAAGTAAAGGTAGGGTAGACAATTACCACATATATGAACTTTTACTAATAACAAGGATGTTATATATATATATATATACACGAGTGACAGGCACGGGCCTCCGGCCCGATCCAAGGCGACATTTGTCGTAGGGGAAACATTTGTCGTGGGGGGCGACATTTGTCGTGGGGGGCGACATTTGTCGTGGGGGCGACTTTTGTCTGGGAGGCAACATTTGTCGTGAGGGGAGATATTTGTCATGGGGGCAGCATTTGTCGTTGGGGGCGATATTTGTCGTGGGGGGCGACATTTGTCGTGGGGGCAGCATTTATTGTTGGGGGCGACATTTGTCAAGGGGACGACATTTGTCGTGGGGGGCAACTTTTGTCGTAAGGGGCGACATTTGTCGTGGGTGGCATTTTGTATCAAAATTGTGGATTTGAAGATTTCCAAAAACATTAAAAAGAAATTTTAACATAAATATTAGTAAAACTATAAACTGATTAAGTGCACGATAGTGCCCCAAAAAATGATGAATTGATAATTGTAGTTTAAGAATATTTGGTAGTGCAGTATAAGTTTGGAAGTAACATTGATCCAGCTAATAAGATATTGAGAAATGATATTTTAACAAACAGGAAATGAAAAAAACCTTGGTCAGATGTAGTAGGCGGGCGCAAGGAGCCGCCCTTTGTGAGAGATCGGGAGAATTTTTTTTTTAAAAAAAGCAAAACCGGATAAATTAATTGAGTGGTATACAAAAATGGGTAGAGATTTGTCGTATAGAACCTACACATGATCTGTATCTATATTTTATAGTTATGTGAACAAAAATGCCAAATTTTCACAAAATGAATGAAAAAAATCACCTGCTTTCAGGGACCTTCTGGAATTACTATAGGAGCATCGGGAACATATTAAAACTAATTATAGGTTAAGGGTTCTAACACACAGTTATCATTAAATAAAACATGAAAGCATTGCAACAAAGTGTATAAATAAAGATCTATTTGCTCCGTTTGACCCTTTACCGGCCAATACTACGGAGCAACCCTATAGACATTCATAACAGAGTCTATTGTGCTTTGTTTAGCCACTACTTGACTAATACCTCAAAGCACACCTAGAGTACGTGCGTTTAAAAGAAAATAGAAGCCTTGAAGAGTGTTAGATGGTTTTAATTTATGCGACTATTTTACAGATTGGGGAAGTCCATTCAATGCTAAGAATGCCTGGATTTTGTTGGTTGTAGGTCTATTAAAATCATCACAATGCAATAAAAATATTGTATTCTAAATCTGCAACAACAAAAATTCATTGCCCATGTGATCATAAAATTAAGGAACTAATGTAAGCAAAATAGCAAACAAATGTTGGGAACATTTATTTATATAAATAATATTTTTTTTCAGATCAATAACAGTTTTTTTCAGATCTTTACACCGATACTATACTATTTGATTTTATTGAAACAGTAGTCTGCCACATTTTGATCATATCCACAATTTTCATACTAAGATATCAAAATGTATAGGTTAACTACCTCCAAATTATTGCAAACGCAATTGTCAAATGCCGAATTAATCCCATAAAAGCTTAAAATACTAACATATTTGCAATTAAGTGTTCCATAATTTACCTCTCAAGGGATGTAGTCTCAGATATACACTTGGAAAGTCAAAGTGAACATACCTGCCAAATAACCTTATGGCGTTTGTCATAGCTACAAAATTTGAATGTCAACCAAGTGTAAAAGTAGTTGTCAACCTCAATCTCTTGCATATCTCTTGCATGCAGCAATGAATAATGACTGTTATAATTTCTCTAACCTGAACAATAAAATAGAAACACTTGTAATATGATTAATATGTTATACCACATCAGGATAAGTACGCATCCATTTATCAAACCTACTCCCCAACCAGACTTAGCTGTTGGACTTTGAAAAATGTATCTTTTCCAATTCTCTGTTGATCTACAAAACCTTAAAATCATGCTTGAGAAATTTGGTCATTAATATCACCGGTTGCTGTCTAAGAAAGTAAGGTAAGATTATATTCAATTTGGGTTAATTGAAATTTGAATCATCTAAATTTATGAAGTTGCATCCAATAGGGACCTAATGAAAGATTTACCTCAACACTTCGGACCCCCATTTCTCTGTCTTAGTTTTGTCTGTATTTATTTACTCACAAAAGATTGGGATAAAATCTCAATTTGCCTCGAATAACACAAAAAATTGGGATAAAATGCAATGCATTACCACAAATTCCAAACAAAATGAATGAATAATCAAATTACCTGCCACACCTCCAATCCACACATGCTATCGTAGAGGGTGACTATAAATTTAAGAGGGCCGCACCCGCATCCAATAGGGAGAAACTGTTAATTTAAATAGAACAGAAACTCATATTTAGGTTGAAGTTGAATATAGTTCTGCAAGCTTTAGAAAAATTTAGAAAGATAAATTGAAAACGGAAAATGTTTTTAAAATTTAAATGTAGATTAAGAGTTTTCTGGTAAAAGATACCTCCCATGATTGATACCATTTTTTAATGTCTTCTTGTAAAATTTGATGACAATTTTTATTTGATTTGTTGGATTTTAGATGGAGATCAAATATTGGAATCTCCTATCACATTATTCTAATATTTGTCAACTCTATTTTCTTGTTAGTATTATTCTGAGAGAGATTTTTAGCTCAATTTGGTGTTCTTATTCAAGAGTGATATTTGAATTAATATCTTATCCTTGATCCAATGATAACGTGACCAGAAGCTACATGATAAGCATGAAAGTAAAAAAAATGAATGTGATAGGACCTAATGAATGTAAAAAAAATTCCTTATAATTATGCCCGAATGACAAAAGACTAAAATGGAGTAATATAGTAAAAAAAACAGAATAGAAATGGACAGAAATTATCATATGGCCTTGGAAAATTTGAGATGTTGTATTTGAGATCATAATAATGGAATCAGGAGTTGCTGCAGTCAAAGAAATTGCTGTATTTCAAGTGATTGTCTTTATATGCTATGTATTTCCCTAAAGAATGGAGTAATATAGTAAAAAAAACAGAATAGAGATGGACAGAAATGATCATATGGCCCTGGAAAATTTGAGATCATAACATCCACATATTTACCAATTTACATTCATTCACAATGAGCTGAACAACTCCAGATTGAATTAGAAACAACAGTTTTAAATTCAGAATGCATGAACAATAAATAGTAATGAAGGTCATCTCTGTATGTGATTAGATTACCGGACAAATAAATTGTAGAATGAATGAAATGAGTTGTTTTGGAATTCTATCAAACACCTTGTGAGCACTCTATAAAAAATACAACATTCATATAGTTTATCGGCTTTCAAAGCAGTACCTAAGGAGCACGATGTTAAGAAGAAAGCATAACAAAATTAATTGTGAGGAAATGAACTCCATTTTTTTACAGTGCACTATAACATAGATGAGTATGCACCCTTTGTTTTTACTCCAGAACTCCTTTTTTTTACTCCAGCACTCCTTTGTAATGAAGAGTTTTATTAAAAACAGGAATGTAGTAAACCCAGAAATCTGTTTGGAAAATAAATAATGGAGTTAGGTTGAGATTTGAAATGAAAGAGATGGAGATAGGGGAAATGAAGTGGAGGAGTGAAAGCAAGAGATCTGCGTGGTGTAGATCGGTGCAAAGTAGATCGGCTTTGTAGATCTGCGGTGAAGGTGAAGGCGTACGAAGTGGAGTGCTGAAGAAGGCGCGGGCTTGATGGAGATCCCGTAAGCGTTCGTTGGTTGGTTGAAAAACAGAGATTGTTGAAAATCTGTGTGGAAGTTAAGTGATGGAGATTGGGTGAGATCTGAAAGAGAAGAGATGGAGTTATGAGGAAATGAAGAGGAGTGAAGTCCAGAGATCAGCGTGTTGTGCAAAGTAGAAGTTGCAATAATCTGTGCGTAGGGTGTAGGTAGATACCTTCTTCTTTGTAGATCTGCGCTGAAGAGGAGTGCTGAAGAATGTGAGGGCTTGATGGAGATCCGGTGAGCTTTCGTTCGCTGGAGACCTCTCGAGCAGCGTCGTTTTGGGGATTTTTTCCATGAGGAGGGAGTGGGTATCGGGGAGGAGACGGCTGTGCGAAGAAGCAGGGTTGCGTGGAATTAAAATTCCGTGAGTAGCGCCTATTTAATAGAAACCGTAAATCATAGGAGAAGTTATGAATGAAGTGCTATGATTTCTCCAATGGAATTTAAATTCATGGCTTTTAAAAGCCATCTCATATTTCTTTTTAGAATAGTATAGATATATATATAACGAATTATGCATTCTTTCTTGAGATTAATTCAACATGTAATATACATTTAGGAAAACTAGAATAAAAAAATAATGAGCATGAAAAGGGAAAAATAATAGATGAAAATATGAAATAATGTCTGAAAAAGATACACTTCAAATTCACACAATGAAAGGGAAAAACAACATACACTTTTTTGGGAGAGGGCTAGTTTCACAATTCTTGATCAATCACAGTCCTCGGAAGTAGGGAATATAGATGTACCGTGAGTTATCTCCTGCAGGAAATCACATGTTCCTTGCCTCTGTTCCACAAAGTCTGCTTTATTTTTGAAATTTTCAATGTTTGATTCCTTCGAAGCTGGACTGACACTCCTTTTCTCGATATTAGCATCAATAGTATCTCTAATTTGAGCCCAAGTTAACATCTCTTTAGGAAACTGATGCGGAGCATAGACGAGGACTTGCAGTGGATGGCAAGTTTTGGGCCCATTCGGGGCTGATTTGGCAACTTTCCATAAATGGCGTGTCCGGATCGACGATTGGACTCCGCATATGTGTTTGGATTTGCGTTGCGAATCAATTTGATATATTAGTTTATTATTTTTGCATTTGTTTTGATGTATTTGGGTGGCCCCACCTCCGGCCAATCATAGTCGTCGATAGTGGGATGCCCTAGCCTCCTTTTTATTATAAATAGATCACATAGGGGCTGATGGGGGCTATTGTAGATTTTGGAGAATTGTATTCCCGGAATTCCGCGATCCCGCCACGGTGCCGACTCCGTGGAACCCTAAGTGACGACTACTCCTAGGCGTGTATCTTCCCCCCCAAGGTTTTCCCTAACCCTAAACCACTTCCTCCCTCTCCCAATCCCCTTTCGTAACCCCCAACAGCCGCCCCCTTCCTCTGTCCAGCCGTTGCCCCCTCACAGCAATCGCCACCCCTCCTCCCTCACAGTAGCCGCCGCCCTCCTCCAATCCTCTACAGCCCAAGCCGCCACCCTCCTTCAAGCCTAGCCGCCTCCCCTACAGCCTCCGCCCCTCCCCCTCCTTCCCTACAGCCGCCTCCCACCTCTCAGCCCACAAAACCCGTCGCCAGCCCTCCCCCTCTTTGTTCCCAGCAACCACCACCCCTCCTCTTTGTGGAACCACCTCCAGCCCCCTCCTTGTCCAGATCAGTCCAGATCTGGACAAATCCAACCCGGTTCCGCTCTCAGACTATCAGATCTACCTTCCCCCGCCCAGATCTCCCCATACGTTGCCGGATGTACTCATTTCCGGTCCGTTTTCACCCTCCACCGCCTAGGACAGCCGCCTACGTCGCTTTCCCGCCTCCCGTTCCACCTCGGATCGTCGCCCACACATTTCCGGCTCCGGATTCTTCAGTGTCTTGGTCAGCCCACTACTTTGGTGGGTCACTTGTTGTATTTGGATGATTATTTTCAGCAGTTATTTATTGGGTTGGACATTTTATATTTGTTTGGAGAAACATCATCGTAGAATATTGCTCTAGATTATTATTGTGATTTGCAGGATTTATTCGCCGCGCGCCCTTGCTTTGGCCCTCCACGCGGAGAAAAGCTTTAGCTTGTTTCGCCCTAATTAATTATTTTGCCTTGTTGTGAATTAGCTGCGTGGGATGTCATTGTTTATTATTCAATTGTGATTTAACCCGTCGGGCTTTGCATAGCATGCAGGGTTAGGTCGCCGATTAACTAGCCGCCTATAGATTCGTCCTGCGTCAGAAAAACTTCATCATCATTAGTCTTCTCCTCTTCTTTGGTTGTATCTAAAAGATTGTCAAAACACAAATTAGTATCTCCTTTTAAGAACTAAAATTGATAATGTGCACTTTTAAACTATTACCATTTCGAAAGTGCTTCAATTTATTTTGAGTTAAATGAACTAGTGACCAAACTCAATATTTTCATCGCCATGACCCTAAAGTTGAGAATCTCAATTCCATTAAACTTGCCCTGTTGGGTTACAAAAAAGAAAAAACAATACGTTAAACCCTAAAGTTGAGAATCTCAATTCCATTAAACTTGCCCTGTTGGGTTACAAAAAAGAAAAAACAATACGTTAACCAAATAGTTTATGTAACTTCATGAAGATTCTAAATCTGCATGATAAAAATATACCTGGAGTAAAATAAGCTTATTTCGTTGCCTCTTCTCTATTTCTTCTACAAATAATCTTTGTATCTGATAACCATTGACCTTGATAGAAGTAGAATCTTGATAGAAGTAGAATCGTGCATAGAAGGATCATTTGTGTGCATCCTTGTGAGGCAATCAATAGATCCACCCATAAGCTTTGGGTTTTCCCCCCACCTCATCTCTATTGTAATAATAGAAGAGGGGATTTGGAAAATATCTACAAGTGTAGAAGTCTACTTATATTGCTCTCTTCTGTTATCAATCAACTTTCATATAGGAAGGTATTTGTTCTCTTTAAAACCGAGAGTAGCAACAACCTCCTTTCTAGCCTTCTTCATGTCTCCATGCAACCATCATTGAAATTGTATCCCCGTCTTCAAAGGGCTTTCACCCATGCAACTATTAGTCGTGATGCAACCAATATTGTTGGACGCATTAAGCAACATAACGTACATTATCTGCTCTTCTCATGGGCTATCAGGGCAACCAATCGCCTCAAATTACAAAATCACATATGAACTTACCCTCATGTTTGACCTTACCTAGCATGCCCTCATCAATCCATGATTTCATTCAAGACAATATTATCATGCAGTTTTTTGTAGTTGTCCATTACTAGTGATACCCCAATCCTAGAATTAATCCCCTTAATCAGCCAATTAATCCCCTCGTACACTGCAGACATTAATCTATTTCCTGCCAAGACAGTTGACCCCCTTCTCCAAATCCCATGTCTCTAGTGATTAACTGCTAGCCCATTGTTTCCCACTCACAATCTGACACAGTACGAATCTATAGATGGCGGACTACTTACAATGCCCTAACTCTAGATGTAGTGCACGCTATCACACGATGAATGCAATGGACTTTCGACGACCCTAAAATGAAATACAAGCGGGAATACGACATACACGAATGAAGCTACGACCAACCCTAGAGTGATAAGAATACATACACTCAACCCAAATAGATGTCACTATAAATGCAGGTGCACATGCAATTGACTGTCCGATATATTTAGCAATAAACAATTAACTAAAATAAAATTTAGGCAAACGCATTTTGTTCGCAGAAATTTTATTTGGAGAAACAAAGTGGAAATTCTCAAACAATTGAGGTGCAAACTAATTTAAGCACGCACCGAATAAACCCTGCATGTCAATTGATCTCACGGAAATACATATGAAATTATATTCCACAAATCATAGTCCAAACACAAAATAGAGAGCAAGAAACATCAAACTACGACTCGTATATGTAGGCGGCGGCTAAGCATTGCGTTGGCAGCAATTGTAAAGCTGCTGCAAGGGAATCGGGCTGCTGGAATGCAAGGACAGCGGGCTAGTGGGCTGGTTTCAGGTTTGGTAGGCTCGGGTGGAGGATTTTGACTGGTGGAAATGTAGAAAGAGTGGGGTAGTAGATTTGGGGATGTGGGAATGGGATTTCAATGGATTAGGAGGGCAGGTAACTGCCTATGGACAACAGTTATGGGGAAGTTAACCTTGGATTTAGTGGGGAATAGGCCAAACAGGAAGAACAAGAGGCGTGGAGTTTCGGGAAGTATAAAGAGGCCGTGGGATTCACAGTAGGATGAGGAAATAGGGGAGGCGTTGCTGCAGGGAGGTGCTTAAGGGATTGGGAGGGAGGGAACGTATGTGATATGAGGAGAGGGGAGCACATCAACGGAAATGTCTAGTTTTCATGATGGAATTAACAGATATGGGCGTCGACGGTTCTGGGCGGCAATGATAGACAAAGGGAGGAGGAGGAATAATGAAGTCTCACGGCGGAAGGTGGGGGGAGGAAGAAGGAAGTACCTTGGACTCGCACCAAGGTCTCTCGCCAGCGTGACCGATGGGTTTGTTTTCTCCAAAAAAACGTTGATCCTCTTTGCCGCTGCCTACGCCTCCTATATATATCAAAATAAGTTTGGGCATCCCGATCGGACGGATCATAACGTCTGAACCAATCAGGTGTCAAATACAACTCAAAATAAAGAAATAAATACATGAAAATGACTTGAAACGACCATCCAGACGCATTCGTGGACTTGGATCGACCGAATGGGAAGTGAATCACCGCGATCTCCATCACAATCCCTCTTTTCCAGACAACCAAACAAACCCCACTCCGTCTCATTTCCCCTGGCAAGTAACCCCCTTCCAGGAATTTTCCAGCTAGCCGGCTACTCTCATTATATCCACGCTCCCGGCACTAAACTACAACCTGAAACCAAATCATGCCCTTGGAATCTGTTCCATCACTTCCTCAACCAACTGGAGACTCTCCAGAACAACCACAGGACTTGTTGGATTCCCGTTTCCTGCTCCAATCCAGTCCTGGGCAACCAGAATACTGAATCAGTCCAGCACCCTGAAACCCCATTCCAGCCCTCCAAATCCTTCCGAAAGTCCACATTCAGTCCACCGTTGTCTCTCCGGCCACCGGCTTCTCATCGGGCATTCACCGAGTGTTCTATCCCGTAAGCATTGTAAGTTTATTGATTGGTCGTCTTTTTTTTAGTGTTGAATCGTGTGTTTATTCCATGTTTTGGATTTTTTTAGTTTGTAATTGTTGCTCGCAAGTCTCTTGTGTGTGTGCACAGCTTGATTGTGGCTTAACTTTAATATTTTTTGAAGTTCCTTTTTGCAAGTCTAGTTGCCGGTTATTGCAAGTAACATGTGTTGCAAATAACTAACAATAAGGGCATTAGGGTATAAATGATAAAATCATAAACTCACCAACAGTCCAACGGTAAGGGCAATAAAGCCAGAATAAAATCAGAAACTCACCAACCATCCAACAGTAAGTTTTGTCGGAAAAGGGCCTAAAGGCGTGCCCTCGTAGAGAAGGTAAAAGTTAGAAAATCAGAAATTCTCTAACAGTGAAAGCAAACCCTTGATGCGCGTGTAAAAAGTTAATTTCACGCAACAACTCCCATTTTATAAAGATGAAAAAAATACATACTAAGATTTTATCGGAAGCAACATTGCCCTTATCCCAAATGTTTGGTGTAGGCATATGGAACATGACACATATCATGAACTTTTTACATGAACTTTGTGATTCATTGTTAACCAACAGCCCTATGCTTTCTCATCTGCTTGGGACCTGCAAAAGGGGTTTAACAGTGATAAGGCTTCTCATCTACTTAGAACCTGCATAGTGGGTTTAATATTGATAATGCATTATAAAGTGCAATTCAAATCACTATTATATAAAAGTGCTTGATAAGAATACAATGATAACAGGTGTACATATGATTTTCCCTTAATGATATCATTTGGATATATGTGTGCTCTAATATCCATTCGTTATTGGTTTAGTTTGATGTTTAACGAATACCAATGATACATTAAAGGAGGAGAAGCGCATTAGAATTTATCTCAAATCAGTGAAATAACAGACACTTCAGTTAAGCAAAATCAAGATGACCACTCCATGTACCTCCAGTTTTTGGCCTTTTCATGCTGCATTTTCTTTCATTCCTTTATGCGTCTCTCTATTCACCATTGATTGTTAAATTATCTCATTCTTATGCGGGGTCAGATGGTGACGAAGGTAGCATTGCCGATACTCCTTTATGGGTGGCCTTGGCTGTTGTACAATCATATAATTCAAGACGGAAGGTTCCGAGGAGTGATATTTCTATAGAGGATTTGGAAAAAGCCCTCTCAAAAGCCTCCTTATTTGCTTCTCAAAATTCTGGTATGCAATTTCTTAGACTCGTATCCCTATTTGTGTACCTTTTAGTTTCTGAATTGTTGGATACCTTGACATTTTCATTTGACTATGACACATGTTTAATAGTGGTACCTGTATTCCTTATGAACTGCATCACCTGCATGAACTTTTTTCTTCTTGTCTCTAATCTGTTTTGGAACATAAAATTCATATTTGTTGTGGAAAAACACATGGTAGTGAAAGCCCTTTTTTGTGATTGATTATATTAATAATTCCTCTTACATGTTCAACACACATTCACATGCAATTATAATATGTAATGAAAATGCACTAATAAAAAATCGAGCTATAGAGAGGGAGATAAGAATTATAGGCACTGCTCGTCGTCTTTTTTTGTTGCAAACGTGTCGCGGCCTCCTTACGAACAGTAACCGTGGTTGAAGAAGATCAAGCATCTCGCATGAGCTCTTCTCCTCACTTTAGTGTCTCACGTCAGCTTCTAGAGTGAGCGCTTCTTGTGATGCCGACAAACTTTACAAGGAACTATTAAATAAATTAATGTATGTTAAATTTTAGTATGAGACATGAACGATAAATTGCACGTCAAAAATTCAACGTATCGGAATCGATTATAAAATCGATGTTTTCGAAATAATGTTAGTATTTGTTATGAATTTAATGTATGTACGTGACTACATTAGTTTAAAGTCGTTACGAAATTAGGTTAATTAAAAGTATAATAAGATGTTTAGTCTTTGTATTCAAGTGTTTAGGGGGGGGGATATAACAAAAAAGGGGACTGGATAGTGATAAAACAAAGGACTGTCTGGTTGAAGTGACTCACGCGTGCAGGCTGCATGTGTGCCACGGTTTGAGTCGACTGGGTCACAATAAGGAGTCACCGCTTCTAATAGGAATATCGAGCCATCGCCTCTTCTTCTTTCTCACGCTATCCCCTCTCCTCCTCTCGCCGCCGCACGACGTCGACGCCCATCGACGCACCAAAACCGCCCTGTTTCAAAGGAAATTTTTCTCAATCTCAAGGTAATTCCTCCCTCTCAACTCCTCTTTGTTCCTATGTGGATATATGGCTTGGATTTCATAGGGCCGAAAACTCTAGGTTTGTGTTTTTTGGAAAAAAAAATCATCTTCCTTTCATGCTAGATGTTGAGTAGAAGTTTCTGGAATGATTCCCCATGCCAAAACTTCTTTTCTTTCTTAATTTTCTCCAAAGACGGTAAACCCTAATGTAAGAATCAAGACTTTTCCTCATTTTGCTTAGAGTGGATGATGGATAATGATTTTAATTATTTCATGCAAAAAGCCGCATGTTTGTGTTAGGACAACCGACTTGAGGGTTGATTTGAAGGCGTCTCTTATGCTGCAACGTAGGAAAAGAGGGGCTTATATTGGAAGGGGTTTGATTAATTGTCATAATAATCTTCCTTGTGTCTTTCTCATTAGTGTGATTTTAGGGCATTGATGTACTTGACAGTCATAGTAAGAAAATGTGGGGCAACACTTGTAACACGAAAGATAATGCAAGGGTAATACATGGTGACTATATGCATTCATTTAGCCATATCGCCTTAAATGGATGGACATGTGCGCATTAGTATGTAACTATGTATCCCACCCTCCTAAGGACATTCGAGATTTAATCCCGCGCAAATATAGCCCGCATGAGAGAGGAAAGAAAGTTGGAGAAATAAACATATGATTTATAAGCCATTAAATTTTGATCCGCAATAACTTATGTAGGACATGGAATCGCGTGGAGGAAAGGATAATGATCCCAGGAAGGACAAAGTGAAGGGTAAAATTGGTGTGATTTCGTACTTCTTTACTTGGTTAGTGTGATGTAGCTGATGCATTTTCTTTTGTAAGCCATAACTTTTGTGTACTATATGTTTGGCTTTTTTTCTATGTACCATGTAAATGATGTTTAATGATGAAATGAAATGATCTATTTTATCCTGCACTATTCTTTTAGTACTTTGTCATGAAATGATGACTATTTTTATGCACACTAAATGTTCTGATCTTGTGTCTCTAATGATAGATGAAATGAAATGAAAAGTTTAAATTGTGGCGGTTTCCAAAAATAGGGGTCGTTACACTTCTCTTCTCCTCAACTGAAGTCGTTGAGAGGACGTTTTATCTCATGCGACGCTTACCTCTCGTGGAGTTATATCTCACGAGGCACTTACCTCTCACCGAGTTCTTTTACAACTCTCGCGCCTCCTTTATCTCCTTAGTGACTCGTTCCTCATACCATCTAGGTATTGTGGATTTTCGTTAGTGAGTGGAGTGCTCGTTTTAAAATGGGGGCACCTGAGCCCACTCCTCCCACCGCCATACCAGTACCCGCACCTGCTTTTGCACTCATTGTGCCCCCAGAAATCTCGATACGTGCCCAAGTTAATCGGTCCCAACTACGCTGATTAGAGTGTTTTCCTTCTCCTTGGAAGACCTCGGCAAAAGCAACGCTGCCACACTGATGCTCCTCCCAACTATACATCTCCCGTATATGCGGAATAGGATGTGAGTGATGTCTTGGTTCACACTTAGTTGGCAAACATCTTGTCAGATGAATGTTTTCCAATTATTCGGCATGATAACTTCGTCAAAGCCACTTAGGACCACCTGGTGTCTCTTTACTCCAACAGAGAGAAGACATCTAGAATCGATACTCTCTACTCAGGCTCATTTGCTCAGCCCACTCCACCCCCGGATGCTGCATATTAGGAAGTGCAATCATTGGGTGCTGAACTTCTTTAATTGTTCCCTTCTTTGTTGACCTTGCAACTCAGTAAAGACTCTCTGATGAGCTTCTAGTAGTCTGCTATCTTCAACGACTACCTGAGTCCTATAAGATGATCAATCAACAAATTATGGTAGATCCCATTATCCCGAGCTGTCTAATATTGCTGCTCGAGTCTCCATGGTCACTCATCTTTCGAATCGATCTTCATTTGTCATTGCCCCTCTTTTGAGAGGTTTGCTCATGTTGTAAGGATAAGAGATGTCGTAGCAGAGGAGGGCGTACTGGAGGCCACGGGGAGCATCGGCCCATTTGCTCTCATTGTGGAAAAATTGATCATCTTGTTGATTGATGCTTCACTAAACATCCCCACCTTCTCCCATATATTCATGTTGGCACTACTAACTCTGATAACTCTGCACCAATCCCTTCCACCTCAACATCCGACATTGGATGTTGGTTCTCTTAAGTTGATATTGAAGCTCTTATTATTGCATCAAAGAACTCGGTCGTGGTTGCCTCACCGCCCCATGTCTTAGGTGGCCTATGGTTTTCCTCTCATAGTAAATTGCTTATTGACTCATGCTATATGAGTAACTCGACGACTTTCTCGTCTGCACATACGTGATAAGGTTCTTCCAGTTGTTGTTGCAGATGGATCTCTTATTCCGGTCCGTGGGTCAATGGTGACAAGTTCAGAGGTTGTCACCATTTCCTCTCAACTCATACCGGAGAAAGTTCTTTTTGTTCCAAACTTTTCTTGAATTCTTCTCTCTATTAGCACTACTACAAGGAGTGTAAATAGTTGTGATTTGTTTTTCTGACTCATTGCTATTTTCAGGAACTTTGCATGATGAAGAAGATTGCTACTGGGCCTGAGATGGGTGGACTATATTACTTGGATGACATCTCCCATGGTGCTACTAGGACTGAGATGGGTGGACTACTGTTGTGGTCTCTTCTCTTCAGTATCATCAACATCTTGGTCAATGGTCATCCACTACCCCGACTTCTTCATTTGTTACTCTCATCCTTGTATGTTGAGTCTCTTTTAATATGTGAGGCTTGTCAACCGCCGTACGTCTTTTCCTCTGAAAACTGCTATCACCAATATTGTCTTTTTTTAGTGCATTCCAATGTATGTGTTCTTGGCTCCACTAGGTTTATTAGTCAAGGAATTTTGGAATTTTTCACTTTTATTGATGATTTCCCTCGATGTATTTGACTGTCTTCTTAAAGATAGATCTGAACTTTTTAATGTATTTTAATTTTTTTATGAAACTAAAACTCAATTTGTTCATTTTTTAAGATTCTTTGTATTGATAATAAAAAGAATATATGAATATTTTTTTTTTTTCCTTTTGTATTTCTCATGAGATCATTCAATAGATAAGTTGTCATACATCCCAACAAAATGGTGTGGAGGAATGGAAGAATCGTCATCTCCTCGATGTAGCACGTATATTACTACATTACATGCATGCTCCCAAATCATATTTGGGTCATGTCATGCTTCTCTCTTGTCATTTGATAAATTTCATGCGATCATATATCCTCTACGGAAAATCCTCTATCATTCTTTATATGGATGCTTTCCCCTTTCCTCTTACCCCTCATGTATTTGCGTGTGTAGCTTTTGTTTATGTCTCGTCTTGTGATCATGATAAACTATCTGCTCATCTAATCAAATTGCATTTTTTTGGATATTCTCCGACTCAAAAAGGGTATTGTTGCATTGATCCGCTCTCTAGATGTCAATATGTTTCCCCTGATGTCACTTTCTTCAAATCCACCTTGTATTTTTCTGATCAAGGTCAACTCATATCTTTCAAACCCACTACACCTCCCGATTTTCCGTCACCTATCTCCGTTACCTCAATCCCAATCATATATTCTCCTCATTCTGATTCCATTATTCATACTCCTCCCTCTCGACATCCTATCATTCGTACATTCCACAGAAAATAACCTAATTTTGACCTTGTTCCTCCTTCCACTTCTATAGTCCAGTTCTCTGCTCTTAGGATAACATCTCCTTCTTCCAAAGACTCCACTCCATTAGACAGTGTGGTCGTTGACCTGCCAATTGCACATTTTCTCCTGTGACTCATATTAGTTCTATACCATCGTTCTTTCATCATACCAAGAGGCTCTGATTATCCCTATTGGAAGATCACTATGATTGATGAAATGTATGCTCTCTTTTCTCGTGATACTTGGATCCTTGTGTAAACTCCCCATTGTAGTGACATTGTTGGGTGTCGTTGGGTCTTTGCCGTTAAGTTTGTTACAAATGGCTAGATTGACAAATATATGGCCATACTTGTCGCTAAAGGTTCTACACAAATATATAACGTTGATTTATTTGACACATTTTCTCTTGTGGCTCGTATTAGTTCTATTTGAGTCATCTTCTCTCTGGTTGCCGGCAAGAATTAGCCTGTTTCAGCTGGATGTCAAGAATGTTTTCCTATGTTGTGATCTTAAAGAAATAGTCTACATGGAGCAACCTCCAATGTATGTTGCCCAGGGGGAGCCTCAAGTGTGTAAGTTGAAAAAGACTATCTATGGACTTAAACAACACCTTAAAATTTGGTTTGACAAGTTCAGTCAGGTTATTTTCACTATTGGTTTTCATCGAAGTCATGCCGACTGCTCAAACTTTATGAGAAAGAAGGATGTAGGATTTATTGTTCTCGCATTTTATGTAGTTGATATTCTCCTTATAGGTGATGATGCATCTGGTATGGAAGAAATTAAAGTGTATATGAGAAAACACTTTGTGACAAAGGATATGGGAGCTCTTCGGTACTTCCTTGACATTGAGATTTCCCGGCACAATAAAGGGATTGCACCATCACAAAGAAAATGTCATTAATCTTGTGAAAGAAGCATGCTTACACAACCTACTCGCTCCCTTATGCCTATGAGGATTGTGTTACAGTCCTCCTTGGGCTTCGTCGGAGGTAGGGATGGAGGCAGGGATACAAGGGGGATAACCCTAAAATGAGGGAGAAGGAGAGGAACTAGAGAGAGAGAAGCTTGAGAAAGAAAGAGAACTTTGTGTTAATTCTTGCATAACTACAATGAACCTATAGGTACCCTTAAATAGAACTCCTAATGGCATAATCGTAAATACAACAAGAAACGCGTAAATATTAATACAACACTAAGACTACGACTCGACTCGATAATAACGACTCGACTCATACAATAAAGACTCAATACAATACGATTCGATATAATAAGACTCCTAATACTAGAACACCAACGGTGTGGGTTTCATAACACATCACACGTCCTTGAAATCGAGCTTGTCCTCAAGCTCGAACTCCAGTAGGATGATCGACTCGTCTGGCTCCTTGATTTCGCGTCAGAACAACGCCTGATAGCGCGTCGTGGCGGCGTTGTCAGCGATGGCACCGTCAGAAAGCTGAGCGGCGGAAGGAATGTGGTCGGCTGGTTCGGCTTAGCGGCGGAAAGTATAAGTGACAAGGAGGCCGAGGGAACAACGGTCGGCGGGAGGAAGGGGTCCAGCGGGACCGGCGGCAAAAGATTGGCAAAAAGGCAGCCGAGGAAACCATGTCCGGTGGGAGGAACTGGTTCGGCGGGGCCGGCGGGGCCGGCGGGGCGGCGTGAAGCAGCAACGAAAAAGTGGCTAAAGGAACTGGCAGAGTAAGGGCCGGCGGAACAAGGTCCGGCGGAGCAAGGGCCTGCAGAATAGGCGGCAAGGTGGCCGGAGGCAGCAGAGCGGAGGCCGACAAGACGGGCGGCAGCGTGACTGGGGGGACCTGCAGATCAAGGGTCGGCGGCGCAAGCGACGGAATGGATGGCGATGGAAGCTGCGTCGGGAGACGGTCAGAATGGGCCGAGGAAAAAGGGTGGAAAGAACGACCTTGGGTGGTGGCGGCGGAGCATCATGAACGACGGAGAACGGTGGCGGCGACAACTCCGGCGGCGATGTTGGTGGAGACAGAATAACAACCATCGAGGCGTGGGACATGCGGAGGGCGGTGAGCTTGAGGTCGAATTAAGCGTCCAGGCAGACGAGTCGAGCTTCCCGTTGAGCAATACGGCGGTCCAGCTTTATTTTTGTAGGTCATTTGAGGGACTGCGGATAGGGCGCCGGGGTCGAGGAGATCAAATAGAAGGGATGGGCGCAGAGGGTGCAGGGCTTGAGGATTGAGGAGCTCGAGGGCGATTCGAGAGAAGTGTGCGAGGAGTGTCGATCAGAGAGGGGAAGGAGACGGTGGGTGGTTCGCTGGCCTTCGTCGATCGGAAGGAAACTCCGTTTTGTCTTTAAAGTCGATGGAGCGACGGCTCCGATCAAAGAGGAAGCGGCTTGGCATAGGAATCGCAGGAGACGGTGGCTGCGTTTGGGAAAGAAGCTGGCGGAAGGTTGCAGGTGTGTCGAAGCTTCTGCCTAGTGGCAAGACGATGAAGAAGTCGGGGGTGGGTGTTGGCGTTGAATCTACCGCTGCTAGCAGAGGAGGAGTTTCGTAGCTGCTGGTGACGGGGGTGGACGATGACTGGAATCGTAGTGGAATAAGAGGCAGGGGTAGGAAAGGTCCTCTGATATCAAGTTGTTACGGGTCTCCTTAGGGCTTCGTCGTAGGTAGGGATACAAGGGGGCTAACCCAATGAGGGAGAAGGGGAGGAACTAGAGAGAGAAGCTTGAGAGAGAAAGAGAAGTTTGATTTAATTCTTGCATAACTACAATGACCTCATGAGTTCCCTTAAATAGAACCTCTAATGACATTATCGTAAATACAACAAGAGACGCATAAATATTAATACGACGCTAAGGCTACGACTCGACTTGATAATAACGACTCGTCTCAAAACATAAAGACTCAACTCGACTCCTACAATAAAAACTCGATGCAATACGAGTCCTAATACTAGATAACCAACGGTGTGGGGTCCATAACAGGTTGATAGTGTTAGGGATGAAACATCACCGTTAAGATATGACTCGGTATAGACGCTTATTAGGAATGTACCTTACTGTAGCCATTGTTGACATCTTATTTTCCATAAGAAAATTTAGTCAATTCAAGCACACTTCTAAGAATGTCACTTTAGTGTGGCTATGAAAATCTTAGAATACATCAAAGGCTCTCCTGAAAAAGGTTTATGGTTCAAGAAAATTGATCATTTGTGTATCAAAGCGTATTCAGATGCTAGCTACACTGATGACAACATTGATAGAAAATCTACTTCTGGCTGCTGCTACTTCCTTAGAGGAAACCTAGTCACATTGAGAAGAAAAAAATAGATTATAATTTTTTGATCTCGTGCAGAAGCTGAGTATCGTGGAATGACATACGTCTTGTGGATTGAAATGGCTGAGGACCCTTTTGAACATCTCGGGTGAAATTTACAATACACTTATGTCTATGTACCGAGACAATAAGGTAACCATTTATATATTTAAAAATCACAAAAGAACAAAGCATATAGAAGTGGACTATCACGTCATCTGAGAGGAAGTCATCAATGAGCATATATGTACTTTATTTGTAACATCAAACAAAGAACTGACTGACATATTCACTTTATTAATGCATTTATAAGGGTCTTTATTAGGTAAATGAGAATTAATGGGTGTCTTTATATCCTTTTTTATTACGCGTGCCTATAAAGTCTATATAAGGAGAGGCATGCATGGGTTGAAGGCATTTCGGGGAATCATTAGGTTTGATGGGAGCTTGCCTCTTGTGTTTATATCGCCCTTCTATGTTTTAATGCAATCTTGTTTTTCCTCATATGCACTTTTTCTCCTCTCCTAATCCTAGAGATTTCTTTCCGTATAAATGACTTAACCTGTTGATATCTAGTCATTGTCTGATACTAGCGCACTGATCGACGTGGTTTATATCTTCTAGCAAAGCCTCACCAGCATTAGTAATCTTGATGGTCGGCTCGACAGACTCAACAAATTGGACAGACTCGCACCCAACGCACCTGCTCCTAACACCCTTTGCAAGTCACAAAATCGTGCTACCCCGCCACATTCTTCATTCCCCGCAACACCCAATTAGTCTGTCCTCTCTCCTGGTCCCCTCGACACACTGTCGTGAACCACTTGCACATCCGAATTCACCTACCATTGATTGCCCCGACCACAAAACCATTGTTAGCATTAGTGGTTTCCTAGGGTTACAGGGAAGAAGAAGAAGAGGAGAGGGAAAATCCCTTTGCCTACCCTAGGCTTGATTTCCAAATGATCAAAACGTACAAATGTTCATACAATACTTAATTAAATAGGCCCCCGGGGGGCGAGCTAGTATTTAACGCGAAAAGAAAATATGGAAATTAAAATACATAATTAAAAGATGAAGCCAATTAGAACCCAACTCCTGACGGTTCCGTCCTGATCATTTGTGTCTTCCATCTTGAATGGGCGCTCCACCTCCCTGCATCAGCGTCACCTAAGTGGCGTTTGAGGCCGACGCCGTCCTTCGTAGCAATATTCCCTGTTGGAAAGTTTGTATTGCCCCCAGTACAATGCTTTTAAGGTTGCAGGCAGATTTTCGGGCATAGGCATTGACGCATCGCCATTGGTGGCACATGGACCTTCGAAAGAAGTCGTCGGACTGAAGCAAGACGATGTTGGTGACGGTTGTAGGGGCATTCCCCATGAGTGTCTGCAATTGCCTTTCTCAGCTGAAGGACATCATCGTGTGGATTCAGTTGATATGGATGTCCAAAGTGTCTGTAGCCATGTGATGCTCAAGTTGGCGTAAGTGCCATGCAGTGGAAGAACGTAAAAATCCATCATAATCTGGCATATGCACGTATTTGAAGCTGAATGTGGCGAAAGTGGCCGCCCGTGGAAGTGTAGTGATTGCTTCCTAGGATGACATTGAAACTTGCTGACAGTTTAATCAAAAGGCGCAGCTGAGTCGTCGGATCCTAAGAGAGGAAATTATGAATCGCCCCACTATCTATTAGCATCTGAATGGAGTGATCATGAAGATGTCTTGTTAGTTGGAAAGCACAGGGCCTTGTGGGCCGCCAAGGGAGCGACATGTCAGCTCGAGCAGACTAGTTTGGTGGTGGGGTCATTGTCCGGGACCTCTATGGTCTCAAAGTCCTCTAATTTATCATCCTCGATAATCACTCACAATTATTTCATGGTTCAATCATGAGTGGGGGAGTACGATTACTTACAAGAAAGTTGAGCCCTTTGCTACAAAGCTCATGGTATTCCTGGTTGGATGGGTTGGTGATGGGCGACATGGTTGGTTGAGGAATGTTGGTTTGGATCAGGGAAGTTTTTTATCTGAGGCGGTGTTTGTATCGATGACAGATCCATTGGATGTATGAGGGTGATGGTAGGCTAGGCGGTGTCTAAACAGAGTGAAAGATGAGTGCATAATCAAATGTGGTCGTGGGTCTTGATGGTGAAATCAGCTTCGACCGCCTGACTGTCTTCCATGTGTCGAAATGTCCATTGGGTGATAAGTTTGAATATGGGAGGTAATGCGCAACTATAACCCTTGCATGAAGAAGCCAAGGTAGTGATTCGGAGAAATTCAGGCACATGATTGATGAGCTAAATAAACTCATCAATATAGTAATCAATTTTAGTCGTGTGGTGGAGGCAACAAAGGCTATCCACTACGTTGTCGGAGTAATGGTGATCATACCATTTGATGAGAGTCGTCTGGAGTTCCCTCCATATGAGGCCTAGAGTGGTAATATGAAGTCATCGTACCCAATGATGAGCGAATTCTTCCATCCCAAGGAGGATAATCTACACTTACTATGGCTCCATCTTGTGTTGTACAGCAAAGAATTGTTTCGTCTTGGATATTTATCCCATTGGATCAGGGCCATTGAAGTAGGGCACCTCTAGCGCGCCAAGAGCATAGACAACGTCCTGGGCCATCATGGGGGCGTTAGCATGTGGGCTAGGCGATTGACCAAGATGCAAGAGGGGTCACTGGTGTGGCATGCAAGTAGGAGTGGTGTTCCTCGTGAGCATCTTGGGCTTCAATGCATTGCAAGGCGACATGCATGGTGACAGGGATACTTGAGTGCTCCTCGTATCAACGTTCGACGGTATCCAAATGGGATTTAGCCATGGCTTGAGTGAAGGTCATGCATGGTGCGTCGGAACAGTACTGCCCCAGATTGGACGGAGGAGGCGTTGAACGTGGTGTAGCGATGTGTGATCGGTGCTGGCCGGCGAAGGCCCGATAAGGTGGGGTAGGAGTGTTGCGCCAGCGTAAGATGTGGCATGTTACAAGGTGTTGGCATGTCGAGCAGATGTAAGCAATAGAGTGTGTGAGTCGAGGCAGACGCGAGTGTGACAGGCGTGAGGCAGAGCGAGCACGAGTGCAACAATCATGAGACAGTTTCTGAGGGGACGCATAACTTGAATGTAATAGATCACTCGCTCGGGAGAGGGAAAGGGCGCAGATGCGTGGTCGTTAGGAAACTGAAGGTTGAAGCGATCGGCGGAATACGCATGAAAGTCAAATTCGATGGATTCCTGGCTGGCGGAATCGGTTGGTGCGAACCAATGTTACCCCTAAGGATTTCTTAGGGTTCCTAGGAAGAAGAAGAGGAGGGAGAAGAGAAGGAGAGAAATCAAGAAAACTCCCTTGGCCTGCAGTAGGCTCAATTTTCAATTGATTGAAACATACAAATTTTCATACAACCCTTACTGAAATAGACCCTTCCAAGGGCAAATAATAATTAACGTGAAATGAAAAGGCGGAAATTAAAAGATGTAATTAAAAAATGAAGTGTTACGACCCCGCTCCAGACGATTCTGTCCCAACCATTGATGTCCCCCACCTTGAATAGGCATTTTGCTCCAATTAGGTGGTGGTCGACGACGTTGTCTTCGTAACAATCACATGAATTCCATCTCCGCTTTGACCCTTGTGTCATTGCTTACATTGACCTCAATTGTCTTTCTCTGGTGACCACGTTGCATCTGCCCCCAACTACGCTGACGCACTACCAGAAACAATCTTTACTTCTTCATTCCAGCTGGTGGCGAATATACTCCATGCATGCTCGACCATCATCTAACACACTTCTCCATTACATAAGCCTTGGCCAAGCCTTGACGCCACTTAAAAAATCCATTCCATTTGATCCGCTCACTTTGCAAAGGTCGTTTGCTCCATACTTCATTCCTGACATTCAGTCTGGCTATCTCCAATGCCCCACCACGTGTAGCACGAACACATGCCACAGTTCCACACTGCCCCTGGCAGCAACACCATCATTTCCCTTCCTGGTTACCCAGTGTCGTCTGCTTCCACGGACACCACCGACCTGTAAGCTGCAAATCATCACCCAACAACCCCTTCTCTCATCCCCGCTTCAGATCTCCCACCTACATTGCATTCTTTATACCCCTTCGCTTGGTATTCTTTCCAAAGCACGATAATTCATGCTCTTCAGGCATCGACGCCCACTCTCTATACCCCTTCGCTTGGTATTCTTTCCAAAGCACGATAATTCATGCTCTTCAGACATCGACGCCCACGCCACGGCCTTCCAGTACCAATTCACTGAAATATCTGCTGCTCCAGATAGTTAACAACTAAATCCAGCCTTCCAAACTCAGCCGCCCCTCTTCCCCATCCTCCTGAACACAGCAAAACATCCACCACTGCCGTATTAGCCTCAAACTCCTCCCTCAGCCATAATTCCACCCACTACCTAGTAAACAGCCATTTCTTCATTCCAGTACCATAAAGTCAGGTTTCAGCCTCTTGTTCACTGCCCAGACTTGCTAACACCAGCTATCCTTTAACTAGGGCCTATAAATCATAACCCGGCAACCCACAATTCACCTTCCCAGTCTACCCATCATTCCCCCACAGTCCAACAAATTTATCTCCCACCTGATACCCATTCCTAGAGTAAAATTCAATTTCAGAAAATTGGAAGCAGAGCAAAATTGCACAAAATTCACCCTTCCTTTTCCCCAGCCTCCTATTGCTTGTGAAGTTCTAATCAGCCCCCTTCCTTTTCCCCGGCCTCCTATTGCTGGTGAAGTTCTAATTTGAAGTCATTATTAATTAGCGTATATTGGGTGAGCAAACATATTATTTGTGTTATTATTTCATACAAATTTGTTAACTAATTATCCTACTTGGGAGGCTTATTCACTTACATTTAATTGAAACCCTGTTTGTTTTAATTCGACTAGCAATTATTCTTGTATTTAGTACTCCAAAATTAGTTGTTGTTTGCAGATTTTTTTTATTAAATTCAAAATGTATTGCTATTTTATTATTGGACAATTGTATGTGCACCGCATTATTCTTAGATTCATACGACACTTTATGAACATTCACTCATTAGAGTTCTTTAGGGCATGATTACGCTCACTACATCCGTTCTGCAATACCTTGCCTCTTGAGTTTGTATGTTTATTTTATATTTTAATGCAATCTTGTTTTTCCTGTGCGCATTCTTCTCCTCCCTTAATCCTAGAAATTTCTCGTCGGTAAGAAAAATGTAAGGCTTAGAGATTGCGAAAACCCAAGATCAAAAGCCACAAAGGGGCCCATTGTATTTTTCCCTCCTTGTGTTTAATCTTACATCTCCAAATATTCATACTTCCTCCCCTCTATATAAAGAGGGGAACTCTCATATAATAATCAAGAATTTTTTGAAATAAAATAATTCAATATTTCAAATTCTCACATTGTATCAGAACGGGGACGTAATTCCTCGCTGCTCTCCTCTCTCATGATTTTTCCAGGCATTCACACGAACTCTTTTCGGTCTCATTTGAATATTCCCAGCCTCACACGACTTCCACTGCACAGTACTGGCTACATCCGGAACGGTACTCGCTACCTATTGGGTCCTCCTCGACAAGGCAACACTCATCTGAATAGCCTCCTTCACGGGATATTTATAGATTTTTGTTGCGCTAAAGTTCTCGCCGCTTTTCTGACACCTTCTTTGAGTCCTCTTCATAACATCGACGAGACGCTCACACGAGATCTTTGTCTTCTGCTTACCGCGAGACATCTCCCTGTGAACTCCATCGCCGCAAAACTCATCAATCCCGCTCGTCCAGCTCGCATCTATCCAGAAGATGAAGAACTTGTTGATCCCATGAGCTCGACGATCCATCCCAAACGGTTTCCGCCGATCCCGTGGACTCCGCGCTCGCTAACCCGCCTCTTCCGCTTCTCTCCTGTCGTACTCGTTGCCTCCCTCCTTGTGCAACTCTCTGCAACCGACAGTCTCGCCAAACCATTCGGCGAATCCTCTGCTTCGCACCAACACTTTCCTCTCTCTCTTGTGAATTGTCTTCCTACAAGATCCCGCCAGCTTTGTGCTCCCCCCCCCCCCCCCCCCATCTGCGTGTTCTCCTGCCACCTGCATTTTCCTTCGTATTTCTGTGAGCTTTCCATGTGCAGTTGCCGCCTCTCCCTACTGTGCTTACCGATCTCATTTTCAACTATGGCCAATCTGCCACTTCATTTAATTCCCGACAACATTGCGCCTCCCTCAGTCTTTTCCAGTACCTCTGGAAAACTCAGCACGACATCTAAATTAACTGGACCTAATTATCCTGATTGGAGTTCCTCCTTCACCTTCCTTTTGCGCTCTCACGCAAACGCCACCATCTCACTGATGCTTTTCCTGACCCCGCGTCTCCTGCCTTTGCTGATTGGGACGCCAGTGTTGCTCATGTTTGCACCTGACTTGCAAACAGCTTTTCTGATGCATGTTTGCATATCATCTGCCATGACGATATTGTGAAGGCAGCATGAGACCATATTGCGGCTCTTTATTCCAAGGGTGCCAAAACATCTCTCATCTATATTATGCATTTTGATATCTTCGCTCGACCAACTCTCTCTCCCGATGTTGCATATCAGGAAGTTCAATCTCTCGGCGCAGAACTTCTCCAATTTCGTCCCTTCTCTACTGACCTTACCACTCAGCAGAAACATTTTTAGTAACTCTTGGTGGTTTGTTATCTTCTCTGTCTTTCAGATTCCTATGAGATGATCTGCCAACAGATCTTGGGAGAATCTGACACTCCCACCTTGAATGTTACTGTTGCTCGCATCTCTGTTGTTACTAACTTTCTACTGTGGCATACGCTCGTGTCCATTCCGCCCTCCGACATTTTTGCTCATTCGGTCGGTCGTGGAGCTCACCGCGGTCGTGGAGGGCGCACCGGGGGTCGTGGAGGACTCGCCCTCTTTGCTCCCATTATGGACGGCTTAGGCATCTTGTCGAGTGGTGCTTTGTGAAGCATCCTCACCTTCGTCCTCAGGCCCATGTCAATACTATTGCGCCTAAACCTTCTGTCTCACCGCCCGCCCCGCCACAAAGTTCGAATGTTGGTTCTCCTCGGCAGATATTGAGGCTCCTATCAATGCATCCAAGCAATATGCCCTCATTGCCACTTCGTCAGTTAGCGCGTATATTGCTTCTTAGGGTAAGTGACTCATCGACTCAGGTATCACCAATTATATGACCTCGAGAAACATAACCGGCTACCTCCGGTCTTTTTGGCTGATGGCTCTCCTGCTCGTGTGTGTGGATCTGAAGTTGTGACTACTACCTTTCTTCTCCAGTTGGACGACTCTCTTTGTCCCCAATTTTCCTTGCAATTTATTGTTTGTCAATGTTCTTTCACAATTGCAATGCTCTATCTCATTTTTCTCCTACTGCTTGTTATTTAAGGGATCTTCACTCGCATAGGACGATTGTTATTGGGACTGAACGTGGCGGTCTCTACTATCTCGACGATCTTCCCACTTCCTCTGCATCTGCCGTCTCCACTTCTCTACTCCAGTGGCATAGTCGTCTTGGTCATCCACCGTTGCGTGTCTGCATCTCCTCCACCAGATCATGCCCTCTTTCAGGGCCAACTCCACTCTAGAATGTGAGTTTGCCAATATGGCAAGCATCACCATACTTCTTTTCCTGCTAAACTATGTAAAAGTTCTATTCGTCCTTTTGATCTTATTCTGGCATCTGGGGTCCTAGTCCCACCAAGTCTATTGGTGGAGGTAGTATGTATTTTGTAACTTTTATTGATGATTTCTCTAGATGTACTTAAGTGTATCTTTTAAAGGAACGTTCTGAATTTTTTTCTGTTATCTCATAATTTTATAATGAAATTCGCATTCAGTTCGGTATACCACTCAAAACTATTTGAACCGATAAAGCGAAAGAATACTTGAGCCAGCCGTTCTTATATTTTTGTACCTCCAACGGTATTATTCACCAGACCAGTTGTGTGCATACGTCCCAACAAAATGGGGGTGGCTAAAAGGAAAATACGTCATCTCCTCGATGTTACTCGGACACTCCTGTGTCAGATGAATGTTCTCCGCTCTTTTTTGGGTCATGCGGTTCTCATTTCTTGTTTTTTAATTAACCGTTTACCTTCTTCTCTCCTTCAGGCTAAGACCCTTTTCTCTCTTCTATATCCGGTCGGTACACATTTTCCCCTCACCCCATGTGTGTTTGGTTGTATTGCTTTCATCCATACTCCTACATCTAGTCGCGATAAACTCTCCGCACGCGCCACCAAATGTATCTTTGTGGGGTACTCTCTGACTCGAAAGGGACATTGTTGTTTCGACCTTATCTCCAAACGACAGTTTGTCTCTGCTGACGTCACCTTTTTTGAGTCTACCCCTTATTTTTTCGAGAACGGAGGAACCCTTCCTCTCGACATCTCACCCCCCTCCCTCTACAACCTCTCCTCCTTCGACCTTTGGTTCATCGTTCCTTATCATTCATGTTCCTTCCCCTGATATCCCGCAGCCGACACCAACTCATGTGCGTGTCCCTCCTATTTCACCTTTTCCATATCATTATCGTCGACGTCCTGCTTGTTGGAATCTTCTATGATCTATAAGTAATCAAAGAGTCGGTCTCACTACCAATGTAATATGAGTCTACGAGATCGCACATGAAAACGTATGGAAAATTGGACAAATGTTCATGTTGGCCTTACTTATATTGGATGTGAGTGAATGACCAAGCCTATGCCGGATGGGAGTAAGTCTATGTCGGCTAGACCTTGTATAGATATTATGTTTGTCGACTAGACATCTAGCCGATATTGTGAATATCGACTAGATGTCAAGCCGACATAGTATATGTCGACTAGACTCTCTGTCGATATAGTGTATAACGACTGGACTTAATATCGACTAGACATCTAGCCGATATTGTGAATATTGACTAGATATCAAGCCGACATAGTGTATGTCGACTAGACTCTCAGCCGATATAGTGTATATCGACTGGACTTGATACCGACTAGAAAAATATCGACTAGTCATCAAGCCGATATTTTGAATATCGACTTGACGTCAAGTCGACATTGTGTATGTCGTCTGGATTTCAAGTCGACATTGTAGTTTAAGAATAGAGTTCGACTCTTTTCAAAAACAAGAGAACCCGTAGCCGCCGACGTCACTACTTTCGGAAAGCACCAGAGGCATTCTCTCTTTTGCGAGACTGAAATCCGGCAATCATTCCTCTCCTGGAATCGAAGCTAGTACTTCGTGGAAACGTAGAGGACGTTCATTCTCCAGCCCACTTTCGTTGGACGATTGTCGTGGTGTTTTCGGCGTTTGTGTGGATACTCCTAGAGACGTGGATCTAGTTTTACGTTTGAGTACTCAAACATCATTCTTTCTTCTCGGAATTTGATTCCGACGCAGTTATATTCTTCCTCTTCTTGATTTAATGGTTTTCGCAAGATCAATTTTTCTTGAGTTTCTTGAAAATTTCCATTGCGCATTTGATGTCATTGAAACCCCACACTACTTCTCCACATGCCCTCGCTCTTTCCACTCCAGAGTCCTCGCCGACAGCTCCTAGGTCAGTGCTCTCCTCTGCGGAAGGTTCCCACACTTTGGTAGGCTCGAATTTGGATCTTCCCATTACTTTGCGCAAAGGGGTAAGGGGGAGCACACAACATCCTCTTACTAATGTTGTCTCATATGCCAATCTCAGTCCCTCTTGCAGCAAGTTAGCATGGGCTCTCTACCACCATTGTTCCTGCTACACACGAGGAATCTCTTCGTATACCTTGCTATAAAGCATCCATGAATGAGGATATTTCTACCTTAAAATCACGGGGTACCTGGACCCTTGTTCGTACCCCCTCTGAGGGAGATGTTATCGGGTGTCGTTGTCATCAAGTTTCTCGCAGACGACACTGTGGATCGGTTCAAGGCTCGACGTGTTTCTAAGGGGTTCACCCAGACCTATGGTGTTGATTTTCTTGACACCTTCTCTCTGGTTGCTCGTATTAGTACGATTTGGGTCCTCTTCTCCGTTGTTGTTAGCCGGAATTGGCAAATGTCTCAGCTTGATGCCAAACATGTCTTCCTCTATGGTGACTTATAGTCTTATACGAAGAAGTTTATATGGAGCAACCTCCTGGTTATGTTGCTCAGGGGAAGTCTCATGTGCGTAAGCTTCAGAAGGTCATCTATGGTCTTAAACAAAGCCATTGCGCATGATTTGACAAATTCAGTCAGGTTATCTCTATCATTGGTTTCTCCAGAAGCAATGTTGATCACTCTCTTTTTATACGAAAAATCAAGTACGGCCTAGTTATTCTCGTTGGCTACATTGACGACATTCTTCTTACCGGAAATGAGTCCTCTGGAATAGAGAAAGCTAAGAAACATATTCGGGAGCATTTTGTTACCAAAGATATATGCCCTCCAAATTACTTCTTAGGAATTGAAATTGTGCTGCGCGATAACTCTATAGTTCTCGCTCAACGCAAGTATGCCCTAGATCTACTCACTGAAGTTGGTCTCCTTGAAATGAAACCTGCTCAGAATCTCATGCTTATAGGCACTGACAAACTTTGGGACGAATCATCCTCTCTCCTACAACACATTACTCAATACAAGCGTCTGGTCGGTAAACTCGTCTTTCTTACCGAACCAGACCTGACAACTCCTATGCTATTGGAAGGGTCAGTCAATTCATGCAGCCTCCCAGAGAGTGTTACCTATAATTTGCTTTAAAAATATTAGAATACATAAAAGGGTCTCCAGGAAAAGAACTGTTAAGGCATATTCTGATGCAAGTCATGTAGATGACAAAGGAGATCGAAAATCTACTCCTGGATTCTGCACATATGTCGGAGAAAATTTACATGATTTCACTCTTACAATATTATTTATAGGAGCCTCTCTTTGCCCGTGTTGTAGTCTCTAACAGGGTAGTTTGGCTTGTAAATGAAGCGTCTATTCATATGCCGCGGATCGGTTGTGTCATAGTCTCTAACAGCGTAGTTTTGGCTTGTAAATGAAGCGTCTATTCATATGCCGCGGATCGGATATCAAGGTGGATCTCAGCGGTCGGAATGGTATGCGATAGAGCGGCTTCTGCGAAAATATGCTTCCCGGCATGGCATTAACATCTTTATGTAAGTTCTGTTTCTTTTTTATTTTTAATTTGTTCTGGGAGACTCAGACTTCTGTTTTTTGTCATGATTCCCATGATTTTCTCGTGTTTTAATGGCGCAGTTACTATTATCGGCGCGATCAGCAATGACAGGAAACTGGAAGATAAATATATTTAAGCTTCAGAGGCAATTGACTATGCTGAAATACTGATGCAATCTGTCTCTTGCAAGTATTACATTTTGCTTGTTGTGTGTGGAGAACTCGGTGATAAGTCGAAAACGAACGGTTGCGCTCTCCAGCTTGTTTCTATGCGTCTAGGGGCGCTCTCCAGCTTGTTTCTATGCGTCTAGGGGCATAAAATAACTTATATTTATATGTAATATACAAGCAATCGTCCATGGGGTTCACCCGTATCCCGTCGCGACATTACACATCATTCACCTTCATCAAAATTTGTCACGCTAAATATAAAGTTGTGGATACCGACGCATTTTTTTTAAAATAAAATAAAACACAAATTAAAGTCACTTATAAAAAATGAAAAAAAAAAAAAGGTGTGATAAAGAATGGATAAAATTAAAAATATCAATGTTTCATCAAAGTGTGTTTTTTTCTTATATATAGTACAAGCAGTAGTGAACAGGTTCTCCCCGATGCGACAATGCATCCTCTGTTTGTTCCTGTAATTTTTTTGTAATGAAGATTGCAGGGATGATAGATACATTTTTTTAAATTAAATAAAAAATATACAAATTAAATTCCCCTGTGAAAAATTGTAATAAATTCTCTTTGGAATGGTGGTGGTGATGAAATTAGTTCTACTCCCACCGCAATCATTGTTTTGGAGGTGTTTGGTCTCACAATGGTTGGAAATTTACTCGTATCAAAAAGGTATTTTTAGAATTTTATGGAAATCAGCGTACACTTTCACTTCTATAAAAGCTAAAATGAGCTTTCTTTGGTCAACATCCTCCTATTATTATTTTTTCTATCATTACTTTTCTGACAACACTAATCAAAACATTCGTTTTCACCACTATTTTTCAAGTTGTAGTCATCCCAAACAGAGTCAAAGAGGTGTAAAAATAGACAGATGAATGTATCATCAAAGAGTTTCCCTTATATTAAAAGAGAAAACTTGTTTTTGATGAAACATTCGAATTTGTTAAATATAGTTTTATTATTTTAATCTAATAATTTAGCATGTATTATAATCTAAAGGATAGATTGATGCACAACTGCAGCCCCGCGTTGCGAGGGTCCGGGGAAGGGTTCCACCATAAGGGTGAAATGTAGGCAAATCATACCATGCATTTTTACAAGAACTCATATACCTACTATTGTAGACTATCATTAGGCATATCAGCGGTATTTTTGAGGAAGACTGTCATTAAGCATTATAACAATATCTTTGAGGCTCTACTATTAAATTCATCAACTTTATTAAAATTGATTTGACATACGATAATATATGCATAAGGATTTTTTTTAACAAAAATTAAAAAATTATTTATAACAACTTTTGACATTAATTAATTGGTAGTGTGTTTATTTTAAGCTGCATTAATTAATTGATTGGGGCAGAGCCCCATGCTTGTCGCGGTCGAGGTGCAGTCGCGGTTGGCTGTAGGGGCGGGGCTTCGTGCCTGTCACTTGTGTGTGTGTGTGTGTGTGATTAATTGGTAGTGTGTTTATTTTAAGCTGCATTAATTAATTGATTGGGGCAGAGCCCCATGCTTGTCGCGGTCGAGGTACGATCGCGGTTGGCTCTAGGGGCGGAGCTTCGCGCCTGTCACGTGCGCGTGTGTGCGTGTGTGCGTGTGTGCGTGTGTGCGTGTGTGCGCGTGTGCGCGTGTGCGTGTGTGCGTGTGTGCGTGTGTGCGTGTGCAGGGGCGGACCCACATAGGGGTGAGCGTGGGCGGTCGCCCACACTGAATTCTAAAAAAAAAATCGATAAGAGTGAGCAGGTTATTTATCATGACAGATAAGTTACAAAATAATAAAATATATTGTAAGAATAGTACATAGATTGTATCTTTGTTTAGTTGGTGGAGGTAGTAATTTTTATTCAAGTGGGGGTTCAAATCTTACCCGCATCAAACTTTAATGTTTTTTATTTTGTAAATAATTTTGTTATTATGCTAATTTTAAAAAAAAATTATAAACAAGTTCTTTGTTATATTGTTGTTTAAATTATTTTTTTTGCAAAAAATTTATTGTTATGTCGTATAATTTTTTTTATATAAATTTGTTAATTGTTATATATGTTGTTGCTTAATTTTTTTTATAAATAAGTTAGTTGTTTAAAGTTTTGTTCATGATTATGTTATTGTGTGAAAAATATTTAAAATAAAAGGTGGTATTCAAATAGTTCATAAACGATAATGAATTGAGGTTTTAATCTATAATCTGAATTATATTTACAGACAATGGCCTGCAAGTTTGCTGAGGAATATGAAAACCCAAGGGACCGGGTTTTTTTTTCAAATATGTCCCAGTAAAAATATGCGACCTTTCAATGCTTGTGGATCGAGATAAAACTATGGCTTTCACGTTTCGTCTCTCGAACTTTCTACTTATAACCCATGGAATCTCGCTGCTTAAATATATCTTTCTGCTATTGTATGCGCAACTTTTGTATAATTTTTATCATATTAATGTGCTTGTTTCATATTTTTTGATTTATTCTTAATTTTTTTGCAATTTTTAAGTCCGCTCACACTGAAAATAATTCATGCGTCTGCCACTGTGTGTGTATGTATATATATATAAGTGTGTGTGTGTGTGTGTGTGTGTGTGTGTGTGTGTGTGTGTGTGTGTGTGTGTGTGTGTGTCTTTAACTACTAAATGCAAGAAGTTGCCTTTGGTGCTGTACAACCCTCATATTTTCTGAGTCGGTGCGACCCGGCGCGGGTGAGGTCGAGACAGCAAGATTAGCCAGGCGAGTAGAGTAACCGCTCAGAGGTGACCGGAGCCGGTCGAGGCAGGAGAGCGGAAGAAGGAATCAGCGGGGTCAGAGGGAGGGCGGAGTTCCCCCACTAACCCGCCTCCTGGGCGAGTGGGGGGTTCCCCACTCGCCCGCCTCCTGGGCGAGTGGGGGGTTCCCCACTCGCCCGCCTCTTGGGCGAGTGGGGTTCTCCCCACTCGCCCGCCTCCTGGGCGAGTGGGGGGTTCCCCACTCGCCCGCCTCCTGGGCGAGTGGGGGCTCTCCCCACTCGCCCGCCTCCTGGGCGAGTGGGGGCTCTCCCCACTCGCCCGCCTCCTGGGCGAGTGGGGGGTTCCCCACTCGCCCGCCTCCTGGGCGAGTGGGGGCTCTCCCCACTCGCCCGCCTCCTGGGCGAGTGGGGGGTTCCCCACTCGCCCGCCTCCTGGGCGAGTGGGGGATCTCCCCACTCGCCCGCCTCCTGGGCGAGTGGGGGATCTCCCCACTCGCCCGCCTCCTGGGCAAGTGGGGTTCCCCCCACTCGCCCGCCTCCTGGGCGAGTGGGGGATTCCCCCCACTCGCCCTCTTCCTGGGCGAGTGGGGATCCCCCACTCGCCCGCCTCTTGGGCATCTGCTCAACCTGTCAGGCCAGCAAGTGGACGATGTCCATTCGCCCAGGCATGGTGAGCTCGGTTCATTTGGCTATCCGCAGTCCAATTTTGGCTATTCGCAGTCCATTTTTGGGAAAGTCTATAAATAGACCCCCCATGGGCACCTTGGGAAGGGTTGGTCACTACCCCCCCCCCCCCCCCCCCCCCTCGTGCGTGTGTCTTGTGAGCAAGCACCCCCCCCCCCCCCCCCTCCCTTGTCATCCTTCAGCTGACAGTGAGGTGGTTCTTAGTGCCCTCCAAGGTGCCCAGGCTCAGCATTGGCTTGGGAGGGGAAGCGCTCTAAGATCTTCCGGGTATGTGGTGGGACCTCCGCGCTGCAGCTTAAGGGGTCCATTTGTGGATTCAAGTGTTCATCAAGTCCAAGTCTTTCAGTTCCTAGTGACCGGTCAAGGGTCTAGGCTTAGGTCAAGTAAGGGTTAGTCGCAACCCCCTTTCGAACGCTGAGACCGGGAAACTGGTTTCAACATTTTGGTGCGGTGAGCGTGGAAGCGACTAGCTCGGAAAACTCTAAGCCAAGTCTCATGGCCGGAAGCGATGAGTTGGGAGACTCACCCCCTATCAGCGAGTACCTGAAGAAGGGTGATTTTGACGAGTTCAAGAAGTCAATCCTGGAGCTCTTGCGGATCGCACCTCCCCCTCGCGGCGAGTGCTCGACACCACCCACACCCGTGCTCACCTCGCAATCTCCGATGGAGGCAGAGCAAGCACATCATCAAGGAGGGAAGAAGGAGGAAGCGAGAAGTCAGGGGGACCAGGGACCCCCCGTTGGGCAGGAGCAAGGCTGGGGGTTTCAACCACCAGTCGCCCTACCGACCTGGAGGCCGCCAGGAGGACTCCCTCAAGGCCAAGGAAGAGGCCATTTCCAAGGGAGAGGAAACTCTCAGGGGGAGCAGGGACGGTTCAACCCAGCAGGGTGGCAGCCGGACACAAGGCCATTGCAACCCTACCCCCTGCAAACCATGACGATTGGCCGAAAAAGAGGAAATAAGAAGAGGGGTCGCACAAGGAAAGAAGCAAGGAGGATGGCATTGCCATACTGTGACTTCCATCAGCAGGAGGGCCACGCGACATCCACATGCCCAAAGTTTATGGAGTTAAGGAAAGGAAGAAGAACCTCGGCAGAGAGGAGACAGCAATGCCCCAAAGGACCAGGAGGGAGCTGAGGAGATGGAGGAAGTGATGAATGAGATGGCCAAGGTGCATGTGGCCGAGTAAGCGCAAGGAAGCGCAATGTAATGGTATGTAATCTATTTATAATATATCAAAAGTAGTTAAAGAGAGCATCTAAGTCGAGTCCTCGACTGGAGACCACTCGCACGGGCTTGTTGATGCCGGTCGCTGGGTGGCTCGTCGGGTAGATTCGTTTTAAGTCGAGTCCTCGATTGGAGACCACTCGCCCGGGCTTGTTGATGCCGGTCGCTGGGTGTCTCGTCGGGTAGATTCGTTTCAAGTCGAGTCCTCGACTGGAGACCACTCGCCCGGGCTTGTTGATGTCGGTCGCTGGGTGGCTCGTCGGGTAGATTCGTTTCAAGTCGAGTCCTCGACTGGAGACCACTCGCCCGGGCTTGTTGATGTCGGTCACTGGGTGGCCCGTCGGGTAGATTCGTTTCAAGTCGAGTCCTCGACTGGAGACCACTCGCCCGGGCTTGTTGATGCCGGTCGCTAGGTGGCTCGTCGGGTAGATTCGTTTCAAGTCGAGTCCTCGACTGGAGACCACTCGCCCGGGCTTGTTGATGTCGGTCGCTGGGTGGCTCGTCGGGTAGATTCGTTTCAAGTCGGGTCCTCGACTGGAGACCACTCGCCCGGGCTTGTTGATGTCGGTCGCTGGGTGGCTCGTCGGATAGATTCGTTTGGGTTGGTAAGGCTCCAAGAAGAGAAGCCGGTCTGAGGACGTGTTGAGTTCCTCCACCTTCAGGTGAGCTCGGCTCCCTGTTAGGTGTTGAGTTCCTCCACCTCCAGGTGAGCTCGGCTCCCTGTTAGGTGTTGAGTTCCTTCATCTCCAGGTGAGCTTGGCTCCCTGTTAGGTGTTGAGTTCCTCCACCTCCAGGTGAGCTCGGCTCCTTGTTAGGTGTTGAGTTCCTCCACCTTCAGGTGAGCTCGGCTCCCTGTTAGGTGTTGAGTTCCTCCATCTCCAGGTGAGCTTGGCTCCCTGTTAGGTGTTGAGTTCCTCCACCTCCAGGTGAGCTCGGCTCCTTGTTAGGTGTTGAGTTCCTACACCTTCAGGTGAGCTCGGCTCCCTGTTAAGTGTTGAGTTCCTCCCTCCAGGTGAGCTCGACTCCCCGGTAGGTGTGGAGTTTCCTCCACTTTCAGGTGAGCTCGGCTCCCTGTTAGGTGTTGAGTTCCTTCACCTCCAGGTGAGCCCGGCTCCCTGTTAGGTGTTGAGTTCCTCCACCTCCAGGTGAGCTCGGCTCCCTGTTAGGTGTTGAGTTCCTCCACCTCCAGGTGAGCTCGGCTCCCTGTTAGGTGTTGAGTTCCTCCACCTTCAGGTGAACTCGGCTCCCTGTTAGGTGTTGAGTTCCTCCACCTCCAGGTGAGCTCGGCTCCTTGTTAGGTGTTGAGTTCCTCCACCTCCAGGTGAGCTCGGCTCCCTGTCAGGTGTTGAGCTCCTCCACCTCCAGGTGAGCTCGGCTCCCTGTTAGGTGTTGAGTTCCTCCACCTTCAGGTGAGCTCGGCTCCCTGTTAGGTGTTGAGTTCCTTCACCTCCAGGTGAGCTCGGCTCCCTGTTAGGTGTTGAGTTCCTCCACCTCCAGGTGAGCTCGGCTCCCTGTTAGGTGTTGAGTTCCCCCTCCAGGTGAGCTCGGCTCCCTGGTAGGTGTGGAGTTCCCGCTTCCCACCTCGGGTCGAGTTCAGCTCGACTAGAGGTGCTGAGTTTTTTCTCCACCCAAGGTTAAGATTAATCTGACCCAAGGTGTTGAGCTTTCTCCACCTCCGGTTGGGCTCGGCCCATAGGAGGGTTCTTAAGTGGAGAAAGGTTTTCCTCCCACCTCAGGTCGAGCTCAGCTCGACTAGAGGTGTTGAGTTTCTCTTCCACCTCAGGTCGAGGTTAATCCGACCTAAGATGTTGAGTTTTCTCCCCCTCCAGTTGGGCTCGGCTCATAGGAGGGTTCTCAAGTGGAGAAAGGTTTTCCTCCCACCTCAGGTCGAGCTCGGCTCGACTAGAGGTGCTGAGTCTTTCCTCCACCTCAGATCGAAGTCAATTCGACCTAAGGTGTTGAGCTTTTTCCACCTCCAGTTGAGCTCGGTCCATAGGAGGGTTCTTAAGTGGAGAAAGGTTTTCCTCCCACCTCGGGTCGAGTTCAGCTCGACTAGAGGTGCTGAGTTTTTCTCCACCCAAGGTTAAGATTAATCCGACCCAAGGTGTTGAGCTTTCTCCACCTCTGGTTGGGCTCGGCCCATAGGAGGGTTCTTAAGTGGAGAAAGGTTTTCCTCCCACCTCAGGTCGAGCTCGGCTCGACTAGAGGTGTTGAGTTTCTCTTCCACCTCAGGTCGAGGTTAATCCGACCTAAGGTGTTGAGCTTTCTCCACCTCCAGTTGGGCTCGGCTCATAGGAGGGTTCTCAAGTGGAGAAATGTTTTCCTCCCACCTCAGGTCGAGCTCGGCTCGACTAGAGGTGTTGAGTTTCTCTTCCACCTCAGGTCGAGGTTAATCCGACCTAAGGTGTTGAGCTTTCTCCACCTCCAGTTGGGCTCGGCTCATAGGAGGGTTCTCAAGTGGAGAAAGGTTTTCCTCCCACCTCAGGTCGAGCTCGGCTCGACTAGAGGTGCTGAGTCTTTCCTCCACCTCAGATCGAAGTCAATTCGACCTAAGGTGTTGAGCTTTTTCCACCTCCAGTTGAGCTCGGTTCATAGGAGGGGTGTTTAGTGGAAAAAGGTTCACCTTCCGTCTCAAGTCAGGATCAACCGAAAAGCTCGGCAGGGATGTCCCGTTGGCAGATCTTTTCGCGGATTCCCCTAAGGTCCCACCTACTCGTCAAATAAGTGGGTTGGACTTTCTTTTCGAGCTTGGGACAAGCTCGCAAAGAGCGGGGATTGTGTACAACCCTCATATTTTCCGAGTCGGTGCGACCCGGCGCGGGTGAGGTCGAGACAGCAAGATTAGCCGAGGCGAGTAGAGTAACCGCTCAGAGGTGACCGGAGCCGGTCGAGGCAGGAGAGCGGAAGAAGGAATCAGCGGGGTCAGAGGGAGGGCGGAGTCCCCCACTGACCCGCCTCCTGGGCGAGTGGGGGATCTCCCCACTCGCCCGCCTCCTGGGCGAGTGGGGGGTTCCCCACTCGCCCGCCTCCTGGGCGAGTGGGGGATCTCCCCACTCGCCCGCCTCCTGGGCGAGTGGGGGATCTCCCCACTCGCCCGCCTCCTGGGCGAGTGGGGGATCTCCCCACTCGCCCGCCTCCTGGGCGAGTGGGGTTCCCCCCACTCGCCCGCCTCCTGGGCGAGTGGGGGATTCCCCCCACTCGCCCTCTTCCTGGGCGAGTGGGGATCCCCCACTCGCCCGCCTCTTGGGCATCTGCTCAACCTGTCAGGCCAGCAAGTGGACGATGTCCATTCGCCCAGGCATGGTGAGCTCGGTTCATTTGGTTATCCGCAGTCCAGTTTTGGCTATTCGCAGTTCATTTTTGGGAAAGTCTATAAATAGAACCCCCATGGGCACCTTGGGAAGGGTTGGTCACTACCCCTCCCCCCCCCCCCCCCCCTGCGTGTGTCTTGTGAGCAAGCACCCCCCTCCCCCCTCCCTTGTCATCCTTCAGCTGACAGTGAGGTGGTTCTTAGTGCCCTCCAAGGTGCCCAGGCTCAGCATTGGCTTGGGAGGGGAAGCGCTCTACGATCTTCCGGGTATGTGGTGGGACCTCCGCGCTGCAGCTTAAGTGGTCCATTTGTGGATTCAAGTGTTCATCAAGTCCAAGTCTTTCAGTTCCTAGTGACCGGTCAAGGGTCTTGGCTTAGGTCAAGTAAGGGTTAGTCGCAACCCCCTTTCGAACGCTGAGACCGGGAAACTGGTTTCAACAGGTGCAACATTCTAAATTGTCAAATATAACCTCATTCTTTTACTCCAATGACTTAACATATATGATGAAAAAAATGGAAATTTATAAAATATAAGAGTTATTTGTGTAATAACACTATATCCCAATAATAAAAATAATTATGAAAATTCATAAAATCCAAAAGTTTTTACTAGACCTCCTAAACCTGCTATGATAGCTTATCATTAGACCTACTAAAATCTACTTTAAAATGATTTTTTGTTAAAATATATATATATTTTTTTTTGAAAAAAAATTTATAAAATAGTAATTAAAAATTTTTTACGGCCATTTTGAGTACTCATATGTATATGTTGTGGGCGCAGCCGACTGAGACGAAGCCTATCCGCACCAACCGCTGGGACGAAGTCCAGCCCCAACCGCTGAGACCCAACCGCTGACACGCGGTTGGGGCTGGACTTCGTCTCAGCGGTTTCAAGATGACGCCGTCTCAGCCCAACCGCTGAGACGAAGTCCAGCCCCAACCGCTGGGACCCAACCGCGTCTCAGCGGTTGGACTGACAGGCTGGGGTGCGGATAGGCTTCGTCGGTTGGACTGGCAGGCTGGGAGATGTGGGAGACGGTGCCCAGATATCCTGATCTTGTGTACCGGGTCGAAGCTCAAATCGTTGCGGACGAAGCCATTGAGGCACACCAACATCAGTTCGAAGGAAGTCAGAAAAGGAAGAAGGGGAAGAGTAGGCCCCTAGAAGACATGTAGAGCGCCACAATAATGAGCGTCGTCAGGTCCACCAGAGGGATCGGAGTCTCCGACCGCCTCATGATTACACTTCCCTCAACACATCTCGCGCCAATGCACTCTGCGTGATCCATGATAACCCGACTGCGAGAACTCCCCCCGAATGTCGGGGGAGACCGGTCAAACTGCTGCGAGTTTTCAGCGGGGAACTGGACACACCACTGAGGAAAGCATATAGCTTAAAGACGAGATCGAGCGTCTTGTTCATCAGGGCATCCTCGACAGGTTTCTACAGGGCCAAGTCCATAATCATCTGGCACCACCTCATCCCAGAAGAGACCAGCCACCCCCGCACCAGGGCACGCAGGGGGGCAGTCAAGTAGTAGGAGAGGTTGAAACCATAGCTAGATATCTTTTTCCTTACATTCACTCCATCGATCAGCACGAGAAAGATCAGTAGGTCCTGAAGGCGCCACAGGCCGCCACCATCAGTTTTGGAGACGAAGACCTAAAGGGGTTGCTCCTGCCACACTAAGACCCCCTCGTCATTAGCACAGGAATCGACAACCCAAGCTTTCGTGTGAAGAAGATCATGGTCGACAACGGAAGTTCTGTTGATGTCCTATACATGTCCACCCTCCACAATAAGAAGATCCCGAATGGACAACTCGAGCCGGGGAAAGCACCGATATACAGCTTCAATGTCAGCATGTCTCGGTACAAGGAACCATCACTCTACCCATCACCCTAGGCGAGTTTCCAAAGCAGGTCATGCATGATGTCCAGTTTGTGGTTGTGGAGTCTGACTCCGCCTACAATGCCATCTTCGGATGTCCTCTTCAGGAACGGTTCAAAGCCATTCCCTCCATCCCCCACCTGGCGATGAAGTTTATCACCCTCAAAGGAGTGGACGGCGTATGAGGCAACCAGGAGGTAGCACGCTCATGTTATCTACAACAAGTACACCAGGACCAGGACACAACTCTGGCCTCCAACGTGATCAATCCTCAGAGCGCAATCACCGCTTCCCACGACGATCTGCCTAAGGGGCATGCACCAGCCTAATCTGGAAGGACCAAGAACAAGGCGGAGAGGCCCAACTTTTATCTGCATTCAATCTACTTGTTTATTTATTCATGTATTTTCTTATTTCCTAGAACAGTGTGCTGCAATTCTGCACTTGCGCGCATGTATGCGCTTTCATTTCATCATAATGTTATTATTTCTACTTCTAACTCCATTATGATTGGGCTTTGCGACCGCGCACTACCGGTTCGAACGCATCCATTCTTCACCATCGTAGTAGGTCACGACACCGCCCGGTGAAGCCCCCCTCGCCGTCGCCAACGGTTCGAACACATTCACTCTTCACCACAATTCGGGGTCCGCCCCCCTGACCGTGCACTATTGATTAGAACGTGTCCACTCTTCACTGGTGTAGTAGATCAGGACACTGCCAGGGTAAGCCCCCCTCGCCATTGCCATTTGTTCGAATGCATTCGCTCTTCACCGCAATTCAGGATCTGTCCCCCTGACCGCACACTACCAGTTCGAACGCATCCGCTCTTCACCGCCGTAGTAGGTCACGACACCGCCAAGGCAAGCCCCCCTCGTCGTTGCCATCAGTTCGAATGCATTCTCTCTTTCACCGCAATTCGGGGTCCGTCCCTCTGACCGCGTACAACTGGTTCGAACGCATCCGCTCTTCACCACCGTTATAGGTTATGACACCGTTAGGGAGAGCCCCCCTCGTTGTCGCCATCGATTCGAATGCATATGCTCTTCCTGTCATAGTAGGTCACGACATCGCCAGGGCAAGCCTCCATCGTCGTCGCCATCGGTTCGAATGCATTCGCTCTTCACCGCAATTCGGGGTCTGTCCCCCTGACCGTGCGCTACCAGTTCGAACGCATCTGCTCTTCATCATTGCAGTAGGTCATGACACCGCCAGGGCAAGCCCCCATCGACGTCGCCATTGGTTCGAACACATTCACTCTTCACCACGATTCGGGGTCTGTCCCCCTAACCGCGTACTACTGGTTCGAACGCATACGCTCTTCAACGCCTTAGTAGGTGACGACACCGCCAGGTCAAGCCCCCATCACCGTTGCCATTGGTTCGAACGCATTTTCTCTTCACCGCAACACGGGGCCGTCCCCCTGACCGTGCACTACCAGTTCGAACACATCTGCTCTTCACCGTCGTAGTAGGTCACGACTCCGCGAGGGCAAGCCCCCTCGTCATCGCCATCGGTTCGAACGCATTCGCTCTTCACCGTCGTAGTAGGTCACATCGCCGCCAGGACCCTTGTCGCACGACCACCTGGATGCGCGCCACGTCGGACGCCCGACAGCGACACATGGTCGTGCGGCCATCCAGCCACGCCTTCAGAGTTCTCTGTGCGACCATCCAACCACGTCGGTCGCATGGTCGCCCGACATTCCTTTGATGATCTCCTAGAGTTCTCCTTACGCGTTTGAAGATTCCCTTGAAGACCTCCATCAGCTGTGAAGATCGCTCGAAGATCTCCTTTAGAACTTGAAGATTCCTTGGTGGATTTTCATCAACACTTGAAGGTCTCCTTCAGAGTTCGAAGATTTTTTGAAGACGGTTTGAAGACCTTCTTCGGGTTGGAAGACCCCTCGAAGATCTCCTTCAACCTTCAAAGACCCATTCACAGCCTCGAAGATCTCCTACGCACCTCGAAGGTCCCCCAGAAGACAGCTCGAAGTTTCATCCAAATCCGAGTTCAGTGCCCGTTGCTGCATCCATCCATCCAAGATCACTCCAGAGCACGCTCATCTTCATCCCACTCCAAGCGACCTCCGCGTTTCGGAAGCTTTATTGTGACGAGTGGTGGTCTGCCACCCTCACAAGAAAATCTTCTGGAACTCTCCAAGAAATAGTGATATTTGGACGGCACAGACCTGACCCCGTGGTTATTTTCTCCTTTCTAGGGTTTTTCCACGTAAAAACTTCTTTGTCAGACATTAGATTTTCATGTGACTGATTGCGTGCTCGACCCGCTCCCGAGCTAGCACGGTTCGCTTCGACGTCTACGAGCGCTTCGAGTAACCCGCGGCAACCTTCTTTCTCGTGTTCTTAGATTCTTATTTTGTTCGTTCTCTTCTACTTTTCTCATTTTCCATGCTAACGCAACAAGCGCCGCTAAAGTTACCACACATGCTTTGCAAATCAGATATAAAAGTGCTCACTTCGAAGCGGGCCTTAATTACGAGACCATCGAGGAACTCGTCGATGTCCATTTGCGCTTGCTGGGAAGAACAAAGCAAGACGGGCAAGATCAATGGTTGGGGGCGTGATTGGGAATTGCTACCTATTTAGGTCGGAATTGGTAAATGAGTATGACCTATCATTAATCCCCAAGAAATTCATCCAATTCCATTTTCAACTCCATCCTCATTAGTACTTGGGTATGCCCAATAATTGCTCATCCCCAATTCCATCCAAAAGCCTTAGGTAGATTCTTGTAATTGATCACATTATCTTGGAATTTTCTTAGTTGCGTCTACGTCCAGTCCGCTGGTCTTTCCTTGTTTTTAAAATTTTCACGTAAAAATATTGTCGTCAACTCTCATCGGTGCTTATTTAATGATCCGCAAGACATTATAGGCTCTAAAAATATATAAGATCAATATTCTAATTTATTATAAAAGTAAATCGAAAATAGATTATTAATATTATTAAATATAATACTTGTAATTCTAAAAAAAATGAAAATGGTTTTTTTAAAGCAATGAGTGGATGCACCGATGCACATTAGTTCCTGTTAGGGGGTGCAATTCTGATCAATTTGGTTCAGTTCCACCCAAAATCAAGAACCGGCTCATGGAGGTTCGGTTTCAAATTTTTGGAACCGGAACCGACCCACAGTCCTAAAGTACATAACCGGATCTGAACCGTTCACTTCCGGTTCGGTTCTCGGTTCTACCCATGTCTCGAAATAATTTAAAAAAGAACGACTCTTCCAACTCATGATTCTTAGGTTCGGTTCTACCCTTGTCTTGAATCAGACCTGAACCGAACTTATTTGGAACTGACCCAAACCGTTCGATTCGGTTCCGGTCATATTCTCAGTTCTTTAGTTATTTTTGCACATCACTAATTCATGTGTAAAACATTTAAAATTACAATAAATGTAGAATCAATATTATATACTATAGTTTTAAGATAATATTTGTTGCAGGATGCTCGGGTGCTCTGGTAGACCGATCGAATTGAACCACCTTAGCTCAGAGGTGAACCGAGCGCGCAAACAGTCAAAGAGTGAATTAGTAAGTGACACAAAGACTTTTAACGTGAAAAACTCGGAAATTGTGAAAAACACGCGGCGGGAGTTGTGTCAGCCAACTTCCACTATCTATTGGGGGTACAATTAGAAATTAAGAACTCGAGCGCGACAGACCGCTGCTCTTTACAATGATAGAGAGGGAGATGGGGAGAACTCCGAGGGTGACAGACCACCTCTCGAAAAGCTAAGTACTTATTTTTCTGAGAATGACAGTGAGAACAAAAGTGAGAACACTGAGTCGCCTTTCGGGATTCAAATAATTCTGGAATCACTTAGGAAGATGGTCTTCCGGAGCGAAGGAAATCTCCAAGTCCACGAAAGAGATCTTCGAGCCCCGAAGGAGGACTCAGAGGAAATCTTCAACGGAGCTCTATCGGGTGTTGAAGGCAAGGTGTCTTGAAATGAAGGCCATGAGCTCCTTTTATTGCATTGGTCGGGGGTAGCTCGGTAATTTTGTCGTCGTAACCACCGTAACCACCTAACGTATGAATCACGTTTGTTAGTTTGAAGCACACGGATTGTCATTTTTCGTAAATGATCGTCTCACCCTTCGGGCAGGTTGGGCAGTTCAGACAGCTTAGTTGAAAATGATGAAGGCGATGAACAAGACCTGTAATATGAGAAATTAGGAAATGTTAACTGCGCGCGTGTCAAGAACATGGAAATGTTCTGAGCGCGCGATGAAGTATTCTGAGCGCGCAACGAACACAGGAGCATTCTGAGTGCGCAACGAACACGAAGGTGTTCGACGCGCAATGAACACGAGAGCGTTCTGAGAGCGCAACGAACACGAAGGTGTTCGACGCACGGCGTGCACTTGGGGAATAGGAAATCGCGCCCCCTAAAGGAAAAGCGGGCTCTGACCGCACCTGCCGAGAGGGGTACGGTTTCAGCCGCATCCCCCGTAACACGGGGGAGGTGCTTGGTCGCACCCCAAAAAGGGGGGGTGCGGGTTGGCCGCACCCCCAAGGGGTGCGGGTTGGCCGCACCCCAATGGGGGGTGCGGCTTTGCTTGGCCGCACCCCCATGGGGGTGCGGTTTGGTCGCACCCCCCACTAGTGGGGTGTGCGACCAATAGTGGGGTGTCTTGACCGCGCATGACGTCGGTAGAACGTAAATTGTGTTCGCGGATTCTTCCACTCCCATGATCATAGGTTGGACTATTGACCCCACTAACCCCACTCCTCCTTAGTGGAGCATTTTCTACACGCACCAGGAGTGCTTATAAATATATGGGTGGATATCAATATTTATCATTGAATATCAAATTAATCATATAAGATTTTATTTTAAATAAATAATTTCTTAATAAAATTTAAATTAAATATTTAAGAAATATTTAACCTGAAATATCAAATTGATATTTTAACGAAGGCAAAGCTTGAATCTAAAATTAAGAGCATTTCATCAACACTCTTTACTAGCTCCTTTAATTGTTTATGATACAATACATAATAAGTGTATATAAGTATGCATGAGACAATACTTAAATACTATGCATTGATGATATCAAATGAAATAGCAATATTGTCATGATCTACCAATAGTACTAGCTGTAAGCCCTTTTTTTTGCATTCTTCTCGGGTCTTACCGCCTAGAACTGACGTCTTGCGATGACACCATTACACCAATTGGTCGTCACCACAACACGCCAATCCTGGCGGCTAATCAACATCATCCAGGCCAATCACAATTCACAGTAATATAAGCAATAGAAGAAACAAGTCCACAAATCACATTAAATACATAAATTACATGATTACAAATGTCCATGATGAGAAAGTACAATAAGGATAAGGGTGTATGCCCAGTACATCAACATCCTTACTACAAAAGTTGCTCGTCTCTACATATATGCGGAAGCCGTCGAACTCTTGTCATCACGTGCCTGTAGCTGCTACTGCAACAACGGGTAGTGGTTCCTCTGCTTCATCCCGTCCTCCTGACTTGTCTCCTGAACGGGGTTCTGCTGTTCTGACACACCATCCCTAAAATGAGGTCCACCGACCGTCAGTCTATAAGACTCAGCGTATTCCTCACCGCCTCAACCCGCGACTCCTAGGCACCATGCGGGAGGAGAAAGCGGAGGACATCAAGGGGTAATGAATCAAGCAGGTGACAAGTGACTAGACTAACATGGTATATAAATACTAAACAATTAATGATAACAATTCTATGCTAGCAGAGTATAGTGTGACAGCAATAAGTAAAAGACAATGCAAGTAAAAGAAGCAGGTATAATAAATAGAGAGCAGCTACAAATGTAACATTAACTTATATGCACACAAAAGCACATAAGCTAAGGGATCTGACACTAAGGTAAACTCATCGTATAAAAGATCTCATACTAATTTATACGATGAGGTCTCTGTTTTATGCAAGAATGATATGATATGATATGCAATGCAATGATGCAACTCACGCACACGACTTTGTACGTACAGACCTTTAGTTCCCACTTTTCGGAGGTAGCTAACCTCTCGGGTACCTCCCGTCGTGGTCATACGGTGGCAGAGGAGCGGGCGTCTCCTCACCTAGGTGGGTAAGTCACACTACCAGACCTAGGCCCTAACGTACGTTGTGATACCGGTACCCGGTACTCACGAGCTCCTGCGTACTCTACTGGATTTGGTCAGACAGGGTTTAGGGAATTCGTCCCGTCGAACGCGCAGTAAAACAACATGGCCCCTAATCAAACCACTAGCACTGCCGAGTCAACGAACTGCTGTCGGTGTGACGACTAAGCCAGAACCGAAGACCCACCACATCTTATACATATGCAAATATGTATTATCTCTTACCACTGAGCCTTCATCTCGTAATTCTAAACCAACATTTATAAAAATCGAGACAATCGCTCGCTGGAATATCTTAATCCTTCCTTATATCTCGAGTCTACCGCTCGCAGAACTATCATAATCCTTCCTTATATCTTGAGCCTACCGCTCGCATGACTATCCTAGTCCTTCCTTATATCTCGAGCATATCGCTCGCAGGACTACCCTAGTCATGCCTTATATCTCGAGTCTACCGATCGCATGACTATCCTAGTCCTTCCTTATATCTCGAGCTTACCGCTCGCAGAACTATCCTAGTTTTTCCTTATATCTCGAGCCTACCGCTCGCAGGACTATCTTAGTCCTTATTTCATTCCATCCCAAATTTGGGAGGGGTATTATATTTCAAGTTCTCTTATTTTACTACTCTTGTCTATTGTTAATTGATCTTAGAAGCTTGGGGTGAATCCTGGACTTCCCATGGACTACCTGGTGAAGGGCTCGCAGCGGTACTAGGGAACACGATGGTGGCTGAAGCCCAAATTTCCCTTTCTAGGATATTTACTCTTATTAGTGACTACCCATTCTTATATACCTATTTGCTCTCCAATTGCTCCAAATCCTAGGGTGGATTAACATTTGACTCGAACTGACGACCGTCGGTGTTCAATTGAACACCTGAACTCTACCTCTCATAGGGGTCGGCTATTGCATCGTGTTATCTCTCAATTACAACTGAAGTTTTCAATCCTTATACCATCACACCCTTACTTGATATGGTTCCGTCCCCTCATCATATCGTTGTAAACCCCCGAATCAAGGAATTACTAAACGCGCCCCAACTTTACATTTTGTGTTGTCACAAATTGGAATGACCACTAATCACTCTCTATAATGCACCCAATGATTCAGGAATTAATACTTGAGTGTGTGAGGATCAATAGGGGTCTAAACCAAATACTTCAATTTTTTAGTATCCGCAAACCAAGATGAATTGAACTAGGTTTGACTACTATGACCAAATCTTGACCCTATCATGTCCAAATGAGTCCCAAATTTTTTTACCAAAGGTTAATAATGAGTAAATTAGGGGTTGACCAGAGTTTTGACTTATTTCTATTTAAATTGTCTTCTATTTAAAATCAATTATCCAACTGTTTTAACCTAAATTACAAAGGAAGTACTCTAACAGTAAGTTAAATCTGGCTAATAAAAATTCCCAGAGATAGTAATTAACTTAACATCTTGATTCCCAGAACTACATAATTTTCCAGAGAGTTTATGACCATAATATCCATTTAATATAAAAGGTGTACAATTAGGGTTTTACACATCAAGTACTAGTTCAAGACTTCCAAAAATTCTGAGAAAATTACTATAGCACAACAATGATCTAAAAACAATAAATCCTAAGATTCATAATTTTCCAGTGAAGTTATAATCATAATCTCCATTTAATGTAAATGTGTACAAATAGGACTTTGTACATCAAGTACAAGTTCAATGCTTCCAAAAATTCTGAGAAAATTTCTACATCACAACAATGATCTAAAAACATCAAATCCTAAGTTTCATAATTTTCCAGGGAATCTATAACCCAAATTTTTATTTAATATAAAGAAGGTGAAAATAGGACTTTACTCATCAAGTACTACTTCATGACTTCCAGAAATTCTGAGAAAATTACTGTAGCACTATAACGGGATAAAAACATCTATTCCAGAATTTCATAATTTTCCAAGGAATCTATAACCCAAATTTTCATTTAATATAAAGTATGTGAAAATAGGACTTGACACATCAAGTACTTGTTTATGACTTCTAAAATTTTTGAGAAAATTACTATGGCACTATAATGATCTAAAAACTCCCTGCCCAGAGTTTTATAATTTTCCAAGCATTTTTCACCATTAACATTTCATAAATTAAGAAGTGTGACATAATTCATTTTAGTCACATACCTAAGAATTTTGGTCCCAAAAATCCTAAATTTCTCTGAGGTAATATGTTATACCATGGAGAGGGTGTGGTCAAAATCTCAGGAGCCAAGACTTAGTCATATGTGCTGAATACACACAATAATACTTTTGATTATTGACACCCCATAATACCTCTTGGGTAGAGACATGCAAGTGTAAATATCCAACATGCAGTAGTCTATTTGCTCCCAAATTTTAACCAGGGCTTAATGATGACAAGACAAGTGTGACACCAAAATTTGGGGTCAACTTGAGGTGTCTAGCTCCCTAAATCACATTAATTTGATAAATCAAATAATGGATAAAACTATAGAAAAATCTTCCCATAAATATCTGAATTTTTGACACAAGATAGTCTTGAAATATTGCATTCGCATTAAAAAGAATTTACATACATACATGGTCCAAATTTCAGCTTCATTGGAGTTACCATTTGAAAGGTATTACCATTTCAAATTCTGATCTACTCTAAGACTAGTCCCACCAAAAATGCTACTGAGAGAGCTACAGTGCTCTGATTGACATGAAATTAATGGCAATTTAAAGATAAGTCCAAGGCCTACAATTTTCATGTTTATCATTTCTTTTGATTTCCGGCGTAAGGGACCTAAATATTTAACTGAAGTTCAGGGTTCATTTGTAACAGATTTTAAATACTATACAACATTTATTAATGTTACTATTCATCATCCCTGCACCCGTAAAACAGCAAAAATGCCATTTCTGGAGCATTTTCGGCCATCGATTTTGGCCACCACAAATGGTTTACGGCCAATCCCCCAAGTCACCACCTCTGTCCGAGGTAGGGTTATCGACCGACGGTGAGAGCTCGACCGGAGGTGGCCGGAGTAGCTCTCCCGCCGCTTTCGTTTTTCAAGCTTGAACATGGAAATCCGAAATGGTGGATCACCATTTCTTCGTTGGTTTTGAAAAAGAAAGGAAGGGGAAGCTAGCACAGATGGAGAGGGGAAGGAAACTTGACTCGATTTTGAGCTTCATACACCATCCTCCCGGATTTCTCCATGTCCGATCTTGTGGAGATCCAATGGCGATCCCCGCTTTCTGAGCCTGGTTTCCTCTTCAATGTTGGGTCTTTTCCTCCTCTCTACTCACTGAAGGTATTGGAGCCTTCAATTTGGGGTGGGGGAGCTTTATTCCAAGGTTGCCATTAATGGCTAGGCCGGCCACCTCCCATGGCCGCCCAATTCAGCCAGTGCATGGCTGGGTTGACTGCCCAAAGTTGGGGAAATCAATTCCCTAGCTCAGAGCTGCAGAATGAGGAGAGAATTGGGTGCCATGTGGCACCCATTCCTTCTTCTTCTTTCCTCTTTCCCATTCTTGTCCCCTTAAACCCATTAATCATCTAATTAAAATTCCCATTTAAATTTAATTCTGCTATTCCAGAATTTTGGGGGGTCTCATGGGCCCCCAAGATTGGCATTGACCTTGGGTCAAACCCATTTGATTTGGGTTTGATCCAATCTAAGTTGGTTTGCCCAATTTAGGGCTTTAGGCTTTAGGCTTAACCCAAGCCTGATCTACCAATGTGACTAACTCACATTGTTGTCTTGGACCTTATGAACCTATTTCAAGAGGAATTTAGTCATGGTGGGGTCATATGGGTCTTAATTGCACCTAATGGCTTATAGGGGCAATTTGGGTATTTTGGTGATTTAGCCCTAATCCTCAAAAATTGAAGGTTCACCTTGGCTCATTTAGTTCTCATATACTCCCCTTGGTATTTTAGGAAGGGTTGTGCTAAGTCAATTTGGCCAATTGAGGCAAATTGAACCATAAAGGACATAAATTATAATTTGGGGCAATTTGGTATTTTTGCCTAGTTTCCCAAAATTGGCTTGTCTCATGGGTCCAATGTGGACCCATTAGACTCCCTAAATGATCTTGGGGTGTTAGGGATGATCAATTTGATCACACTGAGTCAATTGAAGGGGATTAGTTCAATTTGGCTAAATTGGGGCTTTTTGGTAATTGACCCAAATTTCCCAAAATTGGTAAATTCCAATTGGTCCATTTTGTCTCATTAGTCTATTCTAGTGTTTAGTAAGGGTGTGTTGTGGTCAATTTGTCATTTAGAAGCTAGATATCAAGTCTTATGCCATGGGCTCAATTTGGCTATTTGCACACCAAGGTGATTTTTACCTATTCACCTTGGTTCTTAGGGCCATTTTGGCCTCTTGGAGCAATGTCATGACCTTGTCATGACATGGTGCATCTTAGGGGTCTAGTTGTTCTGGGAATGTTACACTAGCAATCAATGGTATTATCACGATTTCACACTGAAATTCCGCGTGCGTTATCACTTTTATTATAACAACAATAGAGGCTCTGTTTTGCGCGGTATTTTTTCTTTTTACTCCAGTTGTTCGTGTGCTTGAAGCATCAGCATGACTGTCAAGTTTTGAACAACCTACTCGTTGCCCCTAGCATGGTATTTAAAGGCGAACCCTAAAACCCCGACGGATAAGTGGAGTCCTATTGGATCCTAACCAACCACCAAGTATTCGTTAACCCGTTATATCGATATACCTCAACAATCTCCTCCTATATTGTATATAATAGAGTCACATCACAGATTACTTAAGCAGGAGTTAATAACGACCAGTGAGTTTTTCAGAGAACATAAATATGAGTTTTAGAATACAAAATATCTAAACTCAAACACATAGTCCCAAACATAAAATAAGCATACTGAAAACTCAAACTAAAAAATTGATCTATTCAAACAATTGATCATCTTTATCTGGGTCGAAATCAACTTTCTCTCATCCGGTCTCCATGTGATCTGCAAACAAACACAATAAGAATGTCATAAGACAAATCTCTATGAATTCTAACATTTGCTAATCAGAGAGTTAAAGTATTAGTGCTAGCAGTAAGAGAACGTAATACTCAAAGCAGGAGGAAAGAATCACATATCAGCATCTCTATCCAATTTACATAAAAAATAGACAATTTATTTCATAGAATCAAACCATGTTGCTTCGATTATTAAGATTATTACTAAACGTTTCACAATTGTGTTATATCATCAAGTTTGGAATGATACAACAAGTTGTGACCAATATATCATCAAGTTTGGAATGATACAACAAGTTGTGACCAATATATCATCAAGTTTGGAATGATATAAATAATAATCATAATATCAAGACACATACCAGCAACTTCAGTATTTCTTTTTGGAATGATACCCAAATCAGCCTTTGAATAAAATATTTACTTCAGTGTGCTCACTCTAGATGCTTGAATGTAAGCAAACTTTGGTTCTTAAAATTTAAAACATAATCAAGGTATTAAGTCCTTACAAAATGGATGTTAATCTCGTCTCCCCCGATGTTTTAGATGTTAGAACCTTACATAAGCCCATGGTAAGGGCATCTGCTATATTATTTTTTGATCTCGCGTCTAATAGGGAGATTATCCCCTGACTAGTGAGATAGGTCAACCAGGTCTATTTCATCATTAGTTGTCTTCGCTTTCCATTGAACAACGTATTTGTTGCAATAGTCTTTGTGGCTTGATTGTCACAATATAACAAAGTGCATTTTCAGACTCGTCATTGGAATGTCCATTATCAGATCTGTTATCCACTCTGCTTCTTCTCCTGCTGAAGCGAGAGCACAAAGTTTCAATTCCATAGAGAATAGTGCAATGCACGTCTGTCTCTTTGACTTCCAAGCTACTGTAGCTCCTCTTAGGGTAAACACAAAACCGCTAGTGGATCTACTATCAGCAATTTTTGAGCACCAGGAGGCGTTTGAATACCCCTCAAGCACATGAGGATGTCCACTGTAACATAAAGCATACTTCTCAGTGTACTTTAAGTATCGCATTAGCCTTTCTAAGGCATCCCAGTGGTCCTTCCCAGGGTTACTCGTGAATCTACTCAACAGGCTGACTGTAAAGACTATGTCAGGTCTAGTGCAGGTGGTAGCATACATAAGACTTCCTATGAGTTTTGAGTAATCCAACTATCTAACATATGAACTTTTATTCGGTTGCAGACTATTATTATAATCGTATGGAGTCTCAATCTTTTTGCTATTAACGTAACCCCACTTTTCTAGTAGATTTCTAATGTAGTGACTCTGACTCGGGGTAATACCCTTTTTAGTGAAGTTCACTTCCATTTCTTAGGATGGTTTTCATCACGCCTAAGTCTGTCATGCTAAATTGTGCTTTCAAGGCAACTTTCACGTCTTCCACCTCAAACTTATCAGAACTCAAAATTAGCATGTCATCAACGTACAAGCATATAATTGCAACTTTATTTGAACTTGTTCTTACTTACAAACATTTATCTGATAAACTGGATTTGAAACTCATGGCTTTAACACAAGTGTCAAATTTTCGTGCCACAATTTGGGTGTTTGCTTCAATCCGTATATTGACTTAATCAACTTACATGCCTAATTTTCTAGACCTTCTATGACAAACCCTTCAGGTTGGTACATGTAGATCTCCTCAGTTAGATCTCCATTTAGAAATGCAGTCTTGACGTCCATCTGATGAACTGTAAAGAGTTCAATAGATGTTATCGCGAGAAGTATCATAATTGTCGCATAGTGACAAACGAGTGAATATATATCAAAGCAGTATATATCACTCACTTGAGTGAAGCCTTTTGCAACTAGATGTGCTTTGTATTTAACAATACTCCCATCAGGATTAAGCTTCTTCTTCAGAACCCACTTGTGTCCAATGGTCTTAGCCCCTTTGTGCAAGTCAACCAATGTCCACGTATTGTTCGGCATGAGAGAGTTTATCTCTTCATTCATAGTTTCTTTCCATAATAGAGAATCCATAGATCGCATCGCTTCCTTATGGATGGATCAGCTTCAACTTGATAAGTCAAAAAATCTGTACCAAAGATTTTAGGCACTCGTTCTCTATTAGATAACCGTGGGAGTTCTAAAACCCTAGTGTTTATCGACTCAGTGTCAGAAATTCGAGATTCAGTCTGAACTGAATTTTCAGTACTTGGGGCTGGTAGACTTGGAAGAGTCAAGTTTTTGTCCTTAAGGGTCCGTTCGTTTCACAGACATTGATATTGAAGTATTGGCATTGAGAATATGAAAGTCATTTCTGTTGTTCGTACCAACAATTGTAGAGTGGAATTGGCTTTCTGGTGGAAAGTCGACGATATTCACCCTAACCTAAAAACCTACCGATTCAATGTTTATCTCCAGGGGCGGATATTGAGATCGTCAACTCCGACTTTCCAACAGGATATCAAATTTTTTGGACTGAATGCGTATTTTTTGCTCGTACGTGATTTTTTTGCCAGTACGCTATTTTTTGGCTCCATACGTGTTTTTTGCGAGGACGCGAAAATTTCGCCCGAACGCAATTTTTTCGCCAGGACACATTTTTTTCGTCCGGATGCGATTTTTCCAGCCGAACACGATTTTTCACCTCTTATGCTATTTTTTTGCCCGGGCGCGATATTGTCGCCCTGACGCGATATTTTTGCCTGGAGGGGCGGGGGCGATATTTTCGCCCAAGCGCGTTTTTTTTTCGCCCGAGAGTTTTTTTTTCGACCAAGCGCGTTCTTTTCGCCCGGACGCGTTTTTTTCGCCCACGCGTGTTGTTTTCGCAGGGACACGTTTTTTTTTGCCCTGGCGCGTTTTTTCGCCCGGACATAATTTTTTCGCCTGAGCGCATTTATTTCGCCCGGGAGCGATTTTTTTGCCCGGGCAAGTTTTTTTTCGCCCGGATGCATTTTTTTCGCCCGGACGTGATTTTTTCGCACGGTCGTGATTTTTTCGCACGAGCGAACTTTTTTTCACCCGAACGTGTTTTTTCGGCCGAACGCAATTTTTTCGCCCGAGCGCATTTTTTTTTGCTACGACACGTTTTTGTCCCCCGGGCGCGTTTTTTTTCGCCCGGGCGCGTTTTTTTCGCCCTGACATGTTTTTTTCCCGAAAAATCGCATCTTTTTCACCCGGGCGTGTTTTTTTGCCCAGACGCAATTTTTTTGCAAAAAAATCGCGTCTTTTTCGCCCAGGTGTGTTTTTTTCGCGCCCGGGCAAAACAAATGCGCCCGAGCGAAAAAATGCGTCCGGGCGGGAAAATCGCGCCCGGGCGAAAAAACGTGCCGGGCGAAAAAATTGCGCCCGGGCGAAAAATACGCGCCCGGGCGAAAAAAATCCCGCCCGGGCGAAAAATAAATGCGGCCGGGCGAAAAAATCGCGCCCGGGCGAAAAAAACAGCGCTCGGGCGAAAAAGTCGCGCACCGGGCTAAAAAAGCGCGTTATTGCGTATGATAATTTGCAGGAAGAAGCTTAGAAGCTCAAAATTGATCAATGTCAATTCATATGAAAGAAAGTCTTTTTGCAAACGAACAATAAAATGTAATGAATATCAATTCCTATGACAGAAAATCATCATACAGACGAACAAAAGAATTGGATTTGAACTCAATGTCATTTAACGTGTGTATTGATATTGGATTGAAAGCCAATACTTAAATATCAATGTCTGTGAAACGAACGGACCCTAAGAAACTTATCCTCAAAGAAAATAACATCTCTAGATTTTAAGACAGTGTTGGTTGGGAGATCTAGAAATCTGTGTACAACACTATCCTCTGCACATCCAAGATAGACACACGTATTTGACCTAGGTCCAATCTTAGCTCTTCAAGAGTTAGGTATCATAACAAAAGCGATACAGCCCCAGGTCTTAAGATTATCAAATTTAGGAGGTCTTTTAAACCAAAGCTCATAGGATGTCTTAGTCAACTTTGCATAAGAAACTTTATTAAGAATGTGATTTGACGTGAGGATAGCTTCACTCCAATAGGCCGCAGTCATGCCAACAGTCAACAACGTAGAATTCAACATCTCTGTTAAAGTTATATTTTTTCTTTTAGCTATACGTTGGATTGAGGCGAATAAGGGGCAGTTGTTTCAGAGATTATGCCATTTCTGGCAAGGAAATCTCTGAACTCCCCCGAGACGTATTCTCCTCCTCTGCCCTTAGCCTTTTAATTTCCATGTCAAGTTAATTCTCAACCCTATTTTTTGAATATACAAAAATTTTCAAATTCTTCATCTTTGGTTTTAAGGAGATAAATGTTACTAAATCTATAGTAGTCGTCAATAAAAATTATCAGATACTTTCGACCTCCTCTTGTAATAAAACTTTTGTAGTCACATATGTTGGAATGTATTAACTCCAGCATTTGTGTGCTCCTAGAAACCTGAGTAAAATGTGTTCTACTTATCTTAGTTTTAGCACAAATTTCACATTTGTCGAATTTGATTGTTGTGTCTAAGGGGATGTCGTGAGTTCTAGCTAGCAGAAGTAGTTTTCTATAGTTCACATGTCCTAGTCTTGCATGTAAAGTCTTAGGATCTATCAGATTTGAACTAACTGCGTGTACTACTTCATTTGCTAGACTCAGTATATACATTCCATTTAAGAGATAAGCGCAATCAAAATAATGAGAGTTAACCATCAAAGTTACCCTACCACCACTAATGTTAAATGACATACGGGCATTGCATAACAAACTAATTGAAACTAAATTAGCAGCTAATGAAGATATATATTTAACATTTTTAAGAGTAAGAGTTTTACCTGAGGAAAGCGTTAAGGTAGCATTGCCAACCTTCAACATGTCAGCTACTCTTCCATTTGCAACAATGTCAGTCTCTTTGATTGCAGTGACATCCTTCAGAAGCGCAGAGTTGTTGCAGACGTGCCATGTAGCACCTGAGTCTAGCCACCACTAGGTACTGCCCTTTCCTTTACCAACTATGACACAAGTTGGCAGGCACAGTCTGATGAACCATATTGGCTCTGTTATCAGTCTTTGGCGTGCTAGTCAGCTTTCTTGGGTTGCTTACACTCGGAAGCGCAATGACCCCACTTGTTACAGTTGTAGCACTTGCCTTTGAATTTCTTAGCTTTTTTGCTAGTGTCCACAACTGCGGGTGCACTGGGCGACGATCTAGTCTTTTCAGGCTTAAACTTATGCTTAGGATGCGAAACCATGTTTTTCAGCGGATGACTGCTTGCTAACTATCTCCATAGCGTGTCTAGTTCGGTTCTCATCCTCAATGCAAATGAAGTGCTTGAGGTCTCTTAGACTGACCTGCGTTTTCTTCTGATACATTTCAGTCTTGAAAGAATAGCACGCCGACGGGAGCTTAAAAATGATGGCTCCTGCAACGAACCCATCTGGTAGTGGGATGTTCTCACTATTTAACCTATCCACCAGATTTTTAAAATCAGCTACCTGTGGAAGGATTTCCTTTTCCTCAGTGAAGGTGAAAGTCATGAACTTATTCACCAGATGCGTCTTGGACATGTTCTCCTCTTCCTTGAACTGCTCCTCCAGAGCGTCCCATATTTCCTTTGTTGTCTTCAACTTGATGTACATCTCGGCAAACTTGTTGGAGAGACAATTCAGCAGGTAGTCGCGACAGAAATCCTGATCCTCAACCCACTGGGCCTCGTCGTCGGTCCCAATAACTTCAGCACGAACAGATTGAACGATGTAGAACACGTTCAGGTACTTCATGCCGAACTGCATGTTCCTCTTCCAAGCACTAAACTCTGAGTTGGAGAATTTCTCCAGCTTGATCATCGGCACGGGAGAATTCCCTTTCGACATCGTGGCTCTTTCCAAACAGTAGAGTTCTACTAGCAAAACTAAATCACGAGGAGAAAACTAGAAAGAGATCACCTGAAATGCTTAGAGACGAGGAAATCTTCGGATCCAATCCAGAACTTGTTGTGCTTTGAGTCGAGATGGCTCTGCGTCGAGAAAGCTGAAGGGTCGATTCGACGTTGCGTCGAATTGGCGCTGCGTCGAGAAGGCCCTGTGTCGAGAAGGCCCTGCGTGGAGTGGGTTGAGCGTCGATTGGACGTTGCGTCGAGAAGGCCTCGCGTCGAGTGGGCTGAGCGTCGATTTGACGTTGCGTCGAGAAGGCCCGACGTCGAGTGGGGTGAGCGTCAATTCGACGTTGCGTCGAGAAGGCCCTGCGTTGAGTGGGCTGAGCGTCGATTCGACGTTGCGTCGAGAAGGCCCGGCGTCGAGTGGGCTAGCGTCGATTCGGCGTTGCGTCGAGAAGGCCCCACGTCGAGTGGGCTGAACGTCGAATCGACGTTGCGTCGAGAAGGCCCTGCGTCGAGTGGGCTGAGCGTCGATTCGACATTGCGTCGAATTGGCGCTGCGTCGAGTGGGCTGAGCGTCGATTCGACGTTGCGTCGAATTGGCGCTGCGTCGAGAAGGCCCTGCGTCGAGTGGGCTGAGCGTCAATTCAACATTGTGTCGAATTGGCGCTGCGTCGAGAAGGCCCTGCGTCGAGAAGGGCTCTGCGAGAAACTCTGCAGCCGACGACGGATGCAGGTTTCGTCTTGCCGAGCGAAGATTGGCAGCTGTCGCGGTTTCTCCTCCTTGCTGGAAGTCGACGACGATGTTGGAGATCGACTTCAGAGCAGCGATCGAAGAAGACCTAATCGGCGGTCGGACGGGGCTTCCTTGATCGGCAACGACGACAACTCTTCGACGCGAGAGAAGGGACGTCGCTTCATTGACAAGATAAGATGATTCGTCGTCGTCGAAACGCACAGGAGCGGCGGCGACCTCCTCCAAGACGAGAGAAGAATGAGAGCGGTGGGCGACGGTTAGAGCGCACAAACAAAAAATCGCTTCGAGAATGTTAGTGCGCTCGAAACATCCGTGTGACTGTCAAGTTTGGAACAACCTACTCATTGCCCCTAGCAGGGTATTTAAATGCGAACCCTAAAACCTCGACGGGTAAATGGATTCATATCGGATCCTAACCAAACCATTAAGTATCCGTTAACCCGTTATTTCGATATACCTCAACACCAGTGAACTTGGATAAAAATATCACTATCATAGAATGTATGTTGACATGACAACAATTACGTCCATCACCAAGAAAAGATAACTAATTTTGAACATAAAAATAAACGAAAATCAGACGTTCACAAACGACAGTTCGTAACCACCACATTGCCGCCACCAGGAAACCGAGCAAGAGTTTCTCCGGTTAACCGACCGCAACTTTGCTCTAAAATGACGAATATACCCTACTATTTTCTTAAAGAATCACACCATCCCGTCTTTCCCCGAGCAGCATAATTATCTCCTCTCTCTCCTCCCCTCTCTCTCTCTCTCTCCTTCCCTCTCTCCCTCTCTCGCTTTGCTGCGGTCGTGTGGGCAGGGCCTCACTTAGCCAGTCTCCCGCCTTTCCGGTTCCTTTCTCATTCGTAGAAGAAGGCGGAGGTTCCCGGGATCCCCAGTTTTCACGAAGCATCTTGATTAGTCCTAGGGTTTTACAGCACTCTTTTCCTGGATGTTTCTTCCCAGCTTGTTGGATCCATCATGGTTATGGTTTTGGATGCCCCAGACTGGCGTATGAGCGGAGTCTTCCTGTGAGCCGATTTTCTCTTCCACTTGAGTAAAAAACGTCCACCGTCTTCCATGCGAGTCAAGGTATTATTCTGGGTTCTTTTTGTTGTGGATTGCTATGGGGAGTACGGGGGAACCAGATAGGAAGCGGCGCCACTTCACTTCCATCTTGCCTACGGCTGCTGCTGCTGCTAAGAAGCACATCCTGGCCCCTTGCTCCGATGAAAAAAAGGTATGGTCTTATTTCTCCCTTTATTTGTTGAGTGCCTACTTGGGATCAATTTTTTTGAAGTAGAGCTTCTAGTCTCATGGTTTTGGGTGTTAGGTTATAGTTGAAAAGGTGTTATTGCTTGCTGTCTCTCTGGAATTTGTTGAAAGGAAAAACATGCTTGTTTTTCTTTGCAGCTTATATTTTACTGAGGGGTGGGAATTTGGTGACTTAATGGTACTGTGATAGTGACCACCTCGGTTTCTTTCAATAATCCGGATTTGTAATCCTTTTACCCCTATGGAAGCTGCTCCAGGGTTTAGGCTCTTTCTATCTTCTTCTTATTATATTTTTGTTCAAATGGCGAGTGTTCATGGATTTGGTATGCATAACTTACAATTTGTGTTACTTACTTGCAAATAATAGATGCCTGATTAAGTTCTTGTTGATCTTTTGAAATTCCAACATTTAGTAGAATATTGTCCTAGCTAATTTGATTTTATCTCTTTAAATAGATCCATATTTTGAACTCAAAGTGTTTGAACCAAAAATGTACCAGGTCCACACTTGCTCAAACTGAAGAAGGAGGGGGGAAACTGTTGGGTGGTCCGTTACTTTGAGCTACGAGTGAAGGAGTGAGAGAGGGAGAAAAAAGAGAAAGCGAGGTCTCCTGAAAAGAGAGACGACGAGGTCTCCGCGGTCTCAAAAACTGAAGACCGCTCAAGTTACTGGCTGGGAGCTGGAAACCTCTGCAAGATCTCCCAACTGGTACCCCTGCCCCTCTATTTATAGGCGCAAAGGCCTGCCTGAACGGGCAGGACTAAAAGTAACGGGCTGCCCGGATATGCTGAGACCGCCTGAGACCGCTGAGATCGTCTGGACCTGCTGAGATCGTCTGGACCTGCTGAGATCGTCTGGACCTGCTGAGATCGTTTAGACCTGCTAAGATCGTCTGGACCTGCTGAGATCGTCTGGACCTGTTGAGATCGTCTGGATCTAAATCACCTGAAGAGAGAGATCACCTAAAAAAGGGACTGCACGAGACCGAGACCCCTATGGCGAGGTCGCCCGGGGAGGCGACCTTGCGAGGTCGCCCAGGGGGTCGATCTCCACAGGGCGAGGTCGCCCAGGGAGCGACCTCCAAGGGCGAGGTCGCCCAGGGGACGACTTCCCAAGTGCGAGGTCGCCCAGGGGGCGACCTCCCAAGGGCGAGGTCGCCCAGGGGGCGACCTCCAAGGGCGAGGTCGCCCAGGGGGCGACCTCCAAGGGCGAGGTCGCCCAGGGGGCGACCTCCAAGGGCGAGGTCGCCCAGGGGGCGACCTCCAAGGGCGAGGTCGCCCAGGGGGGCGACCTCCCAAGGGCGAGGTCGCCCGCTAGGGGGCGACCTCCCAAGGGCAACCTCCCAAGGGCGAGGTCGCACACGGGGCGACCTCCCAAGGGCGAGGTCGCCCCCTGGGCGACCTCCAAGGGCGAGGTCGCCCAGGGGGAGACCTCCCAAGGGCCCAGGGGGCGACCTCCAAGGGCCCAAGGGGCGACTTCGCCCTTGGGAGGTCGCCCCCTGGGCCCTTGGGAGGTCGCCCCCTGGGCGACCTCGCCCTTGGGAGGTCGCCCCTAGGAGACCTCCCCCTTGGAGGTCGCCCCCCGGGCGACCTCGCCCTTGGGAGGTCGCCCCCTGGGCGACCTCGCCCTTGGAGGTCGCCCCCTGGGCGACCTCGCACTGTGGAGATCGCCCCCCTGGGCGACCTCGCCAGGTCGCCTCCCCGGGCGACCTCGCCCTAGGGGTCTCGGTCCCGTGTAGTCCCTTTTTTAGGCGATCTCTCTCTTCATGTGATTTAGGTCCAGACGATCTCAGCAGGTCCAGACGATCTCAGTAGGTCCAGACGATCTCAGCAGGTCCAGAAGATCTCAGCAGGTCCAGACCATCTCAGCAGGTCCAGACGATCTCAGCAGGTCCAGACGATCTCAGCAGGTTCAGACGATCTCAGCAGGTCCAAACGATCTCAGCAGGTCCAGGCGATCTCAGTGGTCTCAGGCGGTCTCAGCAGATCCGGGCAGCCCGTTACTTTTAGTCCTGCCCGTTCGGGCAGGCCCTCACGCCTATAAATAGAGGGGCAGAGGTACCGGTTGGGGGATCTTGCAGAGGTTTCCAGCTCCCAGCCAGTAACTTGAGCGGGCTCCAGTTTTTGAGACCGCGGAGACCTCGCCGTCTCTCTTTTCAGGAGACCTCGCTTTCTCTTTTTTCTCCCTCTCTCACTCCTTCACTCGTAGCTCAAAGTAACCGACCACCCAACAGTTTCCCCCCTCCTTCACCAGTTTGAGCAAGTGTTGACCTGGTACATTTTTGGTTCAAACACAAAGGGAGATTGAAAATTAGCAATTAATCTATTAATATTCTTCCATTCAAATATAATTGTTTTTTTGAGTTATAAATTTGGAAACAGTGATATAATACCTTAATATCTTATCTGTTTCAAGTTATTGATGCACCTAAAGAGAGAGGACAGCCATAATCTAGACTATACTACTGTGTCAAAATGTTTGGATCTTTGTCTTTGAGAAATCATAGCCAACTAGTGCTTAACCGGTGGTCTTTAACACCATTAAGATGATCGAGCCCTCTATACTTGGTTCTTCATTGATGCTATATTTCTCAGGATTTTCTACCATCTACCCATTTTAGATGGCAAATCAAATGATTATGTTGCCATTAAAAAAATCTCTTGTTCCTTGTTTTTGTGTTCTCAGGTATTCTTTGATGTTCCATGCGTTCTACATTCATTCTATTGATTCAAATTCCGTTCTATTGATTCAAATTTTGTTCTATTGATTCAAATTCCATTCTATTGATTCAAATTCCGTTCTATTGTTTCAAAGTTCATTCTATTGCTTCAAAGTTCATTCTATTGCTTCAAAGTTCATTCTATTGCTTCAAAGTTCATTCTATTGCTTCAAAGTTCATGCTATTGCTTCAAAGTTCATGCTATTGTTTCAAAATTCATGCTATTGTTTCAAAAGTCACTCTATTGTTTCAAAGTTCCTTCTATTTTCAAAGCTCACTCTATTATGTCAAAGTTCGCTTTATTATTTCAAAATTCTTCAAATTTTTTTAATATTAAGGAATATTCCATACCCAAACATAATACTGACAATATTGTTAATCATGCAACTTTGTTGGTGACATTTCAATGTAGCAAGCAAACAATGAATTACTTATCCATTCTTCCAATAAATTCTATGCAATAATGTTTCTGTTGTTATAATACATATTTACCTTTAAAGATATTTTAGATGTTTGTAATGATAGGATAAATCAACTAATAACTATCATTTAAGCAATACCAATGAAATTTCACTTGAATTCATAGAATTGATTTCAAATTTTATTTTGTTTTGTTTTGTAAAATTAAATTTTTATCCTTGGTATCATGCTATATTAAGTACCAGAACTAAATTTGATTGTTTTTTCCATTCAATTAAGTTTATTGCTTTATGCCTTTTTACCATTAAAGAATGCATTTGATCAAGACAAAACTTGATTGTATTAATTCAATGTTTTGGTATATCAAGTTTTTGTTAAATGATTACTAGCTTTAATTTCAATGGATGTGATTACTTCCTTTACAACAATCTCATATGACATAATATCTTTGATGTCTTTCACGTGATAATGAAACAAAAAAGGACTACAATGTTAATCTAGATGATTTGTAAAATTCCTCTCTTCTTATCACCTATAGGAATCCACATAAGTTCACAAATAATTGCAGAAGCACTTGAAGTATTTTGGTGAGATGGTAATTGTATAAGTTGAAGAAGAGGACATTGTCTCACTGGTAGCAATCACTTATGTCGAATCAGTAAGAAGATTATGAATCTTAAAATTTGGTTATATGTAACCTTGTAGATCTACAGGGGATTCATAAATATCTCAAATATCATTTACCTCAATTTACTATCCTCTTTTAAGACCTTTCAAAATAGGCAGATAATAAAGTTTCTTACGAAGCTTTTCTTTCATATGGTCTTATGATTGATTTTTTTTCTTTGCTCCACATCCACTTATTTCAGTTCTAGAGAGTATGTACATTCTCTCTCGAGATATTGTTTAACGAATGCTAAGGCAAGTTTCACTGCTTTTTGAGAATGGAAAAGAAAGTGAAAATCTTTCCTATGAGATGGTCGGAAAAATGAATTTGGTGTGGACAAAAAAGTAGTTTTCAAGTTCCTCGAACAAACATCAGAAAACAAAGACAACACATAACAAATAATAATAAGGCTCTAGGGGCCAATAATTCAATGGGGCGAGAAAGATGGAGACAAGAGCATGTGGATGCATGAGACAAGGTATATGGGAGGAGAAGGAGAGAACCCTTATGTTTTAAAAGGTGGCAAATAGTTGACAAATGTATTTGGGCAAACTAGATTTTGTTTTTTCATATTATATTACTTTCTAACTTGCTACAAGAATTATATAAGTAACATGCAACACTATTGTGCTTATCAGGCGCAACAACCTGATAGATGAATATGCCAGTGGACCACCGATCATGTCAGGTTATTCCACGAGGCGCAGTTTGTCCATGTATGGGCAACTAATTTTTGTTGGGAGAAAAGCATTGCTAAGGGGAAATTTCTAATAAATTCTTAATGTTGTGTTTATTTTTAAATGTTTTTTTTTTACTTTTGAACTTTATTTATTATTGCCGACCCCACTATGGTGGGATAAAAGGCTTGAGTGTTGTTGTTGAACTTTATTTATTATTGAGAGGTTGTATCCCGAGATATCCGTGATTTATATTGTAGTACAAAGTTATGGGCTCCATAATTGAGTCAGAGGTATATCTCTCAAAATTTAGCTATCCACATCTTTCATCTTGATCTCCTCCCCCCTCCCGCTCCTTTGCTTTATCAATTGATTTGACCTACCCTATTTTTTTGTCGTGGGTACCTTGACCCAAACACCTACAATGTTCTGCGACAACGTCATGACCTCGACTCGATCTTGTACTCACCTTATGCACAATATCCAGTTCTTTCTACTTTCAACTTGTGACATCATGTACTAAGCAAGTGACTATGACTCCCGCAATTTCTTGACCGAACCCAACGTTGTTGTAGCCCGTGATAGCCTGCGCGCCAACCACACACCTTCAGGACCTGTCTCCAACCCTCATTGTCGCAACTCGTCATTTTGTAGACCCCTCAACGCCAATGATAAGTAATGCACATGAAAAGAAAAATACATATATGAAATGATAAAATAACCGACGCATGACGGTGTCATGTCGTCGGATGCTATTGAGGGCGCATCATGTTATGTCATGCTCCCATCACTGGGAGAGTAGCACTGTAATTCGATGTGTCCTTTCTCTATGAATGTACCATCGATCAAACTACCTTCGACAACACGTCCATATATGCAGCCTTCATTCCACTATTGGCTCCAACCTGAACAATCTCTATCGCCTTGAAATTTGGGTGTTCAATAACACTGACCTCCTATGAAGCATGAATACTTGCAATGATCATATATATATCGTACCAGAAAGGTTTCAGAATCATGAGCACTATTTGAACTTTTTATCTTAATTTTTAATTGAAAAAAATTCATGGATACTCTTGGGACTGCCAGATATGCTCGAGTACTTTCGAAAATTGTCGAAAACTACCCATATTATGACGACAAGATGAAGACGGTTAAACATGTGAAAGAGAAAGTGTTGGAATTTTACCATTTAAAAAGGAAGTATTGCATGATGAGCGGTGAGAGTTAATTCACTACACTCTTTCATTCATGATTTCTATCTATACGATATGCTACAATACTGCGACACATACAAGTCTTTCCTTCATTTAATATGTGATACATGGCATATAATGATTGATAAAAAATGTGAAGAAATTAATTTAATATATACATGTTAATTTGCTTTTTTATTTAAATAATTAGGAATTCAAAAATATATTTTGTATCCTAGGTTTTTGAACATTCACGAATGTCGTATTAGTATCTTATCCCACCCATTCCCATCCCCATCCCCATCCCCATGCAACACAGCCGACCCAATTTGTTGGATTGCTACTGTCAAGCTGTTCTTTGAATTGTAAAGTACACTTAAATATATGCGGTTTTGTTCTCCACTGAATTTGTTTGTTACATCAAACCAACTCATCCAGCACTATTAGCTAGGCAAAGCGTTCGATCGGCGATGCTCAATACACCAATTAGAGTTGGTCTTTGTTTATTTTGATGAATTCATTGAGTAACTCGAGTCCCGGGCCTGACATCACACTATTTGGGAAAAAATTTCATTGGTCTCCAACCGCAAATTCACACATGCCTACATGCGCACAAACCGTTCACTTTGACAAAAGCTATGGAACTAATGTGATTCGTCGAAGAGGAGTTCAGAGTTAACTCTGGTGACACCTCCACCCCAATATATCTCATGACATTTCTTCCCCATATGCAAAATTCTAAGAATGAGCTTCTTCCATACTAGACCTATACCCCACAGACTCCTAACGAGACTCTACTTAGTCTACCACCTCTTCTACCATACCTCATCCAAAATCAAAACCATAACCTCCACAATTGTCCCATTAGGTGTAGCTTGAGCTCCACCTTTAGGGTCTCTATTTTTGCTGCAACAACCATACTTTCTTCTCCAATGCCCTAATAAAGAGCTTCCAATGCTCATTGGGGAAGATGAAGACATTAATATAACCGATTTTGAAGCACTCGAGCGGGATGATAATCACACCCTTTCAATATCTCCTTAGCTCGTATGCCCGTGTTGCAACTAAAGAGGTACCTTGGATCATGGGAGGATAGGTGCAAGCACAGTTTCTCTCAGTTGACCTTAGGAACAAGGCCAGTTTTAAAGAGGGGAGTATTGAAACGACCACACGCGCCAACATAGTTGATGAACCTGCTGTCGGTTCAATGATTGTGCGAGGCTATTCCGAGAATATGTGGTCGGGCCTTGAAGGGGAGACTACATTTGGGTAAGGACATCACTTTGAAGAATTTCTAATAAGTTTTTAGAGTCCAACTTATGACTTAATTTAAAATCATTGAGGTATGCCTCTTGCTCAAACCTGTGGATCGCAAATTTCTATTTGAAAATAAGCAAAGATACCTTAGGGTACAACTTCTCAGTATTAAATAGAGAGGTTACAACTGCCCCGTTCTCCCATGTCAGTTCCACTCTATCATGTGCCTGACCCATCCAGGAGAAATCTCAAATCAAGCTTCTTATGAGAGAGTCAGTCACAAAGGCTGGACCCAACCATTGTTAAACAAAACCCAACTTTTCCTGGATGGAATTATATTAGGAAAATGAGGAACCGGCCATGGTTTTAGAAATTTGTTTTTATGTTTTCTCCCTAAATTAGAAATTCTGAAAATTTTCCCCTTGTAATCTTTCTCTCTGTTCTCTTAAAAACTAAATTAAACTCATTTCCAAATTTATAAGTAAGATTTAGAGCATAGCAAAAGCTCAAAGGTGAAAATAAAGAGGAAACTAGCTCGACCTGACCAAATTTGATGACCATGTCTCTATCTAAATTAGAGTCGAACATGAGCCTAGATTAGTTACATCCCAAGAAATGCACCTCTGCAGCAATAAAATAATTTAAAGCGATTAGCTAAATGCATAAACAAATAATGCAAAATAAAATGTCCTGAAAATAAATTAATATATAAAAATGGTGAACATAAAATAAAATGGATCTCATCCTCTGTCTGCATTAATTTGCCTGCTTCAACTCAACTTTAATTTCTTTCAGGAATTGGTATGGTTTCCATAAATATGTTATGAAGTTTCTATTTGAACTAAATGCTGCAGTTATCCTTTGTTTCTGGATGTTAGAGCTATGTAATTTGAACAGATGATTTCTTTCTGTACACATAATTTATGCCTATATTTTCCTGCTCTGTTCTTGTAGCTTGATGTTGCAGTCCTTCAATATCAAAATAAAAAACTACTACAACAATTGGAAGCTCAGAAGGTTGAGAACTTCATTTTTGAGGATAAGTACAACAAACTCAAAAAACAACAGGAGATATATGTGGACGCAGTAACAGTAGTTAACAAGTCCTGGGAACAGGTAATTGACCACTTATTCAGTCATCTCTATCCTACTGTCCTGTACACTTGATTAAGAAGGTTTCTTTTGCTTTGACAGCTGGTCAGTGACTTGGAATCACGCTTGATTTGCACAAGTGAATCTACATATACTGGGCATGAATTACAAGGTTCCCAAATGCCGGAGGGTATGCCACAGATTTGCCTGGTGCTTGTTGTATATAGGTTCACAGTACTATTTCCATGACCTCATAATTACTCTTTTTCATTCTCGCATTTTCAAACTATTTGCACGAACTGTTCTTAGCAAGAAATGCATCTCCTACTGTTTAACTTTTATAGAATTTTATTTTTCCGTATCCAATAAATACAGGCATGGGTGTTCTATTAACATTTTTTTTGCAGGCATGTTAAATTTCCTATTATGCTAGATTTGCTATTTCTTTTACTTCTCCGTTAGATGTTGAACTAGTTGCTCAATTAGTCGTCCACAACAACAACACAACAACAACAGAACCCATAAGTCCCCAATCATTGGGGGTATGGGCGGGGGAAGATTGGAAACAGACCTAACCTTTGGCACTATGCACAAAGTGGCTTCTCTCAGAGGAGAAAGACCTAACCTTTGACAATAAATGCACAAAGTGGCTGCTCACAGAGTACCACTAAAATAGTGGCCCCCTATACCATCGCGTTTGCTGCGGAATCATGCCCTCAAATCAAAGCCAAAGACATCAGAGAGGGCAGACCCAAGAATCCATTTTGATTTATGTGCACATAACCATGCTTCCTTCATTCAGCATCCAGAGCATTGGTGAAGCACAATTAGTCGTCCATTAAAAAAAAATTCCCTTCTGGCTCAACTTGTTCTTGTTTCAGGGTAACAGTTTTGATGCTTATATCATCTCTTAACTTCAGATGGAGCATCCACCCTCATACAGGATGATTTTTTGAGCAGACTATTTGAAACTGGTGCTACAGAAAGCTGCTCACATAACGAGCCTACTGATCATTTGGAGTATGACACACTCCTAACTAGTGAAGCAACAGACAACATTCTGCAGAATATAATATTTTCTATTAATTCATTGTGGCGTGCAAGTGATGATGTTGTTTCTGCACCTCGAGCTAATTTATCAGAAGATGGTATGAGTTTCGCTACCTTTTAGTTGGCGTCCAATTCCGTTAACTAACATTTTGAATATTTTCATGTATTTTTTTGATTTATTTTCTATTTCTTTTTTCCTCTTGATGATCTAGGAATGCAACTATTGAAATCTGTTGCGGACATGAGGATGGAAGTTAGGAGTCTTATATTTGGAGTTAATGATCTGCATTTGAAGCATAGACTATTAGCAAACAACAGCCAGAGACATAGTGACATGGATGCCAAACTTAAAGCAGAGCAGAAATATTTAGCAGGTATCTATCTGATAAATACAGATGCTTCTTTATTTCTTCTCCTATATCACTGGTGTTTGTAACTTGTTCTAGATGTCTGCTAGGGATACATATGTTCTTACCTAAGCATAAATAGTTACAATTGACAATTGTGTAGGTGAATTGTCGAGTACTATGTCAGAGTTGGAAGAAAGTAACTTCAAATTGGCTTCTCTTAAGGCACAAAGAGATGGATCAAATGTTGCACCTATTCTTAAATCAACACTAGGAAATAAACAACCTGCTGTAGATAGGGACAAATATGGACAAAAGGAAATACAAGACATGGAGTCTTCCCTTAAGGAGTTTAAGGTAGTGTTGTAATGTATATCATATTATAATTCATACTGTTATGATTCACGTTGAACTCCTTTACAGGTCTTAGTTACAAGTAGGATAGTCGAAATCAGTGATCTACATGAAGGAAGAATAGAGATTTTAAAGAAACTGGTGAATTTGCAGGTTTATTTACCTTTTAAATTCTATTCTTTTAATTGCTTATGTTGTCAGCTACACAATTGGAAAATGCCTGTGCATATGTGGGCATTGCTTGTGCATTCAACATATGCATGTTTAAATATTTGACGATGCATATGTGAAATGGACTTTCAGAACTCTTTGATGGATGTCAAGAGCATCTCTTCTTCCAGAGCTTTTCTAATGCTAAAAGAACAACTTGACAAGTCAAATGTGGAGATGGATCAGTGTCGAATTTCCTTGGAGAAACTACAGGTGGTAACTGGTTGGTAGACGTATGTAGCCTGCTTGGTTATCTATTTTTTTGTAGACTATACCTTATTGTGTTAAGGTTTGCTTTCAATCATTAATGATAGGTTGAAAAAGACAACTTATTTTGGAATGAAAAGGAGTTGACCATGGAGGTTGATGTAGCTGATATTTCAGGAAGGATTTGTGAATTTTCAAAATCTCGAATTGCTGAACTAGAACAAGAATTGCAGAAATTTATTCAATATCTTATTCCAATGGAGATAAAGCTTGAAGCGGCTTTAAGAGAACCTGGTATGGATCAGCATTTTTGTGCACTTTTTTGTAATCTAATTCCCCACCCCTCCCCAAGGATTTTTCGTAGTTGCCAGACTGCTTCTTTTTTTCAGGTAGGAAAGAAATCATTGCAGAGTTTAAAGAACTTGTATCTTCACTTCCCAAGGAGATGGACGCTATGCAAAGTGAACTGGGCAAGCTAAAGGAATCTTCTTCTGAAATTCATTGCTTGCGAGCTCATGTGCTTTCTTTGTCTGGTTTATTACAACGGGAGGTAGTACTTGCAGATAGAATACTGCATGATTTAGTGATATCATGTTGCTCTATGTTCAACAATTTGATAGCTGAATCGTAGTTGTTGATACAGGTTAACAAATTGAAGTCGTTGTCCGATAAATTTGCTAGCCAGCTTCTCGAGATTAAGAAATTACATTTGGTGGTATATTTCCTCTTATGCATATATTTTCATTAACTTCCGACTAGATTCTGCCAGCTTGCTTAGAGAGGAATGTGCTTCATAAGCTTTAAAGCACTGTCATCTATACTATGTATAGAGGAAAACACCATTTGGTGAAACATTCATTTTTCCAATTTTACCCCTTTATTTTAACTTTTATACCTTTTTATAATTGGGTTTAATTTGTGTGTTTTTTATTTTATTTTAAAAAATATGACCTTATCTTTCATTTTTTATTAAGTTTTATGTGGTATGACAATTTTATGGGGATGAAGAACGACAGGTGTACTGTCATGTCGGGGCACGAAGGAACCCCGTGCACAACTGCTTGTGTGATAAGATGTCGGAATTTCTTTATAGCTGCTATTTTATAACCATGTATTCGTTAGAAACACCGTATCTAATTTTGATTCATGCAAGTTGTCTGCATCAAGTTAATTTTGAACTATTTAGCCAGCAGTCACCGTCATTATCATCACAAACACTTATCCCAATTGTTTGGGCCCTGCTTTATGAATCCTCAATTTTTTTTTCGTTTGTCTCATATGTTAAACCTAAATTTTAGAGATCATCTTGAACAACTTCCATCCAAATAATCTTCTTCTACCCCTTCTTCTACCTAATTCATCAACACCAACTTTATCTGCTCATTTAAGCGGTGCATTTTGTGACCTTAGTAGTACATTCATGTTTTTTTTTGCTTTCAGAGAAGTCATATTCATCATTATCACCACCACAATTTATATACTTATGGGTAATTATATCATGCACTCATAATTGCACCTGATGAGATGAATGCAATATAAGTTTAATTCTAAATTCAATTTAAATTAAAAGATGAGTCACAAGACTCAAACATGATTTTTGAAGCAACCTTGAGATTAGAAATCCATTTCACAAAGAAGCAACACATAACATCCATTAAATGGGGCAATTTGTAGGAATCAATAATCACTAAATAACATACAAGATGCACATAAAGAAATCATCCATAGTAAAAATACATCCACGGACAAACTCCCTTTATAAATTTAGGTTAAATTTAATCTAGGCTATAAAAAAAAGAACCAAAGACAATGTAAGATCTCACATGTTATGGAAATGGCAAGCCGGGGGGGGGGGGGGGGGGGGGGGGGGAGGGGGCGTTGAATATTCAAAGGAAGATGGGAGACTCCTCACACAAACGCTGCAATGTCTTGCAAGGAGAATGACTCGAAAAGGAGTGAGATGTCGAAATTCGCGGGGGGACCAAAGAGGATGAGGAGTTTGAGATGATGGCAGTGGGGTATACAAAATTGGAAGAAAGGAGGGGAAGGGCACGGCTCAAGGTAACGAGATGGTTGTTTACATTCAGGAAATAGGGTTTGTGAGGTTTATGCTTCAAAACTTTTCCTTTTTTAAACATTTCCCCCTATTTTATTTCTTTTGATAGATTTTGAACCTTTTTCATAGGTAATTCGGTTTTCTTTAGGCCAATAATAAGGGTTTAATACAAAAAGGCAAGGCTAAGGTTCGTCAACATCGGATTTGTTTTTGGTATTTGATAACAATGTTTCTCTAGGAATTTCTTTTGAACCTTTCAAATTCATTAGCTTCAAAATAGTTTGACAATAAAAAATAATGAGATACAATTAAGAATATGGGTAATATGGTGTTGATGTTGAAGAACACACCTTTAGGTTTAGAAGTTCTCCATGTTCCCCTTACTCCGATAGACTTTCCATTGTAATAATACACCAAAGCAAGAGATATAGTGACCCCTGGTGAGACTAAGGTAGCTTGACTTTCAACACCCCCTCAACCTAACACCGTAATCATCCATCATTCCAAGCCTGAGAGAGAACGTGCACAGGGTTTTACCAGAAAGAGCTTTTGTGAATATATTAGTAAGTTGGTCCCCAGAAGGCACAAACACAGTAGTAATGGTTTGGTTCTAAATTTTCTTCTGCACAAAATGACAATCTATCTCTATATGTTTAGTCCTCTCATGAAAGACATGGTTGTTGGTAATGTGGATTGCAGCTTGATTATCACAGTGCAAGTTTATGGCCTCCAGGACAGGAAACCCCATATCGCTCAAAATAGATTTGGCCCATATCAACTCACATGTTGCAATGATAATGATTCGATATTCTGAAGCAGAAGACCTGATAACAACATTCTGCTTCTTACTCCTTTAGGAAACAAGATTTCCACAACAAAGATAGAATATCTACTTGCAGATCTTTTATCAAAGGAGGAACTGACCCAATCAACATCACAGTAGCCGTGAACTTTAAGATGACCATGCTTTTGATAAATGATACCTTTTTCAGGGTTCGTTTTTAGATACTTAAGGATCTGAAGAGTAGCATATAGTGATGAAACCGCAAATTAGATGTCGGGTCTGGTGATAGTCAGGTAAATTATCCTCCCCATGCGTTGAAAGTCCACTTTCTTTCAAGATCAGGAGAATCATCCTTGTGGATATCATAATTAGCATCCATGGGACTATCCATTGGTTTCACTCCCAAATATCAAGTGTCACTGAGAAGATCCAAGACTTATTTGCATTGGGAGATCATAATCTTTCCAGAAGATCTAGAAATCTCAATTCCAAGAAAATATCGAAGGAGATCCGAATTTATAATTCTCTTTTCACAAGAGCAATGTGTTGATCATCTGTTCCGGTTATAATGTTATCATCTACATAGACAATAAGAATAGTGGTATATTGCTCCTTTCTGTAGATAAAGATTGAGTGATCATAACAACGAGAGAAATCCAAACTCAAGAGTTTGGTACTTAGCTTTTCAAACCAGGCCCGAGGTGATTGTTTAAGGCCATACAAAGCCTTCTTAAGACGACGTCCATGTCCTTGAGGTACTTCCATGCAAGGCGGGGGAATCATGTAGATTTTTTCCTTTAATTTATCGTGGAGAAATGCAATTTTCGCATCAAGTTTATGCAAAGGCCAAGACTTGTGGGTATCAGTACATATTACATAACAAGATTCTAACTGGATTGAGTTTAGCAACAGATGCAAATGTCTCATGGAAGTCAATCCCATCAATCTGGGTAAAGCATTTAGCAACAAGTCTTGCTTTATATCTATTAAGAGTGCAATTTTGAATGTATTTGATAGTATATAATATATATTCATTTACATCCGACAGTATTGACACCTATGAGGGATATGAATAATTTCCCAAGTATTTTGATGTTGGAGAGCATTCATTTTCATCTCCTAGCTTTCTTCCAATGAGGATTAGACATAACATCTGAAAAATTGTTAATGATAGAAATAGAGGAAACTGATGTAAGATAAGATTGCAGTGATGTAGAGATAGAGTGATACCCAATATATTTATTAATAGGGTATCTGGTACGACCACTATGAATTTAGAGAGGAGAAAATGTATCTCCATGTGTGTTCTCAGTGTTTGGATTTGGCAGAGTGATGGTGAGTGGTGGAACATGAGTATGTCTCTCTTGCTCAATTCTTCTTACACGCTTCCTTTGGTGGACTTGAAAATTCTTCCTTTTGTTGTAGATATGCAAATCATTTATAGACACTTCCCTTGTTGCAACAGGAGCATTCGAGCTACTTGGAGATAGAACATCTACGAGAGCTGGGAAAGGTGGCATCATACAACCCTTATCTTCATACTTCTCTTGATACATAACATTTTTCTTTTCTTCTGAATAATATGTAGTGTGCTCAAAGAAGGTAACATCTTTAGATATAATTCTTCTATGCAACGATGGTGAGTAAGACTCATATCCCTTTTGATTAGCAACATATCCACATAAAAGCAACGCATCCAAAAACTTTGGGAGGGAGATTAAATAACATAAGATTTGGACAGAGAAGTTTTAGAGGATACTTCCCCTCCAAAGTATCATATGCAATCCAATTAAGGGTTCATTTGGCGCGGCGTTTTGGGTGCGGCCGCCGGACGGCGGGTAAACAAACGCCCTCCGACGGTGTTTGCTCCGGCTGGACCCGCCGCGCCAGGGAAAACGGGGCAAAATGCCCCGTTTCGATCCCCGCCTCCTCCCCTCCGTTCCCAGCCCCCCTTTCCACCCGCAGGTGCCGCCCGTCACCGCCGCGCCAAATAAAGCCTAATTAGGTAGACAGAGGTGAGAACTCCTTCATCCCACATGCCCTTAGGGACATGCATCTCTTGTAATAAATAAGTAATTTCAATAATATGACAGTTTTTCCTTTTTGCTACTCCATTATGTTGAGGAGTCTTCGGGCACGAAGTTTGAAAAATAATGTCATGATTACCTAGGAACCTCTAAAGATCCCCACCTGTAAATTCACCTCCATTGTCACTTCTAAGAATTTTAATTTGAGCACTAAACTGGGTCTACACATGGTGATAAAATAATCGAAATATATCATACTCTTCATTTTTCTTTTTCATAAGAAAAACCCAAATAAAATGAGAGTAATCATTAATGAAAGAAACAAAATAGCGAAATTTATTCACAGAGCAAATAGATAAGCTCCAAACATCTGAATGTATTAAATCAAAAATTTAACACTCTGACTACTACTAGGAGCATAATTGGTTCTACAATATTTTCTAAATTCACAAGATTGACAGTCAATTCTGGTTTCAACCACATCAAAAGAGTTAGGGAAAGTAGACTTCAAAAGCTTCAAACTGGCATGCCCCAATCTTTTATGCCACAATATCAATCGATCAGTACTTGAAGATTGCTGAGCATAAAAAGTAAGACTAGTGTCCATAACATAAACACCACCTGACTCATGTCCACCACCAATCTTTTTCCCACTCTCCAGGTCTTGGAAAATACAATGGGAAGAAACTAAGATAATAACACAATTCAATTGTTTAGTTAAACTGCTCACATAAAGCAAGTTGGTAGGAAATGAAGGAACAATAACTACAGATTTGAGAGAGATATTAGGTGAGATTTGGATAATCCCTTTACCAGTCACCGATGCAGAAGACTCATCGACAAGTTTAACACTGCCAGATGCAACAAAGACAAAAGTAATCCCACTAGAAGATCCTGTCATATGGTTAGAAGCTCCCGAGTCAATGATCCAGAGAGTAGTTGACTTTATAGCAGATAGAGAAGTAGTTTGAACATGAGCAGCGATACCAAACATGTTTGTACCAGGAGGTCTACCAACACTGGCCTTCAGGGTATTTAACTCCCTAATTAAATTTTCATTTTCCGCCATAAGGTGACCTGTATTCTCCAATGTGCCATACATAGTCGTTGGTGATCTCACTGACCTTCCATCAGTGCCACGACTCCAACCCGTTAGTACCATGTTGGGATGCAACTCTCAACCCTTCTCCTTCCCGTGTCCCTTCTTCCCACAGTGGGGACACTTCATCTTACTCTTATCTTCATGCTATATGTTTCTAGAATTCCACTTTATTTGTTCAGCTACAAGGGCAAATTTCTCATATCCCACATGCACATCAGTACAAAGAGAATTTATACGACTAGATTCTCCTCGAATGTAATGGGCAATGCTCTCCAAATAAGAAACAAAATCTCTTCCTTACATCTGAACTCTTTGGAATTCAAGTTCTGAAGGAAGGCCAGGGAGCATTTCAAATACCCTGCGTTGCATATGTTCAGTCTTGTAATCCTCAATGGTCCGAATGATCGAGTATTGATCAATTTCTACCCACTTATGAGTCAGCTTGCTATAATACTCCTCAAAGTCATTCATACCCGTCATATGTATATGTTCAGTTTGAAGTTGATAGATCCTTGCTAAGTCTTTTTTTTAATAATTTCGTTCAATTAATTCTCACATTTCCTTAGTAGTCTGACAAAATAGGAATTGACTAACAATCTTGGGTTCCATAGAGTTGACAAGACAATTGATCATGATAAGATTCTCACCTTCCCATTCCTCATAAGAGGGGTCGACCTTGCTTGGAGCAAGTTTGGATCCAGTAGTAAGCATAAGTCTTCGACGGCTCCCAATGAATATCCGCGTAGAATGCGCCCATAGAAGGTAGTTTCTCCCATTCAGTTTGATGTGAGTCATACCATGAGTGAAATCCACATTTGAACTGCCTCCACCATAGTATTTAGGTTGATCAACAACCCATTTAGGGGGCATTAACACTCTTTGATTTACCCTCCATAAGAGCACACAAGGAGAACTCCCTGCAGGAAGCTCAGGGCTCAAGCAACTATAAGCGACAACAAAAGGAGGAAGAATAGTAGTAGGCGGATAGACGACTGCAACAATGGGAAGAACAACAACATGCGGGTCTCTTGCAACAGGCAATCGAGCTGTAGAAACATGACAACTTCCCAAGGGCTCAACGACGCACAACGAGACGATCCAATGGCTCGACAAAGCATGCAAATCCTCCTAAGACCAGAACAAAGACCCACCACTGCTCGGCGAGGCTTTTTGAGGACTTGACTGGGTGTGGAACAACGGGTCGATGAAGACAGAGCGGCCAGAGATCGATCGAGGAGCAGCGACCGATCAATCGAGGAGGACGAGTGAACCAGGGACGCAGCTGAATGAAACATCACATGTAGCGATACATGATCGAGCCTTCAGCTCGACGTCGATGGGCGATTTACCGGCTCTGATACCATGTTGATGTTGTAGAACGCACCTTTAGGTTTAGAAGTTCTTCCCACGTTCCCCCCGACTCCAATAGACTTCCCATTGTAATAATACACCAGATCAAGAGATATAGTCACCCTCCTAGTGAGACTAAGGTAGCTTGACTTTCAACATATGGTCTCTCACTGAAGGATCTTAAAAAGGGTCTTTCGAGTAAAGTGAGCTATGAATTATTGTAGACAATCTTTACTTGGTATATGTGGATAAATTCTTTTGAGATGGTGATGAATATCTTGGTGGATTAAGAGATGATGAAGAAACTCCCAAAATAACCCCTACAATATCCACTTCAAGAATGATTCTCCATAAATGGAATGCATTAATTAGGTCAAAACCCATCTTCCCAAGCAAACATTGTACAAACTAGTTTGTTACATTGATTAGCAACACAACATAATCAATTTAAATGAACTAGGGTTTGCAAGTACTATCAGACAACCAACATAAATCCAAGAACTTCGGAAGGGATGAAAATGAACATACAAATTCTAAAATTCATATCAAAATCCTTACAAGAGTAATGAACACTACAAGAGGTGAAAGAGTAAGATACTAGATTTGTCATGTACATAGATAAGGATTAGAGCATTTTGTATCCCCACACTTAAAGGATAAGCAATAAGAAATGAGAAATTCACACATTTGAGGATGTCAAATGATAAGAGTAATGTATATCTTGGAGGATTCCTCAATAGTAGCAAAGGAGGCCTCAACTTTCAACTTCACACACAAAAGCATTTGATTTCCCCACTACTATGCCTAGGGCTGGTAAATAACAAAGGAAAGGAGGTTATAAAGAAATTGGTTACCACCCACTTAGTATAGTAGAAAATAAACCCAAAACTAAATCCATTTTAATAGAATAGATGCTGGACCGTCTGATCTAGCGAAGCATAAGATGCCACATCTACGCATAGGGGAAAGAAATACACAACTCTCTATCAATGACATCGAAGGCCAGTTCATTGTTGGGCGAATGTTTTGACCTTGGGGAATATCTCAGAAAGCTTCCAAAGGGTGTTCTGAAGAGTCATTTTCAAAGAGGAAGGAAGGGAAGGGCGTTGGTTTGATGAAGGGAGATTAGAGCTACTGTGGGCATATGTTTCCTTCACTTTGTGATGCATTATATGTTTTTTTGGTGCCATTCATCTAAGTTGATAACCTAGCCTCCTATTTACTACCTTAATTCGTTCCTCTATTTGTGAATTATATACACTATTAAACAGAAGTGCAATTGAAAATTTCATCAATAATGTTCTTGATTCCGGAACATGGTATTTAGTTATGATCCTAAATCGTAACAATACAATGGAGCTTTCCCGAAGACGGGCAATTTGAAGGCGATCTTCTAAATCCTTATTTGTTAGGGTTTTATAAAGAGATGTGATGATTCAATTTTACTTTCTTCGTTGTAGTCCTAGGATCATTTAAATACAACACTTGCAAAAAAAGTTTTAAACCAACTATCACATTATTAAAACATTCAGAACGTAAATTAAAATACAAAAATGCATAATTAAATCATTATTGCATACACAAACATGACATGATCATTTTTTTTGTTCCCCAAGGTGTGTAATAATTCGGCTTAATCATTGGTTGACAATCTACTGCTGAACTGGAAGGATTAGTTCCACCTTTCGTCAAATAAATTGGAGTCATCGAAAAACTGGCTTCGTTCATGTGTTGAAGATATGTTGCAAGACTGCAAGTATCGACTCTATATGTTCAGATTTGTGGACTGTAGAGATCGACTGGATGAAATTGAACAACTGGATGTGCCAGGGAGACAAAGCTCAACAATTTGTTGTGGAAGATAAGAGATGGATCCAGAACAGAAACGAATGCATTCGGGAGAATCAACTGCGAGGGTTCTGCGTGAGAAATTGAAATGTACGACTAATGCTTCGTCACAGTGCAATAAAACCTTGTCGTGGTTGACAATATGGTGCTTGAGGGAGACTATTAGTGGGTAGAGAGGTGAGCTATCTGTTGTAGTATAACAAAAGATTTTGGATGAGAGGATACTATGTAACAGTCAACACCCAGCACCACTTCACTCCAATAAGACTTAGGAAGATGAATGGTGGTGAGTAGGCAACGAGCTAATCTTAAGGAGGTGCTTATTTTTCTGCTCAACTAATCTATTTTGAGTGGAAGTTTGCACAAATGTAGTTTGATGGATAATACTATGATTAATGAAATATGACCCAAATACCCCACGGTCATCATACTCCCTCCTAATCACTTTGATGGACACAAATAAGGCCTCTGAATTGGTTTACCACCATTTTATGAACATTCGAAAGCAATTAAATACTTCACTAATTTTTTTAAGAAGGTGCACCCATTATGGTATCAGAAAAACAATCAATAAATGTGACAAAACAATGAAAAAAAGTAAAAGATTATTAATGAAGGACCACAAACTTTAGACTTTATCACATTAAACGAAAGTGAAGTAGGAGGGGAGATGAGAAAAAACTATGTCTAACATGTATAGAAAACTCACAGCCATCACAAGACAATTTTAATAGCAGACATAAAAGACATAATTTTTGAAGATAAGCAAGAGATGGATGTCCAAGATGCTAATGCCATCTTTAAACATCATCAACAGTGGGACTGTATTTGATGGTGAATGAAAGAGCTTGGGAAGGAAGTTCAGGTCCAAGAAGTACACCCCCTCCGATTCTTTCCACATCCAAAGTTCTCTACCTCATAACCAGATCTTGAAAAAACACAGTTGGGAAAAAGTAAAAAAAATCATGGATCTACTATTATTATTGATAGAAAGTAAATTGCAATGAAAAGAAGGGGCATGCAAGACATAGACAAGAGAAATAAAGGGGAGCATGAGATTTATCCCCAGCTAGCAATATGGGACTAGGAACTATTGACATAAATGACTTTTCCACTACCACACAAAGGGCCATATAAAACAAAACCCGAGGATGGCCCAATCATATGATCGGTACCATCAGAGTCAATGCTTCATTCAAAAGAGGTGATGGAAGCAATATGCGCACTAGGTATACTTTGACGTGGTAAGGGTCGTGGAGGAGGCACCTGAAGTTGAATCACTTTAGGATCTCAGCAGATGTCAATGGGCATCAAACTCATTAATAGTGAAGATCCTAAATGAGGGTGTATGTGTAGGGGTAGTAGACTCATCATGGAACTTACTGGTATGAGCAACATCTAGAGATTGCTTCAACTGTCGTGTGCCCCCTCGTTCTGGTCATGGTCATGACCACCGTTTCTCCGATTCGGGGGAGGAGCAAGGCGAGGGTGCAGCCTAAAGAAAAAATCACGAACATGGCCTTCCCTACCACAATAATCACACACATGAACAAAGGTGACCGGTGTTCCACGACCAAAACTAGCTAGGGCAGACCGATCAGTTGTGATACTTGAACTTAGTGATCTCCTTTGGTCCTCATAACCTCGTGCCATGTTGAATGCCTCTCTACGAAAGGGAAGCAAAGAACAATGGAGCATGTGAGTTCGCACGATATCAAATTACATACTCAACCCCATCAAGAACACATGAACTCGATAACGCTCTTTCTTCTGCAACTGAACGACATGTGTAGTGCATGCGGGAGTGGAATGCTCAAAGTAATCTACTTCATGATATAGCCTCTCAAACTCAAAAAAATAAGAGGAGATATTCATGAATCCCTTCCCGAGTTCAAGAATTCGCCGAATGAGTTCATATACTTGGGTGGAGCTGCCACTCTGTGAGTAGGTCTCACACGCACGTGTCCATATCTTGTAAGCAGAGTCCATACGCATATAGATTCGATAAACCTCGAGGGACATCGAGTGAAGTTGCCACAAGACAACCGAAGAGTTTTAAGAATCCAACTTTTGCCATGATGGATCAGTCTTGAGTGCTTTAACCGCCATCCTATCAATGTAATCATACTTCTAATGGCTACAATATAACGTGTTGAGCAACACGATACAATTCAAGATAATTGGTCCCATCAAGTGGTAGGGTAGTGATCCTCAGCGAGCCAGAGTGTCTATGAGTCCTCTGAGGGTCACTCGTTAGCAACACCTGAAAGCTGGACGATGAAGCTAAAGAATCCTTCATAGAAACACTCCCCAGGCAAGAACAAGGAGAACAAGAATGTTAAGAAATCACCCTAACATCTCACACCGTCCTAAATCTTCATTCACCAGCTAGGAAGCATGTTGAGGACTACTGGAGCAAGGCTCTCACAGTCATCGATGAGGAGAAAAGAAGAGGATCGAAAACCCGGTCTAGGTTAAAAGAAGGAGAAAGGCCCAGACAATGAATCAGGGAGGGAATCAAGAACCGACGACAAACTACGAATCAGATTGTCTTAGCGATAGATCGAATCACGAACATCGGTAGATTGACTCCCTACGACATGAGACGGGCTCAATGACAACGCCTAAGCCTGTAGAGCCCTTGGGCGGAGTCATTGCAGGAATGCGAGGATGATCAGAGATGAATCGGTGAGGATGATGGTACGTCAACGAGTTCGATCGTGCGGGCTGGGAGACATCATGGGATTAGGTGGAGCCCTATCTATGATTCCAAGTGAAAAGGTAAAATATTATTTAAAATTAGATTATCACACAAAGGTCGGGCGGCACCATGCATCACATGCCACATAATCTTACCCATACATGGGTTAGGATTATACATGAGTTAGGCGGACTCGAAAATAACAAATTACATCAAATGCCATTATTACGTTGCGACACTATTATTGTGGCAATAATGCGTGGCTTGAAACCTTCAACTCCTAATGCACTCATTGTTAATCACACTTGGTCATTGGTTCTTCGCTTACCGACTTACTGTTCATGAAGTTAGTTGACTGCAAATTCTTGAACATGAACAAAATTAAGGCGAATGTATCTCATTAAAAGTATAAGGTTCATCTAGTCGCAAAAGTCTTTCATCCAGGATTCATTTGTAAGAGGAATCCTATGAAGCAAGAATACTTGCAACGACCTTACGTATCGTATCCAAAACATTTCAGAGTCGAGAAACTTTAGGAAACCCGTCCAGAAACTTTTTATTTTATTTTTAAATAAAATAATTTTTGGATATTCACATATACCTTTAGTTATTACCGAATACATCTGAGTATGCTCAAAAATACCCAAATATTATGTATTTTGCAATGGTGGCATTGAGAAAGACAAGTGAAAGAAAGTGTAGAATGGTAAGTGATGAGATTCAATTGATTACATGTTTTAATCCATGGCTCCTATCTAGGATATGATATATTTTTGTGACATACATGATGAAAAAAAATGAAAAAAATGAACTTAATATATGATGATATGTGAGATATAATGCTGAAAAAATGAAGAAGACTTGAATTTCACACGTCTTCATATTAATTTGTACTTGTATTTAAATAATTAAAAATTTCAAAAATGTATCTCGTATTCTATGTTTTATGGCATATTGTATCTTGTATCCCATCCCCGTACCCAGGTAACATAGGAGGTATCTATGACATATGCTCCTTAAAGAAAACTAATGGCCTCGTTAAAAGTATAAGGCTCATCTAGTCGCAAAAGCCTTTCATCTAGGATTTGTTTGTAAAAGGTATCTATGGCATAACCGCATAAGCTCCTTGAAGACAAATAATTGCCTTCAACGTTAAATATGGTGCATGCATTTTCCAATTTTCTTGGAGGAACACATTGTTAGATGCAAAGCTAGTGAACTTTTAAAAGGTGAATGAGTTTGAAGGACGAAGTATTTCTTGTTTGTTTTTTTGTTTTACTTCATGTTGATTTGGAATTATGTGTAATATTTTTATAGATTGAATGATTTGCATGCTAGTGAAATGGTCTACGTATCACCGATACACTAATTTAACCCACATACTCGTATCAAGTACATTTTCGGAATTGGTATGATGATACACACGTGACACGTATGACGTATCCATGCTTATCAAACTAGGTTAACCCCGACCTTCTTTGTTTCTCCAACTTCTTCATCGACGCTGACGCTCTGATCTTCCCTGACCCTAATGATGATCTCTTCCCACACGTCTTCTTCCCAACATCGACGTCTCTCCCCCTTCATTGCCCTTTCCCAATGCAGACGACCACGAACCTTCGCTCTTCTACTTCAGCGATGCATATGACCTTTGCTTCTATCTTCAAGTTATACTAGTCCTCTGGTGCAATACTCAAGCTTGCAACCTACCAATGAAGACCACTACGATCTCTTCCTAGACCAACAACTTTTGTCTGTAACATTTGTGGTTATACTGTTATTTAGGACTTAGGAGAGCTTCAATTTTAGTCTTCAACTGTCTAGAAGCACCTCTATTGAAGGTATAAATCCAATTAAGTCTTGACAAAATAATTTCCAGTCTTCAACTCGAGTTTCCTTATTAATTTTTAGTTTGTGTTATGTATCATTTGTAAATTTTTTGTTTATTTATTTCATTGTTTTAAATGTCCTCCGACATGTCCGCCGATATGTCATTTTTGAGGGCAAAATGATATTTTTTTATGAAAATATTAGTTATATTTTTTGTAAAATATAGGCCGATATATCCAAAATTTTCCGATGTCGGTCAATCCGGCTTTTGAACATTTCATTATATGTTTAAATCACTTATATGTTTTATATTATATATATATGCTTAAATCAATTGAATTTAAGTTTTCTTTAATATGTATTATTCATATCATCAAATATATTTTTATTTTTTCCTAACTATATCTTTCTTATTTCGTATTTCAAAAAATATTAAAATTTTCAACATATTTATTAGTCGATTACTTATATATATATTTGACATAAATTTATTAAGCATGAAAATACATAATCAATCAAAAATATTTAGCTTTAAATCTTTTTTTTATATAACTTAGAGTTATTCAAATAAATTATTATATAGTATTAAATATTTTTTTATAATGTATCTATGTGTACTTGCTAATAGTAGACGTAGTGTGTTGTTAATATTTTATTTTGGATACCCTTTAAATTTATTTTAGGTTATCATGACGCAAGGTTCATCAACTTATTATGCTAATTTTTAATTTTGGAGCATATAATTTTATTTATTATACATAAAAATATTTTTTTATTTAGAAGATATGAAATCCGATATTTTAAAATATCCCTGACATGTCTACGACTATCGACATTTAAAAACTCAATCCGACATGTCGCCGACATCCAATATTTACAACCTTGATTTATTTAATCAATTAATCATTACTAATAAGTATACTTGTTAATTTGAGTTTTATTGTTTTTTTTAATTATGATTAGGGTTTAAATTATACTCACTTTTATTCACTTTCATTTGTTTTAGATTGGTTGTTCTTGAAGCTGTGAGGTCTTTATATTGCAATATATATATATATATATTCTTTACTTATTTTTATTATGATGTATCCTGCCTTTATGCCTTACCCATACCCTTGTATTTTCAATTTTGTTGAACCACTGTACTGGATACGCGTGCACCATATTGTACCCATATTGTATCCTGCCTTAGTGCCTTACCCATATTGTACCTGATACCCTAGAGTACTTTCTCGGAAATGGTGTTATATTGCATTGCTCAGGCTATTGATATCCTTAGAAATTCAAAATGAAGTTGCAAAATTGAAGGAAAATTTCTGCTGTGGAACTTTGTGTGGGAAAATGCAATATACATATATGTATTATAATATAACAATGTTTCTTTGTTGATATGGACTATGCCTATGGTCCGTATTGTATATGTCATTCTTTTAATCTTTTCTAAGGCTCACAATACATAAAGATTTGATTTTTTGATGTTATTTAATCTCAGTATTGTGCATGAATCTATGCTCTAGTGATGCTAACATAATAATCTATTTCATCTTGTAGGTTGGAGATTTAAGGGAGAGCGAACAACAACTAAAACTCATCTTGGAGATGTATCGGCGCGAATCCACAGATCCTTGGTAGTAAATTTATACTTCATTCAGTGACCATTTACTATTTTGAGCTTTCTTCTTCATATGAAAGTAGTTAAAGTATTTTGTATGAATTACACGTTGGCCTGAACCATAAAAAATAAACTCATTAATAAGCATCAAAAACTTCAAAATGTCCGGGAGATGCACACGAATCCTAACAGGTTCTGGCGTGACCGGGAGAAATTACGCGAGAGGAGTAATCTAGAGATAGCAACGGAAAAATTCATTCTGTTCTGATATTATGTGAGAATTTGAAATATAAATATTTATTATTCCAAAAAAATTACCAATTTATTACCTAGGAACTCCTCTCTTTGTATAAAGTAAAGGAGGAAGAAGAATATACACTTGGAGATGTGAGACTGAATACAACAAAGATGAAAAATGTACAATGGGCTCCCTTTTGGGTTTCTTACAAATGGGCTTCAGCAATGGAGAAGTGCCTTTGGAAATTTTCTATAAGAGGATGCCATGAAAACTAAAAAGTTTATAAACTATTATTTGGCCAAAGATGTATGGATTTCAATATTGGGTAGTAAAAAAGAAGTTAAAATCTGACCGTGTTCCAATGCAGTTAAGAAAAATAGATTATATGTGAAATGCCCACTAACATTCAACACTTCATAAGAGGACTCCATACAAGAGTGACCGAAAAATTTGGTCAAGAACAACTCAATGAAAACATAGAGACTTCATTCTATTGATTAAGGACTCACAATATCATAAAGTCTGTCCATTTTCACAATGGCAATAGTCCACTAACCACCAAATCAAAATGTTGGATCACATAGTCATCACAATGAATGAAAGTGGTTTCATTTATATGCGGCCCCTAATTTGAGAGTGATTTTATCTTGGATATTGGTCTCGAGTATGACTCTCTTAAAAGAGAGGGGCTCTTAGGGGGAACCTACCCTCAACAAGATTTGGGATAAGGAGCAAGGTTCATTTTTTAATATCTATTTCCTTCTTTAATTCAATGTAATTCCATTCATTCAAGACGTACTGTAACACTTTAATTTTGTTAGATATATCTATACTATCTATAAGGGAAGAGGAGAATTGGTGTAGCATTCATTATTCCAAATTTACTCTTCTTTTTTAATTTATTTATTTGCAAGATTCAAAAAACACGGGCGGAGCCCGTGGGCGCGACGACACGAGCGAAGTTCTGTTCTCGACTGCTATTTTTATAATGAGGATATCATGGTGAATTAAAGGTGCATTTTATGAAATTGTAATTTGAACAACGATGTTGTTTTAATTTGAGGGTTGAGCAATAAATAAATTCATTGATAATTAGGTGTAAATGAGATTGCTAAGTTGTAGGTTTTTATAAATTAGGAATGATAAATTGAAGTATGGTTATATTAGGCGAACAATTAGAATAAAATGATGGATTCATGGATTGATCATGTTTGAACATAACCTTGAATGGTTTGAACACGTACACTCATGGATATAAATTGCACCACTACGTAGGCACCTAAATTAGTTTCATAACTCATACCCTTATATTATATTTAGTCCCATGTCCTTGAATTACTTTTGAATTTCTTAAACATTTTGATGGAGATCGCCCCACACACGTGTATTCCCGCAGGAGGCGCTGATCCGCTAACTGTTCGGACGATCCGAGTCCACGGATGTGTCCGGGCGGTCGTTTCGAGTCCTTTTTATATATTGTTTTATGTGTTTCGAGTTGTATTTGACACCCGATCGGCTCAGACGATATGAGCCATCCGATTCAGGCTCCCTATTCTAGTTATGACGTATTTAAGCATGCAGGATGGCGGCTGAGGGCATCAAAGATTATTTTCAGTTTGCGGAAATCGTCGGTCACATCTCTTCTCGGTGAGACGCTGGGAACCTCCTCCTTGGTGCGACTCGGTAAATCCACCCCTCTCCTCCATTGCTCACCCACCGTAAGCCCTTCCCTTTTTCATGGCCTTCCCCTTTCCTCTCCAGCAACCCACACCCCACTTCCCTTCCCCGTCGACCTCCACAACCCACAAATTTTCCTCCTTCCCCGTTGACCTCCATAACCATGTATTCCCCGTCTAGAACCCCCACCGCTGCCGCATATTTTCTTCTACATTCCACCCCACCCCCACCCCCACAACCACATTTTCCTTGCCGTTCCCAACCACAACGCTCATCCCAAACCCCACACGAGCCCGCTCTCTCTGGTACCCGCAACCCTCAACCCCCACGACCCCCTCACATCCCAAATCCTTCATTTATCTCACCCCAAACCCCCCATCTGAACCCCTCCACAGCCCAGCCGCCTGCTGCCTTTGAGGGGTCCGACCACCTTTGATTTCCACCGTGCTCTACCCCGCCGCCACCTGCATGCGTAAGTTGTTATTGGGAGTTATTGCTTTCTATTATTGTGTACTTGTACTCTTATTTTGTTGGATGTTCTCTTATAGTCGCTTTTAGTATTGTGAATTCGCATGACTTGCAGGTTCTATTCGTTGTGTGCTTAAATTAATTGCGCCTCAATTAGTTGCGGACTTTAACTTACTATCTCTGCTTATTTAATTTGTGTTCGACTGCGCCTCTACCCATAGTTTATTTTATTTTATTACTTGTCTTTTTATTCGGACTGCTCCTTGCATTAGCATGACATTGCATTTCATCTAGGGTTACATTCCATCTAGTATTTCATTTCATTTAGTTGCATATTAGGACGACTTTCATTTAAACCTACCCCTGCATCAAATTGGTATCAGAGGGATGTTGGATCTTGTTTTATGCTTCATAGTGGTAGGATATTTCGCTAATCGATGTCTGATCCAAATCTCACCGACAATCGGGCCGCTAGTTCGCCACTGGACATGACTCCCGCTGAATTTTAAAGGCTCGTACTCGATCGATTTGATCAGATTGGAGCACAATTTGACGTCATTAGGGTCGACATTGTTAGGGTTAGCTCCAGGGTCGTCCAGTTAGAAGCCTCTAGATGTCAGGCTCCACATCCACATTATGATGTGCTCCCGGATGATCCTCGTAATGCTCCACCTCCTGAGAGACGTGATAGAGATGACCTCGCTGAGATCCCTTTCCTCCAGCGAGAGGGGATCTCCATCATGCTTATGAGTATCAACAGGATCCAATAAGATATCATCGTCCTCCCATTGAACCTCGCCCCCACCGCCATTGGGTGGTAGAGATCGTGCCCCACCATCACGATACGACTATGGTAATGATGATCTGTATGATGACTAGTGTGAGGCACGCCCGGAGTGACCTCGACCGAGGATGACATTACACAGCGCATCCGTATTGACGCACCATCCTTCGACGATCACCTAGACTCGAAGACATTTAGCGATTGACTCATGGACATGGATCATTACTTCGATTAGTATGAGATGGGCGACGAGAGGCGTGTGCGCTTCGCCAAGATGAAGTTACTTGGGCAGACAAAGATTTACTTTATGAGCCTAGAGAGGTTTCTTGAGTGAGACAAATATTACCCCATCATCCGATGGGATGAAATGAAACAGTGGTTAGGAGATAAATACCTTACCGCCTTATATCGAGACCAGCTCCTAGACCAGCTTTATCCACTTCGGCAGGGGACCCTTTCTGTTGCCGATTACATGCCACGTTTTGATGAGTTAGTGACAAAGTGATATATTGGAGGAGCCCATTGCCACTACATCCTTCTTTCGGTACGGACTCAGAGTTGATATCTGAAGGGAACTGATTGCCCATAAGATTGAGATAATCGAGCAGGTTTTTGAACTTGCGCTCGAGTATGAGCAGTGTTTGCGCCTTGCTGGCCCGAGACAGGTCACCCCTCGACTTGATATCTCCACAATTTGGAGATCCATCCCTGCCACGACCACTGCCCCTGCACCCCTCGCATTCCCGCAGATGCCAAGGGGAAAGCCATTGTCCTGGGAGGCCCCAAACCTGGGGGCGTCCAATGTTATCAATGTTCTGGTATAGCACACTTGGCAGAGCAATGCCCGACTAAGAATTTACTGATTGAAGAAGAGGGCGAGCCCATCATTGAGGCTGAGGACACAGGCGCCGAGGAGATTGCGGTCGTAGTGGAGGAGGGATGGGAGAGCGACACTAAGAGGTTGCTGGAGCTGGGAGTCCTCCTACACCTTCTGCACATCTCTCGTGCTGAGGAGGATTGGCGTCGTACTACGATTTTCTACACGTATTTCCCGAGCACAGGAGGTCCTTGCAAGCTCGCTATTGATAGTGGTAGCTGCGTGAACATAATCACCAAGAAGGTCTTGGAGAGGATGTAGCACAGTCGAGGCACACCCACATCCTTACCACGTCCTATGGGTTAACAAATCCACCATCCAGGTTACACAACATTGCTTGGTGCCGATCCGCTTAATGCTCACTGAGGAAAAGATACGGTGTGACGTTATCCCTATGGATGTAGCGCATGTATTGCTTGGGCGACCTTGGTTGTATGACCGCGACGCCACGTGCTATGGATGATCTAACACGTGTGAATTCTTTGATAAGGGGAGAAAGATTACCCTTACCCCCACTCAGCCCAGGCATCCTCCCAAGGGTATGGTCGATTTGTCCATTAGTGCGGGGTCATCGAGACCCTTACATATTTTGAGGAAGGGTGACTTTATGAGAGAGATAGAGTTTAGACGTTGGAGTTATGTTTGTAGTGGAAGCCACCGTGGCTTCTGAGGCCCCTACAGACACTAAGATTACTGATCTGGACGTTCGTCATTTACTGGATGATTATTTAGATATTATGCCCAAGGAATTCCCCGATGAGCTTCCCCCGTTGAGGGACTTCTAACATGCGATCAATTTGGTCCAGGGGGCATCTTTGCCCAACCTACCGCACTATCGCAGGAATCCGACTGAGCATGCTGAGTTGAAACGACAAACGACAAGTTGATGAAATTCTTAGGAAGAGTTTTATACGTGAGAGTATTACCGCTAGAGAGAATCCGGACTAGGGGGAGAGCCGGCGGTGGGGAGAGAGAGAGATGGAGACAGGGTAGAGACGAAGAACAAGGGAGCAACCCTTTGATATTACTTCCAAGATGCATACAACATAAAATCAGCCCCTTTATATAGGAGGGGAAGACCACATACAAATAAGAAACATTTGAATAGGAAATACATAAAAAGGAAACGAAATAAATTAGGAAATGATAAATTAGGAAATAAATAAATTAGGAAATGATAATTAGGAAACGAAATAATACCCTTCCGCATTCGCCGGTCCGCTATGGCCCCACTACCGCCGGCCCCTCCATGGTCTCCTCTTGGTCCGGTTTAGTATTGCCGTCCCCGGGCTGCACCGCACTTGCTCGTCGCGTGTACACCCGCCATGGTTGGTCGTCTCCATGAATATCCGTAACAATACCTCCGTTTGGAAAATTTGCCTTGTCCTCAAGGGAAAAGTCGGGAAACTGCCGGCGAAAATCATCCCGTAAAAGCCACGTAGCGGTAGACGGGGGACGGTGTTGCCATGCCACGAGGAGCTCCTCCGGTTCCGCGTCGCCGGGCAAATGGTGTCGGCGGTCTAGAATGCGGTGTGGATATGTGGGAGTGGCATCAGCGTACTCCAGATCGTTTGGTATGTGGTCCAGCGTTGGGTGGTCGCCCACTACCCGGCGTAGCTGCGAGACGTGAAACACCGGGTGAATGCGGCTTCCTTCGGGAAGTTGAATTTTGTATGCGACGGCCTCAATCCGGGCCAGAACGGTGAATGGACCAAAGAATCGTGGTGCGAGCTTGGGGCATGCCCTTTTGGCTACCGAGAGTTGTCGGTATGGATGTAGCTTGATAAAGACCTTCTCCCCGAGTTGAAATGAGAGGTCTCGGCGTTTGCGGTTGGAGAAGGCTGTCATCTTGGCCTGGGCACGTCGGAGATGATGTTTGAGGCTGTCCAAAATAATGTCCCGATCTTGGAGTTGTGATGCCAAAATCTGTGGAAGGGTCTCCCCAGGAAGATGTCGTACGATATCTGGCGGCGGTCGACTGTATACGGACTGGAATGGAGTGGAGCCCGCGGCATGGTGGTAGGCGGTGTTGTAAGAATACTCGGCCCAACTTAACCACTTGGCCCAGGTGCCCGGCCTGTCGCCGATGAAGCAGCGTAAGTATGTCTCTAAGCAACGATTGAGGACCTCTGACTGGCCATCTGTTTGCGGGTGGTAGGCAGAGCTCATGCGTAGTTGCGTGCCTTGTAGGCGAAAGAGAGATGTCCAGAAACTGCTCAGAAAAAGTGGATCACGATCACTTAAGATTGAGCGCGGAAATCCATGGAGGCGTACGACCCCGGAGATGAAGCTGTCGGCCACTCCTGCGGCTGTATACGGATGCCGAAGCGGAAGAAAGTGCGCGTATTTGGAGAGTCGGTCCACTACTACCAAAATGCAATCGAACCCATTGGACCGAGGTAGGCGAGTGATGAAATCCATGGCAATGTCCTCCCAAATGCGCTCTGGAATCGGCAGGGGCTGAAGTAACCCGCCCGGAAACGTCGTTTCGTACTTCGCCTTTTGGCACGGGAGACAGGCGACAACGTGGGCTTTGACCTGTTTGAACATATTTGGCCAATATAGAGAGGCCGCCAGACGGCGGTAGGTGCGGAAAGCCCCAGCGTGTCCTCCGGTTGGTGTAGCGTGGAACTCGGCGAGAAGGCGCGGGATGAGAGCGGAGGCCGCGGACAACACCAGGCGGCCCCGGTAAAAGAGCCGACCTCCCACCAGAGAGTAAGGAGGGTGGCTGGTCGGGTCAGTGATGAGGGCCGTTCGAATGGCGGCCAGGTGCGGGTCCAACTCCACGTCATGTTGGATAGAAGCTGCGTCCTCCCAGACCGGCCGGGATATGGCGCGAAGTTCCGGGGAATAAATTTGTCGGGAGAGAGCGTCCGCCGCTCGGTTGGTGCGTCCGGAGCGAAATTCGATGGAGAAATCGTACCCCAGGAGCTTCGCCACCCAAAGCTGTTGTGCGGGCGTGGCGATCTTCTGCTGGAGGAGGTATCGCAAGCTATGATGATCGGTGCGGACGATGAAGGGGCGGCCCAAGAGATACGGCCGCCAGTGTTGTACTGCCAGGACAAGAGCCATGAGCTCGTTCTCGTACGCCGAACGGCTACGGATGTTGGCGGAGAATGCCCGGCTGTAGTAGGCGATGAGTCGGCCGCCTTGCATGAGGACTGCACCCACCCCGGTGCCCGAGGCATCGCACTCGATGATGAAGGGTTGGTTGAAGTCGGGCATGGCCAGAACTGGGCCGTTCACCAGAGCCGCCTTGAGGGCGGTGAATGCGGACATAGCCGCCGGGGTCCAGGAAAAAGGTCCCTCCTCGGTAGACCTGAGCAGCTGAGTGAGTGGGCGTGCCAAGTTGCCGTACTCCTTAATGAAGCGCCGATAATACCTGGTTAGACCCAAAAAACCCCTGACGTCTCGAAGAGAGGTGGGGGTCGGCCAGTGAAGAACTGCCGTGATTTTGTCGTCGTCCATGGCCACTCCTTTGGCCGAGATCGTGTGCCCCAAGTAACTGACGGATGTTACCCCGAACGAGCATTTCTTGCGGTGGAGACAAGATGATGGAGGCGAATCGTCTCGAGCGTGCGGCGGACATGGTATAAGTGCTGCTGCCAGGCTGAGCTGTAGACCAAAATATCATCAAAAAAAACAAGAACGTGTTGTCGGAGTACCGCTCGAAAAATATCGTTCATGGTTGCCTGGAAGGTGGCCGGGGCGTTGGTAAGCCCAAAGGGCATAACCAGGAACTCGTAGTGTCCGTCGTGCGTCCGAAACGTCGTCTTTGGTACATCTTCCGGCCGCACCCGGATTTGGTGATATCCCGCCCTAAGATCAAGCTTTGTGAAGTAGACGGCGCCGTGGAGCTCGTCTAGAAGCTCTTGGATGACCGGAATAGGATATTTGTCCGGGATCGTAGCCTTGTTCAATTCGCGGTAATCGACACAGAAGCGCCAACTCCCGTCCTTCTTGCGCACGAGGAGGACCGGGCTGGAGAAAGGGCTCGCGCTGGGGCGGATGAGGCCACCCATGAGCATCTCCCGCACCAAGCGTTCGATCTCGTCCTTCTGCACGTGTCCATAGCGATATGGTCGGACGGAGACGGCCGAAGTGTGGGGCCGCAACGGAATGGCATGGTCCGTGGTTCTTACCGGGGGTAAGCCCGCTGGAGGTGTGAACACGTCGGAGAACTCGTCAAGGAGATGCTGGAGATCGGGTGTTGCCTCCGAGGTGACCGCCGACTCGGCCTGGATCGGCCAAAGCCATGCCGTGAAAGATACTTCGGTCGTGCGTTGGATGGCACAGAATGAAACCGGAGTGCGGAGCAAGGCGGAGTCGCCTGCGAGGTGGCAGGGAGACCGTTCCCATGAGAACTGCATTGTCATCTCCGCCCAATTGACCCGTACGTCGCCCAAGGTGGCCAGCCAAGCTACGCCGAGAATGATGTCGACGCCTCCTAACTCAAATACATAGAAATCCGCCGTGACTGAGCAAGGGCCCATGGCGATCCGCACGGCAGGGCAAGAGCCTGCTGTCGGCCTTCGGCGGCCGTCTCCTAGACAGACGGTGAAGTCCGGCGATGGCGTGCACGGGATGGCAAGGTGTCGCACCAGGCGATGGGAGATAAAGTTGTGGCTGGCACCGCTATCGATCATGATGAGAACTGGATGATCCTGGATGCTACCGGTTAACTTCATAGTACGCGGTCCGGTGAGGCCGCCCACCGAGAAGCATGGAAGGTCGAGGCGATGGAAGGTAGCGCCGTCGGTGTCCAGTGGTGGCGACTCGTCCGTGATTTCAAGTGCCTCGAAATCCGCAGCGGTTATTTCGGGGACAAAATCCCCGATGATCGCATGAAACTCCTTGACGGTGCATTCATGATTTGGCGAGTATGGCTGACGGCACCGGAAGAAGAGCCCTTTACGCCGGAGTTCGTTATAGTCCCCATTGGAGAGGCGGTGGGGATTTGGAGGACGGGCCGGGCGAGGGCCGCCCGGGAGAGGAGGTCGCGGGCCGAAGTCCCTTGGTGGCGGTGCCCGAGTAGGAGGAGGCCCGGTAGGAAGCGGCGGCCGCGCACCGAGATCGGCCTCGACGGCACGCGCGAGATCGAGCGCTTCGGAGACGGTGCGTGGCTGATGGGTGCGGAGGCGTGAGCGGATCGACGGGAGGAGACCTTGCATAAAAAATCCCAAATAGTGGTCGGGCGGAAGTCCTGGGACATGCGTGACCAAGGCGACGAATTCGTCGATGTAGGCATCGAGGCCGGCCGACTGGCGGATGCTGCAAAGTCTCTCGACGGCGGATCCAGCATAGCGGGGCTCGTAGCGGCGGACCATCTCTTGCTTCATCTCGCCCCATGAGATGAGGGGCTGAGATTGGCGAAGCCATCGCGCCCAATGGAGGGCGGAGCCATCCAGGCCGACCAAGGCTGTGCCAACCTTGTCGTGCTCTGGTGTGAGGTGGAGGTCAAAGTATTGTTCAGCTTTCGCGATCCAGCCCATGGGGTCGGCCCCGGAGAAGTTCGGAATGGCGAGAGCGAGGGGGCCGCGGCCCGTGAGTGGCATCGAAATCTCTGTCTGCGGGGGGGGGGGGGGGGCGCCGAGCAGCGAGCCGCCGTCGGCAGGGGAGGTACACCCTCCGCTGGTGGTAGGTGCGGGGGGGGGGGGGGGACGGGCCTCCAGGCGGGCGAGGATTACTTGGAGCGTGGCCTGGATAGCGGCGAATTGGGCATCGTGGCCGTCGAGGCGACGTTGGACTACCTCGTCGGAGGTATCCGCGCCAGAAGCATCCGGGTGAAGTCGCGTTGACGGGGCCATGGCGGTAGCGGCGGATCGATGGGAACGGCAGACGTCGGCGGTGATGTTGAAAGGCCGGCGGCTACGATAGCGGGCGGACGGGCAGGTCGGACCAAATATTACCGCTAGAGAGAATCCGGACTAGGGGGAGAGCCGGCGGTGGGGAGAGAGAGAGATGGAGACAGGGTAGAGACGAAGAACAAGGGAGCAACCCTTTGATATTACTTCCAAGATGCATACAACATAAAATCAGCCCCTTTATATAGGAGGGGAAGACCACATACAAATAGGAAACATTTGAATAGGAATAACATAAAAAGGAAACGAAATAAATTAGGAAATGATAATTAGGAAACGAAATAATATCCTTCCGCATTCGCCAGTCCGCTATGGCCCCACTACCGCCGGCCCCTCCATGGTCTCCTCTTGGTCCGGTTTAGTATTGCCGTCCCCGGGCTGCACCGCACTTGCTCGTCGCGTGTACACCCGCCATGGTTGGTCGTCTCCGTGAATATCCGTAACAGAGAGCCTGAGCCTCTGCGCAGTACCAACCCTTCTTACTCCGAAGAAGGACGGGAGTTGACACATATGCGTTGATAGCCGTGCCATTAATAAAATCACGGTAAAGTATCGTTTTCCCATACCTCGCCTCGACAACCTCTTGGATTCGATGGCCGGTGCCCAGATCTTTTCGAAAATCGACCTTCGTAGTGAGTACCATCAGATTAGAGTTAGAGAGGGGGATGTGTGGAAGACGTCCTTTAAGATGAAGGACGACCTTCAAGACTAAGGACGACCTATATGAGTGGCTAGTCATGCCATTCGGGCTATTGAACGCGCCCAACATGTTTCTGAGGGTTATTACACAGATCCTTGGGCCCTACATGTGCATATTTCTGGTAGTGTATTTTGATGACGTATTGATATACAACCTGGGCCACACTGAGCACTTGCACCGCATTCACCTAGTACTTGATCTCTTTCGGAAGAAGCATCTTTACATTAATTTGAAGAAGTGTTCGTTCTTATCTGCGTCTGTTCACTTCCAGGGGTATGTAGTCTCTGCATGCGGTATTTCGGTTGATCCTTACAAGGTCAAATCCATTCGTGAATGGCCTATTCCGACGACCATTCATAAGGCTCGCAGTTTTCACAGACTTGCCACCTTCTTAAGAGGTTTGTCCGAGGTTTCAGTTCTATTATGACCCCTTTTACGAGCTGCCTCCGTAAGGGAGATTTTGTGTGGACAAAAGCGACCACACGAGCATTCAAAGAGATTGAGGAGTGGTTGTCATCCTCCCCTTCTCTACACCTTCCAGATTTATCCAAGGCCTTCGAGGTGGCCTGTGACGCGTAAGGAGTTGGTATCGATGGAGTACTTAGTCAGGAGGGTCATCCAGTTGCTTACTTCAGTGAGAAACTGAATGACGCCCGACAAAAGTTCTTAAATTATGACTGTGAGTACTATGCTGTTGTACAAACACTTCGTTATTGGCGCTATTATCTCCTACGTAAGGAGTTTGTTTTGTATTTTGATCATCAGGCCCTTCGATATCTCGATTCGCAGAAGAAATTAGGCCACCGGCATGCGAAATGGGTGAAGTATATACAGGATTATGATTACGTTCTCAAACACCGAGTGGGTGTTGAGAACAAGCCGGCTGACGCCGTGAGTCGCCGAGTCTGCATCCTCCATGCCATGAGTACACGAGTTGAGGGTTTTGAGCGTATAGTTTACGACTACCCCGAGTGCCCATATTTTGGTGATATTTATGCCGCTCTGACGAGAGACCCTCCAAAGTTACGGGAGGGTTATGTGATCTCAGACGCTTACCTATTCTTGGGCTCTCGCATGTGCATGACTCAGACATCCCTCCGACATTTCTTTATCTGGGAACCGCACGCAGGCAGAGCAGATGAACATTTTGGTCCGGACAAGACAATTGCACTAGTTGAGGACCGCTTCTTCTGGACTAGCTTGAAGGACGTTACACGGGTTGTTAGGCATTGTCGAGTCTGTTTGACCGCGAAGGGATCACGTCAATCTCCGAGATTATTTACTCCACTACCTATCCCATAAAGGCCTTGGACTGACATTAACATGGACTTTGTACTCGGGCTCTCTCACACCCTGAGGAAGCTCGAATCGATCTTTGTAGTGGTGAACCGTTACTCTAAGATGACCCACTTTATTCCTTGGCGTAAGACCATTGGCGCTTCTCATGTGGCCGCTCTATTTTTTAGAGAAGTATTCAAGTATCACGGGCTACCCACTTCTATAGTTTCCGACCACGACGTTCGCTTCATGAGCTATTTTGGGAAAACGTCGTGGAAGAAAACTGGTACGACCCTGAGGTTCTCCACCGCTTACCACCCATAGACGGATGGACAAACCGAGGTTGTCAACCGTAGCCTAGGAACTCTTTTGCGATGTCTAGTTGAGGATAGTCCTTCCACCTGGGATTTCGTCTTACTCATAGCCGAGTTTGCATATAACAATTCAGTTAGTATGACCAATGCTCTGAGTCCATTGCACGTCATATTAGGTTATGAACGTAGGAAGTCCATTGATCTGGTTGACATTCCCATTGGAACCCGGCCTAGTGAGTCTGCAGAGTCTTTTATTCAGTATATGCATGCACTTTATGAGTCAGCCTGGAAGAAAATTGCATCAAGTAATGATTATTATAAAGCTCAAGCAGATCAACACAGGAGGGAACAAATTTTTGAAGCTGGGGAGCAGGTTATGATTCACATACGATCTAAGAGGTTCCCATAAGGAACAATAACAAAATTAAGGGCTCGCCGAATGGGCTCTTATATCGTCTCGCGACGGATCGGTACAAATGTTTATGAAATTGACATCCCTCAAAATATGGGGATAAGCTGAGTATTCAATGTAGAGGATTTGACTCCTTACTATGACGAGCGCGTGTATATGGATCCCTTCCCCACTTTGGTACTTTGCAACATCTTATTCAGAGATACCCTACGATATCTCGTCCGTTGGCGCCGCCGTTCGATTTCAAACTACACTTGGATTTCGCCCGAGGAGATTGAGCGACTCGCCCCTAGGCTACGTCGAGAGTACGATCGTCTTCACTCACCGGAGCTGAATGCTTTCAAGCCAGGGAGAGTTGATGGAGATCGCCCCTCGCACGTGTATTCCCGCAGGAGGCGATGATCCACTAATCGTTCGGACAATCCGAGTCCACGAATGTGTCCAGGAGGTCGTTCCGAGTCCTTTTCATATATTGTTTTATGTATTTCGAGTTGTATTTGACACCCGATCGGCTCAGATGATATGAGTCGTCCGATTTGGGTGCCCTATTTCAGTTATGATGTATTTATGCATGCAGGGTGGCCGCCTGAGGGTATCGAAGGTTATTTCCAGTTTGCGGAAACCGTCGGTCACGTCTCTTCTCGGTGCGACGCCGGGGAGCTCCTCCTTGATGCGACTCCAAGGTAAATCCCATCCTCTCCTCCACTGCTCACCCACCGTAAGCCCTTCCGCCCTCCACGGCCTTCCCCTAACCTCTCCAGCAACCCACGCCCCACTTCCCTTCCTTCCCGTCGACCTCCACAACCCGCAGATTTCCCTCCTTCCCCAGAGACCTCCACAGCCGTGTATTCCCCGTCCAGAACTCCCACCGTTGCCGCAGTTCTTCTTCCACGTTCCACCCCCCTCCACAACCACATTTTCCTTGCCGTTCCCAACCACAACCCTCATCCCAAACCCCACCCTAGCCTGCTCTGCCTGGTACTCTCAACCCTCAACCCACACGAACCCCCTTACATCCTAAATCCTTCATATACTTCACCCCAAACCCCCATCCAAACCCCTCTACACTTCAGCCCAGTCGCCTGCAGCCTTTGAGGGGGCCGACCACCTTCGATTTCCATTGTGCCTTACCCTGCCGCCACCTGCATGCGTAAGTTGTTATTGAAAGTTATTGCTTTCTATTATTGTGTACTTGGACTCTTATTTTGTTGGATTTTGTCTTATAGTCGCTTTTAGTATTGTGAATTAGCGCGACTTGCAGGTTTTATTCGTTGTGTGCTTAAATGAATTGCGCCTCAATTAGTTGCGAACTTTAACTTGCTATTTTTTCTTATTTAATTTGTGATGGACTGCGCCTCTGCCTATAGTTTATTTTAATTTATTACTTGTCTTTTTATTCGGACGCTCCTTGCATTAGCATAACATTGCATTCCATCTAGGGTTATACATTCCATCTAGTGTTGCATTTCATTGCATATTAGGATTTAGGACGACTTTCATTTAAGCCTACCCCTGCATCACATTTCCCTTCAAGTTCCTTGGGCACCCCTGGAATTCGTTGGAGGGACATAGAAACCTTTGCCGTTTACAAAAATGGACATTTGGAACCTCTAATTTTTTAATTTTTAGTCAAAGAGGATACTTGTTTTTTTTAAGTAAATAATTTAAAATTTAAGTCATTGTAATTTGGAATTTTATTTTTCACTCTCATTAAACCACCCAAATTCATAAAACATAATTAAACAATATAGTAAATTTTTTATTTTTTAATTATTTTAATTTGAATTTTTTTTATCCCTCATAAAATAACATAAACTTAATTCTTTTACGCTCATTTTGGGTTGTGCCGATTTGAAAAATGATTTTATTATACTTTTTAAATTAAGGTGGCTTAATGAGCTATAAAAATGAAATTTTAGATTAAAATAATTTGAAATTGAATCTTATTTTATTTTTGTAAATAAACATTATTCTTATTTGACTAAAAATTGAAAAAATTGTGGTTCCAGATATCCATTTTTTACTGCTAGGTTTTTATATCTTATAAATTTAAAAGTCTCCATACTTTACTATTATTTGTTAGTTTCTTTCTTGATTGAAGAATCTGATAGGCATTTTATTCTACTCTTTTACTGAAAGTAGTTCTCGTGAATGAGCAATGCACAAACATTACCGTGATAGTTACCTGTTTGAAACTTTTGTCATTTAGGGATGTTTTGGAGTTTCGTGATGTGGAGTACAAAGCATGGGCTCAAGTTCAAAGTCTCAATTCTGCCCTCGACGAGCATAATTTGGAGTCTCGTGTGAAAGCTTCTATTGAAGCTGAAGCAATGTCCCAACAGAGACTTGCAATTGCAGAAGCTGAGATTGTTGATTTAAGACAGAACTTAGAATTATCTGTAAGGTAGGCAAAATTGATATTTATGTGCTTTTTAAGCTAGCTTTTGTTTTCTCCGCAAGAGTGGTTTGTGTATAGAGACTTTTTTTATATGCCTAGCCATATCCAGGCACATACTGAAGTCATCAGAGATGTTGAAATCTAAAAATGAAGAGGGTGAAGCATATCTTTCTGAGATTGAGGTTACTTTTCTATTTTTGACCACAATCAAAAATCCTGTTTCAAATTCTAATTATTGTGTACATTGTACTTATTATCTAGCTTCCATTGCTTGCAGAGTATTGGGCAAGCATATGGGGATATGCAAACTCAGAATCAACAGCTTTTGCAGGAAATCACAGAGCGTGATGACTATAATATTAAGGTGAATATATGGTACTTTATGCTATTTACATGATAGTTTTATCTGCTATGAACTTTCTTATTTTCTACATTACCACTCCTAGCATCTATAATTTTATTAGTGCGTTCAAAGTGTTAGGTTTAATATTCCTTAGGGCATTTATGAGTGCATTATTACACCGTGTAATATTTCAATGTTGAATAGGTCCTTGTTGAGTGGCAATACTTATGAATGGTTTCATTTTCTTCTATTCCTTGCTCTTCCACCAAGGCATCCTCCTTAGTTTCACTCATACTTCCGCTCATTCATCTCCCCTAATTTTTGCTAGCATTTAGATGTGGCATTGACAGTGGCATCATAAAAGATACTCCATATATTTTCTTCTAATATCATTATCATTATCATCAACAACATATATCTTCTGATATTTGATAGATAATCTACTGCATGCTCAATAAACTCGGTTCTCTTTTATTAAAGTTAAGGTCTTTGATCTCCTCCTGATGTGGTACCTCGATGAAAGTGCTTTCTGTTTGAGCCTTTTCATACTTATTAGGTAGCTTTATTCTTCGAAAGTATTAGCTCCTCAACACATCCTCATTGTTTGATTAAACATGGATGGCTTTTCAGAGACCAAGTCATGTTGGATTGTTATGGACTTGAGCATCATGCTTGCTTTCTTGGAGCCGAGATCTCAGCTTACTATGTTCTGATCGAAAGGATGGTCAAAGGTTATTGGTCTTGGGATTAGTAAGCACACAAAACTGATTAGGTCATACAACGTTTCCTTTACACCCCGCTTACTGACGAGTATTGAAGTCGTATGACTATCTTTTATACTTTCTTTCTCAGTGCAAGCTGTCCCTACAAGCTGGCCATTGATAGCGGGAGTTGTGTGAACATTGTGGCCCGGAGGGCCTTAGAGTGGATAAGACTACCATACAGGTTACCCAGAGGTACCTGGTTCTGATCACTCTCGCCTCGTTTGAGGATTGTGTTTGGTGTGATGTCATTCCCATGGATGTCGCCCACACTTTGTTAGGGAGGCCTTGGCTCTAGGACGATGAGTCCTTCATCCCATGGATGTCGCCCACACTTTGTTCTCTTAGCGTCACGCCCTAGTGATTACGATGAGTCCTTCATCCATCTTATACACCAATTGCATGAATTGTTCTGGAAGAAAATTGCTAGTAGTAATGCCTTATATTAGGCACATGCAGACGAACACAGATGTGAACATCATTTTTCAGGTGGACGAGCAAGTCATGATCCGAATTCGCATGGAGAGGCTCCCAAAAGGGGACGCTAAAAAGTTACATCCTAAACAAATGGGTCCTTATAGGATTATAAAGAAAATTGGAACAAATGTCTATGAGATTGATCTCCCGACAGATATGGGTATTCATCATGTATTTAATATGGAAGATTTGCACTCTACTTTGAGCCTCTCGAGCATAGGAACCCCTACTTGAGCCACCTCCAACACTCTCCCACTTACAGCTTGGCTCATACCCTGACCAACTTGGAAGAGCACCTACGGGTTTGCCCACACCCCTATGATTACACGGGTTCCTCTAGATCCACCAGTACGAGAGGTGAGGGTTGAGAGCATTTCTGACACTGTGGCGCACGAGTGTACCATCACCCCAGACGTCCCTTCTTGTCGTTACCTGGTGCACTAGAGTGATCTCCCTACCTTTAACGATACTTGGATTTCGGCGACGGAGCTTGAGAGACTTGCCCTTAATATTCGGCGTCAGTACGATCATCTTCATTCATTGGAGATGAATGCTTTTCAGTCGGAGGAGCTGATGGGCATCAGCCGCAGGATCACCACTGGACTCTGGACATAGGGCCACCACTCGTCGGGGCCCGCATTTGTGTACTTACGCATGAGGCGTTGATTGGATCGCCGATCCGACACCACGAGTGTGTCCAAAGCATCGTTTCTACATTTATGTATTTTTTTGAACATTTTAGTGTTGTTTGGGCATCGGGTGTAGCGTCCAATTATAGCCGTTCATGTCGGGTGCCCTAGGCCCCCTTTCACTATAAATAAGGGTGAGGGATGCTAGTTTGAGGCATTGTTAGTCTTGCGAGTGAATCCAGAGCCGACAATCAAATCGTGGTGCGACGCCACAAGATCCCGTGGTGCGACGTCTCAGTTCCTTTCAGTTTTCCCATTTTCCCTCTCCCGAATTGTAAACCACTGCTTCCCCTCTGCCACTCGCCTCTCCAATCCGTGAATCATCTCCTTCTTGGAAGTCGACGAACCCAACCCTAGTTGCAGCCCACGCCTTCACCTTCTCCCCCCCGATGAACCAGAGCCCTCCAAAATCCCACACCTGTAACTTTGGCGCCTGCTGATTTCCATCCGCACATCCTCGACTCTTCGATGGCCTGCCAAACCTTCCTCCACCAGCAAACAACAAACCTCCTTCTTACCCGACCACCCAACAACAACCTTTACTATATCCCTCACGACTAGACCACCTCCCCCTCCAAACCGCGAGCTCCCCTCCTTCCCCACACAACAAACCGCTAGTTTTCCAGTTCGTGTTTCCCACAACAACCGCCTCTTACTGCTGTCCAGCCACATGCCAGTCCACTCGGATCTTCCTGCAGCCTTTTCTCACAAGGTCACCCGGTATCAGCCCTACTACCGGATCTGCATGCTCATGAGTATTTTTTTATTGTGTTTTATTATTCTCTATTGATTATTGGATGAGTATTGCATATTTGTTTAGGGATATCATTTTGTTAGCATTCTTGTTTAGTTTTCATATTTTCTTATAAATCTCATTCGTTCTAGTTGTAGTGGAATACCCTTCGTGTGAAGGAAAACGTGTCTGCTTGTCTACGTGATATTTGCTTTGAATGTATTGTTTAATTGTTTAGCCTATGTAATTTAATTACTCAATTTAATTCGGGGTTAAATCGACTAATGCATGCATCATAAAAGAAACTAGGTTTGCTTGAATTGACCCGTACACTCACATAAACATACATTATCGTCGGCACACCCTCTCACTGCCTACCCTGCGTCAGTAAAGCTTCCAGTTTAGATCAGAGACTTAATTTGTTTTTGACACAGGACGATTTTTTAATTATGACAAAATATGTGATGCCGAGTTGTCTAGTTACCTCCATGAGATTTCACTATCTAGTTTCTTTTTTGTCCATACATGGATGTTGTTGTCGAGATCTCCTGGTAATCATCGTGACTCAAACAAGATAATTTTTATTGCAAGATTAAGAAGCAGAACATACAACGACATAACTCCTGACATCGCCCATAGTTTTGTGCTTACGGAGAATGAACGCACTGAACACTCATTGAACAACTCACCGAACGCACACCTTACTTGAACAACTCACCGAACGCACACCTTATTTGAACAACTCACCGAGCGCACACCTTACTTGAACAACTCACCGAACGCACACCTTACTTGAACAACTCACCGAACGCACACCTTACTTGAACAACTCACCGAACGCACACCTTACTTGAACAACTCACCGAACGCACACCTTACTTGAACAACTCACCGAACGCACACCTTACTTGAACAACTCACCGAACGCACACCTTACTTGAACAACTCACCGAACGCACACCTTACTTGAACAACTCACCGAACGCACACCTTACTTGAACAACTCACCGAACGCACACCTTACTTGAACAACTCACCGAACGCACACCTTACTTGAACAACTCACTGAACGCACACCTTACTTGAACAACTCACTGAACGCACACATTACTTGAACAACTCACTGAACGCACACATTACTTGAACAACTCACTGAGCACACACACACACACTGGACTAACTGAACACTCTCGTTGAACACACTCGTTGACCACACACACACACACACACACACTCGTTGACCACACACACACACACACACACTCGTTGACCACACACACACACACACACTCGTTGAACACACTCGTTGACCACACACACACACACACACACACACACTCGTTGACCACACACACACACACACTCGTTGACACACACACACTCGTTGACACACACACACTCGTTGACACACACACACTCGTTGACACACACACACTCGTTGACACACACTCGTTGACATACACACACACACACACACACTCGTTGACACACACACACACACACACTCGTTGAACACACACACACACACACACACTCGTTGAACACACTCGTTGACACACACACACTCGTTGACCACACACACACACACACACACACATTCGTTGACACACACACACTTGTTGACACACACACACACTCGTTGACACACACACACACACTCGTTGAAACACACACACACACACACACACACACACTCGTTGATACACACACTCGTTGAACACACACATACACTGGACTAACTAACTGAACACACTCGTTGAACACACACATACACTGGACTAATTAACTGAACACACTCGTTGAACACACACTCGTTGAACACACACACACACACGCGTTGAACACACACACACACTCGTTGAACACACACACACACACTCGTTGAACACACACACACACACACACACACACACACACACACTCGTTGAACACACACACACACACACTCGTTGAACACACACACACACACACTCGTTGAACACACACACACACACACACACACACACACACACACACACACACTCGTTGAACACACACACACACACACTCGTTGAACACACACACACACACACTCGTTGAACACACACACACACACACTCGTTGAACACACACACACACACACACTCGTTGAACACACACACACTCGTTGAACACACACACACTCGTTGAACACACACACTCGTTGAACACACACACACACACTCGTTGAACACACACACACACACACACTCGTTGAACACACACACACACACACACTCGTTGAACACACACACACACACACACTCGTTGAACACACACACACACACACTCGTTGAACACACACACTCGTTGAACACACACACTCGTTGAACACACACACACTCGTTGAACACACACACACTCGTTGAACACACACACACACTCGTTGAACACACACACACTCGTTGAACACACACACACTCGTTGAACACACACACACACTCGTTGAACACACACACACACTCGTTGAACACACACACACACTCGTTGAACACACACACACACTCGTTGAACACACACACACACACTCGTTGAACACACACACACACACTCGTTGAACACACACACACTCGTTGAACACACTCGTTGAACACACTCGTTGAACACACTCGTTGAACACACTCGTTGAACACACTCGTTGAACACACTCGTTGAACACACTCGTTGAACACACTCGTTGAACACACGTTGAACACACACGTTGAACACACGTTGAACACACACACACACGTTGAACACACACACACACACACACACACACGTTGAACACACACACACACACACACACACACGTTGAACACACACACACACGTTGAACACACACACACACACGTTGAACACACACACACACGTTGAACACACACACACACGTTGAACACACACACACACACACACACGTTGAACACACACACACACACACGTTGAACACACACACACACGTTGAACACACACACACACACACACACACACACACACGTTGAACACACACACACACACGTTGAACACACACACACACACACGTTGAACACACACACACACACGTTGAACACACACACACACGTTGAACACACACACACGTTGAACACACACACACACACACGTTGAACACACACACACGTTGAACACACACACACGTTGAACACACACACACACACACGTTGAACACACACACACACACACACGTTGAACACACACACACACACACTCGTTGAACACCACACACACACACGTTGAACACACACACACGTTGAACACACACACACACACGTTGAACACACACACACACACACACACACACACACACACACACACACACACACGTTGAACACACACACACACACACTCGTTGAACACACACACACACGTTGAACACACACACACGTTGAACACACACACACACACACACACACACACACACACACACGTTGAACACACACACACACACACGTTGAACACACACACACACACTCGTTGAACACACACACACACACTCGTTGAACACACACACACACACTCGTTGAACACACACACACACACACACGTTGAACACACACACACACACACACACTCGTTGAACACACACACACACTCGTTGAACACACACACACACACACACACACTCGTTGAACACACACACACACTCGTTGAACACACACACACACACACACACATACACACACACACTCGTTGAACACACACACACACACACTCGTTGAACACACACACACACACTCGTTGAACACACACACACACACACACACACACACTCGTTGAACACACACACACACACTCGTTGAACACACACACTCGTTGAACACACACACACACACACACACACACACTCGTTGAACACACACACACACCCATTGAACACACACACACACACACACACTCGTTGAACACACACACACACACTCGTTGAACACACACACACACACACACACACACTCGTTGAACACACACACACTCGTTGAACACACACACACACACACACACTCGTTGAACCACACACACACACACACACGTTGAACACACACACACTCGTTGAACACACACACACTCGTTGAACCACACACACACACACTCGTTGAACCACACACACACACACACAACACACACACACACACACACACACACACACACACACTCGTTGAACACACACACACTCGTTGAACACACACACACACACTCGTTGAACCACACACACACACACACACAAACACTCGTTGAACACACACACACTCGTTGAACACACACACACACTCGTTGAACACACACACACTCGTTGAACACACACACACTCGTTGAACCACACACACACACACTCGTTGAACACACGCACACACACACACACACACTCGTTGAACACACACACACACACACACACTCGTTGAACACACACACACACACTCGTTGAACACACACACACACACACTCGTTGAACACACACACACACACACTCGTTGAACACACACACACACTCGTTGAACACACACACACACACACTCGTTGAACACACACACACACACACACACACACACACACACACACACACACACACACTCGTTGAACACACACACACTCGTTGAACACACACACACACTCGTTGAACACACACTCGTTGAACACACACACACACACACACACACTCGTTGAACACACACACACACTCGTTGAACACACACACACACACTCGTTGAACACACACACACACACTCGTTGAACACACACACACACACTCGTTGAACACACCCACACACTCGTTGAACACACACACACTCGTTGAACACACACACACACACTCGTTGAACACACACACACACACTCGTTGAACACACACACACACTCGTTGAACACACACACTCGTTGAACACACACACTCGTTGAACACACACACACACACACACTCGTTGAACACACACACACACACACTCGTTGAACACACACACTCGTTGAACACACACACTCGTTGAACACACACACTCGTTGAACACACACTCGTTGAACACACACTCGTTGAACACACACTCGTTGAACACACACACACACACACACACACACACACACACACACACACACACGTTGAACACACGTTGAACACACACACACACACACACACGTTGAACACACGTTGAACACACGTTGAACACACACACACACACACGTTGAACACACGTTGAACACACACACACACACACACACACACACGTTGAACACACGTTGAACACACACACACACACACGTTGAACACACGTTGAACACACACACACACACGTTGAACACACACACACACACACACTCGTTGAACACACACACACACACACACACGTTGAACACACACACACACACACACTCGTTGAACACACACACACACACACACTCGTTGAACACACACACACACACACACTCGTTGAACACACACACACACACACACACTCGTTGAACACACACACACACACACACTCGTTGAACACACACACACACACTCGTTGAACACACACACAACACACACTCGTTGAACACACACACAACACACACTCGTTGAACACACACACACACACTCGTTGAACACACACACACACTCGTTGAACACACACACACACACTCGTTGAACACACACACACACTCGTTGAACACACACACACACACACACACACTCGTTGAACACACACACACACACACACTCGTTGAACACACACACACACTCGTTGAACACACACACACTCGTTGAACACACACACACACTCGTTGAACACACACACACTCGTTGAACACACACACACTCGTTGAACACACACACACACACACACACACACACTCGTTGAACACACACACACACACTCGTTGAACACACACACACACACACACACACACACACACTCGTTGAACACACACACACTCGTTGAACACACACACACACACTCGTTGAACACACACACACTCGTTGAACACACACACACTCGTTGAACACACACTCGTTGAACACACACACACACTCGTTGAACACACGCACACACTCGTTGAACACACACACACACACACACTCGTTGAACACACACACACTCGTTGAACACACACACACTCGTTGAACACACACACACACACACTCGTTGAACACACACACACACTCGTTGAACACACACACACACACTCGTTGAACACACACACACTCGTTGAACACACACACACTCGTTGAACACACACACACACACTCGTTGAACACACACACACACACACACTCGTTGAACACACACACACACACACTCGTTGAACACACACACACACACTCGTTGAACACACACACACTCGTTGAACACACACACACTCGTTGAACACACACACACTCGTTGAACACACACACACACACACTCGTTGAACACACACACACACTCGTTGAACACACACACACACACTCGTTGAACACACACACACTCGTTGAACACACACACACTCGTTGAACACACACACACTCGTTGAACACACACACACTCGTTGAACACACACACACACACACACACACACTCGTTGAACACACACACACTCGTTGAACACACACACACACTCGTTGAACACACACACTCGTTGAACACACACACACACACACTCGTTGAACACACACACACACACACTCGTTGAACACACACACACACACATTCGTTGAACACACACACACACACACTCGTTGAACACACACACACACACACACTCGTTGAACACACTCGTTGAACACACACACACACACTCGTTCAACACACACACACACACTCGTTGAACACACACACACTCGTTGAACACACACACACTCGTTGAACACACACACACACACACTCGTTGAACACACACACACAAACTCGTTGAACACACACACACACACTCGTTGAACACACACACACACACTCGTTGAACACACACACACACACTCGTTGAACACACACACACACACTCGTTGAACACACACACACACACTCGTTGAACACACACACACACACACACACTCGTTGAACACACACACACACACACACACACTCGTTGAACACACACACACACTCGTTGAACACACACACACACTCGTTGAACACACACACACACACACTCGTTGAACACACACACACACACACTCGTTGAACACACACACACACACACTCGTTGAACACACTCGTTGAACACACACACACACTCGTTGAACACACACACACACACACACACACACACACACACACACACACACACACACACACACACACACACACACACACACACACACACACACACACACACTCGTTGAACACACACACACACACACTCGTTGAACACACACACACACACACACACACACACACACACACACACACTCGTTGAACACACACACACACACACCCACTCGTTGAACACACACACACACACACACACACACACACACACTCGTTGAACACACACACACACACACACACACACACACACACACACACACACACACACACACACACACACACACACACACACACACACACTCGTTGAACACACACACACACACACACACTCGTTGAACACACACACACACACACACACTCGTTGAACACACACACACACACACACTCGTTGAACACACACAACACACACACACACTCGTTGAACAACACACACACACACACACTCGTTGAACACACACACACACACACCACACACTCGTTGAACACACACACTCACACACCACTCGTTGACACACCACACACACACACTCGTTGAACACCACACACACACACACCACTCGTTGAACACACACACACACACACTCGTTGAAACACACACACACACTCGTTGAACACACACACACACACACACTCGTTGAACACACACACACACACACCGACACACACACACACTTGAACACACACACACACAACACTCGTTGCCAACCCACACACTACACACACTCGTTGAACACACCACGCACACACACACACACACTCGTTGAACCACACACACACACACACAATCCACACTTCGTTGAACACACACACACACACACTCGGTGAACACACACACACACCCACATCGTTGAACACACACACACTCGTTGAACACACACACACTTCGTTGAACACACACACACACTCGTTGAACACACCACACACACACACCTCGTTGACACACACACACACACACTCGTTGAACACACACACACTCGTTGAACACACACACACACACACACACTCGTTGAACCACACACACTCGTTGAACACACACACTCGTTGAACACACACACACACACACTCGTTGAACACACACACTCGTTGAACACACACACTCGTTGAACACACACACTCGTTGAACACACACACACACACTCGTTGAACACACACACTCGTTGAACACACACACTCGTTGAACACACACACACACTCGTTGAACACACACACACACACACTCGTTGAACACACACACACACTCGTTGAACACACACACACTCGTTGAACACACACACACACACACTCGTTGAACACACACACACACACACACTCGTTGAACACACACACTCGTTGAACACACACACTCGTTGAACACCACCACTCGTTGAACACACACACACACACTCGTTGAACACACACACACTCGTTGAACACACACACACACTCGTTGAACACACACACACACTCGTTGAACACACACACACACTCGTTGAACACACACACACACTCGTTGAACACACACACACACTCGTGTGAACACACCTACACACACTCGTTGAACACACACACACACACACACACACGTTGAACACACACACACACACACTCGTTGAACACACACACACACACACACACACACACACACGTTGAACACACACACACACACACACACACACACTCGTTGAACACACACACACACACACTCGTTGAACACACACACACACACACTCGTGAACACCACACACACACACTCGTTGCACACACGTCTGAACACACACACACACACACACTCGTTGAACACACACACAACTCGTTGAACACACACACACACACACACTCGTTGAACACACACACACACACACACTCGTTGAACACACACACACACACACACACACTCGTTGAACACACACACACACACTCGTTGAACACACACACACACACACACACTCGTTGAACCACACACACACACACACACGTCGTTGAACACACACACACACTCGTGAACAGACACACACACACACACACTCGTTGAACACACACACACACACACACACTCGTTGAACACACACACACACACACACACACTCGTTGAACACACACACACACACACACTCGTTGAACACACACACACACACACACTCGTTGAACACACACACACACACACACTCGTTGAACACACACACACACACACACACACTCGTTGAACACACACACACACACACACACACACACACACACACACTCGTTGAACACACACACACTCGTTGAACACACACACACACACACACACTCGTTGAACACACACACACACTCGTTGAACACACACACACACACTCGTTGAAACACACACACACACACTCGTTGAACACACACACACACTCGTTGAACACACACACGCACACACACACTCGTTGAACACACACACACACTCGTTGAACACACACACACACACACACACACTCGTTGAACACACACACACACACACACACACACACACACACACACTCGTTGAACACACACACACACACACACACACACACTCGTTGAACACACACACACACACACACACACACACTCGTTGAACACACACACACACACACACACTCATTGAACACACACACACACACACACACTCGTTGAACACACACACACACACACACACACTCGTTGAACACACACACACACACACTCGTTGAACACACACACACACTCGTTGAACACACACACACACTCGTTGAACACACACACACACTCGTTGAACACACACACACACTCGTTGAACACACACACAACACGCACACACACACTCGTTGAACACACACACGCACACACACACTCGTTGAACACACACACACACTCGTTGAACACACACACACACACACACTCGTTGAACACACACACACACACACACACACTCGTTGAACACACACACACACACTCGTTGAACACACACACACACTCGTTGAACACACACACACACACACACACACACACACACTCGTTGAACACACACACACACACACCTCGTTGAACACACACACACACACTCGTTGAACACACACACACACACACACACACACTCGTTGAACACACACACACACACACTCGTTGAACACACACACACACACACACACACACACTCGTTGAACACACACACACACACTCGTTGAACACACACACACACACTCGTTGAACACACACACACACTCGTTGAACACACACACACTCGTTGAACACACACACACACACACACACTCGTTGAACACACACACACACACACACTCGTTGAACACACACACACACACACACTCGTTGAACACACACACACACACTCGTTGAAACACACACACACACACTCGTTGAACACACACACACTCGTTGAACACACACACACACACACACACGTTGAACACACACACACACACTCGTTGAACACACACACACACACTCGTTGAACACACACACACTCGTTGAACACACACACACTCGTTGAACACACACACACTCGTTGAACACACACACACTCGTTGAACACACACACACACACACACTCGTTGAACACACACACACACACACACACACACACACACACTGGACTAACTAACTGGACTAACTAACTGAACACACTCGTTGAACACACACATACACTGGACTAATTAACTGAACACACTCGTTGAACACACACACACTCGTTGAACACACACACACTCGTTGAACACACACACACACACACACACACTCGTTGAACACACACACACACACACACACACACACACACACACACACACACACACACACACACACACACACACACACACACACACTGGACTAACTAACTGGACTAACTAACTGAACACACTCGTTGAACACACACATACACTGGACTAATTAACTGAACACACTCGTTGAACACACACACATACACTGGACTAACTAACTGAAGACACTCGTTGAACACACACATACACTGGACTAATTAACTGAACACACTCGTTGAACACACACTCGTTGAACACACACACACACACACGTTGAACACACACACACACTCGTTGAACACACACACACACACTCGTTGAACACACACACACACACTCGTTGAACACACACACACACACACGTTGAACACACACACACACTCGTTGAACACACACACACACACACTCGTTGAACACACACTCGTTGAACACACACTCGTTGAACACACACTCGTTGAACACACACTCGTTGAACACACACTCGTTGAACACACACACACACACACACACACACACACACACACACACACTCGTTGAACACACACTCGTTGAACACACACTCGTTGAACACACACACACACACACTCGTTGAACACACACACACACACACACACACACTCGTTGAACACACACACTCGTTGAACACACACACTCGTTGAACACACACACACACTCGTTGAACACACACACACACACTCGTTGAACACACACACACACTCGTTGAACACACACACACACACACTCGTTGAACACACACACACACACTCGTTGAACACACACACACACACTCGTTGAACACACACACACACTCGTTGAACACACACACACACACTCGTTGAACACACACACACACTCGTTGAACACACACACACACTCGTTGAACACACACACACACACTCGTTGAACACACACACACACACTCGTTGAACACACACACACTCGTTGAACACACACACACTCGTTGAACACACACACACACACACACACACACACACACACACTCGTTGAACACACACACACACACACACACACACACTCGTTGAACACACACACACACACTCGTTGAACACACACACACACACTCGTTGAACACACACACACTCGTTGAACTCGTTGAACACACACACACACACACACACACTCGTTGAACTCGTTGAACACACACACACACACACACGTTGAACACACACACACACACACTCGTTGAACACACACACACACACACACACTCGTTGAACACACACACACACACACACACACACTCGTTGAACACACACACACACACACTCGTTGAACACACACACACACACACACACTCGTTGAACACACACACACACACACACACACACACTCGTTGAACACACACACACACACACTCGTTGAACACACACACACACACACACACACACTCGTTGAACACACACACACACACACACTCGTTGAACACACACACACACACTCGTTGAACACACACACACACTCGTTGAACACACACACACACACACTCGTTGAACACACACACACACACTCGTTGAACACACACACACACACACACACACACTCGTTGAACACACTCGTTGAACACACACACACACACACACACTCGTTGAACACACACACACACACACACACACACTCGTTGAACACACACACACACACACTCGTTGAACACACACACACACACACACACACACACACTCGTTGAACACACACACACACACACTCGTTGAACACACACACACTCGTTGAACACACACACATACACACACTCGTTGAACACACACTAATATGAAAAGAATACGAAACAAGTGTAAAGGTCATATAAACGAAATTGAAATTGATAGTGAACACATAATATGTTCTTATCAGTTGAATTGAAAAGAGCTTACGCATAAATATTCTTATCTGCGGAATTTGGATAAATACATGAAAGCTTGCGTAGAAACAGTTAAGGGGATTAAAAAATAAAGCATAGTATCTGTTCTTGATTCTGTAGGTAAATGAATTAAAGCAAGTGAAAGTAAACAATCATCAAAGCAAACAATAAGAATATTATCTGTTCAGATCTTATGATTCTATCAGAACTTGAATTATCTTTTTGTCAATTATCATCATTGGGTATTCATCAATCCACACAGGCCATTGGAAGCTAAAATATAATGTTTTTGATAGTAACAAGAATAGTGAAAATGTATTCGGCCAAGATAGAGAGAATTTGATGAAGATATTTTCTGTCAGTCTAAAATATTATAACGATAATTCTCTGAAATTGGCTAAATAACCAAGATCTGAGAAACGTTGTGTTACCACCCTGATGCTGCTAAATAACCAAGATCTGTAGGTAAAATCTCATTCCTGAAATTGGCAGACAACCCCTCTCCTAAGGAAAAATATGATCACCGGTGAGAGAATCAACCATGGAATTATGAATTTCTGAAGTTGCTCGCAAATTGTTAGTCATAATTTTATGCAAAATATTTAATTGACCAATAAAAATCAGAGCATCAAATTGGAGAGAAATACAAAGTAGAAAAGACGGTGGACTGAAAAAATAAAGTAAAAAGCAAGGGAAGAAGCAAGGTAGGGAGAAATCATGATCGATCTGTGGAATCAATAAGTCATATCACAACATACGTTCGTCTGCTAGATACTTACAAGCGTCAATTAAACCCAGATTAATTATCCCAAAAATATTACCCGTTAGAATTTGACTAGCGCAACAAAATTTAAGTGTGATCCCAAATTTATTATTTAAAACCATCCAGAGAAATCCCTTAATGCACGTGTTTATTTTAGGCGTGAAAACTTTAGGGATCGTGACTATTCTCCTAACACGACTAGGTGTGAAAAAATTGATAAATTGACAACGAAACTTAACACACTCTCCAATAATCATAGGATAGTGAAAATAACTAAAAGTGCGGTCACCAATGGCAAAGTCTATATAGGGCGGCAATTCGAATGCCACTGGTGAGTGGCCACCAAACACAATGTCTGCGGCCCCAAGGGTTTGCAGCTATAGTGGGCTAGGAGAATCAGTACTTATGAAAATCGATTCTGTCACCTAAGATGAGGGACTCACACTAGCCAACTCCTTCTCCTGGAGAACTGAGTTCGAAATTGTGTCACCCAAGGTGAGCGACAACACTAGCGAGTTCTTCTTGGAGCGGAGCCTCTGGAATAAACTCGGTGACTAGAGGTTGTGCTTCAGTGTGAGTAAGTGGAAGCACCATTTCAGTCGGGATGAGGGGGTTAGGAGGAAGAAGCTCTTCTTCTTAGAGCTGGGGCTCAGGAAGAACCTCCTAGACTGAAGTGAGTGCTTCAGAAAGTGGGGCTTCGGTGCTCGTGGGGGAAACATCAAGACTAGAAAGAGGACTATTAAGATTCCGAATTTCGGGTTCCACTAGTTGATACGTAGTTGGGAAGTAATTAGGGAAAACATATCGTTTGCACATTCTCATTTCAAGGTTGTGTACATCGACGCACAACCCATTCAAACTTTGCTTGTAATCTGCAGTGACTGAGTCGACCGTCTTCATCAGAACACTCATTCGATTGGCCAAGTCACCTATGCTGGCTTCTATTCGATCTAAGTGACTCGTCATTATTTTCTTTTTAAAAGAAAATTTGTTTTAAATGTTTATATATATGTATATTAAAAATTAACTGATTTTTGTAAACAGTAATCTAAATGTTGTTTTATTTTCCTGTTTTTTTAAAGAAAAGTTTTGATTAAACAAAATTTTCAATTCAAATCAGATCAAGATTGCAAATTCACAATAGAAGTGAATCAAACCTATCTCTGATACAAACTGATGTATTCTAAAATCCTCGGATCAATTTTAAAAGATAAAATTTGAGATATAATTAAATTAAGGGACGCTTTTCAAATTTTCATGAGCAATAACTAGAAATAACCATCTTGGGGATCGCAAACGCGCGTAAATATCTAGCATTTCAGCAATGAGTAAACATGACTACATATGTTCCATATGCATAATATTAATAAATGAAACACAAATATTTAAAGAATCATGAGCTGGATTTTAATTGATGACAAACAGATCTAGGTAATAAGTAGACAAGCTCTGAAAATTTAGTGATCCAAAAAAACATTAGGCATAAAAATAATACTAACGAGACACGAGCAAAGAGGGCAAGAAATATACCATGGGACAAGTGCATCCAACTCCTCTCAGTTGGATCAGACTCAACTGGGGAAAGAGAAGGAAACAGGAGGTCGTTGGTGGCGAAGAAGACAAGGCTGACGAAGGCTGGTGTGCTGGATCTGAATAGGGATGATTCGAATCAGCCGGTGGTGGGGAGTAGTGTGATCGCCGGTGGCCAGGGATGCCATGGAAGACAACGGCGTGCCTGGTTGGAAGAGCTGTGGTGGCTGGAACGTCGTAACCCTATGGAAGAGAAGTCGAACACCTTGGTTACAGCCGGAGGAGTGGACGCCGGTCCTTGGAAGGAACTCCAGGGGCGGCGTCGGAGTTGGAAGGGGAGGTTCTGGCATTGCTTGTGCGCTGGAGAGGAATCGAACGAAGAATACATGTCTCGTTCGATTTCTCTTTTCCAAGCTGCCTTTCCGTTGGGTGGGGGCTTTAGTTAAATAGGAATAATACATTTTAGGGCTTTTAATTGATGTAATAAATGGAAATAAAAGGAAGGGGGGGGGGGGGGGGTTCAAAGGGGGTGTAGTCGGCTGCACTAAGAGATGGGCTTTTTCTCTCCTTGGATATTTAATATATTATAATAATGTGAAAAAGGGGCAATTTGAAAGGATACCTAGCCGGCTGCGCTAAGAGATGGGCTTTTTCCCTCCTTGGATATTTAATACATTATAATAATGTGAAAAAGGGGCAATTTGAAAATATACCTATTCATTAATTATTTCCCATAAAATAAGGATTTAATTTTAAATTCAAAGATTAAAATATAAAATTATAATTTCAGAATTTAAAATTAAAATATTTATATTATCATTGTTTTTTTCAAAGCTTGCCCTAATCATTACCTAGCCTAATTTGACAGACCTTTTCATTCATGATCTTATTGGTGGGTCACTTCAATGAGTCGAACAAACATACGCGAGTGACATGCGCGTAACAAGATATATGCGCTAGTAACGATTGCGATAATAACAAAAATAAATATGCACTAAAACATGCGCGACTCACAAAATAAAATGTGGGAAATAAAATACGATGCGACTCAGGTTGCATCATCTCCTTACAAACATAATATAACATGATAGAAATCTTCGAGTCTTTTTAACGCCCTGAATTTTCACATTAACTTTAAATACATCTTAAATCTGAGTATAGAAGTATGTCAAAGCATACATTTTGCCATTACGAATACAAGCAGTGACCAACACAATGTAAATCTCCACGAGCATATTCAACATATTCAGGGGAAGACCGCAAAGTTTGAATTAAACAACCCTAATTGTCGAGCTACCCTTGAAACTCGTTGCGGAGATCCCCTTCTGTCAATTCTGAGATCTTTTTTGTGAGTTATTTTTTTGACTTTACTCCATCAGCATGAAGTGTATTTTTTAGGAATACATAGTTTTATTTATCAAGATATATTGAAATAAGCCGAAAGTTCGTGGAAAAATGTCCAAATAACTGAGTATATGATAGGCAAATTCAATAGTTGTGATATTATCTTTTGTTAATTAATATTATTAGACAATTAAGTGTTAAATAGGCAAGAATCCTCACTTATTAGATGTCCTAGGAAAGTAGATTGTAGGATTTGTGATTGACTTAAGTTTGGAAGTTAGAATATAGGTACGCTAACGGGAAAAATGATGGAAGTAGTAGATACGATGATTATGAGAAGAATAAATATCTTATGCTTGTAAGAGACTAGATGGCTAAGGGAGAAAGCTAAATTTTTAGACAATTCAAGTTTTAAATTATGGTACACAGGAAAAAATAAAACAAGCAATGAAGTAGGTATTATTGTGGATACTATTTGGAGGAATGAAGTTGTTGGGGTAAGTAGAAATGATGATAGAATCTTAGCTCTTAAATTGGTCATAAGAAAGAAAACTAATAATGTGACCAGTGTTTATGCGTCACAAGTAAGTGAAGCTATTAAAGTGTAATTTTGGAAAGACTTAGATGATTTAGTAAGAGAAATCTCACAAAGAGAGAAGATTTTCATAGAAGGAGACTTAAATGGACATACATGGAAGGAAAATACATATTACACAGCCGTTCATGGAGGATTTGAGTATGGAGAAAGAAATGAAGAAAGAAAAATAATTTTAGACGTTGTCATAGCACATAAGCTAATTGTGACAAATACACTTTTCATAAAGAGGGAAGAACATTTAATTACATTTAAAAGCGGACCAAATATGTCACAAATTGATTATCTTATGACTCGCAAAATGAATAAAATAATTTGTAATGATTGCAAAGTCATATCAGAAGAAAGTTTGACAAGACAACATAGGTTGTGGTGTTGGTCGTGCAAATTAAATATAATAAATTTAAGATAAGGACAAAAGTGTTGCCAAAAATTCGGTGGTAGAACTTTATGTTGAAAATACAGGTTGCTTTCAAGACAACAGTTATGCAACAACTAGTTGATGACCCTTATGTTGATCCTAGTGTCTCATGGAAAGTTATGTCTTCACATTTAATGATAAGTGAAAAGAACATACTTGGAGAATCAAAAGGTCGTGCACCCCCAAATAAAGAATCTTGGTGGTGGAAAGAGGAAGTGCAAGACAAAATGAGGGCAATGAGGGTCAGCTATAAAACACTTTATGCTTGTAGGAATGATGAAAATTTGACAAGGTATAAAGTCGCCAAGAAAGAAGCTAAACATGCAGTAAGTAAAACAAGAAGTTATGCTTATAAAATTTTTTATAAGCGACTAGATACCAAAGATGGAGAGCGGGACATATATAAAATTGCTCGAGCTAGAGAAAGGAAGACGAGATTTAAGCTAAGTTAAATGCATAAATGATGTAACAAATATAGTTTTAACGGATGATGTGGTTATTAAAGAGCGATGAAAAAAAAATACTTTTATCAACTCTATAATGAAACAAAAGACAATGAACTGAACTTGGAAGAGTTAAGTAAATCGGAGGAGTATAAACACATAACATTTTATCGTAAAATTCAAGTATCAGAGGTAAATGATGCTCTAAAGAAGATGAAAAATGGAAGCGGTTGGGCTGGACGATATACCAATCAAAGTATGGAAATATTTAGGGAAAGAAGGAATTCTGTGGCTTACATGTTTCTTTAATAAGATACTGAAGTCAAAGAGGATGTCAGACTATCAGAGAGAAAGTATTTTGGTACCTTTGTATAATAACAAAAGAGATATACAAAATTATGTTAATTACAGAGGAATTAAATTAATGAGTCATACCATGAAACTATGAGAACGAGTAATAAAAAGAAGAGTAAGACGAGAGACTAACATCTCGAAGAATCAATTTGGATTTATGCTAGGGCGGTCGACCATGGAAGCTATACATCTCTTAAGGAGACTCATTTACAACTATCGAGAAAGAAAACAATATTTGCATATGCTGTTTATCGATCTTGTGAAGACTTATGATAGGGTTCCAAGAGAGATCTTATGGAGAGTCTTAGAAAAGAAAGGTGTAAATGTATCATACATTGACATAATCAAAGATGTGTATACAAATTCAGTGACGAGGGTGAGAACATATGGAGGATTAACACAGGAATTCTCCATCACTGTTGGCTTACATCAAGGTTCAGCTTTAATCCCTTATTTCTTTACCCTTATCATAAATGAGCTCACCGAGCATATCCAACAAGCAATACCTTGGTGTTTATTGTTTGCGGATGATATCATTTTGGTTGATGAGACACGCGAGGGTGTAAACGTGAAACTTGAATCTTGACGAGATACTTTAGAAAAGGAAGGTTTTAGGTTGAGCAGGGCAAAAACAGAGTATATGAAGCTTAAATTTAGCAGTGCAAGTAGGACGGATGACTTAGTTATTAACTTGGGTGATCAAGATATTTACCGCAGTGAGTGCTTTAAGTATCTTGGATCGATAGTTCAAAAATATGGAGGTATTGATAAAAATGTGATACATATAATCCAAGCAGGTTGGTTGAAAAAAAGAGGCGCGCCAAGGATCTTATGTGATCGTAAAGTACCATTAAAACTTAAAAGACAAGTTTTACCGTACTGCAATTAGACCAGTGATGCTCTATGGTTCTGAGTGTTGGGCAATGAATTGTGTACATGTGCAAAAAATGGGAGTTGTGGAGATGAGAATGCTTAGGTGGATGTGTGAACACACCAGACTGGATAAAATTAAGAATGAATGTATCAGGGATAAAAGTGACACCAATTGCAGAGAGGATACGAGAAGCTCGACTAAGATGGTTTGGACACGTACAAAGGAGACCATTAGAGGCACCTGTTAGGCGTTGTGTGAGTTTAGTCACTAGGCATGTTAAACGGGGAAGAGGGGTAGACCAATAAAGACTTGGAATGAGACTATAAGGAAAGACATGATGTACTTAGGCATTAGTGAGATTATGACTAAAGATAGGGCACAATGGCTACATAGGATCCATATAGCTGACCCCAGTTAGTGGGATAAAGGCTTGAGTGTTGTTTGTTGTTGTAGACAATTAAGTGATACCTAGATGTGATAAGCTTATATATTTTGTCTATTATACAGACGGGTGAAAATTGAGAAATATCTAGTGAGAATATGCTATAAGAGGATGCCATCGCTGCATTGTTATAAAAATGAAGTTTGCCATACTATATTGTATGGATCAGATTATTGGGCAGTAAAAGAACTTTTTGATAGCTAAAGTTGAAATGCAAAAAATAGAGTGATTATTATATTAAATGAATAGTTGTAGTGACATCTATTAATGACATGGTAGTTGAAAATATACTTGGGTTTTCTTGAATGTACAATGAATGTAGAAAATACACCCATTAGATTTATTGATAATTTAGTGCCAATGGATTGGGAAGACAAAATGAATGGATCCGAATGAGAGAAGTTGTTCAAAATGATATGTAATGTGTAGTGCGCCAAGAAAAAATAAATAAGAATGGAATGGAAATAAAAGATTCATAAAGCCATCCAATTAATTGGAATAAGGCTACCGAGGATGATTAGGATGTGTTTATGTAATCCCGTATACTTAAAACCTATGAAGCATCGGTACGGGTACGAGTACCGGGTACGCTACGTATCCGGTATGTTGGTACGGAGAAATTTAAAAAATTAGGCTACGGGTACGTTTGGGTATGACATAATTAAATTTGTCTTATATAAATACACACGCAGTATATAGTAAAAGGGGCAGCCCGGTGCACAAAGCATCCCCGCGCAGCGAGGGTCCGGGGAAGGGTCCCACCACAAGGGTGAAATGTAGGCAAACCTTGCATTTTTGCAAGAGGCTGCTAAAAACAAACGTAAAAAAATACACACGCAATATATATTAAAAAAATAAAAATAAAAATATCAATTTGCTACATCTAATCCTTAAATCTATAGTAAAACAATGAAATAATAAAGTTTAAATCAAATTCTCTATAGTTTTAACGAAAAAAGATACTTAAATCTGAAGCACATTTTGTTACTACAATAACTAAACACCGTTAGTTGTATTATGTGTCATAATTTTTTCATTTCTAAAAGACACGCAGAAGTCTTTTGTTTACTTTAGAAAAGCATACTCCTCACAATAAGCAGAACGATCTACCAAGTCCAAGTATATCTACAGACTAGAGTAACAGGTGTACCGCCGAGTACCGGGTACGTACCGTACTCCTAACACACATTTCACCTTAACTAACGACAATGTTGATCTTCCAGATAGACATAACTGTGTCAAGCCATCATAAAAATTAAAGAAAGCCAGATTGAATGCCTTTCTTGCTAGTTTCATTTCTTCTAGAATATTGTACTTGTATAATTTACAAGGATAATTAGCTTTGGGCTTAAAGGTGTATCACATGATTCTGTTTACCTGTTGAGCCTGTACAGGAAGGTAGGTTCTAGCTTGTTTTGTTTCGTGAGATAATGTTTTTGTATATCTACAGGTTTGCTTTGTTTGCATCTCAGTGTTTACAAAGGAAAGTATTATTTGGCCTTCCTATTTTATTGTAATAGTTATGTGATTACTTAATACAGTCTTTGAGGACTTGAGCGAAAGTACGTTTTGGGGCTTATTATTTTCATAAATAGTATTTTTTATTAATATCGGTGTGCAATGTATAGGCATTAACACATTGCTTTGTTCTAATTCACCTTGGTGTGTGGTCTATGAATTTCTACATTCATTTATTCTGCTTAGAGCTGTGTTTTTATTCAACTTATCAAACATATTGAATTTGTTGAAGTATTAATATTTACGTATTTATATTTGTGTGGGTTTAGTCCCACATCATGAGTTTAGTTTGTGAGTCCTCTTGTAGTCCTATAAATCAGCCCAATGTGGAAGAATAAATTGCACCTGTTATTATCCTTTCTACTTTCTAACATGGTATCCGAGCAGCAATTGACTCCTCCCTGAATTTTCGTCGCCCTAATTGTTGGCGACCTAATTTCTCAGTGGTTTCCTTTCTTTGATTTCCACCTCTCCCTCCCTCTCGTCACATCGAGCCAATCCTGCGTTGCTAAACCCCCTGTTGAGACCCTCTGTTCCCGCTCCCGTCGACGGAATCGTCGTTTGATTCCATCGACGGGAGTGGCCATCTCTTCAGTCGACAACGGAGATTCTCTGCATCTGCGCTATCGTCGACGCGTACGCCTCTCTCCTGCGATCCCGTCGTGTCCAGCTACTGCCAGAGGGAGCGACATCTGCTCTGGTTCTCGTCGATCCCGTCGTATACAGAAATGTTGGCATCTGTTCTCGTCCATCTCTCCCCCTCAATCCCGTCGCCAGAGGGAGCGTCTTCGCCCCTCGTTCTCGTCGCCAGAGGAGCAGACCTTTCTCTCCTTGTCTACGTTGATTGGTCCCGTCCATCCACTCCTCGCCAGGGAGCATCTTCGATCCCTGCAGCCATCCGTCGGCTTCTTCCATCGACGGGAGCGGTCCTTCCTTGCGTCGCCAAGTCGCTCATCTTGTCACCAGCTGTTGCCGCTGACTACATGCTTGACCACCTTCCTGTCTGGCTGCTGATCCCGCCGGAGCTTCTCCTGTCGAGCCTCTGTTCTATCCTGCGCTCACATCCATCGTCTTCATCGTTGCTGCCTCCATGGATCCCACCTCCGCTGTGGTCTCGTTCGACGACTTCGGATCTGGCCGAAGACTATGTTGGCTGCTTTGCATAGTTCACTTTCTTGTTACTGTGCTTCTAGTCGCTTGTTGCTATGGGCCATGGCTTCCCATGCTGCTGCCCTCTTGGTCGATGCTTCTCTTCCTTGTCGGGCTCCCTTTTCACTCGCCGCTGCTTGAGCCTTTTTTTGCTCGCCGCTGCTTGAGCCTTACTTTGCTCGCCGCTGCTTGAGCACTCTGCTCACAGCTGCTTGAGCCTTCTGCTCGCCGCTGGCTTATGCCCGTGCTTTGCTCGCTGCATCTTGGGTCGTGTTCTCGCCGACAGTCGTTCTCCGTTTTTTAGTTGTCTTTTTATTTTATTTTCTTGCAATGTCTTAGTCCTTTTATTGCTGTGTTGTTGTCACCATGCGATCTATGCCTTCATGCACGTGTGTTTCACGTGAGGGGGAGTGTTGGGATGAAGACGACTCAGATGATCTTTCCCAATTTTTCGCCTTCGTTCCACACGACATCCAGGCTTATGTCATGTGTCTCCCCATGTTTTCTTTCGATTGGTCGCGTGTTGGGGATGCGATTGATGTTGGTGTTTTAATCTCAGCGGGTTGTGTCGCATGAGACCGTGCCGTGTGGGACTGTGACGTGTGGGACCGCTCTTGTGCGGATGTATCCCCGACAGATTATCCCCGGTTGCTCGAGTGATGATTTGCTCCTCATTTTTCGTTCCTTTTTCGCATGTTTTGTGTGTTGTTGATGTTGGTTGACCGGTTACCAGCGAGTCCATGTCGTGTGTGGGTCCTGCGTCGTGTGTGGGTCAGCGTCGTGTGTGGCTCTGTCCCCGGCTTGATTCCCTGGTTTGGAATTTTCCCCAGTGGCTCGTCTGATGTTTTGTCCCACATCGCCTACCTCCTTTGCCGTTATTTGATGTGTCCAAGCTGAAGGGTTCCTCCTTCTGTGTTGGAAGTATTAATATTTAAGTATTTATATATGTGTGGGTTTAGTCCCACATCATGAGTTTAGTTTGTGAGTCCTCTTGTAGTCCTATAAATTAGCCCCATTGTGGAAGAATAAATTGCACCTGTTATTATCCTTTCTACTTTCTAACAGAATTATTGACCATACTTGGTATTCTTTGTTATGTGGATGCATTACTTTCCTTCTCCAGCTTGTAACGGAGGGTGTGAAAGCAAGACAGCTGCATGATGTTATTTGTAGGGAAATACAAACCATGGATAAAAAGCTTCAAGAATTTGATTCACTGATGCATCTCTATGATCAAAAAGCCGCAAGGTTTGATGAACAGGTAATTTCATGAAAACAAATTGAAAATATAATCCACAGTGTTTACTTGATGTCTGATTGCAAATTTCTCTAGTTGAAAGTCTGGTCAGATCAGGTTGTAAAACTAACTGAAGACGGGTGGCAAAGTTCTGTTGCTTTGGGTGCTGCACAAAGACGGTTATCTGACGTGCATACAGAATCTCAAGAGTTGAGGCACTCTCTGGGTGAAGTACAAATGCTAGCGGAGAGAAGCAGACTAGAGGTTACCGAGCTTCTAATAGAGTTAGAAAGGGAGAGGTAGTTTCTTATAATATCGTAAAAGGAAAAATGTACCTTGGTATTTTATAGTTGATAAAGTATAATTGATTCTTATTGAGTACGTGTTCACTTGATTAGGTTTAAGAAAAAAAGGTTAGATGAAGGAACGGAGACGATGACAATTAAAGTTACATCGCTTAGGACACAGACTGAAGGCTCAGTTATATTGGAGAAGCTTGAACAAGAGATGAGAGAATTTAGAGGGATCCTAAAATGTTGTATTTGTCATGAACGTCAGAAAGAGGTATGCTTCATCATGTGTGACTGCTAATTGCTTATGCACTACATTTTTATTATAGTTTTCTTAATACATTAATTAGAGCACTAGCACCTCCTTTGCCTTAGCAACTTGATGCTCCTTTGCAATAACAACTTAGGCACATCCTCGTCGACATCATTAACTTCAATCGCGTCATTTGTGCCTTGAATTTTTCGTGGCGATTCATGTATGAAGGCAGCCCTCAGCCTTTATTTAGTGTAGTCAATTTAGGCGAGCAAGTTTTAATTTAATGTTGACAACTTAGGCGAGTTTTCTAAATCATAGGAAATTCACTTAGTTAACATATCTTTTTTCCTTTTGCTTTTATATTGTGATTTTGAAAATAAGCTTAGGTTCATGGCTTATAAGCCTTATATGAGCTTAAGGATGAGGTCTTTTCTTAAGAAGAAATAACAACATAAGGTCCCCCCACCCCCAAAAAAATAAAAATTTAACATAACATTGTGAAGATACTTAATTCAGGAGTGACAAGAGGGGGAGAAGAGATAATTAGCACATTATTTGGAGTGATACAAAATTTGTAATGGAATAAGTGAAGCATTATTCTTCATTTTCAGTCATTAATGAATTCACCACTTCAGATGATCCTTCTCACGACGAGAGAAGATTTAGTGTCGCAATTGTAAGTTTATCGTTTATTGTATTTAATTAGTATGTTGCCTTTATGTAATTCTCCTCTTTAGTAACATTTTAGTAATTTTAAGAGAGTTGTTCTTTCTCTTATATAAAGGATTCTGTTTGGAGTTGTATCTTCTTAGTCTTATGCATTCTTTCTGTTAGAGAGGATTTCTTGGTGGAATCCAACCCTCAAGAACGAAGGCATGAACTTGCCTCGCATTTATATCTTGTTCGCAGTTGCTCCAGTGTGCACTCATTAACCGCCCAGCTCTCGTGCCACCAATCCTATCTGTCGATTTTTCACACCCTGCAATCCACACCTCATGCACCTGGCAAGGAAACTACGATTTCACTTACGCCATTCCATATATATTTGTGTCCACATCACCTCTTTCCAATCACAGTCTACACTGCCCATCATCAAGCCCCTAATTCCATAGTACATCACACCTTCCTGGCCACTCAAAGTTAAATTTACCAAGCACACCCAAGGTGCCTCGCACCCATCCCAATTAGCTTTTTTTAATAAAATAGCCACTCACAATCAACTAGCCTCACTAAAATTCTAAATCGCCCTTCTTTCTTCTCCTTTTGAAGAAATTGTTCACTCCCAAAATTATCAAGGATCCTGACAAATTCATTCTGTCGTCATTGCAATCTACATGACTCTCGCTGCATCCGTTCCACCGCTTTTGAAACTCCGCATTGGAGTATGTCATCATGCAAACGTTCCCTCGCTTGACCTTGGTGACAATATCAAATTCGGACTATCCTCTTCACGACGAGAGAAAATTCTGTGTCATCTCTCTAAATTTTTTGTTTTATCGTATATAAATTAGTTTCTTGTCTCTGTTTAATCACCCTTTTAGTGACATTTAAGTAATTTTATGTGAATCTTTCTTTCCCTATATAAGGGACTGTAGTTGGAGTTTTAGGGCATCTTTTGTGTCTCGTGTATTCTCTCCTTTTGTAGAGAAGTTATTGGAGGGAACTCGCCCTCAAAAATGAAAGAGTGAGCTTGATTAAAGAAAACAAAATGTTAGCTAGGGTCCAGGGTCCTAGTTTCTTTATCCTTGTTATATTCAATGTTAATAATAAAAGAAATCGTAGTACTGCAAACCATGTTACGGATTGCTAAGCATAAATACATCTTTATTCAACCCGGTTGTTTCCTGGTTTAGCTTCTTGTGCTTGAGTGAATTGAAATTGTGCTGATTTGAACGGTCTTGGCTGAATGGTCAGCCAATAATATTGGTATTGCATCAGCTCCCGTGGTACAAAAAAATTCTGGAGTGTTTTTAACTAATGATGTCATCCATGAGATCCGGTGCACTAGTTTGTTCTTTGTCAACATGAGTCTTTGGGGGTCTCTCTTACCAATTAGTGAAAAAGCCCATACTCTGCATCCCTTCCAAGGTAATCCAATTTGAAATGATGCTCTCAAAACAAAAATAAGCGACAATAATTTTTTTATAAACCTTACCATGTGAAGAATTTATTCAGTTGTCAATTATCGAGGCTCAAAAGTTTCACGATAAGACATGCTATCTTTGTTGAAATAGGACAGATTTCAGGAGGAAAATCATTCAGATTGAGAAAATTGAGAATTGTTCATTATTCCAAGGTGGGCGTTACCTATATATACATCACGAGAGTGATCCCAACAACAACAACAACATAACCCATATAGTCCCCAATCATTGGGGGTATGGGCGGGGGAAGATTGGAAACAGACCTAACCTTTGGCACTATGCACAAAGTGGCTTCTCTCAGAGGAGAAAGACCTAACCTTTGACAATAAATGCACAAAGTGGCTGCTCACAGAGTACCACTGAAATAGTGGCCCCCTATACCGTCGCGTTTGCTGCGGAATCATGCCCTCAAATCAAAGCCAAAGACATCAGAGAGGGCAGACCCAAGAATCCATTTTGATTTATGTGCACATAACCATGCTTCCTTCATTCACGGGCCTTTTATAATGAACCTTTTACAATAAGATACAAGTATTTAATTCAAGTCTCCCCCTCAAGATGGGAGTGGATGTCGAGCATTTCCAGCCCGATAATATTGTCCTTGAAGATATCAAAGCATAGGCACTTAGTAAAGATGTCTGCTACCTGATCTTGAGATTAAACAAACAGAGTGCAAATATTTCCCTTTTCAAGGCGATCCTTGATAAAATGTCTATCAATTTCAACATGTTTTGTTCGATCATGTTGAACATGATTATGTGCAATATTGATAGCAGCTTTGTTGTCACAGTATAACCTGATAGGTTTTTGATACGTTCCGCCCAGACAAGGATACGTTCCGCCAAACCAAACAACTCCGCACATGCTCAACACAAAATTATGCTAAGAAAATTAACAGAAGAACAATCAATTAGAATCAAGAAAAACGAAACTCACACCTAAGGAGATATCTCCTGAACAGACTGCCGCGTTCTCTCCACGGAGAAGAACCAGAATTCACTAAATTTCACAAGTCCTTTTTTCCGCTGCCCCTCCCGCTTATTTATACAATTTCTTATTATCAAGAAAAGAAAAACCACCCTTAACCCAAATACAAATGCTGATTGCCTTTCCCGCCCAACCACACGCTGGCGTTGAACTGGATCGTAACAGGGCTTCCTCCTTCAAAACTTCCTTGACCTCAAGGAACTAAGTGCGGGCAAATGTGGCGTAGATATGCTAAATCTTCCCACGTAGCATCAACTTCAGTCCCATTGGCCCATTGAACCAGGAATTGTGCAATCACGAGCCCGTCCTTCTGTATCATTCGTCGACCAAGCACGCAAACAGGTTCCAGCAACACATTACCATCCGGAGCCACAGAATTCGGCAGAGGCAGGATCTGAATAGGAGCTTCTCCTTTAAATTCCCTCAACTGAGAAACGTGAAATGTATTGTGGATTTTGACATCACTGGGCAATTTCAGACGGTTGGCTACCTTCCCTACCCTCTCCACAACCTGAAATGGTCCAAAAAACTTTGGGGAAAGCTTATGAAACCCGTGAGTTCTCAAACTCACCTGCTTGTAAGGTTGAATTCTAACAAATGCCCATGATCCAACTTGCAATACCCTCTCCCGCCGCTTCCTATCTGCTAAAACCTTCATTCTGTTTTGGGCTTGCTGTAAATTAAACTTCAGGATGGAAAGTATCTTCTCTCGTGTTGTCAAAGAACGATCCACAACCTCTGATATTGCCTCTCCCTCAATATATGGAAAATGTAAAGGTGGTTCTTGGCCATACACAACCTGATATGGAGTCATCTTACTCGCACTGTGAAATGAGGTGTTATACCACCACTCGGCCAAAGCTAACCAAGATACCCACTCTTTTGGCCTTTCGAAGCACATACATCGTAAATAAGCTTCCACACAACGGTTCACTATCTCCGTCTGTCCGTCAGATTGGTGATGATAAGCCGTAGACATTAATTTGAACCTGCGACACGCGGAAAAGCTCTTGCCAAAACTGACTCAAGAAAATCGTATCCCGATCACACACAATTGCTTTATGGAGCCCATGAAGACGTACCACTGAATTTATATACTCCTTGGCCACTTTTTCAGCCGTGTATGAGTGACTCAAAGGCACAAAGTGAGCTTGTTTGCTTAACCTGTCTACCACCACGAGAATTGTAGTATTTCCCTGACTTGGAGGCAGTCCATCAATCAGATCCATTGATATCTCTTCCCAAATCCGATCTGGTATTGGTAAAGGTTGAAGCAAACCCATTGGCTTTTGGTGATCTGACTTGCATCTCTGACAAACATCACAATTTTGTATATACTTATAGATTTCAGGTTTCATCCTCCTCCAATAGAACATTCTCTTAATTTTTGATAGGTGGTTGTCACTCCTGAATGCCCCCCTACAGCTCCATCACGGTAGAGTTTAAAAATTGTATGCTTCACCTCCTGATTATTTCCAACCACTAGTTTCCCCTTCCTCTTCAACAAACCTCTTATCCATTCATATTTTGGCTTGGACTGAGCATCCAATTCTTTTGTTGTGATAATTTTCTGAATATGAACATCGTTTAACCAAGAACTCTTAACCTGCTGCAGCAAATCTGAAGTCACCGTTGTTAAAGCTTTGAGTTCAGGTGCAGGACAATTACGAGACAAAACATCTGCACATTTATTGTCTACCCCCTTCTTATACTGTATTTGGAAATCATAACCCAATAATTTTGCTACATGTTTTTGTTGAAATGGTGTGGCAATTTTCTGTTCCATCAGGAACCTCAGACTCTGATGATCAGTCCTTATAATGAAGGTTGTTCCCAACAAATAATGGCGCCAGTGTTGGATAGCTAACACCAGGGCAAGCAATTCTCTATCATATACCGATAGGGATGCATTCCTGGGCCCCAATGACTTGCTGAAATACCCCACAGGGTGATTTCCTTGCATAAGGACTGCTCCCACCCCTAAATCAGGGGCATCTGTTTCCAACAGAAACGGTTTAGAAAAATCCGGCAAAATTAACACTGGGGGTCTTGACACCGCCTGTTTGAGGTTTTCAAATGCAGAATTAGCCTCTTCAGTCCACTGAAAGGCATTTATCCTAAGCAAATTAGTTAATGGCTTAGCAATGCTTCCATAATTTTGGATAAACCTTCTATAATATCCTGTCAAACCCAGAAAACCTCTTAACTTCTTAACAGTTGTAGGTACAAGCCAGCTTGTCATTGCTTGAATCTTCCCAGGATCAGTGGACACCCCCTCCCTTGATATCAAGTGTCCTAGGTACTGAACCTGTCTTACCCCAAAAGAACACTTGCTTTTCTTTGCATATAGTTTATGCTGCCTGAAAACCTCAAAGGTGTACTGGAGATGAGCCATGTGATCCTCCCAAGATCTGCTAAATACGAGGATGTCATCAAAAAAGACTAGAATAAATCGTCTGAGTTGATCCTGGAACAGCTGGTTTATAAGACTCTGGAAGGTAGATGGAGCATTAGTGAGCCCAAAGGGCATCACATGAAATTCATAGTGCCCTTGGTGAGTTCTAAAAGCTGTCTTATGGACGTCCTCCGGTGCCATCAACACTTGATGATAACCAACACTCAGATCCAGTTTAGAAAAGTATGTAGCTCCCTGTAATTCATCTATCAACTCCTCTATGATAGGTATAAGAAACTTATTTTTAATTGTATAGGAGTTCAACTTCCTATAATCCACACACCGCCTCCATGTTTCGTCTGATTTCTTCACCAATACCACAGTAGATCCAAAAGAACTGCTGTGTTGTATTATTCCTGCGGCTAACATTTCCCTCACCAATCTCTCAATTTCATCTTTTTGAAGAGGGGGATACCTGTAAGGCCGTAAGTTTACCTCAACAGCCCCTTCCTTCAACGGAATGTTATGCTCATGTCCTCTTCTGGGTGGTAGTCCTACAGGTTCCTCAAAGATATTAGCAAATTCCTGCAATAATGATTGTAGCTCTCCCTCCTCTGAAGGAACATGTATCTCCACACCTTGACAAGATATATCTAGTTCATTAAAACCCCTTTGCTGAGTATGGACGAACTCCTGGATTTGGCATATAACCATCATTTGCAATTTTGCTGAGGTTGATAGAAGCTTATCCATCTTCCTTTGTTTTACCCATGCCCCTGGTAATGATTTGGAGCCCCTTAGCGATACCTTCCTGCCCTTGACAGTAAAGTCCATCCTCAATTCCTTGAAATCCCAATGGACCATTCCTAATGTAATCAACCATTGAATACCCAATACCACTTCACAGCCCCCCAAAGGGATCACCAACATTTCTGACACAAAACAGACCTGCATTTTCCAGCCAAAGTCCTTGACCATTAAAGAACTACAGATACTTCTTCCATCTGCTATTGAAACATTAAAGCTTGGTATCCTCATCAGATCACACCCCAGTCTGTTAGCCGTCTGTTCATCCAAGAAATTATGAGTGCTTCCTGAATCAATGAGCACTTGGATTGGTTTTCCCAGATAAGAAGCTGTTACACGCATCGTGTGAAAATTCGAAATGCCAGTCATAGCATGTGTGGATAGCTGAGGAGATAAATCAGTTTCAATAGCTTCCTCAAGGAGGGGTGGTTCACCTTCCTACGTTTGCTCCTCATCATCTAATATTGGCTCCAAAGAGTACAATTGCCTTCTTCCCAAACATCTATGCCCCGGAGTATATTTACTATCACACCAGAAGCACAATCCCTTAGTACGTTTCTTATCCATCTCAGTAAAGGTTAAGCGTCGTCTCTGATTTGATGATGGAATTGCCGGTGAATGTGAGCCGCTAGCCTCCCCTTTTTGAAACACTTTGGGGACAACAGGAGTGGATATTAAGGAACGATCAGAACGCACTGCTGTTGAAAATGGTGTCGTCGGAACACGTTTTCCCCCAAGGTCTCGCAATGTTCTTGCAATCTAGCCAAAGAGAACACCTCCAAGAGAGTTTTTGGCTGAAACATACGAACGGCGTAGCCAATGTCATCCTTATGCCCGGTCAGACAAAAACTAACCGCATGATCCTCAGGAATTTCAACCCTATGCAACAATAAATCGAATTCATCTAGATAAGATTGCACAGAGCTTCGCTGAAGCAAATTCTTCAACTCCCCCATTGGATCGGAACCCAACAGAGAGCCAAAACGTTGATTCAAAGCTTGACAATAATCCTCCCATGAAGGCCACTCTCTAGAAATTCTTGCCTTCATAAACGACTGGTGCCAGTAAAGAGCGCGCCCCTCTAAATGAATCGACACCATCTTAACCTTGAGATCTGGCGTTGTCCCTTCCAAATCAAAATACTGATTCGCCTTATAGACCCATTCACGCAAATCTCCCCCCCCCCCCCCCAAACTTAGGAAAATCCAGTCGTGGTAATCGGAAAGGCAACTGACTTGTAGAACTAGATGCTGGAGCAATTCCTTTTCCCTCTCCCTGGGCTAGTGAGGCCCCAACTTCTGAGTATGATCTGTTTTAAAAGAAGAAAACAGATCACGTAATTCTGCCATGAATTTACTATGTTCATTCAAAGAATGCATAGATCGTGCCATGGCCTCATTATTTTGGCGTAAAACCTCCTCCAGTGACTTCGTCTGATGATCCGCCATGGATTGGACGGATCGAGCTAAAACGTCTTGCTGTTGACGCAAAGCTGCCAGATCCGCCAACACTTCTTTAGACCGGTTAACATCCGACGCCGGCATGATGAAGATGGAAGATCAGTCCCTCTGATACCAATGATACGTTCCGCCCAGACAAGGATACGTTCCGCCAAACCAAACAACTCCGCACATGCTCAACACAAAATTAAGCTAAGAAAATTAACAGAAGAACAATCAATTAGAATCAAGAAAAACGAAACTCAGCCCTAAGGAGATATCTCCTGAACAGACTGCCGCGTTCTCTCCACGGAGAAGAACCAGAATTCACTAAATTTCACAAGTCCTTTTTTCCGCTGCCCCTCCCGCTTATTTATACAATTTCTTATTAGCAAGAAAAGACAAAACTTCCCTTAACCCAAATACAAATGCGGATTGCCTTTCCCTCCCAACCACACGCTAGCGTTGAACTGGATCGTAACAGTTTTCCAGTTTGTAGTTCCAAATCTTACATTATCGTGTTAAGCCAGAGTCCCTCACATATTCCTTGTCACATTGCCCTATACTCTGCTTCTACGCTGGATCTTGCTACTACATTTTGTTTCTTACTTCGTCAGGTCACTAGATTCCCTCCAACAAATGAGCAATATTTGGTGGTAGACTTTTTGTTATCTTAACTTCCAGCCCAATCAGCATTTGTATAAACTTCAACATCCAGTTGTTGATTGCGGGAGAATAAAATTCCACTTTCAGAGGAGTTCTTAAAGTACTGTAAAACACACATGACAGCTTCATGATGTCGCAATCTAGGAGAATGCATGTACCTGCTAAGGATCCCAACAACGTGTGTGATATCCGGTCGAGTAAGTGAGAGAAATATTAGCCTTCCCACCAGTCTTTGGTAGCTAAAGGAGTTCACCTTCTCACCATCCTTGTCTTCATCAACTTACACTTTGCTTCCATGAGAGTATTAGCAGGAGCACAACAAGCATCCCTATGTCCTCTAGAAGATCTAGGACATATTTTCTCCGAGTGATGAAGATATCGCGGTCAGAACGTAAACTTCTATTCCCAAAAAATATTCTAGCTTTCCTAGATCTTTAACTTCAAACTCTTTACACAGGCGAGCTTTAAGCCATGTGATTTCTGCAACATCATTTCCTGTAATGATTATGTCGTCGACATAAACAATAAGAATAACCACCTTCTCTGCTTTCCTTTTCACGAAGATGTATGTTATGCCCCGCATGCGTTACGATTCTCAGGGCATAAGTATTCTCGGTGACTAAAGGAGCATGCGCAAAGCAACGGGGCTGAACCATCCGGTTCAGCCCCCAACCATTAAAAAGGACAAAGAGGGGCTGAACCACCCAGGTTCAGCCCCTACATGGGGGGGCCAGCAGGCCCCCTATTGCCCCGAGTATTAATAGGCCAGGGGCTCCTCCAAGACGGCTATCAAAGTATTATTCTTCAGGTATTCTCTTCTCCCTCTCTCAAACCCTAATTTTCTCTTCTTCTCCCGTAGTTTCTCTCTAGATCTCTCTTTTCTCTTGCAAGTTCATATCATTTGGTATCAGAGCTTCCTTCCCACGACCAGGGTAATACGTACCGAAGCCGAGAATGCGCGTTTGGCCACCATCGAAGAAAACTATGTTGGTTTGGCGGATTCGGTAGCGGCAATCGAAGAACAAATGAAAATCTCTACAAAAAATTTGGAGTGATTGGATGGACGAATGGAAGAAATCAAGGCTCTTTTAACGCAATCGTTGAAGGGCAAATCAACGGCAAATGGCGATTCCGAGACGAAGGCGTCTCATACCGCGCCGCCAACAACGAACGGAGCACCGGGGGGCTCGGGCGTGACCCCCCAAGGTTGGCTAGGGCCGGAACATGGCCGTACGACCGGCCAATGGCCCGCATAGCCACCAGCAGCCCTAGGGCTTCCGATGGGTACCGTCGGGCACTTCGCCGGCCTGGAGGAGATCGACTACAACCGATCAAACCCTAATGGGTCGGGACAACATCCGCCACAGGCGGCCGCCTGGTACGGCCCAGGGGGGCTGCCGCCGGCCTGGACACCGCCGGATATGCCGCAGGAAGAGGCCGGGAACCCTTTACAACATTATTTCGTCCTCCCGGGGCTATCGGTGCTCCGATTGGAGGTAGAACGGGTCTGCTACCAACACCACAACCTTATGGGGCCCCGGTGAGGATGGGGAACGACGAACAATGGAATGAGCGTCCGCCGAGGAACAGATTTCAAGGCGGAGGACAACAATTTGGCGGTGGGCACGGGGGAATGCATTTTCACGACCCCAAGGCCAGCCAAATTAAGTTGCAGACCAACAAAGACCCGTGATTTACGGCCCAGAGCAAGGAAGGAACAGAGACATGCACCAGAGAGCCTACATGCCCCCGAAAAGAACCCGCATGAATTTTTCGAAGTTCGGGGGGGGGGGGGGGGGGAGATGCGCCGGAGTGGGTACAGAAGGCGGAATTGTTTTTTACTTACCAGGAAATCCCCGAAGAGCAGTGGGTGCAACTTGCGGCCTTCTATCTGGAAGACGACGCATACAAGTGGGCGCAGTGGTGCTTGAGGGGATATGGGTACGCACTGTGGGCTTACTTTGTGAGGACGTGGAGGCCACGTTACAGAAGCTCCGTCAGAAGGGCACAGTGACGGAGTATCGCACGGAGTTCGAGAAGCTGGCCAATCGGGTCAGTTGGGAGGAGAAGACTCTCCTCAGTTGCTTCATATCAGGGCTGAAGGACTATTTGAGAGATGAGGTCCATGCCTACATGCCTCGCAGTTTGAGCCATGCCATCAGCCTGGCACGGATACAGGAGGAGCGCTTCAACCGCCAGCGAAACTGCGCCACGGCGAGAACCCCGACGGCCCCAGTGACGGGTCGAAGGGAACCACCGCCGGCAGCTAAACCGACAGTGACGAGACTTACTTGGCCAGAGTTGTAGGCAAGGAAGGAGAAGGGCCCGTGTTTCAACTGTAACGAGAAGTACGCGCCAGGTCACCGGTGCCAGAAGGTCCAAGTTTTTATGCTAAGGGAGGAGGACGAGGAGGAAGGCTCTGCAGACATTGAGGAGGAGGATGGAGTGGACCTAGCGGAGTTTGGAGTCTCTCTCCAGGCTATGGAGGGGTGCTCGACGCCTCTTACTTTGCGCATCGCTGGGAAGATTGGCCAGAAGCGTGTGACTATTCTGATTGATAGTGGGAGTACCCACAACTTCATCAACCCCGCGGTGGCGCTGAAGGTGGGACATGCAGTTGACAGAGAGGCCGCCTTTCAGGTCATGGTGGCCGATGGAAGCAAGATGAGGTGTGAGGGGGTGCTGAAAGGGGTGGAGTTGCGGATGCAGGGATACGTGTGCCATACCGACGTCTACCTGCTACCGATTATGGGGTCCAATATGGTCCTTGGGGTTCAGTGGCTCAGACAGTTGCGACGGGTGACCACGGATTGGGATCAAATGACATTGGAGTTTACTCTGACGGATCATTGCCTGCACGACATACGATCATCCCCACTCAAAGAGATCTCTATCCGGAGCTTGCAGAGATTGGAGGAGCAGGGCAGCACGATGGCCATGGTACTAGGAGTGACGGCCATTGTACCAGTCACCTCTGAGGAGCCCGAGCAGATGCAGGCTTTACTGGCACAGTACGAGGACGTTTTCCAGGAGCCACACACTCTTCCTCCCTCGAGATTTCGTGACCACCAGATTCAGTTGAAAGCGGGGGCGGATCCTACTAATATCCGTCCCTACCGCTATCCTCATATTCAGAAGGCGAAGATAGAGCGCAGTGTCCGAGAGATGCTCACCACCAGCATCATACGACCCAGCACCAGTGCTTTCTCTTCACCGATCATACTGGTGAAGAAAAAGGATGGTTCATGGCGATTTTGCGTTAACTACCGTGGGTTGAACAACTCAACCATCAAGGACAAGTTTCCCATCCCGATGATTGAAGAGTTGTTGGATGAACTGCATGGAGCGAGCCTTTTCACCAAACTGGATCTACGGTCCGGTTACCACCAGATTCGGATGAAGGAGGAGGACATACACAAGACGGCTTTTCGTACCCATGACGGTCACTACAAATTCTTGGTGATGCCATTCGGATTAGCAAACGTCCCATCTACCTTTCAGGCGGTGATGAACGAGATTTTTCGGCCACTTCTACGCTGATATGTGCTGGTCTTTTTCGACGACATCTTGATTTACAACAGGAATTGGGAGGACCATCTGGATCACGTTCGGCACGTGCTTACTATACTGAGGGAGCACCGACTCTATGCCAAGCGTTCTAAATGCTCATTCGGGCAAGCAGAGGTCGAGTACTTGGGCCATCTGGTGTCCGCTCATGAGGTCCAGGCCGATCCAAAGAAGCTTGCTAGCATGGTGACCTGGCCTCAGCCCACAATGATCTGGGCCTTACGGGGCTTTCTCGGGCTCACTGGATACTATCGCCGTTTCGTGAAGGACTACGACAAGATCGCACGGCCCCTCACTCAATTGCTCCAGAAGGAGGCTTTTCAGTGGCCTGCAGAGGCGGAGGATGCTTTCCGGGCCTTGAAAAAGGCAATGACCACCACTTCGGTTTTGGCACTTCCAGACTTCTCCAAGGAGTTCGTGGTCGAGACCAGATGCATCGGGGGTCGGAATTGGAGTAGTGCTGATGCAAGAGGGTCGACCCTTGGCTTTCTTCAGCAAGGCACTGACACCGAAGATGCTGGGACTTTCCACGTCTGAAAAGGAGATGTTGGCCATCCTCCACGCGGTCGCCATGTGACAGCCTTATCTTTTGGGGCGACACTTCCATGTCCGCACGGACCATCAGAGCTTAAAGCACTTCCTCGAGCAACGGTTGACATCTCTATTGCAGCAGAAGTGGTTGACAAAGTTGTTGGGCTACGACTATGAGATCGTCTACAAACAAGGGAAAGAAAATGTGGTGGCCGACGCACTATCACGCATACCGGAGAGCTCCCTCTCCCACGTTTCGGGACCGGTGATTGAGTCCTTGGATGAGATACAGGCAGAGGTGAACCAAGACACAGAGCTCCGAGCCATTGTGGAGGCACTTCAGCAGGGGCACACCACAGTGCCCGGGTACCACTTGCAGGGTGAGCGACTTTACTACCACGGTCGGGTGGTCATTCCCGCCATGTCTGCGTGGCGTATTATTATGATGTAGGAGTTCCACGCATCCCCGACTGGCGGCCATGCCGGTATTCTTCGTACGCTACAGCGAGTCTGTGCGAATGTCTTTTGGAAGGGCATGCGACAGGATGTCCAACAGTTCGTGCGGGAGTGTGAAGTTTGCCAGCGATAGAAGTACGAGACCACATCACCCGCGGGACTTCTTATCCCGCTAGAGATTCCACACCAGATTTAGGACACGGTCTCCACTCTCCATGGACTTCATAGTCGGCCTGCCCAAATCTCAGGGCAAGTCCGTCATTCTCGTGGTAGTCGACAAGCTGTCCAAGTGCGAGCATTTTCTAGCCTTGAGCCATCCATACACCGGGGAAACCGTTGCTGAGCTGTTTGCCTGAGAGATCGTGAGACGCCATGGTATTCCACGTTCTATCATCTCAGACAGGGACCCAGTTTTTGTGAGCAAATTCTGGAAGGAGCTTTTCCGGCTGTAGGGCACCACACTACGCATGAGCACGGCCAACCATCCCCAAACTGACGGGTAGACGGAGGTTCTCAACAAAGGGGTCAAGACTTATTTACGGTGCTTTGTGATGGATGAACCACGCACGTGGACCCATTTGTTACATTGGGTTGAGTATTGCTACAACACGTCCTTTCATACGACAAGCAAGCTCACTCCTTTCGAGGTTGTATACGGCAGGTCACCACCCACGTTGAGTTCTTATGAGCCAGACATCACCGCTCTTCCGGTCGTCGATCGGACGCTACAGGATCGGGATCGTACCTTACTGTTACTTCGGGACAACTTACGGGCCGCACAGGAGCGCATGAAGGTCCATGTAGACAAACACCGTACTGAACGAGAATTTGTGGTGGGCGACGAGGTTTTCCTCAAGCTCCAACCGTATAGGCAGCTTTCAGTCTCTCGGCGAGCTAATCAGAAGCTGACACTGCGATTCTATGGGCCGTTCCGCATTATCCGATGAGTGGGTCCAATAGCTTATACCTTGGCACTACCAGAGGGCTCTCGCATCCACCAGACATTCCATGTCTCAGTGCTTAAAAGGAAGATTGGGGACTCAGTTCAGGCAAGTTCTAGCCTACCAAAGGCCACTACCGCCGACGAATTGCGGCCTTCACCGGAGGCCATTCTTTTGACCAAATGGAAAAAACGGGGCACAGATTATTGACCAGAGGTGCTCGTCAAATGGAGGCATATGGCGGAGGTTCATAATTCTTGGGTCGACTTGCTGGAGGTCCGCGAGAGGTTTCCAGACTTCCACCTTGAGTACAAGCTGGTTCTTGATGGGGAGGGGAATGTTATGCCCCCGCATGCGTTATGATTCTCAGCAACTAAAGGAGCACGCGCAATGCAACGGGGCTGAACCATCCGGTTCAGCCCCCAACCATTAAAAAGGACAAAGAGGGGCTGAACCACACCGGCTCGGCCCCTACATGGGGGGGGGGGGGGGGGGCGACCCCCTATTGCCCTGTGTATTAATAGGCCCGGGGCTCCTCCAAGACGGCTATCAAAGTATTATTCTTCAGGTATTCTCTTCTCCCTCTCCCAAACCCTAATATTCTCTTCTTCTCCCGTAGTTTCTCTCTAGATCTCTCTTTTCTCTTGCAAGTTCATATCAATGTATGATCAGAGTGACCCTGATTGTATCCCAATAAGTTCATGGCGTTCTGGAACTTCCCAAACCAAGTCCTGAGGGATTGCTTTAGACCGTAAAGAGATTTTTTAAGTTTATACACCATTTCTTCTGATCCTGTCTTTACGAAACCAAGTGGAACTTTTATGTAGACTTCTTCTTCAAGATCACCATGTAAATTGTGCTTTTGACATCAAGTTGCTGTAATTCCCATCCCAAGCATGCAACACATGATAAGATGACACTGATGGAGTCCATCTTGGCAACATGAGCAAACATTTCATGATAGTCCACACCTGGAGTTTGAGTATATCCTTAGGCAACAAGCCTTGCTTTATATCGCTCAACAACCCCCTCTTGATTCTGTTTAACAGAGAACACCCATCTGGAACCAACAGACTTCTTCCTTGCGGGGAGATAAGTGAGTGCCCAAGTTTGGTTCTTCTCCAATGCCAACATCTCTTCCTCCATTGTTGCGCCACATAGGTATCTCTATTGCTTCCTGCCAAGTATTAGGAATGCGAACAGAATCCAAGGAGGAGATGAAGGCCTTATTCGTCTTTATCAAGTTTTGGTAAGTGATATAATTTGCAAGTGGGTATTTAGCAGAGGCCGACTTCCGCTTCAAATGTATAAGAGCGCGATAAAGCTCGTCATCAGGACCTGATTCAGAAGAGCATACCTGCGGTTGTGGAATGACCAGGGGTTGTAACACCGTAGCACCACGGTTGCGTCTGTGATAGACCAGAGGAAGAGGAGTGAGGCCCCCGAGAGTTGGATTCGTGGGAGGAGGTATGGCAGAGGTGGTTATAGGAGGTGGTCACAAATCCTCAATAGATGGATTCGTGGGAGAAGGTATATCAGAGGAGGTTATAGGAGGTGATTGTGAGGTCACAATAGGAAGAGGAAGATGAGAATCGTCGACGCAATGTACTTCTCCCCCTGACGAGAACCGAAATACGATGCCTCCTCACGAAGCGTCACGTCCATGGTGCAGTAGAACCGTCGAGAGGGAAGATGATAAGAACGACATCCTTTCGTAATAGCAAAGTAACCTACAAAGACAACCATGTAGGGAACACACATCCAATTTATCACGATGTTGCTGATGAACATGAACGAAGTAGACACCCAAACACACGCGGAGGTCAATGAGAGGTGTGTACAATGCATTTAGTAGACAGACAGAATAAGGGGGAGGCATACTGTAAAGGTGCTAGAGGGTAGACGATTGATGAGATAAGTCGCGGTGAGAACCACATCACCCCAATAGGACTTGGGAAGATTCATGGTGAGAAGAAGACATCTGGTACCTCAAGGAGATACTTGTTCTTACGTTCAGCGGTTCAGCCACACCATTCTGAGTAGAGGTGTTGACACAAGTTTTTTGATGAAGAATCTCATAGTCTCTAAGATAAGTGTTGAAGGCTCCATGATTGTCGTACTCACCCTTATTGTTACCACGGAGCACGCGAATAATGCTACTGAATTGAGTAACTACCATGGTGTGAAAGAGTCGAAAATAATCAAAGACCTCATGTTTTTCGTTTTAACAGTTGCACCCAAGTAGAGCGAGAAAAACAATCAATAAAATTCACAAATCATCGGTAACCAGAGAGAGAAACAACATGGGATGGTCCCCAAACATCAGTATGACTAACATCAAAATGAACCATACTAAGAGAATAAAAATGATTCGGACTATGTCGTACATATTTAGAAAGTTTATATTCATTACAGACAAAATGGCTCAGAGAGCTTGCAAGCATAGGAAATAACTTGAGAAGATAGCGGGCAGAGAGATGTCCGAGAGGCCAGATCCTGAAAAACACAACCATCATGAGAGAAAGTGACAGAACAGTTTAATGATGCAGTCAAAAGACTAATAAATAACAGATTTCAAGGAAAAGCGGGAACATGCAACACAGAGGTTAGGGGCATGGCAAAGGAACAGACGATGGTCCCCTTGCCAGCAATTGGTGAGAGTGATCCATTGGCGGTGACAACCTTATCACGCCCTGAGAGGGGGTGTAAGAGGTAAAACCTGACGATGTTCCTGTCATGTAATATGTCGCCCCAGAGTAATTATCCACTTAGATGAGGGTGCGGAGGCAGACTGGGCGTTGTCCGGACCAGCTGTGGCGAAGGTAGCAGTAGGGGAAGAAACTTGAGTGCACATGAGGCGGATCAAAATGTCCAGTTCCGTCGAGGAAAGACTGTCAGAGGGAAGCCGACCAAGAGCAGTTTCAGTAGTATGGGCAGTAGGAGCAGTGGGTGGGCGAGAGGGAGCACGACTGCTGCCACGACCACAAGAACTCTTATTTGAGGGAGCTAGATGAGGATGAAGACGGAAGCAGGAGTCCGGGCATGACCCTGTTTGCCACAGTAATCACACAGCTTGAGAGATGATGGAGGAGCGTGAAGAAGACCAACAATGGCGGAATGATCAGAACCATGGTCGGAGTTGAATGTACTGCGGCGATTTTCGTCCCCTAAAACCATACTGAAGGCTTTCCGAAGATAGGGAAGGGGCTGCCAGTTCAAGACATGAGTTTGCACCACGTCGAACTCCATATTAAGACCCATGAGAAAGACATGGAGTCGGTAGCGGCTCTCCTTGGTTTTAAGGCCCGAGCATCAACAGTTCAAGCGGGAGTGAAGTCCTCAAAATAATCCAACTCTTGGTGGAGGCGTTCGAACTTGGAGAAGTAAGCGGCTACAGAAGAGGTACCTTGTTTGAGTTCGTATACCTGGGTAGAACTACCAAGCTGAGAATAAGTCTCACGAGCCCTAGTCCAGATGTCAAACGCGGAGTCCATCAACATGTAGCTACTATAGACCAATGGAGGCATGAAGTGAATTAACCACGAGACAATAATGAAATTTTCAGCATCCCACTTTCGCCAACCCGGATCAGTATTGAGAAGCTGAACAGTCGTCCCATCGATGTACCCATGAAGTTGATGGCTGCGGATAGCATGTTGTGTTGCGCGAGATCACTCGAGGTAATTCGTTCTGTCCAAAAGGAACAGTTGTAATTCGGAGGGAACCTGAAGAGCCATGAGGTCGAGAGATTTCACCACCCGAAGGAGGAATAAGCGAGGAGGGAGACTGAATGCTCGAGTCCGAGGAATTAGCCATACTGAAGAGAGAGGCCGCACTTATAGTGGCTAGAGGCGACACAAGCTGGAGGATAGAGAGCCAGAATTAAGAAGAGACCGCGGAGAAGGGAAGACCTCACAAGCAGAGACGAAGGAGCAACCGCAAGAGGAGACCGCACAGACCGCGGATAGACATCAACAGACAGACAGGTCGCACGAAAGGAAATACGACAAGGAGCACGCAGAGCTCGCACAGGCCGCACACGAAGCAGAAAGGTCGGTAACTTCCGCAGAACTCGCAGAGGAAGAGACGTCTAGCAGGAGAAGACACAGAGCTCGCATAGCTCGCACAGAGACGTCCAGAAGGGGAGAAGATGCGCAGGCTGGCAGAGAAGACGTGCGAGAAGAAACACGCGGACTGGCTTCGCACGACGCGTGAGAAGAAGGTGCTCGGGATGAAGGTGACTCGCGAGAAGAAAGGCGCACGGGCTGCCTGAGCACGCAGAAGAGGCCGGAAGACCACACCTCCCGTTTTCCATACCTCTGATACCAAGTCAGATTGAGAAAAATGAGAATTGTTCATTATTCCAAGGGGGGTGCCCCCTATATATATAAATCACGGGAGTGATCCCAAATAAGAGAACAATAAATGTAAAAAATACATGAGCCTTTTACAATAAGATGCAAGCATTTAATTCAACCTAAGTTATTAAAGGCACAAAGCGCACCGATGCGCAAAGGACTGGAGCCTAGGCGCAGGCGCGCGCCTGAGGCACGTGAGGTGCAAAAATAGAAAAAATACAGTTTATTAAATACAAAAACACAAAATAAATCTACCACCATATCAACACACTAGACTTGCATATATCACAACTCCAAATGCTACTTTTTAGATTGTGTTTTACAAATATTTACCATTATAGGTGCAAGTGCTGCAACTTGCTGCAATAACATAGATTTACGTTGTTATTCATCATTGGAGTTTATAAGTGCAAATACTGATGATTAATCCATTGCATTTTTTGAGCAGGTTTAATTATATAATTTCATCATTACGGTGCAACTTCCCTCACTAGATGGTAAATACATATAGGAAATCATGTAATCTAACTCTTAGATCATGTTTTTGCCCTCCTCCAAAAAAAATCAGTAATCAGGTTGAAGAAAAGCCCTTGAAATGCTCAGGCGCGCCTGGGAGCTGGTAAGGCACGTGCGGCGTGCCTAGGCGCGCCTGAGGCACCTCGCCTGTCTCTGCCTTGCAGGCCCGGTGCGCCTGGCGCCTCAGGCGCGCCTAGACGCGTGCCTTAATAACTTGGAATTCATCTACATCATGAACATGCAGGCGATAACTATTAGTCATTCATTGTACTAATCTTTGTAGTTTTTTTTTTTAATTATGCGATGCAATCTATTTTTGCCTATATTATAGCAATATGTGCATAAGCATGTGGTAATGGAACAAGATATGTACATTTTCTTAGGATTCATTTTTTGATTGCTATAAATTCGCATCCTGCTCATGGGCTTGCATGCCATTCAGTTGAATGCTCATCAATAATAAGTTCTAAATTTTGGTTACTGCTACGGACACATTCTATGAAGGTGCTAATCCCCAAGCAAGAAGAGGACTGCAAGACCTTGACAAGAGACTTTATATCAATTTATTATCTCTTTTTATTTCACATTTTATTATTGTTTTTAGTTAAGTATTGTATTGGACCTATATGTAAAAGGCCATGTGTATTTTAACTCATGAAGTGGAACGAAAAATAGGGCATGCAAAAGATCAATCTAATTTCCCCTTTGCTGGCCTCCGATCACTGTATTTCTCCCCTTTCTCTCCATAAACCTCTTCCCCTTCCCCTCTCCCCCACTCTCTCTAGAGTTTCCATCATTGGGCGCCACAATCATCACTGAAAGGGAGGAAAGGAAAAGAGGGGGCCATCGACTTCGTTCTAATCCTCCACGGACCTGTGAAGAAATCTATTTTGAGGGTATGCAACATCTTGGTATCAGGGAAAGATGTCATCGATAACGAATTTGATCAAATATGGGAGATAATCCATTTCAGATCAATATTTGAAATTGCATGCATGATAATGTTACAGGATATATCAATTTTCTAGGGTTTAGTTTTGAATACTTTAAGGCTTGCATTTGCTTCCATTGAATGCTCATCAAGAATAATATCTAAATTTTGGTTATTATTGCCGGCGCATTCTCTAGCGCAAATACACAAACGAGAAGTGGACTGTGAAACCTTGACTAGAGACTTGATGTCATTTTATTGTTGCTTTTATTTCGCATTTGTTTTATTATCGTTTTTAATGTATTGGGCTTATTTGTAATAGATCATGAGTATTTAAACTCATGAGGTGGAATTAAAAAAATGTGTGCAAAAGATCAACTTAATTTCCCCTCTCTTGGCTTCCGACCACTCTATTTCTCCCCCCTCTCTCTCTCTCTCTCTCTCTCTCTCTCTCTCTCTCTCTTATTTCCACCACGACCGCCAGAAAAATCACGAAGGAATAACAAGGGGCGTCAACTTCGATTTGATCGTATATCGACCTGCGACAAGATCCATTTTGAGGGCACACAACATTTTGGTATTGGTCAGTGTTGTAGACGTCGGTAGATGTGTCTGACAACATTTCGACGTCAGTAGATGTGTGACAACATTTCGACGTCGGTAGATATCTGACAACATTTCGACGTCGGTAGATATGTCTGACAACATTTCGACGTCGGTAGATATGTCTGACAACATTTCGACGTCGGTAGATGTCTGACAACATTTCGACGCCGGTAGTTATGCCTGACAACATTTCGACGCCGGTAGATATGCCTGACAACATTTCGACGCCGGTAGATATGCCTGACAACATTTCGACGCCGGTAGATATGCCTGACAACATTTCGACGCCGGTAGATATGCCTGACAACATTTCGACGCCGGTAGATATGCCTGACAACATTTCGACGCCGGTAGATATGCCTGACAACATTTCGACGCCGGTAGATATGCCTGACAACATTTCGACGCCGGTTGATATGCCTGACAACATTTCGACTTCGGTTGATATGCCTGACAACATTTCGACGTGGGTAGATATGCCTGACAACATTTCGACGTGGGTAGATATGCCTGACAACATTTCGACGTGGGTAGATATGCCTGACAACATTTCGACGTCGGTAGATATGTCTGACAACATTTCAATGGAGAGAGAGAGAGAGAGAGAGAGAGAGAGAGAGAGAGAGAGAGAGAGAGAGAGAGAGAGAGAGAGAGAGAGAGAGATGTTTTTGAATTTAATTTTAATTGCTGTCTAATTAATATTATTATTACCTGGAGTAAATTTGAAATTTTGGCTGCTTATTTGAACTAGTAGGATTACCATTGATTTTATAATTTTATTTTGGCATTCAGGTTGCCATCACAAAATGCTACCATTTATTCTGCAGCCAGTGTGTTCAGCAGATCGTCGTAAGTCGCCATCGCAAGTGCCCGACTTGCTCGGCGAGCTTTGGGCCCAATGATGTCAAGCCCATCTACATCTGATATCGAGTTCCCTAGAAACCCTAATCGGAATTTGAAGGCGGTCAACTCAATTCGTTGGTCCCTCGGCTAGTCATTTCCGCAGCCTCTCTCGTGCTAATATATTATATTTTAGTATTTCCTGGTATATGATTGTTGTTTGTATATGGCAGATAAACCTTTGGCCTGCTGGCCTGTATCCAAGATTGCTGGAGCTTTATAAACCCTAGCTGATTAGGATTTTTTTCTTCTTCTTCTTGGGGGTGTGAGCTGTTTTTGTTAGCAGGGGTGAATGGCGCTGTAAAATATTTTATTATTTTCTTTTGAACTTATAACATGTGGCAGGATCATAAATGTTGTTGTATTATATTGATTTACAGCATTGAATATTTGCCCTTCAAACAGCTTTTGATGATGAATGATGTGCCCTTTTCAGAAGAAAGCAGAACATTTATTATTATTATTATTATTATTACTATTATTATTATTATTATTATGGGTCATTGAATTACAGGTTGGACCCCTCTTATTTTTGAAATTACAAAAAAAATTCATGTAAGTTTACATTTCATAGCATTCATGCACAAAAACACTACCCTGAAAGTTTACTCGAAGGGAGTGTTTTTTGTGCATAGATGTTATGAAATGTAAACTTGCATGAGTGATTTTTGATAATTATTCCTTATTGTTATTGGGCAATAACTATATGCAGGCCGACTTCAGCTATGTGCAGGTCTGTGCAATTTGAAAATGACTATATGCGGACTAATTTTTGAACGAGTTCACACTTCCCACAGGTTTATAGTTTGACCTGCATTTATTCTTGGACTGCATATATTGGCCATTTATGGGGATCTTCCGTCTAAGTTTGCTAAATTACAAAAACTTTCCCGATAGGTTTTGTTTTTCATAACATGCATGATGCATGTACAAAAAAGGTGTTATCTGCACCTCACAAATGGCTCTTTGTAATCCATTAATATTTGTGATCCACAAAATTATATCGTACCCAAGCATACTATTCGTATTCAAATATTTTATTCACAGACTAATATATGGAAATAAACATAGAATGTGAATCTCATTGTCTCCTTTGAACCCATGTGATGAAGTAATGTTAATTATTTCTACTGTTTGTGTATCATCCATAAAAGAAACATATTACCCTCTTTAATGTATGAAATTAACTCGTGTGCACAATGTAATTCAAGGGAAATAGCCTTCTGTAGATCCTAGAGAACTTACCTCGCCGAGAATGAAGAGGTGCAGGAGGATGAGGTTCTTGGAGCAGTGACCTAGAGTCGGCTGTGGATGCTGTTGGACGTTGAAGATGATCGAGCGTGGTGGCTGCTTGCGTCGTGGGCAGCCGACCAACGAAATCCGGCGAGAGATGTCGTCGTCTCGTGCATGCTTCGTAAGAAAATCAGGAAAGAAGGGCTGGATTTCGAGTGGTGTACAAATATGAGGTTTTAGGGCTTCATTACTCCATAGACTTTTGTTAATTTCAACACCCAAAAAAACCTTAAAAATTTATTCTAAGAGGGTTTTTTACTTCTTTTTTTGTGTATGTTATGAAATGTAAACTTATAGGAGATGTTTTTGTAATTTCAAAAGTGAGAGGGGTACGATAAATAATTATGTTTACCTCCATGGTAATTTTTATAATTATTCATTATTTTAAATCGATCATTTATTATCACTCTTTGGTCCTAAAATGATTGTATGATCACTAAAATTCAAAAAAAAAATGATAATTATTCATTTGACTTTCCTGGTAGATCAAACCCAGTTGGAAAAGCCTAGAAAATGTCAATCTGGGTTGTTTCATCTCAATATCGATCGATGATCATCGTATTCGGCCTGGAAGAGGAGGAGAAAGATTGCAGTCCCGCTCGTTGGATCGGTCATAGAAGTTTCCAGGCTTTTAGGAGCGGATTTTATCGGAGGGATCCAATTTTGTGATTTGGCCATGAGATTGGTTGTGTAGTAATTAGCTTTGCGGACGCCTTCCTTAGTCATCGACAAGCTCTCATGCATATATTATGACCGCTCGAATGGCACTTTACCGTACGCCTATAAATAAAATGTTTGTCGGCTCACGAATGGCCTACTAGTAGAGAACGGTGAATGTGATATTAAAGCACCGGTACCACGGCGGTTCATTTTGGTTCATATCGAATCACCCCTACATGATTCCAGAAATTTAGAATTGAACCGAACAACGCAAACCCTTAGAACTGAATTGACTGGTTCGATTTGTGGTTTAAAAAGTTAAAATATAAATACATAATTTAAGATCTGGAATAAAAATAAAACGGCATGCATGATTATATAATATCATACAATCGAACCGAACCGTGCCGTTTGGTTCGATTTTATGGTTCGAATGGGTTTTACTTACACCCCTAACCGCAACTACGAGTTTAAGGCGGCTCATTTTCCCCTAGTTTGAGGGAATGACTTCTCTATCCAGTGGTTGAAGGGGGGGGGGGGGGGGGGGGGGGGGGGGGGGGGGGGTGATTAGCTATGTGCTCTTTTGAGGGAAAACCGTCGAATTAGGGCGCTCCGATTTGGAACGTTGGAGGTGTTGTTAGAGTTGCCGACCATTGGAATTAGGGAAGCAAACCTATCTATGATATAAACTGATCCAATGGAGTAACTAATGAAATCTCTAGCGTGAGGAATTTTTCATTAAGCACAAGAGCCCTAAAAGATGAAAAATGAAATGAAACACGACAAGGGTCCGTTCGTTTGGATGAAATTGAGATCCTGAAATTGGAATTGAAGGTTTAATCTCAATTTTGTCGTTCGTTTGCACGCTTAACGTTAGAATTGGAATTTTAATGAATTACGTGAAATTCATTTTGAATTATAGACAATATTTTCTAATCTATATATAAGAATTGGATAATTCCAGGCGAGTCATATTTTTTTGCATGAGGCGTTTATTTTCGCCATGGGCGCGTTTCGCCCGGGTGCGCAGTTTTTTGCCTGGTCGCGTGTTTTTCACACAAGCGAGCGTTTTTTTTGCCCAGACGCGTATTATTCGTCTCGGCGCGTCTTTTTCTACAGGGCGCACACATTTTGCATATCACGTGTTTTTTGCCCGGACCCAAGTTTTTCACCCGGGCGCAAGTTTTTCGCCCGGGCGCGTATTTCCTAGGGGCGCGTTTTTTCGCCCGGGCGCGCACATTTTTGCCCGGGAGCTCATTTTTCGCCCGAGCACGCACTATTTTGCCCGGGCGCACTTTTTTCGCCCATGAACGTGTTTTCACCCGACTGTGAGTTTTTCGCCCGGGCGCGCGTATATCTCCCGGGGCGCAATTTTCGCCTGGGGGCACGCATATCGCCCGGGGCGCGAATTTCGCTCGGGCGTGTGTTTTTTCGCACGTGCATGCTTTTTTCCCAGGGCACGCGTTTTTTCGCTTGGCCGCACATTTTTTACTCCGAGACATTTTTTTGCCCGGGCGCGCGTTTCTCTCCCTTGCGCACTTTTTTGCCCGAGAACGAGTTTTTTGCCACAACGCTCATTTTTCACCCGTGCGCACACTTTTTCGCCTGTGCGAGCACTTTTTGTTCCAGGCGGGCTTTTTCCGCACTGGCGCACATTTTTTGCCCGGGCGCAATTTTTTCACCCGACGCGCATTTTTCGCCCGGGTGCGCACTTTTTGACCGGGCACACGTTTTTCAGCTGAGCGCACACTTTTTAATCAAGGTGCACACTTTTTCGCTCAGTCGCACACTTTTTTCCCGGGCGCGTGTTTTTCACCCGGGCGCACACTTTTTTCCCGGGCACACGTTTTTTTCTCGGACGCGAATTTTTCACTCGGGAGCGCATTTTTTTCTCGGGACTCGTTTTGTACCCGGACGCGTGTTTATTTTGCCCAAGGCGCGTTTAAACGCCTTAGCGCCCATTTTTTGCCCGAACGGCGCGGTCTTCTCTCGAGAGCACGTTTTTTGCCCTGGGCTCGTTTTTCGCTAGGGCGCATTTTTTCGCCCGAGAGCGCATTTTTTGCCTCAACACTCATTTTTCGCCCAGACGATCGTATTTTTCCCGAGCGCGTGTTTTTAGCTTGAGCGCTCATTTTTCGCCAGGGCCCACACTTTTTTTCATAAAGTGTTACTTTCTTTATCTTATTAGTTCTTATTTTCAATGTTCTTACGTTTATGTCAAACTTGTTTTTTATCCACCACCAGTCCATACGTTTTTATATTAATGCACTAAAATATTTTGCAATATTATTGTAGAGATAAAAAGGAGAAAAATAAAATAACGGACAAAATTAACGATATGCAGGATCCTATGTCGTCATTGCGCCCTATCTTTAATCAGTCTCACTAATGCCTAAGTACATAATGTCTTTCCTTATAGTCTTTTTTTGTCTACCCCCCCCCCCCCTTTTAAGATGTCTAGTGACTAAACTCTTACAACGCCTAACAGGTGCCTCTAATGGTCTCCTATGTACATGTATGAACCATCTTAAACGAGCTTCTCGCATCTTCTCTACAATTGGCGTCACTCATGTCTTATCCCTAATATATTCATTCCTAATTTTATCCAGTCTCGCGTGTCCACACATCCACCTAAGCATTCTCATCTCCGCAACTCCCATTTTTTGCTCATGTACACCATTCACTGCCCAACACTCAGAACCGTAGAGCATTGCTGGTCTAATTGCAGTACGATAAAACTTGACCTTATGTTTTAATGGTACTTTACGATCACATAAGATCCCAGACGCCCCTCTCCACTTCAACCAACCTGCTTGGATTCTATGTATCACATCTTTATCTACACCTCCATCTTTTTGAATTATCGATCACAAATATTTAAAGCACTCACTGCGGGAAATATCTCGGTCACCCAATTTAATGACGGAGTCATCCGACCTTCTAGCACCACTAAATTTAAGCTCTATAGGTATTGCTTGTTGCATATGTCTGATGAGCTCATCCAAGATAATCATAAAGAGATAAGGGCTTAAAGCTGATCCTTGATGTAAACCAACAACGATAGGGAATTCCTGTGTTAATCCTCCAGATGTCCTCACCCTGGTCACTGAATTTGTATACATATCTTTTATTACGTCAATGTATGATACATTTACACATTTCTTTTCTAAGAATCTCCACAAGACCTCTCTTGGAACCCTATCATAAGCCTTCTCCAGATCGATAAACATCATATGCAAATCTTTTTGTCTTTCCTGATAGTTGTCAATGAATATCCTCAAGAGATGTATAGCTTCCAAGGTTGACCTCCCTGCCATGAATCCAAATTGGTTCTCTCAGATGTTAGTCTCTCGTTTAACTCTTCTCTCTATTACTCTTTCCCATAGTTTCATAGTATGACTCACTAATTTAATTCCTCTGTAATTGACACAATTTTGTATATCTCATTTGTTCTGATACAAAAGTACAAAAATTCTTTCTATCAATTGGTCTGACTTCCTCTTTGTCTTTAGTATCTTATTGAAGAAACTTATAAGCCATAAAATTCCTTCCCTCCCTAAGCATTTCCATACTTCAATGGGTATATCATCTGGTTCAACCGCCTTTCCATTTTGCATATTCTTGAGAGCGTCATCTATCTCTGATGTTTGAATTTTGCGATAAAAAGTCATGTTTCTATACTCCTCCGATTTATTTAACTCTTCCAAGTTCAGTTCATTGTCTTTTTTTTCATTGCATAATTGATAAAAGTATCATTTTTTATCTCCCCTTAATAACCACATCATCCGTCAAAATCATATTAGTTTCATCTTTTATGCATTTAACTTAACTTAAATCTTTTGACATCCTCTCTCTAGCTCGAGCAATTTTATATATATCACATTCTCCATCTTTGGTATCTAGTCGTTTGTAAAATTCTTCATAAATTTAACTTTTTGCTTTACTTACTGCATTTTTAGCTTCTTTCTTAACGACTTTATACTTTGCCAAGTTTTCATCATTCCTACAAGTATATAATGTTTTGTAGTTGACCATTTTTGCTCTCACTTTGTCTTGAACTTCTTTTTTCCACCACCAAAATTCTTTTTTGGGGGCACACGACCTTTTGACTCTCCAAGTACGTTCTTTCCACTAATCCTTAAATGAGAAGATATAACTTTTCATGTGACACTAGGATCAACAGAAGGATCATTAACTAGTTGTTATATAACCGCTGTCTTGAAAGCAACATGTTTTTCCTTCTTCAAGTTCCACCATCGAATTTTTGGCAACACTTCTGTCTTTCTCTTAAAGTTACTATATTTAATTTGCGCATCCAACACAACTAGTCTATGTTGCGTTGTCAAACTTTTTTCTGGTATGACTTTGCAATCCTCACAAATCTTTATATCTATTTTGTGTGTCATAAAATAGTCAATTTGTGATTTATTTTGTCCGCTCTTGAACGTAATTAAGTGTTCTTCACTCTTCATGTAGAGCGTATTTGTCACAATTAGCTCATGTGCTATGACAAAGTCTAGAACGGTTCTTTCTTCTTCATTTCTTTCTTCATAACAAAATCTTTCATGAAAATCTGCATACTCCACATTTTTTCCCTACATGTTCATTTAAGTCTCCTCCAATGAAAATTTTCTTGCTGTGGGATTTCTCTTACCAAATCATCTAAGTCTTCCCAAAATTGTACTTTAATAGCTTCACTTAATCCTACTTATGACGCATAAGCACTAATTACATTAATAGTTTCATTTCATACGATTAATTTAAGAGCTAAGATTCTTTCACCTTTTCTGTTTATCCCAACAACTACATCCCTCCAAGTAGTATCTACAGTAATACCTACTACATTGCTTGTTTTATTTTTTTTCTTTGTACCATAATTTAAAATCTTAATTATCTAGAAATTTAGCTTTCTCACTCACTCATTTGGTCTCTTATAGACATAAAATATTTATCCTTCTCATAATCATTATATCCACTACTTTCATCGCTTTTCCCGTTAACGCACCTATATTCCAACTTCCAAACTTAAGTCGATCACAAATCCTACGATCTACTTTTCTAGGACGACAAATATGTTAAAAAAAATAATAAGTAATACTTTCATAGAGGGAAATTTTTTTGGTATGCGACCCGTACAAAGAGAACCGTGTGCGAATAAATAGCGCTCTCATTCGCCCTAGCCCCACCTTTATTTTTGAGCAAAATTTCTCCCTCCTTTTCATAATTTTCGTAGAAACCCTCCCGTCGCCTCGCCGACGAGGACGCCGATGCCCTAGTTTTTCTCCCTTTTTGGAGGAAGAATGTTGTTTTTAGGAAGCTATCGTCTCCTAGTGTCAAGTCCTCTACCATCTACTTTTCCAGCGTCGACGAAAAGAAAAGGAGAGACTTAATCGTTCGCCCGTATAGAGGAAGAAGTGTTCCCTGGCTTTAGACGACGATCTCCTACTTTGGAAAAAAACCGTAAGCATCAACAAAGAGAAAATGAGGGGCTTAATCGTCCGCCAGTGAATAGTTATGTCAAGATTCGAGATTGAAGATCTACTACGTGATAGATGGTTGAGTGATACCCATTTGGATGTGTATGCCGTTGTGTTGAGTCATCGCAGAAGTGCCGACCCTAAAAATTGGACCACTTTTTTTTTATGTTTCTTCAAATCCTGTAGTAGCGATCGTAGCAATAATTATTATGTACTTATAATATATTACTTTATAATCTAGCTTCCTGAGAATCAAATCATGAAAATTATTTGATATTTTGTGTTCCCAATTGTGGCTATTTAACCTGCAGCATTGTAAGCGAAGTGGTTTCCAAAAAACCAAGAGCGTGGTGTCTCATATTACACCCTCCAACGTCCAAGCCGCCGAAATCCTAGTGATGTCTGCATTCCTTGATGCTCATTGTGCATTGTTGGTATGCAGTTTGAAGGAATAATGCTGGTATTTCTACGACTCCATGCCCAACCCAACTCATTGGGAAACATTGCCTGGAAGGGTATATTCAATTTCTGATTGTAAAACTCAGTTTTCAAGCAATGCTTGAATTTGTATTAGCCGGACTTATGTTATTTGTAAGTGCACAGATATCCAGTCTTTATGAAGATGCTGATCAAGCTCTTTCTGATGATTTGACTACTTGGCATATTCATCCCGTGCGTGCAGCCCCAACGCAAGACAACGGAATTGACTGTCGAGTGTTTGTATTGAAATACATGGTGATGGTCATTAGGAGGAAGCAGATTATGTGGAAGAAAAAAATGAAGCAATGGCACATGAATATGCCCAAATTTAGATCAAAAATAGCACTTGAAATTCTACAAAGTTTTTTTACCCTAAATTGTAACGAAGACCTATTGTTTTGGCTTCAGTTTTTATTCTTAATTCTTGCCACATCTACATTTTTTACTTCAATTTTTGTTTTGAATTCCTGCATATGCATGCATAATAATGTTTAATGTTGTGTTTTGATTTGAATTACATAATGCATATTCACTTGTATGCTGTAATGTTGTGTTTTGATCTGAATTCCAAAATGCATATTCAATTTTAGTTATTACTCTTCATTATTGTTGGTTCAAGTTTTAGGATAGTATAATTGCATCAAGTCGGTTATTACTCTTCCTAGCTGTTGTTGCTACTACAATGGACTTCAGTTTCAGTTTTCAGTTATTACTCTTGTAAGATCTCTTTTTTCAAAACCCGCTCGGGTACTTGAAAACTCGAACCCCTCCCGTATCGCACGGTTGAGGTGGATCTTCGCCCAGAATCGCTGTCTTGCGGTGTCTCCAACACCCGGTCTGGCTAACACCGCTCAGCACCAACTCTGCCGGCTATACGATCATAAGTAAAATATGTCATAAAAGGAAGTACAGAATGAAGGCATGTCCACAATATCACAGCATCATATATAATGAAAAACAGAAAGTCCAAAGAGAAGTACAAGCAAAAAGGGCTTAAGCCCAATACATATCCAATATAATGTACTCTCTCTCTCTCTACAACATGCGAAAACTACAACAAAACTCTCAAAATGCGGAAGTCCAACTATCTAATCATCAACCTGTGGCGTCGTGGTAGTACACTGCATCCGCTGCTCAGGTCCTGCCATCTCGTCCAGTTGCGCGCGGGACAACTCCGTGTCCTCGCCTCCCCCCACGACTCCTAGGCATCGAGTGAGAGGAAGAAGCGGAGGACAAACAAGGGGTAAACAAGAAGAGTGCCGTGGCACTAACTAGCAGTACATAAATATAATCAATAGAGCTAACAGTAACAAGGTAAAGGTAAAGAGCATGTAAGTAAGTGCGGTAACTAGTAAACAAGTAGAGGCAATATAATGAACAATAAGTAAGTAAAGGCGGTGCAGTAAATAAAACTAAACTACCATCACAGATTCGTACCTTAACTTATATGAACGCCCATACGACATATAAGTTAAGATGTCCAGGTAACCCATCATATAAAAGAGCTCATACTAATTTATATGATGGGGTATGCAGATGTCTGTTATGTTATGCTATGTTTATGATGTGTATTATGCAGCTATGCAATGCAACTCACCCACACGACTCCATGCGCACAGACCTTTATTGTTCCCAATTTGTTTGAAAGGAAGCCAACCTTTTGGGTACCGACCGTCGTGGCTCACGGTGGCAGTGGATCGGGCACTCCACATCTTAGGCGGGTATGGTCACTACCAAGCCTAGACCTCATGTACGCCTCAATGCTAAGAACACAACAGCGGAGCTCCTGCGTACTCTTGCTGGAATCCACCAGACTTTTAGGTCGGGGTGGGTTATTAGGGATTGTCCTCCAGACCGCGGTACTCAAACTTACCGGTCCTCTAAACCTCACCCTCACCTGAGTCAACGTACTACCGTTGGTACCCGAAAGGTTGGCTTCCTTTCAAACAAATTGGGAACTATAAAGGTCTGTGCGCATGGAGTAGTGTGGGTGAGTTGCATTGCATAGCTGCATAATACACATCATAGTTGCTACTGCTACAACAAGTTCACAAAGTAGAAAATTGGTGATTTTTTTATTATTGTTGCTACAACTAATAAACCACCGTAATGAAATTAGTGGAGTTTAAAAAAAATGATCATTATCAATTGGTTTATCAACTTGTAAGGCTAGCTTGTGTTCTACCGGTTGCAACTGTTAGTGTGGAAAAAATATTTTCTGCTAGGAAGATCATTAAGAGTCGTCTGAGAAATAGGATGGAGGATGAATGGATGAAATCGCCTTCTAACATATATTGAAAAAGATATTGTAGACAAAGTTAGCAATGAAGAAATTATTAAGCGTTTTCAGAAAATATGTCTACAGAAAGTAGCTTGTTGAAGTGTAAATTTTCTACACTTTACCATTACAACTTTAAATCATTTTGTAATGTAATGCTAATAGCCAACTATCACTATGCATTATTCCGCTTGTGAAGAATTAGTGTAGGTACTCAATATTTATCTATTTTGATCTTTTAAATGATTTTTTTTAAATTTTAATTTGTTTTAAATTGGTGGCCGGATAAGACAAAAATCCTAGTTCAACCGCTGATTGTATCTTTCAACCATTTTTTGTTGGGAATTTTTTCTTAATCTTAATTAGCTTTTGAACAGAAAGTTAACTCCTCCATTGGATATTTAGGTCGAGGAAGAAAAAAAGGGCATTGTTATATGTGCAAATCGACAAATCGTTAATGGCTTACTGTTAGAAGTCGGGAAATTAGGGTTACGAGAGAGAGAGGGGAGAGGGAGGGAGATTAGAAGTAGAGAGGAGGAGAGAGAAAACTCAATTTCATTCCAGGATGATCAAAATATAGGGCTTACGCCTCATCTTATAGTGATGAGGAGCGAATACAAAAGGAAACATTCAAACAGGGAAATAAAAAATTACTTAAAATAAAGCATACGAATTAAGCAACAAATAAAGCATATGAAGGCAGCAAATAAATAATTAATTATCTTCCGCGGGAACGATGGGCCTCTCCGATATACGCGGCCGGCGTGTGTAAACTTTCCAAGGCGGCTCGTCGTCGTGCAGTTCCGTAACAATGCCGCCGTCTGGAAAATGTGCCTTGTCCTCAAGGCAGTAGTCGGCGAACTGGCGACAGAAATCATCCCGTGGAAGCCACGTTGCTTCCGAGTCGGGCCGCCCGGTCCAAGTCACGAGAACCTCTTCCGATGTAGTGTCACCTGTGGTGCGGTGCCTGGGGTCGAGGATCGAGGCGGGGTAGTAGGGCGCTTCCCCGACAAGGTCGAGGTCATCTGGGATGTGGTCCGTAGTGGTGTGGTCCCCCACCACGCGCCGAAGTTGTGAGACATGAAAGACCGGATGAATGTGGCTCCCGGTTGGGAGGCGTAGGCGGTAAGCGACCGCCCCTATGCGGGCGATGATCTCGAAGGGCCCGAAGAACCGTGGAGCCAATTTGGGGCATGGTCGGCGTGCCACTGAAAGCTGGCGGTAGGGATGGAGCTTGATGAAAATCTTCTCTCCCACTTCAAAGGAGAGGTCCCAACGTTTCTTGTTGGCGAAGGAAACCATCTTCTGTTGGCCCGTCGTAGGCGGTGCTTCAGATGATCCAGAATGGTATCCCTATCGCGGAGAGCGGTGGCCAGGCTCTCCACCTGGCATTCCCCTGGGAGGTGGCAGACAATAGATGGTGGAGGGCGGCGATAGACGGCCTCAAAAGGAGTAGTGTCGGTCGCTTGGTGGTGGGCAGTGTTGTAAGAGTACTCAGCCCATCCGAGCCACTTGGCCCACTGCGAGGTTGCTCCCCCACAAAGCAGCGAAGGTATGTTTCCAGGCACCGGTTGAGGACCTCTGACTGGCCGTCGGTCTGTGGGTGGTATGTCGTGCTTGTGAGAACTTGAAAATAACAGGAATTTTTTATTTCCAAAAATCTGAGTATTACAAGAGTATTGCCTTCTTTATATAGACTAGGAGGGAAACAGTAAAATACAAATATACGATGTGGGACTAAATACAAATACACAGTACACAAGAGAGCTGGGCGGTCTGGGCTGTCAGGAATATTGAGACCGCAGCGACTTCTGCGATCTAGAGTGAGGTCGGGCGATCACACGACAGGAGGAAGGTCGTGTGACAGAGGAGACCGTCGGACGGTTAGATCGTTCTGGCGAACACTCCCCCATAAGGGAGAGACCGGGAGGGCCAGACCACTTCTCTCCATAAGAAGCGATCTGGTATATCCTAGATGAACTAGCAGTCTTGCACTTGGAGACCGCTGAGACCGCTGGCTCTAGACTGCTTGGAGAGGCGGAATGTTGCTGACCTTCATAAGATGCGACCTCGCATACTTGAGGAGAAGTGGCGGTCTGATGCATGGAGACCGCACAAACCGCGGTTATCAAACAGTTGTCTGATAGAGCTGGAGATCGCCGGCCTTCATCTGGCACGATCTCGCATATCTGAGGAGGAGCAGCGGTCTGATTCTGGGAGACCGCACAGACCGCTGACTTGAGACCGCGCAGCTTCAACCCATCTTTATCCGGCGCGATCTGGTACATCAGAGGAGAACCTGCGGTCTGATTATTGGAGACCGCACAGACCGCTGGCTTCAGATCGCGCTGCTTTAATCCTTCGAGACCGCTTGGCTTCAACACTCCCCCACAAGATGGAGCATATATATCAATCATGCCGAGCTTGTTACACACATCGGAGAAGGATGAAGATATCGGTTTGGTGAAGATATCAGCCAGCTCTTTATCCGAAGTTACGAAGTGAGTACAGATTTGTTTCTTCAAGATTTCTTCCCTGATGAAATGACAGTCCACTTCAATGTGTTTGGTTCTCTCATGAAAGACTGGGTTCTGAGATATATAGATTGCAGCTTTGTTGTCACAGAACATTGGCAAAGGATGGTTGTAAACTTCTCCTAAGTCAAGAAGGAGAGTTCGTAACCACTTTAACTCACATGTGGTTTGGGCCATGCTTCTGTACTCGGCCTCAGCACTTGATCTGGATACTACTGCTTGTTTCTTGCTCTTCCAGCTCACCAGATTTCCTCCCACGAAGGTGCAGAACCCAGATGTGGATTTCCTGTCTCCTTTATCATCAGCGTAGCTAGCATCTGAATAGGCTTCTATCTTGAGATGGTTGTTCCTTTGGAACAGAAGTCCCTTCCCTGGAGATCCCTTAACGTATTCTAATATCTTTAAAGCAGCTTGAAAATGACATTCCTTCGGAGCTTGCATGAATTGGCTGACCTTCCCAACAGCATAGCAGATATCAGGTCTTGTTACAGTTAGGTAGATGAGCTTGCATACAAGACGACGATATCTAGTGTTATCAGGTAAAGGAGGGGAGTTGTCAGTCCAGAGTTTGTCGTCTCCAATTGCCATTGGATATTTAGCAGGTTTAGCACCCAGAAGACCTGTTTCCTTTAGAAGATCAATAACATACTTCCGTTGTGAGAGAACAATGGAGCTATGCTTCCTTGAGATTTCAATGCCCAGAAAGTACTTGGGGGTCCCCATATCTTTGGTCACAAAGTGTTGGAGGAGATGTTTCTTTGTAAGGGAGACACATTCAACATCATCACCTGTGAGAAGGATGTCATCAACGTATACAGCCAGAACAACCATTCCATGAGATGTCTTGCGAATGAAGAGAGAGTGATCCGCAGAACTATGGGCAAATCCAATGATCTTGATAACCTCGTTAAATTTTTCGAACCAGGCGCGAGGACTTTGCTTAAGACCATAGATGGCCTTCTTTAGCTTACATACACGAGTCTCCCCCGGAGCAACATACCCTGGAGATTGCTCCATGAAAACAACCTCTTGAAGATCACCATAGAGAAAGGCATTCTTGACATCCAATTGAGAGAGTTGCCAACCTTTGTTGACGGCCACAGAGAAAAGGACCCTGATGGTTGTAAGCCGAGCGACAGGTGAGAAAGTGTCAAAGAAGTCTACTCCATATGTCTGAGTAAAACCTTTGGCAACCAAGCGAGCTTTGTAGCGGTCAACAGAGCCATCAACACAATATTTTATCACAAAGACCCATCTACACCCAACAACATCTATCCCAATAGGTGGAGGAACAAGGGTCCAAGTGCCACGGTCCTGAAGGGTGGAGATTTCATCATCCATGGCAGCCTTCCAATGTGGGATGGCAAGAGCCTCCTGATAACTGGTTGGGGTGGCAGTATCTGTAATAGCAATAGCAAAAGCCCTAGCAGAGGGGGTAAGTTGAGCATAAGTTACAACATCGTGAATAGAGTGTTGCGTACATGAGAGAACTCCCTTCCGAAGAGCAATATGGAGGTCTTCAGTGGTGACTGTATCTGCAGGAGAGTCATCATCAGAAGAAGATAGTGCTGGCCCAAGAGCCGGGAGAGAAGGCCCCGGAGTAGGAGGACAGGTGGAAGAAGATGCTGGAGGAGGTGGAGGGGAAGGAGGAGGTGGTGGAGTTGGGAGAGTAGGTGGTGGTGGTGGAGAGTAAATGAGCGGTGTTGTTGGACTAGGCGCAGGAGGCTGAGAGGTGGAAGAGTGAGAAAAGTATGGAATAGTTTCAAATAAGGTGACATCAGCGGAAACATATTGTTTGCGGAGAAGGGGATCATAGCATCGGTACCCTTTCTGAGTTGGAGAATAACCAACAAAGATGCATTTAACAGCCCGAGGAGAGAGTTTGTACCGACCTGGGGAAGGAGTGTGGACAAACGCAGTACAACCAAACACCTTGAGAGGTAATGAGAAGGGTTGTGAGGTGGGATATAGAAGAGAGAAGGGGGTGGAGCCGTGAAGAAGAGTGGAGTGAATGCGGTTAATGAGATAGCAGGAGATGAGGATGGCATGACCCCAATAGGCTTTGGGCATATTCATCTGGAAGAGTAAGGTGCGAGCCATGTCGAGGAGGTGACGATTCTTACGTTCCGCTATCCCATTTTGTTGAGAAGTATAAGGACAACTAGTCTGATGTATAAGACCATGATTCATGCAAAACTCAGAAAATTGATGAGAAACATTCTCTTTAGCATTATCAGTGCGAATAGTCTTGATAGACACTTCAAACTGAGTGGAAATTTCATTATAGAAAGTTTTGAAAACAGAAAAAAGTTCTGAGCGATCTTTTAACAGATACACCCAAGTACAACGAGTGAAGTCATCAATAAAAGTAACAAAATACAAACTACCCCCACCTACGGTCTTGGTAGGAGAAGGACCCCAGATGTCCGAGTGGAGGAGATCAAATGGACGCGTCGAGCTACGTCCATGTTTGGCAGGGTAGGAAGCCCGATGGTGCTTTCCTAATTGACAAGCTTCACAGTTGAGAGGAGAGGTATCTTTGATGAGGCGAGGTAGAAGTTGATACAACAGCCGAGGTGGAGGGTGCCCAAGACGGAGGTGCCATTGATGGAGAGAATCAGAGATGGTGGAAATAGAGTGAGCAGCAAGAACGTCAAAGAAGTAGAGGCCTCCACTCTCAGTCCCAGTAGCAACTGTCTCCTTCGGATGAAGATCCTGAAAATAACAGTTAGTCGGAGTGAACATAATAGAGCATTGTAATTGTTGAGAGAGTGTCTTGACTGATAGTAAGTTGCATGGAAAAGTAGGCACATAAAGAGCGTTCTGAAGAGAGATAGTCGGAGTGACTTGAACTATTCCAGTCCCACACACATGTGAGGGAGAACCATCTGCCGTTAGAACCAGAGGTAAATTCTTGTGTTCTAGTAACTGAGAGAAAAGGTGAGGGTTTCCTGTCATATGATTTGTTGCTCCAGAATCGATAAGCCATTTACCTTCAGTAACCACATGCACGCTACCTGAGGTGGTAGCAACAGAAGCAGACGGTGAGCTAGTACCCGGTTGAGAAGCAGCAGCCAGAGGGCGAAGGTGAGGATGCTTGAGATAGTAACGATCAATTGAGTGACCCCTCCGACCACAATGAGAACAGATGTGCCGCGGAGGTCCACGACCACCAAGAGATCCACCACGGCCACCGGTGTGACCACGTTCAGCCTTGTGAGCAAAGCTCTCTGGAGGAGGAGGGGAAGACAACAAGGGTCGTTGGAGAAGGGAGGTAACAGCAGAGACCCGAGCAGCGGTGGCATCAAGAGTTGGAGATTCAGCTTCTCCAAGGATTTGTTGTCGTATCAGATCATAGGACTCCGGAAGACGGAGGAGGTAACACACAACCAGGAGCTCTTGGAAGTGTTTATGTTGTTCAGCAAGATCAGCAGAGAAAGGCCGATGTTGAAGGAGTTCAGCCCCAAGGGCCTGAACTGCTTGATATGCTGTGGTGGGATCCATGGTTGGGCGGGCAAAGAGATCTGCATATAAGGTGTAGATGCGGGAGGTTTTGGCACCTTTTGAGTAAAGGGCCGCAAGATGGTTCCAGGTTGCCTTGACTGTCTCATCATGACGAATGATAGGAAGGCACTCATCAGAGAGACTGTTAGCAAGCCAGGTGCGGACCAGAGCATCATTAGCATCCCAATCATCAAAGGTAGCAGATCCACGGGGAGGAGGATCATCGGTGATATGATGGCGTTTGCGTTGAGAGCGTAAGAGGAAGGTGAAGGAGACACTCCAATCAGCATAATTAGAGCCAGTGAGCTTGGAGGAGGTGCCAAGGTTTCCAGAGGGGGTAGAAATAGCCACAGGAGTTGGCAGGGGTTGGGGAGGTGGTGTTGCAGTCTCAGATGGGGTACCCATGAAAAGAGAGATCGCGCGGTCTCGAGAAGATAAATGAGATCGCGCGGTCAGGAGGTGAACGACCGGTCGGAGAGAAAGATATGAGACCGTACGGATTGTGCGGTCAGAAAGAAGAGATCGGCAGAAGAGATCGAGAGCTCTGATACCATGTGAGAACTTGAAAATAACATGAATTTTTTATTTCCAAAAATCTGAGTATTACAAGAGTATTGCCTCCTTTATATAGACTAGGAGGGAAACAGTAAAATAAAAATATACGATGTGGGACTAAATACAAATACACAGTACACAAGAGAGCTGGGCAGTCTGGGCGGTCAGGAATATTGATACCGCAGCGACTTCTGCGATCTGGAGTGAGGTCGGGCGATCACACGACAGAAGGAAGGTCGTGTGACAGAGGAGACCGTCGGACGGTTAGATCGTTCTGGCGAACACTCCCCCATAAGGGAGAGACCGGGAGGGCCAGACCACTTCTCTCCATAAGAAGCGATCTGTTATATCCGAGATGAACTGGCAGTCTTGCACTTGGAGACCGCTGAGACCGCTGGCTCTAGACTGCTTGGAGAGGCGAAATGTTGCTGACCTTCACAAGATGCGACCTCGCATACTTGAGGAGAAGTGGCAGTCTGATGCATGGAGACCGCACAGACCGCGGTTATCAAACAGTTGTCTGATAGAGCTGGAGATCGCCGACCTTCATCTGGCACGATCTCGCATATCTGAGGAGGAGCAGCGGTCTGATTCTGGGAGACCGCACAGACCGCTGACTTGAGACCGCGCAGCTTCAACCCATCATTATCCGGCGCGATCTGGTACATCAGAGGAGAACCTGCGGTCTGATTATTGGAGACCGCACAGACCGCTGGCTTCAGATCGCGCGGCTTCAATCCTTCGAGACCGCTTGGCTTCAACAGTGCTCATGCGAAGACAGGTACCCTATAAACGGAACAATGTAGTCCAAAAGGTACTCAGAAATAGCGGGTCGCGGTCGCTCACGATTGACCGGGGAAATCCGTGGAGGCGCACGATCCCCTGGATGAAGCTGTCGGCGACTATGGAGGTGGTGTATGGATGATGGAGGGGAATGAAATGCGCATACTTCGAGAGCCGGTCCACCACGACCAAGATGCAATCGTGTACCTGTGATCAGGACATTCGTGTGATGAAATCCATGGCGATGTCGTTCCACACACGGTCGGGGATCGGAAGGGGCTGAAGTAGACCACCCAGAAAAACTGTCTCGTACTTGGCTTTCTGGCAGATGAGGAAGGCGGCCACGAAGGCCTTGACTTGTCGGAACATGTGAGGCCAATAAAGAGAGGCTGCCAATCGTCGGTATGCCCGGTAAGCACCAGCATGTCCTCCCGTTGGGGATGTATGAAACTCTGCCAATAATAGGGGAATGCTCGGGGAGGAGGGCGCGAGTACGAGGCGGCCTTTGAAGAGATGGCGGCCGTCCACCAAGGAATATGGTGGATGAGCTACGGCGTCCGTGCTGAGTGCTGTTCGAATCCTGTTGAGTGTCGGGTCGGCTTCTATTTCCCGTTGGATGGCCTCTGTACCCTCCCAGACGGGGCGGGAGATGGCTGTTAGTATGGGGTTGCTGGAGAGGGCGTCAGCTGCGCGATTCACCTTGCCAGGCCGAAACTCGATCCTGAAGTCATAGCCTAGTAGCTTTGCCACCCACACATGTTGGGCGGGCGTAGCGATCTTCTGCTGTAGAAGGTACCGAAGGCTATGGTGGTCGGTGCGGACCACGAAATGTCGGCCCAGTAGATAGGGACGACAATGTTGTATTGCGAGAGCGAGGCCCATGAGCTCATTCTCGTAAGCGGAGAGGCTGCGGATAGTGTCGGAGAAGGCGAGGCTAAAGTAGGCCACAGGCCGGCCGACCTGCATAAGGACAGCTCCCACGCCGATGCCTGAAGCATCGCACTCCACGAGGAAGGGCTGAGTAAATTCTGGCATGGCTAACACCGGGGCGCGGACCAGGGCTTGCTGAAGAGCGACGAATGCGGCGGAGGCCGCCGCTGACCACTCGAAAGTGCCCTCGGCTGACTTCTTCAGGAGCTGGGTGAGGGGATGGGCCAGAGTGTCGTACCCCTGAATGAACCTGCGGCAGTATCCTATTAGGCTAAGGAACCCGCGAACATCGCTGATAGAAGATGGTGTTGGCCACTGGAGGACTGCCTCGATCTTGTCGCTATCCATTGCGACCCCTGTGGTGGAGATGGTGTGTCCCAGGTAGCGCACCTCCGAAACACCAAAAGAGCACTTGGTGGGGTGGAGCTTGAGGTGGTGGTGCCGTAGCGTGGATAGCGTCTGGCGGACGTGCTGGAGGTGCTCCTGCCAAGAAGAACTGTAGACCAAGATGTCATAAAAAAACAAGTACATGCTGGCGAAGTACCGGTCGAAAGATGTCGTTCATCGTGGCCTGAAAGGTGGTCGGCGCATTAGTCAAGCCGAATGGCCTGACCAGGAACTCATAGTGGCCGTCATGGGTCCGAAAGGCTGTCTTGGCGACGTCGGCCGGACGAACGTGGATCTAGTGATAGCCTGCATGGAGGTCCAGCTTGGTGAAGATGGTCGCGTCGTGGAGTTCGTCCAGAAGCTCCTGAATCACGCGAATTGGGTACTTGTCCGGGACGGTGGCTTTGTTGAGCTCCCGATAGTCTACGCAAAAGCGCTAGCTTCCGTCCTTCTTCCTGACCAAGAGGATCGGGCTAGAGAAGGGGCTCGCACTGGGGAGGATGAGGCCCCCCATCAGCATGTCACGAACGAGTCTCTTGATTTCATCCTTTTGTACGTGTCCATAACGGTATGGCCGGACCGAGACTGCGGTCACGCCGGGCTGTAGAGGGATGGCATGATCGTGCGTTCGAGCGGGTGGCAACTCGGATGGTGCTGAGAAGAGGTCTGCAAACTCGGACATAAGGGCCTGGAGTTCCGGAGGTGGAGATGGGGTTGGTGGTGTCGTGTCCGTGATGGACCAGAGCCATGCTGAGAAATCGACGTCGACAGTCCTCTAAATAGTGCGAAAGGAGACGGGGGAGCGAAGTAGGGCGACATCTCCCGTAAGGCAATGCTCCCGTCCGTCTTGTAGGAACCGCATCGTCATAGACATCCAATATACTCGCACATCACCTAGCGTGCACAACCATGCCACCCCCATGATGGCGTCGATCCCGCCAAGGCCGAAGACGTAGAAGTCTGTCGTCACGGAGTAAGGGCCCATGGAAAGCGAGACGCTTGGACAATGCCCCTGGATCGAGCGGCGGCGACCATCGCCCAAGCTAACGGAGAAGTCCGGAGATGGCTCTATCGGAAGGCGTAGCTGCTTGGCCAGTTGATCTGAGAGAAAATTATGGCTAGCCCCGCTGTCCACCATGATGATAATGCGGCGTTCGCCTAACTTACCCGCCAACTTCATGGCTTGGGGGCCGGAGATGCCGCCCACCGAAAAACAAGTGAGTTCCATACGGTGAAGGTCGACATCGGTGGTGGTTCCGGTGGTGTCCTCTGCTGCGATCTCGAGGTCCTCAAAGTCCTGCAAGGTGATCTCTGGTTCAAAGTCGCCGATAATGGCATGAAAATTCTTTGACCGCGCATACGTGGGTGGTAGCACTTACCATATGGGATACTGCGGGGCGGTAGCTTTACCACAGGCGGTAGCTCCCTGTATCTATTTAAAGACCAGATCTATTTTTCCTTTGGTATCGCTCTCCCATATATCAAAGCTACAACTCCGACCCTTTCGTGAGAGCCCTCAACCCAGAAGTCTAGAAGAACTCCCAAATCCATTGAGAGAGGAACTTGAAGGAGTAATCCATCTACGCTCATTCTGCGCGAAGGACACACGCATCAACTACGACGACGCCTTTCGTGTGCCTTCATCATCTCCTTCAGAGTTCTTCGGCATAAGAATTTTTTATTCCTGAGATTATTATTATTCTACTTATATTTCTCTTTTGCTTTTCGATAATCTTTTGATCGGTAGTGGAATTCGCAGTGGTTGTTGGCGATTATGTTTTGCTAGGATTAGAGAGGAATTCGCCGCAGGTATTGGCAACTAGATCTAGGTTTAGATCTAGGGGCAACTTGAGCTTATCTAGGGAAAGATATACTAAAGTCAACCGGTACTTGAGAGAAGTGTCGGTATAGAAACCAAAAAGAATTTTTCATTTCCCCTTGATTTCAAGAGTTATTGAAATCAACATTTTGTAATCATTCTCTTATAAAATGAAATCACGTTCCTTTTTGCTTTATTACTATGACTATAGTTTTTCTATAATTTAAAGACATTGTTGCGGATCACTCAAGGCTCCGGTAGACCGAACTAAATTGGGCCGCCTTAGCTCGGGAGCATTCGAGCGCGCAAGTAGTCACAGAAAAAGGGAAAGCTGACAAGACAATTTTTTAACGTGGAAAACCCGTCAACTGGGTGAAAAACCATGTGGTCAAAGCTGTGCCGGTCAAACTTCACTATTTGTTGGCGTTGTACATAGCCTTTTAAGAGAAGGCGAGAGCGACAGACCGCTCCTCGTTACAATTGTTGAGAAAGAGCGAGAGAGAGATGCTTGAAGGGTGGCAGGTCACCGCTCATGGAACTAAGTCTTTCTCCTGCCGCCAAAGGGAATGATGCGCTCTGAGCGCTCTCACGTCTTCGACTGCTGATTGAAGGTCGGATCGGTGTGCTCTGCACGCCTTTGTCCCTACGGCTTGTTTCCTACTGCGTGATAAGAGTCTGGAGTGTTGGTATTGCTGATGGATGGAACACTTGTTCTTGAGTGGGCGGAGTGTTTGATTCTGGATGCGCGGTGGCGCGCTTGGAGTGGTCTTGAGAGCGAAGCGCACGAAGGCGCACTTGGAGAGGGGCGCGCAGAGGCGCGCTTGGAGCGGCGCGCTTGGAGCGGAATGCTCGCTCGAAGGAGGACGAACGCCTTCGCGGGATCTTCAAGGCGCTCGAAGATCTTCGAAGGATTCTTCGAAGGGGAAGAAGATCTTCGAATGAGGAAGAGGAATGAGATGTTCAAGAGAAAGAGGAAGGAGGAGAAAAGGATGATCACGAAGGAGAGCCTTGAGGTCCTATTTATAGGCCCCGAAGGTGGTTACGGTAGTTATGCGGTTATTCGCAGACCGTAACCATCATAATTGTTATTTGCAGACCGTAACCACCATAATTGTTATTTACAGACCGTAACCACCATAATTGTTATTTGCAGGCCGTAACCACCATAATTGTTATTTGCAGGTCATAACCACCATAATTGTTATTTGCAGACCGTAACCACCATAATTGTTATTTGCAGGCCGGTTTCATATAATTTACTACGCGCAGGCCGATATGATTTCGGATATTTACACCCACCCATAATGGGTGGTTACGGTGGTTAGTCAGGTTTACTTTGGTTAACCTCATTTCCTCCACCAAATGAGGCGGGTGCTTTGGCTATTCGCAGCTCGGATTAAGGGGTACCTATCAGACATGAATATCATTAGACACAGAAAGTTAACTCCTCCATAGACCATAAAATCATTACCGGCCCCACTAGATCCGCCCCTGCCTCCTGTCTCAGTTGTCTAAAAATACGACTCATTGTCTTGAGTACTCTGAGACTCAAGTCTCCCCTCAAATCCAGCACAACTTTTGATTTGGGAGTGGGAGTGTATGCTCTTGAGTACTCTAGCTATGAGACCTCCCAATTGTAGCACATCCTTATTTCTCTGTAACATGAGCAATACAGACTCCTTATTTCCTTTTTAGTTTATCTTGTATTTGCGTTAACTTCTTTGGCTGCCTAGTAATCTTCAAGCATGCTTAATCTGAACGTTATGTGACAAGTACTACAACATATAGGCTCTTTCTAAAAAAAACTTAAATTATCATCAAAAGTTAAGGTTAAATACCGGCGAAAACCATCATGTATGTATGGGCCAAAAACGACATCCACGTGCTAAATGAGTATATTAAAAGAGAAAAACACTCATTAGTTAAACATTCAAATTTTCGATTTTACCATTTTTAGTTTTTTAATTTCTGCGTCGTTTATTTTATTTTATAAAATGTGATCTCGTATAGGCAAAGTCTCTTACATACAAAAAAAAGTGTCCTAACTGCTCGCAAACCCTGTGCACACAGCAAAACAGAGCAACGGGCGGAGTATAGTGCTCGGGGGGTTTGCGCGTGGCAGGAGCGTCATCGCGTCGAGACAATGTCGTCGGGTACTGTCTCGTGGGGTATTGGGGCCCCCGTGCAATGTCACTGTCGGGGTACTGTCGTGATTGGACGTAGGGGCAGAGCCTCATATCTGTCACACGTATATATATATTAAAAGGAAAAACTTACTTTTGGTGAAACATTCAAAACTACCGAAAACATTCTTATTGCTTTAATCTAATGACTTAACATACATTATAATATATTTCAAAAGAAATCAAAATGCAATGCTTATTCAAGTAATTAAATCGTATCCCCAAATTAAAATTAATAATAAAATCCATAAAATCGTTTTTAGTAAAACTCATATACATATTATGTTACTGTCGTTGGGCATCTCAGCGGCATTTTTGAGAAAAACTGTCATTAAACATGTCAGTGATACTTTTGAGGAGCTACCATCAAACTCATTAACTTTATTAAAGTTGATTTGCCATGCACGATAATATATATTTCAGAATGAGTACTTTTAACAAAAATTAAAAAGTGATTTATAACAAATTTTCATATTAATTAATTGATAGTGTGTTTATTTTAAGCTGAATTAATTAATTTATACATACGCAACCCCGTGAATATTACGACCGGAGAACTATTACAATTGATCATAGGAGCGGCTCCCCTCCGTGCCGGTCACTCATATCTTTTACTACACTAAAAGAAAAGTTGCATTTGGTGCAACATTCAAAACATGTTCAATATAACATTCTCCTTTTATGTTAATTACTTAACATATATTAATAAAATTTTGTAATTATATAAATCTTATGCCAATTTATGTAATTGCATAATATCGCTATAAATTTTTTTCATCAAATCTAAAAAAATTTGACCAGAACTCCTACACTTATAATAGGCTATTGTCCTAAACCTATTATATATATAAGATATATATATCTTTATTATATAAGTGAATATAACATTTTTCGTGTTTTTACCGTGCTTTCATTTTCCACCGTTGGATCACATGTTTTATCTGAAACATCTTTATGTAAAAAAATAAAATTAAACTTCCCGAGGGAGTGAGAGAGTGGGAGAGAGAGAGAGAGGATAGAGGGGGAGAGAGTGCGGCGGAGAGAGAAAGAGAGAGGAAAAAAATAATCTTTTTAAGTATATACGTATTTTTTTTTACAAAATAAATATTGTAATATTGATGTATATTTTTTACGGTCATTTCGAGTACTCATATGTATATGTTGCGGGCGCATTGAGCGCGAGCGAAGCCCGCCTGGATGCGGCCGAAGCCGCCCGACAGCATCGCGTCGGGGGTGGGCAAAATCTGCCGTTGCCGGCCGGGTACTGTCGCGCTTAGCCGTAGGGGCGCAACCCCGTGTCGGGCACTAGTGTGTGTATATATATATATTTATATTTATATTTATATTTATATATAAAGTTTTTTACGTATATACAAATATTTCATTACAACATAAATATTGAAATATTAATATGTAATTTTTTACGGTCATTTTGAGTGCTCATACGTATATGTTGCGGGCAAAGCCCGCCGCACCTGCCGAGTACTGTCGTATGCGGGCGCAGCCCGCTCGAATGTGGGTGCGGCCCGCTAAGAGTCAACGAGTAAATGCGGGCGCAATCCGCTCGAATGTGGGCGTAGCCCGCTAACAGTCAGCGAGCACGCACGAAGCCCGTGCAGAGGTGCTCAGGATTAACTAATTTTTTTCTAATTAGACGTGCAAACAATTGCACCAAAAATTAAGGTGTGCACAAGAAATCCAAGTCACTGAAAGTGACGCCAGACCAGCCGACAGCCAGCCAGCCAGGCAACCAATCATTTAGGCTTCACTTGTGTTTGAGAGGAAATTAAGTATCCTTATTTATAATAAAAATTATTAAAATTATTAAAATAAAAGGAGTACAGCTCATCCCACCCCCAAATGACTTCCCAAGTCCACGTCCCAATTTGATCTATATATATAATAGGAGTGGATGGCCCCCTGCGGCCGCGACAGTATCTCTACCACGACAGTACCACAATATATGCTCGCCTACTCTCGGGCGCACGGGCATTGCACAAAGGTAGCCGAGCCGCTAGCAGTCCTCCGGATGCCGAGGCTTTGCGTCCGAAGAACGGATACTCTGAGTCGCGAGCGATACAATCCTTTCTTCCAGCGAATAGGTTTGGCGAGAAAGAAGAGGAGCCGACCGTACGTGGACAATTGCGATTGGGGAGGAGGACAGGGATGATAGAGTTGTTGGAGGCGAGGAAGATAGGGATATGATGCCCTAGCAGGCAATCATCGTGAAGAGGGAGCCCGAAATCTTGTCGTCCACACCGGAACGGAGAAGCGGGACCGACTTCTTAGAGCACGGGAGAAGGAGAGGGTTGGAGAAGAAGGCTAGGGAGAGGGTTACGACGATAACACGCCTTTAAAGCTCGAAGCGGGAAAATGGAAATAAAATGCCTACGTGTTCGACATATATATATTATGTCTCGTAAAATTCTTACACAATAATACACTCTTAGGGCTCCCCTCCTCCGGTAGGCTCGATGCACAAAGCATCCCCGCACAGCGAGGGTCCGGGGAAGAGTCCCACCACAAGGGTGAAATATAGGCAGATCTCACCATGCATTTTTGCAAGATGCTGCTTCCGGGACTCAAACCCGTGACCTCAAGATCACACGGCAACACCCCAACCGATGCGCGAAGATCACATGGGATATTTATATTGTAATAAATTTACTTCCTAAGCTTAAGGGGTCATGCTCACAGTGAGTTTGACTCAATCCTCCTCTCTCAAAAATAAATAAATAAATAAATATTGAAGAAGCATGTGCCTGGCACGTGACATATGATATCCACCAACACAGTGAAGAATAAAAAGCAAGGTATAACCCTTCTGTGAAGCTAAGAGAGCCCAATCTTCCCTGCCACTCAATTTGGTTTCAGTTTTGGTAGGTCTTAGAAGCTACCAAATTGGATGCAACATCATGCCCAATTCAGCTTTACCACTACAATATTATTTATATTATAATAATAATAATTAATAATGAGAGAGAGAGAGAGAGAGAGAGAGATGAAGCTCCAATCATTGGGCAAGTAGATGCACAGTTAACTCCAACATTTATGAAAATCAAATTTAATTTTGAGGGTGATGTGGAATTTTTGCATTAAGCAGTCTCTAATTATGAGATTTTTGCACATTTCATCGTAAATATTTAATTTTGATACTTTGCATCCCCTTAAAGACTTTAATTTTGACATTTTGCACTTTAAATATTCAATTAGTATGGTGCAGAATGTTAATTTTAAAGTTTTTAGGCTTGTAAAGTGCTAAAATTAAATATTTATGGTGCAATGTACAAAAATCTTATAATTGGAGGGTGTTCAGTGCAAAAGTCCGGGTCAACCCTAACCCCAAATAGTAAATTTATCCCATCTACACATCCATATATAATTATATATGTATGTAAAAGAAGAAAGAGGAAGAAAAAGACTGGTTTTGACTTTTAACAAAGGCAAAAAATGGTAAAATGAGGAAGTAACACAGAAAGAACTGCAACAGAAAACCAGACAACCGGAGTTATGAGCGACGGCCTCACCTGAATCCAGAGCTGGCCGCCGGCGCACATGCAAATTCGAACTGATTTTCGATCAAAATAGCTCCCAGTCAAATCTAGGGGTCGGAGCAGCGGAAGAAGCGGTTGTGGAAGTGGCGGTCGATGAAGATGCAGAGGCGAGAGGAGAGAAAAGGGAGTCGAAAGTTTCCCATTTGGTTGTTACGATCACCGGATCCGGCTGTGGAGGTGGCGGCGGCTGCTTCTTCTGCTTCTGTTGCTGTGCCGGCTCCACTGCATTGGGCGCCGAGTTCTTAAGCTTGAGCACGTCCAATGTCTCCACGTACTTCTGCACTCTCTTCACCTAAATAGCAATCGGGAAGCATTGACGATCTATTGGAGATGTGAACAAGAGGAGTATGATGGGAATTCGTGTATAGAAGAAAAGATATCGAATCGATACCTGCATTCTTCTCTGTAACTTGACATCGCCGTCGCCGGTGACGCCGTCCAATTTGATCAGCTCGTTCATCAATAATTCGGTCAGTCTCAAAACTTCGGTATCCGCCACTTTCCCTCCTTTCGAAATCACGCCCTCCAGCACCGACACCTGTGATTAGATCGGGAAAGTCAAAAGGGCGAAGCACGGCATGAGAACTAATGACATTAGCCGAATTGGGTGGACGAAAGAATGCACACGAGGTGTTCGACTTCATGACCAACCTGGGTGGCCAACTTGTCGACATCGAGGCTGATCTGGTAGATGAATTTGACATCCTTCTCCAACTTGGCGGTACGGCGCATCTCGAGGAACCGCCTCGCTTGGGCGGCGGAGTCCTCGACGACGACCAACTTCGACCGATCCTTCACTCCCGACGTATCGAGGTAAGCCGCCGAATCCCTCTCCTTGTCCTTGAACAGTATCTTCTGGTCCAGCGGATGAATCCCCGTCCGCTCTCCGAGCAGCTTTCTCAACTCACCTGCACCCACAAACCAAAACAAATCCGTGAGCTCGAACAATCGCACTCATTGCTTATCAAAAAGGAGACGAAACTTTTTCCAATCCCTTTGGGTGGGGGCAAACACGAGGAGCATGATAACCTACCGAAGGTAGCCTGTGAGTTGATGTACACCTCATGGTAGTTGGAGCCGTGCTTAACGCGCAGGCGGATTACCGGAACGGGGGCCACGGCCCTGCCGTCGTCAGCACCCCGCTTCTGCACGAGCATACCGCAAGGCCTGACCTCCCACTTCGCCGGATCTTCCGCCGGAGTCTCAGCAGGAATGGTCGCCGGGCTATCCTTCACAGGCGAAAACGCCTTGAGCGGCCCAACCGCCGCCGCCGACGGGTACTTTGTCCTCATACGAATCATGTTCTTTAAAATCGGCTCAGATCCGCCGTGATGGATAAGTGCCGGAGGATTCACCTCCGGAGTCGATCTCCGGACACCCTCATGAAAGGGCTCAGATCTCTCGGGGTTTCTGTAGGGGGTAATGTCCGAATCAGTCCGGGGATTTACCTGAGTGAATCGGAGAGCGAGCACTAGTTGAAACAAGACCGATCGTTCAAGCAATTGTAGAAGACGTCGGAGAAGTGGAACGTGATGGCGGCGATGGCCCGGGAATGCCGATTGCTTCTCCCTACTTGCTGAATCGGACTCGTCGGAGTAGAGCGGGCTTAGAGACGGCGGAAGACACCGAAGAAAAATATCAAGGAAAATGAATTAACCAGAAAATGCGGGTGGGCCCGGTTAGGTGCGCTCCGAAAATGAATTGATTTATTTGCCAGCTCATCCGTATATTTAACGCTTGAATCTTCCGTTAATATGTAGATTTCAATTTCCGGATCCGTCACAGCCACATATACAAGACTTTTTTTTGGTGCGGGTAGCACATCATTCTCTATTTGCGCTGTACGAAATATTTTACTCAAAGGCTTCGTCTGGCGCGGTGGTGGCTTTCGAGAACGCGGTGATCATGAACCGTCGTTCGTGAACGCCCGACCTCACCTACAAAAATCCATGCATTTTATGCTCAAAATTAGTTTATTTTCTTGATAGCAGTCATAACCTTTGTCTTGCCAAACATACAATCTATGATAATGGCGTTTTTGACCTAACTCAACGGAGCAAATAAGCCCCGCCAAACGAAGCCTTAAATCATATTTTTAGGCAATTGTTAACCGTAATTTGATTTTGACTTGCCGCACCCCATTGTTACCTGAGGAAGGAGGTGTCGGACAGCTTCAATGAGAGAAAGGAGGAACCTAATGGGGGGATACGCTAGGGGTTGGCCATGGTTGAAGACGAGGATACGTGATGGGTTAAAGTTGTAAGTTTTGGGTTGCAGTTAAACACACAAAAATGAGGTGTTATTTAAAATTTTGGGTTGCGGATAGCCAAAGATGGGTTGCGGTTAACAATTGCCTATTCTTAAATGTCCAAAAAATAGTTTTTGTTAAAAAATGTTACGGAATATGAATTATGGTATTTTTACATTGAAAAAATTTGATCGGATTTTGGTTATCCGAAATAATCCGACCAGAAATGTTACCTGAACGTGGACAAATTGTTATTTAAAATGATTGTAAAAACACCGTAACTCCTATTTCATAAATTTTTTTGCAAAAAACTATGATTTCGAGCGATACAGTCTAATTTATAGTAAAACTAGTGGGTACATCACACAGAGGATGATGCGTTATCTGCACCAAAAAATTTTCCGTTCTAGAAAGATCCCCCATCATGATAATAAGGTAGTCGAGATGAGATGACAGCGGATAAGGTGACCCCGAGTTTTTGCCAATTAGGTTGGCTTTCCTCAAATATCTTTCTTCTCCTTTTTGTTTTTCTAAGTACACACTTTGCTTCATCTATGTTGGGCAAGTGATGATAACATTACTCCTTTCATTATAAGTAGTTTTAGTTCATTTTCAAGCTTGTTGGATTAGTTTCGTTGGCGTTAGCATGATTCCTTGACGAATTATTCACGGAATTGGGACTTTAACACGGGACAGATGTAGCGAGTGTCGTGAAAATTTTGACTATGTGATTGTACAACACATATTCGTCGAGAGTGAACCCATTCAAGCACATAGGCAGAAGTCAAAGTCAAAATCAAAGGTCAATGCAAAAGTCATGGGCTAACGATCAAGATAAAATCAGCCAGCGGGAGCAGTAGAAAACCTGAGTGAGTATGTGCGAACTTCCCCCATACTAGTCAGGTGGGCGACCATGGGAGTTACTCGCCGAGGCCGTGCGAGATCCTCCCAATATCGCATAGTCGCCGAGCTGGACCGGGCTATAAATAAGACCCCATAGATTTGTATATAAATAGGACCACAAGGGTACCACGAATAACACATTTGGCTGAGCATTTGGAGCCTGTTTTCGAAGACTTGGACCGTGAGATCTTGATTATCCCCGTTTTGGTCGTCATTTAGATACTCGCCAAGTTGGTGTCTTCCTCTTACCATGTTCGGCCATTTTGGTTGTGGAGGGGAAGTTTCTTCTAAACTTTTGGGTACGTGATGGGGCCTTCCCGCCGCAGCACCTGGGGTCCTTTCTGAGTTCTTTTAGTCTCTTTACCCTCGCCCCTCGAACCGTGAAGTTTGATCGTCGGATCAGTAACCTTAGGCTGCATAGATCCGAATAATTGAAACCAAGATTTTCCAGGCTTCAACACTTCGGTGCGGTGAGCGTGGATCGCAACCAGAGGAGGAAAATCTAGCGAGAAAGCGAGATGGCGGAGGCCCAGTACAGATGATGGGGCGGTGTGTCGGGTTTCTTTATGCGTTCTCTTAAGACCAAATCTCTACATTGACGGTCAAGATCAGCTCTCGCCTTGCACGTTGGCCGAGCTACCCCCGATCGCACTTCTCGTCCGACTGAGAGGTTATCAGGAGAAAGTCTGGGTGCCAATCTCCGAACTCGATGAAGAGGTGGTAGATTTAACTGACAAAGGGACCCTTTATAAAGGTGTCATCAACCTCGAAGAACTAAAAGCTCATTGCAAAAATTATCCCTTATACGAAGCATACGGTCGTTTCTTCCAATCATAAGAGTTGGTGTGGTTAACCCTCTTTGATTGTTGAGTGACAGGGCGAAGACCTTCCAAAAAGAGAGAGAATCTAAAGTAGAATGGAGGCCTCGAGAGTGTATCCTACGGGACCCCCGACTTTCATTCCATATATATAGGTTCTCTCAGCATCTCACCATGAAGTAGGATGGAGGCCTCGAGAGTGTGTCCTGCGGGACCCCCGACTTTCATTCCCTATATATAGGTTCTCTCAGCTTCTCACCATGAAGTAGGATGGAGTCCTCGAAAGTGTGTCCTGTAAGACCCCCGACTATCATTCCCTATATACAGGTTTTCTCAGCTTCTCACCATGAAGTATTATGGAGGCCTCGAGAGTGTGTCTTGCGGGACCCCCTACTGCCATTTGATATGTACAGATTCTCTCAACTTCTCACCATAAAGTAGGATGGAGGCCTCGAGAGTGTCCTGCAGGACCCCCAACCGGCATTCCCTATATATAGGTTCTCTCAGCTTCTTACCATAAAATAGAATGGAGGCCTCAAGATTATATATCTTGCGGGACCCCTGACTATCATTCCATATATGCAGGTAGAGTAGGAGTCTCAAGAGTGTGCTCCCTGCAGGTCCCCATGAGTTTCACTCTCATGTCCATGCACCTACAATCCCTGAAGAAGGCGAGTATATAGGTAGACGAGTATGCAGGTAGGCGAGTATACAGATGTGCGAGTATGCATGCATGCGAGTATATAGGTGTGCGAGTACACAGGTAGGCGAGCATGGCTAGTACCTTTGAAAGTCACAAACGACCACGACAACAATCTCTTAAAACTCACGCCGAGCCTATGAGCCTAACGAGCACTCATCACGTTCGATCCTAAGAGCCTAACGAACCTCGCAAGCAGGCGAGCATGAAAGAAGCGGGCGAACAAAAAATATCTTTTTCTTTCAGCAAAGGTGAGCATTACATTGAAAAGTTAGAATGACGCCTTGAATAAAGGTTTGTCCAAAAAATCTATACAAGTCTAACAGGTTTTTCACAGAGGTTCCTGCCGACTAGGCATCATCATCGCCTGCATCATCTTCGTCTATGTACTCATCATCATCAGTTTCTTCATCCTCATCCTCGTCGCCTTCGATATCGACGTCATCATCATCCTCGACATCCTCATCCTCCCCGAAAGGTAAGATGTGATCAAGGGAATTGGATTCTTCAGCAAATAATCCTGGGACTCAGTCCATGACTGTCAAACTGGTCTCCTCTAATATGAGGTAGCCTTCGATCTTCAGCTTGTTTAGGATGACATTGTCGGTTGCTCGCGGGATTCCACGACTAATGTGCGACATCTTATCGACATGCATCCTGATCCTTTTGCCTTCCCTGGAGGGGCCCGTCGCCGAGGGCTGCTGCTCGGCCGAGCGAGTTTCTAGCTCGACGACCCTTACTTGAGCGATCTCCAAAGCTGCTCGGCAGTCCGCCAGATCCTGCTCCAATTTCGACACCTTCTTCACTGTGTCAATCTCGACGACCTACAAGTAAGAAAGGTAGTAGTCAGTAAGGTAACTGATGAGTATCAAGAAGTGATGTTGCGGAAGTGGTACAATCAAGTTGAAGTTACCACATAAGTCTTGCATTTGGCGTCTTCTGGCCTAAGCATGAGGATGGTCTTGTCCAACACCTTGATCCTCACCTCAGCAACGAGCAAGTTCCTCACGGTCTGGTAGGTAGGCTCCAGAGATCACAGGAGTGAGCGTGAGGATTGATGCGTGAGATATTCCGACGTGGCGTCCAGAAGCGAGCCTACATCAACACGACTATATAGGATGAAAACGACATTGAAAGTGCACAGTGTAACCTCTGAGTATTCTCTAGAGGGAGGAGAGGTGAATAGAGATTTAAAAGCTTTTACCCTAAATATGCACACACAATAAAAACTTCTAACAACTATGTAATTGGCAAATCCAAGTCAGAATAAAATAAATACATAGTGCAAAAATAATAAATTGGGACAACACAGAAATTCATAAACACAGAGAAGACATGTTTTATAGTGGTTTTCCAAAATGTGGGTACTCCACTCTTCTACCACCTTGGTAGGAATGCACTATATGTGCCTAAGTCTTTTGATAAAGAGACTCTCAGAACTAGTCACTCAGTCTTTTGATAAGGAGACTCTTAGAACCACTAACTGAGTCTTTTGATAAGGAGACTCTTAGAACCACTAACTGAGTCTTTTGATAGGAGACTCTTAGAACCACTGAGACTTTTGATAAAGAGACTCTTAGAACCAACTGAATCCTTTGGAGAGAGATTCTTAGGACTCTTTATACAGTTACAGAATATGAGAAGAATAAAGAAGAAGAAGAGGAAGAAAGAATAAGATTCCTCTGTTTGAATCCTTCTTCAATAATCACGCAGGATGCTGTCTCTTGATGTTCTTTAGGATCTGTATATTAAAAAATCACCAACTTCCTGAATTCTTTTTTGTCTCAATCTTCTTGAGTATGTTTATTCCTATGTCGAATAGAATTTGAATTTCTTTCCTCTTATGTTGTATCTCTAATAGGAAAGTCCATGGAATAATTCTGTTTACTTTCTAATATGATGACCCGTCAAATCCTTTTAGAATGTCTTCCAAAAATAATCATTATTGACTCTCTGTAGTCCTTTCCATTATTGGATATAATCGATCTGTTAGAGATCAAACTATTTCATGTATAACATCTGAAATAACTTTAGGAAAGAATAAAGAAGAATTACTAATTATGTATGTATTCGACGTAGCGTCGAATACATTTGACTTCTTATCGACGCACCTCTGAATTCTACTAGAAGTTGCATTGAAATCCTCAGAGATTTGAAATGATCTCTGTAGTCGACGTTGCGTCGAATAGTTATCGACGTACCCGTTGAGTTGCAATCTTGAACTAAGAGCACTTCCTTCTGCGTCGATTATAAGTCCAAGCGCATCGACTTCTAATACTGCTTCGACTGACTCTGTTGTCTGTGTCGAGTGCATCTCAACGTTGCGTTGACTTAGACTTCAGTCTGAGTTTATATTACTTCTATTCAAAGTTACTTCGACTAGAAGTCGAAGCTGCGTCGACTTCTAATCGACGCAGGTTTGACTCAACTGATTTTTTTACTCTTTTTGGACTGGTCCTTGACACTCTAATGAGTGTGATATCCTAAGACATCTAATGACCAAATTACCCACTTTATACAACATGGGTAATATATCCTAGAAAATGAAATCACTTATATATAATTTGTAAGATAAATCAAAAAGTGATATTCCCAACAATCTCCCCCTATTTATCTTAATAAAATTTACAATTTGTTTAAGTGATTTCAACCATACTGAGACATAAAATTTAATACAAACAAAGATGCAAATAACAATAATGACATTATTAAATAGAAGCACATACTATATAATAACTTCTAAGTAATCAGAATGTTTTCAATAACTGTAACCTCCTGGTGATTTAATGAAAATTGTTCATATTCATTGAATACATGTATTGTTCTATCCTTTGGGAGGTGTTTTCCTCTTCCTTGAGAAGACTTGAGGTGTCACCTTTCTGAGTGCAAACACCGAAGGATCATCTTCCTCTTCAACAGCCTTGTCATCCTCTTGAGCAATGTCATCTTGAGCTATCTTTGCAGCCTCTTTAGCAATGTTAGTAACATCCTCTAAGAGTTGTTCAGTGATGAGAGGCTTCCCCCAATTTAGTGTAGGCAGCTCCCCTGAATTTGTGCATTCTTTTCTGGAACCTGAACTGTGGCATCTGGAATAGTATCTGGAAGTACTTTGTTGAATACTGTGATCTTATTAGGATCTCCATATTCCTGAACAAGATTATTATCTTCAGGGACAGGGACTTCCTCTTCTTGAATGATCTCCCCTTCTGAACCTTACTAGCAAGTGAGGTTAAGAAATTTCTAGTAACCCTGGAGGAAGATATTGCTGCCCTTATTGACTGGACAAAGTCCTGTGACTCTTTCAACTCTTTCTCTATCTGTGAATATTTCCTGTTAAACTTTCTTGCTTGTGTGAGCAGTAGATCAGCAAATGTCCCTGTGGCCAGCCCCACTGCTTTAGAGATAGCTTGGTTAATGTCAAATGAAGGTGTAAACTGGGATGTAGAAGTAGGATGTGTTTCAACTAAAGGTCTTGATATGATAACTAGAGGAGGTGTTGAGATATGAGCTTGTACTGAGGGAGCATGATGGATGACTGTGAGGTTTTCTTCAGGAGGAGTGACAGATGGTTGTTGTTGTTGATGTTGGGGGGAAATATGTGTTGTAGGTTCTTGAGATGGAGTATCATCTGTTATGGTATCTTATTGAATTACTGCAGGGTCCTGTGCAGGATTATCCCTTGGAAGGTCTGGTAGTACTGACTCATGATCCCGAGGAGCCAGATAAGGAGGAGGAGGAGAGGGTGTTGCTTGAATAGGCTTTAGGATTTGCCTGGTCCATTTGGAGAAGATTCCAATATTAATTCTTTTGCCAGGTGGAATTGACACCCCTTTTGATTTACAGACCATTGGATAGTGTTGGATCATGATTTGACTCATAATCCTCATGTAGGCATTCTCCTTATGAGTATATTTGTGGCCAATCATCTTTAGGAGGCATCTCCCCCAATTTATCCTTTTCTTTAGAACCAGGACTCCCATGATTTGTAGTTGCTATTTAGGAATAACATCATGAGCAGAAATTTTACATAGTAAAACATTGCCTACTATGTCTGCCAGAAATATATATTCTTCAGAAAAGTCATTTTTCTTAAGATAGATTGTCTTGTCTTTAGTAAAGTTCATTATCTGCAAGGCTTGTTGAGATTCTGTAGTCGACAGTTCAGATGACTCCTCTCCTACTTGCAAGTCAAAGGTGAGGTTCAGCAATTCCTCAGTAATATGAATATCTGCATCAGAAATTCTCCCTCGAAGGGACCCATCCTCGTCAATATGAATATTATCTTTCAGCTCTGTTAATTCAACATCATATATTTTGCTCCTTGTAGAAATCAGTTTTGTGAGTCCTGCAATTTGGAAGAGATCCAAGATCGCTTTGAAATTTTCTGCAGCAGCAGTGAATGATTCGATGTCAATGTCTAACCCTAAATTCACCTTCGGAGGAGCCATCAATTCTTTTCTTTTAGTATCTGCAAAGGAAGACAAGAAATAGAGAGAGAGAGAGGAAAGCGAAAACAGGAACACAAGAGAGCTAGAGATCTAGAAAGCACGAGAGTAAGAGAGAGAGAGAGAGAATTTGAAAGCGTAATATAATCTAACGTCTAAGTTGCTTAAAAGAAGACGATTCGTCGCAACTTATGGTTGTATTCGAAGTAACGTCTAAAAGAAATAAATTCAGTGCGGCAAAACATGTCGAAGTAGCTTCTATAAGCAAAACTATGTGCACTTGGCATGTCGACGTTGCGTCGATTTGTAAATGACGTGACTTCGAATCTGTGTAGCAAGTATTAAGTCGACGCATGCGTCGATATGTAATCGACGCTACGTCGAATGCTATTCGAATTATCTATTCCAGGCAGCTCTCGAAGCCGGCGTCGAGTAGAACTCAACGATGCGTCGAATTCTATTCGACGCAACTCTGGCTTTACAGTTGCATTTTTAAAAAAAAAATTATGATGTTTTCCCAGCAATAATGTTTATTGAAATTAGCACTTATAATATTATATGTGCTAATTAGATTGCATCATCAAGAGTTTTAGAGAAGAAATCACTCCCTTGAATATTTGAAGTTTCATGTTGGGGTGTTAATTTTCCTTTTCCCTGCATTATCTTTGAGGAAGGGACTCTTCTCTTTCCTACACATGTAGTCTAAATATTAGATGGTACCCAGGTTACCTTGGGTCCTTTGCTTTTACCATTATAAAGTGATATAAAGGAGTAGGTTGGTCTTTTATTATATCCTTTTGGATGGCAGAAGATAAGTTTATCTGGTCTAAATTTATTATTTTGATATTGAAAGTTGGCATATAATATGTCTTGATATAATAAGTCTGTAGAATGTCGATTCTACTCTTAGTTTTACCTTTTTGATCTTGTTTCATTATTGTGTCTGAGTTGTTCTTGCCTAGAGTTTTCTTCCCATTATTAGAGTTCACTTTATTAAATATAGTGATTCTATCAAGATGATTATTTTGTTCTCTATATGTTGACTTGCCTTCATTTACTTGAAAATCACTAGGTCTAACAAAAATTACTGGATTATTCCTGGCTGGTTTGCGTGAACTTATTGTGTTAGTGGATAATTCTGCTCCTAGACCAAGATATTTAGGTCTCTTAAAGAGACTTTGTGTGATATCCTTGAGCTTTTGACTCCTCTCATTGAGTGAGTCTTCAATGATTTTTGCCTTTGTAAGCTCTTCTTTAGAGTTATATTCTCAGTTGTTAAGTCACTGATTGTTATTTCCTTTTTATATATTTAATTTCTTAAGTCATAATTAACTGAGTATAGATTTTTCTTCTTAAGTTCTTCTAGTTCTTCCTTAGCATTTTTAGTTTCTTTTTGAAGTTCTAGATAGTCTTTACAAAATTCTGTAAAGCAAGTTTTAAAATCTTATGAAGTGAAATCAAAACCTTTAAATAATAATACTTGACCTTCTTCAATTGAGCCTTCTATAGCCATCAGACAAGCTTCTTTAGCAACACCCTCTTCATCACTGTTAGATGAAGAAGAGCTTGTTTCAAACTCTGTGTCACTCCAGATTTCAGCTATGAAACCTCTTCCCTTCTTTTTATCCTTCTTTTTGAAGGACTTCTTCTTGTGCTCCTTTTTGTGGCTGTTTTTTATCCTTTTGTTCTTCAGGACATTCATGGGCAATTGCCCTGGCTTTCTGCAGGCAAAGTAGATAATCTCCTGCTTTGGAGTCTTGTCAAACCTTGGTTTGCTTGAGCTCCTATCTTTTCTTCTGGAGTCTTCTGTCTTGATCCATTTTCTGAATCTTCTGGCCAAGAGGTTGAACACTTCCTCTTCAAAAGTGGAAGGCTCTCCTTCAGCAGCCTTCAAAGCTATGGTTCTTTCCTTAGGGGATGAGACTTTCTCCTTAGCTTCTGTCTCAGCCTTGCTCTTTAGCAGTAGCTCATAGGATTTGAGTTTTCCTAGTAGAGCATCAATAAAGATTTCTCTATGATATTTAGACTCTCTAATATCCCAGATCCTTGAGTCACATGTGCTTGGGAAGCACATGAGGAGTTTGTTATTTATCTCTGTTAGAGAGATCTCCTTGTCCAGTCCTTTCAGCTCATTTATAATGATGTCGAATCTCTCAAACATCTCAGCCACATTCTCTTCAGACTTCTTTTGGAAGTTCTCATATTGTGATATGAGAAGGGACTTTCTGTCCTTTATTTCATCACAATTTCTCTCAACCAATCTGAAAAGGGATTCCCAGATTTCTTTGGCTGAGTTGCAGTCAACCACTTTCTGGAAAATATCATCAGACATTGTAGAGACCAGAATGTTCATGGCCTTGGCATCACATGCCTTTTTCTTCTTTTCAGCATCTATCCATTCAGCTCTAGGCACAGTTTCCTGTATCACAGATCCACTTGCATCCTTTCTGACTGTTGCTGGGGGACCTAAAATAATAACATCAAAAATGTCTTCATCAATAAAGTTCATATACAATTTTATTCTGGCTTTTTAGAGTGTAAACTTATTTAGGTTATACACTGATGGTCTGTTGGATTCATAGTCCTTAGAACTCATTTTTCTGAAAATAATTTTAAAAATATAAAATTTAAGAGTGGGAGGATCTTTTGATCAAGGTGTTAACCTTTTTATGATCAACCTACCTCTGATACCAATTGAAAGTGCACAGTGATACCTCTGAGTATTCTCTAGAGGGGGTGAATAGAGTTTATAAACTTTTCTATAATATAATGCACACACAATAAAAATATTTTTAATTCGTATGCATTCAGCTGATCAATCCAGAATAAAGTAATTACAGAGTGCAGAAATAAAACAAGTAGACAACACAAAAAATTCACAATATTAAGACGAGCTATAGTGGTTCCCAAAACTTATGGGTACATCCACTCTTCTACCACCTTGGTAGGAATACACTAATCAGTGTCTGAGTTTTTTTGATAAGGAGACTCTTAGAACCACTAAGTCTTTTGATAAGGAGACTCTTAGAACTAACTACTGAGTCTTTTGATAAGAAAACTCTTAGAACCACACTAGATCTTTTGGAAGGAGGTCTTGAACCAACTGAATCATTTGTAGAGAGATTTTTAGGATTCTTTACTCAAGTTATAATTAAGAAGTAGACAGAGTAAGAAAGAGAAGAAGTATTGAAGAAAGTTCTTCTGAATGAATCTTCCTTCAGCAATCACTGAGAATTCAAGGCACTTGGTGTTCTGTAGATGGATCTTTATTGCAGTAGATGAGTCCTTGCTAGAAAAGAAGAGTTGCAAGGACTGTGTAAGCTTGATCCACATAATCTCTGTATTTTGTAGGTTTCTTGTTGTGTAGTAGATGAAGAAGATGAAGAAGCATTTTCTATTGATGTATTATGTACAGAGCTTTCTGATTGTCTATATCTTTCTAAGAGTAGAGAAGGAGAAGCTTCAGAAAGGAAGAAGAGAATAACTGATTGAATTCCTGAATTCTTTTGTCTCAATCTTCCTGAGTATGTTTATTCCCCTGTCGAATAGAATTTGAATTTCTTTCCTCTTCTGTTGTATCCCTAATAGGAAATTCCATAGGATAATTCTGTTTACTTTCTAATTTGATGACCCATCAAATTCTTTTAGAATATCTTCCAAAAAAAATCTTTATTGACTCTCTGTAGTCCTTTTTTCCATTCTTGGATATAATCGACCCGTTAGAGATCAAACTATTCCATGTATAACATCTGAAATAACTTTAGAAAAGAATAAAGGAGAATTAATAATTTTATCCGTATTCGATGTAGCGTCGAATACATTTGACTTCTTGTCGACGCACCTCTAAATTCTACTGGAAGTTGCGTCGAAATCCTCCTCAGATTAGAAATAACTTTTGTAGTCGACGTTGCGTCGAATAGTTATCGACGTACCCGTTGAGTTGGAATCCTGAGCTCAGAGCACTTCCTTCTGTGTCAATTATAAGTCCAAGCTGCGTCGACTTCTAATATTGGTTTGACTGACTATGTCTTCTGCGTCGAGTATATCTCGACGTTGCATCGACTTAGACTTCAGTCTGAGTTTATGTTACTTCTATTCGAAGTTACTTCGACTAGAACTCGAAGCTGCGTCGACTTCTATTCGACGTATGTTTAACTCAACTGAATTTTTGACTCGTTTTGGACTGGTCTTTAACACTCTAATGAGAGTGTGACATCCTATGACATCTAATGACAAAATTACTGTCTCTATAGAACATGAGTAATACATCCTAAAAAATGAAATCACTTGTATATAATTTATAAGATAAATCAAAGGGTATTTTTCCCAAAACATATACCTAGTCGTCTTGCGGCGAATTCCCCCTAAGCCGCACACAGACCTAGTCTCCAACAATCGCGGCGAATTCACGAAATGATCACACAGATAAAAGATGTTACAAAATATGAAAGACAAATTAAAAACTTCCTATGAGGAAATCTGAAGGAAACGACGAAGAGCCGCTGAAGATCGTTGAAGTTGAAGCGTGCGTTCTTCGCGTTGATCCAATCCTCCATTGATTCCTTCTCTTGAAATTGAATGAGAGATCCTTTATGGTTTGGAAATACGACCCTCGCAGAGATTTCAGAGTGCTGGAATAGGGCTCCTTGAATTGTAAAGTTGAATAGAACGAATGTCACCTATTTATATGGAGAGAAAGTTAACGCCAGCGTTAGGGCTAACACCGGACGTTGACTCAGTTTAGAATTGTTTTGATGGATCGAATGCACATTACAGGAAGGCGATATTGCATGTCTGGAAACATCTCATTTTAGGCAACTCTAACACTGGTGTTAAGGTTAACGCTAGCGTTAGGCTAAATCAATCCCAAAATGCAACTACAATCATGGCAACTTCCCTCCATACCATTTTCATACTAGTGAGATCGATGGTCAACGTCGGCGTTGACTCTAACGCCTGGCGTTAGACCACATCTTTTCTTTTCAGCATATTGAGCTAGTCCAGACCCACACATAACATCCTAGTGTTATCTTTGTTCAATCATGCATACTAAAAATATAATGACAAACTAGATCAAATACAAGTATGATATGTTATCTTAAACCAAAGGGATGCGGAAAACCGTGTTCCAACATTTACCTTCTTCATCAAACTCGCTTACACTACAATAGTTTTGACTTTTAGCAACAGTTTGCAGTTTTAGGCAACATTTTTTAAGTATTGCTAAAGATCAAAAATATTGTAGTGTCATTGAATTTCAAATGTTCTAGGCCCACCAATTTGTTGTTTGTTCATCCATTAAGCACATTTTTTTACAGTAAGAGATCCATTTATGATTCCATATGCAACTACCTAACCTATAATATCTTAGATCTTTTTCACTTTAATCCATATTATCCCATATTAAGTAGAAGTCAACTATTTTACTCTTTTTTCCATGAGGTGGCCTACAGGTAATTACTAGAAGATCACCCACCTTAGACTTGGTGTCTATTTTGGCGGCGATGGGGGTTGTGAACACAGTGGTTAGAAACTGCAGTCATGAACATAGTTTGAAGAAACTGCATTTTCTGTGTTGTCACGAACGTGAACAGACGGTCAGACGGGAAGAAGATCATCACATATAGGAATCATAAAGGAGATTTTTTTGGTTTATTTTCAATCTTATGATGCATAATGACTTCACTCATGATGCTAAACACATTAACACCACTGAATATAAGGGTATGATTAATGATGTATTCATTAAAGCGATGGCAATTGTGAACCCACTTATGTCATAGATAACGTGTAGGTGGGTGCGGTCACAAGCGTTGTCTTTTCAAAACGACATTTTAGGTCAAAGGCCACTATATATAGTCATGCATGTATGGTTAAGCGTTGGCGCTCGTGAATCCCTGAAATCCGATACAATAGAATTTGGTCCAGAACAGATGTCACCAAAGTTTCACGTGCTGGTAAACCGCCAATACTGTAGTACAACAATTTCATGTTAGGAATTTTATTTTAAAATATTTAATTTATAATATTTTTATTGGAGTCTAGTATGGTGTTTGATGTTTGATCCTCATAATTGATGAAAAGCTTCAAAACCAAATTGAGGGAATTCAAATATTTGGAGGGAATCTTCCATGAAGAAAATAATGAACACATTAGTCTCATCATGCCAATTTCTTTTCTTGTTTGTGAGTATATAAATATTTTCACTCTTTCTTATTTGTTCAAAGGAACATAAGGATGAACTATGAACCAAAAGCGCGCGCATGCGCTCACGCACCGCACCGGATCTGAATTGCGGATTTGGTATTTGAGATTTGAGGAATAATTGAATTGAATTATATTTTTTGTAAAAAAAAATAATTTTACTACTTTTATTCGGAGCTGCGTCGAATAAGAAGTCGAAGTTGCGTCGAGTAGAATTCGAAGTGGGGTCGACAAGCTCGTTGAAGTTGGAGTAGCGTCGAATGGAACTAGACGCACCCGTCGGTTGACCTGCGTCGATGTGCGTCGATATGATTTCGGCGCAACGTCGAATTGAATTCGACGCGACCTCAGTCATTTTGCGTTTTCTCTTCGCAATTATTACGCGTAATTTCTAACCATTTCTTTTACGCGTGTTTCTCGCCATTACTCATTACATTGGAAATCTTCCACGTTTCTCTGCACGATTATCTCTTACCAATTATAATCGTTGTAATTAATTACGTGTTAATTTTATGAGACACCTAAATATGAGATTTCTCCTGAACCATTTTATGTACTCGCTTTCACGCTTTCAAAAATCTCTCGCTCTCTTCCTCTTTGATTCTTGCGAACATTTTCTGTGATTTTGCTTTCTTAACATTTGCTTCATCAAGTTGGAGTTCGGTTGCTCTGTGCTTCTTCGGTGTCCGTGCACATCGGAGTTTTCGGGATCTAGCCGGGTGTTGTACCTTGGAGGAGTGAGCATCGGTTGAAAGCCCTGCCGGAAGGTGCTGCAACTTCTTTAGGGCAATGACCACACGTCTTACCTAGACTCGATTCTAAAGTATATATATATAGTTTTAAACCTTTGTCAACTTCTTTAGGGTGGTACAACTTATTTTATTTCTCACATCTCTATTTTAAACCTTAGTCAAAATTTGTTTTTGCAAAACTGAAGATTATCTTTAAAATCCTGTTTTTCAAAATCTGTAATTACTTAATTAGTGTTTTTCAAAAGGAAAATATATATTATTATAGGAATATAAGAAAAATATTCTAACAATCTAAAGAAGTTATAGATCTACATCATATAATCTCTTGCGAAAGGCCCGTGTTGGGCTATCATCCCACAAACTACTTAGTCTAGTGAGAGTCTGTCATTGGATATTCCTTGAGAAGTTCAAGAATAACAAGATAAATAAAATCAAATAATCAAAATGATTTTCTCTATTTTTATTTTCATATATACTGAAATTTATTTTATGTTTTATAAATTTTAGAAATCTGTAATGACATCTAGATCTGATAATTATGTCGGGATCAAACCTGAGAAATTTAACGGAAATGACTTGCGTCGTTGACAAGCTCAAGTAGAATATTGATTGAATACTTTAGGGCTTTTATTTGCTATTTTCGACGCTCCTGGTGTAGAAACTGAAAATGTGAAAAATCCTATGCCCAGGACGTGCACAACCACCAGAAGAAAAATCACCAGAACAATGCAGAAAATGCTTGAAATCAAAGATATAAGTTTACTACAACCACACAATAATTAATCGGGCAAACACCGAGACATACACGGTTGTATGATTTCAACCGAAGTCCACAAAAAACAAATACAGGAAATCTTTAAGAACAAAAATAGATAAACCTTTAGACCCTCCTACAGCCTTCACGCCGCACCGACTCGACAGACCGGCTACACCACGACGTAGATCTTGTCGACGGCTACAGGATAGAACCAAAGAACGCTGGAAACAGAGGTCCGAGGCGATGGCGATCCTAGAGAGAAGTTTCTCTCTCTAATCTCTCTTTTTTTTTAAAAACCTGCAACTTCCTGGATGGCCGGAAAGTACTGTTCAGGCGACCGCTTCTCGCTGGGGAGGGAGGAGATCCTCTTGCAACAGTGAAGAATAACTTCGGCGAAGGAGAGAAACTAAAAATGAACTTTGCGGCTAGGGTTGCGGGAGAGAAAACGATTCACGCGGAGTGGTGAGTTTTAACAGTTAATGGAAATATATATATATATAGAGAGAGAGAGAGAGAGAAAAGCCAACTGTCAGAACATCTTCCATCGAATTGAATCCGTCGAATTGGCATGAAGGACCCTCCGAATTCGGCTAAACTAATCTTATATTTATAACCGAAATTATGTATATATATATAAATAACTGAATCTTATTTTTACTTCAAAAATTTAACACTCCCCCTTGAAGTAAAAATAAGATACAAGTCCGAGCAGCCCGCGAAGGCGCTCAAACGGCCCCTTAGACAGAGGCTTCGTGAAGATGTCGGCGACGTTGTCCTGACTCCGAACATACTCCGCGGCAAGAGATCCACCGAGTACTTTTTACCGAATAAAATGGTGCTCGATCTCAATATGCTTTGTCCGCGCGTGACAAACTGGGTTTGTAACAAGCTTCAGCGCACTTTCATTGTCGCCGCGGAGCAAAGTAGGACTGCAAACTTTTTCATAAACATCCTCCACCAACCTGCGCAACCAAATGCATTCCTGAGCCGCCAAGGACGACGCCTTGTACTCCGCCTCAGTGGTAGAGATAGACACCGAGTCCTGCTTCTTACTACACCACGAGATCGTCGTCGAACCGTACATAAAGACGTACCCCGACGTCGACTTCCGATCGTCAGTATCTCCTCCGTAGTCGGCATCCATGAACCCATGTAGATTGTAACCAGTGTCTCTTCCAAAGAACAACCCCATATCTGAGGTTGACTTGACATATTTCAAAATTCCCTTCGCTGCCTCCAGATGAGGCTTTCTAGGCTCCTGCATATAGCGACTCACTCGGCCAACCGCAAACGAGATATTCGGTCAAGTGATCGTCAAGTAGATCAAACTTCCTATCAGAGCCCGGAAATGCTTAGGATCTGACAAGATCCTCCCTTCATCCCGACGAAGTTTCACTCCAACTTCAAGTGGAGTAGAGCAACGCTTTCCATCCGCCATGCCGAATCTCTCCACGATCCGCTCTGCATAGCCTTTCTGAGAAATCAGCACCCCACTCTTCTTTCTCTCCACTTCAATACCAAGGAAATGGTGAAGCTCCCCCCAAATCCTTCATTTTGAATCGGATTGATAGCTCCGCCTTAAGCATTGCCACCTCTTCGTCGTCATTCCCTGTCACGATCATATCGTCGACATACAACAGCACAAGTACATGAAGTCCACCCTTCTTCTTCACAAACAGACTCAAGTCGGAGTCAGATGCATAGTACCTGCAAAACAACAAGTATTCTGCAATCTTTCCAAACCACGCTCGAGGCGCCTGCTTCAAACCATAAAGGGCCTTCTTCAACTTACAAACATACTCCGGATGTGACTTAGAAACATATCCGGGTGGTTGCTCCATAAAAATATCCTTGTCAATCTCGCCGTAGAGAAAAGCGTTCTTCACGTCGAGCTGCCACAACTTCCAACCTTGGCACGCCGCCAACGCAATCACCACCCGCACCGAAGTCATCTTAGCCACCGGACTGAATGTCTCGTCATAGTCTTCCCCGTACTGCTGTGAGAATCCCCGAGCAACAAGGCGAGCCTTGTACCGCTCTACACTGTCGCCCGCCTTCTTCTTGACCTTATACACCCACTTGCAAGTGACAGGAGTAACACCATCAACCTTGGGCACAAGGTCGCAAGTTTCATTCTTCCTGAGGGAAAGCATCTCCTCATCCATAGCATCATCCAACTCCTTCACTTCAGTGGCTTCCTCAAATCGTGATGGCTCCCGCTCGTCAAGAGGTCCTGCAAAGAAACACGAACACATGCTAACAAGATTACCTTCTCGATAGCGAGCCGGTGGGACGATAGTCCTCTTCGACCTCCGCAAGGACGAGCCACTCTCCACCGCTCCATCAACATCATCACCACTAGCCCCCTCGCCAGAATAATTTGGAGCGTCGCTCCCCCTGCTTCCAGAACCCGAAGCACCTGACCCGAAGCCTGATGAAATAGGAGCACCTGGGGACACAGGTAACTCCACCAAAGAGTCGTCAGTAACTCTTTCTTCTCTTCTTTCTCCTGAACTCTCCTCCAAAGCAACAGTAGAAACTCCCTGATAAGAAATCAGCTCGTCAAACACCACATCACGAGAAACGATGAACCGGTGTGTTTGTGGATCCATGCACTTCCATTCCTTCTTCCGCTCGCCATAGCCAATGAATATGCACTTCTGCGCCTTCGCATCCAACTTGGTTCTGCGAGCATCAGGAACGTGCACAAAGCAAGTACCTCCAAACACACGCAAGTGCTTCACACTCGGCTTCTCTCCAAACATCATCTCGTGTGGAGACTTTAACTCAATCGGACTTAGCGACAACCTATTGATCACATACGTCGCGCAAGCCATTCCCTCTGCCCATAAAGCTTTGGGTATGCCCTTCGCATGTAGCCAACACTTGCATGTTTCCACTGAGTGCCGAATCTTCCTCTCCGCTACTCCATTCTGCTGCGGAGTATGAGCACAGGACAACTCTCGCCTTATACTGTGTTTCCTGCAAAAAGTAGAGAACTCATTAGAAGTAAACTCTCCTCCATTGTCCGTTCTCAACTTCTTAATCCGCAGCTTCAGCATGCCTTCAGCATTCTCCTTAAATTCCATAAACTTCTTGAAGACCTCCGACTTCTCCTTCACGAAGTACACCCATGTGTATCGAGAAAAATCATCCACAAGTACAAGCATGTATCGATTTCCTGAGTAAGTGGGCGTGGCGCACGGTCCCATCAAGTCACCATGAATGCACTCCAATGGCGCCTTGCTCCTGGAAAGAGACCTGTCAAATGGGAGACGATGTGCCTTCCCAAACTGACACCCTTCACAAACATGATCGTCACCAAAAGAAGATAGGCTAGGCAAACCTTTCACTAGGCCTTTTGCCACCATAGCCTTCAACTTATCCATCCCCACATGACCCAACCTCTCATGCCAGATCACTGCACTGTCATTCGTCTTCATCTTGTTCACATAGGAGTTTGTAGAAAGCACATATAAATCCTTCACACGCCTCCCGGTGTGAGTGATATCCGTCTTCACCGCAGAGAAGTTTTTCAAGAACTTTACCTCCTTCGGCCCGAACAAAACATGGTAGCCTGCATCCACTGCATTTATCACTGAGAAGAGGTTCTTCTTCATACCTGGCACATGATAAACACTCTTCAACTTGAGTGCACTCCAATCACTGCTCAAGGTAACCGTCCCCTCCTTCTCCACCGTATGCACTGAATCATCCGCCGTCACTATAGCATCATTCCCCTCATAATCCTTGAAGGAAACTTGCCTCCATCTTCATGTGATGAGGTAGAAGGTCATTCTCCCATGTTCTTCTTCTTTCTTCGATCCCAATTCTTCTTCCTTGAGAATATGACTTCACTTTCTCCCCCAGAAATAGAGCAACCAGACATCTGTCTTGCCAAGCTCTCCTGCGAAGCCAACAAGTTCTCCAACTCCAACAAAGATGGCTGAGTAGCCCACCCCTGCACCGAAGTAATGAAGGGCACATACTCCTTCCGCAAACCGCGAATAATATGCCTCTTTAACTTAGCCTCCGAGATCGGCTCATCCGGATCCAACGCAGATATCTCCGCGCACAGGTTCTTCATCTTCAGAAAGAAGACTGAAATTGACAACTCCCCCTGATTGGCCTTCGCCAACTCATTCTCCAAGAACTGCAACCTTGCGACGTTCTTCTTGTTGAACAAACCATCCAACGACTTCCAAATCTCTGAAGCCGACTTGCACCTGATGATATGATCAAACAAATCCGGAGATATTGCCCGTTTGAGCGTAAACTCGCCCTTCGCGTTTATTTTCTTCCAGGCCCTCTCCGCTGGACCGTTGTCCCCGGTCGCAATAACTTCCTCCTGTCCATCACCGCCAACAACCTCCCACAGATCTTCCCCCAACAAGTAGCTTTCCATACAAGACTTCCATTTCTTGTAATTTGTCTGCGTCAACAACTCAATACCAAGACCCCTCGCATATCCGCCTGCACCATCCATTCCGGTATACCGATTTTCTTCTCCGAAGGAACTTAGCAAACACCGCTAAAACCAACGTAGCTCTGATACCATGCGAAAAATCCTATGCCCAGGACGTGCACAACCACCAGAAGAAAAATCACCAGAACAATGCAGAAAATGCTTGAAATCAAAGATATAAGTTTACTACAACCACACAATAATTAATCGGACAAACACCGAGACATACACGGTTGTATGATTTCAACCGAAGTCCACAAAAAACAAATACAGGAAATCTTCAAGAACAAAAATAGATAAACCTTTAGACCCTCCTACAGCCTTCACGCCGCACCGACTCGACAGACCGGCTACACCACGACGTAGATCTCGTCGACGGTTACGGGATAGAACCAAAGAACACTGGAAACAGAGGTCCGAGGCGATGGCGATCCTAGAGAGAAGTTTCTCTCTCTAATCTCTCTTTTTTTTTAAACCTGCAACTTCCTGGATGGCCGGAAAGTACTGTTCAGGCGACCGCTTCTCGCTGGGGAGGGAGGAGATCCTCTTGCAACAGTGAAGAATAACTTCGGCGAAGGAGAGAAACTAAAAATGAACTTTGCGGCTAGGGTTGCGGGAGAGAAAATGATTCACGCGGAGTGGTGAGTTTTAACAGTTAATGGAAATATATATAGAGAGAGAGAGAAAAGCCAGCTGTCAGAACATTTTCCATCGAATTGAATCCGTCGAATTGACATGAAGGACCCTCCGAATTCGGCTAAACTAATCATATATATATAACCGAAATTATGTATATATATATAAATAACCGAATCTTATTTTTACTTCAAAAATTTAACAGAAAATCTCAGCGCTGCAACTGCAGTTACTCTTCCTTCGTCTTCATCTTCCAGTGCAAATACCACTAGAACTTATGTTAGACGTATTCCCTATAGAGATCCGGTAGATATAGAATATCATTATCACAACTGAATCCTTAGTGCCTTGTCTAACAGCCTCTACGATGTCTTCCTTCAATATCGTATGACTAAGGATTTGTGGTATGCTCTTGAAGCACGCTATAACTTTGATAATGTGGGTATATAACGTTACAACATTTCAAACCTCCACAAATTCAAGATTGATGCTTCCAAGCCCATAAATCCTTAACTCCATCAACTTGATGAGATGTTGTCCAAGATCCGAGCCGATGACTCAATTCTATCCAAAAATTATTTAGTAGCATGTCTTATTGATTCTCATCCTGATTCTTGGTTCGACTTTAACACTAGACAAAGGCATGACCAATCCAACCTTACTTATGTTCAAATCCAAAATGTTATCCGCATAGAGGAGGAACATAAGTCTAAAAGTTTCAAGACCACCAAAGACCATGCTACTAAAGTGAATCTTACTGAATCTCATGGCAACCATTCCTCTCACCATCACTTCAAAGGCAATGGCAAGATCCATAAGAAAACTTTTCGTATAAGTTCCCGCCATCAGAAACCTAATCATCCTAAGTCTGGTCCTTCAAACCAAAACCCTGGTAAAGGGAAATGGTGTTTCATCTGTGGCCGCACAAATCATCTGTCTACCAACTGCTTCTACAAGAAGACAGAAACTGTGATTGGCAAGTCTCGTGGTGACAAGCCTCATGCCAACATGATTCAAGCACCGGATCAACCCATCTTCAGGTTAGATTATACTCCTAGTCTTCTTCTCACTTGTTCATCAGATTGGTGGCTTGATTCTGGAGCAAATATTCATACTTGTTTGATCGTTCTTGCTTTGCTACTTTTCAGGACATCAGTGGAGGAAGTGTAAACCTAGGAGATGCTTCTTCGTCACAAATTCTTGGTCGCGGGCGAGTGGATCTTAGGTTGACATCTGGGAAGACACTAGCCTTGCATGATGTGCTTTATGTGCCGAGAGTGAGAAAAAATCTAGTGAGCGGATCCTTGCTGGTCAAGAAGGGTTATAAAATTGTCTTAGAGTCAAATAAATTTGTAATAACATTAAATGATATATTTGTTGGAAAATGATATATTTGTGATGGTTTATTCAAATTGAATGTTGCTGATTTAGAAGTAAATCAAATTTCATCTTCTATTGCTTCAAGTTGATCTTCTGATTTTTGGCATGCTAGACTAGGACATGTGAATTCAGATTGTATGAAAAGAATGATGACTTTAAATTTAATTCCTAAATTTAATATTGCACCAAGTGCTAAATGTGAATATGTATGCAATTTAAGTTTTCTAGAAAATCTTTTAAATCAGTAGAAAGAACTTCAAAACCTTTAGAGTTAATTCACTCGGATGTGCGTGATTCGAACCGCCAACCCACTAGAGGTGGAAATAAATATTTTGTAACTTTTATTGATGATTTCACTAAATATTGTTACATTTATTTATTAAAAACTAAAGATGAAGTATTTTCACACTTCAAGATTTTTGAAGCTGAAGTAGAAAATTAATTAGAATCATCAATTTAAATTCTTAGATCCGACTGAGGTGTAGAATACACTTCGAATGAACTAAACCAATTTTGCCAAGAACATGGGATTATCCATCAAGTGACTGCTCCATATTCTCCTCAATATAATGGTGTAGCAGAATGAAAAAATCAGACTTTGATGAACATGGTCAATGTAATGTTAGCCGAGTCCGATGCCCCAGAAAATCTTTGGGGAGAAGCGTTGATCATCTCCTCTTTCATCCTAAATAGAATTCCTTCAAAACATAATGATAAAACTCTTTTGAATTATTCAAATTAAGAAAATCTAATTTCTAAATCCTTTGAGTGTGTGAGTGTTTGGCTAAGGTAACAATCTCTGAACCTAAAAGAAAGAAAATAGGACCTATAATTTTAGACTCTATTTTTATAGTTATGTTTCTGATAGTAGTGTTAATATGTTTTTTTTTTACCAATTCTCAAATTAGTGAAATATCAAATAACACGATTATAGAAGCTAAAGATGTCGTTTATTTTGAAGATAGATTCTCATATAAATTAAACAACTCATATCAATCATCTTCTAGCTAAGGGTGTGCACGGAAAACCGAAATGTACCGAACCGGACCGAACCGATTCAACCGAACCGAATTTCAGACCGACCCGATCGGTTCAGTTCGGTTTCGGTTTACGGTGGCTGAAAACCGAGCTAAATCGGTTCGGTTTCGGTTTTTTGGTTCAATAAACCGAACCGAACCGATTTTTGCGATTCATAATCATATCCTGAATGGCTGAATTTCTGATATCCGCCTAATTCTAGTTCACGGTCACGGACTCACGGTCAGCACTCAGCCGTTCATAATTCCTGATAATGATATCAGCGATTCAGCCGGTCACGGTCAGCCCGACGCCTGTCACGCCCCGACTTGAACCTCTCGCCCCCTCGAGTCCTCGACTCATTCTGTCATTCCCTAAATCCCTAATTCCTCGCCTCTGCAGCTCTGCCGACTGCCGTCGCGACTCGCGTAGTCGTGTGCCCGTCGTGCGTCTTCTCTTAGGGTTTTGGTCGGCGTCTCCTGGCGTCTCCTGCCGTCTCCTGCCGTCGCTCTGCCGCCTGCGTCTTCTTCAAACCTCCAGGTTAACAGGTATCTCCAAGTTAACAAATCCCTAATTCCAGTTCCAAGAATGTTAAGTAGATTTGTGATTTGGTTACAGTTTATTTATAACATTTATTGTTTTTGTAGATTTGTGATTTGGTTGATGTTCCAAGAATGTTAAGTATTGTAGGTTATTGTTACAGTTTATTTATAACATTCATCTCTTCATCATAATAATGTTAAGAAACCGAACCGACATTAAGAAACCGAACCGAACTGAACCGAACTTAACCGAACCGATCGGTTTCGGTTCGGTTTCGGTTTTGGATGTGTAAAAACCGAGGCTATTCGGTTCAGTTTCGGTTTTACCTAAAACCGAACCGAACCGAACAGCTTGCAGGCCTACTTCTAGCTCAATTCAACCTCCCTCTAATATAGATCCATTAGAAATTGATGAACCTAGAAGAAGCAAAAGAGTTAGAACCGAAAGAACTTTTGGAGAGGACTACTTCACCTACCTGATTGAAGGAGATCCTAATTCATATGTGGAAGCTATGACCTCATCTGATTCTCCATTTTGGAAAGAAGTCATAAATGCTGAAATTAATTCTCACTACAATATTTTTGGCCTTTAGCAACACTTCATTCGGCAACATTCAAAAAATGTTGTCTAAACATTGAATAGAGAACAGTTTATAAATGTTGTCATTAAGTAGTAGTTTTAGACAACATTTGTGACGCAATATGCAATAAATGTTCTCTTATCAATTATTGAGAACAGTTTTGAAATGTTGTTTTTGTCGTCGCACTTTAAGCAACAATTGTGCGGTGTTACCTTTTAAAATAATATTTTGCAACACATTAAAAATGTACTTATAGCTCTAGTACAAAATTCTAGAAATGTTGTAGTATCTATTCTAGAAAATATAACTTGGATTCTAACTGATCTTCCCTCTAGTACAAAAGTCATAGGTTGTAGATGGATTTTTAAGAAGAAATTAAATCTGGACGATTCCATAGAAAAATATAAGGCTCGTCTTGTTGTTAAAGGCAATGCACAAAAACAGGGGATGGACTATTTAGATACCTATGCTCTCGTAGCTAGGATTACATCCTTTCGTGTTCTAGTAGTCTTAACTTCGATCCATAAATTAATTATTCATCAAATGGACGTAAAAAACCACATTTTTATATGGAGACTTAGATGAAGAAGTCTATATGACTCAACCCAAAGATTTTGTAGTTAAATGTCAAGAAACTAAGTTTTGCAAACTGATTAAATCTCTTTATGAGTTAAAACAAGCACATAAACAATGGCATCAAAAATTTGATTCTGTAGTCTTATCTTTTGGATTTATATTTGATGAATATGAGAAACGTATTTATGCAAAACAAGAAGGAAATGAATATGTTTTGTTATGTCTCTACGTAGATGACATTTTAATCTTTGGAGGTTCAATTAAAATTATTAATAATATCAAAAATAATTTATCATCTTAATTTAATATGAAAGATTTAGGAGAAGCTAATGTCATTTTGGGAATGAAATTAACTAGATATGATTCCAGTGTTTCATTGACTCTTTCTCACTCGATTGAAAAAATATTGCATAAATTTAATTTATATGATCTCGTACCTGCTTCTACTCTCTATGAAGCTAGCATAAAACTTTGTAAAAATTTAGGTGAACCTATTGACCAATATAGGCATGCATAAATGATAGAGTCACTGATTTATATTGCAAATCGCACTAGACCCGATATCTCATATATTGTAGGCAGGCTTAGTAGATATACTAGTAATCCAAGTGATGACCATTTGATATCGTTAACGAGAATATTTAAATATCTTCGTGGAACTATTGATTACAGTTTAGTATATACGGGTTTTCCCGAAGTACTTGAAGGTTATTCAGATGTCAATTGGGTAACTGATTCTTTAGACGTTAAGTCTACAACATGTTATGTTTCCCTCCTTGGAGGAGCTGTCATTTCATGTGCTTCTACAAAACAAACTGTGATTTCAATAAGCACCATAGAATCCGAGCTTATAGCTTTAGACACTACATGTGTCGAAGCCGAATGGCTTAAAATTTTAATTTCTGAAATTTCATTAGTAAAAATTTACTTTCTGAAATTCCATTAGTTGGAAAACCAATGTCTGTTATTTCTTTACATTGTGATAATTAATATGTGATTAATTTAACTGCTTCAAATAATACTAATGCTAAAATGAACAAGTTCATGAGAATCAGGTACAAGTCCGTGAAGCAAAGAAGTGATATCACTCAATTATGTAAAGTCAGAATTGAATCTGGCTGATAATCTTACCAAGGGATTATCCCGAAGGGAGATTTTATTGTCATCGAGGGGAATGGAGCTTAAGCACACATAATTTGCTGTCAACGGTGGATACCCAACCCATGTGATTGGAGATCTCATAAATGTTAGTTTTATTATTTATAATATGTTCGCGCGTGTCAGGACCGACTCGGAACGACCCGATGGGTTCCGTGTCACTAGGGTGTTGCTCTACGCTGGAGATACTATAAAGACTCATTCCACATGTTGATGAGGTCTTGTGGACTATCTTGAGCGGAGCCTCAACATTCTCAAGATACGAGTTAGGGTTTTTCCGCTCTCCCGTCCGCTCCCGTTCTCTCCTATCGACGCTCTCTTGTTCGCGATTCTGTCGGCGCTCTCCGTCTCTTGCTGCGCCGTTCCGATTCGCGACTCCTGAAGCACGTTCCCGTCGTAGATCGCAGGTAGGCAAGCCCTTCTGTCGCCAAGATCGAAAGAAGCCATCGCAAGTTTCTTCTTCAAGCGCAGATCTTCACGATTTTCACAATCCTCTACATCGAAGGCTTGCCGATCCAGATCTGGGAGAAAATCCTGTTCTGAAGATTCCTGTTGTCGACGTTTCGCCCAGCCGCTTGAAAAGACCTGTCGTCGGTGGTCTTCTTCCGCCGCGAGATCTTCTTCCGCCGCGAGATCTTCTTTCGCAAGCGAGATCGCAAGAGGCCATCGCCGACGCCGTCGATTTCAGGTTGCCCTCCAGCCACCTCAAAGATCATCTAGATCAAGATCTGTTCTTCCCAGCATCTGAAGGAGGTCCAGATCTGTCTTTTTTTTCTGCCATCGGCAAGGAGGAGGTCCAGTCAACTGCAAGGCCTCCTATTTAATTCCTCCAAGGTAAAGATCGGGCATATGAGATTTCTCTGGTGTGGAGGATTTGCCGATTCAGATCTGGGAGGAAATCCAGTGGTCGTTTTCCATTTTTTGTGATTCTCTTGTCGCTGCCTGCCACTCTTTTTTAAGGAGGAAGATCCAGATCCGCTCTCTTCTCCAGATCTGCATAACCAAGCAAATCCATTCAGATCCAGATCTGGTAGCGCGTGGTAACGCCGCCACCGCTGCGGTGTTCCGTAGACGTCGTTCGATCGAAAAGCAAAGGAAATTAATTGTTGTTGTCACTCACTTCTGCGGCTCCTGGTGGACTGTGGAAAGATTTTTTTTTATTGGAAGATCGTCTCATCCAGATTTGCAAGTGCAGCACATCCTTTGCAAGAGTTTTGTGGATTCACCATCTCCATGGATTGATTTTGTTTAAAAGTTCTTACCAGTGAAGAAATCTCTTCTTTAGTGAGGACGTCCAGAGCTTGATCCCTTTCTCTTTTGAAAGGGTGCAGACCTATAGTTCAAGGGAGTTCTCATCCTTGCTGTGGAGTGTGTTTCTGGATTCACTTCAGAAGGGGTGTTTAGCCGGAGGAGGAGCAAACAAACTATATTGGATCAGAAGTTTTTCGATTGTCCTCGCACGGCTCAGGTGACCTCATTCTAGAATTTTTTTTATTTCTGTTTTAAAATCTAGTGTGATGACGAAGAAGAGTGCGCTCGACACTGTCAAATTGCAGTCTTTCGACGCCACTGATCTCCTCAGTTGGAAACTGTATGTCCAACTAGGAATGAAAGAACGTGGAATTTTCTACACCGTTCTCAGCGACTTCGCCACTACCCGTGAGGATGTGGATGAATATCAGTGGAGTAAAGACGAGAATTTTTGCAGGAATTACCTTCTAAATTCCCTAAATTCTCGCCTTGCCTTGACCTACAGAGCATGTAAGACCGCAAAAGAGATTTGGGACCGCGTGAACGCTCACTTTCAGTTCCTAGAACTAGAAATTATGCGTCACAAGCTAAAAGACGAACCGTCTGAAACGGTCGATAATCAATTTGCGAGTCTAATTTTGAGCAAGCTGCCTCCCAAACAGAATACTGCAAACATGGTGGTCGATACTTCTGATCCCAAGTCCTTTGTGGCTATGATCGGGAGCAATCACCGCAGTGCGTCTTCTGAGTGGTGGCTGGACAGCGGTGCTACCTGTCATATCACAAATGACAGAGGTCTTCTCTCAGAGGTCCGAGCAGTCCGAGACAGAGTAGAGAATTGCAATGGAGGAGAGACAGTCGTCACTCATGCTGGGACGGCAAAACTCGTCCTCTCTTCAGGTAAAATTTTATTTTTGCAAAATGTTAAATTAGTTCCTAATTTAACCAAAAATTTAATTTGTATGAGCTTGTTAGATAAGTCCGGAATGTCCTTCACAACCATTAGCGGTAGAATAACACTGTCTGTTAATTCACATTATTTTGGTTGCGCTTACTTAATCAATGGAATGTATATACTTAACCTAGAAAACGAGTGTATAAATCAAGTGAGTTCGTCTCTGTTAGATCCAAAGCTACTTCACAATAGACTTGGACACGTTCACTACAAGAAGATGCGCGATCTAGCTAAGAGTCACAACATTCCGTTAGATTTCTCTATTCGATTTGATAGGTGTTAGGTTTGTGCCCAAACCAAAATAACTAGAAACCCTTATAAGACCGTTTCTAGGAGCACACAACTTTTAGAATTGATTCATTCCGACCTCTGTGACTTTCGGAGTCATGCCACTAGAGGGGGAAGGAAGTATCTAATTACCTTCATTGACAATTTCTCCAGATTTTGTCATGTCTACCTATTGAAATCGAAAGACGAGACATTCGAGACCTTCAAAATCTTCAAATCTCGGGTAGAAAACCAGTTAAATCTGAAGATTAAGAGACTTAGAAGTGATCGAGGAGGAGAATACACTGCAACTGAGTTTAGGGAGTTTTGTGCCACTGAGGGCATAATCCTTGAAACTACAGCTCCTTACTCACCCCAATCAAATGGCGTTGCTGAGCGTAAGAATAGAACTTTAACAGAGATGTTAAATTCTATGCTCCTGACCGCTGGCATGCCCAATTCCTTCTGGGGGGAAGCAGTCCTTACTGCAAATCACATTCTGAATAGAGTGCCACACTCTAAGCTCAGTTCTACCCCTTATGAGCTGTGGCACGGTCATCCTTGTAGATATGACACTCTTAAGACTTGGGGCTGTATCGCTTATGTGCGTATACAAGACCTTAAAAGACCTAAGGTGGGACCTAGAACGAAAACCTGTGTCTATCTAGGCAGTGTAGAAGACAGTGCAGCTGACCGATTTCTGGATCTATCCACTAATTCAGTGATAGAGTCCAGAGATGCTATCTTCTTTGAGCATAAATTTATCAAAGATCACGGCCTGACCGTTCTTGGATCTACTGACATGATCTCAGAGTCTACGGTAGAACTCGAAGTTAGCCCCTCTGGCACTGCTCCCCAACCTCTAGAGGTCGAACCTGTTCCTCTTAGAGTATCTACAAGAGATAGAATCCCTAAGGATTTTGGTGAGAACTTTGTCACCTACCACTTAGAGGATGATCCATTTTCCTATCAGGAAGCGATGAGATCGAGAGATGCGTTAATGTGGGCAGAAGCCATCGACGATGAGACGAACTCGCCGCTACAAAATAATACCTGGCATCTAGTGGACCTACCGAAAGGAGCTAAAGTCCTGGGATGTAAGTGGGTACTGAAGAAGAAGTTACATAGTGATGGGTCTATAGCCAGATACAAAGCACGTCTAGTAGCTAAGGGTTATAAACAGCAAGGGGGAATTGACTACTTTGATGTCTACTCACATGTATGTCACCTATCTATTATTATAATTCTTCTAGCCTTAGCCTCTATCGATAATTTCATCGTCCATCAGATGGACGTGAAAACAGCTTTTTTGAATGGAGAGCTAAATGAAGAGATCTACATGGCACAACCTGAAGGTTATGCCCATACAAATCTAAAAGATAAAGTGTGCAAACTTGATAAATCTATCTATGGGCTTAAACAAGCACCTAAGATGTGGCACATGAAGTTTGATCAAGTGGTAAAGAGCTTTGGATTTCAGTCCAGTCTCTCAAACAAGTGTATCTATTACCGCTCGATGTCAAACTAAACAGTCATCATATGCCTATATGTGGATGACATGTTGATCCTGGGGTCAGACCTAGCTGTCGTGAGGGATATTAAGTCCGATCTCGCCAGCGCGTTTGATATGAAGGACCTTGGTCCCGTCGATACCCTACTAGGTATGAAAGTAAGAGTAGATAAGGGATGTGTCACTCTGAGTCAAACTCACTACATAGAGCAGATTCTTAATACCTGGGGTTATAAAGATTGTAGGCCTGTTGAAACACCAACTAATCCAAACGTCAAGCTGAATCCGAATGAAGGAACAAGCGTTGATCAAGTCAAGTACTCAAAGATCATTGGAAGTCTCATGTACGCCACAAGCTGCACTAGACCTGACATTGCTTTCTCCGTAAGCATGCTAAGTTGTTTTACCAGTAGTCCAGGCAAAGAGCATTGGGATGCCCTAGATAGGCTGATGAAGTATCTCAAAGGTACTAAAGACCACGCTTTGTGCTACACTGGTCACCCTCCTACTTTGGAAGGTTACTCTGATGCCTCCTGGTGTTCAGAAGTTACAAACAGCAAGTCCACAAGTTGATTTATATTCACATTGGGTGGCGCTGCAGTTACTTGGAAGTCCAAGAGACAAACTTGTATAGCTTTGTCGTCTATGGAAGCCGAGTTATTTGCCTTAGCTTCAGCTGGTGAAGAGGCAGACTGGATCAGAAATTTGATCTTAGGCATTCCCTTGTCTAGACTTCAAATCAACTATTTAAGCATGTACTGTGATAATCAGGCAGCAGTCCAAGTTGTTAAGAATGTCCTCTTTAACACTAAGAGACGACATGTACGACTGAGACACGCTCTTTTGAATTATCTTACAGAACAAGGCATTATTACTTTGGTCGATGTGCGATCGAAGGATAATCTAACTGATCCGTTGACGAAAGGAATGCCCTGTGACCGTTCAATCAAAACAGTGGGGAAATGGGACTCAAAGCGGTTTGACACCAGTTTTAGTCCGAATGTTTTGATTCTTTCCTTTGTCAAATCTAGCATGTTGTGCTCCGTTGGTATTTTGGTTGCTGAGCACGAATCTGGTTGGTTGTTTCATTCCACATTTGATGTTAACAACCTCATCCAGATTCGTCTTCCTTAACTTGGAGGAGAGTGTTATTCCACATTTGATAACACGATCTGACTTGTTTTGGACCTTCTCCTGTTGATTGGTTCCATTCCACATGTGATGAGTTCCAATTAACCCTAGAAGAACAATAACCAGGATATCACACATAGGAACACAGATATAGTTGCGTTGTCCATAAGTCTGAAATCGTTTCGCTTGGAAATAGTTAATAGATTATGCGGTTAAACCTGAAATACTCTACTTATATCCTCTAAGCATAATTTAAAGTACTACGTTCTTATATACAGAACTAGATACATGTACTTTTTCCATAGTTGAATTCATTCTGAATGAAGTTCTCTGTTGGAAATTACAAGAAATACTACTGCAAGAGGAGCACATGCAGACTGGATCCTGAAAAGGATGATCTGCTGGATGATGGTTTCTAGAGTATTTGTTTGGTTTTCTTTCTCTGACTTAGAGCATTGTTTAGCTCTCTTTACCTATTTTGTTTGGACTATTTTCTGCTCTTTTGTTGATCATGAGACATTAGGTCTTCTGGTACCTATTTCTCTGATTGTACTTTTGACTTTCATGTGATGCTGCTTAGTTTATGTTTTATTCTTATGCGTGCATACATACTTTTATTTTCTTCAGTCCAATATGTCTTAACAGGTGCTTTCGGACACGGTTGTGTAATGAGTCGAACTGGTTGAACACTACACACACCAACCCTTTTCCAACGTCGGTATACCGCGGACATAGGAGGAGATTGTTAGTTTTATTATTTATAATACGTCCGCGCGTGTCAGGACCGACTCGGAACGACCCGATGGGTTCCGTGTCACTAGGGTGTTGCTCTACGCTGGAGATACTATAAAGACCCATTCCACATGTTGATGAGGTCTTGTGGACTATCTTGAGCGGAGCCTCAACAATAAATTGGGTTCAATGTGGTAGAAACGAAGTCGTTGATGTAGCGTAGTTGGGAGCACAAATTTAAAGGTTGAGAAAACCATCTCCTCATTCCTATGATGTTGTGTTCTACGTAACAATTTATGATGAATATTTAAGTTCTTAATGGTTGTCAAAGGCATATATCTTTGTGAGATCTTAGTTACGAAATATCACTTGAGGCGTCACCTATGTGGGGGTAGTCATGAGACCATGACTTTGGGATCCAGGCTGAACCCTAATAACCTCATGAAAAATCAAGGAATGCGCATGGTCATTAACGCGCCCACCGTGATAACCCAATGAACAACCGATCTTTTGTGTGCTTATCAAATTTATCGGTTTAAAGTTTATAATTCAAAACCTCTGGCACATTATACTCTTCGGTAGAGGAAATAAATACTAAGTATAGGTTCAAGGTAACCACTCCACCTATACTATTGCATTAGATATAACTTGACGAAGCAAATTTGTATTTGATTTTATTTATCATTATTAATATCATAATTTATGAAGTTCTTTTTTTGGATTTTCGCTTTTGTGGGGGATTGTTAGAAAGTTTATTTTAAAACATTTAATTTATAATGTTTTATTGGAGTATAGTATGATGTTTGATGTTTGGTTTCTCATAATTGATGAAAAGCTTCAAAACTAAATGGAGGGAATCCAAATATTTGGAGAGAATCTTTCATGAAAGAAAGAATAATGAACTCATTAGTCCTACCATGTCAATTTCATTTCTTGTTAGTGAGTATATAAATATTTTCACTCTTTCGTATTTGTTCAAAGGAATATAATGAGGAACAATGAATCACACACGTGCGCGCGCACCGCACTGGATCCGGATTTCGGATTTGGGGAATAATTGAATTGAATTGTATTTTTTGTATAAAATAGTTTTACTACTTTTTTATTTTAAACATTTGCCAAATTTTGTTTTTGCAAAACTGAAGGTTATCTTTAAAATCCTGTTTTCAAGATCTGTAATTACTTTATTAATGTTTTTCAAAAGGAAAAACATATTATTATAGAAATATATGAAAAATATTCCAACATTTCACACCAGCCGTCATCACTCAAATACTATAATTGTTCCAAATAGAGCCTTGCTCTGCATCGACACGGCTAGATTCCAATGAACTTGGAGATCATGCAAAAAAGCATGGATGTAACGTTAAAATCCGCTTTTTGTACGAGACCACACTTATGAGTTGCATGCAATTTTACGATCATTTAAATTCAGTGGCGCTCGAATTTTACGCAGATTTTTATCCGAGTTCAAAAAAAAGTGAAATAAAATTACAATTTATGGGAGCAATTAGGATGCATAAAATCTTACAAGTGACTAAGTGACTAAGGTGAAATTTCATTTGGGTGGCTATGGTTTGAGGGTCTATATGCACTGCTTCATGACATATATGATAAGACTTATATGATGTAAGAGCATATAAGAGTGCATGAGCTCAACACAATATATTTATCTAAATATTGTAATTTATTATTATATTAAATTATCAATATTTCTATTCAAATCTTTGCATTGCAAATATATCGCCATTGTTTGCACTACATATAAGGGAACAATTTCGCTCGCCCAGCAAACACATTCGTTCGCTTGGCGCGTAAAGTTGCAATAGTAGTTCTGCTGATACTCGTCGAAGATTCTCCGAGCTCTAGGTTCAGAGGAAGGTTCGTAATAAATGAGAGTTTCGAAGAGTAGAAAATATTTATGCTCCAACCTTCACTTGCGCGGACTTTGGATCAGTCGGAGTAGACTAAATACTACCAAAAGCTCGTCGGACCGTGCAGTTTGCTGGCGGAATGGGTTTTCGGAAGCCCTAATGAAGGTAAAATTAGGTAGAAGAGGGACATCGATCGAAAATATTTGCTTTGAAAATCAACAAACGTTCACTCGGAGACGTGCTTTATTCACATTGTGACTTTCCACGAATCATCATCGCAGCAGCCCCGTCTCCAAATGCGAAGAGCTGTAGAAATTTTTTCCGGCGCCCGCTTGTACAACAACATGGTAAGTACTCGCTCGAGGGGGGTAACGTGGCGCTTTTGCATCCGTTCATTTTCAGCGTCTTTAGAATGGGACGGTGCAACACACTCGCGGCTTATACGCAGACAAGCCACCCGCAACACACTTTTAAGAAATATATATATATATATATATATCTTTAACTACTATATACAAGAACTTGTCTTTGGTGCAACATTCAAAAGTGTCAAATATAGTTTCATTCTTTTACTCCAATGACTTAACATATATTATGAAAAAATGAAAATTCATAAAATATAATGGCTATTTGTGTAATTACACAATATTCCTATAATAAAAATAATGATGGAAATTCATAAAATCCAAAGAAATTTTATAGACCTCCTACACCTACTATGGTAGGTAATCATTATGCCTCCAAAAACTAATTTTGAAATATAATGCTTACTTTAAAATGAATTTTTGTTAAAATATAAATGTTTTTGAAAAAATTAATTATAAAATATTGATTTATTTTTTACGGTCATTTTGAGTGCTCATATGTATAAGTTGCGGGGGAAGCCCGCCATCGCCGGTCGGGTACTGTCGTATGCATGCACAACCCGCTCGAATGTATATAGGGGATTGCTACTACGCGGGCGTACGGGCAAGGGGCAAGGAGGCTTCAAATCGAAAAGTGATCAACATGAAAGTTGTAGATCTAGTCGAGACAAACAACTTTCATGTTGATCACTTTTTGATTGGGAGTCGTTTTGACTCTCGATTTGGGGCTCGCAAATCTTGGGCGGCGAGAATGCTACAGTACCTTGCCGGTTGCCCGGCGCGGCAACCGGCAAGGTCGGAAGAATCGGCAAAGGAGGCCGCAGGCGGAGGAGATCCCCCTCTACTGTGATCTGCATCAAGTAGAGGGACACGGGACGATGGCTTGCCCAGATTTTTGGGAAGCCAGGAGAAGGTTGGCAGCAGGAGAAGCGGGAGGAGAGCAGTGGAGGATCGAGGCCCCTGTCGAGCCGCCGGTAGTGCAAGTCGTCGGTCGTAGGAGGAACGAAGACCGGGTCGGCCATGGAGGTCGAGGGGACATCGCCCAAGGAGGCAGAGGAGGAGTAGGGGTGATCCACGAGGGAGCAGGGCTGAGAGCTTCCCGTAAGGGTAGCTTCCATCAAATCTATCGAAAGAGTGTCGCTTCGACCTCGCAGGCACCGCCCCTGTTGGAGGAAATCACCTTCTCAGAGGAGGACATGTTGAGGAATGAGAATCCCTTCATGATGCCCTCGTGATCCAAGCTGCTGTAGAAGACTTCACCGTTGATCGAATCCTGATCGATAACGGTAGCTCTGTGAACGTCATCTTCAAGGAGACATTCGACGGTCTGGGCGTCGGAGCCGAAAGAGTCCGAGCGTCCGATGGTCCCCTCTTTGGCTTCTCCGGAGAGAAGAAAGAGGTGGAAGGGGGAGTAAATCTCCTTATAACACTCGGTGGCACCTCCCTCAACTGCCGCTTCGTCATCGTTGATGCCCCGAGTTGTTACAAGACCATCTTCGGAAGGCCGCTTCTCAACACCTTCAAAGTCGTCCCGTCTTCCTACCATCAGTGCCTCAAGTACTGTCAAAGGGACGTCCAGGTGAGGATCAGGAGCGATCCAAGAGCCGCCGCTAGTGCTATCTCAACGCGGTTAGCACCATCAACTAGATGGCTAATGCGGAGGAGTTCGAAAGAGTGCTGGGGGCACGACTAGGCTGGAAGTGGCCGAAGAAGTAGAAGAGATCGAGGTAATCTCCAGGGCGGGATTACCTGGACTGTTGAAGCTAAGGTCGGAGGGTTGCTGAAGAACGAATAGAAGATCAATATGGCGACGTGTTTTCAAGAGAACGTCGACATCTTCGCCTGGAGCGCTGCTGAGATGTCAGGGATTGTCGCGGAGGTCGCATGTCATCGCCTCAATCTAGACCCCGCGGTCAAGTCGGTCCGCCAGAAGAAGAGGTCAAGTGCCACCATGTTGGCCAGACCTATCAGAGAGGAAGTGAAGAAGCCGCTGGAAGCGGGGTTTGTGACAGAGATCCAGTACCCTGGCTGGGTCTCGAACGTTGTAATGGTGAAGAAAGCTGGGAGCAGCTGGAGAATGTGTGTCGACCTTTCGCTATTGAATAAAAGTTGCCCGATTGACGGTAAAATTAGGTAGAATAGGGACATCGATCGAAAATATTTGCTTGAAAATCAACAAACGTTCACTCGGAGACGCCCTTTATTCACATTGCGACTTTCCACGAATCATCGTGGCGGCCCCGTCTCCAAATGCGAAGAGCTGTAGAAATTTTTTCTGGCGCCCACTTGTACAGCAACATGGTAAGTACTCGCTCGAGGGGGGTAACGTGGCGCTTTTGCGTCCGTTCATTTTCAGCGTGTTCAGAATGGGACGGTGCAACTCACTCGCGGCATATACGCAGACAAGCCACCCGCAACAACCCGACACTTTTAAGAAATATATATCTTTAACTACTATATACAAGAAATTGCCTTTGGTGCAACATTCAAAAGTGTCAAATATAGTCTCATTCTTTTACTCCAACGACTTAACATATATTATGAAAAAAATGAAAAGTCATAAAATGGCTATTTGTGTAATTACACAATATTCATATAATAAAAATAATGATGGAATTCATAAAATCCAAAGAAAGTTTATAGACCTCCTACACCTACTATGGTAGGTAATCATTATGCCTCCAAAAATTAATTTCGGTCATAATGATTTTTTTGTTAAAATATAAATGTTTTTGAAAAAATTAATTATAAAATATTGATTTATTTTTTACGGTCATTTTGAGTGCTCATATGTATAAGTTGCGGGGGATGCCCGCCGTCGCCGGTCGGGTACTATCGTATGCATACACAACCCGCTCGAATGTATATAGGGGATTGCTACTATGCGGGTGTACGGGCAAGGGGTAAGGAGGCTTCAAATCGAAAAGTGATCAACATGAAAGTTGTAGATCTAGTCGAGACAAACAACTTTTCTGTTGATCACTTTTTGATTGGGAGTCGTTTTGACCCTCGATTTGGGGCTCGCAAATCTTGGGCGGCGAGAATGCTATGTACACGCCCGAAAATCAGATTTTCGAGCCCCAAATCGAGGGTTAAAACAGCTTCAAATGAAAAGGTGGTCAACATGAAAGTTGTTCGGCTCAGAGAGATCTACAACTTTTGTGTTGATGACTTTTCGATTTGGACTCATCTTGACCCCCCCAAAACGCCTGCCCGTACGCCCGCATGTAAGGCTTGCCCGCATACGAGTTCTCCCCATATATATATATATATATATATATATATATATATATATATATAACGCGCATAATTAAATCATAATACATTAATTAAATCATAATAAATTAATTAAATCATAATGAATGTTAGGCGGCCTTTCTCTCTCACGGTCTTCTCCGATTTAATTAGAAAGTAATGGTCGGCAAAAGACAACGTCTACTCTTAAACAAACTATTATTTGATGCAACCTCGGAATGTCACTTTTGTGCTTACATTTCTCAATTTGCTCATCTCGGAGGATCGGGGCCTTTGAGATTTATCGGAAATCTCGCCCCGACACATCCAAATTCTTAACCAAAAAAAGCATTTTACACGCGACGCGCTATTATACACTCCGGTATTAAGTGAGTTTCGAACTCAAAAATTTCTCCATCTGGATAACCGCGATCTCAAAGGCTCATATTACGTTAGCAGTAAAACTAAATCATTGATTACTTCTAGATCACAGAAGATACCAACAAAACATACAGTTTACTTAATTGTACACAAAAGAAACAAAAACTATTCAAATATTATTTAACCATGCTAACTAGCTAGCTATGTGATTAGTTAGCCTTCATCATGAATAACCGCCTCCGGCCTCCCATATACGTGACTACGACTCCGTTTGGCACGGTATTTTTGCTCTAGTGAGTTTTGACAAAAATGTCACTGTCATAGAATGCATATTTGGCTTGACAACGGTTATGACCGTCTCCAAGAAAAGAAAATAGTGGGTGAAGTTCCTTAGGTGAGGCCGGACGCTCACAAACGAAAGATCATAACTACCGCGTTCACGACCACGCCGATGTGCCAAACGGAAACAACATAACTTGCCTAAAGCTATAAAGATATTAATCACGCTAGCTTCGTGCTCAACATATCGGTGAGCTACTCATGAACATAGGCAACGTGTCGGTGTCTCCACATACATTCGCGGCGCACAATGTCAACGATATTATCTCGTATTGTGAGAGTAGTAGTATTTGTGAAGATGGTTAATATGGTGTGCCCTTATAAAATTTGTGTTCATATTAAAAAAAAGTTAATCACTCTATTTTCTAGTGCACAATAGATGTTTATCATCATCCAATTTGGAGAGATTTTTCGGTTCGTCCCCCGGTTTGTACCCGGGAGATATCCACAATGTTAATACATATCGGGAATGGCGCCGATAAATCGAGTTCGTTCATCTAAAATGCACTTTACAGGTGACGCACTGTTATTGGCCCGGTTTCAATCGGGCAGCGGACGAAAATCTCGGGGCCCAATAGAAAGGATACATGTGGCAGGTTGTTATTGCTCAAAGCCTAGTATCTTGAACCTAGATGTTGCTCATAACATGCTGATAACTGAAATTTGATATGGGTCATTTTATTATGGTGACAAAATGGAATCACTAAGACTACTGAGCAAGAAATTGGGACTCTACAACAAGCGCATAAGTTCTCATCGTACCAACTCGATCGGGACAGAATATTCATACCGAAGTTACGAGCATTCTTGATTTTGTTAATTTTGAATTTTGATCGGGGATTGTGTATTGATTGCTTAGCAAACGACGATTTGCTATCTTTCGTCTTGCTTCTTTACTCTTCAATATGAGAGCGCTGGCGTCGAAAGAATTCGGTCGGGGATCGTGAACCAATCTTTCGATTAATGGTGATATGTTGTCTTTGTTCGTGCTTCTCTATTCTTTAATATGTGATCGCTGATAAGAAGGGCTCTATCGGTGATCATGGATGGATTGATCGGCGAAGCTCGGTCGGCGATCTTGGGCTTCGTCGGCGAACGAGTAGTGAATATTCAGTAGATGAGCAAGTACTTTATCGACAAACTTGCGCTCGATCGGCGAATATCGGTTACTGGTTTCTAAGCCACAGTCGATGAATAATGTCGACACCACCGGTCGATGGTTTCTTCAAAATCCTTAAAATATTTACGGCCTTAACTTGAGTCAACATTATATATAGGTCACAATATACATATAAAATTCCATAATCTATAAAAGCAATATAACTAGAAAAAAAATACAAACTAATCATTATGCATTCACCAACTTGTTCTGAGTGTAGATTTAGTTAAGAGAGTTGATATTAGCAGTCCGAACTGGCTATTCGCAATACATCACTATTCGTAGTCCATAAATTTTATTTGTAGTTCAAAATTATATTTGCACCCCACTCCCATCCCAAATAAGCGAAACACTGCTGATTTATTAAGCACTAGAAACCTAGAGAAACATCTTAAAGACTCTAAAATAATTTAAATATCTAGCGGGAAAATAAGTTAAATGACATGCATAGAGGAATTAACTATAAAACAAGTTAAAAGGTATGCAGACCTTCCTCTGATTAACCAGAAAAATGACTACTTTATTGGGATTTTTGCTGGATAATTTCCTTCTTTTTTGAAGAAAGTGAATCTAAGAGGGTGAAAGACGACGCGACCGATAGAATTACGGCTAGGTTTATGCAACGAGAGGAGAGAGATGGAGAAGAGGAGGTTATTCGATGGTGTGCGATTAACGAGAATTGGACTGCAAATATATATAATGATTTTTTTTACATATTTTGGGATGCGAATAGCGAAAATTAGACTGCCAATATCAATTCTCTTTAGTTAACCATACATGGCCATCTACAATAAAATGCGGATATAGCGGCGCCGTTTTTTTGGCTGTGTTTTGAAAGCGTCACAATAAGTTTTGCTTTGGCGGCACTTTTTCTAGAAAATGCCGCCAATACAAAGAACAAGGCTCCTGCTATTATTGAAACGACCGGTGTTTTTTGACATTTTACTTATTCGAAAGATTAAGGCTTCATTTGGCGCGGCGGTGGCGGGCGGCGTTTGTGGCAAACGCCACCGCAAGACGGGTAAACAAATGCCCGACGATGACGTTTGCCGCGGTTGCACCCGCCGCGCCCTAAGAAACGGAGCAAAAAGCTCCGTTTCGAGCCCCGCCTCCTCCCCTCCGTTCCTAACCCCGCGGCTCCACCAGCCCCTTCAGCCCGCAAATTTTGAAGAACTTTACGTGCATTTCTTATTTTCTTGATTCTTTTAATATCTTCTACAGCTTTTTGCCTTTTTAAGTAAATATTTCTTACTACTTCATCATGTTATTGATATTCACTTCAACCATAACAAAATTTGAGTATTTTAATTAATTATTACTTGAAATGAGTGTAGCATCATTGATACACTCATTTGACTAATATTTTTTTTAAAACGCCGCAATCTTTGGCGGCGTTTAAAAAAACTAGCTAATGTCTCTCAGTTTTCACGGCGGTCCCTATCACGGCGTATTTGCAGTGTTTTTTCAAGCGTCACAAAAAGTTTAAAAAATGTCGCGGCAGACCTATTTTGTTGCAGCATGAACATGTGACGGTCTCTTTGGATAAACAAATTTTGTGATAAAGATTTAATTGTTTGTGACGTTATGTGATTGGTTATTGAAGGTGAGTTTGTGATTGTATGTATTTCCTTTTTGTATGTTATGTGTTCATTTATATTTAGTGATTTAGCTTTACTTTTATGTATCCGAGTCGTACTCTATTTGTGTTAGAACATGATGTAATAGTGATATGTAAGTGTTCGTGCTCAAGTTTGCTTTTAATCTACTTATTTCTAACCGTAGAGCAGTGTTTTTATTCACGATAAATTTTCTTAACATAACATATTCGGAAGTGCTTCATTATATAGAGTTTGCATAGATCTCAATATGTTCCTCGTATTCATTTCTAAGTAGATCAACCCCATCATTAACTTGTTTAATTAATATTCATTCTTTTTGTTGGTGTGGTGCAAGATTTGCATGCGATCACATAAGTAAATATTGGTAGTGCTTCTAGTTGTGGGGGTGAGGTTGAGTTTGTTCTTAAGGTGATAATTTTATTTGTGAAGTTTTTTGCATTTATAAGTTGACATATTGTTCAATGTAAAACTCTTCTTGCATGTAAGATCGGTAAGGGTTGCATCTATTACCTTAACCTCAATTGGAGAGTGGTCGATCTTGATTGGCAACATAGGCATAGAGTTAGTGGTTGTTTTTCTTTTGATTTAGTGCAGACTTCAAGTACTTACAAATTATCATCATGCATAATTGAGAGGATGTTCATTAAATCATAGGTGGTGGTAACTGAAATTATATATGAAGACATTTGTTCAGCGAGAGAAGATACTAATATGTTCAGAGCAACGACGTTGTCAGACATCATTAGACCATGAATCCACCCTTTTAGGGAGTGACCCTGGTCCTTGATTTACGATTGTAGTGTATACCTAATTCCAATAAACTGTCATAGATATGAGTTGCTAAATAGCATATATACTCCGATCCATACTTTCCAATAGAAAAAGTCAATCCCATCAAGCGTGGAAGGTGAGAGTATACAAAGCTTTCCAGAAACACGGGACACTCAGATGTAGGCATATCTGATGATAGTTTAAATCGAATTTCAAAGAACTTCACTCTAACACCACTTGTTGGATAGATAGTCTACCTTAGAGGGAGGGTGAATTATAAGGTAGATATAATTTACTTCATCATTTATTCTTGAACAATTAATTACAACAAGTATAGGTAAATAAACAGTCACATACAAGTTGCAAAATAAGAAACTTGTAAAGTAAAGATATACTATTGATATGATAGCATAAGGTCTTTTGACACTAAGACCGACATAAAGATAACAATTTGAGGTTTATATATCAAGTCCTCCACAACCTGGTTGGATAAAGCTTATTCACACTAAAATAACATTATTATTCTCTCCCATAGAGAAGATATCTATACCTAGAAAGAACTAGACTCCCTCACAACCTAGACCAACCAGAACTAGACGTCTTCACGTCGATTTCCATAACCTTGCCTAAACATAGACTAGACGCTTTCACGACAATTTTCACAACAAAAAGTACGATAAATGTTACAATTAGAAACACAAAAAGAACTAAATATAAAGTGATTGATTAGAACTCCTCTATTTAGGATCCAGAATCATTAAGTAGTGATAAACAGATGATGTTTTCTTCACGTGCTCATGTTGAGAGGATTTCCTAAATCACTTAGTTCTTCTTTGAGTAAAACGTTTGGATTGATGAACTATAATATTTTAGCTTGTGAAAGAAGTCCTTAGTCTTGATTGGAATGAGGAGAAATGAATTTGGAATTGATAGACCTAGCTAGTACCTCCAAGACACATATTGTCTATTGAGGTCTTTTCTTAAAATTTTCTCATTAGGTCAGCAACGACTTCCACTCGGGATGGTAATGACTATCACCCAGGATGTTAATGACTATCACCTAGGATGGTAATGAAAAGCAATGTCCCAATAGGCAGCTAGAAGTACAGGTTAAGGGATATCGTCATGGGCTGTAACTTCAAATAATATAGATGTTACAATATAAATTTTATATATCTATAAAATAATAATAACATGATATCATAGAATTATTTATATAAATATTTTTTCGTTTCAAATAATATAAATATATTCAGTTTCTTACTTGATAAAAATCAAGTATGTCGTTTAATTTTTATTTTTGATTCCAATGATTTGAGCGGTTCGATTCGATTCCAGTTTTTTAGAACCATGTAGGGGTGGTTGGGCTTACAGATTTGCTCCAAAACCAAATCAAACCAAATCGTTACACCCCTACCAACTGGTAGCTGCTTGCATTGCCATTGTCTGGGTCAGTAAAAACTTACCAATTGGGTGATAACCCTTCAACAAGTTAGTTCCTTCTTCTTTGCTCCTATCAAATCTGCTACATGTCTTACATGCACATCAACGAAACTCCAAATGATCATTAGAGCACTACACTGTTGTTATTATCAATTTTTGGGAGAGTCTTGAACCAAGGTTCAACATAGAGCACGCACACCCCAAAAGCATCAACACGGGAGGAGTCTATGCGTTCAAAAAACCATCACGCAAGGGGCGGAGTCCGTGTGTTGCGAAAAAAGTCATGCGTGAGCAGAACTCATTTGTCTAAAAGTAGTCATGCACTGATGTATCCTCGTGCACCACTGCTAGTTATACTATACTGTTTCATATAATAGGCTTGGAGCTGTCAAAGCGTAGGCTTTTTGTAAAGTCCCTCTCCCTGGAAAGTAGCACCAATGAGGGGAACATTATCTCACACCTCCATTAGCATGCAATGGTGAATCATCTAATAAAGGTGTTGAGGTATGAACATCTCACATCTCCCCTATCATCCACTCCCAATGCTATGAGCCAGCAACAGTGTTAAGTGAATGTCATCATCTCACAATCTCATACATAAATAGAGTAATGCAAAAGCAAGGGTGGAAGCATAAGTATGTAGCAGAAGCAATAACAACCTCGCAGTAATATCACAAAACTAACAATTAGAAACTCATACAACATAAATAAGCAATCCAATGTCGAAGACCATATATCCATGTACAATACTCAACGAGCATAAAAAGAGCCACCCCTCGACTAACAACACATGTCAACCCGGGGTAAGAGTAAATAAGGATAGACTAATGAATAGTCTACTATTCAGCTCAGCAGCGTAAGAGAGTCTCTTATCCTACTCCGCCAGCAACTCATAAAAATGAGGCATTAACAACATACAAGGTTAGTCATAAAAATGACTTGAAGTGACTCCACCCCCTCCCCTGAACTCTATATGCTCGAGAAGGGGTGGATCACTTTCCTGCAGTAAGTGTCAAAAGAATACAAGCCAATATATATAATATAATAACATGATCAATGTATGTAAACAATAGTGTATGAAGTATTGAAAGGTATTATTAGTAGTTTGCATAATATCATAAGCTACAATCGCTACCCTTGCGATGACAATGAGTATGCTATAGTGACTAATACATTTCTTCTCTTTTCATTTGATGTCAATTAACTGTCTCAAAATCTTCATACTAGATGCATGATTTGATTATGCTTGTTAACTTGACATGTCATTGCTGCAATTTTTAGTATCTCCAAGACAAACAGAGTCTATTAAGGGCTTTTCTCAAAAATTTCACATTAGGTGATCTAATCACATTTGTAAACATGACATTTTAATGTTTGTACATGCCACATTACTTAAACTATCCTCCAACTCAAACTTCTGTGAGAGAGCATATCTATTATGTAATCATAGAAAACACAACATGTGTAGGTCTAACTCAAGTTCGAGCCTTTTGTTTACAAGCAACATAAACATGGTTAAATCATTTGTCAACTCGAAAGTCATGATAACATTATGAATGTATCAGGAAAATAAATGTCAATCTCGGAACCTTTTTGTTTGAGATTATAATTAACAATATTTTAATCATGGCCGAGCTTGAAAGGAAAATAAAATTTCTTATAGTTGTTTGCTATAAACTTCATCAAAAGGTTAAGAGTATACATACTTTCACGATTTTTTGTTTTCTTTGTCAATATCAAAAAATGTAAAAATAAAGTGAGACTTCCTTGTCAACAACACTTGATTATACTGGAGGATTTCTTCATTTCAAATTAGATGGGTTGATGTTCATCATAAGTGTTTCTTAGTTATTCCCCAATAATACTAGGAGCAGACCGTAGGGCCGAACTTAAGGCAAAATGGATTTTAGGTCATACGAGAAATCGCTTAAAGGAAAATTCAAATTATCCCACGACAATTTTTATGTAGCCTGACATTTCATTATAACAAAAATTTTCAAGTGGACCGTGTTAAATTTTGAAGTGAGCTAACGCACGGCGTTAGAGCTAACATAGACGTTAGCTCGGCTTCTAGAAGATCTCTCCTTTTCCTATAAATAGGAGGACAGACCCCCCCCTTAGATAAGAGATACTGATTTGGGCGAGATAGTAGAGAACTCAGAGCGAGTTCGGCGAGTGACTTAGAGAAGGTCTCTTGAGAGAGAGTACTCGCGAGTTAACGCGGAGCGTTAAGTACTTAACACCAAACGTTAAGTAAGCGAGTACGGCTAGCGGCCAGCGAGTGCGAGTGCGGCTAGTGAGCTGCGAGTGCAAGCAGAGAGCTTGCGAGAAGGCTAACGCGGGGCGTTAGGAGTTAACGTCGGGCGCTAGCGAGCAGCGAGTGGCACCTGTGCGGTGTGCTGTTGAGGAGAAGCGGACACCGTCCGCGACTAGTTTTTTACTTCTATTTTTGGCTGTTGTAAATCAAGTTGTATGCAACTTGTTCTCAGTCCTGTTCATTTGTAATTTGTATCTTGAAAGCAACTCTATAGAAGTCAAGTGTTTCATGTTCATTACTTAGTGTTCTTGTCTTGGTGCTCCCTCGATTCAGAAAACTTCACAGACCAAAGTAAATATTAACTAGAGAGTCTTGGGTTGACTTAATTAACAATACTTTATATGTCAGCCAAGGTCGGCATCCTAATAGTTTTCTAAAGTTTGTTGTTTTGTCTAAATTTGAGTATATTTTTCCCTCTAAGTCGTCGTTCACATAAATTTTTTCTAAATCTTATGTACTTGATATCATGTTTTCTTGTGTTTTGTATTCTTACAACCACTTTTGCCAGACATTTTTGCTGCATTGGCTCGTCCATGAACCAATCGTATCAGGATCCTCTCCATTTCTGACGAAATGGAGGTGATCCATTTCATGGCTTAGATCTACTGTCTCATGATCCGACGGGTTCAGTTTTCCCCATCCTTATATAGTTTTTTTAATCTCAATAAATCTCCATCACTAGATATAGGTTGAAGTATTTTGGTTCATTCGATGATGAAATGGATCCCCTCCATTTCGTCGGAAATGGAAAGAATCCGGATCCGAACCAACCAATGTAAGTTCCTGCCGTCAAATATATTCTGTGACTACAATCGTCCAAGATAAAATTATGCTTTGACCTTCACTTATAAGGTCCCCCGCAAATTAGAAGTTATCGATCCAATTATATAATCGTCCTATTCATAATCACTTAAGCAAGCCTAGCACTAGAATTTGGCCATCCATATGGACACGACCCAAATGATTTATTTGGCTGTATCATGTAAAAGCAATCAAATCAAGTAAAACATTAAATTTACCCATTTAGATCAAATCGAGCTACATACTTAACCGCACACCAACTGAAGGGGCTATAGGTCATCACTAAGTTCAAACAATGCTATTTAGATCAAATCGACCCGTAATCTAACCGAACCGAACCACTGTAGAACCGACACGAACCGTCCGGTTCAGCTCGGTTTCTGTCCGGTTCTCGATTCTGCGGTTACTTATGCACACCGCTAGCTAGTATGGTTTTGGTCCACCAAGGACTACCCACTAATCAGATCAATTTTCTGATTTGGTCAATCACACAAATCTGAGTTAACCTAATTGCTTCATCCACATTGAGATGACAACACTTTGGACTTAGGTGATAAATTTTCCCACAAGGTGGGTCCACATGATTTTCACCTAAGGGGGGCCCACCAATTATATTAAATCCCACCAATTTATTGTTTTGAAGGACCAAACATAGTTTGTTTGCCATGATGTGAATGTCCATAAATACCCCTCATCAAGAGGATCATAAACCCTCAATCAGATCACTGATCCAACAACCAAATCTTGTCGTTAAATCTTTTTGCGACCAGATCACATCCGCTATCAGATCATCAAGAGCGAAGTATCGTTGGAAAGATCTCGTCAATACAGATAAAATTTGACGAGAGTTGGCGACGGTCCACGACCACTGTAGAGGAGGTCTATCGGATGGTCCCATGCATGCAAGGAGGCCACATGACCTGGTCCTGTATGCCTTCTTCTTTGTTCGAAGCACGTGAAGACGGCCACCGATTGCATGATGGTAAGAAAAGCTCCGTGGAAGTGGAAACCTAGAATTTATGGTTGACGGAGGAGAGTGAAGTCACATTAGTCAGGGATGGATCGTCAGAGAACGTTCATGGCATGCATGGTTCGGTTTGGGCTTTCTAGTGATCACCGGAGTTCCTCGTAGTTTGCATGTCGTTATTGCACGTGGCCCATCGTCATTGTCAAAGGTATGAGGAGGGAGGAGGGTCATAATGGTAGTTTTAAGGCTTGGTGGTGGCTTTGTGGTGGTCATCCTAATTTCCTTACTTAGAGGTTGAAAAGGAGAGGGGGAGTAGTGTGTGGGAGCTTAGGGAGGGAGGAAGCGAGGTCGGTTGATGGATTTTGGATCATTTAGGATTCAACATTAAGCTCCTGTGTATATGCAATTGTCCCATCTGGAAATTGGGTCCACAAGGGTTCGTTGCATTCGTGTAGACTTCGCGTCCGAAATCAATTCCGAGTCAATTTACTCAAGGTCAACTTTTCGAATCATCGCGTCGATTGATTCAATGTATTTTTGTCAAACTATCAAATTTTTATAAGAATAGATTCAAACCAGCCTTGTTGAGTTTACATTAATCATACAAATGCAACATAATCGGGTGAATTCTGAGTCTATTTACTTAAAACCTCATTTTTGAGGTGCCATGTATCTCAATATGGGTCGTTTCCACAAGCTTCTTGAATACACATCAGAATGAGGTGTAACAAAACGTCGTTGAGTTTGTATTGCTCTTTTAAGTCAACTGCAATAGACCATATTGATTTCAAGTATATTAAGTCAAAAAGTAATGTCGAGATTGTCGCGTAGCCTAATATGACTAATTTTAGCCAACTAGCACAATTCTCGTCAGAATGAGCTTCAATTTATCTTGTTGAGTTCGTATTGATCCACATAGTTCAATTCCATTGACCAGGACGAATTTCGACTTTGTCGACTCATATCAGTGTTCGAGCCAAAAATGCTCCAGGTCCACACTCACTCAAGCTGAAAAGAGGTGGAGGAAGAAAACTGTTAGTTGGTTGATTACTTCGAGCTACGAGTGAAGGGAAAATAGGGAGAGAAGAAGAGGGAGCGATGGTCTCAAAAATGAGTCCGCTCGAGCTGCTGAAAAGAGATATGATGGTCTCAGAAATGAGACTGCTTCAGCTGCTGGGAAGAGATACGATGGTCTCAGAAATGAGACCGCTCATGTCAAAGGCAAGGGCTGGAAACTCTCCAAAAGGTCCCGAAACTAATGCCCCTACCCCTCTATTTATAGGCGAGGGGGCCTGCCCAAACGGGCAGATCTGAAAGGAACGGGCTGCCCGAGATCGATACCTCCCGAGGCGAGGTCTCCCAGGGGCGACCTCAGGGCGAGGTCGCGCGGAGCGAACTCCCTAGGCGAGGTCGCCCAGGGGGCGACCTCAGGGCGAGGTCGCGCGGAGCGACCTCCTGAGGCGGGTCGCCCAGGGGGCGACCTCAGGGCGAGGTCGCGCGGAGCGACCTCCCGAGGCGAGGTCGCCCAGGGGAGACCTCAGGGCGAGGTCGCGCGGAGCGACCTCCTGAGGCGAGGTCGCCCAGGGGGCGACCTCAGGGCGAGGTCGCCCAGGGGGCGACCTCAGGGCGAGGTCGCGCGGAGCGACCTCCCGAGGAGAGGTCGCCCAGGGGCGACCTCAGGGCGAGGTCGCGCGGAGCGACCTCCCGAGGCGAGGTCGCCCAGGGGGCGACCTCAGGGCGAGGTCGCGCGGAGCGACCTCCCGAGGCGAGGTCGCCCAGGGGGCGACCTCAGGGCGGTCGCGCGGAGCGACCTCACGTGGCGAGGTCGCCCCGAGGCGACCTCAGGGCGAGGTCGCGCGGAGCGACCGACCGAGGCGAGGTCGCCCAGGGGGCGACCTCAAAGCGAGGTTGCGCGGAGCGACCGACCGAGGCGAGGTCGCCCAGGGGGCGACCTCCCTAGGGGGGAGACTGCCCGGGAGGTGGGAGACCACCCTGGCTTGAAATCCTGGCGAGATAAACCTGGGTCGTCGGGAAAGATTGCTCGAGGACTGCGAGAGCAAGTCGATTGCCTCGGTCAGCTGCATAAAAGCTAGCTCATGGTGATCGTTGATTTCTGGGTAAACAATCAGGTTGGTGACCCGACTTAAGCAGATGAATTGAGTCGACCAAAAGGTACCCATGACTCAATTGCCATGATAAATAATTGAGATATTACACTTATGTCCTCAAAAAGAACCTATGATCCATGCCTAATTGGGAAATTTTTTTGGTACGCAACTCGTACCGTGCGAACCATACATGAATACATAGGCTTCTCACGTGCCCGACCCCACCTCCTTTTTCGCCAATTTTTCCCTCCCTCCCCGTTTTCCCCCCGCCGAGACTTCTCATTCAGCTCTTTCTCTGAGGCCTGAACCTTCATTCCTGAAGGCGACCTCGCCTCCAACCTCCAACCGACCTCACTTTCAGGCCTAAAGCCGACCTCCTCTAAGCTGGTGAATCATCCTATGTTGACAAGTTACAACTCCTCCTGGCATGTCGTCGGCCTCCAGTTCTTTTTTTGCCGCGCGCCCTGAATACCAGCTAGTCGAAGCAGGAGAATCCAAGCTAGTTTTCTTTCTTCTTGTAGTTGTCTGAGATAACACTAACGTAGAGCATTGCCGACATAGCCAACTCTGGAGCAACTTTAGACAACATCCATACCGTCACAGTAACTTATATTCCTTCATGCGGTTACTTCATTTTGTTATAGGGTTTTACTTTCTGAGTTATGTTTGAATGTGGAGTAGTTTCTGCAACATAATGAGTTATTCTCTGGTCGAATGTTGTTCATTTTCTTGATGTGTTGGGTTATTTTCTGACCGGATGTTTTCTCGGCGTTATCTGGAACATCAGGTTTATCCCTGCTTCTAATAATGTTGATTTTTATCCCCAGGCTAATGACCCTATTGCATTTCCGATAGTGCATTTTGATGAGGAGGCCTATTTAATATATAAAGAGTATGCACACAAAACTGGATTTAGTGTGTTCAAACAACACATATCATATATTGGACGCATACTCGGATTGTCAAGGCGAGGGAGTATTCATATGCAAAAGCCGGGTTAAAGCGCTTGAATCCAACGACCGACGGGCAGAAGAAATACCGCAAACTTGATACTCGTACTGGATGCTTAGCTTGCTTGCATTTTAGTGCTAATAAAGAGGGCAATAATTGAGAGATGACAAGGTTTGTAGAGGAACACAATCATTCACTTGCTTTGATGACAATCATTTATTGAGATCTCATCGGAACATATTCTACGTTCAAGGTAGTCTTCTAAAGAATATGGCGGGAGTTGGGATTAGAACGGTCGACGCATACAACTTCATAGTTGATGAAGATGGTGGATTTGAAAATGTCGGGTTTGTAAGATTAATGCGTATAATTATGTTCAATGTGAACGAAGAGCACTGATAGAAAGCGGTGACGCCTCAAGATTGTTGAAAATATTTTTGGAAATGCAAATTGAAGATAACATGTTCTTGTACGATGTCCAGACAGACGAGTTTAGCAAGCTTACTAGTTTTTGTTGGATGAACGGGCATAACAAAACTGATTACGATTCATTCGGCGATGTTATTATATTTGATACCACATACAACTCAACAAATATAATTTTGGTTTGCGCTCCATTTATTATCATAAATCATCACTAGCAAAATATTTTCGTAGGTGGAGCCTTCATTGCAGAAAAGACCATTGAATCATTTTGCTGGGTTTTTGTAACCGTTTTGAGATTTGTTGGTGGAAAGCAGCCAAACACTATATTTACAGATCAAGATCAGATGATGACCGTTGCTATTATGAGAGTTTGTACTTATAGTCAGCACCACCTATGTTAGTGGCATATTTCCAAGAAAGCATCTCGAAGGTTCCAACCTTCAACAATGACAAGAGTATTATGGCTTTATTCTATCAATGCATGAGCAAATGCAACACTGAGGCTGGGTTTGATTCATATTGAAGTGAAATGATTATAAGAGGTAACTTGGAGGATAATAGATAGTCGTCTGATCTATACAAAATTAGAAATAAATGGTCCACAACATTTAATAAAATATTCTAAATCTAGGCATTTTATCTATTCAAAGAAGTGAATCAACTAATAATATGTTGCATGGATGAACAAAAGCTACAAGTTTTCTAGTTGAGTGTTTTGCTGGGATGAAGAAGATAATTTCATCTTGGCGGAGATCTGAGCATGATGAAGATTTCAAGTGTAAGCAATGTTGCATCACTTTAAAGTTTAAAAATTATCTCTTATTAAAATAAGCTTTGAATGTTTACACAAGAAAAATATTCTCTTTTTACGAACAAGCTTTTTTGGAAGAGGGAGTTAGTGTGCGTATCATATAAGAAGTAAGATATGACGATGGTCATATTTTATATGTCACAAGACATGATGCATCCGTGGATGACAAATAATGGTTAGTTCAAGTTGATTCAAGCCCATCGATGCGATATATTTTTGCAAGGTTTTGAAACAAAAGGAATATTGTGCAAACACATATTAAAAGTATACAATTGCAAGAATGTAAAATAAATTAATTCTAAATACCTTCTAAAGAGATTTACACTCACGATAAAGAAAGGTTTGTACCTCTCAAAGATAGCATGCATGAATGAGTTCCAATCCAATTTAGTGTTTAGAAACCATCTTATGCGGTTCACATATGAGTTAGCTAGGCGAATAGAGAATTGCCCACCTGCCCAAGAACATGTGTTGACTGCCATGAATGCGTTGAGGAGGACAACAGAAAAAAATAGTAGACCATGAAGAGGGGTCGAAGAAGGGATTCGTCGAAAAAAATATGTCCAAAGTAAAGTCTTGTTAAGTGATCCAAAGGAAGTGCACCCTAAATGTTTGTCAAATGCTCGATTGAAGAGTCATTTTGAAAAACCAGCAAAGAAACAAAATAAGATTTATATATTTTACTTGTTAGAATTTGATTACTTAGAAATTATTAGTTGTAATAAAAATTATTTAACTGTATTGTGCAGAGAGGAAACATGAATTTAAAGTCAACACGTCTTTGGATGACCGAGTTACGTTGCTGAAGAACCAAAGAAGTTCGACTTCATGGGAAGCGCCCTGGTTGAAAGAGGCTCTACTACAGTGCCCACTTCTACACTTTGTGACCTAAATGTGGATTTATCTTCATCCTTTCCATTCAATTTTTGCAGTGTTCCTGATGTGCTACAATGATGATTCAAACATCATAAGTTGTAATAAAAATTAGTAGTTATTGTAGCATTAATGCAGTTTCCACTTGACACTATTTCTTCTACAAGCTTCCAGTAAGAGCACAACTACAATCAAACATTAGCTCATTACTCTATTGATGACTGTATATAATCAAATGTTAGCACATCAATCAAAATCTAGCTTTAGTGGTGATTCAAACATAATTAATTAAGTTAGCTTTAGTGGTGATTTCAGCTCATAGCTCTATTGATGACTATATATAATTCGGTTAGCTTTACTGCATTGCAGCCTTCTGACAATTCTTTGTGATACTAAATTTTGATAAAATATCTCTCGTAAAGCGAATTAGTTAGAATCTGCAAATTTCTTTATCATAAATTGCTAACACTAAGGCAGAGTTAAAAAGTTCACGATGTATTCCTAATTGAATTTGCATCATATCTATAATAGATGACAACACATCCAACAAAACTAATCATACAACCAAGAAATAGAAATAAGTATGAGAACTGGTTGAATATGACCCTAAAGATGAGCCAAAACTCAAAAGCACCAAATTAGTACAAATAATATAAAAGTGATCAATGATTTTAGATGCTTCCAATCATTTGAGATAGAGAAGATCAAAAATCAATACCTCCCAACCAACCAAACTAATGAATTTCATACCAATGCTTTCAAACTGCATTCTGGAACAATAATAGCATTATGGAATTCATATCTAAACACTATTTAACCACTATATTCTGTATGCACATACATGATTTCAGAACAAAAACGCGATGTCAAAAATTGTAGTTGTTTTTGGAATTAACAAGAAAAATAGAAGCAAAAACAATTGGTCTTCATTAGAATTCATGGCAAAAACTTTGTAGCATCTCAACGGCTATTTCAACTTTAAATTTGGGCATTTTCTTGTGTCACTGCTTCGTTTTTTTCACACAATCATCTTTCTCCTAACGACCGTCGTCATGTATTTCAATACAAACGCCCCGCCGACATTTCCATTGTCCTGCGTCAGGGCATCACTAACGGGAAGAACACTCCAGTTAGCCAGATCGATCATCTGGAAGATCTTCGCTAGCTTCTTCATAAAGCATGAATATCTGCGCACATACAAATCACATAAGTCCAGCTATAACAAATACAAGCATTACTCAAAACTAAATATTTATATTAAGAAATTTAATATACCCTTTATGCAATGTTTTTCGATGTTTTGGATTTGACATGGAATCGTAGAAATAACATTGTTGTTCCTTCAAAGTGCATACCAATAATGCTTGTTGAAGCCAGGAAAATCCCGACTTCAAAATTCGGATCAATGCAGACGGAGGCTACTCGCCCAGCAGTCCAACGAGAAGGCCTGACTGGCAACAACGAAGAGGACTCGGAAAAAGAACAACAGGACCCCAGGCGCTGCGACAGGGAGGTCCCACCACGTACCCAGAAGCTCAGAAGAGACTTTCCCTCCAAAACCAAAAATGACCGAGCATGGTACGAGGAAGGCACCGACTTGGCTAGTACCGAGAGTTACGACCAAGGATGACGGGTCCGAGAATTTGAATGTGGGAGTTCCAAAAGCTCAAGTTTAGGTGTCAATCCAAGTACTCTTGTGGTCCTATTTATAGGAAAACCAAAGAGAGGGGGGGTCTTTTTTATACCCCACCCAACTCGGCAACTTGGCGACATTAAGGCGACCTCTCCTGAAGAGGGGTGAGTATCACCTATGGTCGCCCACCTTTTGGCGAGTATCAGGGCTACTCGCGCGAGTCCACCCATACTCTCCCAGGCCTTCTTCTGCTCCTGCTGGCTGAGCTGTCTTGTGTCTTAGACTGCTGACCTCTGTGCTGACCTTTTGAACTTGACTTCTGCCTACGTGGCTTTGAGTGGACCCACCTTCGAAGAATGAGGGTTGTACAATGCCCAATGGGCATCAAGGAATACATGCATCATACGGATTTCAGCAACTTGAATGTTGGCGGGTTAAGTGGGAAACCATAATCTCGCTATTTTGGAAATCACTTCTCTTACATTGCTACAGTTGTAACCATCTAAACTTAATTTCAAAATAATTTGAACAATCTAAAGCTAACAGTAATCAACTATAATTATATAATGACATGCTAAAATTAAAGCACGGGACATTACCTCGTGATTCGAAGAAACATAAAGGAATGAGGTCCAATTATTTGGATCGGTGCTTCTACGGCGGCTCAACAAAATGGCATACACGTACAAGTGTGTATCATTCAGCCAACCATCACGTAGTAGATCTTCAATGTCGAATCTTGTCATATTTATATTTTTGTTTTTAAACATTACATAATTACTGCAATCCAAATAGGTTATTTTAAATCCAGAGGCAACGGTTAAATTGTTACAAAAATTACATCACCTACCAGGAAAGAGGCTCAATGTAGAATCTATCACATCCATAGTACGTGATGTAATAGATTTTATACCCGGGAATTGAAACACTAGATGAGGGATTTATTCTTTTTTATGTGTGGCACAGTCACTCTTGTGGATTTGGTTTGAATGAAAAGGGCAAGAGTGTGAACGTGTCCACTGCCCTTCCTCTCTGGAGTGGAAAGTTGACGCGTCATGCCCACGCGATCACCTCTGTGCTCTATGGCGAGAGCAATACTAATGAAGCATACAACATTGAGACCGACATGCTCCTTGATATGTCCGCGCAAGCGACCGTCAGGAGTACGGTCTTAAATCACCATATGGGGCGGTCTGTCCACATGACCTTAAAAGATATAGGTGCCCTACAAGACGAGTTACATGTAAGGATAATTTACCTGCGGTTTTCCATTTTCTTTTCTTTGACAGCGGGTCTGATTCATTTTCTTTTGCAGAGGTCGAAGAAAGAAGCTTATGATATTGAAAATACTGACTTTTAAAAAGCCATGATGAAGCACATGAAGACTGCGTCAGGCACGATGATCACTAGGCTTCGTGAGCGGGGTGGTCTCTCTTCGGAATTCCAAGAAGTAGAATTTTCCGACCTCTTTCTTGAGATGGCGAAAATGATAGAGGAAGAGTCGGTCACAATATCCGAGACCGCCGAAGAAGATGAAGAGGTCGAGACCGCTGAGGATGCGAACAAAGGAAGCGATCATGCTACCATGAGTGGGAATCAATATGTCCCTGGCGATGATATAAGATCTATTGCGGCCACAATAAATAAGATTTTAGTACGATTTTTTCATATAACTACAATTAATAAAGATGAAAATCTAACTATTACCACTAGAACGATTGAACATCCTTTTAGATATTCGATAAACCTCTTAGGGTATGCAGTCGCTTAAACTAGTCCTCTAGGAAATGATGGATTGTCTTAGGCCAGTTGTATCTAGGGCTGTTCACAAATAGTATAGTTCGAGATTCGATTCGTGAAGATTCGATTAAAATTTGTATTTTTCGAATTCGAATCCGAATTCAGATTCCAATAGTTTTCAAATCCGAATCCGAATAATTTTATTCTTGTTCGAAGGATTCGCGAATAGTTCTCGAATAGTAAAATATATAGTTAAATAAATTATATATATGTAAATAAATATTAAATATAATTATATTAAAACATTATATATAATTAAGCATTATAAAATTCGAATTCGAATTCGAATCCATGTTCGAATCCGAATCCGAATCTGAATTCGAACCTAAATTCGAATCCAACATTTCCTGCCGAATCTGAATCCGAATCCGACTTCGAATATTCGAACGAATCCAAATCCGAATCCGAATATCTGCATTCTATGTCAAATTTAGATTCGATTGAATAGCTATTCGATTCGATTCGGTTCGTGAACACCCCTAGTTGTATCTTCTGAAGTGATCTAACCCATCAAAGTCCCGTAAGCAAAGATGAATTGCTAGTGTTTTTAGTGGGGAAAAGCTTGCACATGACGTACTTAGCCAGTACACTAAGTCTCTGCATTTCTATTTCGGGAGATGCTTCTTTATGGACAAGTTGAATGAGATAGTTAATTATATGTTGTTGTTTAACTTCTGAATAATGAGCTCTATTGAAAGTGAACTCCTCTCCTATATTGGGAATGCCAAGAATTTGTGCTATCTCATTACAAGTGAATTTGACGTAATGCCTACCAAGTAGAAATGCCATCTTCTCCGGCCTGTATAATCTCATAAGTCTATACAACAAGAGGATGTTCTGTGATAGATTCGATAGTGAAAAGAAATGTAGTACAAGAGCTTCTCTTAACAAAGCCTTCAAGTTTTCAGAAAGCACATCAACTAGTGGCTTTGCATGCTTTTGAAGGTGGAACTGACACATCTAGAGTTCAAATAAGTACCTGCTGAATGACCTTTCATCTGCGATATTGATAATAGGTTACCAAATTATGATCAACAAAAAAGTTTTGTAACCTAAAAAAAACAGAAAGTACACTGCATTATTATACAATCGGCAACATCCAACCAGCTTTTACAATAATCTAGTCGGATTTGTAACATCAAAGGCAAAAAAAATACAGGAGCAATTTGACAAAAACACATCATTGGACGAAGGGTTTCAATCAGAAATGGACAAAAATAGAAAAAACTGAATTTTTTTGGACAAAACAAGTGCACAAGACGAAACCTTTCAATCGCATATTTCCTACCAAAAACTGTTGCGTGCCTAATGTTTCGTTGATTTCCTGTTTAATATTTTGGGGTTATTTACTTTGGATAGGGGGGTAATTTTGTAATCTCATAATCAAGTATATAAGGTTATGAGAGTAGGGTTTTATGTATGCTGAATATTGTTGGATTTTGTGGGTGTAGAAGAGCCGGCTGCCTGCTCTCTCACTGGTGCTGAGTATTCCTCTGTTCAGGGACAGTCCCTTAGGTGGAATCAGTGCTGTAGTTATCTTCTTGTTGGGTGTTTTCTAGTAAGCATATCTATCTCTTGGTATTCCTCTCAAATTGCTGTTATAGATCCAGGAGTTTCTCGGTTTGTAATCCTTCCCGCGCCTTGAACGCATCAAGGGTATCAGAGCTAGACACCAGCCCCTTCCAATGCCGGCTCCGGAGAGTACCCGTTCGAAGGACCTGGTGAACGAAATGGAGATCCTGAAACAGAACCAAGAAATGATGGCGCAGTCCCTACAAGATCTGAACGAGCAACAAGCGAAGTCCATGGAAGAGATGCGAAGGATGTTCATGAGCCTCGCGGCGGATAAAGGGCTCAACGAGACACCAAACACGGGCGGCACCGGGTCTACTTCCAATCCACCGGCGGCTTCTCCCCCACCCGCACCAAATGTGGGCGGACCATGGTCGACTTCAACACCGCCGGCGGCGTCCTTCCCGTCCGCCCAAATGCCGACGCGGTTCTCCCGCTTGGAGTTTCCGCGGTTCTTTGGGGATGATGTGACTGATTGGGTGTACAAATGCGAGCAATTTTTCGACATTGACTGGACAATGGAAGATATGAAGGTAAAGGTCGCCTCGGTGCACATGGAAGGGAAGGCGATGTATTGGCATCAAGCCTATATGAAGGCCAGGGTGACTCGCCAATGGCCCTCGTGGGAGGAATATTGTCGAGCGTTAGCAAGTCGGTTTGGGTCATTGCTCTTTGACGACCCCATGGGAGACTTGAAAAATCTGAGGCAAAAAGGCTCGGTGCAAGCCTACCTGGACGAGTTTGACATACTCCGGCATCGCGTGCACATTTCGGAGGAGTGCGCCATCAGTTTTTGTGTGGCTGGGCTGAAAGACGAGATCGGGTTCGCCGTGCGAATGTTTCAACCAAAGTCACTCCAAGATGTTTTCTCTCTTGCCCGGTTGGAGGAGCATAAACAAGCAGTCATTGGCCGCAAACCGCAAACAAGTTCGCACTCGGACGGAGGGGGAAAGGGGAAATGGGCACCACCGCTCACCTGGCCGACATCCCGACCGCAGCAGCACCATAACACAAGTGCAGCAGCATGGCCGACAAATAAAACGCAGCAAAACAGCAACCTCGGCGCAGCAACAGGAAGAAGGGGGCATCATAGCCTCACTTCGAAGGAAATGGATGAAAAGCGGAGCAAAGGTCTATGCTTTTGGTGTGACAGTAAGTATGTGGCGGGGCACAGATGTGCGGACAGGCGACAATCTTACACATTGGAGCTTATTCCAGATGAAGAGGACGACGACATCCATCCGGGGGACTCGGGGGACTATGTACAAGCTCACATGGGGGACGGGGAGTTGAATGTGGAGGAGGATGCGGAGGAGGAGGCGACGAATCCGCAAGTGTCGTCCCATGCCTTGACAGGCTTGACTCACTTCCACACGATGCGCGTGACGGCCTCCTACCAAGAGCAGCCCATCAACATTTTGATCGATTCCGGAAGTACTCACAACTTCCTCGATGCGGAGGCGGCGGCTCGATTGCAATGTAAGCTCACCCCCATTCCTATTTTTAATGTCGCAATTGCAAATGGCAGGACCATAACGAGTGCCCACAAGGTTACGGATTTTCGATGGCGCATGCAAGGAGTATACTTTGAGTCAGACATGCTAATATTACCTCTGGGAGGATGTGAAGTTGTGCTCGGCGTCCAATGGCTCATTACCTTGGGGGTAGTTCATTGGGATTTCAACAACTTGCAAATGGAGTTCACAAGTCAAGGTAAGAAGATATCGTTGAGGGGATCGAAGAAGGTGGCGGGCCCGTGGATGCGACAACAGAGAATGCAAAAATTGATAGCCAAAGGGGGACAATTCAGCATGATGGCTGTTTGCGGTGTCCAGGAAGCACAACAAGAGCAGGAACCGGAACTCAGTGGGGAGCGGGCTGTAGCGGGACTCGGCACACATGAAGCACAGCAATTGCGGGAACTTTTACACTCATTTCAGGATGTGTTTGCTGAACCGAAGGGGCTTCCACCATGTCGGGGACATGAGCACCACATTCATCTAAAGGAGGAAAGAGTCGACATAAATTTGCGGCCGTATAGATATACACCATTGCAAAAGACGGAGATCGAAGGGCTAATCAAAGAAATGGCAGAAACAGGCGTGATCCGGCCGAGTTGCAGTCCGTATGCTTCACCCGTGGTGTTGGTAAAGAAGGCGGATGGAAGCTGGAGGTTATGTGTTGACTATCGCAAGCTTAATCAAAATACCATAAAAGATAAGTTTCCGATACCTCTAATCGAGGAGTTGATAGACGAATTACATGGGGCTGTTTTCTTTTCCAAATTGGACCTCCGAGCCAGGTATCACCAAGTGCGGATGGTGGACGAGGACATCCAAAAGACCGCCTTCCGGACGCACTATGGACACTTTGAATTCTTGGTCATGCCCTTCGGGTTGACCAATGCACCCTCCACATTTCAAAGTTTGATGAACAAACTCTTTCAACAACAACTCCGCAAGTCCATCCTAGTGTTCTTCGACGATATATTGATATTCAGCCCTTCATGGCAAGAGCACTTGCGGCATCTAACATTCACCTTGAGCGTCCTACGTCAACACCATCTTTTCTTGAAGAAGAACAAGTGTGCCTTTGGGTTACAAGAAGTGCAATACCTGGGGCATGTGATCTCCAACCAAGGGGTGGCCACTGACCCCTCAAAGATTCAAGCAATGATAGATTGGCCGACTCCGACGTCCTTAAAAAAACTGAGAGGGTTTTTGGGGCTGACCGGGTACTACCGAAGATTTATTCAAGGCTACGGAGTGATAGCGAAGCCACTCACCACTATCATGAAGAAACCGACCTTCTCGTGGAGTGAAGAGGCCAACCGGGCATTCGAACAACTCAAGAGGGCGGTCTCCTCACCGCCGGTGCTCGGGCTACCGGATTTCCAAAGACCGTTTGTCGTGGAAACGGACGCTTCCGAGACGGGAATTGGGGCTGTTTTGCTACAGGATTTCCGTCCGCTCGCATTTTTTAGTAAAGCCTTGGGAAAAAGAAACACGTGTCTATCCGTCTACGAGAAGGAGTTGTTGGCCATTGTAGCAGCGGTACAACATTGGCGGCACTATCTAGTGGGGAGTCAATTCATCATCAAAACGGATCATCAAAGCTTGAGATTTTTGGTGGATCAAAAAATAGCGACACCCGCCCAACAGAGGTACCTCCACAAATTAATGGGGTATGATTATGTCATCCAATACAAGCAAGGGAAGGATAATGTTTGTGCGGATGCTCTCTCCCGCAAGTTCGAAGCAAACACCATGGAGCTATGGGTACTTGTCACGGTGACATCAGACATTATTCAACAAATCAAGGAGGTATGGAAGAAGGATGCAGACATTAGCAAACTCATCGAAGCCAAGGAAGCGGATCCGTTGGTGAAGCCCAACTATACATGGGAACGTGGCCTGCTTAAGAGGAAGGGGCGGCTAGTCATTGGGAAGGATGAAGAATTGAAACAACGGCTACTTCATATTTATCATGACGGGGCGGTTGGGAGACATTCCGGAGTAACGGCCACTTACCAAAGAATGAAAAGAATGTTTTACTGGAAGAGAATGAAGCCGGAGATCTATGCATACATCCAACGCTGTCAAGTATGCCAAAGGTGCAAGGCGGATAACCATCGGCCGGCGGGGTTGTTGCAGCCCTTACCGATTCCGGAAAGAGTGTGGCAAGACATATCAATGGATTTTATCGACGGCCTACCAAAGAGTAAGGGGAAGTCAACGATCTTTGTGGTGGTGGATAGGTTGAGTAAACAAGCGCATTTCATAGCCATTACTCACCCGTATACGGCGGAAAGTGTGGCCCAAACGTTTCTTGATGAGGTGTTCCGTCTACATGGTCTCCCGGCCTCCATCGTGAGTGATAGGGATGCTGTTTTTGTAAGCCAGTTTTGGCGCGAACTGTTTCGGATTTTGCAAGTACAGCTGAAGTTATCAACCGCTTACCACCCCCAAACCGATGGGCAAACGGAGGTAGTTAACAGGTGCATCGAAGGGTACTTGCGCTGCATGTGTTTTGAGCGGCCGCGGCGGTGGGCGGAGTGGTTACCGTTGGCGGAATGGTGGTACAACACGACCTTTCAAAGTGCTACCCGTATGACTCCCTATGAAGTGGTCTTCGGACAAGAGCCCGTATTGCACATGCCGTACATTCAAGGGGCAGCATCAGTCCAAGGGGTGGATCGTTCCCTTGCGGCCCGAGAGGAGGTAATATCAATACTTAAGCAAAACTTGGCACAAGCACAGAATCGGATGAAGGTTTTGGCGGACAAGAAGAGGCAAGAAAGGAGCGTGGAGGTAGGGGCATGGGCGTATGTGTAACATCCCCCAAACTGCTAGACCCCTAAGTTGGTTTTGTCATGACTAAGCCATGACAAAACCATAGGAAGAGCCTTTTAACCTTGAGAACTTAGGAAAGGAGGAAGGAGCCACCTTGGTCTGCAAATAGCAATTCCCATCTTCCAAGCTTGGGATTGGAATCTAGTGCTTCAACTTAACCCTTGGACCCCACCTTAGTGTCCCTAACCCTTTAGGGGTCCCCTTAGGGCACCAAGGGCCCATTGAAGTCAACCTAAGAGACCAATCTGACCAAAGTCAACATACACCCTCAAATTGGTCAAAGTAGCCCATTTAGAGCCAATCAACCCCCACCATGTCAAATTAATCACACTCCTAGGTTTATAATACCATTATAGACCTAATGGACCCAAAAGCCCCATCATGGGACCCCCAGGGGTGCAAATTGACCAAAATGCCCTTTTTAGGTCAAAATGACCTTTCTTCTCAAAGTACCCCAATTGACCTTCACCACATTAAATTGACCTCACCCATAGGGCTATCATGTCATAGGGGAGCTAGTGGACCAAAAAGCCCCATGACCAAGTCAACCCTAGGGCTCAATTTGACCAAAGTCAAATTAGCCTATTTTGGTCAAATCACCCTAGATTGGGTCAACCAAGAACCATATGACCAAATTGACTCCACCATTAGTTCCTAAACTTAATTTAGAACCTATTGAACCCAAAAGCCCCATCCTAGGGTTCCCCAATTGACCAATTTGGCCAAAAGTCAAAATTGCCCAATTTAGGTCAAAATGCTCAAACCTAACCCAATCTCTTTGGGCTAGCTCAATTGGGTGGTCAACCAGCCCATGTGGACCCTCACTAAACTCAGGAGAGAGGGTAGAAACCGACCATGGTGGTTAGGAGAGAGAAAATGGGGGTTTCACCATTTTTGGAAGAGAGAGAAGAGGCCATTCATGGCCATTAAGAGGTTCCACCTCTTGGCTCCCCCAATTGATGCCTCCATTCAACTCCTCAGCCGATTAGGAGGAGTTTCCATCAGTTACAGAGGGGGATTAAGGCAGGGAGAGGAAGAGGGGGTCGGTCCTTGATGTAACCGAAGGGGGGCTTTAATGGCAATGATGTTTAAAGCCATCACCACCCCCAATCGAACCCCCCTTCACCTTCAGAGACCTGAGAGAAGAGAAACCCCCAGCTTTCCAGAGAATTTCGTGCACTATAGGAGGGAATCGGCATGGCTTCTCAACCGACGGCGGCTCCCATGGTGTACTCAAGATTGACCCGACGGCAAGCCCTCCAACAGGTCCCGTTCTCCTCCCTGAACTCTAAGGGTTAGATCTAAATCGACGGCGGCTCGATCCGTGGCCAATTGGCCGGGAATCAAGCCGACCTTGCCCCCCGTTGATCGGGTTGGGCATCCTCCTACAGAACACGATTCCGGCCACCTCCGGCCGATCAAACACCGCTCATCGCCGGCCCCCACCTCAACGGAGGTGGTGGTGGCGTTGGTCGGCCGGGGCGGCGCTCAGGTGGCCGGGAAATCCAAGATCAAGTCGGCCCAGGCGCAGCAAATCCTGGCCGTTGGCTCATCGGGGACGAAGGCTGTGAGCCGTCCGATTGGCCGCCTTTTGCTATTCGCAGGCATGAAATGATTATTTCATTTAATTTGATTATCTGTCACACATTTTGACAGATTTTGTGACCCGATTTTAAGGCCCTTAGGGGCCATAACTCGAAAAATGCTCAGAGATAACTTTTGTAGGCCTTGGTGTCTACTTTCTAATGGGAGTGGAATCAAGCTATTTGGTTAAGTATTGGACCCACAGCACTCATTCTAGTGAGGCTGGTCAGAACTCAAACCAGACCTTAAAATTAGTATAACTCTTAAATGGCTAATCTGATGTAGTTGATATTTTGGCTAAGCATCCATATGTCCTATACCTAGGTTAGGTTTGAGCATCAGATTTTTAGAAGTTACTTTTCCTAAAGTTTTTGTGGAAATTTAATAATCCTTACACAAATTAATTGGAGGGCCAAATGACCTCCAATCTCCACCAAATTTTGGTGGGGTACCATTAGGGTCATGATAAACCCCTGGTTAAAATTTCATCTCATTTGGAGATCTTTTGACTAGGTAATCTTTGGGCCCAAGTTTTGCCCTTTAAGGGGAAAATTGTACTAAGGGGACACTTAGGGCTTCTCAAAGCCAAACCACCTCCTAGTGGAGTGGTATTATGTCCACTGCCCTAACCCCACCCAAATCACCTCCAAGAGTGTTATGGAGTCTTGGGGAGTGGGTTTGCCCTAGGACTTAGGGTTGGAGCACTTTGGGGTGCATTTAGCCAAGTTATGGTCCATTGACCAATTAGGTTCTTTGAGTCTTGTGACTCTTTAGGAAGGTCTGTGGGATGAAGTTGAGACCCCATGAGGAGTTTGGGGAGCATTGGAGTTGCTTTGCTCAAGGTCATAGGGTTGATCCCTATGGGGAGGAATTTGGGGTTGTGAAGGACATAGGGGAGTTTGTCCTTGGATAGGGGTGTGTTGGACTCCTCTGACTTTTATAAGTGATATGATACCCTCACAAGAGGTTTGGGAGGATTTGGATAGGTTTAGACCCTAACCCTAGGGTAAACCCTAATGGGGTGCAAATAGGGGTCAATGAAGGGAGTAGGGTCAAACCCTAGTGGTTTGACCTAAAGTTTGGGTGGGTAGGTCTTAGTGACCAGAGAAGGCTCCCTTGTGAGTTTGAAGAGATTTGGAGTTGCCAATCATAAGTAATAAACCCTAGGGTAGATTTGTAATTATTTAGGGTTTGAGGTTTTAGGGAGAAATAGTATTTATCAATTTACCATCTTCTGTCATAATCATGGTTTTAATGTCATATATCTCTGGAAGAATTGGTTAGATCATGAGTTAACCCTTGGAGGTCCAAATTGTAATATTCCCCATTGTTGGCAATTTTTGGGTTGGTTAAATTTGTGATGATAAATTACTGCAATTGCATGTAACCTTGCTGGATGTCTTTTCATAACAATATATAACCTCTGTAGTTTTCTCATAATTTATAGATCAATATTTTTGGTACCTCTAGTTCATTTTGAAAGAAATTGCAAATATATCCTTGGATGGAATTACAAACATATCCTCTGAATAGCATGGTCAAACTTTGTAGGATTAAATATTTTATTAATAAGCACCACTGTGTTAATTTTCACAAGGATTGGAGTTCATATGAGGGTACCTCCCTTGGAAATTATTGGAAATAATTGTGTTTTGGAATTACTAAAAATAGTAAATCTTGCTGGTTTTCCCTAAAACTTTATATCTACTGTTTATTAGGTACCCTTGATTTATGAATAAATTGGAGTGGGCATTGGAGGTCAGAAAAATATACTTGTAGTTCAAACCTTAGTAATGTGGCCTTTTGGAAAATTATTTAAAATACAATTATTAATGGAAAATTATGAAACCCTAGATTTGATCTGAAATAGGTAGCATGGGTCCCCAGTAAATCCCTTGGGTCAAGGAGTTGGATATTTAGTGTACCTCTCTTCATGAGCATCAAAACGTTAAGGGCGGTCTGCGTTTAGCAATTTGACAACTTGGGGGTTAGAGGTCAATCTGGTTGTCTAGGGTCTGAAGTGATGAAGGATGGGTGGTAGCCTTGTATTATGTATGGGTCTCTAGAGAAGTTGGGGTTTGGTAAGTCTTAGGGTGGTGGGGTGCCACCCTCGGCTAGGTCGTCCGGGAATTGACGAAAGATCGTCTTTTCTTGTTAGCATCTTTTAGCACCTGAGTTTCTAAGGCAGGAAAGTCACTCTGAGAGTGTGCTTATGGAAGTCTAGCCGGTTTAGTCCGGTGATCTTCTGTTTCTGAGATATTTATTGGTGTCGGGCGGGTTAGCCCGTGGAGCTTGTAGCTCGGTATTGTTGGAAGATAATTGCATGTGCATAAGGTGGTGGGTCCTTCGTGTTGGCGGTCGTTGCACCGACGTTAACACTTGGGCTCGGCAAGTGTGGTATTTACACTTAGCCATAAAAGTCTGGCGGTCCAGTCAGTAAGAGTACGCAGACGCTCCGCGGGCTTTGTGGAGGCGTACGATAGGTCTAGGTCGGGTAGTGCATATACCAACCTAGAGGTGGGCGAGGCCCAACCCACCGCTTCCGTTTGCCACTACGGGAGTATCCTGAGGAGTCTAGCTCGCTCCAAAAAGAGGGAACTAAAGGTCTATGCGCATAGAGTCGTAGTGGGTGAGTTGCACTTGTTTGATCACCGCATAATCACATACTTGCATGACATAGCATAATCTTTGCATTCAACCCCTGACACCTATCGTATAAATTGGTATGGGACTTTTTATACGATAGGCCCTGCTAAACGACCCCTTGGTCTATAGGTTTGTATGGGCACTCCTATAAACCAATGGTTAATTTTATAATATTTAGATTGTTTCTACATTTACTCATTACTGCTTTACCCTTACTTTACCCTGCTGTTTCTATTTTGTTTTCATTTATATATATATATCACCTGTGTAGAGTAGATATCACCTTGTCACCTGCATTTGTTTCTACCCCTTGTTTGTCCTCCGCTTCCTCCTTTCCATCCGGTGCCTAGGAGCCCTGGGGGGAGGGGTGGGGAATTGGCTGAGTCTTTATGACTGACGGTCGGTGGACCTTATCATTTTAGGAGACCGCGGCGACGGAGCAGCACCAGAGGCCGGTGCAAATGGAGGCGGGGCAGTCTAGCTCAGGAGCTCAGATGACAGGATCCGTGAGTGTTGATTTAGTTATTTTTACTTCCGCGAGTGATCCATGTAGTGAGGCTCTGATGTATTGGGCAAGGCCCTAGTTATCTTGTCTTCCTTTCTTTCAGTTATGGTTGTGGACATCTTTTGATGATTTATTTATATATGTGATGTGGACATGTTTTGCTTGCTTTATTCATGTTAGCTTACTTTTCTTGTGATCGATTTGGCCGGCAGGATCGGCGTTTTGTAGTGACGACCTTCCCGAGCGAAGGTGTCACCACAAAACGGCGGTTCTGGGCCTAAGACCCGGTGGTTTTTGCAAAAAAAAAAATGGGGTCCTACAAGTGGTATCAGAGCAAACATCGATCCAAGGAAAAGAAGTCCACAAACCCTGGGCCACCCCGCGCGAGCTTAGTTTGCGGACAAACTAGCAGCGGAAGCAATGGTGTGCCCATAAGGGAAATCACATGTAAAAGTCCACTTATAACTGAAATTTTTCTTCCCTTTTAGCTAAGTCCCTTATAAGTGCAATCTTTCTTGTGTAGCCGGCAACGGAACCTTCACCGCAGCATGGAGTCCCGCCGACTCCGAACGTCGTTCCACCACCACCGGCTCCTACCCCGTTCCAGCAGACGGAGTTGGGGCAGACTCTGACTGCCATTTTGGAGACATTCAGAGCACAGCAGGCACCGGCTCCTCAGCAAAACCCTGGAGCCAACTGGCTGAGCATCTTTCGGGGTCTCTCCCCACCAGCATTCATCGGGACGGAGACTGTTGTGAGGACCGAGGAATGGGTAGACATCATGGAGGAGATGTTGTCAGGAATCCAGTGCCCGGCAGACATGGAGGTGCCACTGGTGGTTTCATGCCTGGAATCCCATGCTAAGAGGTGGTGGAAGAGGTTCCTGGCTACATCGTACCCGGGATTAGAGGCAGCAGATGTTGCTTGGGATGATTTCAAAGCGGCGTTGTTGGAGCATTTTGTGCCACAGTCGGCAAGAGATGACTTGGAAGATAGATTTCTGCAGTTGCGGCAGGGGAGTAGATCAGTGCTGGAGTACCATCAGGAGTTCACCCACCTGTCCCGGTTTGCGGTATCCTACCAACTGGACGATGCGGGATATGCTAAGAGATTCTATAAGGGCCTCCGTGACGAGTTGAGGCAGGCCCTCCTTTTTGTCTCCGACGGTTGTATGTCCAGGATTCTGGAGATGGCGAAGAAGCTGGAAGGAGACCAGCAAGTTGTTCGTGGGAGGAAGAGACCCATGGAGGACCAGGGAAGAAATGGCAGGAGAGATCAGCCGAGAAACAGAGACGCTGGAGAAGGAAGGACGGAGGTCCGACCCCGTCAGGGGGAGAGGCAGGAACAAAGGGAGCCGGTAGTTTTGACCCCTCAGCCTCTGCAGATGAGGGAAATGCCAAGGATTGGAGGAGGTGGGCAACCTCCGGAATGCTACCACTGCCATCAGGTCGGCCACATCAAGAGGAACTGCCCCCAGAGGAATGCTCTTCCAGCACCTCAGGCAGCACCTCGGGGTCAGCATCCCGGAGGCCGAGGACGTGGTCGAGGCCGTGGATTTCAGGGTGACGATCGGAGGCACTACAGAGAGCAGGCTTATGCCTTAGATTTGGCCAGGCCCCGGGACCCGGCAAGGGTCATCGCAGGTATTTGTCGCTTTTAATTTTTAAATAGTTAATGTTTTGAAAGTTTCAGCTTTACCTTAGCTTTGAACCAATCGTCAAACCCTTCAGGTTTAGTTTCCATTTTCGGCAAACCTGCTTTTGCCTTGTTCGATACGGGTGCCTCGCACTCGTTCGTCTCGGCCAAGTTTATCGAAGACCTAGACCAAGTCAAGCACCTCAAAAGCGACTATAGGAGAGTGAGATTTCCGGACGGATCAGAGGTCTTAACAAATGTAGCATGCCTAATAAGTCTGGAGATTGGGGGAAGGCTGTTCGAAGTCCCGGCAACTGTTCTGAAGATGAGGGATTACGACCTGATCCTGGGCATGAGTTGGTTGTATGAGAACCGGGCAAGGATTGACTGCCCGGCAAGGCGGATCGTGCTAGAGCATAAAGACGGGGTTGTGGCGTTCGAAGGTACTCAACTTACCTCTCGTCTCTTTTTATCGTCCATTCAGGCCGTTAAGGCCCACCTGCAGGGAGACGAGGTTTACCAGGTGCTCTTCGAGGCGACTGAAGTCAAGGACTCAGTGCCTAGTATCCCGGTAGTTCGAGATTTTGCGGATGTCTTTCCGGAGAAGCTTCCTGGGCTACCACCGCGCCGCGAGAAGGATTTTCAGATTCAGCTGGTGCCAGGGGCCAAGCCGGTGTCCAAAGCTCCTTATCGGATGGCCCCGAAGGAGTTGGTAGAGTTTCGGAGCCAGCTGCAGGAGCTGGTGGAAGCCGGGTTCGTTAGGCCGAGTTCCTCACCTTGGGGAGCTCCGGTGTTATTTGTGAAGAAGAAGGATGGGACGCTCCGACTGTGCATCGATTACAGAGCTCTGAATAGGCTGACGGTGCGGAACACGTACCCTCTGCCAAGGATAGACGAGCTCTTTGACCAGCTAGAGGGAGCCCACTGCTTCTCGAAGCTGGATTTGAGATCGGGATATTATCAGCTAAGGATCCAAGAGGAGGACATCCCGAAGACGGCTTTCAGCAGCCGGTATGGATTGTACGAGTTCACGGTGATGCCGTTCGGGCTCACAAATGCACCTTCAGCATTTATGAGCTTGATGAATCGGGTGTTTGAGCCTTACCTCGACATCTTTGTCATAGTGTTCATCGACGACATCCTCATCTACTCAAGGACGGAGGAGGAGCATGCGCAGCATTTGGCACTAACCTTGGGGAAGCTGCGGGAGCATCGGTTATATGCTAAGTTCAGTAAATGCCAGTTCTGGTTGAAGGAGGTGGCCTTCCTGGGCCACATCATCAGTGGAGCAGGCTTGGCAGTAGATCCAGCAAAGGTTCAGGCAGTACGGGACTGGCCGCCGCTGAAGACGGCCACCGACGTAAGAAGTTTCTTGGGACTTGCCGGCTACTACCGGAAGTTCGTTCAGGGATTCTCTCAGATAGCCCTCCCGCTTACCGCTCTGACAAGAAAGGATGCTGTATTTTCTTGGACGCCGCAGTGCGAGACAGCTTTCCAGGAGCTGAAGGGTCGGCTCACTTCAGCTCCCATCCTTGCCCTTCCGTCGGGGAAGGAAGGATTTCAAGTGTATACGGATGCATCTTATCAGGGGATGGGTGCCGTTCTGATGCAAAACGGGCATGTGATAGCTTATGCCTCCCGCCAGTTGAAGGACCACGAGCGGAACTACCCAGTGCATGATTTGGAGATGGGAGCAGTCGTATTCGCTCTCAAGATCTGGCGACACTACCTCTATGGTGTCCACTGCGACATATTCTCAGATCACAAAAATCTGAAGTATGTAGATACGCAGAAGGAGTTGAATATCCGACAAAGGCGATGGGTGGAGTTCCTATCAGATTACCAGTATACGATGCATTACCACCCAGGGAAGGCAAACGTAGTAGCAGACGCTCTGAGTAGGAGAGCTACCACATCAGGAGCAGAGCCTAAGCTGATGGCCATGGAGTTGGTGCGAATGTTCGAAGATATGCAGATCTCCCTGGTATCGGAAGATGATCCGGAGCTGTACAAGGAGTACCTAGCGGCGATTGGTGCCACATATGACATTCGAGACCGCATCAGGGAAGGGCAGAGGCAGGATGCCAAGCTGGAGCCGATATTCAGAGCCTTGGAGGAAGGTTCAGCTGGAGATTATTCGATGAAGGACGGCCTGTTGAGTTTTAGAGGTCGGGTGTATGTGCCGGCAGGAGATCAGATCCGGGAAGATATTATGGCAGAGGCTCACTGCAGTAAGTATTCAGTGCACCCGGGCATTACCAAGATGACGGCAGATCTGAAGAAGACCATGTACTGGCCGGGTATGAAGAGGGATATCGTTTATTTTGTGACCCACTGCGAGACCTGCCAGCTTGTGAAGGCGGAGTGTCGGAACCCCGCAGGATTATTGCAGCCACTCCCAGTGCCGGAGTGGAAGTTCGACGATATAGCGATGGATTTTATTCATGGTCTTCCCCGATCTCGTACGGGGAATGACTCGATTTGGGTGATTGTCGACAGGCTGACGAAGGTGGCTAGATTCATTCCGATCAGGAAGGATGATTCAGTCAGAGTTTTGGTTCGAAAGTTTGTGGAGCAGTTTATCCGTTATCATGGTGTGCCAAGGACGATAGTTTCCGACCGAGATGGACGTTTTACGTCAAGGGAGTGGAGAGCGGTGCAGGCCTATCTAGGCACCCGGTTGACCTTCAGTACAGCTTTTCACCCCCAGACAGACGGGCAAACGGAGCGCACCAATCGGACCTTGGAGGATCTTTTGCGTCTTTGCATTCTGGACCGTGGGGAGCCTTGGGAGAGACTGTTGCCGTTGGTCGAGTTCTCTTATAACAACAGTCACCAGGCTAGCATAGGCAGAGCACCATACGAGGCATTATATGGACGGAGGTGCAGGACACCGTTATCTTGGATTCAGGATGAGGACCCCAAGGCTCTTGGCTCAGAGTTCGTGGAGGACACGGAGGCCCAGGTGAGGTTGATTCGAGATAGGATGCTGGAGGCCCAGAGCAGGCAGGCCAAGTATTACGATGCTCGTCATCATATGGTGGAGTTCCAGGTGGGAGACCGGGTTTTCTTGAAGATACGTCCGATGCATGGAGCCTCGAGGGTTCGCGGTCGGAAGAAGCTCAGTCCAAGGTTTATGGGACCCTATAGGATCCTGGAGCGGATCGGCCCCTTGGCTTACAGACTGGAGCTACCGCCGGATTTGGAGGGACTGCATGACGTATTCCACGTCTCTTCACTTAGGAAGGCTTTACTTCGGCCTGAGCAGCAGGTGTCTACTTCTGAGGGGCCAGTAGCTACAGATCGATCGATCCACTTGGAGCCGGTTCGGATAGACGACACAGAGCTACGAGTCTTGCGGCGCAAGAAGGTTCCACTGGTCAAGGTCCTGTGGAGGAATCATGGACAGGAAGAACATACTTGGGAGCCACTGGACTTGATGCAGCAAAAATATCCGCAGCTTTTTACGACAGGTACAACTTACTTTTCTGGGATGTTACAGTTTTTCCTCTAGTAGAAACCCCCATAGGCTTGTCTGAATTTCGGGGACGAAATTTTTATTTTTATGTATTGGGATTTGTAACATCCCCCAAACTGCTAGACCCCTAAGTTGGTTTTGTCATGACTAAGCCATGACAAAACCATAGGAAGAGCCTTTTAACCTTGAGAACTTAGGAAAGGAGGAAGGAGCCACCTTGGTCTGCAAATAGCAATTCCCATCTTCCAAGCTTGGGATTGGAATCTAGTGCTTCAACTTAACCCTTGGACCCCACCTTAGTGTCCCTAACCCTTTAGGGGTCCCCTTAGGGCACCAAGGGCCCATTGAAGTCAACCTAAGAGACCAATCTGACCAAAGTCAACATACACCCTCAAATTGGTCAAAGTAGCCCATTTAGAGCCAATCAACCCCCACCATGTCAAATTAATCACACTCCTAGGTTTATAATACCATTATAGACCTAATGGACCCAAAAGCCCCATCATGGGACCCCCAGGGGTGCAAATTGACCAAAATGCCCTTTTAGGTCAAAATGACCTTTCTTCTCAAAGTACCCCAATTGACCTTCACCACATTAAATTGACCTCACCCATAGGGCTATCATGTCATAGGGGAGCTAGTGGACCAAAAAGCCCCATGACCAAGTCAACCCTAGGGCTCAATTTGACCAAAGTCAAATTAGCCTATTTTGGTCAAATCACCCTAGATTGGGTCAACCAAGAACCATATGACCAAATTGACTCCACCATTAGTTCCTAAACTTAATTTAGAACCTATTGAACCCAAAAGCCCCATCCTAGGGTTCCCCAATTGACCAATTTGGCCAAAAGTCAAAATTGCCCAATTTAGGTCAAAATGCTCAAACCTAACCCAATCTCTTTGGGCTAGCTCAATTGGGTGGTCAACCAGCCCATGTGGACCCTCACTAAACTCAGGAGAGAGGGTAGAAACCGACCATGGTGGTTAGGAGAGAGAAAATGGGGGTTTCACCATTTTTGGAAGAGAGAGAAGAGGCCATTCATGGCCATTAAGAGGTTCCACCTCTTGGCTCCCCCAATTGATGCCTCCATTCAACTCCTCAGCCGATTAGGAGGAGTTTCCATCAGTTACAGAGGGGGATTAAGGCAGGGAGAGGAAGAGGGGGTCGGTCCTTGATGTAACCGAAGGGGGGCTTTAATGGCAATGATGTTTAAAGCCATCACCACCCCCAATCGAACCCCCCTTCACCTTCAGAGACCTGAGAGAAGAGAAACCCCCAGCTTTCCAGAGAATTTCGTGCACTATAGGAGGGAATCGGCATGGCTTCTCAACCGACGGCGGCTCCCATGGTGTACTCAAGATTGACCCGACGGCAAGCCCTCCAACAGGTCCCGTTCTCCTCCCTGAACTCTAAGGGTTAGATCTAAATCGACGGCGGCTCGATCCGTGGCCAATTGGCCGGGAATCAAGCCGACCTTGCCCCCCGTTGATCGGGTTGGGCATCCTCCTACAGAACACGATTCCGGCCACCTCCGGCCGATCAAACACCGCTCATCGCCGGCCCCCACCTCAACGGAGGTGGTGGTGGCGTTGGTCGGCCGGGGCGGCGCTCAGGTGGCCGGGAAATCCAAGATCAAGTCGGCCCAGGCGCAGCAAATCCTGGCCGTTGGCTCATCGGGGACGAAGGCTGTGAGCCGTCCGATTGGCCGCCTTTTGCTATTCGCAGGCATGAAATGATTATTTCATTTAATTTGATTATCTGTCACACATTTTGACAGATTTTGTGACCCGATTTTAAGGCCCTTAGGGGCCATAACTCGAAAAATGCTCAGAGATAACTTTTGTAGGCCTTGGTGTCTACTTTCTAATGGGAGTGGAATCAAGCTATTTGGTTAAGTATTGGACCCACAGCACTCATTCTAGTGAGGCTGGTCAGAACTCAAACCAGACCTTAAAATTAGTATAACTCTTAAATGGCTAATCTGATGTAGTTGATATTTTGGCTAAGCATCCATATGTCCTATACCTAGGTTAGGTTTGAGCATCAGATTTTTAGAAGTTACTTTTCCTAAAGTTTTTGTGGAAATTTAATAATCCTTACACAAATTAATTGGAGGGCCAAATGACCTCCAATCTCCACCAAATTTTGGTGGGGTACCATTAGGGTCATGATAAACCCCTGGTTAAAATTTCATCTCATTTGGAGATCTTTTGACTAGGTAATCTTTGGGCCCAAGTTTTGCCCTTTAAGGGGAAAATTGTACTAAGGGGACACTTAGGGCTTCTCAAAGCCAAACCACCTCCTAGTGGAGTGGTATTATGTCCACTGCCCTAACCCCACCCAAATCACCTCCAAGAGTGTTATGGAGTCTTGGGGAGTGGGTTTGCCCTAGGACTTAGGGTTGGAGCACTTTGGGGTGCATTTAGCCAAGTTATGGTCCATTGACCAATTAGGTTCTTTGAGTCTTGTGACTCTTTAGGAAGGTCTGTGGGATGAAGTTGAGACCCCATGAGGAGTTTGGGGAGCATTGGAGTTGTTTTGCTCAAGGTCATAGGGTTGATCCCTATGGGGAGGAATTTGGGGTTGTGAAGGACATAGGGGAGTTTGTCCTTGGATAGGGGTGTGTTGGACTCCTCTGACTTTTATAAGTGATATGATACCCTCACAAGAGGTTTGGGAGGATTTGGATAGGTTTAGACCCTAACCCTAGGGTAAACCCTAATGGGGTGCAAATAGGGGTCAATGAAGGGAGTAGGGTCAAACCCTAGTGGTTTGACCTAAAGTTTGGGTGGGTAGGTCTTAGTGACCAGAGAAGGCTCCCTTGTGAGTTTGAAGAGATTTGGAGTTGCCAATCATAAGTAATAAACCCTAGGGTAGATTTGTAATTATTTAGGGTTTGAGGTTTTAGGGAGAAATAGTATTTATCAATTTACCATCTTCTGTCATAATCATGGTTTTAATGTCATATATCTCTGGAAGAATTGGTTAGATCATGAGTTAACCCTTGGAGGTCCAAATTGTAATATTCCCCATTGTTGGCAATTTTTGGGTTGGTTAAATTTGTGATGATAAATTACTGCAATTGCATGTAACCTTGCTGGATGTCTTTTCATAACAATATATAACCTCTGTAGTTTTCTCATAATTTATAGATCAATATTTTTGGTACCTCTAGTTCATTTTGAAAGAAATTGCAAATATATCCTTGGATGGAATTACAAACATATCCTCTGAATAGCATGGTCAAACTTTGTAGGATTAAATATTTTATTAATAAGCACCACTGTGTTAATTTTCACAAGGATTGGAGTTCATATGAGGGTACCTCCCTTGGAAATTATTGGAAATAATTGTGTTTTGGAATTACTAAAAATAGTAAATCTTGCTGGTTTTCCCTAAAACTTTATATCTACTGTTTATTAGGTACCCTTGATTTATGAATAAATTGGAGTGGGCATTGGAGGTCAGAAAAATATACTTGTAGTTCAAACCTTAGTAATGTGGCCTTTTGGAAAATTATTTAAAATACAATTATTAATGGAAAATTATGAAACCCTAGATTTGATCTGAAATAGGTAGCATGGGTCCCCAGTAAATCCCTTGGGTCAAGGAGTTGGATATTTAGTGTACCTCTCTTCATGAGCATCAAAACGTTAAGGGCGGTCTGCGTTTAGCAATTTGACAACTTGGGGGTTAGAGGTCAATCTGGTTGTCTAGGGTCTGAAGTGATGAAGGATGGGTGGTAGCCTTGTATTATGTATGGGTCTCTAGAGAAGTTGGGGTTTGGTAAGTCTTAGGGTGGTGGGGTGCCACCCTCGGCTAGGTCGTCCGGGAATTGACGAAAGATCGTCTTTTCTTGTTAGCATCTTTTAGCACCTGAGTTTCTAAGGCAGGAAAGTCACTCTGAGAGTGTGCTTATGGAAGTCTAGCCGGTTTAGTCCGGTGATCTTCTGTTTCTGAGATATTTATTGGTGTCGGGCGGGTTAGCCCGTGGAGCTTGTAGCTCGGTATTGTTGGAAGATAATTGCATGTGCATAAGGTGGTGGGTCCTTCGTGTTGGCGGTCGTTGCACCGACGTTAACACTTGGGCTCGGCAAGTGTGGTATTTACACTTAGCCATAAAAGTCTGGCGGTCCAGTCAGTAAGAGTACGCAGACGCTCCGCGGGCTTTGTGGAGGCGTACGATAGGTCTAGGTCGGGTAGTGCATATACCAACCTAGAGGTGGGCGAGGCCCAACCCACCGCTTCCGTTTGCCACTACGGGAGTATCCTGAGGAGTCTAGCTCGCTCCAAAAAGAGGGAACTAAAGGTCTATGCGCATAGAGTCGTAGTGGGTGAGTTGCACTTGTTTGATCACCGCATAATCACATACTTGCATGACATAGCATAATCTTTGCATTCAACCCCTGACACCTATCGTATAAATTGGTATGGGACTTTTTATACGATAGGCCCTGCTAAACGACCCCTTGGTCTATAGGTTTGTATGGGCACTCCTATAAACCAATGGTTAATTTTATAATATTTAGATTGTTTCTACATTTACTCATTACTGCTTTACCCTTACTTTACCCTGCTGTTTCTATTTTGTTTTCATTTATATATATATATCACCTGTGTAGAGTAGATATCACCTTGTCACCTGCATTTGTTTCTACCCCTTGTTTGTCCTCCGCTTCCTCCTTTCCATCCGGTGCCTAGGAGCCCTGGGGGGAGGGGTGGGGAATTGGCTGAGTCTTTATGACTGACGGTCGGTGGACCTTATCATTTTAGGAGACCGCGGCGACGGAGCAGCACCAGAGGCCGGTGCAAATGGAGGCGGGGCAGTCTAGCTCAGGAGCTCAGATGACAGGATCCGTGAGTGTTGATTTAGTTATTTTTACTTCCGCGAGTGATCCATGTAGTGAGGCTCTGATGTATTGGGCAAGGCCCTAGTTATCTTGTCTTCCTTTCTTTCAGTTATGGTTGTGGACATCTTTTGATGATTTATTTATATATGTGATGTGGACATGTTTTGCTTGCTTTATTCATGTTAGCTTACTTTTCTTGTGATCGATTTGGCCGGCAGGATCGGCGTTTTGTAGTGACGACCTTCCCGAGCGAAGGTGTCACCACAAAACGGCGGTTCTGGGCCTAAGACCCGGTGGTTTTTGCAAAAAAAAAAATGGGGTCTTACAGTATGTAAGGCTCCAACCATACAAGCAAACGAGCCTACGTGCTCATGGAGCTCACAAGTTATCCCCAAAGTTCTTTGGACCCTTCGAGGTAGTGGAGAAGATTGGAAAAGTGGCGTACAGGTTACAACTTCCACCGGAGGCAAAAATACACCCCACGTTTCATATCTCGCAACTTAAAGAACACACCGGGGAGCTCCCTAGAGAGAGTATTCAGATTCCGGAAACTGTAAATGCTGAAGGAAATGTGTTGGTGGAGCCATTCGCTGTCTTGGAACGGAGAATTGTACCCCGGAATGGCAGGGTCGTCACCCAACTGTTGATCCATTGGGTGAACGGGAGTCGGGAAGAGGCAACTTGGGAAGATCTGTGGTCCTTACAACAACGGTTCCCAAATTTTGTTCCTTGAGGACAAGGAACTCGAGATGGGGGAGGCATTGTTGCGTGCCTAATGTTTCGCTGATTTCCTGTTTAATATTTTGGGGTTATTTACTTTGGATAGGGGGGTAATTTTGTAATCTCATAATCAAGTATATAAGGTTATGAGAGTAGGGTTTTATGTATGCTGAATATTGTTGGATTTTGTGGGTGTAGAAGAGCCGGCTGCCTGCTCTCTCACTGGTGCTGAGTATTCCTCTGTTCAGGGACAGTCCCTTAGGTGGAATCAGTGCTGTAGTTATCTTCTTGTTGGGTGTTTTCTAGTAAGCATATCTATCTCTTGGTATTCCTCTCAAATTGCTGTTACAGATCCAGGAGTTTCTCGGTTTGTAATCCTTCCCGCGCCTTGAACGCATCAAAAACCCAGCGTCTTTTTCACATTTTCCTAACAAAATTGGAAATTGACGAGAAGCTTTGAAGTTTTTATTTGGTGTGAACACTACCTCCTAAGCATCGGTGGACAATAATCCGCTCCTCTGCACCGATAGACGATTAAGCCCCTCATCTGCACCTTCTTCCTCCAAAACTGCGAACAACTAGGGCGTCAGTATCGGCCAGGGATTCCAAAAAAATAACCTCCTTCCTCCAAAAATCCGCACAGGTAGGGCGTCGACGAGGGGACTGGAGGATTTCTACGCAAATTTTCAAATCAAGGAATGAGAAATTTTGGGCAAAAAGGAGGTGGGTGGGGTCAGGAGGCACGTGAGATAGCAATTTATTCGCGTATGATTCGCAAGATGCTAGTTGAGCACCAAAAAATTTTCCACCTAATTGTGGGCTAATAATTCTAAAACCATTGAAATTTAGGGTCTGTTTGGGAAGGTTTTTTAGCTCTTTTTTCGTTTTCTGAAAAACGCCATCGCACCTACAAAATCGTTTGGATTGTCTACCGATGGGAAAAACTATCGCGAAAAACTCATTTTCTCCTCTTTTTAAAAAGTCACTTGACCCCTACTTTTCATTCATTTCGAAAAGCACTTCCTCATCACGATACAAGGTTAGCGCATTTTCCGCCCGAGCGCAAATTTTTCTCTCATACAAACATTTTTCTGCCCCGGCGAGCATTTCTTCGCCGACGAGCGCATTTTAGGCCCGGACGAGAATTTTTCGCTCGGTCGCGCATTTTTCGCACGGGCGCGCATTTTTTGCCCGGGGAGCGCATTTTTCGCCGGGGCACGAATTTTTCGCGTGGGCGCACATTTTTTCGCGCGTGCGCACATTTTTCGCCCACGCGCATTTTTCGCCCCGAGCGTGCATTTTTTGCCCCAGACGCATTTTTTTCGTCCATGCTCTCATTTTTCGTCGGTGCGCGCATTTTTCTTTCGGGCACATTTTTTTTGCCCGGGAGCGCATTTTTCGTCTGGAAGCGCATTTTTCGCCCGGACGCGCATTTTCTTCCGACGACAAATTTTTTCGCTCGGGCGATCATTTTTCGCCCGAATGAGTATTTTTCGCTCAAACGCGCATTTTTCTCCCGGACGCCCATTTTTCGCCCGGGCGCGCAGTTTTCGCCCGAACGCCCATTTTTCGCCCGGGTGCGCATTTTTCGCTCGAGCGCGCTTTTTTCGCCCGGACGCACATTTTTCTCCCTGGCTCGCAGTTTTCGCCTGAATGCCTATTTTTCGCCCGAGCTCGCATTTTTTCGCCCGGGTGCGCATTTTTCGCTCGGGCGAGCATTTTTCTCCCGAACGCCCATTTTTCGCCCGGGTTCGCATTTTTCGCCCAAGCTCTCATTTTTCACCGTTGCGCGCATTTTTTCGCTCGGACGCGCATTTTTCGCCCGAGCGCGCATTTTTCACCCGAACGCCCATTTTTTGCCCGGGCTCGCATTTATTCGCCCGAGCGCGCATTTTTCGCCCGGGCGCGTATTTTTTCGTCCGGGCGTGCATTTTTTGCCCGAACTCACATTTTTCGCATGGGCGCGCATTTTCGTCCAGGCGAGAAGTTTTCGCCTGGGCGCACATTTTTTCGCCCGGGCGAAAAAGCGCGTTCGGGTGAAAATGCGCGCCCGGGCGAAAAATGCGCATCCAGACGAAAAAATATGCGCCGGGGAGAAAAATGCGCTCCCGGGCAAATAAATGCGAGCCCGGGTGAAAAATGGGCGTTCGGGTGAAAAATGCGCGCCCGGGCGAAAAATGCGCGCCCGAGAGAAAAATGCGCGCACCGGCGAAAAATGAGAGCTCGGGCGAAAAATGCGCGCCCGGGGTAAAAAATGTGCTCCCGGGACAAAAATGCATCCCCCGGAGAAAAATGTGCGCCCAGGAGAAAAATGCTCGCCCGAGCGAGATATGCGCGCCCGGGCGTAATATGCTCGCCCCGGCGAAAAATGCACGTCCGAGTAAAAAATTCGCGCTCGGGCGCTTATTGTCCCCTGATCGCGCATTTTCTGCTCGGGCTTGCATTTTTAATAAAAAAGTTACCGCAACAGAGATTTGTCAAACAGTTTATAAAGTGATTCTCATTTTTGAAAATTTCTGCAAAAGAAGTTCACCCAAACAAATCTCATTTTGCAATAAACATTTTCAAAAAACACATTTTCTTACGATCCGTTGCCACCGCTCCTTCTCTTTTCTGAAAAGCCCTCCCAAATAGGAGAAATTGTTTGGTCCGGGAACCGGACCGTGAAAACGGTCCGGATATAAAAGCTTGGCTTTTTCTCTTTATTTCGAAAACCCCTCTCGTCGTTATTAATTCGAAACCCTCATTTCAAAAACGCTCCGGGTAACGAAAATTGCTCCTCCTTCCTCTCGTCGGGCACAACGAACGTTCCGGGTAGGGAAAACTGCTCCTTCCTCTCGTTGGGCGCAGCGACAACGATCAGTGACGGCTTCGACGGCGACGCAGATCGGCGACGGACGCAAATCAGTGACGGGGCATTCGCGGGCTAGGGTTGCTTCGACGGCGACTGACATCCGTGAAGGCTAGGGTTTCTTCGACGGCGACTGACATCCGTGAAGGCTAGGGTTTTTGCTGATCTTCTACGGCACCTACGTGGTTCTTTATTTCCATATTGGTTGTGAACAATAGCATTTATGAGTATCCATTTTGTTGCACTGATTGTAAATGTCCACTCCCCTTAGAACTGTTTGCTATTTTGGAAATCCATATTGTTGGAACCGGTTATAATTTCTCAAGATCTGCTGTCATGCTTGTAAAAGTAGATTATAATACGGTTTGTGCAATTTTTTTTGCCTCAGTTTCTATAGATCCGGTCGGATAAATCCTGTATCAGAACCTTTAGCATTTACATTTTTTCGTATTTCCGGCCGGAAATATCCTGGATCACAGTTTTTGTTTATGTGTTTGCATTTGCAGATGGGAGACCAACCAACAGGGACCTATCTGAACACTAGGTGTGCCATTTCCACTTTTAAGAAAAGAGCACAACCTTTGTTGGATGTTCTATCAGAGGAATCAAGGGATATATTAATTAACTGCTCTGTAATGCATTTCTTTACCCTCCCAGACATCCCCCAGAATATTCCTCTACTTTACCGTCTCATTAGGTTATATAGGCCGGAGAAAAGCGCTTTTCTCCTAGGCCAATATTATATCAAAATGTCAGTTAATGAGGTGGCACTTATACTTGGCCTACCCAATAGCGGAGAAGACTATGACTTCAATAGATCTCCACTCTCTAATGTGTCTATAGCTGAAGTAGAAACAGAATTGCATGAATTAGCTAATATAGAGGAGCCTAGTACTGATATAGAAATGCAAAGAGTTGATGCACTGGTCAACTATTTACTTTGCCGATTTTTATTTCCGTTGAAGTCTCTTAGACTTCCAGTCTGCCTGGAAAAGTTTGGTGGGGTAGTTGAGTTTAGAAGATATAATTGGCCGAAGGCTGTACATACTTTTCTGCATAAACAATTTGAGGATTTGTATAGAAAGAGTTGTACCCAAAAAGAACCTGCCAGTTTGGGCTACCTAGAAGGATGCTCAATTATTCTTGTGGTAAGTTCTTTACATGTTTAATACCTTTTATGTTGTTTGATAATTATTATAACTTTTACGGTTTACAATCGTATAGGTTTGGTTTTTTGAACACACACGCATCCAAGTACCGGTAGATGAGATGGCTACGCCCCGGTTGTGTCGATGGGCCGCCAAAGCCGGTTTTTCGTTTAAGTTCTGTGAAGATATACCGACCATGTTATTTTTAAAGAAAAAGGTAGTTTTTTGTTCTTTGATTTATTTTGTGTAGACTTAAGTACTAATTAGTTGATGTTGTGAACAACCCATTTAATGTGTAGGTGAGACCGTCGTTTGTTTTTTTAAGTGCGGAGGAGCAACATGTGCTTGGTCCAGAGGAGTCGGACTCCTCTTTTGAGGAGGTGTTGAAGATGAGGCCGATGAAGAAAGATGCTGGAAAAGCGAAAGAGGTGTTGGTAGATAGGGAGAGGAGTAGATTGTTGAAAGATAAGATGAAGAAAGAGACGCAGAAGAAGGAACAAGAAAAAAAATTAAAGAATTTTATTCGTGCAGAGATAAAAAGATCTGAGGAAAGAATTATGGCTGAGGTCCGTGAGAATTTTGATGCCCTTCGTGCCTTGATTAAATCGTTGTCATCACATCATGATCATCAATCAACTACCCCCACACCACCGGCACCGATTGTGTAACATCCCGACTTTGAAAAGGGGTCTAGCCGGTTCAGTTGAACCCTTAGAGGAACCTAGGCCGGGTCATCAGGCAATCACGACCCGACTTTCACCACACTGAGGTGATCATTTAGGGAAATGACTGTTTTGTGTAGCATCGTGCTTCGCCACAACGTCAAAGTTTTAGAATATGGAGCATACGTGCTCCGAATCGACTTCCGTCAGTTACGTTAGACTCGTATAGTTGACATGAGTGCAACGGAACTCGTTTCGTTTCGATCCGAGGTCATATGTAGAATATGACTATTTTGAGTATCGTAGCGTGTCACGACGATGCAATTTTAGAATATGGAGCATACGTGCTCCGAATCGACTTCCGTCAGTTACGTTAGACTCGTATAGTTGACATGAGTGCAACGGAACTCGTTTCGTTTCAATCAGAGGTCATTTGGTAAAAGTGACCGTTTTGAGTATCGCAGCGCGTCACGACGACGCAGTTTTAGAATATGGAGCATACGTGCCCCGAATCGATTTCCGTCAGTTGCTTTAAACTCGTATAGTTGATACAAGTGCAACGGAACTCGTTTCGTTTCGATCCGAGGTCGTTTGAAGAAAACCACTATTTTGAGTAACGTCGAGCGCGACAACAACGCCAGTTTAAAATATTGAATAACGGACTCGGAATCAACTTCAAATAATTTCGTTAACTTCATGTGATTATTACGAACACAGCGACACCCTCTGCGCATTTATTTCGCGAGCACTGTTGCATTCTTTGATATATATAAACGTGTATAAATATGTGTGTGTGTAATGTGTATATATATATACATATATAAGCTTATATATATAAAAACTTAAGACAAAACCAGAGAGGAAAATAAAAACCAGCCAGGAGAGGGGATGGATCGCTGGGATGAAAACCGTGGGCGAAAACCAGGGGCGGAATCCACTGTCTCCGCTCCTTCTTATACGCAGCGCCGGGACCTCTTTTGGGGGGACGGGGGAAGATCGAGCTGGAGGGGGAGCTTCACCTCTTCTTCTCTCATGGCTCACGACAAGGTATGGAAGTAAGGAAACTCTTCTTTCTCCTCCTTCACCTCCTCCCCTTGTTCTATAATGGTTGCTGTTGGGTGGTTGGATTGTGAAAATCTGCTTGGTTATGTGCTATTGCTGTGATGATTCCTTGTTATGAGCCCCCCTTGTGCCTTCAGTTTTCTTTCCTCTTTGTTCTGGAGATAATTAGGTTGGTTTCTTTTTCTTTCCCTGATTTTTTTTTGTTGGGGGAATTTAGGGGTTATGGTACCCCTCTTTTGATTTGGAAAATTGTGTTGGGGGACCTATAGTTTGCGGCTGCTCCTTGTTGTTTCCAGAAATCGTTAACTGAGAGTTTTCCCTTTGGAATTCTGGGTATGGCTGCTCGGTTGCCCCTTCAGTCTTGGGGATTTTCTGATTTTTATGGGGTAAGGCTGCTCCTTTTTGTTTCCAGAAACTATAATGTTAGAGTTTTCCCTTTGGAATTCTGGGTATGGCTGCTCGGTTGCCCCTTCAGGTTTGGAATTTTCTTGGGATCCATGAATGGTGTGGCTGCTCTCTTCTTTTTGTATTCTGAAATTATAGCTTGGGATTTCTTTTGGGATTCATGAATGGTGGCTGATTGCTTAAGTGCCTAGGATATTGCCCTCTCTTTCTCTTCATCCATCTTCCAACCTCTCTGTCTGTGGATTCCGGATAGCCTTACCATGTTAAACTACTACTAGTATTGCTCCTTGTTGAATTGGACTGTAGGTTGTTGTTTTGGGGCTGTTTCTTATCTTTATTAGATAGGGGCTGCTTATACACTTCTGGTCTAGGATGGGGGCTGCTTATACATTTCTTAGACTAAATTGGGCTGCTTCTCATATCATTGTTTGGTTGGGCTACCTTATTTTCGTGTTTAATCGGAGGGGGGCTGCTAGTATTGAACTGCTGCTGTCCTCCTCTTTCAGCGGGGCTGCTGCTGTCCTTCTCATTTGATGGGGCTGCTGCTATGTAGATCCGTTGGGGGGGGGGGGGGGGGAAACTGCTCTTATAATACCTATTAACTTGGGGCTGCCCTGTTCTTTCTATGAGGGGCTGCTGTTGCTTGTGTTGCTTGGGGTTGCTCCTTGTTAACTTGGACTGCAGGTTGTTGTTTTAAAATGGGGCTGCCTTGTTCTCTTTGTTTAAAGGGGAGGGCTTGTGCTGGCAGTCCTCATTACCTGATTTTAGACCCTACTCTTCCTCCTCCCTGGACTCCTGAAACACTAATTACAACTCTCTAATTAATGGTTTGCCCTAAACCCCATCTCCCTCCCTCACTCTTTCTCCCCATCTGTGCAAGATTTAATATATATATACATATATATTTTCATGTGTTCTTACACATACATGCACATAAGACACTATCATGGGGTTTCACTTGAGAAAGTTGGTGTGCTTAATAAGTGACTTTTCCTGCATGGGAGATATCAAGTGCTATCTATTTGAGCCTCTCCCTTCTCTGATAGTGATGAATAGGCTGAGTATATAAGAGCTGTAACTAATTCTGGTGGCTATATTCACTTCAAAAAAAATGCTTTACACATTTCTTTCTCTCTCCCACTCCCTCCCTCTCTTGGTCCTTGGGAAAAGAAATAAAGATCATCTCTCCCTCACTCGCCTTTCTCTGTCTGAGCAAACTTTAATATATATATACATATAGTTACATATGGTGGATGTGCTAATATCTTTCTCTCTCTCTCTCTCTCTCTCTCTCTCTCTCTCTCCCTATGTCTATGCAAGCTCTTATATATTTCTATATAGGAGTTGTAAGCTTGCTCAGGAAGAGGCCTATCTTGGGATTCGTTTGAAAAGGTTGGGGGGCTGCTCCTTGTGGAGTGGGGCTGCTGCCGTTGTTCTGTTGTTGTTGTTTATTGCTTTGGGCTGCTCCTCTCCTTGTTGGTTTGGGGGCTGCTCCTTCTTTAGTTGGACTGCAGGTAGGGTGATGTGGGGCTGCTCTCTCGCCTTGTTGACTTGGAGTTGCCTCTTGTGTTGTTGAAATGGGGCTGCTCCTTTCCTTGTTGGTTTGGGGGCTGCTCCTTGTTAAGTTGGACTGCAGGTTGCTGATAATGAGGGATATCTTGTGTTCGGTTGGGGGCTGTTTGTTTGTGGCTGTTTTGCTGGGGCTGCTCTTTACCTCATTGATTTGGGGCTGTGTTGTTGGGCTGCTCTGTCTTTGTTGAATTGGGGCTGCTCCCTTCCTTAATGATTTGGGGGCTGCCTTGTTGAATTAGGGCTGCTCCTTTCCTTAATGATTTAGGGGCTTTCCTTGTTACTTTGGGCTGCTCCCTCCCTGTTAATTACAGGCTGATTTCATGTCGTTTCTAGTCGGGGCTGCTCTTTGTCTTCTTTTCTGAAGGACTGGGGTTGTTGGTCTATCCTTCTAGGAGTCTCATTATTTGAGAATGTCCTTTGCCCATGCATTTTGGGGAAATCGGGTTGGTTTATCCTTCCAGGAAGAGGGCTGTTGGTTTACTCTTCCAGGAGCTTCACTATTAGAAGTTGAGTCGGTTGTACATGAAAGTGGCGTTTTGAATGAGGTAACGAACTCGTAAGAGAATGGAATGACTATGGGAGTTGATCACCCATGGTCTACTATGATATACACCTCGTCTATCTTCCTCTTATTCCTGTTTTCTCTCTTACTCTTTGATGCCACTACGTGTACCAATGAAGGAAATAAAAGTTCATGGGAGTTTTGGGCTTGATCGCCAAACACCCAAGTAATTGGCAGAAGCCTACTTGAATACAAAATTGTGCCTCATGTGGGTGGCTTGGGTTTGATGGCCAAGCAATCCAAAAGATCGACAAAAGTCGGATTAAGGTGTTTGTGCCCTTGTAGATGGAAATATTATTAAGCTTATGAAGGGTTTTCTCCTCCACCTCTATAAACTCTCGGGATGGAGTTATTGCTAAGCTTAAAAGATTTCTTTTCTTCTCTTATGAAATGTTGCCTTCGAGATATAATTCCTACGGGAATGAAAGGTTGCCTTCGAGAAAGTAATTCCTACGGGAATGAAATGTTGCCTTCGAGAAAGTAATTCCTACGGGAATGAAATGTTGCCTTCGAGAAAGTAATTCCTACGGAAATGAAATGTTGCCTTCGAGAAAGTAATTCCTACGGGAATGAAAGGTTGCCTTCGAGAAAGTAATTCCTACGGGAATGAAATGTTGCCTTCGAGAAAGTAATTCCTACGGGAATGAAATGTTGCCTTCGAGAAAGTAATTCCTACGGGAATGAAATGTTGCCTTCGAGAAAGTAATTCCTACGGGGAATAAGTTGTGCCTTCGGGAAATATTCCTACGGGAATATATCGTGCCTTGGGATAAAATCGGATGGCCTATGAGTTTTACTCTAAGGCAACCCGCGCGATGGACGGTCTGGGAGGGCAACCCGTGCGAAACTAATAGAACTACGTGGGTCTGAGGCCGTATGCAGGATGATACGGAGTACGTAGGCGGTGGTCGTGGGAAGACCGCCTCGGCCCAATACAAGTCCAGATATCCCCCTCCCTTATAATTGTTATATTATGTTTGGGTGTTAGTAGGAGTTGGATTCTGTTTGTAGTTCTAATAACTTGTCTTTAGCACAGGTGACAGGTGCGGATGAGTGACAGCACCTATGTGTGGATGAAGCCACGGATCAGGCTACGTCAGGTATAAAGTTTTATTAAGCCGCATCTCCTTTTGTTGCGCCCTATCTCAGGGTATATACATATGATGCAATGAAGCCTTGATGGATAGGATTCATTGCGGCGGCGAAATCAATATTACTCTTACAGGTTTTGAAATTATGGTTTCTGTGATATTTAATCTTCCGCTATAAATAATGTCTTCCGCTAAGGGTAACAAAGCGCACTCTTTAATAATGTCTTCCGCTAAGGGTAACAAAGCGCACTCTTTAATAATGCCTTCCGCTAAAATACTGCTTCCTTACTCTGTTGGTATGTAGTGACTTTCGCTTAACACCACCCCTAGGCGTGACTTCGGAGTGTCCAAGGAAAAGGGTTGGAGAAGCTAGTGCCTTCACCCTTCGGGGTCGCTTCGGCGTCATGCTAAAGGGTGGTGTGCGGTAAGATCCCCCGGTCGGACCGTCGATTCTGGAGGGGGGGTCTTACAAATGGATCAGAGCGTAACCGATCTTTCGACCTATTCATGATCACAGAAACACCTATTGTTTCGCTAATCGCTGTAGCGTGGTTCGGGACGAACCACTGCAGCGGAAGCGGTGGTGGACCTAAAAGATAAAAGTTGGCAACAAACTTAGCATATATATGAACATTTTCACTCGAACTTATCAAATTCAGTTTTAGTCATGCAAAATATTTTTATGACTCAAGTCGACACTTAAATGTCCTTTACTACGTCTAATCTCGAACGATCTTCTATCTTATTCCCATAAAACACTCACTTTAAAACCCTACAAACATCCACTTCAAATTTTGAACCCCGGGTTTAAGCCTCTTTGTTTTATTGGGGTTAAATTTTCGTTTTCAAAATTCCATTCGAGGTAAACTAATGGTATGAAATTAGGTGTACAATGTAAGGATTCTATTACTAATTTCAATCCCAAGTTTAGGCCTATTTGTTTTATTGGGATTAAAATTCTCGTTTTCAAAATTTCATTTGAGGTGAGCTAATCAAATGAAATTTTGCGTGTATATAGAGAATTGCTCTAACAATTGCAAATATGAAGTATGATTTGACTTGATCAATTTGACGATCTGTTGAAAATAAAGTCGTGCAATCGTAAAAGAGCTATGATAAAATGTTAGTCTTTTCAATAACGTTAATATTTCAGGAAATGATTACTGAGGCGACGTACTGGATTGAAGTAAACTTGTGGCAAATTTATAAAAGCTTGTATATAAACCATCCTAAAAAGTACATTGTTAGCATTCGCAGGACTTGCGATGGTTGCATACTCAGCCAGCCGGGAAGCCTCGTTAAAAAGGGTAAGCCACTGAGGACCCGAAGGTGATGGTTACCTATTTTATTGCTTGCTTGCTTTGGGAAAAGTGGCGGGTCGGTCATGCCCGTAGACCGTACGTACCGGTGCGGGAAGGTTGACGACTCTAGGCGACAGGGAGGTGTGCACCCCGGGAGCTCGGTTGTATCTTATATGCCCCGCTAGGTCCCTCCGCTGGTTGGCCAAATTCAGTTATTACCGGATGTCTCCTACGTCCGAGGGTACACGGGGTTGTACGTTGGGGCCTGGGTAGTGCGGTACATCCACACCCAGAAGTGGCAGGACCGGCCACTGTCACCGACGGCCACATCGGTGAGGCCCGCGGGGTTCGCTACCCTGCAAAAAGAAGCGGTCAAAATATTTCAACGTAAAGAGCAAACTGGTAAAACATTATATGTGATTACCGTGGCGGGTCAGTCGTGCCCAAGGACCGTTCATACAGGAATGGGAAGGTTGACGACTCATGAGGTACTAGGGAGTGTGTGAACCCCGGGAGGTTATTTATTATTTTCCCGCAGGGTCCCTCTGCTGGATAGCCGAATTTTGTAATTGACGGATGTTGCTCACATCCAGGAGTACACTGGGTTGTACATTAGGGCCTGGGTAGTGCGGTACGTCCACACCCAGAAGTGGCAGGACCGGCCACTGTCACCGACGGCCACATCGGTGAGGCCCGCGGGGGTCGCAACCCTGCTGGAAGAAAAGCGGTCAAACTGTTTCAACATTGTGTGTTGTGATTGAGTCATGAGTACTCGTTATGCATGGCTTGCAGGTGCATCAAAATATACATATTCGCATATGCATCATTTGCATCAAAACATTCATATCCGCATATACCATTAACATATAACCTTCGTATGGGAGTTGGTTATATGTTTATGGATTACTCTGCTTATTTACAATTTTCATCTGTCCCACCAACATATAACCTTCGTATGGAAGTCAGTCATATGTTGATAGGTGTTACAAAAGCTTATGCAAGTTAAAACTTTTATATGTTCCACTGACACGTAACCCCGTAAGAGAATTAACTATATGTTGATGGATTTTTACTTTCGGACACAACTCAAAAATGTTGCGTTTCAGATATGCAAACCCTGGAAGATGTTAAGTTGCCTCCACTTTCAGTTGAGCTCGGCTTCTTGGAAGGTGTTGAGTTGCCTCCACTTCCAGTTGAGCTCGGCTCCCTGGAAGGTTTTGAGTTGTCTTCACTTCCAGTTGAGCTCGGCTCCTTGGAAGGTGTTGAGTTGCCTCCACTTCCAGTTGAGCTCGGCTCCTGGGAAGGTGCTGAGTTGCCTCCACTTCCAGTTGAGCTCGGCTCCCTGGAAGGTGTTGAGTTGCCTTCGTCGCCCGTTAAGCTCGGTTCACGGGAGGGGTATCGAGTGATGAAAGGTTTCTTGTTTCTCACGATTAGATCAATTTGAATCGTTCAAGCTACCCCGTAGTTCACGTAAGCTACTTGTATAGTATATGGCAGGAGCCATCAACACAGCTCGTTGGGTAAAACCAAACCTAGAGACCCTTAAAATTTGGGATCATTCGACACCTCTAGTGGTCTGCGATACGTCCCGTTTTGAAATCTCCATGACCCACTCGTATTTTCGGGGACGAAAATTTTCTTTGTTTTATTGGATTGTAACATCCCGACTTTGAAAAGGGGTCTAGCCGGTTCAGTTGAACCCTTAGAGGAACCTAGGCCGGGTCATCAGGCAATCACGACCCGACTTTCACCACAGTGAGGTGATCATTTAGGGAAATGACTGTTTTGTGTAGCATCGTGCTTCGCCACAACGTCAAAGTTTTAGAATATGGAGCATACGTGCTCCGAATCGACTTCCGTCAGTTACGTTAGACTCGTATAGTTGACATGAGTGCAACGGAACTCGTTTCGTTTCGATCCAAGGTCATATGTAGAATATGACTATTTTGAGTATCGTAGCGTGTCACGACGATGCAATTTTAGAATATGGAGCATACGTGCTCCGAATCGACTTCCGTCAGTTACGTTAGACTCGTATAGTTGACATGAGTGCAACGGAACTCGTTTCGTTTCAATCAGAGGTCATTTGGTAAAAGTGACCGTTTTGAGTATCGCAGCGCGTCACGACGACGCAGTTTTAGAATATGGAGCATACGTGCCCCGAATCGATTTCCGTCAGTTGCTTTAAACTCGTATAGTTGATACAAGTGCAACGGAACTCGTTTCGTTTCGATCCGAGGTCGTTTGAAGAAAACCACTATTTTGAGTAACGTCGAGCGCGACAACAACGCCAGTTTAAAATATTGAATAACGGACTCGGAATCAACTTCAAATAATTTCGTTAACTTCATGTGATTATTACGAACACAGCGACACCCTCTGCGCATTTATTTCGCGAGCACTGTTGCATTCTTTGATATATATAAACGTGTATAAATATGTGTGTGTGTAATGTGTATATATATATACATATATAAGCTTATATATATAAAAACTTAAGACAAAACCAGAGAGGAAAATAAAAACCAGCCAGGAGAGGGGATGGATCGCTGGGATGAAAACCGTGGGCGAAAACCAGGGGCGGAATCCACTGTCTCCGCTCCTTCTTATACGCAGCGCCGGGACCTCTTTTGGGGGGACGGGGGAAGATCGAGCTGGAGGGGGAGCTTCACCTCTTCTTCTCTCATGGCTCACGACAAGGTATGGAAGTAAGGAAACTCTTCTTTCTCCTCCTTCACCTCCTCCCCTTGTTCTATAATGGTTGCTGTTGGGTGGTTGGATTGTGAAAATCTGCTTGGTTATGTGCTATTGCTGTGATGATTCCTTGTTATGAGCCCCCCTTGTGCCTTCAGTTTTCTTTCCTCTTTGTTCTGGAGATAATTAGGTTGGTTTCTTTTTCTTTCCCTGATTTTTTTTTGTTGGGGGAATTTAGGGGTTATGGTACCCCTCTTTTGATTTGGAAAATTGTGTTGGGGGACCTATAGTTTGCGGCTGCTCCTTGTTGTTTCCAGAAATCGTTAACTGAGAGTTTTCCCTTTGGAATTCTGGGTATGGCTGCTCGGTTGCCCCTTCAGTCTTGGGGATTTTCTGATTTTTATGGGGTAAGGCTGCTCCTTTTTGTTTCCAGAAACTATAATGTTAGAGTTTTCCCTTTGGAATTCTGGGTATGGCTGCTCGGTTGCCCCTTCAGGTTTGGAATTTTCTTGGGATCCATGAATGGTGTGGCTGCTCTCTTCTTTTTGTATTCTGAAATTATAGCTTGGGATTTCTTTTGGGATTCATGAATGGTGGCTGATTGCTTAAGTGCCTAGGATATTGCCCTCTCTTTCTCTTCATCCATCTTCCAACCTCTCTGTCTGTGGATTCCGGATAGCCTTACCATGTTAAACTACTACTAGTATTGCTCCTTGTTGAATTGGACTGTAGGTTGTTGTTTTGGGGCTGTTTCTTATCTTTATTAGATAGGGGCTGCTTATACACTTCTGGTCTAGGATGGGGGCTGCTTATACATTTCTTAGACTAAATTGGGCTGCTTCTCATATCATTGTTTGGTTGGGCTACCTTATTTTCGTGTTTAATCGGAGGGGGGCTGCTAGTATTGAACTGCTGCTGTCCTCCTCTTTCAGCGGGGCTGCTGCTGTCCTTCTCATTTGATGGGGCTGCTGCTATGTAGATCCGTTGGGGGGGGGGGGGGGGGGAAACTGCTCTTATAATACCTATTAACTTGGGGCTGCCCTGTTCTTTCTATGAGGGGCTGCTGTTGCTTGTGTTGCTTGGGGCTGCTCCTTGTTAACTTGGACTGCAGGTTGTTGTTTTAAAATGGGGCTGCCTTGTTCTCTTTGTTTAAAGGGGAGGGCTTGTGCTGGCAGTCCTCATTACCTGATTTTAGACCCTACTCTTCCTCCTCCCTGGACTCCTGAAACACTAATTACAACTCTCTAATTAATGGTTTGCCCTAAACCCCATCTCCCTCCCTCACTATTTCTCCCCATCTGTGCAAGATTTAATATATATATACATATATATTTTCATGTGTTCTTACACATACATGCACATAAGACACTATCATGGGGTTTCACTTGAGAAAGTTGGTGTGCTTAATAAGTGACTTTTCCTGCATGGGAGATATCAAGTGCTATCTATTTGAGCCTCTCCCTTCTCTGATAGTGATGAATAGGCTGAGTATATAAGAGCTGTAACTAATTCTGGTGGCTATATTCACTTCAAAAAAAATGCTTTACACATTTCTTTCTCTCTCCCACTCCCTCCCTCTCTTGGTCCTTGGGAAAAGAAATAAAGATCATCTCTCCCTCACTCGCCTTTCTCTGTCTGAGCAAACTTTAATATATATATACATATAGTTACATATGGTGGATGTGCTAATATCTTTCTCTCTCTCTCTCTCTCTCTCTCTCTCCCTATGTCTATGCAAGCTCTTATATATTTCTATATAGGAGTTGTAAGCTTGCTCAGGAAGAGGCCTATCTTGGGCTTCGTTTGAAAAGGTTGGGGGGCTGCTCCTTGTGGAGTGGGGCTGCTGCCGTTGTTCTGTTGTTGTTGTTTATTGCTTTGGGCTGCTCCTCTCCTTGTTGGTTTGGGGGCTGCTCCTTCTTTAGTTGGACTGCAGGTAGGGTGATGTGGGGCTGCTCTCTCGCCTTGTTGACTTGGAGTTGCCTCTTGTGTTGTTGAAATGGGGCTGCTCCTTTCCTTGTTGGTTTGGGGGCTGCTCCTTGTTAAGTTGGACTGCAGGTTGCTGATAATGAGGGATATCTTGTGTTCGGTTGGGGGCTGTTTGTTTGTGGCTGTTTTGCTGGGGCTGCTCTTTACCTCATTGATTTGGGGCTGTGTTGTTGGGCTGCTCTGTCTTTGTTGAATTGGGGCTGCTCCCTTCCTTAATGATTTGGGGGCTGCCTTGTTGAATTAGGGCTGCTCCTTTCCTTAATGATTTAGGGGCTTTCCTTGTTACTTTGGGCTGCTCCCTCCCTGTTAATTACAGGCTGATTTCATGTCGTTTCTAGTCGGGGCTGCTCTTTGTCTTCTTTTCTGAAGGACTGGGGTTGTTGGTCTATCCTTCTAGGAGTCTCATTATTTGAGAATGTCCTTTGCCCATGCATTTTGGGGAAATCGGGTTGGTTTATCCTTCCAGGAAGAGGGCTGTTGGTTTACTCTTCCAGGAGCTTCACTATTAGAAGTTGAGTCGGTTGTACATGAAAGTGGCGTTTTGAATGAGGTAACGAACTCGTAAGAGAATGGAATGACTATGGGAGTTGATCACCCATGGTCTACTATGATATACACCTCGTCTATCTTCCTCTTATTCCTGTTTTCTCTCTTACTCTTTGATGCCACTACGTGTACCAATGAAGGAAATAAAAGTTCATGGGAGTTTTGGGCTTGATCGCCAAACACCCAAGTAATTGGCAGAAGCCTACTTGAATACAAAATTGTGCCTCATGTGGGTGGCTTGGGTTTGATGGCCAAGCAATCCAAAAGATCGACAAAAGTCGGATTAAGGTGTTTGTGCCCTTGTAGATGGAAATATTATTAAGCTTATGAAGGGTTTTCTCCTCCACCTCTATAAACTCTCGGGATGGAGTTATTGCTAAGCTTAAAAGATTTCTTTTCTTCTCTTATGAAATGTTGCCTTCGAGATATAATTCCTACGGGAATGAAAGGTTGCCTTCGAGAAAGTAATTCCTACGGGAATGAAATGTTGCCTTCGAGAAAGTAATTCCTACGGGAATGAAATGTTGCCTTCGAGAAAGTAATTCCTACGGAAATGAAATGTTGCCTTCGAGAAAGTAATTCCTACGGGAATGAAAGGTTGCCTTCGAGAAAGTAATTCCTACGGGAATGAAATGTTGCCTTCGAGAAAGTAATTCCTACGGGAATGAAATGTTGCCTTCGAGAAAGTAATTCCTACGGGAATGAAATGTTGCCTTCGAGAAAGTAATTCCTACGGGGAATAAGTTGTGCCTTCGGGAAATATTCCTACGGGAATATATCGTGCCTTGGGATAAAATCGGATGGCCTATGAGTTTTACTCTAAGGCAACCCGCGCGATGGACGGTCTGGGAGGGCAACCCGTGCGAAACTAATAGAACTACGTGGGTCTGAGGCCGTATGCAGGATGATACGGAGTACGTAGGCGGTGGTCGTGGGAAGACCGCCTCGGCCCAATACAAGTCCAGATATCCCCCTCCCTTATAATTGTTATATTATGTTTGGGTGTTAGTAGGAGTTGGATTCTGTTTGTAGTTCTAATAACTTGTCTTTAGCACAGGTGACAGGTGCGGATGAGTGACAGCACCTATGTGTGGATGAAGCCACGGATCAGGCTACGTCAGGTATAAAGTTTTATTAAGCCGCATCTCCTTTTGTTGCGCCCTATCTCAGGGTATATACATATGATGCAATGAAGCCTTGATGGATAGGATTCATTGCGGCGGCGAAATCAATATTACTCTTACAGGTTTTGAAATTATGGTTTCTGTGATATTTAATCTTCCGCTATAAATAATGTCTTCCGCTAAGGGTAACAAAGCGCACTCTTTAATAATGTCTTCCGCTAAGGGTAACAAAGCGCACTCTTTAATAATGCCTTCCGCTAAAATACTGCTTCCTTACTCTGTTGGTATGTAGTGACTTTCGCTTAACACCACCCCTAGGCGTGACTTCGGAGTGTCCAAGGAAAAGGGTTGGAGAAGCTAGTGCCTTCACCCTTCGGGGTCGCTTCGGCGTCATGCTAAAGGGTGGTGTGCGGTAAGATCCCCCGGTCGGACCGTCGATTCTGGAGGGGGGGTCTTACAGATTGTTACGTCAGTCGTTTGCACGCCAAAAAAGTCATCCAAAGAAACAATTACTGTTAGTGAATCTACCCCTATTTCTAAACACCGCAAAAGAAGACGTGCTAACAATGAAGAGGTGGGGAATCGGAAAGAAGAAATAAAATTCCCTGGACGGTCTCATTTGACGATAGTGTCAAGAGACCTCATAGACTCTACGTTAAGCCGCTACAGTGCTAGGTATTCATTTGCTTGCTTTTTTACTATAGTTTTATTGTGTTGATATTCATTTGCTTGCAATTTTAATCTTCAGGCTCCCAACTGCACCAAACAAAATGATTTTCATGAAATTGCTTCTTCTATACTTTGGTATTTTCATTGAAACTGCTCTTATGTTCTCTTCTCTAGTGAGTACGTATTCGAAAGGGGGAATACAACTTTGACTAGATTGGCGATGGAAGACCTGCTACGCAACGGATGGCTTATGGACATACACATCGATGCGTTTGCCGTGATATTACATCATCGAAGGACCAAATCGCCTCGTTCATGGCAGAAATTTATTTATGTGTCCCCCTCATATCCGGTAACATTCATACATAGAAATGTTTGTTTATCTTATTTTTTTTAAGTCGAATGTTCCCTATTTAATACTTTAACCGTTGTAATCTTGCAGAATTGGAAGTGCAGGAATGTCCCCTATGAGCCTTTGTTATCCCATATTACACCCCAAAATGTCGCAGCAGCAGAGTATATATTCTTGCCTGTGCACCTGTCGGCTCATTGGGCATTGTTAATTTGCAATTTACGTGAAAAAGAATGGTTTTTTTATGATTCGATGCCGAACAAGATGCATCAAGTTTCACTGCAATCATTGGTATATTTTCTTATATATGTTCCTGCAAATGACATTTCATCTAATTTGTAATTATTTTATCTAACTCATGTTTTTTCACAGATTACGAGACTGTATGAAGATAGGAGTGATGCACTACCTGCTGGGATTAACGAATGGAACATACACATTGTGGAGGGAGCACCCACTCAAACAGGAGGCGATGACTGCGGAGTATATGTTCTGAAGTACATGGAGGCTGTGGCGGCGAAGGGGAAGAAGTCAATTAGCTGGGAGAATTTAGATGATTGGCAAAATAATATGCCAAAGTTTAGAGCTGAAATTGCCGTAGAAATGATCGAAGTTTTTACCGCAACACAATAGATGACTGTGTTATTAATCTGTATGTTTTTTAGTTTTTGTTTCAAGGGTTTGGGTTTTGATGCATAGTAATTTTAGATAAGCCTTCTACCATTTCTATGGTTTTGTAGTTTGTATGTTTTTATCATAATGGCTGAGACTACAAGATTTCCATCACTGTCTATAATATTACCTGTCCTACACTTAGCAAGTTGGTAGTAATTATATGAATATTCTCGGTCTGCAATTGGAGACTGCAATTGAGGAGGGAACATATCTACATCATATGTATACCTTATTTGAATATTCTCGGTCTGCGATTTAATAGTCCCTACTCCCTTAATTTGCTGAACATAGCAATGCAAAAATACATTATATGTCATCTGAGATAAAACCACCAAAAGTTCAACTAAGAAGCACATCGGGCAACCCACAGAAATTATATGTCGCGGACAATGACACTTCATCAATCCCATCACTAATTACATTGGGGGACACGTGGTCGGGGCTTCTCTCGATCTTGGCAATTCCCATAAAGTCGAACTCAATTGGTTCTTCATCCAATGGTCCTGCGTTAGATTTAGGCTCCTTTTTTATTCCTGCATTAGTTAGCACATTGTTTATATTAAACATAGTCGGAAGCATATGCAAAATAATCTTACAAATCAAATGTATAAATGGTAACTAACTTTGCTTCTTTGCTGGTTTTTCGAAAAAGCCCTTCAATCGAGCATTTGACACTCCTTTAGGACGTGCACCTTTTGGATCCTTCAATATGCTAGTACTCTGAACTTTTTCTTTACTCACTCCTTTCTTCAACCCCGCATGTATGTCAACAATATCTTCCGTGCTTCTCCTCAATTCAGTCAAGGCAGCCAAAACATGTTGTTGAGCCGGATGACACGTATCAACTATTTGAGCTAAGTCATAAGTGAACCGTAGAAGATGGTTTCTAAACACCATGCTGGGTTGAACATCTTTCATGATTGTGTTCTTGGGAAGGTACAATTCTTTTTTGGCCGCTAGAGAGAATCTTTTTAGTAGATAACAAGAATTTATTTGTTTCACATTCTTAGCTTTGTAGACACATAAGATGTGTTTGCACAACATTCCTCTTGTCTCAAAACCCTTGCAAGAGCACATGGCATCAAATGTGTTAGAGTTAAGTTTAACTACCCATTGCTTGTCCTCCACAATCGCGTCACAATGTCTAGTGACATATAAAACATTATCATCCTCGTATCGAACTTCTTCACTAATGCACACACTAATAACTCCATCCATAAAAATCTGTTCGAATACGGCAAACATTTTTCTTGTGTATACTTTGGATGCTTGCCTTAATAAAGGACAATTTTTGAATTTCAAAGTGATTGTCCCATGTTTGCACTTGAAATCTTCATCATGTTCAGATTTGCGCCAAGATGAAATCATCTTCTCCATTCCCATATAACACTCAACAAGAGAACTTGTTGGTTTTGCGCATCCATGTAAAACATTGTTTGCAGATTCACTTCTTTGGGTAGACAGAATTCCAAGGTCTACAACGTCTTTATTAAATGCAGTGGACCATCTATTTCTGATTTTGTGCAAATCCGAAAGCCATCTGTTGTCCTTCAAGTTGCCTCTTGAAATCATCCCACTCCAACATGAGTCAAACTCGGCCACATCATCACATTTGCTCATGCAATGGTAGAATAAAGATCTGACACCCTTATCACTGTTAAAGGATGGAACCTTCGTAGGAGCTTTCTTGGAAATATGCCACTGACAAAGGCGGTGTCGCGTGCTAGTAAAAACCCTCCCAATTGCAACGGCCATCGCCTGATCTTGATCTGTAAAAATAGTTTGTGGTTGCTTGCCACCGACAAATCTTAAGAAGGTTTCAAAAACCAAAATGAACGATTCAATGGTTTCCTCCGCAACAAAGGCTCCACCAACAAAGACATTTTGCCAGTGATGGTTTATCCCAATAAACGGAGCGCAAACCAAGTTATATTTATTCAACCGATAAGTGGTATCAAAAATAATAACATCCTCGAAGGTATCATAATCAACCTTGCTCTGACCATCCATCCAGCAAAAACTAGTCAGACGTCCTAACTCGTCTGCTTGGACATCATAGGAAAACATGCTATCTTCTGTTTGTCTTTCCTTAAAAATTTTCAGCAAACTATTGGCATCCCCACTTTCTATTAAGGCTCTTCGTTCTCGTTGTACATAATTGTATGCATCTGTTTTACAAAAACCGATATTTTCGTATCCACCCACCTCATCAGCCATGTAGTTGAATGCTTGAATCGTTTTGATACCAGCACCGGTCATACTCTTCAAAAGACCTCTTTGAATATCAGAAATGTCCCGATGAGATCTCAGCATATGACTATCATTTTCTGGAGCGAGGGCGTGATTGTGTTCCTCTACGAATTTAACCACCTCCCAATTCTTTCCTTCTTTATCGGCAGCGAAATGCAAGCAAGCCAAGCATCCTGTACGAGTATCAAGTTTGCGGAATTTTCTTTGCGCATCGTTCTCCGGATTCAATCGTTTAAGACCAGCTTTCGCGCATGTAAACTCCCTCGCCTTCACAATCCGAGTGTGTGTCCAGTAGTAGATATGTTCTTTGCGCACACTGAATCCGACTTTGCGAGCGTACTCCTTGTACATATTGTAGGCTTCCTCATCAGAGTGCACGGTCGGAAAAACAACAACGTCATTCACCTACAATTAAGAATTAATTGACAAGTTAATTTCTGGTAAGGTCAAATCCCGGTCAACATTATCCGACCGGAATACAATACAGTAAGCTTACATTAAAAAAATCCGACTGGATTTTACACACACATTCGCCTAAGTCAACAATATCCGACCGGATAACAACACAGTGTGCTTAAATTAAAACAAATCCGACTGGATATAACACAATCGCCTTAGTCAACAATATGCTTAAATTTTTTCGACATTATCACGGGAACTACAAAGTGAACATTACAGATCTATCATACATACGAAACTGAAATTATTAGGTCGATATTCACTCACATTATCTGCCGGAATATTCTTCTCTACAGTTTCTGTGCTTGCATCCATGCTCGTAGATGACGAAATCGCTTGGTTCCAGGTGGCCGGAGGAACGAAAGCTAACTGTTCGCCGGAAGAGATTACAGAGTTGGAGCCGAGGTCGCTCTTCGTCGGAATAAGGAGAGCGATGCGCAGGTAGCCGGAAGAACGATAAAAAGAAAGCTGCGCGGGTCGCCGGAAGACAGATGAATGGGAACGAAGGTGGTGGCCGGAACTAGGAGAAAGGGGAAGAACACCGGGTGGAACGAATAGTAGGGGAAATGCGCGGGATGAAAAAAGGTTTCCGCGAGAACCGCGAAAACACTTTTGCTTTTATATCCGGACCGTTTTCACGGTCCAGTTCCCGGACCAAACAATTTCTTTTCAATAGGCCCTTAATTTTTCACAGTGACAACTGATGAGGCTGCCCAAAAGTTTGCCACCTAGGAAGTGCTTTGTAACGTTAACTGAACCTGCGGATTACCATATCCAAAACCCTAAATCCCATTCAAAACCCTAAACCCTGATCGATGTTTCTAGAGACCGACCAAAGCGCATCATTTCTCTGCCACACGACCGTCTCTTTAGCTCCGGGAACTTCTTTATATTGCGTTCTTCTCTTCCTTTTCTCTGACGGCGGAAACCCTAGCCTGTTTGTTCCCTACTCTTGCCCCCTATTTCCTCTCGCCGCTCCTCAATCCCTCCCTCTCTCTGCGCTATGCATCGCTTCGTGTCCAGCCTCGCCTCCAAAGCCCGGTAAGTTGACTGCGCTATTTGGAGAGTTCAGCAATGTACCTTTTTTCTCCTCCCGATTCTAAGAATTTGCAACAATTGTTGATCGAATATGTTTTGGTTTTGCTTCTATCTTTTGTAGGGTTGGCGGCGGAAGCAGCAGCAACCTGAGGGTGAGTTTTTTTTTATCGTTTGATATTGGAACTGTTGTTCGTGAACTTGGGAGTGCTGATCTGCTAAATTTGATTGAGAAACTGTGAATTGATTTTATATGCAACCATCATTGCCTGATTCTCTTAGATGGTCGTGCCTCTTTATCTATTTATTGTTCTTTGTTTGCTTGTATTTTTTTGGCAGATTGGAAGCAGGCTTTCTTGGTGCCGAAACTATGCCGCTAAGGACATAAGGTTCGGAGTTGATGCCCGTGCCTTGATGCTCAAGGGCGTTGAGGATCTAGCTGATGCTGTTAAAGTGACCATGGGCCCTAAGGTATGATTTTTCATTGCTTTTGTGTCATTTACCCTGGTATAGTAGTGTTATTTAAACTGTCTTCTTGGCGCTGATCATTATGTTTATTTTTAGAACAGTGTTCCATGAAATTAGTTTTGAATCCTAGAATGTTTACGCAGCGGAAAGTGAGGATATTCACTCTTAGACAGTCTTGGTTCTGTAAAGTTGGCGTTTTGCCTTGTTCTCATATGAATAGAAAATATGAAGTTCCGTCTAGGGCTTTTGCTAGCTAAGTTGTTTTGTAAAATTGTTCAATGAAATAGTTGTGGAAACTAAGTGACAATGTTATGGAGAATACGCATTCAGGTGCAAGTGTGTTTATCTACACGAAGTAAACCAAATGAGTTCGATCATAGAACACATGTATTAAGTGGTTTGATTGTGACATCCATCTGGGTCTACATTCATAGTAGAGGGGGGATGATATGATCCATCTAATGCAAAAAAGGTTCACATATGATTGTACAATAAAGAAAAAAACTAGCCATTGGATCTTGCGATTCTTCATTCGAAAGCCATGCTATAACTATAGGGAGTGTTGAGAATATAAGATCAGAGCTTAGGGCTCATTCCAAAGCCTTAACCAAAAGTTCCCCCTCTTGTCTCCATTTCCCTCTGTTATTCCACTTGTCTCTGAGATTGACGGAGCCAGTTCAGGAAGTTCTTAGAATAATGTTCATGGATCTCTATTGTTCGTGTGAAGCTTGTTGGAAAGAATTCATGATGGATTTAAAAATATCCTTGATTGATAGTAAGCCTTCTTGATTTTCTAAAAATGGATCCCTATTGCTCTATGTTGGCGTGTGGGCTTGTGTAAATGATTTTGAAGTAGTAGTTCTGACTCGAAAAGGAGAAGGGGTGGCTGTTGCGCGGGGATTAAGAGTTAAGAGCAAGCACGTGTGTAAAGGGAGATGTGCAGTAGTTGTCATGTTGAAGAAGAGAGCAGGGCTCGATAGAGCGATGACTGCAGCGGGAGTTCTCTGTATGCGTAAACTGAGCACTAGTGGTGAAGATACTCGACAACTCTGCGACATGAACATGCCGCTCAGTCGGTGTTGATGGGAGAGGAAGCATGCACATGCATGGATGGGAATTCTACCTATTGCCATTGGCTCAAAGGTGATGGAAAGAATCGTACGCTATGGATGGAAGCTTGAAGGGATCTGCGAGTGTAGGATTGGAATTAGGAAGCATGCACATGCATGGATGGGAATTCTACCTATTGCCATTGGCTCAAAGGTGATGGAAAGAATCGTACGCTATGGATGGAAGCTTGAAGGGATCTGCGAGTGCAGGATTGGAATTGATTCTAGATTGCTGTGTGCAAGGTTGTAAATATTTGATGTTATCGGATGTCGGCAACGTGTTGGATTGCGTTTCAAAATGTCAGATATCGGAAGTCGTTGACTTGTCGATGATATTTTAAAATATCGGATTTCCATGTCCTAAATAATTTTTCTATGTATACTAATTATAATTATATGTTCTAAAATTTAAAATTACTGTACAAGTTTATGAACTCTGAGTTATGTAAATACCAAAATAAATTTAAATAGTGTATCCAAAATAAAATATTTGCAATATACTACGCCTATTATTAACAAGTACAAACATATATATTGTCAAATATATTTAGTATTATACAATAATTTTATTTAGATAACACTAAATTTTATAGCAAATAAAAAAGTTTTAAAACCTAAATATTTTTGATTTATTATAAGTATTTTCATGCTTAACGAATGTATGTTAAAAATATAAAAAAACCAACTAATAAATGTGTTTTGTTAATATTTTTTGTAATAAGAAAGATATAGTGAGACAATTAGATAAATTGATTATAAGAGTAACACATATTAAAGAAAACAAAATAATAAGTCACATCGATTTAAGCATATATAATATAATTCTTATATATGAAACATATATTGCTCACATAATATAGAATAAAAATTGAACCATATGTTCAAAAGTTGTATCGACCAATATATCAAAAAATTTGGATGTCGGTCTATATTTTACAAAAAGACGTAATCTATTTATTTCAGAAGAAAAAATGTCCTTTTGCTCTAAAAATGACTTGTCGGGGACATTTACAACAATGGCTATATGTGAAGGCTCATGGACAAGGGAACACGACAACCATCGTTCTTTGGTTCCTCCAAGAATGAGGAGAGTTCTACCTGTTGTCGTGGGCAGAGATTTTTGGTAGTGATCGAAGTCTTTTTTTGTGGGCAGCGGAATGTGAAGGGACATTGAGAGGATGACCAAGTTGGCCGAAGATGGGAGTGTCTATGATACCAATTTGTTACGGGCTAACATATGGCGTGTTGGTAGTGTGGTCGACGAGGTGGCCGAAGGTAGAGATGATGGAGGATACTAGGGAGCCTTAACCGCTGCTGCCTATTTGGGGTGTGCTCGGGAGAGAGCTTCCAAAATCTCGTTCAAGGAGCAAGGAATAGATTAATTCTTGCATGTCTTCATTCATGACCCTAAGTGTCCGTAAATTAAGCTACAAAAGGTATACATGTAACTAATTCCGAACATTTGAACTTGTGTAAAAAGAACCTATCCTAAACTCGATATGTATAACACAATGATTAAAGGCATGTTACGACATTAAATAAAGATGTGAAATGCCATTAATAAAAATACATGACTTATTCCATAATAGATAACTAGCCTATGCCCATAACATAATATTGCTGAACAACTGTAGGTTTTTACTGTTATGTAGTGCTGGCTATTTTGGGAGGGAATTTCCAACTGTTTTGATGTTATAGTCTATTAGTATTTGCAGGAGCTTACCTGTTGCTAACAAAAGGCAGCCCCAAAACAATGCATATAAAAAACATATTTTTCTCCAGATATGAATGGTTAGCCTTCTTCCCTAATATCTAGAGCCTTTTAACTTAATAATCCTGAATGCATATTTAGTAGTTTAGACCTAAATATATTTGTTAGTATGCAATCTGGCTTCTCTTCCTAGCATTTTTTTCTTTTTCTATTGTGGCACGCCACAACCCATATTCCTCTGCCTTTCATTCCTCATTTTGAAGGAAAAGAAGTGGAATTACTAAAGGTACAGTTATGACTTTACCTCCAATACTAAGCATGAAAACAAGCTCCTGAATAATTCTCTTTTAGAACCTGGAATGCAAGAAACGTGAAACACTTGTGATATGCACTCTGGCTCAAGATACAGTTTCACATTTAACTGAACTTGTTTTTCTGTTGTAATCGAACTGTCATTCTCATTGAAGATATTATATTCAATTAGGTAAAGTTATGTTAATACGAGTAGTTGATACTGCTCTTGTTGCCCAATTTCTAGCCAACGTTAGTCCCGCCTGTTAGGCATTTGTCTTCACTCACATGCCTTTTGTATTTTATATTTGTTTAATGGTGTTACAATTATCTAATTAAGTTTTAATTGTTTTGTTATGAAGGGACGACATGTTGTTATAGAGCAAAGTTATGGTGCACCGAAAGTTACAAAGGATGGTGTAACCGTTGCTAAGAGTATTGAATTTAAGGATAGGGTGAAGAACATAGGTGCTAGCCTTGTGAAGCAGGTGGCTAATGCAACTAATGATGTTGCTGGTGATGGTAAGATTTAAGACCCTTTAATTATGGTATATTGTATTATTAGCATCTAGTTTAGTTATGGGAATTAAGGATAATTAGTTACTGTTAGTTAATTGTTTGTTGAGCCTCTGTGTATTAGCGTTCTATCTTTGTTGATTGTATAGATGATTAAGTGTTTCGTCTAAAATTGTGTATGAGCACACAGAGTTTGCACAAATTTTGTGTACCTTTTTTGATATGATCATCCCACGTTTTTGTAGTTTCTTATATGATCTTGTTGATACTTTCTAATTTGTTTGTCAAAATTATCAACCACCCACTAGCATTCAGACTATCTTCAATTTTCTAAAGAATGAGGCCTATGCTACTTTTTGAATTGTATATGAGTATGTAGAAAGCTGCACAAACATTTTCTGATGTCAGATCTGTCTCACAAATTCAGGTAAGGTATTATTGCCAAGCATTAGCATAATATCCTGTGAATTTGGGATTCTTTTGTCATAATCTGGATATTGATGCATAAATTTTTGCCAACAGTTATTATGCTTTACGAAGTCAATTTGAGCACATGATGATACCCTTGTGTATTAGGCGTTCTTTCATTGTTTCTGTTCCTATGCAGGTACCACTTGCGCCACTATCCTTACAAGAGCAATATTTGCTGAAGGTTGCAAGTCAGTGGCAGCTGGGATGAATGCAATGGATCTAAGACGAGGTATTAGTTTGGCTGTTGATACTGTGGTCACCAACCTTAAGAGTAGGGCAAGAATGATCAGCACCTCAGAAGAGATTGCTCAGGTTTTTGTTCTCATCTCCCTTTATATACACCGTCTTTCTATATATTATACAATGTTGTAAATGTTAGATCACAGTAACATGTCATATTGGATTTTAAAATGTCTGTTCTCGGAGACATGTCAGAGATATTTTAAAGTATTAGATTTTTATAGCTCATAGATGCCAAGACTTTAAATATATTTATATGTTCTAAAAAGTAAAAACAATTAGCATAACAAGCAGACAAATAATGAGTCGCATATATCCCAAAGCTACAACTGCTATTTACAAATATTCAAAAAAAGTGCAAATAGATCAATTTTGAAATTTATTTAAGATTGTATATTAATTTAATTTGAATAGCACTAGGTGTTATATAAAAATAAAAAAGATTTTGAAATTAAATTTCTTGATGATCTGACTTCTTGTGCTTAATAAAATAATGTTAAAAGTATCAAAATCGTTGACTAATAATGTCTGGAACGTTTTATTGTTTTGTTTAATATAAAATGATAACTATATAGTGTGAAATTATTATATAAACTTGACTGTAAGACTACCACCTATGAAAGGGAACAAAAAATTAATAGAACTAAACAAATATAATGTAATAGATATAGGTGATTTAAGCATGTATACTACTAACATAACCTAGAATAAAATAGCCGACGATATTTCATAAACTGTGTTGGCGATATATCAGAAAAAAATCTGACCTATATTTTGCTCTCAAAACTTATATGTCGGCCGACACGTTGGAGGTAATAACAATCTAAGCCCAAAGGCCCACTCCCATGTCACCCAATCAAAGGAAAAATAAGTCCATTTGTTAGATGTCAAAGACCCTACATCCATGTGTTAGATGTCAAAGACCCTACATGTGAGACGGTGTGTTGAAAATTTAGTCTCATATTGGAAAACTCAACCTTGTGCACTTGATATAGATCCCGGGCCTTTTCTTTAGCAATCTTTTGTTTTTTGGTTGGATGCTTACGATCTATCGTGCGTGTGTGTGTCTACTCTCTACTTGGGGGGGGGGGGGTGTAGATTGCTGGTTTTATATGAAAGATTGACGAAATTTTTCCATTGAAGGTTGGTACCATATCCTCGAATGGAGAGCGAGAGATTGGTGAACTAATTGCGAAGGCAATGGAGAAAGTTGGCAAAGAGGGTGTCATCACTATTTCTGTAAGTTACTGAAAAGAATTACTGGATCTCATTTTAGTTTTCATAAGTTTATAATTTAGCTAAAAAATATAAGATAGCAAGTTTTTTTTCATGACTGCAAGCCTTATATATCTTAGTTAAGTGTAAGCTTATTGAATTGACAAGGGTCAAAGAGTGCAGAAATTCCCTTTATACAAGGCTGAAGTGTATCTCCTGATGGGTATCGAGTAGATCACAATTATACATAATCTTGAATTTATTTTCTTGGTTATCAGATTAATGTTGTTAGTGATTTTAGAAATTCTTTTTTACAATGTTTGTAATGTGTTGCTCCCTTTATCCTTTATATTATATATAACATCACATCCCTGGATGTAAACTTGTGATAATGTTATTTTTTATAATTAAATTTATATGTTGTGGCATGCTTTAAAGATATTTTTGGTATTATTAAAGTTATATGTTCATGACTGCAAGTCTTAAGTCTTATATATCTTAGTTTAAGAGTAAGCTTATTGAATTGACAAGGGTCAGAGATTGCAGAAATTCCCTTTTACAAGGCTGATGATGTGTAGCTCCTGATGGGTGTTGAGTAGATCACAATTATACATAACCCTGAATTTATTTTCTTTGTTATTAGATTATGTTGGCAGTGATTGCATAAATTCTTTTTTACAATGTTTGTAATGTGTTGCTCCCTTTATCCTGTATATTATATATAACAATATAACATCACATCCCTGAATGTAAACTTGTTATTTTTTATAATTAAAGTTATATGTTGTGCTTGCTTTAAAGATATTTTTGGTATATTAATATACATAACATGTTGATGCATATTATGTTGATACTTTAATACTAGTTGAAAAGAGAAATACCATTGATGCTTAACGCTCTTTGAGAACTTTGTGAGGCCTGGTGTTCCTCAAATAGATCACTGATAGAGCTATGAATTGGCTCAATTGAACCTGAGGATCGTGGGAGTCAAACATGCTCTTTACACCCCCTCCCTCAAGTTGATCGTGGGAGTCAAACATGTTCAACTTGCCAATGCTAAGGTGAAAGGAAGTCTTGCTGAAGCTTTTGGTGAAGACATTTTCCAATTGATCTTTTGATTGAACTAAAGAAATACATATGATTCTTGTTTCAATCTTTTCTTTAATGAAATTTCTGTCAATTTCGATATGCTTTGTGTAGTCATGTTGGACTGGATTGTGAGCAATGTTGGTAGCCATCTTATTATCACATTATATGTTAATTGGTGTTTCTGCCAGGAGTTTAAGGTTTCTCATCCACGTGCCTTGACTGATACCTCAAGCCATTGATCTAAATTTTGCTCCTGCACTTGATCGGGCCATGACATTTTTCCTTTTTTCTCCAAGTAACAAGATTGCCACCCGCGAAGGAGCTGTAATCGGTGGTATATCTTCGATTTGAGGTGGATCCTGCCCGATCCACATTAGTTTACTCTTCCAAATGTAGGCCCTATTTGGCGGGGCGGATCCGCCCCGGTCGCGTGGATGGTTCCGCCCGACCGCGACCGTCCGACATTTTGCGGGGCCGTGGCTGGGCGGTGGGGATCCGCCCCGCCAAGGATTTTTCGTGGATTTCCCACGGAAATCTACCGCATGGAGGCGACTGCGGCCGCGGTCACCTTCGCGCGAATTTCCTCCACGGGAAATCTGTTGCGCCAAACTAGCCCGTAGTCTGGCTTGGTCGTAGGCCCCCTTTGAGGAGAACATGATTCTCCTCAAAATTCCGACAACATAGGCAATGTATGGTCTTGTGTGAAAAAGATAAATTAGCTTTCCCACAAGATGCTGATAGCTAGCAACTTCTTTGATAGGTTCTCCATCTTCTCGCTTAGGTAATGATTTGTTTCAATAAGTGATTCAATAGGTTTATATCCCAACATCCCTATTTTTTCCAACAAATCCAAGACATACTTCCTTTCGGAGATGAAGATTCCCTGATTTATCTTAACAACCTCGATCCCAAGAAAATATTGTAAGGCGACAAGGTTTTTTGCCTCTAATTTATTTGTAAGACGAGTCTTTAGAGAGTTCAACTCTTCCACATCATTCTCTGTAATAACCTTATCATCAACAAAGACGAGCAACTTTCCTTCTTTATGATGCTTGATGAAAAGTGTGTGATTAGCTGTACTTTCTAAATCTCTTGCATATTTTATCCCAACATGGAGTCGCCTAAACTAGGCCCTTGGTGATTGTTTTAACTCATGCAAAGATTTTCTCTGCTTACAAATTTGTCCTGAGTTTCTCGCAACCAACCTTTGTGATGGAGTCATAAAAACTTCTAAATTTTTATGGAGGAAAATATTTTTCACGTCAAGTTGATGCAATTTCCATTTCATAATGGCTACAAAAATTTTTGAATAATGTTCATTTTTGCTACATGTGCAAAGATTTTAAAGAAATCAACTCATGTTGTTTGAGTATATCCTTTTGCCATCAATCTAGCTTTGTATAGCTCCACTACTTCTTTAGAATTCTACTTAACTGTAAGTACCCATCGACACCCAACTGCCTTCTTTCTTGTATGTAGAGTAATCATGTCCCATGTATGATATTATTCAGAGCATTCATTTCCTCAATCATCACATTTTCTATTTGGGATTCTTTAGAGTGTTCTCTCAGTGATTATGCATAGAAATAGAGTTGACAAAAGTTATAAAGGTTTGGTGAGTATAAGAGGTAACATGAGATATAGAAATAGAGTTGACAAAAGTTATAAAGGTTTGGTGAGTATAAGAGGTAACATGAGATATGCGATGTTGTGTACAAGTACATGAAGCTATATGGAGGGCAATCAGGCAATCATCTGGAACTAAGTCCGAAGCACTTATCAAATAATGGTTTGGTAAGATAGGTCCCATGCTCTTGTACCAAGTATAAGCCATGGGATCCTATGAAGCATAAATTCTTAAAAATGCCTCGCGTATCAGCTCAAATACGTATCAGGGACGGGAAACGTTCGAAAACACACGGAAATGCGTTTCTGAAACGTCCCCACATTAAAATTTAATAAAAAAGCGGGGAAACGTGTTTCCGAAACGTCTATGCAATGCCTTTAGTTTTCATTCTTTCTTTTAGAAAAATCCATGTAATAAGCCCATATACAGGCCCATTTAATCCTTCTTCTCTTTAGTCTCACACCATGTATAGGTTTTTCTGTCTCACTCTCTCTCTCCTATATATATGTATTCTTCCTTTGTATTTGTACATGTGAAAATATATATAAAGATTTGGGGAATTTCCAAAATGGTATCAGAGCTCTGCGTTTTCCGTTCTGAAATCGCGTTCCCAATCTTGTCTACGCGGTTTTTTTAACCGCCCTCCCCTCCTCTTATGCGGTCTGCATCTTGCGAGACCGCCCTCCTCCCCTCCTCCCGTGCGGTCTGCATTTTGCGAGACCGCCCCCCTTTCTTCTCCTCCCCTATTTCCTTCGTGCTCCCTTCTCTTTATATCTTTTCCTGCTCTCTGCCAACTGGGACCCACCGCTGCCCCAGTCCACTGCTTCTCCGGTTCGTGTTCAGATCGCTGTCCGCTGCTTCTTCTCGCGCCAGATCGCGCGACTTGCCAGTCCATCGCTGTCTTCTTCAGATCGCGCGACCTCCAGCTCGCCAACTCGCTGCCTTCTCCATCGCTGTCTTCTTCAGATTGTGCGACCTCCAGCTCGCCGCCAGACCGCCTACTCCAGACCGCCTACTCCAGACCGCTGCTCGCCGCCAGACCGCCTGCGCCAGACTGCGCGCCAGCTCGCTCTCTGCTCCAGTTCGCCGCCAGACCGCCTGCTCCAGACCGCGCGACCTCCAGCTCGCCAACTCGCTGCCAGTCCGCCCCCAGACCTCCTGCTCGCCAGCTCGCTGCCAGTCCGCCGCCAGACCGCCGACCACCTGCTCGCTGCAAGGGCGCCTCAGTTCGCTCTGTCCGCGCCTGTGATCGCGCGGCCCCTCCTCTCGGATCCCTCTTGCTGCTCTGATCGGTTTCATGGGTTCCTCGGTCAATTCCTCTGAAGTGCCTGCTGCTAGCATCACTCCTCCCAAACTCCGTGATGAGCTACGGATCACCACTATTTCCCTGTCCGGAAAGAAAAATTGTGCCTTGGTTGCACTCCGTTTGCCGGGTCCTTCAGGCAAAAAGACTCCTACTTCATCTCACGCAGGCACCTCCTTCCCCTTCTACCGACGATTGGCTGCGGAATGACGGTCGAGTTCAGACATGGCTTCTCAACTCCATGGATGGCGAACCCTACCAAATGGCCATGTATCACGAGACGCTTAGGGTATGTGGGATGAGCTTCATTCCTTGTACTCAGGCAAGGACAGCCTCCAGCACCTCTATAACATTATCACTGATCTCCAGGCCCTGGATATGGGTGGGGCTGCGGACACGACCTCTTTTGTTGTTCGTGCTAAGGGTCTTACTGAAGCTTGGATCCAGCATCAGCCATCTACCACTGATCTCGCGACTCAACGGGCTCAGAAGGAAGCGGTCTGTATTGTTATGATGATGGCCCGTGTTCCTCCACATCTGCACAGTGTTCGGGCCCAGATACTCTCCTCCACTACCACCCCTTCCCTCCATGATGTTTGCTCTATGTTACTCAGAGTAACTCCTCCCTCTGAGACTCCCACAAGTTTCTCCCCGGCCCTTCTTCAGCAGCCACTTCTTCCCACTCCTGGTTCTTCTCGTGGCTCCTCCACTAGGGGAGGCCGCCACCCGCCTCACAGACGAGGACGTGGTGGCCGCTCAACTATGCGTTGTACTTACTGTCACCGCGAGGGACATCTTGAAGTCACATGTTATCGCAAGCATGGCCTGCCTCCTCACCTTACTGCCTCTGCCTCCGCTGGAATACCTTCACAGGATTCTGCCTCTCCTACCAACCAAGACATCAATGAGCTCCGCACCCAACTCCAACAACTTCAGGGTGCTCTCAACCGCCCTGCTGCCACCGCTGCCTCATTCTCCACTGAAGGTATAACCTGTCTTTCTCAGAGCCCCCACTGGATTGCCGATTCCGGTGCTACTCATCACATCACCTCCCAGAGTCCCCAAAGTATATACAGTCGGCTCATCCTAAGTTCATCACTGTTGCTAATGGCGACACCACCCCGGTCTCTGGCGCAGCTGACCTTCGCCTCACTCCAACTATCCCTCTATCCTCAGTTCTTCATGTTCCGGGCTCTCCCTTCAATTTACTCTCTAGTAGTCGTCTAACGCAGGAACTTGATTGTTTTGTTACCTTCTCTTTTTCATCTTTTGTTGTGCAGGACGCCGCACGCGGAATATCATTGGTAAAGGGCGGCTGGAAAATGGATTGTATCTTATGGATATCCCACCTATCACTCTCTCTGCTATCTCCACCACTGATTGGCATCGCCGCCTTGGGCATGCTCCCCTTCCAGTTCTTAAGAAAGCTCTTTCTGGTGTTCCCTTACAAGAGTTTACTTGTGAATCCTGTATCTATGGCAAACAACATCGTTCGTCTTTTTCCCTTACTTGTACCCGGAGTAGTACTCCAGTTTCTTTAGTTCACTCTGATATATGGGGCCCCTATAAAGTCCCTAGTATTTTTGGATATCGCTACTTTGTGACATTTATTGATGATTACTCACGGTTTACTTAGTTATATTTACTGCGTGACCGTACTGAATTATCATCTGTGTTCCACACTTTTATTACTGAGATGCGTATACAGTTCTCTACGTTAAAAATCATCCGAACTGATAATGCTCGTGAGTACACCGGTCGTACTTTCTCCAATCTTTGCTCCGAGTTTGACATCATCCATCGAACCTCCTGCGCTTATACTCCCCAACAAAATGGAGTTGCCGAACGCAAGAACCGACATCTCCTTGATGTAGCTCGGTCCCTTATGTTCCAAATGCAGGTACCCACCGAATATTGGAACTTTGCGGTTTCTACTGCTTGTCATCTCATCAACCGCATGCCCTCGTCCGTCCTTGCTTTCGCCTACCCATTCAGTCTCCTTTTCTCCTCCACCTCTCCTTTCCCTCCACACCCCGTGTCTTCGGCTGTGTTTGCTATGCTCATCTCCTTGGCCCACCTGCCGACAAACTTGCGGGGAAACGTGTTTCCGAAACGTCTATGCAATGCCTTTAGTTTTCATTCTTTCTTTTAGAAAAATCCATGTAATAAGCCCATATACAGGCCCATTTAATCCTTCTTCTCTTTAGTCTCACACCATGTATAGGTTTTTCTGTCTCACTCTCTCTCTCCTATATATATGTATTCTTCCTTTGTATTTGTACATGTGAAAATATATATAAAGATTTGGGGAATTTCCAAAATGGTATCAGAGCTCTGCGTTTTCCGTTCTGAAATCGCGTTCCCAATCTTGTCTACGCGGTTTTTTTAACCGCCCTCCCCTCCTCTTATGCGGTCTGCATCTTGCGAGACCGCCCTCCTCCCCTCCTCCCGTGCGGTCTGCATTTTGCGAGACCGCCCCCCTTTCTTCTCCTCCCCTATTTCCTTCGTGCTCCCTTCTCTTTATATCTTTTCCTGCTCTCTGCCAACTGGGACCCACCGCTGCCCCAGTCCACTGCTTCTCCGGTTCGTGTTCAGATCGCTGTCCGCTGCTTCTTCTCGCGCCAGATCGCGCGACTTGCCAGTCCATCGCTGTCTTCTTCAGATCGCGCGACCTCCAGCTCGCCAACTCGCTGCCTTCTCCATCGCTGTCTTCTTCAGATTGTGCGACCTCCAGCTCGCCGCCAGACCGCCTACTCCAGACCGCCTACTCCAGACCGCTGCTCGCCGCCAGACCGCCTGCGCCAGACTGCGCGCCAGCTCGCTCTCTGCTCCAGTTCGCCGCCAGACCGCCTGCTCCAGACCGCGCGACCTCCAGCTCGCCAACTCGCTGCCAGTCCGCCCCCAGACCTCCTGCTCGCCAGCTCGCTGCCAGTCCGCCGCCAGACCGCCGACCACCTGCTCGCTGCAAGGGCGCCTCAGTTCGCTCTGTCCGCGCCTGTGATCGCGCGGCCCCTCCTCTCGGATCCCTCTTGCTGCTCTGATCGGTTTCATGGGTTCCTCGGTCAATTCCTCTGAAGTGCCTGCTGCTAGCATCACTCCTCCCAAACTCCGTGATGAGCTACGGATCACCACTATTTCCCTGTCCGGAAAGAAAAATTGTGCCTTGGTTGCACTCCGTTTGCCGGGTCCTTCAGGCAAAAAGACTCCTACTTCATCTCACGCAGGCACCTCCTTCCCCTTCTACCGACGATTGGCTGCGGAATGACGGTCGAGTTCAGACATGGCTTCTCAACTCCATGGATGGCGAACCCTACCAAATGGCCATGTATCACGAGACGCTTAGGGTATGTGGGATGAGCTTCATTCCTTGTACTCAGGCAAGGACAGCCTCCAGCACCTCTATAACATTATCACTGATCTCCAGGCCCTGGATATGGGTGGGGCTGCGGACACGACCTCTTTTGTTGTTCGTGCTAAGGGTCTTACTGAAGCTTGGATCCAGCATCAGCCATCTACCACTGATCTCGCGACTCAACGGGCTCAGAAGGAAGCGGTCTGTATTGTTATGATGATGGCCCGTGTTCCTCCACATCTGCACAGTGTTCGGGCCCAGATACTCTCCTCCACTACCACCCCTTCCCTCCATGATGTTTGCTCTATGTTACTCAGAGTAACTCCTCCCTCTGAGACTCCCACAAGTTTCTCCCCGGCCCTTCTTCAGCAGCCACTTCTTCCCACTCCTGGTTCTTCTCGTGGCTCCTCCACTAGGGGAGGCCGCCACCCGCCTCACAGACGAGGACGTGGTGGCCGCTCAACTATGCGTTGTACTTACTGTCACCGCGAGGGACATCTTGAAGTCACATGTTATCGCAAGCATGGCCTGCCTCCTCACCTTACTGCCTCTGCCTCCGCTGGAATACCTTCACAGGATTCTGCCTCTCCTACCAACCAAGACATCAATGAGCTCCGCACCCAACTCCAACAACTTCAGGGTGCTCTCAACCGCCCTGCTGCCACCGCTGCCTCATTCTCCACTGAAGGTATAACCTGTCTTTCTCAGAGCCCCCACTGGATTGCCGATTCCGGTGCTACTCATCACATCACCTCCCAGAGTCCCCAAAGTATATACAGTCGGCTCATCCTAAGTTCATCACTGTTGCTAATGGCGACACCACCCCGGTCTCTGGCGCAGCTGACCTTCGCCTCACTCCAACTATCCCTCTATCCTCAGTTCTTCATGTTCCGGGCTCTCCCTTCAATTTACTCTCTAGTAGTCGTCTAACGCAGGAACTTGATTGTTTTGTTACCTTCTCTTTTTCATCTTTTGTTGTGCAGGACGCCGCACGCGGAATATCATTGGTAAAGGGCGGCTGGAAAATGGATTGTATCTTATGGATATCCCACCTATCACTCTCTCTGCTATCTCCACCACTGATTGGCATCGCCGCCTTGGGCATGCTCCCCTTCCAGTTCTTAAGAAAGCTCTTTCTGGTGTTCCCTTACAAGAGTTTACTTGTGAATCCTGTATCTATGGCAAACAACATCGTTCGTCTTTTTCCCTTACTTGTACCCGGAGTAGTACTCCAGTTTCTTTAGTTCACTCTGATATATGGGGCCCCTATAAAGTCCCTAGTATTTTTGGATATCGCTACTTTGTGACATTTATTGATGATTACTCACGGTTTACTTAGTTATATTTACTGCGTGACCGTACTGAATTATCATCTGTGTTCCACACTTTTATTACTGAGATGCGTATACAGTTCTCTACGTTAAAAATCATCCGAACTGATAATGCTCGTGAGTACACCGGTCGTACTTTCTCCAATCTTTGCTCCGAGTTTGACATCATCCATCGAACCTCCTGCGCTTATACTCCCCAACAAAATGGAGTTGCCGAACGCAAGAACCGACATCTCCTTGATGTAGCTCGGTCCCTTATGTTCCAAATGCAGGTACCCACCGAATATTGGAACTTTGCGGTTTCTACTGCTTGTCATCTCATCAACCGCATGCCCTCGTCCGTCCTTGCTTTCGCCTACCCATTCAGTCTCCTTTTCTCCTCCACCTCTCCTTTCCCTCCACACCCCGTGTCTTCGGCTGTGTTTGCTATGCTCATCTCCTTGGCCCACCTGCCGACAAACTTGCTGCTCGCGCCGTCAAGTATATGTTCGTTGGTTATTCACGAACTCAGAAAGGTTATGCCTGTTACTCTCCCACTGAAGGCAAACTAGTGGTCTCGGCTGATGTGACCTTCTCTGAGGACCAACCATTCCACTCCCCCTACCTCTCACTACTCTCCCTCTTTCCCGACTCCTCTTCTTCGACCAGCCATCCCGGACACGACTCCGTATCTACCACCAACTCCACCTACGATTCACATCCCTCCCGTGGCACCTCCACCTCTTCTGCGTGTTTATACTCGCCGAAAATCCAAGGATGCTCTCCTACAACAGTCTCCTGATGCCAATGACATTCTGACAACGGCTGATTCAGCGACCACCTCTACGGCTCATCCCTTGGCCAACTACGTATCTCTACATCGCCTTCCCCCACTCTCCAACAATTTGCCACCTCTCTTTCTTCTGTTTCTCTTCCTAACAATGTGCAGGAGTCTCTTCACCATCCAGGCTGGCGGGCAGCCATGGACGACGAAATGACAGCCCTCTGAAGGCAAACTAGTGGTCTCGGCTGATGTGACCTTCTCTGAGGACCAACCATTCCACTGAAGGCAAACTAGTGGTCTCGGCTGAAGGCAAACTAGTGGTTATGCCTGCTACTCTCCCACTGAAGGCAAACTAGTGGTCTCGGCTGATGTGACCTTCTCTGAGGACCAACCATTCCACTCCCCTACCTCTCACTACTCTCCCTCTTTCCCGACTCCTCTTCTTCGACCAGCCATCCCGGCCACGACTCCGTATCTACCACCAACCCCACCTACGATTCACATCCCTCCCGTGGCACCTCCACCTCTTCTGCGTGTTTATACTCGCCGAAAATCCAAGGATGCTCTCCTACAATAGTCTCCTGATGCCAATGACATTCTGACAACGGCTGATTCAGCGACCACCTCTACGGCTCATCCCTTGGCCAACTACGTATCTCTACATCGCCTTCCCCCCCTCTCAAACAATTTGCCACCTCTCTTTCTTCTGTTTTTCTTCCTAACAATGTGCAGGAGGCTCTTCACCATCCAGGCTGGCGGGTAGCCATGGACGACGAAATGACAGCCCTCTGGGCTAACTAGACATGGGATCTGGTCCCCCTTCCTCCTGGACACTCCTGTGTTAGCTGCAAATGGGTCTTTGTTATTAAACATGCTGCTGATGACACCATTGATCGCTTGAAAGCTCGCCTCGTGGCCAGGGGTTTCACACAACAACAAGGACTCGATTATGAGGAAACCTTCTCCACGGTGGCCAAACTGAACACTGTTCGTGTCCTGATCTCCTTGGCTGTTCATCGCCATTGGCCCCTCTATCAGCTCGACATCAAAAATGTCTTCCTTAATGGTGATTTGCAGGAAGTTGTCTATATGCTTCAACCTCCCGGGTTTAAGACCACGAGGGAGTCCTTGGTCTGTCGTCTCCGGAAGTCTATATATGGTCTCAAACAGTCACCGCGCGCTTGGTTTGACAAATTCAGCAAGGTTATTTGTGCTATGGGATTCACTCGCAGCACGGTTGATTTCTCTCTATTCACCCACCATCGGTCAACCGACACTGTGATTCTTCTTGTATATGTTGATGATATCCTCATCACTGGCGATGACACCACATGGATACAATATGTTAAACAACAGCTGGACCCAACATTCCAGACAAAAGACCTGAGAAATCTTCGATACTTCCTTGGGCTTGAAGTAGCGAGACGACCTGACGGTCTTGTTTTATCCCAACGAAAGTACTGTATTGACCTCCTTCAAGATGCTGGATACTCTGGGTGCAAACCCGTGGACACTCCTATGGATGCAAATCACAAGCTCTCTGCTCATAGCTTTGACTCCGACCAACTGCTTACGACGCTTGGTCGGAAAGCTAATCTACCTTACGGTGACACGACCAGGCATCTCATTTGCAGTAGGAGTTAGTAAGTCGGTTTATGCATGCTCCTCGGACATCTCATCTTCAAGCTGTTGAGTGTATTCTTAAATATCTAAAGAACGCTCCCGGTCAAGGACTGCTGTACAAACCATCTACCTCTCTATCTCTTGTCGCGTTCTGTGATGCCGACTACGCAGGATCTATTGACGATAGGCGCTCCACCACTGGTTTCTGTACATACTTCGGTGGACATCTCATTACCCGGCGTAGCAAGAAACAGACATCTACCTTACGGTGACACGACCAGACATCTCATTTGTTGTAGTAGTAAGTCGGTTTATGCATGCTCCTCGGACATCTCATCTTCAAGCTGTTGAGTGTATTCTTAGATATCTAAAGAATGCTCCCGGTCAAGGACTGCTGTACAAACCATCTACCTCTCTATCTCTTGTCGCTTTCTGTGATGCCGACTACGCAGGATCTATTGACGATAGGCGCTCCACCACTGGTTTCTGTACATACTTCGGTGGACATCTCATTACCCGACGTAGCAAGAAACAGACTGTGGTTGCTCGCTCATCCGCTGAGGTTGAGTATCTGGCCATGGAAGCCGTTGCGTCTGAGTTAACCTGGCTTGAGAGCCTTCTAAAAGATTTAGGTATAAAACTCTCATCTCCGACAATTCTTCTTTGCGACAGTCAAGCTGCAATACACATTGCCAAGAATCCAGTCTTCCATGAACGAACAAAGCATATCGAAGTTGACTGTCACTTTATTCGGGAGGTCCAGTCAAAGAAGATAGAATTGGAGCATGTTCCCGCTACAAGACAGGTTGCTGACATCCTTACTAAAGCTATCTCTCGGCCATTATACTATCAATTTTTGTCCAAGTTTGGCGCATACGACTTGTACGCTCCAGCTTGCGGGGGAGTGTTGGAAAAATCCATGTATAGACCCATATACATGCCCATTTAATCCTTCTTCTCTTTAGTCTCACACCATGTATAAGTTTTTCTGTCTCACTCTCTCCTATATATGTATTCTTCCTTTGTATTTGTACATGTGAAAATATATATAAAGATTTGGGGAATTTCCAACACTTTCCATCATTTACAACATCTGCAATTTTTTTCTTCTGCTATAGTTGTTATTTTTGCAGTCTTCTTTGTTCTTTCCAGTTTACTGATTGTGAACTTGCAAGTGATCAACTTATAATTGTTTTTTCTATTATAGTTTACAAGTGATCGAATTATACTAGTTTTTTAGATCTATACTGATTGCAAAAAGAAAAAAAAATACAATCACATTATGCTGAAATCACTTCAAATTATAGCAGTTTCTTTTTGAAAAAACTAAAGGCTCATTTCACTATTTTAGGTTTATGCAATACCTTCTATTTTCAACCTTTCATTACTTTACACAACTACTATATATATGCTTGTATGTTGGGTTGAGCTTTAGGGTAATTTTAAATTATTAATCAATTTTAGTTTATGTAGAATGCTTGTATGTTGGGTCGAACTTGTATCTTCAATTTTAGTTTTTAATCAATTAATTAGTTTGCATAATATTATTTTTTGTTTAAATTAGGTTTTATTTTGTGTAACATGGAATGCGAATGATATATGATATATAATTCAAGATATATACATTTCGTTTGTTTCCACATTAATTAATAATTATATTTTTTAAAAATGTTTCCCGTATCCTAGTATTTTGAAAAATCACGTTTCTCGTATTCGTTTCGTATCGTATCCCGTCCCTATGCTATATAGATAAGATCTGCAGAAGGCACTCATCGAATACTGGGAGTGGAGCGCTAGTAGGTAATATTTGAGTAGTGGGAATGGGTTGGCGTAGCTCATCACTTACCTCACCAGACGGACTCACTTCACTTACTCTCTCCTCCCGAAGTGAGGTAGGGATATATGGTTCAAATTCACAAAAGGTAACATCCATAAACACATCCCTCACTGGTAGGAGAATGGTAGCATTTATACCCTTTTTGAGTGAGGCTATATCCAGTAAAGACACAACGCAATGCACTGTGATCAAGCTTGCCACGATCTGTTTTGTGATTGTGGACATATGTGATAACCTTACACGTTGGTATGAAGATGAGGAGCAACCCCAAGTGTAGACATAGGAGATCTGAAGCCATGTACACTATAGGGAAGGTGATTAATTAGTTGAGTCGCGACGAGAATTGCTTCACCCTAATAACAATCAGAAAGATGCATAGTAAAAAGAAGAGACCGTGCAACCTCAAGAATATGCCTATTCTTCCGCTCGGTAACCCATTATGCGCGGGAACCACACGAACAAATGTCATGAGAGGCCAAGTAAGATTGGACAGGCTTAACTATAACATTATCCTTCGTAAAATCTTAACTATAACATTAACTTGGGCATAATTCATAGCATGAAATAATTTGAAACACCAAAACACTTTGGTCTTATGAGAATCAAATATCTCCAAGTGACACATGAGTGACAACCTATGAAAGTAATAAACCCGCAATGAACAGATAAAGACGTGGGATAACATGTCCCTCTAATATCAGTATGGGTGAAGATACATGGATAAATAAGAAGCACTTATGTTTAGCAATTTCACAAACATCACAATGAAAATTTTGAAACATCGCAGCAAAAAAAAGATGTCGCATAGTGTTGATAGCGGGATGCTCCATCTGACGATGTCAATACATGAGATCCATAGAATCGGTGGAAGTAAGAGCACATGTGGGAGCACAATCCAGAATATAGAGGTCATCCCACATCCTATCAGAGTCATGGTTCCGCTTCCTACTTGGATCTTGAAAAAACATGACTATTGTGAAAAATAACGACACAATTCAAGCTGTTAATAGTATGGTTGCAAGCAATAGCTCCTTTTCTTGCGATGGCTGTATGGGAGCCATCTGCATGACACACTTCATCCTTCTCAGAAAGAGGAGTGTAGGATGTGAAGCTATGAGATGAACCTATCATGTGACCAGTGACCCTTGAATCCTTGATTCAATAATTCACTTTGTGTGGTTGGTGGCTATGTTGTTAAAGGCGCGCCTAAGGCTCAAGGCACATCAGACTCCATGGTTTGCGTCTTCGTGTACCTTTTTTGCGCCTTTGGAACATAAAATGCGCGTCCGCATGAGATTTATGTTGTAATTTTTTATTTCAAAAATAAAAAAAGAAATAATGTAAAAACTCCACATTTTTTTGCATGATTTAGTGTTTGTGGAGCGCAATCGAGCGTCGAGACTTAAATATGATGCAAATGACCACATTGATTCTATTTTTTAAGAGATATAAATGATAGTAATGGATTAATGAGTAAAATAGATGGAGAATTTAATTAAGAAGATGAATTGATGTTTGATGCTGATTATTTAAAATAGATGGGTTGCATCTTGCCCTCGTAAGTCGCACGCTTGCGCCTTGAGCCTTGCACCTAGGCTCCAAGACCTTGTTGCGCCTTGGTGCATCTTGAGTCTTTAATAACAAGAGTCGCGTGGTGGAGGAAGTCAAAGTTGCATGGGCTGAGTATGCGATTGCCTAGGCGCCGAGAGGTGAGTATGCGATTGCCTAGGCGCCGAGAGGTGCATTTATTACTGTAGTCATTAGTTGTATGAAACGGTGCATATTATGAGTTCCTCACCAGATAAACTATTTACAAGAGGGTTTAGAGGAAGGCTCCCATGAGGTGCTGCATCAGTAAGGTGTGTTGTCGCATGTCCAATCAGTCGTCCACCCTGACCCCGACCACGATTGGCTTGGGTGACCATGTGATTTGTAGTAAGTCTCTCGTGTGAATCGAGTCTTGTGACAGTAATTACAAAATAGCTCTCACCGGGCCATTGGGGCAAGTTGGCACGTGAGAACCCCTAGAATCACTTGCAGCGAGAGCTGAACGCGCTTGTAAAATATTCTGGGTCATAAGATGACGTCAGTTAAGATCCTGTTAAACCGGATTGAAGGTCTTGGCAAGAAGGCATGGGTTGCCGCTCCAGGATCTGAACTCAGATATGGTCAAAGTCAGGATGCAAGCCTTGGATCCAGGCTAAGACATACTTGTCAAGTGAGTTTAGAAGTCAGGATCACATCGATTCATTTATGTCCCATTGATCCATGTGGGATCATTTCGTGGTGGTTCAATAATAGCCTCATCAAATTGCCTGAGCAAGCGATGTTGGTGAAGGGCAAAACGGATGGAGCGAGACCAAGAAAGGTAGTTCGTGTAGTCGAGAGGCATGATTATAGTTATGGCAGAATGAGAATGATGTTCTACACGAGTGATGCACAAGAGGTACGTCGCCGGTAGTTGTTCCAGAAGATAAGCTTAAAGATCCAGGCATCGATCACGGGTGGGGAAGGAGATGAGACAATCTCGTGAAATAGAAAGTGATGCTGGAAGGAGCGGGAGCGAAAGCGCTATTCCAGAATTTTGTGAGGCTTGGTTCTCCTTAAATAGGTTGCTGCTAGGGCCACGAACCCGTTCGACCGAACACAGAAAACACTTCTTTTTGCCCAGATGAATAAGTTCTATGGAGAGAAATTGGTTCCAATATCTATGTTATCCCACGGCAAAGGAACTAAGGAATAACGTTGCCCAGATGTACTTTGATTTGAAAAATTAATCTCAGATTTATGAGCTTACTCTCCGGTTAAGAGAGGTTAGATAAAGGAGCGACACTGCCACTAAATATACTCACATCTTGAAGGTGATATTGAAAATTCTTGACCTTTGATTATAAGTGAAGGTGACCTCAGGATTTAACACAAAAAATAATGGAATCCATCCTCACTAAAGAAAAGTTAAAGTTCGCTGTGAAGATAGTTGCAAATATGTTATGTTGGGGAAAATTGGTCATACTTGGTGAACCTGTTGGCAATTGTTGAAGGTAAATAGCTAACTACAAACCAAAAAAATTTATTGGGAGTTAAATATTGGTGCATAGATTTGATATGAAGTATTGGGTTTCAGTAATAATGTGGCCCAGGGTATTGCTATTGATGAATTTATTATTGCAATTGGCATACTCAGATATTAGCAGTTGAAAAATATTTGAACCTTCTGTCGTTCCTGATATTAAATAGTTTCTTCAAGGTTGTAATTATGAATGATTTTAATTTACTACTGTATACAACCCTTCAACTTTTACAACTGAAATCCTATCATTGATGCTGATACGCTTTAAACACACGACGATTGAAATCTGTTTGCAAGGGACGATGCATGTGTAATGTTTTTTTTTGTCTTTGAGCAACCATCTTTATTCTTATAGTAAGTATAGCCTTGATTAGATATTGCTAGTGCAAAATTTAGACCTATAAGGCTATAACTGTTTTCATATGAATATTGTGAAGCCTTGACGATGTTTTAGATAAACTAAACCCATAGGGAACTATCTTAATCATTTTTTTCATGTTTCCTACTCTAAAAGGCCCCGTTTTTGTTTGACCTTAATCTTAGTTTGTGATTATTGATGTGAACTGAACTGGATCTCATGATAACTTAACTTTTAAACTGCAAGTACCTTAAGATGTAGTTTGTTAATTGTGTAATTTGTTTATTAGGTAGTTTAACTTCTATTCTGAAACTCTCTCAGGATGGGAAAACTCTTTACAATGAACTGGAGGTTGTTGAAGGAATGAAACTTGATAGGGGTTACATATCACCCTATTTCATCACAAACCAGAAAAACCAAAAATGTGTAAGTAGTATTTTTAAGATACTTCGACAATTCTAAGTTGAGCGTGTAGCTGATTTTCATATTCATTTCTAGGAACTTGAAGATCCTCTCATTTTAATTCATGAGAAAAAGATTACAAGCATCAATGCTGTTGTGAAAGTTTTGGAGTTGGCATTGAAGGTACCCCCCCATAGCAGTTGGCCTGCTTGGATTGGATGAATAAAATTGTGAATTTTCACTAAATCAAGATTACCAACTTATTGCAGAAGCAAAGACCTTTACTAATTGTTGCTGAAGATGTTGAAAGTGATGCATTGGCAACATTAATCCTTAACAAGCTTCGAGCTGGAATCAAGGTTTTTTTCTTTGTTTAATCTTAAGTTAGTAAAATTTATTTTCCAATAGAAATTGGAGTTGGATTTTATCTTATTTCTAAGGTGGTAAGTCTTGTTCCCGTAGGTTTGTGCTATTAAGGCTCCTGGGTTTGGGGAGAACAGAAAGGCTGGTTTGCTGGATCTTGCTGTTCTCACAGGCGGTGAGGTGAGCTATTTGTTATACTTCATCAGTTTTTCACCATTTGTTAACAGCTTTTCCCCATTTATTAACAGTTTTTCAAACTACTTTTTATGCTTGCGATTGTAGGTCATCACTGAAGAACTTGGCCTGAATCTTGAGAATGTTGAACTTGAAACGCTTGGTTCATGTAAAAAGGTTACTTGCTATTCATAAGACTTCAATTTTATCTCAATTTTCCATTTGGTCCCCAATGATTGCATTAAAAAATAGCTTTTTTGGGTGCATGCCAACTGAGCCGGAACCCTATTATATTATTAATCCATTTACTTGGTGATATGTCAGGTCTTTTACTTTTTGTTTCTTCCTCTTCTTTCATTTGTTTGGACAACCTTAATTTTGCTTAAAGTTGGAAACATGCAGAAGACAAAAAACCCATTTTCTTCTTTCTTTTGAAAAAATCATGAAGTTTTAAAAAAATTTGGCACAAAGGAGCCCTGGAGCTAGACGCAAGGGTCAACATGCAAACGCTTTCTTGATGGGCGCAAGGCACCATTGCGTCCCATTTTAAATAATCATCATCGAACATCACTTCATTTTCTCAGTTAGATTTTTCATCCATTATACTCATCAACAATTCATTAGTATCATTTATCACTCTTAATAAATGTGATCAATGCGGTCATTTGCATTATATTGAAGCCTCAATCCTTCATTCTGTTTTACAAATATTAAGTCATTCAATAGCTGTTGAGCTATTACATTATTTCTCTTATTTTAAAAGAATATTCTTACAACAAATATCTCATTCAGAAGTGCCATTTATGCTCTAGAAGAGCAGGCTTTTGATCTTGGCAAGATTTAAGTCTTAGGCCCTCCTTTAACAACATAGATAGCGCTAGCAGGTGATGTGTGTTAAATATATCATACTTCCACCTTTTCCATAACTTCATGATATGGTTGACATATTGTAATGGGCTAGATTCTGAAGCTTGCCGGAGACTTCCCCGGAGACGTAGATAGTCGCCGCAGGGATGTTCCAGAACCTTTTGCCGTAGTTACCTGTGTGGAAGCTCTGAGAGAGAATCCTACCCTAACCCGAAAACTAAAAAATAATTCTTACTTTTTTCCATTTCATTGTCCTAAGGCTCTTTAAATAGACTTACAAATGTCATTTTGTAAAATGTAAAGATGTCCCACACATTGACTAATTCCAAAATTACCTTAATACAATAAAATGCAACAAAACACAAATTATAATTAGAAGCATGAATTAGATAATTGTGGGTGGGTCGAATCGACCTTGTCCATAACATCTCATTCCTCCAAATCTAGCTTCTCCTCAAGCTCGAGGGGGAATCTGATTACAAATCTTTTGGTTCCTTTATCTCATGCTCTAGACGTGCTCCTTGTAATGAGAATTTGAAGTCGATATGTCTATCACTAAGTGAGCTCAACCCTTGATTATTATTGAAATGAAAGGTGTGAATGTTGCGTGGTACTCATCTCTTAATACAGAGATGTGAATGGTGAGGCATGCAACTGGTTGGATGAGCTTGGTTGTTCGCTAACTGAACATATGGATGAAGGGACTATTGGGTGAGTGCAATAAGGATGGATTGTTCTAGGGTCTGTTCGTTGGTAACATTGCGGCTCTCTTTGTTAAAAGTCTTTAGCGAAGAGGGACAGTCAGGAACAATGGTTGGGGATTGTCTTGCTTAGTCAAAACCATCGAGAGCGGTGGTTGAAGAGGAATCAATTTGCATGGAGTTGGTAAGGGTCGGTGACGGAGAAGTTGAAGTATTGAGTACCAATAGAAGTTATACGTCTTTCTAATGAAAATTTTAAGTTGAGATGTCCGTCACTGAGTGAGCTCAACCCTCGAGTGTTATCGAAATGAAAGATGTGAATGTTGCTTCGTACTCATCTCTTAATGCAGAGATGTGACTGGTGTGGCCTGCAACTGGTTGGATGAGCTTGGTTGTTCGCTAGCTGAACATATGGATGAAGGGCCTATTGGGTGGGTGAATTAAAGATGGATTGTTGCAGGGTCTGTTCGTTGGCAACGGTCAGACTCTCTTTGTTAAAAGTCTTTAGCGAAGAGGGACGGTCAGGAACAATTGCTGGAGAGTGTCTTGCTTAGTAAAAACTATCGAGAGCGGTGGTTGAAGAGGAGTCAATTTGCATGGAGATGGTAAGAGTAGGTGACAGAGCAGTTGAACTATCGAGTATTGATAGAAGTTATACGTCCTTGTAGTCATTAATCGTATTGACTAGTCCTTCGGTCGGAGTAGTTGAGCTTGCGAGAGGGTTAAGGAAATACCCTGTATACTATCGACCTGCGCGTACACCAATGTATTAGCGACGCACATTGGTGCACGAGTATGTCGAGCTTGGCGATGAAGCTGGATCTAGCCTCTTGTAGTTGCATCCTCCCCCTTACTGATTACCCATGGACCTTCCCAAAATTTGTGATAATACTGTGGGCTGCTCGTTCCTTATACAAGGTTGTGATCGACGAGACCTGTGATTAATAGCAGTGAGCTTAGTTGTTTGGTGACTGAAGTTGAGTGCAAGGGGCCTTCCAATTGAGGATAGTAGGAATAGACTGTTGCGGGGCTCATTGGATGGTAACAACCAAACTCTTGGTGGAAGTCCCTATTGATGGGACAGTAGGGACGATGACTAGGTAATAGCATGTTGAGTTGAATCATTGAAATCAACGATTTTCGAGAGGTTGGATTCATGGAGATAACATGGAGACGACCACAAAGCAATATTGGGGGTTGACAGAAGCTTCCTTGATATTGCTAAGTAGCTTGTCTGTCTGAGCATGATGGGACAAGGTTCGCTTGGATTGCATTTGACGCATTTGCCGCAACAGACGTAAGGCAAGGGATGTTGTTGCGAAGTTCTTGTGTTGATTGACCTATTGCACTTGATTGTAGAGTCGACACGATGGGGGAATCTCGGTTTGCGGAGACATGAACATGAATTGATGGATGTGTGTGGTCCAACTTTCCTCACTTTAACCCATGGCGCACTGTGCTATTTACTTAAGGGAAATGATTGCACCCTTTCCATAAGTTCCTTCTTATGAACTATTTGGGTATGCGTTTGATCCTAGAATGTGTATCAGAGACACCTTATGGTATGGGATCGAGGCCGGGCGGGCGCTGCATTTGCCGTAAATTAATTCCCCCTTTAATTTACAAGTTCAGATGGATGTGGGGGGGTGGGGGTGGGGATGGGTGATCTGCCGTAAATCAATTCTCCCTTTAACTTGTGAGTTCAGTTGGATGCGGGTGGGGTGGGGGGGATTGTTGGGGATGTGTGATCTGCAGTAATTCAATCCACCTTTCAATCCGAGGGTTCAGTGGAGGCTGTGGGGTGGGGGATGTCTATCTTGCACGGGGACTAAAACGGGATACGATACGAAACATATATGGGAAACGTGATTTTTAAAAAAATACGGATACGAGAAACGTTTTTACATTTTTTTAATTATATTAATATAAGTTTTAATTAATATAAAAAATACAACTAACAAACTAAGTTACCATCTCAATCACTACATTCAATAATATGTAATGATGACCATCAAACTCTTCACATAATATGTAATGATGACCATCAAACTCTTCACATAAACATGTATAAATATAGACAACATGAAAAAAAATTAGTGTATAAGCAGCAACAGGAACAAAATTTGTGTATAAGCACAAAATTTGTGTATAAGCAGCAACATTAAACAAACACAGTGTATAAGCACAAAATCTGTGTATAAGCAGAAGCATGAAAAAAACAGTGTATATGCAGCACCAGTAAAAAAAAAGCCTGAGGTCGGAGCAGGGAGACCTGAGCGGTCGGGGCTCGGAGCAGCAGGGAGACCTGAGGTCGGAGCTCGGAGCAGCAGGGAGACCTGAGGCCGGAGCTCGGAGCAGCAGGGAGACCTGAGGCCGGAGCTCGGAGCAGCAGGGAGACATGAGGTCGGAGCTCGGAGCAGCAGGGGGAACCTGGAGCAGTGGTCGGAGCAGGGAGACCTAAGCTGTCGGAGCTCGGAGCAGCAGGGAGACCTGAGGTCGGAGCTCGGAGCAGCAGGGAGACCTAAGGTCGAAGCTTGGAGCAGCAGAGAGACCTGGAGCAGGGAGACCTGGAGCAGGGAGACCTGGAGCAGGGAGTCGGAGCAGGGAGGGAGAGGTCGGAGCAGGGAGAGACCAGCGCACGAGATATCGTAAACCTAAAAGATAAGCGGAATAACCAACACACGGGATAAGCGGAATAACTAGCACGTGAATCACGTATCTCTAGCACGGGAATCGTGTATCCCGCAAGGGGGATACGAGATTCCGTTTTTTTTAATAATTAAAATTACGTTCCCTAGAGTTTCGGAAACGCGTTTCCGAGCGTTTCCCGTATCTGATACGCGTCCGAGCCAATACGTAGAGCATTTTTAAGTATCCGTGCAAGGCAGGGGGTTGTTGGGGTCCAGTGTCCCTCACTTAAACCCATAGCGCGTTGTGCTATTTACTTAAAGAAATAGTGCACCATTTCCATAAGTTCGAGCTTATGGATCATTTGGGTTTGCATTTGATCTTATAATGTTGGATACCATAACTCATTGGAGGCTTTGTGTAGACAGATAATGTCGCTGGGATAACATGGCCCTATGGCTCCTTAAATAAACTTACAAACCGCATTTTACAAACCACTACAAGTGATTTAATCCCTAAATTAATGCAATGAAATACAAACTATAATTTAAAGTACTACTTAGATAATTGTGAACGGGTCTGTCTCGAGACACATGCAGAGCAGTGCGTGCATCTTTGTGACTGTGAGAGTAGGATAATGCAATTATACTTCAAACTTGACGACTTGTTGTAATATCAATCGCAGGTGACTATTTCTAAAGATGATACTGTTATTCTTGATGGTGCTGGTGGCAAGAAGTCCATTGAAGAGAGATGTGATCAGGTTTTTTCAATATTTTACTCAAGTTTTTCTTTTGATGAATTGTATTCTAACATAATTTTTCTTATTTCCAGATAAGATCTACAATTGAGTCGAGTGAGTCTGACTATGATAAGGAAAAGTTGCAGGAGAGATTGGCTAAGCTCTCAGGTGGTGTTGCTGTTCTAAAGGTGAGACTCCCTCCCTCCCACACATTGATATGAATCGGCAAGCGCATCTGTTGAATTTTCATAAACCGCTGCCATATCACGTATAATTTTATTCAAGATAAATCTAAGCCTTTTCCAAATGTCTCCTAATAGCTGCTGTCTTTTTAATGTTTTGATGCATGTTAGAAGATAACAGCTTGCCTTAATTATGCTCCTAGAGCAAATTCCTTAGTATTTTCTTGCGCTATTTTCCATTTGTTCTCTTTGCTATTACAGTGTTATAAGTTAGTTAACATTTGGGTTTCGTTTGGTTCGCGGCTTATTTGTCCGGTGAGCTTGGACAAAAACGTCATTGTCATAGAATGTATGTTTGGTATGACAAATGTTACCAAGAAAAGAAACTAGTTTTAAGCATAAAATGTTTGGTATGACAATGATGTTTTTGTCCAAACTCACCGGAGCAAATAAGCCTAGCCAAACAAGCCTTAAAGTGAGTTTTCTTTGAATCTCAATTCTATAAATACTGTTAGTTGCTGTAACGGAAAACAGATCCATTTAGTTTCTGGTTGAAATTTAACACCGCTTTTTAGAAATAAAAATGTTAATTTCTTTCCGTCCTACGTTTTTAAGATGTATATTAATTTTGATTGTATCAAAAGATTGGAGGGGCCAGTGAAGCTGAAGTTAGCGAGAAAAAGGACAGAGTAACCGATGCTCTGAATGCCACCAAGGCTGCTGTTGAAGAGGGAATTGTTCCAGGTCATAGCTGTGAAAAATTGCTTCGCTTTATGTTATCGTAGCTATCAAAATATCTTCTTACTCTGTGTTGTGTGTGCAGGTGGAGGAGTTGCTCTCCTCTATGCGTCCAAAGAGTTGGACAAATTACAGACTGCCAACTTTGATCAGAAGATAGGAGTTCAAATAATTCAAAATGCTTTGAGGGTGAGGAATGTTTTTAGTATTTATTCATGATAATATGTTAGAAGTGAGATTTTATTTTTCCTCCCCCGCGCGCAGTGTTATCTTATCAATTTTTGTTCGAAAGTGCAGAGCCCGGTGTACACAATTGCATCTAATGCCGGCGTGGAGGGAGCTGTAGTCGTAGGAAAGCTCTTGGAGCAAGATAACCCCGATCTGGGATATGATGCGGCGAAAGGTTGATATTATCGACCATGCAAACACTCCTATGCATTTCTTCTTCTTAGTAGTAAAGGTTCTATTGATTTGCGTTATGTAATCTGCTGTTTTTCCTGCATCCAGGTGAATATGTTGACCTGGTAAAGGCAGGTATTATTGACCCCTTGAAAGTAATTAGAACCGCACTGGTCGATGCGGCAAGGTGAGCCATTGATTTTCCGCGGTCTTTATCTTTTGAGGATCAGAGCTAAACGTTATTTAATATAATTTTTAATTACTCAAACCTCCCCTGAGAGTTAGCATAATTACAGGCTGCACCCCTCCTACTTTTGAAATTACAAAAACCACTAACATGCATGCACAAATATATCCCCGCGGCGCTTCTTTCGTGTCGTAGTTTTGTGCATGCATGTTATGAAATATAAATTTTCAGTGTATCAGCGAAACGTTATTTAATACAACTATTAATTACCGTAATCTCCCCTGAGAGTTAGCATAATTACAGGCCGCATCCTTCTATCCTTTGAAATTGCAAAAACCTCTCTAACATGCATGCACAAATATATTCCCCAGGTGGTTTCTTCCCGGGGGGAGTAGTTTTGTGCATGCATGTTATGAAATATAAACTTTCAGGGAATTCGCGAAACATTATTTAATATTACTATTAATTACCCCCCAAGCAGCCGTATCAACGCGCTCGCCTGAGGCGCCGGGCGCACCAGTCCGCGCCTCTGCAAGGCAGATGCGGGTGATGTGCTCCAGACGTGCGCCTTACCATTTCCCATGCTCACCAAAGGCGCGCTTTGGCCTTTCAAAGTGTTTTCTTCAACCTGTTTTTTGGGGAGATGGGCAAAAACATGATCTCAGATGCACCCAAGGCCCACCCACCTAGGCGCACTTGGGCACCCAATTAACTGGAAATCGGTGAATTGGATGCCCAATTTGCTGATTTTGAGGGAATCGAGCAATTCACTGAAAATCAGTGAATTGGATGCCAAATTCGTTGATTTCAGTGAATTGAGCACCCAATTCACTGATTTTTAGTGAATTCGGCACCCAATTCATTTTTACGCCTCACGTGCACTTTTAGCCTAGGCTCCAAGATCCCTTTGCGCCTCGGTACACCTTGCGCCTTTGATAACTATGCCCCCAGGTGGTTTCTTCGGGGGGGGGGGGGGGGGGGTAGTTTTGTGCATGCATTTTATGAAATATAAACATTCAGGGGAGTTTTTTGTAATTTCAAAAGATAGAGGGGGTGAAACATAATTTTGCAACCTGAGAGGGGAGGTCCCGGTAAATGACACTTTAATACAATACAAAATGTTATTTATAGGTAAGATTTTAGGGTTTAGGGGTGATTAATCACAACATAGTATGACTTTTTTTGGAGACAATTCAGATTCTTGCAATTTACAAGCGGCCATGTGTTGTTTTTCTGCAGTATTTCATCTTTGATGACCACAACAGAGGCTGTGATTGTGGAGCTTCCCAAGGATGAGAAAGAAACCCCCGGCATGGGCGGTGGCGGCATGGGCGGACTAGATTATTAATGCGGGCACACGCGCGGCTAGCTTGGATTCAGAGGAACATTGTAGGTGGTTTTTGTTTTTGGAGAAATTTTCTATTAGTATAATAATAATAATTTATGTTTATTTGTTCTCAATCGATGATTTATCATTTTTTGTTTAGAGAGAGAGAGAGAGAGGGAGACTGTTTATTTATTACCTTTATGGATGAAATGATGGATTGATGGTTCATGCTCTTCTTCCTGTGATCCAAAATTGCATTACTTATTTTTTTTGGCCAATGTTAAATAGCACACCTAATTTGGCTATTGACAGCCAAATTTTATTGGTACCTAAAAAATGTTATATACACCTCTGTTATTAACACACCAATATTGAAATATTTAAAATGCACGCCAAAAGTCTATTTTCATTTTTCCTTAAATTGTGTCTCCATCTTGCAAGCATTGCACCGGCCTATTTTTTTAGCACTGCATAACACTGTTGCTGGTAAATTTGTTTGATCCCAATATTTGACTGTCTACAGCAAAAATATGGCTGTACTTGGAATTCAAAAATACTGTCTTATTTTTGTGCAGATTTCCACCGTAGGATTGTGGATTGTGCCGGTGAAATTATTACGGTGCGCTTACAAGAACCTAAAATTTCCTCCTTTGTAAGTGTACATTTCAAAACATTCACCACTAGAATATTCTCTTGGAGTAAATTTTCGTCAACTAAACTTATAGGTGAGGTTTCTGTAACACATCGTTCGGGTGAACATTTGACGGTCCACGCAGCTAAAATACGGCCGTATTTGGAATTCAAAACAATGGTTGTATTTTTGCGTAGGATTGTGGATTGTGATTCCGCACGCAGATCACTGCGTACCTAAAATTTCCTCCTTTGTAATGCATTTCAAAACATTCATCACTAGAATACACTTTTGTAGTAAATTTTCGTGTACTACTCAAAACTGCTATTAGTAAATCAAAATAAATGTTTACCTTTTTTGTCTCAAGTCCTTTAATTCCCCAAAAAAGAACACTATTAGAGAACAGCACCCTTCCTCCTGATGCTCGTGCCCCTCTTGACCTTCGTCTTAGATAATATCATACCGCTGATTCATCTCCCCCTCTGCGGCTTATATTGCATGCGTCGGGCTGCTGATTCTCCTGATTTCACTCCATTTTGACTGCTGTTGATCTGAACTACGCTTGACTGCCTTCGAACTTGTCTTCGCCCCTGACAATTTCTAGTTTCAGACTTAACATTCCTTCTGACTGCTTCGACATTCCTCGATTTCAGTATATTCCATGACTGCTTTTTCACAATATTTTGTGTAATCAATAAAATTGTATAAGATCACTTTTTTCTAGAGTTGATATTAGCAGTCCAATTCTCGCTATTCGCACACCAAAAATTGTAAAAATCTTTATTATATTCGCAGTCCAATTCTCGCTAATCGCACCCATTCAAATAACATCCTCTCCATCTCTCTCATGTTGCCTAAACCGTAGCTGTAGTTCTATCGGTCGCGTTGTTTTTCTCTCTCTTAGATTCACCTTCAAAAAAAGAAGGAAATTATCCAGCGAAAATCTCAAGAAGTAGTCGGTTTTCTGGTTAGAGGAAGATTTGCATGTCATTTAACTTGGTTTAGAATTAATTCCTCTATGCATGTCATTTAACTTGTTTTCCTGCTAGGTTTGTAAATTGTTTGTCTTTAAAATGTTTTTCTAGGCTTCTAGTACTTAATAAATCAGCAAAGTGTTTCGCTTATTTGGGTTGGGAGTGGGGGGTGCAAATATAATTTTGAACTACAAATAAAATTTATGGACTACGAATAGCGATGGACTGCGAATAGTCAGTTTTAGACTGCTAATATCAACTCTCTTTTTTTTGTATGAGTGAACATCGCCCGTTAAGGTTCGTTTGGCGTAGCGTTTTTGCTCCGGTGAGCATGACAATGATTATGACCCACACCAAAAAAAGAAAACTAGTTTGAGCATAAAAGATTAAAAGTTGATGAAGTTCCTAAGGTTAGGTTGAGCATTCATGAACGACGGTTCATAATCACATTGTTTATGATCGCTGCCGCCGCGCCAAATGGAGCTCGTGGCTTCGTATGACACGGGTTTTTTTCTCCGGTGAGTTTAGACAAAAACGCCACCATCATAAAATGCATGTTTGGCAAGACAATGATTATGACCACCACCAAGAAAAGAAAATTAGTTTTGAACATAAAAGTGGATAAAGTTCCTTAGGTGAGGTCGGGCGTTCACGAACGATGGTTCATAACTACTGCATTCACGATCGCCACCGCCGTGCCAAACGGAGCCTATATGCTTCGTTTGGCGCGGTGTTGGCGGTCATGAATGTGTTGATCATGAACCGTCGTTCGTGAACGCCCGACCTCACTTAAAAAAATTCATGCATTCTATGCTCAGAACTAGTTTATTTTCTTGGTAGCGGTCATAACCTTTATCTTGCCAAACATACATTCTATGATAATAACATTTTTTGACCAAACACACCGGATCAAATAAGTCGTGCCAAACGAAGAAAACTGCTTGTGAATCTTTTCTTATTCTTCTTATTAAATGCCTTTTTTGCTAATATCAAAAATGTTTGTGAAAAAAGGTCGAAGAAATAAGGGTTCAACCATGCTCAATTTGTTGTTCGGTTGCGCAGCCATGCTCAATTGGATTTAAAAAAAAAAATTGTTTGCGAATAGGTCAGTCGTGTCAATTTGACTTTGGGTTCAATCGGTTCGTTTGGCTAATCTAACTCATTGGCACATCCTTGGGCATAATTGGATCAATAAGTGACCATGCAAATTTGTCATGATCGTCTAAAATTCAACTTGGCCATTATTGAGTTGACTCATTTGGTCAAATATCCTCAAAATGTCTCAATTAGGTCACATTTGTATTTTGAATGTTGAGCACATCTTGTTGTTGTACATTTTAGATGCGCGAAACCTTCATCTTTCATCGACTTACGTGTATGGTGTGAACTTCTAAATGCTCGTAGTGTTAGTACGACTACGGGGTGAACTTGTTAAAGCTCATAGTGCTAGTACGACTACGGTCTAAAGGGTGAACTTGTTAAAGCTCAGAGTGATAGTACTTGTCATCTTTGTACTGCAACGATCACAAATCTATTGGACGCCCTGATCACACATTTTGCGCTACTAAAAAGGTCTTTATTTGTCGTGCATCTAGGATAATAGTTGTAAACTTGTGAGTTGCACATGTGGTGCGATTGTTGAAGTTCATTCCTTAGGCATATGCTACCGCTTTTTAAAGCCTCGTCTTCTACTAAAAAAGATCACATGGGACGTTGCAAAAGTCTTATGTGAGTGTTTGAAGCTCAAGCTTGATCAACAGAATATTAAGCGCCCTTATATTTTGTTGGACGTGCATCAGGTGCGACTGTTGAGCGAATGTTGGTTGCGTATCTAGTGCGACTATTGAACTCCCACGGTCTCAAGTCTATTGTATGTCTTCTGTTGGTCGCATCACGTGCACAATGACTAAACACATGCTGATTACATGCAAGTCTAGATTTCCACAAGACACGAGAGCGTATTGAAGACTTAGAATTTTCTAGGGATATATATATATATGCTACCTCGGTCATATCCCATCTACATTCAAATTTTCTGCCTCCTCAAATGAGATATATATTATTTTTTGTACCAATTTTGGTGTGCTTGTTAGACAAATTGTTCCTGCGACGAGTGCACTGATGTGCAACAAATGGCTCACATTCGAGTGATGGACCCAAAATCCCTTTCTATTGCTTAGGCCTCGTTCGTTTGGACGGAATTGAAGACTTGGAATTGAAATTCGACGTCGAATGTCAATTACGTCGTTCGCTTATTAGGTAGCTTTAATAATTGAAATTTGAGTTGAATATCATGGAATTGATTTTAGCCTACCACAAAATCAAGCTAGACCTATCGGAATTGGGCGAGTCTGGCATGCTCGATTTATCGCGTTTTTTGCCCGGGCGCACGTTTATGCGCCTGGGCGCACAATTTTTCGACCGGGCGCGAGTTTTTCGCACGGCCGGTAGTTTTTCGCACGGCCGCGAGTTTTTCGCCCGAACGCGCATTTTTCGCCCGGACGCCCAAATTTTGCCCGGCTGGAAATTTTTCGCCCTAGCGGGCGTTTTTCGCCCTGACGCGCGTTTTCCGCCCTAGCGCTCGTTTTTCGCCCGGGCGCACGTTTATGCGCCCGGGCACACAATTTTCGCCCGGGCGCGAGTTTTTCGCACGGACGCGAGTTTTTCGCCCGGACGCCCAAATTTTGCCCGGGCGGAAATTTTTTGCCCTAACGCGCGTTTTTTCGCCCTGGCGCGCGTTTTTTCGCCCTGTCGCGCGTTTTTCTCCCTGACGCGCGTTTTTCGCCCGGGCGCGCGTTTTTTCGACCGGGCGCGCGTTTTGTCACCCGGGCCCGCAGTTTTTTGCCCGTGCGCGCATTTTTCGCCGGGGCGCGCGTTTTTTCGCCCGGGCACGATTTTTTCGCCCGGCCGTGATTTTTTTCGCCCGGGCGCGATTTTTTCACCCGGGCGCGATTTTTTCTCCCGAGAGCGTTTTTTTCGCTCGGACGCGATTTTTTCGCCCGGGCGCCAATTTTTTGCTTAGAGGCGAATTTTCCCCGGGCGCGAATTTTTCTCCCAGGGGAGAGTTTTTCGCCCCGGCGCGATTTTTTCGTTCAAACGCGATTTTTCGCCAGGGAGCAATTTTTTTGCCCGCGCGCAATTTTTTCGCCCCAGCGCAATATTTTCGCCCGGGCAAATTTTATTTGGCCGGGATCGATTTTTTTGCCCGGGCGAATTTCTTTCGCCCTACGAGATTTTTTTGCTCGGGGGCTATTTTTCGGGCGCGATTTTTTCACCGGGGTGCGGTTTTTTGTTGGGACGCGCTTTTATCGCTTATGCGAGCTTTTTTCGGCCGGGCGGGTGGAAAATCGCACCCGGGAAAAATCGTTCCCGGGACCCAAAATCGCGCACGGGCGAAAAAATCACGGTTGTGCGAAAAAATTACGCCCGGGCGGAAAAAATCGTCGTCATGACATACATTTGTTTATGATATATGTGATAAATATTAGCTTATTCGTAATATTTTTCAAATCTTAAATTGAATTTTATTTAACAAACGAATAAAAGTATTGATTAATTCCACAATATTCAACAATATTGTTTATTAGGCGAACGTTGGAATTGGAATTAGTCACCAATATTTAATTCCACAATATTTATCAATATTCAATTCCAATATTCGAATTCTAATTCCGTCCAAACGAACGGGTCCTTATTGTTGACTTAAACCGCTTAACATGGACACACATAGTTGTAAATGGACTTAAACAGACTTGAGTTACAAAACCTGGTAAAATGTTCGTACGTCGACATAAATGACATTTCTTAGATGTAAAATGGCATTGTGCGGACGTAAATGACATCTCGTGGACATATCATGTTCGTAATCGGATGTATCGTGCATGGAAAAATATAGGCATGCATGGATATTTCTGTCTTTCTAAACCTCCATTTGTAAATGTACCTTATTGTTGCTCGTGTAATATTTGCGCTAAGGTCTTAATTTTTGAGAGTTGATATTAGCAGTTCGGAACTGGCTATTCGCAGTCCACGCTATTCGTAGTCCATAAATTTTATTTGTAGTCTAAAATTATATTTTCACCTCACTCTCATCTCAAATAAACGAAACACTTTGCTGATTTATTAAGTATTAGAAGTCTAGAAAAACATCTTAAAAGACTCAAACAATTTAAAAACCTAGTTGAAAAACAAGTTAAATGGCATGCATACAGGGATTAACTCTAAACCAAGATAAATGGCATGCAAACCTTCTTCTAACCAGGAAACTGACTACTTTTTTTTTTGGATTTTCGCTGGATAATTTCCTTCTTTTTTGAAGGTGAATCTAAGAGAGGGAAAGACGACGCGACCGATAGAACTACGACTAGGGTTTAGGCAACGGGAGAGAGATGGAGAGGAGGAGGTTATTCGATGGGGTGCGATTAGCGAGAATTGAATTGCGAATATAATTATGATTTTTACGATTTTTGGGATGCGAATAACGAGAATTGGACTGCTAATATCAACTCTCTAATTTTGTTTATGTACAAGAGTACAAGCACAACTCTTTTCATACTAGAGCTGAATTTTGAGAAAGCTGGATGACTGCGTGCCAAATAGTTCATTGAAGCTACTATGAGAAAAGTTATTGGTAATACATTAATTTGTTTTTCTCACCCTTTAGGCTCCGTTTGGCGCGCCGGTTTTACTCCGGTGAGTTTGGAGAAAAACTCCACCATCATAGAATGCATGTTTGGCATGAGAACAATTATGACCGCCATCAAGAAAAGATTACTAGTTTTGAACATAAAAGCGAATGAAGTTCCTTAGGTGAGATCGGGCGTTCACGAACGACAGTTTATAACCACGGAATTCACCACCGCCATCGACGCGCCAAACAGAGCCAAAATCGAACATTAATGTACTCGTTTTTAATTCTTCTTTAATGCTAGTTGTAATTTTCCATGAACATTTAAGTGGTTGAAACTTGAAAGCAAAGTGAGAGTCTGTTGATGTTGCAGACAAATTAGAATTTAAACATCTATCTTTTTCATCAAGTATTTATATAGAATATGTGTTAACATTTTGAGACTCTAACATTTTATTATTTTCTTTGTTGTAGTTCGTTTGTGTGATTTCAAAAGAGGGTGATGTTGGGTACTGACGATTTCATGATTATGTTTGTTGCGGTCCACTCAAGGCTCCGGTAGATCAGATTAAATTGGACTGTCTTAGCCTGAGAGCGTTTGAACGCGCAAACAATTGCAGAAAAAGAGAAAGCTGATCACAAGACAATTTTTTTAACGTGTGAAACCCGTCAACTGGGTGAAAAACCACACGTCCGGGTCTGTGCCGGCCGAAACCTCCACTATTTGTTGGTTGTTGTACAAAGCTGTTTTAAAGAACTCGAGGGCGACAGACCGCCTCTCGTTACAATTGTTGAGAGAGAGATGCTCGGAGGGTGACAAGCCACCGCTCACGGAGCTAAGACTTTAATTTACTGCAGAGGGGAATGTTGCGCTCTGAGCGCTCTAGAGGTTTTGACTGTGGCTTGAAGGTTGGATCGATATGCACTGTGCGTCTTTGTCTCTGCGGCTTGCCTCTTGCTGCGCGAGAGGAGTCTGAAGTGATGATCTTGAGTACGCAGAGTGCTTGTTGTTGCGTATGTGGGGGTGTGCTTGGAGCGGAGCGCGCGCGCGGCGCGCTTGGAGCGGAGCGCGCGGCGGCGCGTTTGGAGCGGAGCGCGCGGCGGCGCATTTGGAGCGGAGCGCACGGCGGCGCGCTTGATGCGGAGCGCACGGAGGCGCGCTTGGAGCGGAGCGCACGGAGGCGCGCTTGGAGCGGAGCGCACGAAGGCGCGCTTGGAGCGGAGCGCACGGAGGCGCGCTTGGAGCGGAGCGCGCTTGGAGCGGAGCGCACAGAGGCGCGCTTGGAGCGGAGCGCACAGAGGCGCGCTTGGAGCGGAGGAAGGCCTTTGAAGGATCTTCAAGGCGCTCGATAATCTTCGAAGGAGTCTTCGAAGGCGAGGGAGATCTTAAAAGGAGGCTGAAGATCTCTGAGTCGTCTTCGAAGTGCTTGAAGAATCTTTCAAGGGCGGCTTCGAAGATGAAGGAGATCTTCAAGAGCTCTCTCTCTCTTGAACTTAAGAGGAAGGAGGATGAGAAAAGATGGAAAAAAGAGAAGTCTTGGTGTCCTATTTATAGTTTTTGAGGGTGACACTTTCGTAATTAAATGAGTGGTTAAGGTGGTTATGATGGTTATGCGGCTACCCGCACACCATAACCAATTTATGTGTTATACACACACCATTTTGTATAGTTTTGCGGTGATATGTATTCATATGACAGATATGGTTATGCGCACACCATAACCATATTATTTGCTATACGCAGACCTTATTGAAGAATTTTACTATTTACACCCCCATGATGTGAAATTTTACTATTTGCACCCCATGATATGGGATTTTACTATTTGCACCCCTTGATGAGGGGATTTTACTATTTGCACCCCATGATGGAGGGATTTTACTATTTGCACCCCATGACGAAGTACTTTACTATTTGCACCCAATGATGATGGATTTTACTATTTGCACCCCATGATGGGTGGTTACGAGACTAGTAGAGTTTACTTTGGTCAACCACATTTTCTCCACTAAATGAGGCGGGTGCTTGTCTATTCGCAGCCCAGATTAGGGTTACCTATCAATGTTCTTCAATAAATATTGAGCAATGTTAATAACACACCTGATCTCGTTATTAGCCATCATGCGATACTAGCTAGCACTTCATATCCTTTTCTCACACTAGCAGACAAGTAGCACACCACCCAAAAACTAAAAAAAAGACATTCATTTCGAGATTTATGAAGAATTAAGAGATTGATGCAGGGCTAACATCAATCCCTGCAAAAAATTGAGACTTACTCCTATTGGAGACACCAAAATCCAGCAATAATGTCAAAATGGGAATGGGGAAGATACAAAAGGCTGGAAGTGCACAATATTTGAAGGAGAAACACCATCCATGTAGTCGGCGGTGAGCTTTTGTACAGTCAGAGGCGAGGTTTCGTCCAAATTGACTTGCGTCGAAATTACAGTTACATCTCCATTAAGCGGGCGGGCTTTTCTCCATTTAGCGGTGATATTAGGTCCAGTTGGAGGCGTTGTTTGGTCCAGCACCACTGAGCACACATGAGAGACGAAGCTCGGGTGAGGTTTTGTCCAGTTTGAGGGCTGCCAATAAGAAGGAAAGAGGACGAGGAGAACACCCAAAGGGCGGAAGTTTCGCCGGAGAAGGGAGGGGCGCCCGGAAAGAAGATAGGAGGAGGCGTACCGTGGCTCGAAGGCATGACGACGGGAGAAATTCCTTATGTGCGTGCGTGGGGGCGATTTTAGCTAGGGTGCCACTATACCACTAGAAAATTAAATTTTATGTATTTTTATTGGGTGCTATTATAAATGCTCTAAATATATCAACATTCCATTGACCTTTCTAATTTACATTAAAGATTGTCATAATGCAAATATTAGGGTGATTATCATTCTTAAATCTAGCATAAGAACACATCTAGTTTCTGGACTATGTCCTTGGCACCTCAGCAATAATAATGATGATCTTTCTAACACTAAAACATTTCTTAAACACTAATGCTCCGTTTGGCGTGGTAGTGGCGGTCGTGAACGCGGTGGTTATGAACCGTCTTTCGTGTAGTGTATGGAACTTCATCCACTTTTATGTTCAAAATAGTCTTTGTTCTTGGCGGTGGTCATAACCAATGTCATGTCAAACATATATTTTATGATTGTGACATTTTTATCTAAACTCATCCGAGCAAAAATGCCGCGCCAAACGGAGCCTAAAGCATTTCTCACGAGCATACTCACAATTCAAAATATACGCTTCATTTCATCAAAAGTGGTGGGAAAACACGAACATTCCATTGTAAATTTGTACGTAATGGTAAAAAAAACATATAAACCCTTCTTTTAAATTGATATGTACTCGGAAGAATGATGACGCAAAATGGACGCAAATTTTTCTCCATCCATCGTTTTCGCAATTGTATCGAGAAGTTTGTAGGCTCGATCTATTATGCAGTGGTGGATCCAGAAAATTATAAATAGGGGTGCACAAAAAATTTATAAACACAAATGCTAGCGGGGTAAGTAGGAGGGTCGTGTGTCACATATTGGAAATTAATTTTGGGGGTGCACATAGCTGAACTTGGTCTGCGAATAGCCAACTTTGGTCTGCGAATAGTCAATATTTGTCCCAAAATAAACTAGTTACGTGACGTGTGAACACTTCCATCTTAGCAGAGCTGCTTCTCCCTCATCTGGCCACTGTTTTTGATATATAAGTAGTCAAAATTCATTGTCTCGACGAGATGATTCCAAATCCACTATTTTTTTTTGAAAAATAATGGGGGTACCAACCCTACGCGAGTGGCGCTCCCGCGGCTCATAAAAATATATATATATATACAGATTTATATAAATATATATATAAGGATTTATAAAAAAAACATATATTGGTAGGAGTGAGAGAGAGAGTGGAGAGAGAGGAGAGAGAGTGGAGAGAGAAAGGAGAGAGTGGATATCGGATTTATAAAAAAAACATATATATATCTACACGGACGGTAGGAGTGAGAGAGAGAGTGGAGAGAGAGGAGAGAGAGTTGAGAGAGAAAAGATCATTACTTTTAATATTATTTAATGATAGCCTATGAGCTTACTATAGTAGCTTTAGGAGATCTATAATTTTTTCTGGATTATATGGATTTACATCATTACTTTATATTAAAATATGGTGTAATTACTTGTTTGGACATTGTATTTTAAATTTGAGAGTTTTGGATGTATTAAAAACTAATGGTATATTTGGGTTTTTTTGAATGTTTAACCAAATGCAATTTTTCCCTTTTAATATTGTTAGTGCCGAGCTTCCAACCTTATGTTAGTGCAACGGCGGGCTTCACCCGCACTGGCAGCGGGCTTCACCCGCACTGGCAGCGGGCTACGTCCGCTCCCAGCCGAGAGTCCTCCCTTCGCAGGTTGTGCCCGTCGTCGGGCGGCCTGCAAATAGCGGTCAACACAGCTTTTTTGGCTTCGCCCTTATCAATTATTTAATAAACACAATATACATTATTTAATGCCTAATGATAGTCTACAATAGTAGGTGTATGAGCTCTACTAAAAACTTTTTGGATTTTATGGATTTCTATCATTACTTTTAATTTTGGGATATTGTGTAATTACTTGTATGTACATTGTATTTTAGATTTTCTTGAAATAGATTATAATATATGTTAAATCATTTAAAAAACTAAGGGTAATCTTAAAAAATTTGAACGTTTAAAAAATAAGTCAGGAAAATCCTGATTCCAAACATTCGAATCAATGCAGTCGACGGTTACTATTTCAGCGATCCAACTTAACGGCTTGACGGGCAAAGACAAAGGGGCTAAAGGAGCAAGAACATGACCCCAGGTGCTGCAGCAGGGAGGTCCCACCACGTACCCGAAAGCTCAGAAGAGACTTCCCCTCCACAACCAAAGATGACCGAGCAGGGTACGAGAAAGACACCAACTTAGCGAGTATCTAGAATGGTAACCAAGGGGGGATCGAGGTCTCACGGTCCAAGTCTTAGAAAATGGGTTCCGAAAGCTTAGGCTGTAACATCCACCAAATGACTAGACCTCTAAGACGGTTATGTTATGACTAGGTCATGACAAAACCCTAGGATGCGTGAAGAGAACATAAGAGTTTAGGCTCGAGGCGAAAATCACCATGGTCTGCGGATAGTGATTTCCAGTTACCAAGCCTAGGGTTGGCCTTAGGGCATCACCGTGACCCATGACCCCACCATGACATGACTAACCCAATAAGAGGGTCCCCTCGTAATACCCCAATTATCCAACCGTAGAAAAAAGGGGGTGTATTGAATGCGACGCTAGTGCCGGTGCTAGCGCAGACGCTAGTGCTAGCACAGGCGCTAGCGATAGCGCTAGCGCAGGTGCTAGCGGTAGCGCCTGGCGGTTGCCAAACCGGCGAGCGTTACGCCGTCGAGATTGTAGCGATGACGATAGTTTATATTTTAATTGGAGGTCAAAACCTTTCTGGAAAATTGTGAAATTCGGGTTTGGCAGTTATTTTGCTATTATCTAGTCGTACAAATTTTAGTGAAGCCATACCATGTCAGAAAACCATACTTGATGTACAAAATCATAGGTTCCCTGATTTTGGAGAAATTATTATAAATACCAAATAAAGGCGTTGGCAGGCAACCTCTGCGTCAATTCTCGGCATCTCTGCGACGCTCCATGCGAAGATGTCGACATTCTCTTGTAAACATGTCGCCAACTCAATCTTCTCGTCAGTCTTCAGGTATCCTCCGATCTTTAGCAACCCGGGCTCTTCTGCTTCTGAGAGTACTTCTATCTCTTCCACTTCTTCCGCGGCTTCCAGCCTCGCTATGCCTTCCAACACTTTCTTTATCTCCTCTGCATTCTCCATCCAGCTGATGGTTCTGACTGCGTTGACATAACACTCGCGGGAAGCTCTTGGATAGCTCCTGATCCTCGCTTGGACATAGCATTGGCAATATTTTAAACACTGATGGTAGGAGGATGGGGCGGCCTTGAAGAAGTTGATGATCGGCCTCCCGAAGATCGCATTGTAGCAGCTCAGTGTATCGACGGTGATGAACCGACACTTGATCGAGTTGCCACTGAACCTTACCAGCAAATCTGCTCCTCCCTCCACCACTTTCTTCTCTTCAAATAAGCCAAAGAGGGAACCATCCGAAGCCACCACCCTTCCTGTCTCGACTCCCAACCCGTCGAATGTCTTTTTGAAGATGATGTTTACTGAGCTCCTGTTGTCCACTAGGATTCAGTCGATAGTGCAGTTCTCCAGCTGTCTGGATCACGAGGGCATCATGGAAGAGATTCTCATTCCCCAACATGTCCTCCTCCGAGAAAGTGATCTCTTCCAACGGGGGCGGTGCCTGCGAGTTTGAGGCGATGCTCTTGCGATAGATTTGATGGAGACTACCCTTGTGGGAAGCTCCTAGCCCTGCTCTCCTGCGGATCACCCTTACTTCTCCTCCTCTTCTTTGGATAACTTCTCCTCGACCTCCCTGGTCATTTCGACCTTCATTCCTCCTTCAAGAAGGGGCTTGTACTGCCATCAGCTTGACAGTGGCTTCCTGCCTTTGCTGCTTTCCTCCTCCGGCAGTCAGTCTCCTCCGAGCTTCCCAGAAGTCAGGGCAAGTCATCGTCTCGTGACCCTCTAATTAATGCAGATCACAGTAGAGGGAGATATCATCCACCTGAGGTCTCCTTCAACGGTTCCTTCATACTTGCCTATTACCTTACCGGGCAACGACCATCGCTTCCTCGCATCCTCTTTCCAGATGCCTCCCTAGCTGGTTGAAGATTCTTCTTTCCAGGGAGAATCTTCTTCCTGGACCTTGACGCTAGGGCCTTCCCGCTGGTCTCCACGACAGCCTTTTGGCAGGGACGTGGTATCTCCTCTCCTCCTCTCGATGCTCCAGGGCCAAAAAGGGCTTTCTCTCTTCCTTCCGTCTCGGCTCCTCCCTCTCGGGCTATTCCCTTCTCCTCGGCTCTTCACGCCTTCTTTCTTCTTGCTGATTCCCTTCCCGCCTTTGAGGTTCCTCCTCCATCCTTCGCACCAGGACCTTCTCCTCTTTGTCCTCCTCCTCCCTGGTCAGCCTAGTGAGTTTTGCTAGGAATCCACAATTTGAGGCTTCCCCCTAAATGAACTTATTGGCTCTCTCAATAAGCTATTCGTAAGACATGGGTGTTCTCTATTGATCTCCAACTTGAAGGGGCCCTCCTTTAGGTTGAACGTCAGGGCTAGCTGTAAGGTGAAGTCATGCATCTCCTGGATGTCTAGAACCTCCTCCAAGAAGCGGTCGATGTAATTTTCCAACGTCTCCCGCACCCCTTGCACTAGGTAGAAGATGGTCGTTGGCTCCTTCTTCCTCTTCTTTGCCGTGGCGAATCACATCGTCACCCCCCGACGTAGGTCCTCAAAGTAGCAGATGGAACCTCCTACCAACTGGTGGAATCAATCTCTGGCACTTGAAGACATATGACATGGTTCTGATGGAGAAAACATCTTCAAACCACTGGATGTGGAGGACACGATCATCTCTCCCAGAGTAGTAACTCATAACTAGCTCTTTGAACCCCTCCAGAACGGGGGCATAAATGATCTCATCACATAATGAGTTCCTCCCACCTTGCTGGCGACGATCTTTGTCGTGGCTAGAAGCTCCACCATACTCACCACCTGGGTGAGTATCTGGGAATCTCGCCGAAGTTTCAGCATCCCGGAATCGAATTCCCTACTAACTCGTCGGGTAGAACTGCGACTTCCGTAGTCGTTCTGGTTCTTCCTCCACATGCTCATTCCCTGCTCGCCTAGAGGGACCAATATCCTCTGACGGAGTCATGCAACGAGGCGAGGTCGTTGAGCCCTCCGTGCGAGGAAGCAACACTGTTCGCAAAGTTCTCTCCATTCGCCGCGTGAAATCTTCAAAATCCGACCTTGTCACATAATCGCATCCTCCTGCCGAGTTGCCGACTATCCTTTTATGCTCGCCAACTTCCACCATCTTGCATTCTTACTAGATTTTTCTCCTCTGGCTGCGATCTACGCTCACTGCACCAAAGTGTTGAAGCCATGAAAATCCAGACTCTAAATATTCAGATCAATGCAGCCAAAGGTTACTAGTCCAGCGATCCAACTTGCGGTTTGATGGGCAAAGACAATGTAAGACCCCATTTTTTTTTCTTTTCAAACATCTGGGTCTTAGGCCCAGAACCGCCGCTTTGCGGTGACACCTTCACTCGGGAAGTTCGCCACTACAAAACGTCGATCCTGCCGGCCAAATCGATCACGAAGAAAAGTACATTAAAGAAGACAAGTCCACAGAATCAACATGAAATATAACGTCCACATGATATAACTGAATAAAAAGATAACAAAGGTACAATAATAAAGAGGGCTCATGCCCTGTACATCATATCCTCACTACAAGATCACTCGCGGAAGCTAACTACTAATCACTCACATATCTTGAATCCTGTGCTCCTGTACTAGACTGGCCCGCCTCCGTCTGCTCCGGCCTCTGGTGTTGTTGCGTCTCCTCGAACCCCTAAAATGATATGGTCCACCGACCGTTAGTCAAAAAGACTAAGCCTTATGTTCCCCACCCCACCCCCAATGGCTCCTAAGCACCGTATGGGGAGGAGGAAGCGGAGGACATTCAAGGGGTAAAAACAAAAGCAGGTGGCGGCGGATCTACAACTACACAGGTGTATATATATATATGAAGCAGTAAGTAAGCATAGTAAAGTGCATGTAAAGAACAGTAAGCAGTATATATAATGACAAGTAAAGTAATATAAAAGTAACCATTGATTTATAGGAATGCTCATACAAACCTATAGACCAAGGGGTCGTTTAGCAGGGCCTACCGTATAAGAAGTCCCATAACCGACTTATACGTTAGGGGTAGGTTGAATGCAATGTTTATGCTATGACATGCAAAGTATGTTGTTATGCTATGTTCATACAGTGCAACTCACTCACTACGACTCTATGCGCATAGACCTTTAGTTCCCCCTTTTTAGAGCGAGCTAGACTCCCAGGATACTCCCGTAGTGGCAAACGGAAGCGGTGGGTTGGGCCTCGCCCACCTCTAGGTTGGTATTCGCACTACCTAACCTAGACCTATCGTACGCCTCTCGCAAAACCCGCGGAGCGTCTGCGTACTCTTACTGACTGGACCGCCAGACTTTCAAGGCTAAGTGTAAATACCACACTCGCCGAGTCAACGTATTGACGTCGGTGTGAACGACCGTCCAATACTGAAGACCCACCACTTTGAATGCACATGCAACATGTTCTACTTCCTACCTCTGAGCCATAAGCTCCCCGGGCTAACCTGCCCGCCATCAATAACCTGCCGAGCCATCGGCTCGCCGAACCAACTCGTCCGTACCTTCAAACACTACTGTGTCACAAGCTCACCTGACTCAGCAATCCACTCCTTTATCCACCGAGCCTACTGCTCGTAAACCAAACCAACTAACTTCTCGTAACCACGGGGTGTGGGTGTGTGTATCATTAAGTTATTCTTGTATAACATTTTTACTCTTACAGTTTATGGTTAATCTTGGACTTCCTGAGGGTTACCCTGTAAGGGGCTCACTACGGTACTAGGAACCGAAATGGGATGACACCCCAAAGTTTCCTTTTCTCAAGACACTTAGTGCTGTTGATATCTACCCATAAGAACACCCTCCTTGTTATTACAATTGTATTAACCCTAGGTGGCTTATGACTTTCCAAGACGATCCTTCGTCAATCCCGGGCACCACTTTACCCTCAACTCACCAGGCACACTTTACCATCTGTAATCCTTCTTGTTGACCATCATACCTTCTCAACCAAATTAGGTAAACCACATACCTCTCATCCCTCCTAAGGATCCACTTGATTCTCAAATTTCACGGTTTTACTATACGCAGACAAAACTAATTATATGAAGCTCTCAACTATAGGTACTCCAAATATTCATCCAACTGACCCAAGCTATTTACTGGAGGTCTATCATGATGTTATAAGATTAATTCTAGAGGATCGTATTTTTCCCAACATTATTAGTATTTAAAGCAATTTTCCAAAAATACAACCTCCTAAGGTTTGAACTACAAGTGCACTTTTCTGATTTCCATTGCCTACCAAACTTTTTACATAAATCAAGGGTACCTCATAATCAGTACATATGAATTTGTAGGAAATTCCAGCAAGATTTACTATTATTAAAAATTCCAAAACCCATTAATTTTCAATTATTTCCAAAGGAAGTACCCTCATATGAACTCCAAACCTTATGAAAATTTATACAGAGGTGATTCATACCAAAATATTTAGCCCTACAAAATTTGACCATATTCCATAGAGGTTACATTTGTAATTTCCACAAAGGTTATATTTGCAACTAATTTCAAATTGAACTAGAAGTACCAAAAATATCAATCCAAAAATTATGAGAAAATTACTGTGGGTTCATAGTGGTATGAAATGACATCCAGCAAAGTTTCATGAAATTATAGAAAACTATCACCCTACAATTAATCATCCCAAAAATTGCCAACAATATGAATAATTACAATTTGGACCTCCAAAATTCTTCCAATGGTTCTAACAGAATCTCCAGAGATTAATAACATTAAAACTGAGTTGGTGACAGAAGATGGTTAATCACTAAGTATTATTTCTTCCTAAATCCCAAAAACCTAAATATTTACAAATCTACCCAAGGATTTATTACCTAGGGTTGGCAACTCCAAATTCCACCAATTTCTCATAGGAGGATTATCTGGTCACCATGACCATCTCCCCAAAATTTCTGGTCAAACCATAAAGGTTTGACCCCTCTTCCTTCATTGACCTCTAAATGCACCCCTTAGGGTTTACCCTAGGATTATGGTCCAAACTTCTCCAAATCCACCCAAACTTCTTGTGAGGGTGTTATATCACTCATGGAACTCAGAAGAGTCCATTACACTCCTATCCAAGGACAAACAACCCTATATCCTTCACAACCCCAAAATTTCACTCCATGAGGATCAACCCTATGGCCTTGGGCAAATCAACTCAAATGCTTACCAAATTCCTCAGGGGGTCTCAAATTGATCCCACTGACCTTTCCAAGAAGGCTTAAGTCTCTATGGACCCATTTGGCCAATGGATCTTTACTTGGCTAAATGCACCCCAAGGGGCTCCAACTCCATGTCCTAGGGCAATCCAATTCCCCATGACCCCAAAACTCACCTGGAGGTGATTTGGGTGATGCTAGGACAATGACCAAAATTCCACTCCAATTGGAGGTGGTTTGAACATGAAAAACCCCAAATAACCCCTAATCACAATTTTCCCCTCATTGGACAAATTTTTGGCCCAATGACAACCTCAAATGAACCCCAAATGAGTTGAAATTTTAACCAGGGGCTTATCATGACCCCAATAACACCCCACCAAAATTTGGTGGAGATTGGAGGTCATTTGAACCTCCAAATAATTTATGCAAAGATTATTAAATTTCTACAAAAACTTTAGGAAATAGTTCTCCAAAAATTCTCATTTTTGGATAGGTTGTAGTCCTAGACATGACTCACTCCTAGCCCAAATTTCAAGTCATTTGGACTAGTGGTTTAGTGTGGGCACCCATTCAAAGTTCAGTCAAACTTTGCACTAGAATGGGTGCTGAGGTCAAACCAGGACTCCAAATTGGGTGAACTCAATTTTGTATGATTCTAAGGGTCAAGGCCTACAACTTTTATGTTGGGCACTCTTTCTGTAGAGTCCTCTAAGTATTTTTTAAAATTTAAAACCATATATCAGTGCATTTAATCTAAGTAAATAACTGATTATTATATAAAAATAATCATTTAAATGCATAATAACGGACGACATCCGTTCTTCTTCTCCAACGAACTGACAATCCCGATGTGCTGCGCCTGGGTGGACTTCAGCCCCGTTTTCCGGCCGATTGGAGGCTTCTCCGGCGAAACCCTCAAGCCCTCACCTCCGCCCGACCTTCACCTTTCGTTTGCCGGTGGTGGTGTGGCCGGAGGTGGCTGGAGTTGGCCCCCCGTATGTCACGATTTTCGGTCAAGAACAAGAGAAAATCCGATTGGAGTAGCCTCCAATCTCAATTAATTTTGAAATAGGAATAGAGGGGATCTACCCACTGAAGGAAGGATGAAGAACCAGACCTGTCTTGGGGGGTTTAGATGCTCCGACCGTCGACCACCATGGCTCCTCCTTGGAGATTTCGGCACCATCCAAAACCTAGCATAGACAGCCCAATCCTTTCGGGGAAGGGGGGGCTTCAACTCCTCTCTCCATTATGAAGCTAATGGGAGGGTCAATTTAATGGGAGGAGGGTTCTAACTCCAAAAGTCATTAATGGCCTCCTCATCTTCCTTCCCAAGGCCGGCCCTATACATCCCCCCTGCCTCAATTACTCCTGGAAACTGCTGTAAACTCCTCTAAATCGCCAGAGGAGATGAATGAGAGTGTTAATGAGGGAGGCCAAGGGGTGAAACACCTTAATGGCCATGAATGACCTCTTTCTCTCTCCTTAAAATTGGGGAAAACCCCCATTTTCTCTCTCCTAATCACCATGGCCGGTTTTTCTCTCTCTCCTGGGTTAATTATCAGTCAAACATGCTGGTTGACCACTCAATTTGGGCTAGCCCAAAGGGATTGGGCTAGGTCCAAGAGATTTGACCTAATTTGGGCAGGTTTGACTTTTGGTCAAATTGACCAATTGGGGGACCCTAGGATGGGGCTTTTGGGTCCATTGGACTCCAAATTAAATTTAGAACCTACTGGTGGGGTCAATTTGGTCACATGAGCCTTAGTTAACCCAATATAAGTTGATTTGACCAAAACAGGCTAAGTTGATTTTGGTCAAATTGAGCCCTAGGGTTGACCCAGTCATGGGGCTTTTTGTTCCACTGGGTCCCCTATGATATGATAACACTATGGGTAGGGTCAATTTAATATGGTGGTGGTCAGTTAGGGCACTTAGTGAAGAATTGTCATTTTGACCTAAAAGGGCATTTTGGTCAATTTGCACCACTGGGGGTCCCATGAAGGGGCTTTTAGGTCTACTAGGTTTCTTATGATATTTTAGACCTAGAGGAGTGGTCAATTTGGCATGGTGGAGGTCAATTGACTCTAATTAGGCTACTTTGACCAATTTGGGGTTATGGTTGACTTTGGTCAATTTGGCCTCTTTGGTTGACTCCAATGGTCCCTTGGTGCCCTAAGGGGACCCCTAAAGGGTTAGGGACACTATGGTGGGGTCAAATGGTCAAGATGAGGCCACAAAGTCCAACCCTAAGCTTGGTCACTGAAAATTGCTATTTGCAGTCCAAGGCACTTTCAACCCTAATCTTGCCTAAGCTAAAGGGATTTCTACACTACCAAGGCCTTGTCATGACTTTGTCAAGACAGATTCACCTGGGGGGTCTAGCTGTCTGGGGGATGTTACAGACAAAGGGGCTAAAGGAGCAACAACAGGTCCCCAGGTCCTGTAGCAGAGAGATCCCACAATGTACCCAAAATCTCAGAAGAAACTTCCCCTCCACAACTAAAGATGGCTGAGCAGTGTACGAGGAAGACACCAACTTGACGAGTTTCTTGAATGGTAACCAAGATGGATGATCGAGGTCTCACGGTCCAAGTCTTCGAAAATGGGTTCTGAAAGCTCAGTCAAAGATGCAATTTCTGGTACCCATGAAGTTCGATTTATAGGGAAAACCAAAGGGTAGGTCTTATTTATAGCCTAGCGTGTAAGACCCCCCCCCCCCCTCCCAAATCGGCGGTCCGACCGGGGGATCTTATTACACTACCCTTTTAGCCCGATGCTGAAGCGATCCCGAAGGGTGAAGGTACCAGCTTCTCCAACTCCCTTCCTTGAACACTCCGTTGTCACGCCTGGGGGTGGTGTTAAGCGAAAGTCACTACACACCAACAGAGTAGGGAAGTTGTATTCTAGCGGAAGACATCATCAAAGAGTGCACTTTATAACACTTAGCGAAAGACGTAGTATCATAGCGAAAGATTAATTATCACAGAAACCTCAAACTAAAGACCTATATAAATAATTTCCATATCTCCGCCGCATTATATCCTATCTATCAAGGATTCATTGCAAATATATAGATACCGTGAGGTAGGGCACAACAAAAGGGGATGCGGCTTAACAACTTGTACCTGGCGTAGCCTGCTCTGTGGCTTCATCCACACATGGGTGTTGCCTCTCATCCGCACCTGCCACCTGTGCTAAAGATAAGTTATTAGAACCACGAACAGAATCCAGCCCCTACTAATATCAGACATAATATATCATTTATATGGGAAGGAATATCTGGACTCTTATTGGGCCGAGGCAGTCTTCCCACGATCACCGCCTACGTACTCCGTATCATCCTGCATACGGTCTCAGACCCACGTAGTTCTATTAGTTTCACACGGGTTGCCCTCCCAGACCGTCCGTCATGCGGGTTGCCTTAGAGTAAAACTCATCGGCCATCTGACATCCTCCCAAGGCTCATTTTCCGAAGGCACATTTAATTCCCGTAGGAATATTGCTCGATGGCACAATATATTCTCGTAGAATATTTCTAGAAGGCACAATATATTCCTGAAGGAACATATATCGAAGGCACAATACATTCCCGTAGGAATATTTCTCGAAGGAACGATATATTCCCGTAGGAATATTTCTCGAAGGCACGATATATTCTCGTAGGAATATTTTTCGAAGGCACGGTATATTCCCGTAGGAATATTTCTCGAAGGCACAATGTATTCCCGTAGAGATATTTCTGGAAGACACAATATATTCATGAAGGAACATATATCGAAAGCACAATACATTCCCGTAGGAATATTTCTCAAAGACGCGATATATTCCCGTAGGAATATTTCTCGAAGGCACGATATATTCCCATAGGAATATTTCTCGAAGGCACGATATATTCCCGTAGGAATATTTCTCGAAGGCACAATGTATTCCCGAAGGAACATATGTCGGAGGCACAATATAATTCCCGTAGGAATATTTCTCGAAGGCACAATATATTCCTGTAGAAATCTAAATCATGGTCAATACAAGAACAAAACCTCAAACATTGTTTCGTCTGCGCTGCTCTACAAGAGGCGGCCAGTTAGACACTATGTAGGGTTGAGTATGAAGGGATGCCCCATCTCTACGTCAACTCTAAATTATTAGGAATAATGAAGAAAAAACCAAAACATTGATCTGTCCGCTCTGCTCTACCACTACAAGAAAAATGTCAATTAGTAAGGAGAGAAATTCCTTGATAAATGATAAAATTCCTTCCTAATTAGAATTAGAAACGAATTCATAAACAAAAAAAATTTCTAGCAAAAATGGCCCTAGTTAAATTTAGGAAGGATGACTTTCCTTGTTAATTTGTAATGAATTTTTAGCAAGGAAAAATAGTCTTTCTAATTTATAACGTTTTATTTAGGAAGGGACATTTTTCCTTGCTAATTTTTTAATTCAAATCAAAATAAATAAATATTTAAAAATAGAAAATAACAAAAGCAATAACCAGGAGCCCTGCTCAACCCCATGCTCTGCTCTCGACTTCTAGTCGCCCCTGAAGTAATTGCCCGTGACTTTTCAAAGTGTCACTTGCGTTCTGGGTACTACCAAGTTCGCACTGCAGAGAGGGATGAAGCGAAGACAACCTATGTGAGTCGAGTTCTTAGTCATTTCTTGAATTTGGATTGACCAATGCGCCATTTTAAACTCTCATTCGTGATATTTCCAATGAAGAAATTCGCCGTTGTGGTCGACGACATTGTTGTGTATAGCCAGACTCTGATGGAGCACCTCTCCCATCTCTGCACAGTGTTTGAGAGATTGAGGGAGAATTACTTCTATGTGAAACTGGAGAAGTGCTCATTCGCGCAGCACGAAATTCTGCTCCTCAGCCCGTCCGGGGAGGCACTATACGCATGGACAAGGAGAAGGTCCGTGCTGAGTGGCAGGCACAGAGCTGCAATCATTCTTTTGGCTAGCCAATTCTTACCGCCCTTTCTGAAGGGGGTACTCGAAAAAGCATACACCACTGACAGATCTGTTGAAAAGGGCCCTGGTCTTAGACGTGCCAAGCAGCTTTCGACGACCTCAAGCGTGCAATGACGGAGGATCAGAAATTGCCTGACCAAAGTTTACCTTTTGAGGTCCACACTAGAAAATAACAAAAGCAATAACCAGGTCCTACTGGGATTCGAACCATGCCCACTCCAAGTCTTAACATCTAAGAAACAAGCTGCTACCACTTAGCCAAAGAAGTTTTGTTTCCTTTTCTTGAATAGGTTTATATAAGTTGTAGTAGAAAATATATTAAGTTATAATAAATACTATTATTTATAAAGATATAACATAACTAAATATTATAGTATATATATAATATATGGGTTGATTTAATTTAACTTTGTATATATATTTATATGTGCATAACATATGGATACTAATCTCCTTAATTATCTTACGCACACATTCATATAGGATAATAAATTATTTTAAAATAAAATTTAAGTTGAATATTTTTCTAATAATAATATCATTTATCGTCAATTTTAGCAAAATGATAAGATTACTTTATTACTAAATTAATCTTTTTTATATTTTTTTAGCTATATATTTTAAAAATACTATATTTGATTACTGAAATGAATAACAATGAATATTTAAAACTCAACATTTTAATTTTATCACAAATGATAATTAGCAACGAATATAGTTACAAATGATAATTAACAATAAATTCAGCAACAAATATAATTTTTCTTTATCTAATGCAAAATTAGAAACGAATTTTTTTGTTACTAAATTAGCAACACATTTTTTGCAACTAAACTATTTGTTGCTAATTTAGCAATGAAAAATCTCCTTTCAAATTTTGTAGATGAGAAAAAATTTTGATTCTTTGCAAATTTCGTTGTAATTATCAAGCAAAATTTGAGCTTTTCTAATATTCCTTGCTAATTGGTCTTTTTGTTGTAGTGTACAAGCGACGGTGATAGAGAAATTCGTATTCTCCAATCTATACTGGATTAAGGCAAGTGTACCTATCGAAATATAGCATATGATATAAAGAATATCAAGGTCGTATTAAAACTCGGGTCAGTCGAGTACTGCTACTTCGAGAAAACAACTATTATTTTATCGGACGGAAATTTTACGAGAAATTATAAGAGGAACGAAAATACGAAATAAAAAATAACTAACTTGATCAAAACAACCCTTGAAATGAAATAAAATATAATAATTTATAATCGTCTAATCCAATCCTTGACCGTGGAGATTCCCGATTTATGAACGCACCTCTCTCGAGGAATACGCCCACCACAGATTAGGTTGATCGACCTACTCTCGTTCCATAATCGAAACCCCTAAAACTCGCCTTACCGAAGTGAATCCCGCTATAGGATTTGACTCCTATCCAGAAGATTTTCGTCATCCTCTTTCGAGAGTTGCGATCAACTCTTTTTATTCATGAGCGATCAATTCGTACGCATGAGCCTCTCGGCTAACTAGAATACAAAATCAGATACGAAAGTCCACACATCGACATGTGAACCCGATATAAATCACGAATAAATCAAAGGTAGAAGAAAAGAACGATCATAAAGAGAAATATAATTTCATTCTAACGCTTGTAATATTCAAGTACTAAATTACCATCTACTTGACATAAAATAAAAAGTACATAAAAGGAAAGAACAAAAAGACAATGCTTGAAATAAAAATAAGGACTATCATTGCATCAAATAAAAGGGGTACATGAAATAAAAGTAAGCTAAGAAAAGTCAACTTGAAAATAAAAGGCTACATAAAAATACAAGATAGAACTGCCCAAACGGGCAGGGGAAGAGAGCATCCGGGGAAAATATGAAGAGCTTATGCCTCTATTTATAATATAGAAATGAGAGGATGAATGTGAAAGGTTGGCATGAATTAACATTCAAGAGGGGAAGGAATGAGGAGTTACATGGATTAATATAAATAATAATGGTTGAATAATATTGGAGTTAAATGGAGATGAATATGGGAGAAGGAAGAGGAATTGGATGTCCACATTTAAGAAGGAAATTAATGTGCAAAGGGGGAAGGAATGGCTTCTCACGGGTAGAGAGGAGATGAATGGGTTAATATTTAAATTAAAAATGAAAGTGGAATGGGAAGGGTTCGGTTTTAGGAGAGAGAGAGAGATGTAGCATTTGATGGAGTTAATTGGAGGGTGGCCGGTTATTAATGTTATATATGTATAATCTAATATATATAAATTAAGAAGAGGTGGAGAGAGAAATATTAAGTGGTGGCATGAATAAAATAATGAGAATAAAAAGGTGGCTGTCATTAAGAGGTGGAGTTTATAAAAATAAATATTAAAGTGGGGTTTAAAACAGCTAGGAGAGGTGTTGGGTTCGGTAGCTTTAATGGTTTAGAGAGAAAGAGGGTGGCGGTTATGAGAAAAATATAAGTGGATGTTTTTGGATGGGAGAGGAAAGGTGTACGGACTGTTGGAAATAAATATGAGTGGTGATTGCATGGAATAATAATGGCGACATGCATATGCAAGAATTTTTAGATGAATGGCGCGGCGGCGATGGCGTCGCGGCGAAGCGGACGTTGCGGCGAGACTTTGGCTTTCTTGCTTTGGACGAGTGCAGCTTGAATTTGTGCGGCATGAGCATGCAGAGTTGGCGAAGATGGCGGGCGACATGCATGGGCTGGCGCGACAGCAACAACAAGAAAGTATTTTATTTTCCACCGTCACGAGCGCAACCGCAACATTATTCCTACAAAATAAAATAAAACCTTAATTAGTGAGATAAAAATTAAAATATACGATTTATTAATTAAAATAGAAATAATATTTATAAATTTATATAAAAATTGTACAAAATTATATAATAAAAATATGTATAAATCTCACTCATCAGGCGGCCAGTTCGACACCATTTAGAGTTGACTCTGAAGGAAAGCCTCATCTCCACGACAACTCTAAATTATAGTCAATAAAGAAGGAAAAGCCAAAACATCGGTCTGTCTGCTCTGCTCTACAAGCAGCGGCCAGTTCAACACCATTTAGGGTTGACTCTGAAGGAATGTCTCATCTCCACGTCAACTCTAAATTATAGGCAATAACGAAGGAAAAGTCAAAACATCGATCTGTCCGCTCTGTTCTACAAGCGGCGCCAGTTCGGCACTATTTAGGGCTGACGCTGAAGGAATGTCCCATCTTCATGTCAACTCTAAATTATAGGCAATAAAGAAGGAAAAGCCAAAACATCGATCTGTCCGCTCTGCTCTACAAGCGGCGGCCAGTTCGACACTATTTAGGGTTGATGCTGAAGGAATGTCCCATCTTCACGTCAACTCTAAATTATAGGTAATAAAGAAGGAAAAACCAAAACATCGATCTGTCTGCACTGCTCTGCAAGCGGCGGCCAGTTCGACACCATTTAGCGTTGACTCTGAAGGAATGCCCCATCTCCACGTCAACTCTAAATTATAGGCAAAAAAGAAGGAAAAGCCAAAACATTGATATGTCCGCTCTGCTCTACAAGCGGCGGCTAGCTCGACATCATTTAGGGTTGACTCTGAAGGAATGCCCATCTCCACGTCAACTCTAAATTATAGGCAATAACGAAGAAAAAGTCAAAACATCGATCTGTCTGCTCAGTTCTACTAGCGACGACCAATTCAACTAGTTAGGGTTGACCCTTAAGGAATGCCCCATCTTCACGTCAACTCTAAATTTAGGCAATACTGAAATAAAGTACAGTAACTGAAATACTGAAATAAGGTACAGTAATAAAAAATGCTGAAATAAAGCCAAACATCGATCAGTCTGCTCTGCTCTACAAGCGGCGGTCAGTTCGGTACTAGTTAGGGTTGACCCTGAAGGAATGTCTCATCTTCACGTCAACTCTAAATTTAGGCAATACTGAAACAAAGTACAGTAACTGAAATACTGAAATAAGGTACGGTAATAAAAAATGCTGAAATAAAGCCAAATATCGATCTGTCCGCTCTGTTCTATAATCGACGACCAGTTCGACACTATTTAGGGTTGACTCTGAAGGGATGCCCCATCTCACGTCAACTCTAAATTATAGGCAATAAAAAGGAGAAAACCAAAACATCGATCTTGTCCGCTCTGCTTTATAAGCAGCGACCAGTTCGACATTATTTAGGGTTGACTCTGAAGGGATGTCACATCTTCACGCCAACTCTAAATTATAGGCAATAATGAAGGAAAAGCCAAAACATCAATTTGTCCGCTCTGCTCTACAAGCGGCGGCCAGTTCGGTACTATTTAGGGTTGACCCTGAAGGAATGCCCCATCTTCACGTCAACTCTAAATTATAGGCAATAAAGAAGTAAAAGCCAAAACATCGATCTGTCTGCTCTGCTCTACAAGCGGTGGCCAGTTCGGTACTAGTTAGGGTTGACCCTGAAGGAATGTCTCATCTTCACGTCAACTCTAAATTTAGGTAATACTGAAATAAAGTACATTAACTGAAATACTGAAATAAGGTACAGTAATAAAAAATGTTGAAATAAAGCCAAAACATCGATCTGTCCGCTCTGCTCTACAAGCGGCGGGCCAGTTCAGTACTAGTTATGGTTGACCCTGAAGGAATGTCCCATCTTCACGTCAACTCTAAATTTAAGCAATACTGAAATAAAGTACAGTAACTGAAATACTGAAATAAGGTACAATAATAAAAATGCTGAAATAAAGCCAATCATCGATCTGTCCGCTCTGCACTACATGCGGCAGTCAGTTCGGTACTAGTTAGGGTTGATCCTAAAGGAATGCTCTATCTTCACGTCAACTCTAAATTTAGGCAATACAGAAATAAAGTACAATAACTGAAATAAACTGGACCAATACGAGACTGGAATGGTACTGAAAAGAAGCTAAATGAAAGGTACTGGAATTGAAAGGAGCGGGACCAATACGAGACTGGAGTAAAAGAAAGTGCAATAAAATAAAAGGGTTAGTAGTCATTCACTCCATATATAGGAGTCTTCGGTTCCATCTCCGTTCATAGGAGGAAAGTTTTGTTCTATCTCCGTTCATAGGAGTCTCTTCCAAATTCTGCCACTTTATTTACAACCATATCATTGGTATTAATTGCGCCTTTTACACATGGCTTAAACGGGTTAGAGGAACATTATTATGAGTCCCTTAAATTCTCCAAAAAGAGACGACTTCCAATGTTCGAGTATTTTCTTAAATGTAGCCCGACGAGTTATTTTCCTCGATTAAGCTCATAATTTTTATATTTAAAAATAAGCCCACCTATCACCAAATCCATTATTATTTAGAGATTTTCTCAGATTTTTATGACAGAGTTAAAAGCCTCTGATATTATTAAACCAGTATTTTCTACCTCATTTAAATCTTTAAGAATATCAAAACTTCATAATAAAATCTGAATATTTTTGTCAGGCTGTCCCATACTCTAATACACATCATATAAAATTTGAGTCATGTGGCCGCAGTCGTGTCCAAAAAAATCGGGCCCGGAGGGCCGGCCTGGGCCCGGCCCGGTAAAAGCCCGCCTAGGCCGGTACCGGGCTAGCCCGCCCCGGGCCCAGGCCGGGCACGGGGGCCTTACAGGGCCCCCATATAGTTTAAATGCCCGGCCCGGTGCCTGACCCGGGCCGGGCAAAGCCTGATTTTTCAGGCCAGCCCGGCCCGGGCCCAGGCAAAGCCCGGCCCGGGCATACTATTATGAGCCGTTGGGATCAACGGCTCTTTGAGTCGTTGATCCCAACGACTCCGCTGGCATGGCAGCATTATTGCTGCCATGCCAGCAACACTAGTAGGCTGTCGTTGGCAGCCTACTAGTACTAGTAATAAACCTAAGGCCTAGCTTGGTAGCCTAGGCCCTAGGCTTATTAAAAAATTTAAAAAATAAATTTTTTTATAAACCCCCTCATAACTGATCCCCCTCTCTCTCTTCTCGCCTCTCTCTCTCTCTCTCTCTCTCTCTCTCTCTCTCTCTCTCTCCAACCCATTCTCTCTCTCTCTCTCTTCAACTCATTCTCTCTCTCTCTCTTTCACGCGTCGGAACATGACATCGTCATCCTCGACGCCATCATCGTCTACTCAAACTGCGCATGAAGTGATGGAGCACAAGCGTACGACGCCAATTTGGGAGCATTTCGATAAAGTTAAAGTCTGCGACGAATTTAAGGCGAGGTGCAAATTATGCTCGAAGTTGTTGACCCTTACTGGCAACTCGACACTAGCAAGACACTTCAAGTCTTGCGTTTCGAAACAAGCTCCCGAGTCCAGTCAGGCACAAATATCGGAGCAGGGCAAATTTGGACGTACGATCAACTTCAACAACGGGAGCTGCAGATGAAGAACGTTATCAGACGCGGGTTGCCGTTCAACCACTACGACAACGAGGAGGGGACCGAATTCATACATCAAGGGCTTCAACCAAAATATCAACAGGTTAGTAGATCCTCTCTCAGGCGTGACGCTCTCAAATTTTATTTAGAAGCAAAATAATCTTTAATAAATTATTTTGAAAATTTTGAAGGACGTGTGAGTTTAACGAGTGACGTTTGGAGTAGTAGCATAAAATTAGGACTATCGTATATTTGTATCACTTGTCATTGGGTCGATCCCGTTTCATTTGATCTAAATAAATGTATAATTTGTTTTGAAAGTTTTGAAGTCCCGCACACAGGTCAAGCAATATATCAAATAATTATTAAATGTGTGCGAGAATTTAAAATTAAAGATAAAATTATGAGTATTTTTTTTGATAACGCTACTAATAATAACGTTGCAATTGAGTGGTTAAAACGCGATTTAAAACCAATGTTAAACGAAGTGTTTTTTTTCATACTCGATGCGTTTGCCACGTTTTAAATTTAGTGGTACAAGATAGTTTATCTTATATGAAACCATATATTAATAAAATTCGTCTTATGTTACAATTTATTTATAGTTATAGGCAACAAAGACAAGATTTTAAAAAATTTGTAAACGATCAAGGTCAAAAATATTTAAAACCTCAATTTGATATGCCCATTAGATGGAACTCAACATATAAAATGTTAAAAATAGCGTTCCAACAAAAACCACTTTTTATGGAATATTATACTATGCTAAATATTCATAATTTGAACGATAACGATTGTGACATATTAGAAATTTATATGGATTTATTAAAATATTTTTATAGGGCGACAACTTTTTTATCTGACGTATATTATCCGACTAGCCCTCTAGTAATTGAAATTTTTGTAAATATCGCACAAAAATTTAACTATTATAAGCAAAACGAATGGTGGTGTCATTTAATTGAAATAATGGAAGCAAATTTTTTAAAATATTATAGAGAAATGACTGCCATATTTTCATGCGCCGCCGCCTTAAATCCTCTATTCGGCGTAGACGGCGTAGAAAATTTAATAGAAGAAATAAATAATAATTTAAACTTAAATATAACTTTCGCGGATTTTGATGACGTTAGTATTTTAAAATTTAATTCAATTTTTACCAAATGTTATAACTATTATGATAACCTATACGGCTCGCGGCCCCGAGAAGAAACTTCGCAACTCAGAACAAAAGATACTTTTAAAAATAAAATTTTAGAATTAGCTTCTAGGAAAAAAGCGCGCACATCTACTTCTAGTAGTTTAAATGAATTAGGATTGTACGTATATTAAAACACAATTTCGTGATTTTATGAGTACGAAGGAGATTGAAAATTTTGATCTCTTAAAATGGTGGAAAGGGAAAGTTAATACATACCCTATTTTGGCCTATATGGCCCGTGATTTACTAACAATCCAAGCTAGTACGGTAGCTTCAGAGTCTGCTTTTTCTCTTAGTGGCAGAGTTTTGAACGAGCGAAGGAGTCGCCTCAACGAAGAATCACTGGAAATCTGCATCTGCTACAAGGATCACTTGGATGCTGAGGAAACAACACATTTCATCGATAGAGGATAGCTCGTCGGACGTAGAAGACGAGATGAACGCAATAAATTTACGAGATATTTAAGCGCATCCCCAATAAAATATGTATTTTGTTAAATTAGTGAGTTTTTCAATTTTCTTTATTTAAAATTAACAATATAATAAATTTAATTTCATCAATTTTTTTTTCAAAATTTGATGTAAATGTGTAATTTTTTTTCCAATATTAATACAATTTGATTTTTTTTTCTCCATCTCAAATTTTTCATTTCATTTCATTTATTGTAAATTTTTTAAAATAAAAGATATTATTTTAAAAATATTATTTTAAAAATAAAAAAATAAAAAACTAAAAGGCCGGGCCCGGCCCGGCCTGGCTCAGCCTTGGGGGCCTTAACAGGCCCCCTCCCGGGGCTGGTGCCCGAGCCCGGCCCGAGCCCGGCTAAAGCAAGGCCCGGGACCGGTTGGCAAAAGCCCGGGCCCATCAGGCCCGGTACCGACCCGGCCCGATCAGGCTTTTTGGACAGGGCTACATGTGGGTCATGAAAATCTCCCCCTGGATTTTTTACAAATAAGGGACCTTTGCTTGATTAAATCTTTGAAAAATATCAGGAATCAAAATAAAAATCGGATTATTTTTCCTAAGCTAAGAAATACTCTAATATACATCATATAAAAATTTCAGATATGTGGGTCATGAAATGTTCCCCTGAAATATTTACAAGTAAAGGACCCAGCTTAATTAAATCATAAATTGTCATAATTACTTCTAAAAATTCTCAAATAATTATCACATGAGTAAAGTGACTGTGAAAATATCCCCTATTTATATCAAAATTTTCTGATCTAATTTAACCCCTCTGGTAATTCAAAAACCCAAATATTTGATGTATTTTAATTTCTAAAAATACTTAGCCTCCTCCAAAAATTATGAATTTTTTTGAGCAGATAGCTCTTACCAAGATGAGCAACTTTTATGTTCAAAGTTTTTGCATTTGGGCTACCTATAGGGCCCAGAAAAATATATAATAAATAATTATAAAAATTTTAACAAAACTTTAACAGTTTTGTACGCTCCGACCGCCTCTTGCGGGCCTTCCCCGCCGCCGGCCGGCCATGGCTCCGCCCCCGACCGACTCCCAGGGGGCGGGCGCTCCCTCCGGCGGTGGTCTGGTGGCCTGCCGCCGCCGGCCGGTGGAGCGGCACGAGCTTCTTAGAAAACCAGAGGATTAATCTTTTTAATAAAATTATTGAAATGAACTGATTTCATCTTTTTAAAAAAATTAAGGGACTGAATCCTTCAAATAAAAGTATTGAGACTGATTTCTAAAAAGACGTAAAGTTTTGGGACTGAAATAACATTTTTGCCTATTTGAGAATTGGAAATATTTCATCAATTAACAGTGCCCCTTTCGTTTTGGCCTTCATCGCCTTCGCTTAAATGTGAGTTTGGACTTTTTTGCTCCGATGAGTTTGGACAAAAACATCGCCGTCACAAAACGTATGTGTAACATGACAACGGTTATGACCGCCGTCAAAAAAGAAAACTAGTTTTGAACATAAAAGTGGATAAAGTTTCATGAGTGAGGTCGGACGTACACGAACGACAGTTCATAACCACCGTGTTCGTGACCGCCAAACAATGTCTAAAATTTCACTCCTCAACCGGAGCTGTCTAAAAATTCCTTTTTTCCCATTTTTTTTACCTTCAACCAGAATTTATATTTTTTTTTACTAAAATAAAGCCGCCGCGGTCGGGACCGTGCGCCGTTTGGCGAGGCCGCGGCATTTTGGCTGGGATCCTCCCTGCGTTAAAAATATGCGTATTTCAGCTGCGCGGAGGCGACTAAAGCTTAAACAAATTAAAAAAAAAAACAAATTTCTCATGTGTAAGGTGGATGTGAAGAGTTGAAACAGGTCATCAATTAACGGTGCCCCTTTTTTGATCTTCTTCACCTATTTTTGGTTAACAATGTTTCTTCCCCGCCCTTCTTCATCAACTGCGCTCAGCTGCATTCGCCCTAAACCCTAATTTGTTTTCATTCCTCAACCAACCCATGCTTTCTCCACCGCTATCGCGTCAATTTAAACTCCCGTGCCCGCCTCTCTCCTTCCGCGATCCAAGGAGTTGTCTCACAATTTTCAAGCAATCTTAATTTCATCGTACGTTTATCTTTATCTTCATAGATGTAGTCGTATGCGTGTTTCGTCGCCGCTGTTTTATTTGCTTTCTCGCTAGATGTATTCCATGTTGTGTTGTCGGATTTGATCCATTCACTGCATTTTGTTAATCTCGTGTTGTCTATTTGATTCTTGTTTTTTGTTTTGTTTTGTGTGTTGTTTTGTTCATCGTTGAACTTTATTTGATTAAGATTTATTTGGGGGTGACGATCGTGAACACGGCGGTTATGATCACTGTTGTTCGTGAGACCTCGCCCGAGGAACATCATCCACTTTTATGTTCAAAACTAGTTTTCTTTTCTTGGCGGCGGCCATAACCGTTGTCTTGCCAAACATACATTCTATGACTGCGGATAGGGTGAAGTTTTCTTCGCCATGCCGGCTTTTATATACGTTTTTTTAGATAATCTCTAAACCCTTAACTAGACTTCTCGAGAAAGACTAGTCAATCGATTTTAATACGAATACATTCAAGCGTTCAAATTTTTTATGACGCAAGTAATAAACTCGGTGTTTTTGTCCAAATTCACTGGACTAAAAACGTCGCGCCAAACGGACGTTCATAGAGTCGTTGTAGATTTCAAGGATGCTGACGTTCAAAATATTGTGTCCAGGATATATGGGCGTAGCGTAAAATGTGGGGAAACCAAGGCTCCGTTTGGTGCGGCGTTTTTGCTCTGGCGATTAGGTCAAAAACGCCACCGTCATAAAATGTATGTTTTACATCGGTTACGGCCATCACCAAGAAAATAAAACTAGTTTTGAACGTAAAAGTGGATGAAATTTCTTAAGTGAGGTCGAGCGTTTTCACGAACGACGGTAACCATGGTGATCATGACTGCAGCCGACGTGCCAAACTGAGCCTAATGCTTTTGTTTTGAAATTGGAGTATTTTATGGATTATGAATTAAATATGTATGTGCGGTGGATCTGGATCCTCTAGATTTCGTGCGGGAACTCCAGCGTGGAGTTCAATACAACTGCGCGAGACCCCTTAACTCAATCAATCTAACATCTACCTAAATTTATTCGCTAGAAGACAAAAAAACAAAAACTAAAAAATATATAAAAATAAGGGGTCTCTCGCCCGTTGGATTGAAATCCAACTGGCGAGATCGCGTTCCCACACGAAATCCAGTGGATCCGGTTCCGTATTTTTTATCATCGTGCTTTGTATATTTAATTTCGGTTTACATTTTAGCTGTTATCTCAAAGCAAAATCACTGAATTTCTTCAATAATTTTCAGTAATAACAAGTAAACCACGGTTAATTACTCGGGCTCTGTTTGACGCTGGCGGCGGCGGTCATGAATGCAGTGGTAATGAACCGTCATTCGTGAGCGCCCGACCTCATCAAAAGAACTTCGTCCATTTTTATGTTCAAAACTAGTTTTATTTTCTCGGTGATGATAGTAACCGTTGTCGTGCCAAACCTACATTCTATGACATTTTCTTGGTGATGATAGTAACCGTTGTCGTGCCAAACCTACATTCTATGACGGCGTTTTTGTCCAAACTCACCGGAGCGAAAACACAGCCCTAAACGGAGCCTCAGTAAGCTTATTATCTACCCTTTCTGGCTCAATTTATTTTGGCTGACTTACATAGAAAAAAACTCCTCTCCCCTGCCTTTCACCGAAACTTATTATTAATCAGTGTTGTAGATGTCGGCAAAAAGTTTTTGTAGAAAGTCATGACATCGTCATTTTAAGCAAAAGTGCCATTTTTGAATATATCACCCTATATATCGATTTTACCTGATATATCGGACGATATTTCAACGTTGATATCGGCGAGTATTTTTCTTTTCATTTCTTTTAAACGACCGAGCGATAATATTTTGTTCCGTGCTTCATTTTAGGCATATCTCTGCGCCTAACTTCCACATTTTTTTCGGCTCGCTCTCACTAATTTGATGCAATTTATGTCGTCTACTTTCGGGAACATCTTTTTGTGTGTAATTTTATGAACGTGCATCATGTGTATATATGTTTATTATGTGATTTATAAACATGTATTATGTGCACAATTATCTATACTAATATATAAAAATATTACTTTATGGCGTAATATGGTCGACAAACGAATACGAGCCGTCGGATCATGATCCAAATGATCTTATCCATTCGCAGGTGGTCTGCAAAAGCCTTTCAGTTTTGCGCTGGTTGGTTATTCGCAAACCACTACGCTGGTTGGCTATTCGCAGACCACAAAGTTTTTTAATAAAAGTATTTAAAAAATAAATTAAACCAAAAATTAAAATAAACCAGGCGATCGGGAGTGGGTGAAGCACACCGTCGCGAGTTGGGTACTGTCGCGCGGGGTACGGGAGGCCCCCCATGCACCGTCACTCGCATATATATAAATGTATAGATTTTAAAATTCAATATTGTAAAATATTCTAGATATATCTTTGCAATTCAACATGTCCAGAAATCCGACATCCGAAATCTGCAGTCACATTTGTCTTAAATTTCTCTTTCTTTCGCAGCTTTGAGGCTTCAGCCAGCGCAATGGCAGCACTTTCCACAAGCACCCTCGCCCCCGTCCTCACCTTCGCCATTCTCCTCACCCTAGCCTTTGCGCAGAACAAGTCCGCCTCCTATAACGTCGCCGACGAGAAAGGCTGGAGCGAATTCGTGAAGGAAGCGGCCAAAGGCACCGGTGGCGCCCCGGCTAACATGTCTGAGTTCGTGGCGAGAGTCAATTCTAACGTGAACAACCGCACTGACGGCGGCGGCGAAGAGATCGATCCCCAACTCGAGGCGGATGTCAAAGCCTTTGATCAGAGTAATGGCTCAAACACCGCCGAGGAATCCGAGACGGAGACGAAGACAAAGCTCGACTCCGGCACTACTAGCATTACCACAGACGCAATGATTGCGGCGGCCAACGGCGGTTCATTGGCTCCCGGAGAAGCTCGGCTGAGCGGCGCTTTCTCTGTTAAGGTAGCGGGTGTGGTTGGTGGGTTGCTGCCTGCCATTGCTGTCTGCTTTGCTCTATGATGCTCCATGGGTCTTTTATTTCTTATGAATTATATTTTTATATGAGTTCCTTATAATAATAATAATAATAATAATAACAATAATAGTAATAATGGCCTCCTACTTCAATGCACATATGTCGGATTTTATAGGCAATAACTATATACAGGCCGACTTCATCTATGTGCAGACCATGCAATTTGAAAATGACTATATGCAGATCAATTTCTGAACGGGTTCACACTTTCTATAGGTTTATAGTTTGGCCTACATTTAACCTTGGACTACTTACAGCCGAAACAAGCTTGCATATAACATGACCCTTTTTATATGAGATAGAGAACCCGACTATGCAACAACACTTTCATCTACTAAATTTTACATCGAAATTAGAGAAGAATTACCGAGCTTGTGTAATAATTTGGTCACCAAACATTGGAGGCGCATTTTCATAGCAAATGACGGAGTTATGTTAGGTGTTTCAGTGTGCCCTGATGGGAGTAATTATTAGAAATGTGATCTCATATGGAGTACTACTCTCAATGCGCATATGAAAAGTTAAAACTCAGATATTTAGCTCAATATTGAATGCCATGGACGGGACGATTTGTGTGTGTTTGGATGTGCGAGTGTGTTGTTTGGATGTTTGTGTGTGTATGTTGATTTGTGTGTGTTAAACTGTTTGGATGTGTGATTTGTATGTGTTAAACTGTTTGGATGTTTGTGTGTGTATATTGATTTGTGCGTGCCCTAACGTAATACTGTTTGGATGTGTGATTGTGTATTAAACTGAAAAAGCTCTGTTCAATCAAAACAGCTTGTAGCTTTTCAAAACAGCTTCTCAAAGAGCTATGTTAAATCAACAGCTTTTCAATCCGCAACAGCTCTCCCAAACAGACCCTTATTGATCTAATTAAAGTACATGATAGCTCAGATATTGTGGGATGAGTCATTGCACATTGGCCTAAAGGTTAGTGTTGCACAATGCGCATCCATTTGCCTACGTAGATGCGGTCATCAGTAGCATGCTGGCAATCAATTGTCAATAACACTTTATTACAGGTAGTCGCAATGATGTGGAGGACGATGCAGTTGTTAGTGAAAACCACGACCCAGTCAATATTTTCATGAATTGGCCGTGGGGCAAGGTTGCAAGTGGCACGTGTGGGCGTTGTTGCAAGTGACACCTTAGGCATGATTGCAAGTGGCACGAAGGGTGCAACATTTATAAGTGGCATGGAGGGCGCGATTTTTAGTGGTGTGTGCAAGAAGTTTTAAGTGGAATACTATGCACGTTTGTCGGTGGCATTTGGTTAATTATTTAATGATCGTACACCTGATGCAACTATATATTGAGCACATTTGTTGTGATTATGACGCACGCTCTTTCGCTTTTCATCGCTCGCACATTTGTTGTGAATGTTCAACATATATTAGCCTCTTTTATTGTTTGACGGTGGTTCATCTTAGCTGTAGCGTATCGTGCCACTACTGAGATCACTCATCTTTCAATAATTGCGTAATGGTGTGACTATTGGATGAACTCGGTAATGCTCGTAATGTGATTATTGGGCGTCTTTGTATTCCATTGATCACAAGTCTAGTGGAACTCTTAAGTACCTTAGATCACATACTTTGTGCTACGAAAAGCATCTTCATTGGTCGTGCATCTAGTGCGTAGTTGTAAACCTATAAGTTGTACATCTAATGCAATTGATAAAGTCCCTTGGTCATGCGCATGGTGTGACTACCGAGAGCCTTCATCTTTTATCGATCGTGTGTATAGTGCAAATATTGAGTGCCTTTATATATTTTTAGTCGTAATTAGGTGCGATTGTTGAACGTTCTTTGGTTGCGCATCTAGTGTAACTATTGAACTCCCACGATCTCAAATCTATTAGCTAGTGCACGTGTCTTAAGTTGGTCGAGCATCTTGTGCAATAACTAAATACATGTTGATTGCATGCAAGCATTGATCTCCGCAAGATGCGAGAGAGAGAGTGCATCAAAGACTTGGAATTTTCCAGGGAAAAAGCTAACTCGGTCAGATTGAATCGAACTTTTGGCCTCAATATTAAAGTAGATGCCGATGATTCCTTTTATGGATTTTTTAAAAAGGGCACTTTGAGAATTTTTTTTCAAAATATTTTATCTGCAGACCAACATAATCTCTCTAAAGCAAGATCCCTTGAATCACCACTTTAGTAATGATGATGATCTCTCCCTTATGTGATCCAAGAAATTAGAGGGGGCAGCTAAATTTTGCGCCTGCCTATACTAAAACAAAACTTCTCTAATTTGGCTAAAATGTTTAATAAAACGCGGGGGTCATTAGTGCAAGTTAGTTGTGGAGACAAATCGTCAAAAATCTGGTGGAACCCTCTTCTTTTTCGTCTTCTTCACCTATTACTATTTAACAATGCACCATTCTCCTCCCTTCTCCATCAATGTCGCTCGCTACTTTTTCCCCTTTATAATCCTCTTCACCTCCATTCATTTTATTCATCAACCAACTTTAAACTCTCTTCCACTCCTTTCGTGCTTCGATGAGTTGTCTCACCCTTTTCTAGAGATCTTGCTCTCCTTCTCCTTTTCTCTCCTTAGATCTAATTGGATGCATGTTTCATGTTGGATGTTTGTAATTGGTTTCTCAATAGATTCATTCCTTGTTGTATTGACAACTTTGATTTAGGGAATGTATGGTTTGATCCTTTCCATCATTTTGTTAATAGCTTGTTTTGTCTAGTTGATGCTTTTTTTTTTTGTTTAAGCAAGATGAATGGTTAGGTTTGGATATTTTTGATGTATCCAGTTAGACTTTATTTGGTTATATTTGCTATTGAATTGAGGGATGTTTACAACTGAAATCATCATTCAGCCATATATTACTTTTTTTGGCAATAACCGATCTATTTTGAAGCTGAAATCAACTTCTATTATATCATTTCTTAATTGGCTCCTCACCTTTGGCTTTGGTTCCAGACTCATGTCTCGTGCAGTTGCTCTATGAAGTATTTTTTTTTCTCCACACTCGAACTCATTTTTCACTTCTTCAGTTATAGTTGCTTTGTGCATTGCGTAGATGCTATGTTTCTTCATGCCATAACTCATGGATTGTGTAGTTGCTCTATGTGTGCTCTCTACTTAAGTTGGGTTTTTATGTTGTGTGCAGTGCAAATGTGTACATAAGTATAATTGTATTCATGCATTCATGTGTGTGTAATCATTTGTATAATTGTATTCATGCATTCATGTGTATATATACATATGAGTCGAACGGCACGAGCCGCAGACTGTGCTCGCCGTTGGTTTTCAAAAATCATTATAAAATCAGGTGAAAAATAGCGGCCAAGACGTGGTCTGCGAATAGCGGCCAACGCAAAACTGATTGGTCTGCGAATAGTGGCCATCACAAAAATGTTTCACTATTCGCAGACCAACGTGATGTGTGAATAGCGGTTAGCGTAAAAGTGATTGACTATTAGCAGAACAATTTGGTTTGTGAATAACGGCCAGCGCAAAACTGATTGACTATTTGCAGACCAACGTTGTCTGCGAACAACGACTAGCGCAAAACTGTTTGACTATTCGCAGACCATCGTGGACGGTTTGTATTTTTTGATGTCATCACGGACGGATATGATTTTCTCAATGGCTTTTTAATTCCATCAATTTTGAAGTCATTCATACTTCTTTTTAGAATAGTACACACACACACACACACACACACACACACACACACACACACACACGAGTGCTTGACACGGGGCTCCGCCCCTACGACCAAGCGTGACAGTACCTGGCCGCGACGGCGGGCTTCGCCCGCCCCGACGCGATGCTGTCGGGCGGCCTTCGAACGCGTCCAGGCGGGCTCCGCCCGCCTCAACATGCTCGACGTGTCTGCGGGCTGCGCCCACAACATATACATATGTGTACTCGAAATGACCGTAAAAAATATACATAATATTAAATATTTATTTTGTAAAAAAATATACGTATATACTTAAAAAGATTTTTTTTCTCTCTCTCCCTCTCCGACGCACTCTCTCCCCCTCTCTCCTCTCTCTCTCTCTCTCTCTCTCTCTCTCTCTCTCTCTCTCTCTCTCTCTCTTTCTCTCTCTTCGGTTTTAGCCATGGGGGGCTCGCGATTTCAGCGTGAGGGAGGGAGAAGGATTTGTCTTGAATTGCTATTTGCAGTCCAGCATCAGGATTAGATCTTCAGATCGAATGAACAAGATTTGTTTGATGGCTTTTAAATGCAAGAAATTAAAAAGTAATCCATATATCTTTATAGATAGTATATATATATGTGTGTCCGCGCGCGCGTGCGCGCTAGTGTGTTATAGGGAGTGTGAGTGGCAGCCCATAAAATATTGAAATGTGTACTCCCCTTTGTTATATGGATGTTATGATTTTATAAGTGCTAACTTTCATGCATTTACTATCTTCTACTTCTAGTTCTAGGTACTTAATTAGGTATATTTTTTCCACAATTGAAAGCCTTAGTGATAAGTAAAGTTGTGGTGATATCAATGAGAAATAAGTAGATGAAAATATAGTTATATTATTGCATGATATTGATATATAGTAAACCTCAGGCTCCCAGTAATCCTATTCCTGAGGATGAGGTTGAAAATGTTGCTATAGATTATGATAAAAAAAGGGTAAACAAAAGACATCTAATGTGTTGTTCACTTCTTTTATTTAACCGTTACATTGAAAGGGAACGTAACAAAGAAGTGGAAGTGCAGTCCTATACAAAACATAGAAGTTGGACAACATCACAACTCAATCTTAAAACCGAAAATAGTAATCCGAATCGGAACCGAACCAGAACCGCAAAGAACCGGACCAAACCGTTCGCGAATTATTTGGGTTCCGGTTTGAATTTTGGAACCGTGAACAACAATGGTCCGGGTATGGTTCTTTCATTTTATTATCCGGACTGGAACCGGAACCGGAACCGCTATATTTGAGTCTCAAGCGGTTTCAAGATTTTTAGAACCGATCCGAACCAGACCGAAGAAGAACCGAACCGCAACCCGTTTATTATTATTATTATTATTATTATTATTATTATATTGTTATTTTTATAATATATCTATAATATCTATACTTACTATTATGAGTGAAACTGGTGTGGTTTGAACCCAAACCGCATTCGCAACAAAAGGGGTCGATTTTAGACTGAACAAAATCGCACCACACCAAATCCGTGCCGTGTGTGTTGAAACCGACTACTCGGTCTCTGTGGAGTTCGGGGCCCTCAACGAGGCTGAGGGGCGACCAACCCTTACTTCCCCCAAGGGAGAGCTCTAGGTTGAAGGTGTCGGAACTAAGAACTGGACCAAGGGCTTAGCGGGGAGGTCCCGCCACGTACCCGGAAGTCCCCTTGGAACTTTCCCTCCCAAGCCACTACTAAGCTTGGGCACCACTGGAGCCTCTCCTCACCCCCTAGAGAGACTTAGGGAGGGAGAGGGAGAAGGAGAGAGCTAGCCTAGGATGAGAGATCCCTCCAAATGGTGCCCCCTTGGTCCTATTTATAGGATTTTTCTAGGCTGGTCTGCAAATAACATGAATCCGCTTTTTAATTTTACTAACAGCACCCCAAATTGGTCTGCTAACAGCCTAATTCCGCTGTTCCGAAGGGCTATTTGCAGCCCACCAGGGGTATTAGGGTCATTTCTCCCTCAAATCATCCTGGGCGAGTGGTCCGTGAGGGCACCACTCGCTGGGCACCCGCCTTGCTGGGCGAGTGCCCGCGCTTCCGGGCGAGTGGTCCGTGAGAGCACCACTCGCCTGGCTCCTTCTCTTCTGCACCTTACCCCCACCAAACCGGGGTACTTCCTCCTCCTAGCCGGGGCGAATGATCGGGCTGACCCAGGTCTCGCCATTGAGCTTGAGGGGCCCACTCGGCGAATACGGGTTGTACACAATCCCCGCTCTTTGCGAGTGGTTACTACGCTCGGAAAGAACAGTCCAACCCTGTATTCGGTGAGTGTTTGCTGACTGGACTTTCACAAGATTCTGTGGGTCCCACCGTTGTCCTATATATATTTCTTCATGTCAGAACTTCCTGGAGCGTTGACAACCCTTGATTCAGAGCTTCTTCCCTCTCTTAGTCCTGCACCGACATCAATGTCTTCTCACAAGCCTTCCGCGAGACCCCTCTCGCGGGAGATGATCGAGCGTCTGGCCGCGGCCCAAGCTGTAACTGCCCCCAAGGCAGCCAAATTTGCTCCCTGGCTTTTGTCTAAACGGGATCCGAATGCCCCCTACGTCTCGCGTCGAGCCAAGGCGATTCGACTGAATCGTCAGAGAGGCGAGACTGCCTCGGAATCTCCTGCGGGTACTCCACCGGCGAACACTCCGCCGGCGGATACCCTTCCGCCGAGGAATCCTCCGGACCCCGGGACGCAGGTATGAGGATTCCTCTCGTCCCTCTGTTTAGTTCCTCCCCTTACCTTGCCTCTGCTCTGACCATTCGCAGGGGATTTCGGTGCCCGAGACCGGCCACGGGGCCGTCTCGAGCAGTGTCGCGGTGCCACCTCCCCCGGACGAGAGGCCTCCAGATCGGGACCTTGCTCCTCCACCTCCTCCGGGCGAGACATCATTGCAGTCCGGTAAGTCGTAACCCCTTTTAGATTCATCCTTCATGTTGCTCGCTGCTGACCACTGTTTTTTTGTAGCCCTCGACCCCAACCTTTCGCTGCGGAACTTTATTCCTCCGAGTTCCCCTGTTCGACTGAACCCCTCCGTGCTTGCGGATGAGCCGAGGGTGTCCCCCCAGAAGGGATCCGATCAGCAGGGCCGCGCGGATGATCCTGCGGATGCTCCAGCTCCTACCTCACAGCCCTACCGTCCTGGAAAGGGAAAGGTCCTACCTCCCGCCGGGCTGTTTGGAACGCACCTCCATTCGTCTCGTCCTTCAGGTCACCAGGACCCCACCCCAGGTCAATTCACTCACCCGCCCCTATCGTACTCGCATATTCTACCACTACTGACCTAGTCGTGATTTCGCAGGCTATCGGGAAGCCTCCCCCTTTGACTCCTACTACGAGGGGGGAGAGGGGATGCTCTCGCCTCTCCCTTCCCCTGGGGATCTCGCTGACTTTCTGGGCGACTCCTCGGATCACGCGACCCTGAAGGATCGGATCTCGGAGGTCTTGGGGAAGCTCATCCACATCCAGCGAAATGTTGCCGGCCAGGTGGACGACGTGCGGCTGAGAGTCGCGCGTGAGTTAAAGGACCTCCAGCGGGACTACTCGCGCATTCTCACGACGGTGGAGCGCCTGGGGGGTGAAGGAGGGGAGCTGTCTCCCGAAAGACACGCCGCGCGAGCCCGGGACCAACTCCAACTGGCTTCCCATGAGATCACCAACATGCTCGCATATTTTCGTCCGCGAATGCCCCTGGAAGCTGGGTCGCGAAAGCGAGGTCGGTGGGTCTGGGAGGAGTATTGAGCCAGTCTTCATTCGTCCTTCTTGCAATTTTTTCTGCTTTCTATAGCGCGGATGCTGAACTTTTATTTCTGTTTGTAATAATCTTACGTCCTGTGTTTTGCGAATGCTCTATTCTTTGTCTTTTATTTCCTATATCTTGCTTGGGTATTGCCGAATGTTTTATTATTGCCGAATGCTTTCTTAACCTCTTTCGCGTAGTCGATGAGCGAATAGCCACAGGGCACTTGTCATTACTGGGCGAGAGGGGTCGGCCTGGGTTCCGAGGCGTCGGGAAGGCGCGACTGCTATCTGCACACCCGTTACCTCGAAAGCCCAAACGCCGTTTAGCCCTTCTATAAATAGGCCTTTCAACCACCGTATTAAATACCTTACCATCCGCTCCTTCTCTTTCCTCGCGCTAGCACTCGCGCTTCTCTCTTCTCTGCTGCCTTCTTATCCTTCGTCATTCGCGTCATGGGTGGTGATGCGGAAGGCAGAGCCAGGTGCGCCAGCGCGTTCGTTAACCACACCTTCGATTCATGCGACCTCTCCGACGAGGCTTACCTGACTGCGGTCGCGGATTACATCCCGCCTGGGTTTGAGGCGCGAAAGCCCAGGCCGGACGAGCGCCTAAACTCCATCTCGCCCTGTGCTCTCGCGATCCCGCTAGAGCAATTCGAGGTGGGGTTTCACCTTCCCATCTGGCCGGAACTCTGCCAGACCTTCAGATATTATGGAGTCGTGCCCGGTCAGCTCAACCCCAACTCCATCGCCATGCTGGTCGGGTACGCGAGCTATCTGCGAGAAGAGGGGATCGAGTTCTCGCTCTCCGTCTTCCGCAAGCTCTACACCTTTCGCTGCACCAACGGCATCTCATTCTTCTCGGGTCTGAACCCGCTCAAGCATTACGGGCTCCCGAATAAGAACCACGACTGGGTTCGGCGCTTCCTCTTCGTCAGCGGGAACCTGGGAAATACACTTCTCGCCCCGGTGCATGAGGAGGAGTCAACCTTCCGCCCCCCGGACCCTAGGGGGGCACGAGGCCAAACTCCACCAATACATCTTGGAGCACGGGATGGACCTCGTCTATCTCCGGCGAAACGTCAACTCGCTCCCGCTCATTCCGCAGGGCAAGGGTAAGTTTTTGGTACTTCCTTCGTTTCGATCTTGTGACTCTTATATCATTCGCTAAATCATTCGCAATATTATGCAGGTGTGCGTAGCTTCCCCCTGCATCCGCTGGGGCTTCCGTGTCCTTCGCACAGGCTGCAGCGGATGCCTGTCGGGAGGAACCCTCCTCCTCCAAGCTTAGCGGAAAGAAGCGGAAACCTGGGGCGCTGACCTCCTCTTCTTCCAAGAAATCAAAGAATCCCCCCTCCGCCAAGGGGAAGGGGGTCTTGGACGAGGCCCTAGGGGCGAGTGCTCAGACTCAGACCCCAGAGGCGGGTGCGCCAGGCGAGACCACCCATCGCGCGGGATCGTCGTTGCCGCCGCCTCCATTGCCCAGGGACCGCCGGAACTTCCCCAGCGGCGAGAAGTACGTGGACCCCTCAGGGGCTCCCCTGGTAAAGTGGGACAGGAACGCCAACAGGGTCTCGCTCTCCACCCTTCATCCATCGTGGATAGAGAGCGACCTCGCGAGTGGTGAGGCCTATGCCATCGCGTATGCCCTCTACGGTCGGGAGGATGCTGAAGTCTATGATGCCGAGACGACTCAGGTCCTCGCCCATGAGACCGCCAGGGCCATGCTGCGGGCGCTCGAGCTCGCGCATATGTCTTCGCGCCGGAGCATCAAACTAGCGCGGAGCTTAGCGGAGGTTGAGGAGTCCAGGGCCGTCGTTTCTGCCGAGGCGCAGGAACTCAGGACGAAGCTGGCAGCTGCGGAAACCCTTCTCGCCCGCCGCCCCATTGCGGAGGTATATATTTTCTCCCTCCCCGCGAGTGACCTGTTGCCGATTGATGTACTTTCTTCTTACCACCTTTATTATTATTCTTAGGACACCACAGTTGCCGAGATGCTTCGTGCTCGGGTGGCTGGCCTTGAAGACGAAGTGCGGCTGGCCAAGGCCGAGGCCCAGCGGTCGCGAGAAGCCGAGGTCTCGGCACTCGCCTTGGGGAGTGGGGGGCACTTCTACCCCCACCACGAGCTGGAGCAATTGATGCAGGAGAACGCCCAGAGCGCCGTGAAGCATGCGCTGCAGGTGTTGCGGCAGGCTGGGTACCTGAAGGAAGAGGCCGAATGCCTCTCTGCCCGACAGGTCGTTCCCGAGCTCTTCATCCCGATCCCTTCCCGGAAGATGAGGATGGCGAGCAGCGAGAAGACGCCCTCCTACCGGATTCGAGCGAGAGCGATAGATCTTCTGGCGAGAAGCCTGCCGACCCTTGAGATGGACCCTGTGTTTTTTGCCGTCTTTTACTTAAAATCTTTTGAATGTAATCATGAACGGGGCGAGTGCCCTTGAAAGATATGTATATTGATCACGATTTTTGTGCTCTCCATTTTTGTGCTATCTCCACTTTTTTCTCATTTGTTGTTATGTCTCGCTAGGCTCGCTAGGACGTTAATTCTTTCTCATTCGCCGCTATATCTCGCTAGGCTCGCTAGGACGTTAATTCTTTCTCATTCGCCGCGATATCTCGCTAGGCTCAATAGGACGTTTAAACTGTAGTGCGACTGTCTCGTCCACCTGGCGAATGCTCGAGGGTGACCTGGGCGTGTCGCCCCCCTTCGCTTCCCGCTGCCTGCCCCACTCGCACTTTCTTACCATTCGCCCAAACCGGGGTTTCGCTTAGGTAGTCATGAAAGTGAAGTGAGGTCATCTCTCCTGTGCGTGGTCAATGCGAGTGCTCTTGAGGTCACCCTTTGAGAATTTTGAACCTGACACCGAGTGAGCCTTCGGACCTGCCAGCTAGATGAGAGCCTGGACAGCGGGTCTGCTCGGGGCCTTTTCTTCTTTCACATAGAACCCGCCTCCGAGTGAGCCTTCGGACCTGCCAGCTTGATGAGAGCCTGGACAGCGGGTCTGCTCGGGGCCACTTTCTCAACACCTTGGAACCTGCCACCGAGTGAGCCTTCGGACCTGCCAGCTAGATGAGAGCCTGGACAGCGGGTCTGCTCGGGGCCTTCTTTTCTTTAACGTAGAACCTGCCACCGAGTGAGCCTTCGGACCTGCCAGCTAGATGAGAGCCTGGACAGTGGGTCTGCTCGGGGCCACTTTCTCAACACCTTGGAACCTGCCACCGAGTGAGCCTTCGGACCTGCCAGCTAGATGAGAGCCTGGACAGCGGGTCTGCTCGGGGCCACTTTCTCAACACCTTGGAACCTGCCACCGAGTGAGCCTTCAGACCTGCCAGCTAGATGAGAGCCTGGACAGCGGGTTTGCTCGGGGCCTTCTTTTCTTTCACATAGAACCTGCCTCCGAGTGAGCCTTCAGACCTGCCAGCTAGATGAGAGCCTGGACAGCGGGTCTGCTCGGGGCCAACCTTTGAAACTTTTGGAACCTGCCGCCGAGTGAGCCTTCAGACCTGCCAGCTAGATGAGAGCCTGGACAACGGGTCTGCTCGGGGCCTTCTTTTCTTTAACGTAGAACCTGCCTCCGAGTGAGCCTTCGGACCTGCCAGCTAGATGAGAGCCTGGACAGCGGGTCTGCTCGGGGCCAACCTCTGGAACATGGAACCTGCCACCGAGTGAGCCTTCGGACCTGCCAGCTAGATGAGAGCCTGGACAGCGGGTCTGCTCGGGGCCACTTTCTCAACACCTTGGAACCTGCCACCGAGTGAGCCTTCGGACCTGCCAGCTAGATGAGAGCCTGGACAGCGGGTCTGCTCGGGGCCTTCTTTTCTTTAACGTAGAACCTGCCTCCGAGTGAGCCTTCGGACCTGCCAGCTTGATGAGAGCCTGGACAGCGGGTCTGCTCGGGGCCACTTTCTCAACACCTTGGAACCTGCCACCGAGTGAGCCTTCGGACCTGCCAGCTAGATGAGAGCCTGGACAGCGGGTCTGCTCGGGGCATTCTTTTCTTTAACGTAGAACCTGCCTCCGAGTGAGCCTTCGGACCTGCCAGCTTGATGAGAGCCTGGACAGCGGGTCTGCTCGGGGCCACTTTCTCAACACCTTGGAACTTGCCACCGAGTGAGCCTTCGGACCTGTCAGCTAGATGAGAGCCTGGACAGCGGGTCTGCTCGGGGCGAACCTCTGGAACATGGAACCTGCCACCGAGTGAGCCTTCGGACCTGCCAGCTAGATGAGAGCCCGGACAGCGGGTCTGCTCGGGGCATGTGAGAACACTAGACATGGAAATGAAACATTACATTACATATGCTTAAAGGAGTCCTCCTCGACCTCTCCTGGTGGTTGATGTTGGTGCCTTGGATCTCTTGCCTTCTTCAGTTTCAAGAACTCAGGGCAGGCGGACGTCGCGTGACCCTCCTCATCGTGGAAGTCACAGTAAGGTAACCCCACTCGGATGCCCCTTCTTCCTCTCGTGCGGTTCCTTCTTCTTCTTTAGCCGATCGCCATGGTTTGCTGGGGCGGTGGAGGGGGTGTCCTATGCCCCTGCCTCCACCTCGGGCGGTTGGATCTTTTCCTTTTGAAGTCCTCCCTTCTTTGCTCTCGCGGAGCTGACTTGCGGGCCTCTGCGCCCGTTAGGCTATCAGATGGCCGCCACCCAAGGTGGTCTCGCCTGCCAACATTCACTCGACTCCTTTTGGGGCGGGGTGAGTGGGGGCCGGATGCCTCCCCGCTCGCCCCCTTTTGCGGCTGGACCAGAAGGGGCGGGGCGAGCTGGGAGGGCGCCCCCCTCCTGAACTCGCCCCCTTGCTGGGGCGGGGCAAGATGGGAGGGCGCCCCCCTCCTGAACTCGCCCCCTTGCTGGGGCGGGGCAAGATGGGAGGGCGCCCCCTCCAGATCTCGCCCCCTTGCTGGGGTGGGGCGAGATGGGAGGGCGCCCCCCTCCAGATCTCGCCCCCTTGCTGGGGTGGGGCGAGATGGGAGGGCGCCCCCCTCCAGATCTCGCCCCCTAGCTGGGGTGGGGCGAGATGGGAGGGCGCCCCCCTCCAAATCTCGCCCCCTTGCTGGGGGAGCGGGGGTACGACTCCTCCCCACTCTCCCCCTGCTGGCACCTCTATCCGGGACTGCCGGCTGAGAGTAACCTGCAAGACCTGCGTGACCTCCCGCTTGAAGTCTTCAAACATTTCCAACGTCACCCCAGCCACCGGGGGCTGCGAGTGACTTGGGTCGGAACTTCCTCCACCTCCGTCCATGGAGCTCATCTTGAGAGTTTCTTGAATCGGCCACACTCCACGCTCACCGCACCATAAATGTTGAAACCGACTACTCGGTCTCTGTGGAGTTCGGGGCCCTCAACGAGGCTGAGGGGCGACCAACCCTTACTTCCCCCAAGGGAGAGCTCTAGGTTGAAGGTGTCGGAACTAAGAACTGGACCAAGGGCTTAGCGGGGAGGTCCCGCCACGTACCCGGAAGTCCCCTTGGAACTTCCCCTCCCAAGCCACTACTAAGCTTGGGCACCACTGGAGCCTCTCCTCACCCCCTAGAGAGACTTGGGGAGGGAGAGGGAGAAGGAGAGAGCTAGCCTAGGATGAGAGATCCCTCCAAATGGTGCCCCCTTGGTCCTATTTATAGGATTTTTCTAGGCTGGTCTACAAATAACATGAATCCGCCTTTTAATTTTACTAACAACACCCCAAACTGGTCTGCTAACAGCCTAATTCCGCTATTCCGAAGGGCTATTTGCAGCCCACCAAGGGTATTAGGGTCATTTCTCCCTCAAATCATCCTGGGCGAGTGGTCCGTGAGGGCACCACTCGCTGGGCACCCGCCTTGCTGGGCGAGTGCCCGCGCTTCCGGGCGAGTGGTCCGTGAGAGCACCACTCGCCTGGCTCCTTCTCTTCTGCACCTTACCCCCACCAAGCCGGGGTACTTCCTCCTCCTAGCCGGGGCGAATGATCGGGCTGACCCAGGTCTCGCCATTGAGCTTGAGGGGCCCACTCGGCGAATACGGGCTGTACAGTGTGGTTTGACATTGGTGCGATTTGGAATTGTAAAATAAGATTTCATGAGCAACAATTCAAAGTTCTTTACCCTATGTTGAGTGGTGATCTTCAACAACATGAATATTGCATCAGCATTAAACGATCATGATCTTTGAATTTTTAAAATCGGCACGGGCTGGTGCAATTTTATGATTTTGCGGCTTCAATTTTTAACTTTCCGCCCGACTTACTATATATTATACAAAAAGTACTCTCCATTGGTGTAACACGAAATTCCAGCGTCCGAACCTCAGACTTCGAAGTCCCTCTTGCAAAAAAACCAAACAGGTATACTTTTCCCCTCTGGTTTTTTATTTTTGACCTCCCCCATTCATTCCGTCAAGTTTGGTTTGGGTTCTAGTTGGAACCGATTGGAACCGGACCAAACCACATAGAACCGGACCGAACCGTTAGTGCTCGGTTTGGTTTTGGTTCTTGTTGAACCGTAACTGTAACCGTTAACACGATGGTTCCAAAAATTATACTGGAACCAGAACCGGAACCGGAACCGGTCAAACCAAATACGGTTTTGGTTCTAATTTGAAGAACCGTTATCTTAGCGGTTCGGTTCACAGTTTTAGTAGAACCGGAACCGAACCGGAACCGTGACAGCTCTAATAGTTACAATAAGATCAATGGAAACACAAATTAAGGTGAATTTACTCATGCATCCAAAAAAACAAAAAAAGTATTTAATTTAACCGCTTAAGATGCAATTGAATCTGAAATGATATCAACAAGTGTGTGTTTGTGTGTGTGTGTTTGTGTGTGTGTGTGTGTGTTACCAAAGTGATTTCTATTTATGAATGCTCATTCATGATAGTTGAACATGTATTATTTAACATTTTGATGAAGTCCTTGAATTTCAAGGACTTTGATAACAAGAGAGTAAATCATAAGATGTAAAACTTTATGACACTGAAAAAGTGAAGTTGAAGAAAACTCTAAAGAGTATCAATTACAAATGATTGTTGGACTTCTAATCAAATTATTGGGTATATGTGCTTAACTGTACATTTTATAGATGATCAATGGCTCCTGCAATCAAGAATACAGAGCTTTATTGGACTAGACCTACAACATATTGGGAATATCATATCTGAAACTATATGTGAAATTATGTAAAATTAGGGTCTTCAAAATAAAGTCAGTACTTTACCTTAGATAATGCATCTTTAAATGATAAAGCCGTTGAATTTTGAATTCATTATTTAGTAAAAGGGTTGGCTTTCAATTTTTGGAACAATTCCTTCATGTTAGGTTTGGAGCTCATAAATAAATGGTGCAATATGGTTTGAAAAGGATTAATAAGGTGATTATCAAAGTTTGTTATTCAATTTATTTTTCAAGAGATGTCCTAACGAGTTATTCAAATATTGTGAGACTGCAGAGCAACTTTGAATCTATACAACACAGGGACTAATTGTTGATGTTCCGAAGAGATAAAATTCGACATTACAAGAGTACGAGAAGATGAGCGGGATCAGTATGAGAAGATTAGGGACATCTCATCTTTTTTTGATAAAATCCCCAAGAAATTTTTTGTCACTTCTTATTTTATAAGTAATAACTTTATGCCAAATTTTGGTAAGGTTAAGTTATGTCCTAAGGAAGGTTCTTCCTCACCATTTGGCTATGTTAGAGAAATATTTGCAATGATGAGTGCTGAATTTGATAAGTATTGAGCTAATTGTTACACTCTTTGTCATTCCTTGCATGTTTGATCTGAGAGTAAAATTGTATTCTTTAACATGCTTTTATCCACAAATTTATTCTATTGACTAGGTTTGTGGGAAAAAAACTGAGTGCTAAGGAAACTCTAAGGGCAAACGGTGGAGGTCGTGAACCCAGTCGTTACGAACCGTCATTCTTGATCGGCCGAGCTCACCTAAGGAACTTTGTCCATTTTTATATTTAAAATTAGTTTTTTCTTGGGGACGGCCGTAACAGTTGTCATGTCAAATATGTATTTCATGACAATGGTGTTTTTGTTCAAACACACTGGATCAAAACGCCGCGCCAAATGGATAACGGTTCATAACCACCGTGTACACGACCGCCACCGCCGTGCCAAACAAATCCTAAATCATGCATTTTTTGTTTATGCCGGCGATAAGAACAAACGTTTAATATTAGCACACCTTTATTGGATATACGCAGCCTCTAAATCGACATTTGTACACTATTTTGATATTTGTAGCCCCAAAAAATTTTCACATTTAGATTTTTAAAAGCGGTCTAGGTATGAAAAATTAACACTTCTTACAAATAAATAATATTGGCATCATAACACTTACATAAACAACACTAAAAAAATATTTCAATTCTTATGTTTGCTTACTCTTATGTTGATTTTAGGAGATTATGAATTGCTTACTCTTATGTTGATTACATGGTTAATTTTACTCTCATTTTTTTAATCCTTCCTCTCTCTTTATTGAGGAGTTTTTGGATTTTGTTATCTTATTAGAGGCTTTATTCTATCTGATGATGTTTTAGTTAACTAAATTTCTATGTTCTAGGATCGTGTTCAGACTGGTGAATAAATGGAGTGGTTCGACCAGAATGCAGGCATGTTCAAGAGGTTTTTGAGAGAGAGAGGAGATGGCTTTGCTAACGATGTCATACCCTCCATCTGCAGAGAATCAGGGATTTGGTCGAGCAGGTGGAGTAAGAGGAATGTTGTAACAACTCTGGCCTGCAAATACAATATATCTTAGGTCCGGTCGGGCCCTCACGACATATAATAGCACAAGCAAGATCGTTAATAATTGATACAAGAAATAAAACATACTACACAACTCAGAGTTAAAACCACATCAGAAGCTTAAACAATAATCCAACTGTTTGAATGTCCATAACTAGAGAAAAGGATATCCTAAAATAAAAATTTGGCCTTAAGGCCTTGAGTTGCTTTCAAATAAAAGGGGGGGGGGGGGGGGGGGGGGGGGGGGGTACTCAAAACGGAAGAAGACGGATAACTCTAACATCCCGACACAACCTGATCTCCGACACACTAAGCTCCGCTACGAGCTACAACACCTAAAATCAGAAACACACGAGTGGAAAACGAAGGTCAGCATGACGCTGACAATCACAATGTAACGACCCCTTCCCTGGTCATCAAAGCGGACTACGGGCAAGTATATCGCTCTCCTGCAAGTATGCATGTAAACACAACAGGCAAATCGAAGTCCAAAGTAGTGCATAGCGTATATAGCCAACACACGTGTTGGAGGCACTCAAAATCACACGACCTAAACATTTACGCATGTAAGACATGCACCTAGAAGAACACACTAAGCGTCGCATAATACATATGACCAACGCACGTGTTGGAGGCACTCAAAACCACACGATCTAAACATGTACGGATGTAGGACATGCACATAGAAGAACACACTCAGCGTCGCATAATACATACGACCAACGCACGTGTCGTGAACACCCAAAATTGTACGACCTAAGCTCCAAAAGAAACCAAAACATAACAATCGCAACAAGAGGCGCAAAATGGCCTTTCGTCCTCAATCGTAACGACAGAAGAACAAGATCTACTATTGTCCAATTAGAAGTGTCAGGGAACCAGTTTGACCCATGTACTCGAACGTAGTGATAGTAGGAGGGTGTTCACCCTCCGTCTTGATTCATATGACAGAAGAACGTGTCACCTATCCTAAAACAAAAAGATGAGAAGTGTAGCTTCACTTCCGGTACCGAAGCGTTGTGACGGAAAATATGAATTCATCCATGGTTCTAGCCCGACACGACTCTAACATTAACAGACAACGTGTCATATGCTAAAAAACATGTATCCACAATTACAAAGTGGCGGGTAATTCACCTTCCTACGAAAATCCTCAAATATTGTCGTTCTAACGGGCCCAACGCAAGCCACATGGAACGAGGCTTTCACGAAGAAAAAATCCATAGATTCCCGCAACCTTTGCGACGAACGATAAGAGACATTCTCGTTTGCGCACTTAGGCCTAATCGTAATACACATCAACATAAACATCATCGATCCGAGCTTATCATCACTGGTAGGCTTCACACAACATGCATAAATCCAGACTCGCGCGTCAGATTTCTAATGCAAGTTCATGCTGGAGATGAACACAATCGACCCGGTGATTCGCTATGAACTGAGGGTAACACACAACACCACTAATCAGTGGCGGGTGGCCCTTCTATGCAAGCTAAGTGAAACAGAAAGGCTACGTCGAGGTCGCAATTCCACGCTCTGTCGAAGTCTCTGCTCTCTGCCACGTAGTAGAAGAGGGAATTTACGTGCAGATCACACAAACATATGTCGGGGTCGCAATTCCACGCCATGACGGAGTCTCCTCCTCAACTGAAATAACGGCACGAGGGGATTCTCATTGCACAAAAATAATTAAAATGTATAAATTAACGGTCTTAAGACTGGGGAAAGAGGTCATTACCCTCGGTGCGTGTCTCGGGGCCATGACAATGATTGTGGTGGTTCCCCTTCGGTGATTTGGACTTCCAAACAATTTTCCGCAGTGATCCTCGACGCGACCTTCACCAAGCAAGGGCTGATTTCGGCAAGAGTTCGACAATGCCCTCTCGGCAAGCTACGCTCCTGGCCACATTAATCGGCAAAGGCAATATGCCCCAACAGAAGTCTCTCTGGCAAGGTCTGCCTCTTGACCTGGGTGTTCACGACGACAGGAAAAAAGGCAGCAACTCGTCAAGGCAGTGGCAGCTGGTTTCTTCTCCTCTTTCGACGATGCTGCACATCAGCTCATCTCTTCTCTCTGACGACACAAGCGACACCGGCCATCGGTGCTCTTCCGTTTCCTCTCGCCGGGACCGCACACAGAACAAAACACCTCCCTTTCCTCCTCACTCGACGGTGCAACAAGGGAAGCAATTCCCCTCTTCTTCTCCTTCACAACCAGCGGCAAAGAGGGGCTCCGACGGCAAGGAACGACAGGGGTGCGATCTCTATTCCTCTCCCAGATGGCACGGTAAAGGCGGCTCACGCGAAAATAGATGATCAGGGGGGTGCATCAGGCATATCGAGAGCTGGGAGGAGGGATTTTAGGGCTTTATTTTAATAGGAGAATTAAACCTGTTATTCACAGACCATTATCCGCATTGGCATGATCCACTGGCTTTGTGAATGTAAGAGACACACGTACATGGATGCACTGTTGAGACGGATATGTAATGGTTGCATACTTGCTTGGACCGTTAGTTATACGAATATAGCTTAGGGTCGAACAAAGTCCATGAATGTTTCTGAAATTTGTTTTCTTCTGCATTGACTTTGGTGCTGTATTAGCAGAGATGTGCCGACGACTGAGGCCGACTTCCACTCACCAGAGCCACCTAAGCCGGCGAGGTGACGTTCTTGGCGTGGAGGAGGGGCGGTGTGGTGGCCAACTTGCTTATAGCAATCACCTATGAATATTGGTGGTGTTTACTCATCTTCTTTGTTGTTTATTTGCTGGTTATTGTTTTCCAATGTCAATTTGATTCCCTTGTTGAGGATAGTGTCGATAATATCAACCATTCATGGCTCATACAAATAAAATATCTTGGTGATAACGTCAACTAGTCGACTCCGTTGTCAACTAGCACCAAGATATTTTATTTTTATGAGCCATGAATGGATATATATATATATATATATATATATATATATATATATATATAAATATACACACACACGAGTGATAGGGCAGTGGCGGCGACCCTGCGGGCGGCGACATTCGGCAGGTGCGGCAACATTCGGCGGGGGTGATATTTGGCAGGGGCGGCGACATTCGGTGGGGGTGATATTCGGCAGGGGCGGCAACATTCGGCGGGGCGACATTCTGCAGGGGCGGCGACATTCGGAGGGGCGACATTCGGCAGGGGCGGCGACATTCGGTGGGGGCGATATTCGGCAGGGGCGGCGACTTTCTGCAGGGGCGATCTATATTTATATCAGTATATATAAAACTTAATTCAATTTTGTTTAACAAAAACCATATGGTGTGATGATTGTCATCTTTGCTTGACATATTGAAAACCTGAGTTCAATTCTCACCATTAATAAATTTTGTGAGATTAAAAAAAAGGTTATATGACACTCATTTTTCAATAAATTTAGGGCTAAAATCGTAATTTCATGTTGTATGGTACTCTACACCTTCATAGTTTTAGGTCACACCCTAATAGATTTAGAAGACCTATGAAAAAGTGGAGAGAGAGGGAGTGATTTGATCCGACGACTGATGAAATATCATGCCAGATTCAACAGCCGTAATCATTTCAACGGCTTTAAAATTCATGGGTTTGATATTTATATTTATATATGGTAAAAGATATATATATATCTTTAACTACTATATAGAAGAAGTTGTCTTTGATGCAACGTTCAAAATTGTCAAATATATCCTCATTCTTTTGCTCCAATGACAACCTATATCATAAAAAAATGAAAATTTATAAAATGTAACGATTATTTATGTAATTACATTATATCTATACTATAATATAAGAGAGAAGTTCTCTTTGGTACAACATTGGCAATGCCAATTATGCCCTTGCACTAAAGGGGATTTCACCCTTATGCCATTGTAAAGGCGGCTCGGGCAACTCGGGCAAGAGAGAGGCGGGCAAGAGAGAGGGAGTCAGAAAGAGAATAGTGCGGCGAGTCGTTTGTGCGGCCGAATATTGTCGAATGCGGGAGCAGCCTGCTCGAATGCGGGAGCAGCCTACTCGAATGCGGACGTAGCCCGCTAAGAGTCAGCGAGCACGGGCATGCATAGTTGATCGTATATATATATAATAAGTTTCAAAAAATTATAATAAACCCTTTCATAATCCGAAGTAAGGTCAAAAATTGTCTCTGCCGGCGAAGTAGAGTTGAGCGGCCTCCGCGCGAAGAAAGGATCTTCTTCTCCGGCGGCCATGAGCGGTGAAGCTGATGCCAGCATCCCGAACAGGACCGGAGGTAATCCTCCCGTCCACTTTCTCCTCGTGCCTCTGATGGCTCCCGGCCACATGATCCCCATGCTCGACCTCGCTCGCCTGCTTGCTACCCGAGGCGTCCTGATCACATTTTGCACCACGCCGGTGAACATGGCCCGCATCCGCCCAATCGTCGACCGGGCCGTCCTTTCCGCCCTGCCGATCCACTTCGTCTCCCTCCACTTCCCCGTCGCCGACGCCGGCCTTCCCGAAGGTTGCGAGAGCACGGACCTCATTCCCTCGGCCGACCTCATGCTCCAGTTCTTCAACGCCCTCCCCTTGCTCCGCCACTCACTCCGGGCACAGCTCCGGGCCCCCGACCCCGACTGCTGGCCCCCGCCGACCTGCCTCATCTCCGACTTCCTCCATCATTGGACGGCCGATTTCGCCCGAAGCCTGGATGTCCCCCGACTCATCTTCCACGGCACGTCATGCTTCTTCCTCCTCTGCTCCTACCTCGTCGATCGCCAGAAGCCAGATCTGCAGGCTGCGATAGCGGCAGCGTCGGACGGCGGGCCCATCACTCTTCCGGGCCTCCCCCAACCAATCCTGATCAGCAAGCACCAGACGGTTTCGCCATGGGACTCCGACCCGGGCTGGTCCAAATTCATGGAAGCCGTCCGAGAGGCGGAAAAATCGGCCGACGGCGTTCTGGTGAATAGCTTCGCCGAGCTGGAGCCATGGTACCTGAAGAGGTACCAGGAGGTAAGGGGGATGCCGATCTTTCCGATCGGGCCTCTTTCGCTTTACAAAGAGGAGGCCGACGCGAAGGCGAACAGGGGGCGGGCTTCATCGGTGGACAATAAGCTCCTATTCCGGTGGCTGGATGAGCAGAAGGCGGGGTCGGTGGTGCTGGTGATCTTCGGGAGCACGGCTCGCAACTCCATGGCTCAGCTTGTCGAACTGGGTTGCGGTCTCGAAGCATCGGGCTGGGCATTCGTTTGGGTGCTGTCGTCTTCTTCTTCTCCGGGGATCAGTGACGACGATCAGTGGGTGGTGGAGTTGGAAAAGAGGGTGGAAGGTAGGGGTATGATCGTCAGAGGATGGGCTCCGCAGGTCGTCATGTTGGGGCATCCGGCGGTCGGGGGTTTCATCACTCACTGCGGATGGAACTCGACTTTGGAGGCGGTGGCGGCGGGGGTGGCGATGGCGACATGGCCGCACTTTTGGGATCAGTTTTTTAACGAGAGGTTTGTGGTGGATGTGCTGAAGACCGGCCTGGCGGTCGGCGTCGAGGAGCCGACGGTGCCGGAGGATGTTGCTCAGGAGACCGGATCGGCAGTGAAGGTGAAGAGAGAGGACGTGCAGAGTGTGGTGGAGAGATTGATGGACGGAGGGGAAGAGGGGAGGGAGAGGAGGGAGAGGGCGAGGGAGCTCGGTGAGATGGCGCGGAGGGCTATGGAGGAAGGAGGCTCGTCGTCGCAGGGATTTCAAAATCTTATCGCCTACATCTTATTACAGAGTAAGAAGAAGACGAAGAAGATTACAGATTAATTGCAGCATGGCTAGCTTCCTCTTTGTTTGGCAAACTTTTTCCGATTTGTGGGGTTAAATTGTATTTTTGCACTTTTTCGGGAAGTGTTGGGCATCCAATTGTCCACGTGGTCATCTAAAAGTGCACACATCTCAAAGTGTATTGCACATAGCCCGTGAACTGTTGGATGACCGCGCTTCACGATAAAGTGCGGCAATGCACTTTACCTCCCCCGCTTCCAAAATTTTCAAACTTCCAAATTTCCGTCCGCGATGAATAAGGAGAGGACGTGTGGCATGCAGTTTTTGTGCGTGGGGCCGGAGAGAGGGTTAGTCGGCCCCGTAGGAGATCTCCTAGGAGATCCCCTGCCGTTTGGGCACCGGCCCGAAAAAAAATGCTTTTGTTTGGATGTAAGCTATTTTGGCTCTCCTTTTTTTTGCTTGAGATAAATAAGGTTGAACACCATCAGATCCGGATTCATGGCTCACAAGCACCCGAGATGCCCGTAATGGAATAGGTATAATTCTCATAGGCTTGCTCATCTATACTTTCACGACAACACAATTGAAACGCTAGATATGGAGTCACTAGGACTTGTTTATGATGAAATGTTAGGTTTAGGCTTTAGGTGTGGAAATCAAAGATAAATAAGGTGGCAAATTCACACTCAAGCATTAGGAGAAGAGCTCAAATTCAATTAGGATCACCCACAAGAGAGATAGATGAAGTAAAACCACCAAACCTATCTTGAAAAATCTATGGTTACTTCATCAACGAGCTACACCAAAACACAAAAACTTCTCATTCTTTTTCGTTTTACAACATGGAAACATTTTTTTTAAGAGAGAAGATGTGATGAATTTTATCCTCTCACTTCTCATACATTTTGAATGATCCAATTTTGTTCTTCAAAACATCATTTTTTTTTCTTACAATTAAACACCAAAGAGGGATATATAATTCTTACATCTCAACATGAGCATCTCCATCTCAATTCACAATAATAACATTAGCATTACAATGATCAAAATGAAAAAGAGCACAAAGCCTAAGTGTAAAAATTAGGATAGCAATTTGTCCTTGGTGTATTTGAGAGGTGGTGCTAAACCAAATGAATAGGGTATAGGCTCGACGTGTCTAAATAAAGGTGAATGTGCAGGGAATGGTACAATAGCTCAATCGGTCCAAGAAAAAGCCTAGATCCTACTCTAAGTTTAGCCTCAATTACGCAACGTTTCAAAAATTATATGCGAGCAATTTCTAAGAATTAAGTTAGGCTTTTCTGATTTCAAGTGAGCGAGGAATTCTTCTCTATGAGATCAACCACACTACTATCCTAGCTAGGAAATTTGCACCCGACATGAACTAGAGATCAAGAATCGTAAACCTTGCATAAGAAAGGGTAGCTCACACCCATAGTGATTTAAAATATTTCAAAAAAAATTCTAAAATAAACAAAGCATGAAATAGAAGCTACACAAACAGATGAATTGAGCTACCAAATAAACAGTCTATCCACTAAACTGAGCCAAATATGTTCACAACAGAGCACACAAACAAAATCTAAGAGCATGTGAAAAATGACTATTCTATATAGTTATCATACATACATAATAAAATTAGAAATGAAACGGGGGACATGGAAACAACTAATCTACACAACCCAAAACATAATTTATGAATTATATTTAAGATAAAGAACATAAATGGTGAGATTATAAGTTACCCAACATGAAGAATCACATCCCAAAAATGGTGCAGCACCAGAACAAGAAGAATCACTTGTACTAAACAAAAATTTGTTTACAACAAAATATTACCATAGAATATGGGACAAAACTATAACAAGAAAAATAAAAAGTGAAATAAATTTTATGAAAATAAAAGATAGCTACTAGGTTTATTGTCTCCCAGTAAGACATACTGAATTTTTTCTAAATTCTAGTAGATGAGTGTTAAAAATTTGAAGTGCGCGGGAATTCTCCTTAATTCGCGGGTCGTTAATTAATGCCAACACCAGCATAGTCTCCTCCTTCTCCGCAATGGTGGTCTTCCATGTAAAGTGATGGAGAGAGGAGAAATCAAAGGAGCTCATGGCACTCCTAGTCAGAAAGGAAGAAAGGATTATTGTGGTTGCAAGATGGGGTCGGTGACACACAATAAAGGGGTCTGGCACGACCTCAACTTCCGAAGAATCAAAAGAAGAAGAATAAATACTCACTGAGGGAGTGATCCCAGTATCACTCATATCAGGTTCAGAGCACTGGTCATTGTCAGTGCATAGCTCCTCCTCAAAACCGGTAGAAGAGTTGGATGTTCTATTTGTAACAATTGGGTTTTCTTCTTCCAATGAGGAGATATAATACTTTGCACTAGGAGAGACATCCTCCTCGGTACAACCCATTGGAGTCTCCTGTTCTTCAAGCACCTCTTGCAAAGAAAAGTAACATCGACAAGATCAAAAGAATCAAGAGTAGATGAGTCAGAAATAATAAGAGGATTAATGATATTATTAACAGAATCAGAGAAAATGTGTAACAAATCCTCAGAAATAGAATCCACACTAAATGGTGTCGTGGTAAAAATAGGCATCACCGAGTCATCACCGGAATCAGCATGCATGATGGTAGATGAGTCTACAACACTCCCAAAAAGAATATGGGCATTGAAGATATCTCATCAACATGAGAAGGAGCGGAATAGTGGGTATAGGATTATGTGAATTGTGCATTTGGTTTGTCATCCTCCTCCATAGTGGCTTTAAATTGCGCACAATCCTTCAATGTATGATTCGAGCTTTGACAAAACCAACATTTCTTCTCAGTTGACTTCAGCCTCGAGGAAGCCATAGGAACTAGAGAATATGATGCATGCAATGGAGACACAAAGCTATAATGACTAGGTTTTCTATATGGGGAACCAAAAGATTTTGATTCACAAGAGAAAGAACCATAGAAATCATAAACAATGTTTTTCGTAGGACAAACAAAACTATAATGCACAAATAATCTGGACCACTGACAAGGTTGAAAGGTAGCTATGGTGGTGTGGAACTTGATTCAAGATAATATCATATTCGACTCACTACAGTAGATGAATTAAAAAATGTGAACCTGTAGAGAAATAATAAATAGAAAATAAGATATTACTTCATCGACATATACAACAAGAATAACTAGCATGTAAGTGTTCTTCCGTACAAAAAGAGAATGATTTGCAGAACTTCTAGAAAAACCAATTGTAGAGATTACGCTGTTGAACTTGTTGAACCATGCATGTAGACTTTATTTGAGGTCATAGATAGCCTTTTGGAGCTTACATACCTAAGAATTCCCCTTGAGCAACATACCCTAGAGGTTTCTCTATGTACATTTCCTCTTACAAATCACCATAGAGGAAGGAGTTCTTCACATTGAGTTGATAAATCTGTCAATACTTGTTGACAATAACAAAAAAAGAACCTGAATGGTACTGATGCGGGCAATATGAGAGAAGATGTCAAAGAAATCAACACCATATATTTGAGTGAAACCTTTAGCAACCAAGCAAGTCTTGTACCGATGCATTGTGCCTTCAGGTCAACACTTGATGACAAAGACCTAGCAGTAACCAAAAATATCATCCCCAAGATGGGTAGGGACATTCTAAGTACCTCTAGACGTCAAGGCCGACATTTCCTCATCCATAGCAGCCTTCTAGCATGGTAAGGCAAGAGCATCACATAATATGTCAGGATGGAGGTGGAGTGTTGCGTACAGGATTGGAACCCCTTGCGGAGAGCAGTGGGAAACTCAAGATTTAAGGTGTCTTCGGTGACAGATTCGTCCGAAGAAGTGAGAGCTGGCCTGATAACTAGTTGTAGGAGCCCTAGAGTAGATAGAGGGAATATAGGACTTTGTTGAGAAGGAGAGGGCGGCGGGGAAATAGGAGGCGATAGTGGTGTATGATCTGGCAGAGGAGTGTTAACAATGGGAAAGGAGGCAGTAGACGTAGGGGAATCGACGATAGTGATAGGTGTGGAGGTGGTCGAAAAGTATGGAGTTGACTCAAAGAAGGTAACATCAGCAGACAAATTTTGTCATTTGAGGATGGGGTCGTGACATCGATATCCCTTCTGAGTTAAGGAGTAGCCAATGAAGATACACTTGATCGCGTGAGCAGAGAGTTTAATTTGAGACGGTAGAAGTAGAGTGAATCAGAACAGCATCGAGGAAGAAGAGACCCCCCCCCCCCCCCCACACACACACACTCATTAGCAATCGTCCTCTTGGAGCAAAGATCCTGAAAACAATATGTAGTGGCGGTAAATGAGACAAAGCACTGTAGTGGCGGTAAATGAGAGAGCATTATAATGTTTGGAGATAACACTAACTGACAATAAATTGCAAGAAAAATTTGGCACATAAAGAGTGTTGGTAGGTCAAAGAGTGGTCGTGGCTTGGACCACCCTAGTGCCACAAACAAGAGCAGGAGAGTCATCCACAACATACACCGGTGGTAACCGATTGTGTTTCTCTAGTTGAGAGAAGACACGAGAATTCTCAGTCATGTGATTGGTGGCACCAGAGTCAATAAGTCACTTACCCCGTGTAGCAACATGCACGCTACCTTACAAGATTGCAATTGAGGCAGATTATTTGGAGACATTGAGGAGGGCCTCAATATCAACATAAGAGAACTAGCGGCCGGAGTCTGACTGAGTGGGAGAGATCTCGGACTCTGTAAACTTGAGATGTGCCTGATAGCGGAGATAAGAGTATTTCACAAAACCTCGTTCAGCGGAGTGACCAAACTTTCCGCAATGGGAACAAAGATGATGATCCCCCGACCCTCATGCGGCCACCATAACCATGAGAAGGACCACAACCGGCTGAATGAGCAAAGTTGTTATATGGTGGGGAAGTCAAGAGGGGAGGCCAGTGTAGAAGAGTAGTTACAACAGAGATGTGACACACAGTCACTTCCAAGGCAGGAGAATCAAGCTCTCATAAAATTTGCTGACGAATCATTTTCTAGAAGTCTGGGAGGTGAAGGAGATAGCAAACCACAAGGAGTTCCTAAAAATTGGTGTGTTGAGTGGCAAGATCAACAAAGAAGGGGTGATGTTGGAGAAGCTCTGCACCAAGTGCCTGAACCTCCTGATATGCAGCAGTCAGAGAAAGAGTTGCATGTGCAAAGAGCTCTGAGTAGAGGGTGTAGACATGCAAGGTCTTATCACCCTTTGAGTATAACGCAACAAGGTGATCTCATGCCACAATGACCGTGTCATCATGATGAATGATAGGTAAGCATTCATCAGAGAGGCTATTGGCGAGCCAGATGCATGCGGACAAGGACATCATTGGAATCCCAGTCAGCATAATTAAGGGACGTAGTGTAACACCCCACCTGCAAATATTCCATGACATGGGTCCGGTCGGGCCCCAATACAAAGAATCGTCACAAGTGAACTGTTAAAACATGGTATAAAGGAACGCAACTAATCAACTATTTAGATCTCGGATGAACACAGTGGGAAAACTAATAAACGTCAAAGTACCAGAGAATGTCCAGAAGTAAACTTGAGTGTTCATGGTCTTATGGCTTACAATTCTTCCAAGTGCTCCAAAGACTAGAAACAAAAGTAATACAGATATATGCATCCAAAGGGGGGCATGCAGGCCAAAAAGGACTAAACTAAAATAAAAGCTCGGATTTCTAGCTAGAAGTCTTAGCTCTTCGCGACCTCCTCCCCTTTCCCTACAACCATCATAAAACATGGTGTACAAAAAAACTAGGTCAGCTAAAAGCCAACCACAAAGACTCTCCTCGGCATACCCAGTGGTCCCTGGGGAATATAGAACTCCATGCAAGTTAGTATTCCGCATAATATGATAACACCAAAGTAGTTAAGCAATTGACGGTACAAAAGTAAAGCTATCCAAAAGTAGAAAGCAAACACACAATTTTACTATCAACAATATCAAACAATACATGGCAATTTTACTGCTGGGGGGATTCCCGAGTCATTTACTACAAGGGTTAACCACCCTTGAGTCTTGGGCAAGTTACCTCCAGCCCTCAATCACAAGCTACGAGAGGGGAAGTCCATTACATCTCTCGATTCCTCAGCTACAAGTGGGTGGTACTCCACTTGAGTTCACCATCACAAACAGAATATGTAAAATTTCTACCTGGGAGCTAGCGCCAGTGCTAAGAGCTATCGTCAAGCAGTAACTCCAGGAATCAGTGGATCTCTCCGTTTTCGACACTTACTAGGTTTCTTCTCCCCCGAAACCGTAGTCCAGGTAGTACTAGGGCACCTCAGAGGTGTTTTACAGAAACACCCATAACTAGATCTAGCCCAAACATCACCAAATTGAGTTACCCACCTCGATTTAGCTTCACACACAAGATTCATGAAAGGAAATTCAAGAAAATATGTAGGAAACTCTAGATTCGAGGGGAAAGGGGAAATACCTTGAGTGATCTCCTAGGAGCCATGGATCTCTGAGTTGCTTGGACGAAAAATGACCGCAACAACGCTAGCTTGATACCTCCGGCGATGGCTCGCCAATCCGTCCGCTAGAACTTCCCCAAATGTTCCTTCTCCCTCAAGCCCTCTCCTCTCTTGACCTAGAACTTGGAGAAAGAAATCACAAATCCTCATTCTAGGTCTTTATCCACTGTTTTAAGGGTTGGGAGAACAGATCGTGGTCGTTGGATCAAGCCCTAAGGGGTTCGAATAGCCACAATTGCGGATTTCAAGTTTCTGGTCCGTTTACTATCGCGCCGCGGTAAGTGCTATTGTCGAGCGGTATCGACGAACGGTGTCGATGAATGATACCAACGAGATGAGGTCGGTAACAGCTAACGCGCAATGTTAGGGATATCGATGAGATGATGTCAACGAGACACTACCGCATGCGGTAACAACTAATGCTTGGCGTTAGGTCCCAGATTTTATATATCTCCCCTCTCTGAAAAATCAGGGTGTTACAATTCTCTTCCTCTTAAGAAAATTTCATTTAGAATTTAATGTGTTAAGCTAGGCATAACTGAGAATAGTTCTGGATGATCCGCACGCATAAGCTGCTCCTGTGCCCAAGAGAGTTCATCGTGCTCATAGTTTTCCCAAGGGACCTTTACTGTACGGATGCTCTTGTTCCGTAGTTATAGCACCTCAGTGTCTTCTATCCTTATTAGGTGAACAATGGTTTCCAAATTTTCTCTGATCAGCACCGACATTGGCTCAATCACGTCGCTCAGCTCCACTATAGCCCTTCGCAAGGATGAATCATAGAAAACATCGTGTAACCCAACAGGTTCTTCTAACAAGACCAGGCGGTAGGAACACTCGCCTATCCGCTCGACCACCTCAAAAGGACCCAAGAACCTTGGGCTGAGCTTTTTCAATCGTCAGATATGTGAGACGCCTTTGAACGACTTGATTTTCAGATACACCTTATCCCCAACAACAAACTCAATGTTTCAGTGGTGCGCGTTGTAGTGCTTAGATTGCCGATCTTGGGCAATATTCAAACGTTCCTGAATTGTCTCAATTATTTCGAAAGCTTCAGTTATCTCATGTTTGTTTAACAAGCGAGTGTCGCCCTCCCCCACCCAAGACATTAGCGTCCGACACCGTTCCCGTACAAGGCCTCAAACGGTGTCATCTTGATGCTTGCTTGAAAACTATTGTTGTGCGCACACTTAATCATGTATAAGTGATCCTCCCATTTCTTGTTGAACTCAAGTGCACACATCCTTAACATGTCTTCCATGGTGTGATTGGTTCTCTTCGTTTAACCGTCGATCTGCAGGTGGAACGTTGTACTATACTTTAGTCTAGTTCCCAAGCTCTTATGTATGAGCCTCCAATCTTTGGATGTGAATTGCTCATCCCTATCGCTAACAATACTTCTCGGTATCCTGTGAGGACGAACTATATTTTGAACACAGAGCTCCGCCAGATGCCCCACACCGTCATTCTTTTGATTAGGGATGAAATGTCCCACTTTGGTCAAGCGGTCCACGATCAACCAAATTGCATCGTTGCCCTGCTGGGATCACGACAATCCGTGAATGAAGTCCATCGAAATGTTGTCTAACTTCCATTCTGGAATCGGTAAAGGTTGAAGAAATTCTTCGGGTCGCTGTCATTCGGCCTTAACCATTGCACATGTCAAACATTTAATTATAAATAGCGCCACATCTTTCTTCATTCCAGGCCACCAAAAAGACTTTTTCATGTCCATATACATCTTCATACTTCTCGGATGAATCGAGTATCGTGTAAAGTGGGCCTCGTACATGAGTTCCTCGCAAAGTTTGTCGTTCCGTAATATGCAAACTCATCCATTTTACCTGAGTAGCCCATCAACCATTGCTAGCATGTGACTTGTGCCTTCCTGGGCTTTAGATACAAAAGGTTCCAATTTCTTATCTAGTGTGGTAGCCTCCCGCACTCTATCAGCAATATCGTAATGCAACTCAATTCAACTTAAACATGACTCTGAAGTCCCCCTCGAGACACACATGAGATATCTAGAGCCTCAAAGTCTCGGGCTAGCTGGTATGCGTGTGCCTCGATCCAATTTCCTTGACATGAGTACTTTCTGCTCAGGGAATCGATCGCAACATTCGCCTTACCAGGTATATATTGAATCTTTTCTTCGTAGTCCCTTAGGAACTCGATCCATCTTCGTTGTCTCATGTTCAACTCCTTTTGGTCAAGGAGGTACTTATGAATTTTATGGTCTGTGAATATCTCGACCATGGCTCCATAAACATAATGTCTCCACAGTTTCAGAGCGAATATTACAGCGGCTAGCTCTAGATCATGAACAAGATAGTTCCTCTTATGGGGATTCAGCTGTCTCGACCCATAGGCTATCACCTTACCATGCTGCACCAAAATGCACCCCAGCCCACTGCCTGAAGCATCACTGTACATCTGGAACCCTCCCATCCCGTTGGGCAGACTGAGGATCAAAGCAGACGTCAGCCTCTCCTTCAGAGTTTGAAAAGCCTAATCGTATGCTGGCGTCCAATCAGATGTGTGGTCTTTGCGAGTCAATGAAGTAAGGGGTAAAGCAACCCGAGAGAAATTCTCCATGAAGCCCATTGTAATATCCGACTAAGCCAAAAAAATTCCTGACTTCTACAATGTTCTTTAACAATGGTCAATCTCTAATGGCCTTGATCTTCATCGGGTCTACCGTAACCCCCTTTCTGCTGATTACATGACCCAAGAAATCTACTTCCTCTAGCCAGAATTTGCATTTGGAGAATTTGGCATAGAGCCGATTTTCTCGCAACGTCTGCAACACCAACCTAAATGCTCCTCATGCTCAGTTGTAGCCTTGGAGTAGGACAATATGTTTTCTATGAAGACTACCAAGAATAAGTCTAGAAATTGACGAAAGACCATGTACATCGAGTCCATGAACACCGAGGGCACGTTCGTCAAACCAAACGACATGACAGAAAACTCGAAGTTCCCATAGCGCATTCCAAACTCCACCTTCGATACATCCTCTTCCCAGATCTTCAGTTGGTAGTGGCCCGACCTCATATCCAACTTAGAATACACAGATGATCCAACCAACTGATCTAAGAGATCATCAATCGCTGGTATCAGGTATTTATTCTTCAAGGTCAGCTTGATCAACTCACGGTAGTCGATGCACATTCATATGTTACCTTCCTTCTTTCTCACGAATAGCACTGGAGCGCTCCATGGAGAAGTGCTCGGTGAATGTACCCTTGATCCAGAAGTTCTTGCAGATGAATCTTCAGTTTGGAGAGCTCCCTGGGCGCCATCCGATGTGGAGCTCAATATACTGGTCTAGCCCAAGGATCTAACTCAATGGTGAAGTTTGTTTCTTTTTGCGGCGGCGCTCCTGGAAGCTCGTTAGGAAACACATCGGCAAAATCTGCCACTACAAGTACTTCGGGATGGGCAATCTTCGGAGGTCGAGACTCCAAGAGAGATATAAACACCTCCCCTCCCTATTTCACGATGTAACATTCCCAATCCTTCTAGACCCCTATATGGTGTCAGGGCATGGGTGGTGTGCAGAGTGACCACTAGGGCCCTTGGGCCAAGTGGAGTGTGCTAAGTGCACACCAAGAGCACAAAATCAACATAGCCCAATGCCACTCCCTTAGGCCAATTGACCCTTAATTCACCAAATTGACCTCCCCCATGCCACCCTAACCACTAAGGAAGACCATTACCATGAGAATTGCACTTGAGTGGGACCCAATTGCATGAAATTGACCAAAGTCAACATTAGGTCAACATTAACCAAACCAAGTCAATTAGGGTTCAATTGACCCTCAAATGTTCAAATTGATCTTACCACCACACTCTAAACACTCTAAGGAACTCTTTGGACCCAAAAGCCCCATCCCTTGGTCAACCTTTTGACCAATTTGACCAAAGTCAACTTTAGCTCAATTTAGGTCAAAATCACACCTTAAGGCAAAATTAACCCAATTGGAGCCCCACCATGGACCAACCTATGTTGTGTGAGGTTAAGGGACCCATGACCCCCAAGTGGGGTCAACCCACTCACCATGGTTGACCAAAGTCAACCATGGTCAACATAGGCCATCAAAGGTGAATTTCAAGCCTAGATTTAAATGAACCCTAGCACCCCCTTAATTTACCATTATACTTGGACCTTAGGCCTTGCCCATCAGCCCTAGGTCTGAACACTAACATGATTTGATTAGCCAAATGATAAGGGGACCAAAAGTTGATTAAAAAGCTAAAAGCTTAAAGCAAAAAGAGAAAGCAAAAGCTTGACCACCCTTTACACCCAAACCAATCACTCTTGGGGCTTGGGAAATGTCATGGCTGATTGCTGGAGGAATAGGAGATAGCAGGGGGTGGCAGCCATGGTGATAACCAAGCAATCTCGTGAGCCCCTAAGTTCAAAACCGGGTATACACTCCTCCCCACCCCATTCTATCCATCCCATTAGCTTCTGAGCACTAAGAGCAGTCGAAATCAGCTATTGGAGCGGGGAGATTGGTGGAGAATCGCGGCTGTGAGCAGGATCGCCGGAGCAAGGCACTCCCATGGCCAGCCGCCGCCAGAGCCGCCGCCACGCGCCAACAAGGGTTCTTTTCTCCTCCCCTCCCCTCATGCTAACTTCCCATCTCTTAATGCTGAAGGATCGGGCTCAATTGAGCCCGGATCCATTTCCGAAATCCTTGGATTTCGGCTCGATTCGTGACACCCAGAACCGCTGGGAAACGCCTCCTCCGGCCACCATGTCGCCGGGAGTCGTAGCTCCGACCACCACGAAGGTGGTGGAGGTGGTGGCCGGCCGTGATGGCCACCAGGTGGCCGGGAAAGGAGGAAGGAAGATGGCCCAGGTCGGTTCGATCCCAGCCGTTGGCTGGAGGAGGAAGATGACCCGCTGCCCTTGGATTTGCTTCAAGATTCGTGCTAATCCTCTTTTACTTGCATTTAATTAATTCAATATATATGATATTCTGTCCTTATTGATCAGCCAACTTCAAATGGAAATTAAGGCCACTTAATGGCTGATTTAGAAAAAGTGCCCAACATGAAAGTTGTAGGCCTTGGTCTTAACTTTCATTTGGCCTTGAGTTTAGGTCATTTGGTGACCTACAGCTCCCTAGGTAGCTGTTTTACTAGGACTGGTCCTACACTAGGTCAGTCCATTAGAAAAATTGCCTAGGTCAAACCCCTAAATCTTTGGAGCTATGCTTTTAACCATGGGTTGGTATACCCTAGGGGCACCCCCTGCCAAAGGGGAATCCCTTGGTGGTCACTTTTACCTAGGGTTTTTGTGGTAGTTAGTATTTTTAAATTAAGTTGATTTTTGGAGCATATGATGTCCAAATGACACCAAACTTTGGTGGATGACTTTTTTATATGTGTGTAGTGACTACCTAAAATTTCACTCCATTTGGAGTTGATTTGATATGTAAAGTTGGAAACCCTAATGAGGACCTTTAAGGGTCAAAGTAGGGTTTGATTCAATTTGAGGAGTTGAGTGTGTTAGCCTCCTCCCATCTTGTTGGTTATGTGGGTATAGCTATGCAAATTCTAGTGTCACACCCTAATGGTTCATTTGGAGCCATTAAGGTGGGGTGACCTAAAACCCTAAGGGTGAATCCTTAAGGGTGCAAAGTGAGATTTGTGAAGGACATAGGGCCAAATGTTCTAGCCTTGGCTCTGAACTTTGGGGATATGATTTTAAGGGCATAAATTGTCTTAGGAAATTTAAATGGGAATTTTAGTGGCATTTAAGTTTTTTCCACCTAATAAATGAAATAGCCACCCCTTTTCTTAATAAATTGAAATGCATGGTCATAGGACCTTGCATGGTGTTGAAACTCCATAAGTGGCTGATTAGGAATGAAATTGTGCTATAGTAATTTTGTTATAATTTATTGAAGTTTCATTCCTTGTGTAGGAAATTTTAAGTACTTGCTAGCTTAAGGGAATTTAATTTTGAAAAATATCAAATCATAGGGCAATGTTATGATACTCTAGAATCTGTCATTTTAGGTCAATGTAAGCCCATGATAAATGTTTGGAATCTTGATGATTTCTATTTCTTGTACTTCATGTAGAAATTGAGATTTACATCACTTGAGTATTTAATCCTTTTAAAATACTAAATCATAGGGCAATGTTATGATACTATAGAATCTGTCATTTTAGGTCAATGTAAGCCCATGATAAATGTTTGGAAGCTTGATGATTTCTATTTCTTGTACTTCATGTAGAAATTGGTATTTGCCACCTTTGGATGTTTAATCTTTTTAAAATATCAAATCACATGTTATTGACACAATAATTTGGCAGAGGCCTCTAGGTACCCATAGGAACACTTGGTATTTTTTGTGGAATTTTCAGAAGTGAATTACTATTTTTCCTAATTATAGTGGCATTTTGGTAATTATACAATTATGATGATATAGTAGGCCAAATAGCATACTAGGGTCATGATACTCAGTGAACCACCTTTATTTGGGATATAATCTTACTGATAATTTTCATGTAACATGATGAATCATTTTGAGGGTAGATCATGTGTAATGTGAACTAAGTCCTTAACTATTTTGAATTAAAACAAATACCAAATTAATATAGAAAATTATGGAAATTGGTCAATACCTTATTAAGATCAGTAGTAGCCTAGGATAATTATACCAGACCCTGGAGATGAGTTTTTAGAGGGATTCCCTTGTGGGGTTGATGGATAGTTCAATTTGGTGGACTGCGTTTAGTAAAAGCAGAATTTTGGTGGACTGCGTTTAGTAAAAATAGAATTTGGGGGGTTTTTTGACAATTTAGATCCCTAAGCAGTGGATAGGAGTTATATCCAATCACTAAACGAGATATAGCCCACCATGATTCAAGGAGGGTCAATTCTAGGGTTAGTTGTGAGGCTGTGCTGGGGTCATTGTAGAAGGAAAGGAGGTGCGTCCAACCCAAATGTGTGAGACGGGAGATGAGCTAAATCACTTTACTATATGAAATGATTAAGGGTGAACCAAGTGTTATCCACCAACTAAAATGATTATCTTGATGAGGATTGTGGGGTTGAGCCCATCGATTTGTAGTACCGTTAGGGGCCCCTTATGGAGTACACCGCGGGAAGTCCAAGATTCACCTTAAATATAACACGAACTAAATTGTAGGTAAGAGTAGCCTAAGTGGATATGCAGACTGGTATGGATCTCCTCCGGGAATGAGGTGTGTTGGATCAGCTGATGTGTTAGTCCCTGAGCTGGAAGCTCGGGTGGACATGTTAACACCTATTACTTATTCAAATAGTGGCGAGTCTTCGGTACTAGGCTAGTCGTGTCACCGACGGTAGTACGTTGACTCAGGTGAGGGTGGGGTTTGGAGGGCCGGTAAGTTTGAGTATCGCGGCCTGGAGGACAATCTCTAATAACCCACCCCGTCCTTAAAGTCTGGTGGATTCCAGCAAGAGTACGCAGGAGCTCCGCTGTTGTGTTATTAGCATTGAGGCGTACATGAGGTCTAGGCTTGGTAGTGACCATACCCGCCTAGGATGTGGAGTGCCCGATCCACTGCCACCGTGAGCCACGACGGTCGGCACCCGAAAGGTTGGCTTCCTTTCAAACAAATTGGGAACTATAAAGGTCTGTGCGCATAGAGTCGTGTGGGTGAGTCACATTGCATAATTTCATTAAAACATCATAACCATAGCATAACATAACATACACATAGCATACCCCCATCATATAAATTAGTATGGGCTCTTTTATATGATGGGTTACCTGGACATCTTAACTTATATGTCGTATGGGCGTTCATATAAGTTAAGGTACGAATCTGTGATGGTAGTTTAGATTTAATTACTGCACTGCGTTTCCTTTCTACTTACTACTTACTTCATTGCTCTATTTTACTGCCTTATACCTGCACTATACTGCTAGCTAGATTTTACTGCTTTACTTATACCTGCTAGAGTAGTGTCATGTCACCACCTTCTTGTTTACCCCTTGTTTGTCCTCCGTTTCTTCCTCCCGCTCGGTGCCTAGGAGTCGTGGAGGGAGGCGAGGACAAAGCGGCTTAGTCTTTATGACTAACGGTCGGTGTGACCGCAGGAGTCCGAGGAGGCAGAGTTGTCCTGCGCGCAGCAGGATGAGATGGCAGGACCTGAGCAGCAGATGCAGTGCACTACCACGACGCCACAGGTTGATGATTAGATAGTTAGATTTCCGCTTTTTGAGAGCTTTTGTTGTAGACTTCCGCATGTTGTAGAGAGAGAGAGAGATAGCACATTACTTTGCAAATGTATCGGGTTTAAGACCCTTTAATTGTACTTCTCTTATGGACTTTCTGTTTTCATTATTTATGATGTTGTGATTGTGGACATGCCTTCTTTTATGTACTTACCTTTTTGGCATATTTTACTTATGATCGTATAACCGGCAGGGTTGGTGCTGAGCAGTGTTAGTCAACCCGAGTGTTGGTGACACCGCAAGGCAACGATTCTGGGCGAAGGTCCACCTCAACCGTGCGATACGGGAGAGGTTCGAGTTTTCAAGTACCCGAGCGGGTTTTGGAAAAAGAGACCTTACACACGACACATAACAACTGCCTTCCTAAGATCAGTGTCTTTGTCGCCCTTGCCAGGCCCATAAACTCATCAAAACCTCCAGTCCTTAGGGTCACAACTTTTTGGTTGTAATCAATATTCGCTCTCTACTCCGATAGCCAATCCATACCCAGAATAACATCTAAATCTGATAACGACAGTAGTGTTGCCTCTAGATCAAAGTCTTGCTGCTATATCCTTAAGATAACGCGGCCTTTCCAACTCGTGCTCATGACGGAACCATTTGACATTTTCACACTTAGCTCTGCCCCGCGAAGAAAGGTTCCACTCTTAAGCTTCGGATGAAGGCATCCGACAAAAATGAGTGTGACGCCCCTGTGCTGAACAACACCCTTGCGGGTATGTTGAAAACCAGAGCAAAACCTAACAATGTAACACTAGCATAAAGTTGCGTAGCAATAGAGAATAATAATTCTACTGGAAAATGCAGATGTTTGGAATTTTCTTTTTGTACCTGTCACCACATCAGGCTGACAGATGGCCTCATGCTACCCCGGGCTATAATCTCTTGGCTGCACGAGCGCCATGCGAGAAGCGCTATACTCCGTCTCCTTCCCTTTCTCAGCGTGTCTTGGCCCTGCCTATACTGAAGGCTCTGGCCTCTCTACCTCAGTCTGTGCGCGCTCTCGACAATTGTGGGCCATATGGCCCTTCTTTCCACAAGCATAACAGGTAGGTCCCAGGTACCCCCTGTCACCCCCTTACTTCCTCCATCCCCGGTCTACTGGGGATGAGGCTTCTTGTTCCATCTTCCCCCTTTCGACCACTTCTGAGATTTGTGAGGCTTGTCTTCCCGTTGCCTAGCCACCGAACCATGATAGCACTAGGTCCTCTCTATATCAAACTCCAAGGCGTGGGCATCCTCCACCAGTATATTAAATCCAGAATTCTTTGAAGAGACCAGGGGGTGCTTGACATTGTCCCTCAACCCTTCATAAAATAGACGTGTCTTCTTGATACGTGAAAAATAGATATATACATAAGTGCACATGTCAGATCAAGTAATATAATGAAAGTAAAGATCATTTCCACTGAGAAGTGACTAATCTAATGCTCGCAAATACTAGTTTAACCTTTTCTTTAAATTCAAGCAAAATTTAATAAAGTAATTTTTGAAAATGATTAAAAACACTAATAAAACTAAATAATGATTTCCTAAAAATACATTTTATCAATTTGGAAAATTTGTCTTGTATTCAAATTTTCTATGTCTATTGTGATGATTTTTTAGAATAATTTTTATGAGAATGCTCAATTAACTTATCTTGCAACGATTTTAAAGTAGAAATCATTATCTCTCAATATCAGTCATTTTTATATTCTTTTCCCCTAGTCATCTCTAACATAGGCAGAATAATGAATATCATAAGGAATAAAAAACAAGGATGCTAGCAAGAAGATGAAATTTCTTTCGAAATATTATATTGAATTTATGAAATACTTGCGCATCTCTTCTCTCGAACCTCGAAGCGCAGTAAAAAGGTGAAAACATCGGTTAAAAACTTACGCAACTCATCTCTCGAATCTCGAAGCGTAGAAAGAAAACCTTCATCCATATACTTACTCAACTCATCTCTCAAATCTCGAAGCACAATAGTGAATGAAAACTAAATCTGAAAGTTTTTCTATCAAGTTCATAAACCCAATAAAGATAAATCAAACATACATAAAACTTAAGAAAAATTGATCATCACAACAAGTCATAGTACTCTCATCATACAAGACCTAGAAAATTAGTTCATGACTATGGAAGCACACCACAAAATAAGAAAGATCTTACTAGACATGATGATCAAAGTCTAAACGTTGTAGGAAATTCTTCAGAATTTTTGCCAAAAGTGTCTCATTTCTCTCGATCCGGTGCATCTCCCTTTTTTCTTCAAATGGAAATTGATCCTCTTCTTCATATAACTGCCCCCCCCCCCCCCCTATATAGTATTTCACCCCTTTTCAAAGCATGTCATCCTCTGAATCAATGCCTCTTTTCATTTTGTAGCTGACACAATTTTGATTTCTGAAATTCGATTCCGCATTGTTGCAACAACCTATAAAGTTCTTACAACAACTTTTTCTTGTAATCAAATTGGGTTAGCTTCACTTCTTCAAGTTGAATTATTCAGCTTTTCTACAATAAAATATCGAAAAATGATGATAATTCCCAAACTTAGACCAAATGTAGAATTACTCGTATTTCAAATATTTTAACACATATTTATCAAATATATGCGATATAGAATTAAATTTATAGATCTAAATAAACTTCTTTTTAAGAAGTTATCACGCCCCTACACTTAGACTTTTATTAGTCCCTGGCAAATATTGTTCATATTAAAAAAATTGAATGAAGAGATAATTATCAAAATACAAATTTGAATAACCCTTCTCGAAAATAATTTAATAAAGCTTACTTAAGAGATTCACATTAATCAACTGATAAACTTGTCAATCATTAAGATTTCAAACATTCACAAATCCATTAGTTCGATAAAAGATAAAGCTCAATTAAAATTTTTAGTGTTGTGTATGCTATTCTTTAAAATTATTTACTCCCATGCACCTTTTCTCATTGGACTTCCTCATCAATAAGAAATGATAAGAATAAGCTAAAACTTTGATTTAGCCTCCACAAGAGTTTGGTAGTTTAGTTGAAAGAAAATCATAAATACTTGTATTAGGATTGACATTGGCTTAGTTAGAAATTCATTGTTAAGTTTTGATAGTAGAATGATATTTCCCTAGTTAATGATCTTAATAACTTTCCTTATTATGGGATTTAATTCTCAAACATCATTTTCACATATTTGGTCTCGAATTCTCATAATAGTATATTTTTTATGCTTCATAGTTGGGATTATTCCAGGTATATGTACACATACTTGGGTCATATATCACTATATATACAGTGATATATATGTATATATATATATATGCTTCATAGTTGTGATCATTTCAGGTATATGTACATATACTTGGGTCACATATTACTATGATATATATATATATATATAAATTGAACACCCATAAATGAAAAGTTTACTAAGATACAACTAGAAAGAATATATGGAATTTATGCATGAAATAATATGTATCAAAATGAAAAAGCTTAAGCTCAAAGGGTAATGAATGATCAAAAACAAATGTAGGTTTTATGGTGCGAAGTGATCCAAAGATGACCATAATTATTTTTACCAATTAACTACCTAATATCAACGTCTTGACTTACATCATTGACTCAGTTCTTGCTCACCCCTCCACCATTATTTTTAAAAATCAATAAGAATACATTGTTAGAAAGCAAACTTTTTACAGAATATAGTGTATAAAAGAAATACTTAATAGAGCTTTAACATATCTTACTAACTTCAAATTCATAATTTGAACTCTTAGAGTTGTCTAGCATACCAATCAATTCTAATTGAATAACTTACTTATTAATTATAAAAAGAATAAAGATCTTCAAATTAACATTCAATAAGTTAATCTTCACCCAATCAGTAGAGGTTATCTCACCCCCATACTTATTCATTTGCTAGTCCCTAGTAACGATATCACTTAAAGTATACATAAGATATATCATATTTGAGCAAAGGAAGATTTAATCAAACAAAAGAAAAATTGAATATAAATACTCCCCTGGAATCAGCAACCCAGAGCATCTTCACATCTCTTCTCTTTGCGTACTCTGTTATGAAAGTTACTCCTTTGATTTAATGTTCTCAAACTCATGATTTGAGCATACCATGAGGCAAAATGAGATCAAAAATCCTGCTGCTAAGTCCAAATAAAGTGTACCTACAGTGATGAGCTCCAACAAACAAGGAAAAATAGACAAACAAAAATGAAATTCAACTAATTAAACTAGACTTGGAAAAACAAAAATGCAGGAAAAAATGAGATAACTACTGGATTTATTGTCTCCCGGCATGACTTATTCAGGCCTTAAAAATATTCTAACTTATTGGTCTGTGAAAGATAAAGTGAACAGGTAACTGCCTTAATATTCGTTGCGATAACGGGTACAGATATTAAGATAACACAATTACTCTCTCTCCTAAACAGTACTATTTGAACTTCACAGGTAAGGAAAATAAAAAATAAGAGGAGGAAGAGGTCTGCTCATCATTCATCTCATCAAAATATTTAACCTTGTCTAGCAAGGTGTCCTCGTCCACATGGACAATACATGGGGAGAAAACATTAAGTGGAGCTACCTCGATGGAGGAGGGATTAATCTCCTCACAAAAGAGGATGCTCACCTCATCAAATTGAGCTTGTTGCTCTCTATCCTCCTAATGCACTTATGACTCATCAACCTGTATAAGCTAATTAGATGGCGAAGGGGGTTTAGGAAATAAATTAGAAGAAAAACATAAATAATTGAAATTTTGGGGAGTGGTCTCGGTCTCACTCCCAACAGGCTCCAAATCCAGCTCACCAATGCCGACATCCAAGGCGGGGCAAGAGATATCGGAGGGTATAAGAGTCATGCAAGCGACATGTTCATCGTCAACGAGTGAGGAAGTTGCTACTTCCTCAAGTGGTGAGTTGTCCTCGTCGAACTTTTGCGACTCGACTACAATCTCTATAAATAACCTCGCCCTGTTGGATGGCTACATCATGATCGGCGGAAATTGGTGCATAAAGTTTATTCAATGGAGGAACTGCGTCATACGCAATATCAGGGAATAGATGGATTGGTTCATCCTGTGGTGAATCCAAAAGAGATGATGAATGCGTATGGAGAGGAGGTTCCACCATGTAATTTCACCGATCATCAGATATTATGATAGAAATATCCACAGCAGTACCCCATAGAAATATTTGCAACAGTACCTCATAGACAAGGTGGTACTGCGTATATATCATCAGAGGTAGAAGGAAAGCTGGAATGAGAAGAGGACGAGATGATTCGAATAGTCAGCTCATCCTCCTCCATTTTATGTTGAAATACATCGCAATCTTTTAATGCGTGGTCGGTGCTACAACAAAAAAATATTGTTTCCCATTTCTTCTCGGCCTTTGAGGGGTCGGGCTGAAATAAGGGAAAGATATTTTTTGTGGAGGTGCGTAATTATAAGAATTAGGCTCATCATATGACGTATCATAGAATATTTGTGCTCCATAAGGTGAGTCATATGACGTATAACCACGGTCTCTTGTATAACATTCATCATTATTATGATTAAAAGACCCGCACCATCGACATTGAGAGTAAGAAAACATGATCTGTATGAGTGGATTCACAAATTGAAACGATGCATAAACTAGTTATACAAATACAAAATCACTATGAAGGTCCGCTTAGAAAATTTAAAATAATAATAAAAAGATAATTAAAAAGAAGACAATTCACAATTAATTTCTCAAATAGAAAAACAAATATTTGAGCTCCAAATACTCAAGATTACTAATATTACAAGAAAAAGCTAAATTCGTTAACACTTCCCCGGCAACAAAGCCAAAAACTTGATATGCGAAAAATAGATATATACGTAAGTCAACGTGTCAGATCAAGTAATATAATGAAAGTAACGACCGTTTCCACGAAGAAGTGACTAATCTAACGCTCGCAAATACTAGTTTAACATTTTCTTTAAATTCAAGCAAAATTTAATAAAGTGATTTTCGAAAATGGTTAAAGCACTAATAAAACTAAACAATTATTTCCTAAAAATATTTTTTATCAATTTGGGAAATCTGTCTTGTATTCTGAGTTTCTATGTCTATTGTGATGATTTCTTAGAATAATATTTTAAGAGAATGCTCAATTAACTTATCTTGCAACGATTTTATAGTAGAAATTATTCTCTCTTGATATCAAAAAAATTTATATTCTTTATTCCCCTAGTCATCTCTAACATAGGCGGAATGATGAATATCATAAAGAATATAAATTCATGTTACTAGGAAGAAATGAAATCCCCTTCTCCCTTCTATGTTATATTGATTTTATGAAATACTTACGCAACTCAGCTCTCGAATCTCAAAGCGCAGTAAAAAGGTAAAAACTTCAGTTAAAAACTTATGCAACTCATCTCTCGAATCTCGAAGCACAGGAAGAAAACCTTCATCCATATACTTACGCAACGCATCTCTCGAATCACAAGATGCAGTAGAGAATGAAAACTTAATCTGAAAGTTTTTCTATGAAGTTCATAAATCAAATAAAGATAAATCAAACATACATAAAACTTATGAGAAATTCATCATCACAACAAGTCATAGTACTCTCATCATACAAGACCTAGAAAATTAGTCCATGACTATGGAAGCGCACCACAAAATAAGAAAGATCTTACTAGACATGATGATCAAAGTCTAAACTTTGCATGAAATCCTTCAGAATTTTTTCCAAAAGTGTCTCCTTTCTCTCGATCTGGTGCTTCTCCCCTTTTTCTTCAAATGGAAACCAATCCTCTTCCTCATATAGTTGTCCCCCTTATATAGTATTTTGACCCTTTTCGAAGTCTGGCATCCTTTGAATCAATGCCTCTTTTCATTTTCGTAACCGACGCAATTTTGAAATTTTGAATTTTGAAATTCATTTCCGCCTTGTTGCAACAACCTGTAAAGTTTGAAAGTGGAGGTTAGATCTTAAATTAACTCTAGAGGGGGGGGGGGTGAATAGAGTTTTAAAAACTTTTCCTTTAGTTTTATTGCGGAATTAAAATAGTGATAAATATATATGTGTATAGAGTAAGTGATTTATAAAAACTAAATAAAGAAATCAACACAGCACAAGCACAGAAGACACAAGGAGCTATAGTTGTTCCCCACTAAACTTGGGTACGTCTACTCTTCTACCACCCTTGGTAGGAATCCACTAGGATTTTTGATCAGGTGCCCTCACACCAATAAGCTTTTGATAAGGTGCTTAAAAACCAAGCAAGATTTTTTGATAAGGTGTCTTGCCACCAAGAGGTAAACTTTTGAAGGGAGTTTTAACCCTGTACAAGATGAGATAGAGAGGGGTTTAGATGTTCTTCTCTGTCAAGATTTTGAGACAAGACTCTAGTGGATGTATGTTGAAAAGCTTCCTCTGTCTGATATGAAGTTGTTTGACAGTAGATTGGCTGGAGCTTTTCTTGAAAGAAATGATCTTCCTGTAGCTGGTAAATCTGAAAGACAAGAATGATTCTCAGATTTTTTTTGTTGCTCTTTGGAGATCTGTACTTGCAGCAAATGACTGAGAGAAGAATGTTGAAGATGTTCTCAGTGTGTAAGAGCTGCTGGAGGAGGAAGAAAATGAAGATCTGTGTAAACTTTTTGTTCTTCTGTTCTTCCTGTATTTCTTTCTTTCTTTTTCCTGTGTAGAAAATCTGTAATATGTTCTGTATATTTGTTTGGTCGTGAAGACTATCGAATAATAATCTGCTGTATATTAATCTGCTATATCCTCTTCCTTATTTTCCTTTTCTTTTGAAAATCTCTGACAGACATTAATTGCAAATCCCTTATATTAAGGAATATAGTATATCTGAAGAGCTATTTTGAAAACATAAATCTGCTGCGCCGTTTAATCTCTTTCCTTTTCCACGAAATGTCCTTTTCCGAGGAATGTCAACGACTATAATCTTGGAATAAATAAAGGAAATATATTTTCCTTACTTGATCTGATAGAAAGAGCCGTTGTTGTTGTCGATCTGAGATCAGAGAATGAAATAAGTATAATCCTTCTGAAATTTCTGAACTTAAATAAGAATTCTTTGATCTGAACAAAATTCGTCGAACGTAGATTCGTCGACCTCAAGATTTTCGTCGAACACAAAATTTACTTCGTCGACCTCAAATGAATCATGCTGGAATAATTAATTTTGTTGATCTGTGAGAACTTTCGTCGATCTGAAGGTATTCGTCGAACGCAGACTTGAGTTCGTCGAACGAAAGTATTCGTCGACCGCTGAGCCTGGATAAAATCGTCGACCGCTGAGCTGGGGCAAAAGCGTCGACCGCTGAGCTTGAGCAAAAGCGTCGACCGCTGAGCTTGAGCAAAAGCGTCGAGCGCTGAGCTTGAGCAAATTCTTCGACCGCTGAGACGGGAGCGTCGAGCGCTGAACCGCTGAGACGGGATCGTCGACCGCTGAGACGAGCTTGAATCAAGCCGTTCGTCGAACACAGATAGCCGTTCGTCAAACGTAGTGTGGAGTTCGTCGAACGCAGAATCTGAATGAAATCTCTAGTTCTAACAACCTAAACTCTTGACCCATTGACTATACATTTGGGTCAACTTTGTCCTTAGTCAACATATAGTGATCCTAGCCCAAATCAGAAATAGGGTTGTTCCAACAAAGTTGTTGCAACAACTTTCTCAGACAATCAAATTGGTTTAGCTTCACTTCTTCAAGTTGAATTCTTCAGCATTTCTACAAATGATGATAATACTCAAACTTAGACCAAATATAGAATTACTTATTCCAAATATTTTAACACATTTATCAAATGTATGTGACATAGAATTAAATTTATAGATCTAAATAACTTCTTTTTAAGAAGTTATCACTTCTCATCCTCATTTGCCACCATGGTGTCCGCGTATCTGCTTAAGCAGGTAAACTCCAGAAGATAAGCATCTACCAACTTGTCCCGCTGGAGCAGCCTCAAAAACTGGCCCTAAAGGGCGAGGCTCGTCGACAAGGGGAGGTAACGTTTCAGAAACGTTGAAGCAAACTCCTCTATAGATATCTGATTGGCGGTACGCCAAGTGAAATGCCTTCCCAACTCATCGACCCACCTGAACTTGGCATCCCCCTCCAGCATGAAGGTCGTAAAAGTCACCTTTCTATTACCCGGCCGGAGTGTCTGTTGCATCCAAAAGCTCCCTTATCCTTGCTAACTAGTCTTGTACATAGGTCAGAGTCCCAACCCTTTGAAGGTGGGAAGGTGGAAACTCAAAAAGTATTTCAGTTGGTGGTCCTGCTGGCCGACCGCCTGCTCTGCCAAAGGTTGTAGGTCCTCCACCGAACCCTCGGGTGTAGCAGGTACTCTATCTCCCCTTGCGGTGGCTTGGGCGGCCACGACTGCATCCGCTAGCATCTTGCAGAAATCTGCAGGAGACATATTGATGTTCGGGAGGCCCTCATTAGTCTGACTGCTCCCGGACCGGTCCTTCTAAGCTCTCGAAGCCCCCGTGTCCATTCCAACACCCTTGAGGGGTGGAAACAATTCAACCAGGTCATCTTATCATTTAAAATCTGCCTCTAGACAAGGACACTCACAGTTCGAAACCGTTAACCTTATGTGGGCATCTCTTTCTTACAATCTAAAACCCCTAACCTACCTCAGATACCAATTGTAACTCCTCATCTGCAAATATTCCATGACATGGGTCTGGCCAGGACCCACTACTTAGAATCATCGCAAGTGAATTGCTAAAACAAAGTATATAAAGGAACGCAACCAATCAACTATTTCGATCTCGAATGAACACAGCGGGAAAACTAATAAACGTCAAAGTACCAGAGAATGTCCACAGCTAAACTTGAATGTCCATCGCCTTATGGCTTATAATTCTTCCAAGTGTTCCAAAGACTAAAAACAAAAGTAATACGGGTACATGCACCCAAAAGGGGGCTCGTAGGCTAGAAAGGACTAAACTAAAACAAAAGCTCGATCCTCTCGCTAGAAGTCCTAGCTCTTCGCGACCTCCTCCCATTTCCCTGCAACCATCATAAAACATGGTGTACAAAAAAAAATAGGTCAGCTAAAAGTAATAGCGCATATTTTGACTTAAATATTATTATTATTATTATTATTATTATTATTATTATTATATTTTAGTATAAACTATATATATTTCTCTAAATTATATTATAATTATCTTCTTATTATTATTTTTATATTATTCGCACTAATATTATTTTGTTTTATTTTATGGCAGGCCTGGAGGGAATTTCAGCACGTCTCGATGTAAAAGCCCGCTACAGAATATCGTCATTGCTGCTATCTTCACTCGTCGCCATTATCGTTATTGTCGCCATGCCGCACGCAAGAACTTCGCCATTCAAGTTGCTGTCCACCACGGCCGTTCGATCTTCACCCGACCAAAACAATTCATTCAAGCAGCCAGCACATGCTAGCCGATCACATAAATTCTCATGCAAAGCTATGCACGTGGACCCTACATTACAATATTATTCCATATGAGTTGGCCACATCATCATTCCACATTAGCTACCATTCACGCCACCATCATTTGTTTAATATTGATGCCTCTTAAGCCTTACCTCCATAATTCCATACAACACCCTCTCCATTATCTATATTATTCATATTATTATTTATTCCCCATGCACGTGAACTTCTACACATGCAACCAATTCTCTTCATTGCATTGGGTCCCACTTCATTTAAATCAGCCATTCTCCTAATCAAAGTTGTCGCTTCATCCATTTATTAAAATAGCCATTCACATTCTAGTGAAGCCGATTCAATTCCTATCCCTCATGCATTCATTTTATGCAACCTTTCCTCTCCCCCATGCATGCTACCTTTCCTTTCATCTTCTTACTTAGCCGAATTTCTCTATGCATGCCCCTTGGAATTCCTAGCCACCATCATTTACTCCCCCCTTCTAGATTATTCTCTTGGGATGATTCTAGAGGGGTTGGTCATCTATAAAAAGGGCAAGGCTCCATGGCATCCGGGAGAAGAAAAAAAGAAAGGAGTTGAAGAGGGAAAGGGAGTAGTGTGAGGAATTTTCATCTTGAGCGCTACATGTTTTGAGATTTCCATGTTTACGTTGGAGAGTTTTTGAAGGTTTATGTTATTGTAAGCTTGTTTTCAGGTTATTGTTATAGTTCGTCTTGTTATATTTTGTAATCGTTCTTATCTTCGATCAATGAAATTTATGTCTTTTTCTCTCTTGGTCTTGTCTCTTATTTCACTATGAGCAGCTAATCTCTTTCTTAGTACTTGATTGGTTAGTATTGGGATGAGGATTAAATCATAATCCGTCGTCTCTAATTTTTGAAGTTTCATTTCAATTTATTTCCGATTAATAGTTGGATGTGAGTTTATATTGCTAGTATATAAATTTTGCGATCCGATTGGCGTCCTAGTAGTCGAGGCTCGTGGATACCTTAGATCTCTCGGAAATAAAAAAGTTTGTTATATTTTCCTTGAGAATCGAAAATATAACTTCTTTTGGAATTTTGGATTAATTTTTATGCGATTTTAATTTATTTCAAGTTTAAGAGATTCAATTTGAAGTAATTTAAAATTAGGCGATAATCGTCTCTAGCGAGCTTCTATCGTATTTTAATCCTCCAATCGAAATAGAATTTTAAGAATTAGAACGTATCTTTTATAATCGGATTCCCAAGAACACTTAATCAAGTGCTAAGGTTTTTTTTTAAATCGTGATCTTTTTCTCTTTAGTAATTTTCAATCTGCAACTTTTAAAATTTCCAAAACAAATCCAATTTTCCACCGATAAATTAATAGGAATTTTGCGTGAGTAAGATTACTTGACAGGCCTCGGGCAAATACGACATCCTTCTATACTATATTTCGATAGGTATACTTGCCTACATCGAGATATTAGTTAGAATTATTTTAAAACTATAAAATCTCTATCAAAAAGCCGACCACAAAGCTAACACAAAGACTTTCCCCGACAGACCCAGCGGTCCCCGGGGAAGATAGAACTCCTTGCAAGTTAGTATTAGCATAATATGATAACACCAAAGTTGACGATACATAAGGAAAACAGTTGACGATACATAAGGAAAGCTATCCAAAAGTAGAAAGCCTACACACCATTTTACTAACAACAATATCAAACAATAAATGGCAATTTTACTGGGGGAGGGATTCCCGTGTTATTTGCTACAAAGGTTAACCGCCCTTGAGTCTTCGGCGAGTAACCTCTATCCCTCAATCATAAGCTACGAGATGGGAAGTTCATTCTAGCTCTCGAGTCCTCAACTACAAGCGGGTAGTACCTCACTTGAGTCCACCATCACATACAAAATATGTAAAATTGCTGTCTGGGAGCTAGCGCCATCGGTAAGTGCTACCGTCGAGCTGTAACTCCACGATCTGTGAATAACTTCATTTTCGGCACTTACTAGGTTTCTTCTCCCCGAAATCGTAATTCCAGGTAGTATTGGAGCACCAAATCAGGTCACCTAGAGGTGTTTTACGGAAACACCCCTAACTAGATCTTGCACAAACATCACCAAATCAGGTCACCTACCTCGATTTGGTTTCAAACACAAGATTCATGAAAGGAAATCCAAGAAAATACGTAGGAAACTCTAGATTTGAGGGGAAAGGGGAACTACCTTGAGTGATCTCCTGGGAGCCATGGATCTCCGAGTATCTTGGACGGAGAATGACCGCAATGACGCTAGATTGCTACCTCCGGCGACGGCTCGTCGATCCGTCCGCTAGAACTCCGGCAAATGCTCCTTCTCCTCCAAGTCCTCTCCTCTTTTCTAGACCTAGAACTTGGAGAAAGAAATCACAAATCCCCATTCTAGGTCTTCAGCCACTCTTTTAATGGTTGGGCGAATAGATCGTGGTTATTGGATCAAGCCCTAAGGGGTTCGGACGACTACGATCGCGAATTTCAAGTTTCTGGTCCGTGTACTACCGCGTCGCGATAAGTGCTACCTATAAGATTCCCCCCCCCCCCCCCCCCCCCCCCCCCCCCCCCCCCCCCCCCCCCCCCCCCAACATTGAACCCGTGTTGGGAGAGGAGGGTCTTACTGCCCAAGACGGTCACCCAGTGCTTCTCGAGTAGCAACGACCTACCCTCGCTAGCACTGAATGATCGCCTTTTAGACAAGAAAATCAATACATCGAAGTACGCGATCGCAACATAATCGATGAATTATTTTACAAATCAATGATGACCCGATTTAGAAAGGCAGAAATCTCAAGCTCGGAGCAATGCGGAGTTTGTTCGAATCTTCGAGCTGCGTTTAGAATAATTCTCGGATTTTGGAAGTTACCTACGCTTTGAAGAAATTTAGGAACTCATTATAATGTCCCTCAAGCCCGCTTAAACCATGATTAAAAGATGCAATTAAATCTATGGTCGGACCTTGACAAATGGCAGAATTTAGAAGAAGCTCATATGAACGAAGATGAAACCAAAACCTCCTAATTATGGAGTGAAGGACTACTAACCATTTTATTTTATTGCATTTTCTTTTACTTCAGACTCGTGCTGGTCTAGTTCCTTTCAGTATTTCAATTTCAGTACTTTACGTTCAGTTTTTTTTCAGTACTACTCTAGTCTCGTACTGGTCCAGATTACCCCAACACTTTATTTCAGTTCATTCAGTTCAAGACTTTTTCAATTCCGCACTTCATTTCTGCAGTTTTACACAGTAGCACTTTTCCTTATCGCACTCAACAACTGCAATGTACTATTTCTACAATTCTAGTCAGGTCTTGCTCTGACAAGCGGTTGATTTTCTAGTAGAGCGTTAGTTGGGGATAACCAATAGTCGAGTATTTCATCCTGGGCTAGCCCCAAATAATGTGCTATCACGCCCGTTGTGCCTCACAACTAAAAGTTAAGCAGTCTGTCGATTTAAGAAGGTCGCAGCAAACCCGAGTTGTACCTTACTGTTTAGTTTAAACTATTTATAAAGTGTTTGCGGTTAAAAGTGGTGGGCCGGTCACGCTCGCAGACCGTTCGTACCGGTGCGGGAGGGTTGACGACTTATAGCGACAGGGAGATGTGTGTCGCGAGTGACCACTATTTTTTACCCGTTGGATTGCCTCCACTAGTCAGCCTAAAATTCAGAAATCGCCGGATGTCGCTCACATCCAAGGTATACACTGGGTTGTACAGTAGGGCCTGGGTGGTGCAGTACGACCACACCCAGAAGTGGCAGGACTGACCACTATCACCGACGGCCACATCGATGAGGCCCGCGGGGTTCTCTACACTGCTGGAAGAGAAGCGGTCTAAATTGTGACGATGCAGGGTATGTAAGCAGGTTTTGAACACCTGCGTCGTGTTTGGAAAATGTGGATATCAGTTGATATTACGGCTACTAGTTGAGCTATTCTTTTAAATAACTGTGAATATTACTATTGCTTCCAAATCATTTAAATGTTGCTAACCCTCTTTGCTTTGGCTATTTACTTATTATTGGGTGCTTAAGCTCGTCCCCAGGATATGGATCCGTGGAGGAGACATGTTTCTACTTAGCTCTGTGACTAACGATTGTTTATATAACCATGCACATGTTAGGGATATCGACGAGATGATATGATATCGACGAGACGCTATCGTCTGCAGTTATAACTAATGTACGGCGTTAGGTCCTAGATTTCTATCTCTCCCCTCTCTGAAAAATCAGGGCATTACACGTAGGAGCAGGCGAATTATCAGTGAGATGATGATGTTTGCGTTGAAAGCATAAAAAAATATAAATGAGACACTCCAATCAGAATAGTTGGGTTTGTCAACTTCGATGTCATGGCAAGATTGCCAGAGGCACCGGTCAAGGGTGTGGGAGCAGCAAAAGTGATGGCAGGAGGAGTAGCCATAACGACAACACAATAAGAGAGGAGCGCATGGTTACAAGACTATGCACCGCAGAGCGAAGCAAGACAGAAGAGGGTGGGCGGTTACAGAACTGAAGTCCGCCATTGCGAGGGACCAGGAAGGACGAGCGGTCACAAGACCAAAGTATGCGAAAAATAGATGAGTCTGCATGGACTGAAGGCAACAAGGAAGAGGGGGGCCGGTCTCAGAAGAACAGGTCGCGCTGAAGGGTCTGGTGGTCTCAAGAGGCTATCTCAGGATCCGCAGCTCTGTATAGAATAGAAGAGAGAGAAAGTATGTGAGAGAAAGTGCAACCTGCGTTGTGGGACTAACTACATCGGGCCATTACAGAATAGGTTACCACCCAAACCTTGTGTTACAGGACATCTGGGCGGTTACACCACAACTAACCGCCCAGACAACAACACAAGGTCTGACCGCAACATCTGGCGATTACAATAAGTGTGACTGCCCGTCCTTATCATCTACTTGGACTCCATCTTCCATTTTGATCTCTTACAACCTCAAATGGTTACATAGCAGCTGACAGCCCAGACTTCAACCAGCATTACTACAAGCTGTTACAAGCAGTGTAACCGCCAGGACACCAAATAGCAGCAACCCTGGGCAGTTACATAAAGTGTAACCTCTCACACTTCATTATGTGCTTTAACAAAAAAAGATTTTATTAAAAAAATTATATACTTTAAAATATAATGCTAATTAACTTTGCAAAATTAATTATAAATATTCATGACATTAGCTGATCGCATATCAACTGCAAATCTAATTGATCAAAATCATACGGATAAAGCTCAGCAAGACGAATTAATTTTTGTTTATAAAATCTAGCAAATTAATCAGTTGGATCAAGACACAAAATACAAAGAAGCGGTTTAGTATTTACTTCGTAAATAAGTAGATAACAATGGCTAATGAAGGGAACTAATTATAGTTATAAAACAAGTGATGATTTTTTTCGGAGTGTGTTCCTTTTTAATTGTTTTGACCTTTATATGACGAGATTAGAATTAGACGGATGTTTTCGAAGAGTCTCGCAAGTACTTCTACTTTGAGAAATTAACCGTTATCATATCGAAGGATAAAAGTAACGGTCTTTTTCTTCTTTCGGAGTATTGATAATTACGTCTCGGCTACAACGCCGAATTCAATTAATTTTTAAAATAGCAAAGGAGAGTTTTGCATTAAATTGGTTTGAAAAACTTTTCTTTAATTTTTTAATCCAAATTAATCATATAATAAAGGCAAGTATACCTTATCGTGAGTAATACAGGATATTTTGTTTTAGAAAATATCGAGGTCGTATATTTCCGCGGATCGTGTTGATTATACTACTTTGAGGAATGAACTATTATTTTATCGGAATAATATTTTTGGTTAATTTTAAAAAGCGAATGATAATAAACGTCTAACTAGAGTTCTAAAATGATAATAAAAAGTGTATAACTAGAGTTCTAAACGATGATAATAAATAACGCCCGATGTCGAATTACCTTGAGACGAAAATAGTCGTTTTAGAATTAAAAGAGATGACTTTTCAAAACGTTAAAACGGCTTGGCCGTGGAGGTTCCATAATTATGAACGCTCCTCTCTCGAGGTTACACCCACCTGAGATTATGAATATTCGACCGAACTCTCGTTCTATAATCGAATCTTCTTAATACTCGCTTTATGTTGTGAACCCCGCTATTGGTTTTTTACTTCCAATTCGGGAGACTTACCTCATCCTATCTCGAGGGTAGAGCGCACTTATCTTTACCCATGAGCGATCAGTCCGTACGCACGAGCCTCTCGGCTAACTAGTGTACAGAGACGAAAATGAAAATCACTCATCGATTATGTGGCTCCACTCAACGTTATTCTCGGGTAAACCTTAAGCGTTAATTATTTTAGAAAGAGATGTTTTATTTTTAGAAAAACTATTTTTGTGTCTCAATGCTCTTCGACATCGTGCGCTAAAGGAAATTAGCCACTCATCGGAATGGAGATGGCATAATTAAGAAAATACATGTTTAATAATTTAAGCGGATATAAGCGGATAAAAAGGGAAATAAAAAGACTTATATAAAAGCAGTAATAGTATCTGTCCCAACCGTCTTAAACAAGTGCTAAAAAGTTCTTAGCCTCTTATCAAGGACGGGAGTGGTATAGAAATGAAATACTTATAAAGGTGCAGAAATAATATCCGTCCCAACCGACTTAAATAAGTGCTGAAGGAAATTAGCCTCTTATTCAAGATGGGGTGGTATAAACAGTTATATAAGGACTGAAATAAAGCTAAGTTACAAAAAAGAAAAACACTATCTCATATACGCACACACTCTACTTGTAAAAAAGACTAAATCGAAAGAAAGCATTTAAACGAAAGCGATAAATAAAGCGTTAAAGAAAACGATAAACTATTTTTATGAAAGCAATACACCTAAATTACGAAAGCAATAAACTAAGTTATGAAAGCAATAAAACTATTCTCATACACAAACACACACTAACATAAAAAGACCTCAGAAAAACATTACAAACACTCAAAATTTGGATGAGATTTACTTCAGCCGAGCCCTCCTATTTATAGGAAAAATTTTATTTTTACACGCCCTAGGTCACGGGCGTGACTTGAATGTCACGGGCGTGACATTTGCTCGGCTGTATTCGCCTACTTCTCGAAGGTTCCGTCGTCAAATAAGGTTGCACACGGGCGTGACTTAGTATGTCACGGGCGTGACCTGTTGAGTCACGGGCGTGACTATGGGCGGCAGACGTCGGCATCATGGGCGCAACTTTGGGTCATGACGCGCTGGCGGCTCACGGGCGTGACTTTGATGGAACACGGGCGTGACTTGTAGAGTCACGGGCGTGACTTGGTCAACTGGAGTGAGTTGGAAGGGGGTTCGTCGGACGCGGAGTTTTAAATTTACACGCCCTTGGTCACGGGCGTGACTTGGTGTGTCACGGGCGTGACTTGTAGAGTCACGGGCGTGACCGAGGGCGTGACTTGCCGTTAGTCGAACTCAGCTCGCCTTTCGTCGAGCTCAGCTCGGGATTCGTCGAATTTTGACTTTAAATTTACACGCCCTTGGTCACGGGCGTGACCGAGGGCGTGACCTGAGAAATTTTTGTCAAAAATTCTGAAAAAAAAAGAAATAAAGCTAAGTTAGAAACAAAAATAATAAAAAAAGCAATTATTCATTAATTTACATAGAAAAATTACAATATTAATTAAAACCATACTAATAACTATGCATAAAATACGTATATTTTATTACTTATCAAATACCCTCATATTTAAGCTTTTGTTATTCCAGAGCAAAAGTAAGAGAGATCTATACGGGATTAACATAAGTTCTAATTTTTAGCTATCGTTTTATTTTAATCATAAGAAACTGAAAAATAAAAATTCGGAGTAATAAGAGTTAACTCCTAAATTATACAAATAATTTAAGTAGAAAGAAATGTCCTAGCCAAAAGACTTTTTAATTAACCAAATAACAAACAAAATTACAGTCATTAGTGAACGAGATTAGATCAAAATTATAGTAACATTTGTTTAAAGAAATGTGAAGGAAATGTGCAATTTACTAATTATGCTCTCAAATGATTTTTTGAATTAAGTCCAGAAACAATAAATCGGTTAAGGGAAAAGTGGGGTAAAAAGCTATGGCAAAAAGAAGAGTACTTGAATTAGGAGTGGTGGTTTGTATCTTTCCACCTTTCCTTTTTAGTTTTCTTTGGTGCTCACCGTGATATGCGGGGGAAAACTATTTTTTTATTTGCTTTAATAACCCAATGCTTATGTTTACGGAACGAAATCTTATTCCCATTGACATAAGATCATTTAAAATTTTATCGGGTGCCTATGTTTACGGAATGAAGTCTTATTCCCATTGACATAGGATCTTTTTCTTCTTTTATTTTTCTTGTCATGCATACAAAGGGGTTTGCGAGAAAAAATTCTTAGAAATAAAAAAAAGGTTTGAGATCAACCTTGGTAATTTGAAAGTTCTTAGATTCCTAGAGACATAAAGTAGGGATAATTGGGGTCTAAAGTTGTTTTGCCAACATAATACACATGTCTCTATTTTAGCTAGTAGAAGTAGTGTTTGAAAACAAAACTCTATTTAAATTAAAAACACAAGATATTCTTTAAAACTTAACCCCGAATGTTTAAATATATCGATCTTAGATAAACAAACAAATAGTAAAACTAGCGATTATGAAAATCCACAAACATATACTCTCGAAACTAAATATTTTAAGAATAAAAGTAAAGTTGGATTTTATTAATTTTTTGTTTTTTTTTCAACTACTATATAGTTATATATATATATATTGAAATGTTTTGGGTTTTTCAATTCTTTTTGGATTTGTTTTTTTTTTTTTGTACTATGACAAAGTAAGAAAGGAAAAACAAATTCAAAAGAAATTTTGTGTTTTTTTTAATTTTTTTTTGTAATGTAAGTATGAAGAAGAGAAACAATAAAAGATGTAGTATGTGCAAAAAAAAGATAGAGAGAGAGAGCAAAAAGGCTTCCCTGAACTAAAACTGGCGGGGCCAAACGAAACTCTGCAGAAACATATAAAAGAACAAAATATAATAAAATATTAGATAAATATGGGATGCCTCCCACGAGCGCTTTGTTTACCGTCACGTAGCTTGACGCATTTGGCGTGGTGAGATTATAAGTTGGGGAGGGTTAAGGAGTTGGTATTTTCGTCCACTGGATCGCCAGCAAGGTAAAGTTTTAAACAATGCCCGTTTACTTTAAATTCGCCTCTTTCGGGGTGAGAGATAAGAACGGTCTCATACGGCCAAACCTCTTTAACCTTAAAGGGGTCGGACCATCGGGATTTCAACTTACCCGGAAAAAGACGAAGACGTGAATTATAAAGAAGGACAAGATTGTCCGGCGCAAATGTTTTGGAAAATTTTATTTTGCGATCATGGTAGAACTTAGAACGCTCCTTATAAAATTTATTACTCTCATAAGTGTTTGCACGCCATTCATCGAGTTCATTTAGTTGGAATTTCCTATTCTCGGAGGCTAAGTTCGAATCGAGATTTAAAAATTTTAAGGCCCAAAAAGCGCGGTGCTCTAACTCGACAGGTAAATGGCACACTTTGCCGTAGATTAATCGATAGGGCGTACAACCGATAGCGGTCTTGTATGTCGTACGATATGCCCACAACGCGTCGTCGAGTTTGACGAACCAATCTTTCCTATTTAAAGAAACGGTTTTCTCCAAAATGCGTTTAATCTCGCGATTTACTACCTCTACTTGGCCGCTTGTTTGGGGGTGATAGGCGGTGGCGAGCTTCTGCGTGATGCCATATTTAAATAAAATTTTTGAAAATTGGGCGTTGCAGAAGTGCGTACCCCTGTCACTTACTATTGCACGGGGCGTGCCAAAATGAGAAAATAATTTTTTTAGAAAATAGACGACGACTCGCGCATCATTGGTGGGCAGAGCTTGCGCTTCCGCCAACCTAGATACGTAGTCAACCACCACTAAAATATAACGATTATTAAAAGAAGAAGGTAGGGGACCTACAAAATCTATGCCCCACATATCGAAGATTTCGCATTAGAGAAAAAGGTTTTGGGGCATCTCGTCACGACGAGAGATGTTACCCGACCGCTGGCAGCTATCGCATTTACTCACAAAAGTGTGAGTATCCTTAAAGAGAGTGGGCCAATAAAAGCCCGCCTCTAACGCTTTCTGCGCGGTCCGGTTGACTTGATAATGCCCTCCAGCCGGCCCCTTGTGGCAGTGTCGCAAAATTTGCGCACCCTCCTCGCTTAAAACACATCTTCGCACCACTTGGTCTGCGCAGACTCGAAAGAGAAAGGGGTCCTCCCAAAAGTAGTTTTTCAAATCAGAAAAGAATTTCTTCTTTTGCTGAGTCGAAAAATCTTTTGGAAGGACCCGTGCGACTAGATAGTTCGCATAATCTGCGAACCAAGGGGTGGAAGAAGTTTTTATTTTATTTAAAATTAAAAGGCGCTCTTCAGGAAATCGATCGTCTATTTTGGGTTCGACGAGCGCTTCTGCGAAGGGTTGTTCTAAACGTGAGAGGTGGTCGGTTGCTAAATTTTCAGCCCCTTCTTATCCCGGATCTCTAATTCAAATTCCTGTAAAAGGAGGATCCATCGAAGCAAGCGGGGTTTGACATCAACTTTGGCCAAAAGATATTTTAGGGCGGAGTGATCAGTGAAAGCGATTACGTGTGAAAGTGTTACGTAAGGCCTGAATTTATCAAAAGCAAAGACGACGGCAAGAAGATCTTTTTCCGTCGTTGTATAGTTAGCCTGTGCGGCAGTGAGTGTGCGAGAAGCGTAATATATTGGATGAAAATATTTATTTACGCGTTGGCCTAAGACGGCTCCTTCCGCGATATCGCTCGCGTCGCACATAATCTCGAACGGAAGGGACCAATATGGCGCCACCAGAATTGGAGAATTGATAAGTTGTTTTTTATAAAATTAAATGTCTTTACGCAGGCCGTGTCAAAAATAAATGGGGAATCCTTTTCCAGGAGATGGGTTAGCGGTTTGGTTATTTTGGAAAAATCTTGTATAAACCGCCTGTTAAAACCCGCATGGCCGAGAAAACTTCGAATAGATTTTACGTTCGAAGGAACAGGAAGTTGTTCAATTATAGCGACTTTGGCCTTATCGACCTCCATCCCCTTGGAAGAAATTTTATGGCCGAGGACTAAACCCTCTCGGACCATAAAATTGCATTTCTCCCAGTTCAAGACCAAATTTGTCTCTTCGCACCGCTGGAGGACTCTATCTAAATTTTTTAGACAATTTTTAAAAGAGCTTCCAAATACGGAGAAGTCATCCATGAAGACTTCCATTATATCTTCGACAAGCTCGCCGAATATTGCCAGCATACATCGTTGGAATATAGCTGGCGCGTTGCAGAGGCCAAACAGCATCCTTCGATATGCGAAGGTGCCGAAAGGGCAAGTAAAAGTCGTTTTTTCTTGGTCCACGAGGGAAATAGGGATTTGGAAAAATCCCGAGAGACCATCAAGAAAGCAGTAAAAAGGATGACTAGAGAGACGCTCTAGGATTTGATCAATAAACGACAACGGGAAGTGGTCTTTTCTGCTGGCATCATTTAGTTTTCGGTAATCGATGCACACCCTCCAACCCGTAACAGTACGAGTTGGGATTAATTCGTTATGCGTGTTTGCCACGACCGTTATACCGCCTTTTTTAGGGACGACTTGTACGGGGCTTACCCACGTACTGTCGGATATAGGATAGATAATCTCCGCATCGAGGAGTTTAATAATTTCAGTCTTAACGACTTCCCGCATGTTCGGGTTAAGTCGTCGTTGAGGCTGAATAGTTTTGCGGGGGTTTTCTTCGAGAAAAATTTTGTGGGAGCAGAATGAGGGGTTAATTCCCCTGATATCAGAAATTTGCCATGCAATTGCACGGCGATGTTTAGACAAAACCTCAACCAATTCGGATGTTTCTGAATCGGTCAAAGTAGATGATATTGTAACCAGAAGTTTTAAGTTGGCGGCTAGAAAAGCATATTTTAAATGGTCGGGGAGTTGCTTAAGCTCCAAGACCGGGGGTTCTTCATAGGATGTGGAGATTTTTAACTCTTTCGAATCGAAAGGCTCGAAGGGCGAATCTGGCGGCAATTCATCTAAAGGAGGTTGATTTGCCAGATCTGAATCGTTTATCATTAAAGATAACAATTCCGAAAGAGAAGAACACTCATCCTTAAACGCGGATTCCAAATTAAAGCAGGAATCATCATTCGATAGTGAGTTCCGCATTGAGGGGTTGACAAGTAAAGTAACTTCGTCGTCTCCAACCCAAAGGAGGAGGCGTCCGTTACTTACATCAATTAACGCGCGGGAGGTTGCGAGGAACGGGCGACCGAGAATGATAGGCACCTCAGCGCCCTCCTCTATGTCCAGGATGACAAAGTCTACCGGGAAGATAAACTTGTCGACCTTGACCAGAACATCCTCCACTACCCCTATCGGGTACTTTACCAAGCGATCCGCGAGTTGGATGCTCATCTTAGTCGGGCTTGGGATGCCTAAATCAAGTTGTTTGAAAAGGGAGAAAGGCATCAAGTTGATGCTAACTCCCAAGTCCGCTAGAGCGTACTTTATTAACATATTGCCGAAGAGGCACGGGATTGAGAATCGTCCCGGGTCATTCAGTTTTGGCGGCAATTTGTTAAGGAGGACAGCCGAGCATTCCGCGTTAAGGGAAACACGCGAAACATCTTCGAGTCGCTTTTTATTAGAAAACAACTCCTTAAGATATTTCGCGTATTTCGGCATTTGGGAGAGTGCTTCGCAGAAAGGAACGTTTATGTGGATTTGTGTTAAAATTTGTAGAAATTTTTTATAATGCTCGTCCTTCCGCTCGTTGTTTATTTTCGAGGGATAAGGAAGGGACATGCTAAAAATGTTTGGCACAGTCGGAATACTCGTTGCATTATCTATCGAGAGAGGGGGTGGAGGGGTCGGTGTCGAAACATGTACCTTGGGCTCAACCCGTTTTGGGGAGGTTACCTTCTTGCCGCTGCGAAGGTTTATGGCGTTGGCATTTTCTCGGGGGTTTGGCTCTGTGTTCCCTGGTAGAGCTCCATATGGCCGCTCGGAGACCATCTTTGCCAACTGTCCCACCTGATTTTCCAAGTTTTTAATCGATCCGGTAATATTCCGGATATTTGACTCGGTGGACGCAACGTATTTAGCAAAAATATCTTCGAGCGGAGAAGGTTTTGGAGGTGGAGGCTGAAATCTGTTCGGAAATCTGTTCGGAAATCCTTGCGGAAATCCTTGCGGATTTACAATTGGGGGCCTCTGAGCATTGTTAGGATTGCTCCAGGAAAAATTTGGGTGGTTCCTCCAACCCGGATTATAATTACTATTATACGGATTGTTATTAGGGTTGAAGGGGGGCCTAACTGGGTTGCCTAGGTAATCTACAGTTTCTTCGACAAAATTATTATTATTATTATTATTATTATTAGGAGCCCAAGCGGGAGTGGAGGAGGAAGCAGTCATCTCTGCCACTTGCTTACTTAGCCGCTCCACTTGCGAGGCTAGGTGAGCAGTGGCATCCACTTCATAAATCCCGGCCGGTTTGGCAGGGCGAAATCTAGGCGCATTCCATTGATAGACGTTCATGGTCATTTCTTCGAACAGAGCTTGAGCGGCCGCCGGGGTTTTGTTGTTTAATGTTCCCCCGGTGGCTGCATCGATCATCTGTCACATGGAAAAATTTAGGCCATTATAAAACGTCTGGACCTGTAGTCAGGACGGCAGCGCATGATGAGGACATCTATGCAGGAACTCTTTAAAATGCTCATAAGTCTCATAGAGAGACTCAGAATCGTATTGAATGAAAGAGGCGATATCCATACGTAACTTAGCGGTTTTTTGACGGGGGGGGGGGGGGGGGGGGGGGGGGGGGGGGGGGAATATTTAGTTAAAAAGTGTTCCGTCAATTGGGCCCACGTGGTTATGGATCCTCTGGGAAGAGAAGTTAACCATGTTTTTGCCTTCGTCCGCAGCGAAAATGGAAATAAGCGTAAACGAAATGCGTCGTCAGTAACGCCATTAATTTTAAATGTATCGCATACTTCTAAAAAGTTAGAAAGATGTAAATTCGGATCCTCATCTGGCAAACCGTCAAATTGGACTGACTGTTGTACCATTTGAATGATGCTAGATTTTATTTCGAAATTATTATTGGCCACCGCTGGGCGAGTTATACTCGATCCTGTATCCTCCAAATTCGGCCTGGCATAATATGCCATGGTCCGTGGCGGGGCCTCATTTAGATTCGGATCGGCATATTTTTAGTATCTCCGATAGACTCTTCGGGGTTTCGAGTAAGTTTTGATCACGAGATCGGAGGCGCTCACGAAGGGTGCGCTCGATTTCGGGGTGAAAAGGAATAATCGAATCGTCCGAGGAGTTTCCTCTGGTCATATACTAATAATAAAAATGATATATTTTTTGTTTTTATCTTTTCTATGTTATTTTTTTTTCTATTTTTATTTTTATATATATAATTTTTTTATTATATATTTAATATATATGATAAAAGTAATAGTAATTCCTTTTTTTTCAAATAACACTCAAGTTCCCCGGCAACGGCGCCAAAAACTTGATGATTTTTTTCGGATTGTGTTCCTTTTTAATTGTTTTGACCTTTATATGACGAGATTAGAATTAGACGGATGTTTTCGAAGAGTCTCGCAAGTACTTCTACTTTGAGAAATTAATCGTTATCCTATCGAAGGATAGAAGTAACGGTCTTTTTCTTCTTTCGGAGTATTGACAATTACGTCTCGGCTACAACGCCGAATTCTATTGATTTTTAAAATAACAAAGGAGAGTTTTGCACTAAATTGGTTTGAAAAGCTTTTCTTTAATTTTTTAATCCAAATTAATCATATAATAAAGACAAGTATACCTTATCGTGAGTAATACGGGATATTTTGTTTTAGAAAATATCGAGGTCGTATATTTCTGCGGATCGTGTTGATTATACTACTTTGAGGGACGAACTATTATTTCATCGGAATAATATTTTTGGTTAAGTTTTAAAAAGCGAACGATAATAAGCGTATAACTAGAGTTCTAAAATGATAATAAAAAACGTATAACTAAAGTTCTAAACGATGATAATAAATTGCGCCCGATGTCGAATTACCTTGAGACGAAAATAATCTTTTTTAGAATTAAAAGAGATGACTTTTCAAAACGTTTAAAACGGCTTGGCCGTGGAGGTTTCATAATTATGAACGCTCCTCTCTCGAGGTTACGCCCACCTGAGATTATGAATATTCGACCGAACTCTCATTCTATAATCGAATCTTCTTAATACTCGCTTTATGTTGTGAACCCCACTATTGGTTTTTTACTTCCAATTCGGGAGACTTACCTCATCATCTCTCGAGGGTAGAGCGTACTTCTTTTTACCCGTGAGCGATCAGTCCGTACGCACGAGCCTCTCGGCTAACTAATGTACGGAGACGGAAATGAAAACCACACATCGATTATGTGGCTCTACTCAACGTTATTCTCGGGTAAACCTTAAACGTTAATTATTTTTAGAAAGAGATGTTTTATTTTTAGAAAAAACTATTTTTGTGTCTCAATGCTCTTCGACATCGTGCGCTAAAGGAAATTAGCCACTCATCGGAATGGAGACGGCATAATTAAGAAAATACATGTTTAATAATTTAAGCGGATATAAGCGGATAAAAAGGGAAATAAAAAGACTTATATAAAAGCAGTAATAGTATCCGTCCCAACCGTCTTAAACAAGCGCTAAAAAGTTCTTAGCCTCTTATCCAGGACGGGGGTGGTATAAAAATGAAATACTTATAAAGGTGCAGAAATAATATCCGTCCCAACCGACTTAAATAAGTGCTAAAGGAAATTAGTCTATTATTCAAGATGGGTGGTATAAACAGTTATATAAGGACTGAAATAAAGCTAAGTTACAAAAAAGAAAAACACTATCTCATATACGCACGCACTCTACTTGTAAAAAAAGACTAAATCGAAAGAAAGCGTTTAAACGAAAGCGATAAATAAAGCGTTAAAGAAAACGATAAACTATTTTTATGAAAGCAATAAACATAAATTATGAAAGCAATAAACTAAGTTATGAAAGCAATAAAACTATTTTTATACACACACACACTAACATAAATAAAAAGGAAGATGATCCAAATGAGAAAATAACATTTTATTTCTAAAATAAGCATTACAACTAGACTAAAAAGGCAAAAATTACAAACGAACATAAACTTAATTGCATAAAGAAAAACTCACATCCACTCAAAAGAACTCAGAAAAACATTACAAACACTCAAAATTTGGATGAGATTTACTTCATCCGAGCCCTCCTATTTATAGGAAAAATTTTATTTTTACATGCCCTAGGTCACGGGCGTGACTTGGATGTCACGGGCGTGACTTGGATGTCACGGCCGTGACTTAGGGCGTGACATTTGCTCGGCTGTATTCGTCGACTTCTCGAAGGTTTCGTGGTCAAATGAGGCTGCACACGGGCGTGACTTGGTGCGTCACGGGCGTGACCTGTTGAGTCACGGGCGTGACTATGGGCGGCAGACGTCGGCAGCATGGGCGCGACTTTGGGTCGTGACGCGCTGACGGCTCACAGGCGTGACTTTGCTGGAACACGGGCGTGACTTGTAGAGTCACGGGCGTGACTTGGTCAACTGGAGTGAGCTGGAAGGGGGTTCGTCGGACGCGGAGTTTTAAATTTACACGCCCTTGGTCACGGGCGTGACTTGGTGTGTCATGGGCGTGACTTGTAGAGTCACGGGCGTGACCGAGGGCGTGACTTGCCGTTAGTTGAACTCAGCTCGCCTTTTGTCGACCTCGGCTTGGGATTCGTCGAATTTTGAACTTTAAATTTACACGCCCTTGGTCACGGGCGTGACCTGAGAAATTTTTGTCAAAAAATCTGAAATAAAGAAATAAAGCTAAGTTAGTAACAAAAATAATAAAAAAGGCAATTATTCATTAATTTACATTGAAAATTTACAATATTAATTAAAATCATACTAATAACTATACATAAAATACGTATATTTTATTACTTATCAAATAACCTCATACTTAAGCTTTTGCTATTGCAGAGCAAAAGTAAGAGAGATCTATACGGGATTAACATAAGTTCTAATTTTTAGCTATTATTTTATTTTAATCATAAGAGACTGAAAACAAAAAATTCGGAGTAATAAGAGTTAAGTCCTAAATTATGCAAATGACTTAAGTAGAAAAAAATGTCCTAGCCAAAAGACTTCTTAATTAACCAAATAGCAAACAAAATTGCAATCATTAGTAAACGATATTGGATCGAAATTATAGTAACCTTTGTTTAAAGAAATGTGAAGGAAATATGCAATTTACTAATTATGCTCTCAAATGATTTTTTGAATTAAGTCCAGAAATAATAAATCGGTTAAAGGAAAAGGGGGGTAAAAAGCTATGGCAAAAAGAAGAGTACTTGAATTAGGAGTGGTGGTTTGTATCTTTCCACCTTTTCTTTTTTACTTTTCTTTGGTGCTCACCGTGATATACGGGGGAAAACTGTTTTTTTTTTCTTTAATAACCCAATGCTTATGTTTACGGAATGAAATCTTATTTCCATTGACATAAGATCATTTAAAATTTTATCGGGTGCCTATGTTTATGGAATGAAGTCGTATTCACATTGACATAGGATCTTTTTCTTCTTTTATTTTTCTTGTCATGCATACAAAGGGGTTTGCGAGAAAAAATTCTTAGAAATAATAAAAAAAAGGTTTGAGAGCAACCTTGGTAAATTGAAAGTTCCTAGATTCCTAGAGACATAAACTAGGGATAATTGGGGTCTAAAGTTGTTTTGCCAACATAATACACATGTCTCTATTTTAGCTAGTAGAAGTAGTGCTTGAAAACAAAGCCTCTATTTAAATTAAAAACACAAGATATTCTGTAAAACTTAACCCCGAATGTTTAAATCTATCGATCTTAGATAAACAAACAAATAGTAAAACTAGCGATTATGAAAATCCACAAACATATACTCTCGAAACTAAATGCTTTAAGAATAAAAGTAAAGTTGAGTTTTATTAATTTTTTGTTATTTTTTTTCAACTACTATATAGTTATATATATATATTTGAAATGTTTTGGGGTTTTGCAATTTGTTTTGGATTTGTTTTTTTTTGTACTATGACAAAGTAAAAAAGGAAAAACAAATTCAAAAGAAATTTTTTGTGATTTTTTTTTATTTTTGATTTTTTTTATAATGTAAGTATGAAGAAGAGAAACAATAAAAGATGCAGTATGTGCAAAAAAAAGACAGAAAGAGAGCAAAAAGGCTTCCCTGAACTAAAACTGGCGGGGCCAAACGAAACCCTGTAGAAACATATAAAAGAACAAAACATAATAAAATATTAGATAAATATGGGGTGCCTCCCACGAGCGCTTTATTTACCGTCGCGTAGCTTGACGCATTTGGCGTGGTGAGATTATAAGTTGGGGAGGGTTAAGGATTCAATATTTTCGTCCACTGGTCGCCCACAAGGTAAAGTTTTAAACGATGCCCGTTTACTTTAAATTCGTCTCTTTCGGGGTGAGAGGTAAGAACGGTCTCATACGGTCAAACCTCTTTAACCTTGAAGGGGCCGGACCATCGGGATTTCAACTTACCCGGAAAAAGACGAAGGCGTGAATTATAAAGAAGGACAAGATCGCCCGGCGCAAATATTTTGGGAAATTTTATTTTGCGATCATGGTAGAACTTAGAACGCTCCTTATAAAATTTATTACTCTCATAAGCGTTTGCACGCCATTCATCGAGTTCATTTAGTTGGAATTTCCTATTCTCGGAGGCTAAGTTCGAATCGAGATTTAAAAACAAAGAGAGGTCGTTTTCGATCCCTTTGCCAACAAATTGAAGAGAGGTCGTCTTCGACTCTTCGCTCTGCTCGTTGTATGTTGCTATTGCAGGTAGCGGAAACCTAAAAATGGAGGAACCGAGCGGTCGAGCGGGCATCAAGAGGAAATCGTGATTTTTTTTAACACGAGCACGCGCCCGTTTGTCCCTGCACGTGGGTCCGCCCCTGCTAGCCATCATAACTTTTGAGCATCAAAAGTAATATGAGAGTACGAAGGCTTATAAAATGATCAAGCACTTTAAGAAAATATTTTATGGACTAGTTTGTCAAGAGATGTATGACATTTGTAAGGAATTATGTCAGTGCAAAATGGTAGTACGTGATCTTGTAGAAACTCATGTGCTCGAGATGATTTAGTACATAGAGAACTTTAAAAATTAGGGTTCCAATGGACCAAGAGTTAGTCATTGACTTCTACAATTATTACCAACAAACTATGAGCATGTTGTCATGAATTATAATTTGAATGAGATTGACAAATGCTAGGCATGTTAAGAACTATTGAGAACTATATGAAGATGACAAAGACTAGTTCCATATATATGGTACATAAAGGTGAAGTAAGACCAAGGGTCATGTAATTGGAATTGGCATGCAATTACTCTTTTCCCATGGTTGCAGGATCAAGTGTTTGCACGTCAAGAGCAGCTAGGTTGCCATCGTTATAGATATGGGAGCAGAAGAACTGGCATTATGATTGGTCCGTTGTAGATATGGGAGCAGAAGAACTGGCATTATGACTGGTCAATTGTGTGTGCGTCGGAGAGCATCATCTGAGTCCCTTTGCCGAGAACTTGGAAACTCGATCATATCCTGGACGCCGAGCTTAACGACTCCATAACGGGCACCCATTCGCGACTCCCACACGCCTTCATTCGTGGAAGATGTGTTCAACGATGGAAGCTTTGATAGCAACAATATTATTGCCTCCCCCTCTCATGTTCATTCGAAAGTCGATAGGAACGCGATGAAGAAGAAGAGGATGAATATTGAGTTACTGGGGCGAGATAGGGCGATGACTGCCAAATCGAGTGATGACGAGATCAGGAGCTTGTGTGATGCGAGGAAATATCAGGGTAGGGCTTTCGACCGAAAATGGACAATATCTGCCTTTACCCCTAATAATTGACTGTAGTATAAGGCTCTATTTGGCTCCACGTTTTGACTCCAGCGCACGGCCGCTTCTCCCACCATTGCGCCAAACGCCAATAATAGCCGCAACAGTGGGAGTCACCACCGCTCGAAATCGTTGTTTTTTAACGTTTTATGATTCGTGATTTTTTATCACGACTCGTAAACCGCAGAAGTACTGCTTCTTATTTCTCGCAGTTCCTCGCTTGCCCTCGTTTATTCCTCAAGGCATCGACATCCAGCGCAACACCTGGTCTTCTCTCTCGCCACTCAAAAGAACTGCTCAATTCTGCATTGCCGCTTCATCTGTATTTGCAGTGCTCTCATCGTCTTCTTCATGCTCTCATGGCTTCAACAAACCCCAACCTTGTCTCCCACCTTCCCCCACCTCTTCAATCCTCTGCCCAACAGATTCCCAACCATTGTGATCAAGGACTTGACAAGCTCAGACGCGCTCCCCCCTCCCTCCCTCCCTCCATTTTGATCATTATTGGGGTGATGAAACGAATTTTTGAATTTCCGGCGACCTAACAGAGGTCTATTATTATTAGTAGTAGTAGTATTAGTATTAGTATTATGTTAGCATTGGTGGAATTTAAAATTTTATTTTATGTTATCTGATTTGGAGAATGTTGAATGAGAATTTTATATTGCACACCGCACAGTTGTTTTGTCAAATAGTTTAAACAACTTTTTTGTTTGAAACAGCATTACAAACATTGTTCTTCCAAACAATTTCACAGATTTTGCCACCACTCTGCAAAACAGCTGATTATTTTACCACTGCTTCTCACCACGTACTGTTTCTCCAGTCGTTGCAGCTGAGTCAAGCATACCCTAAAACCAAATTCCATGGAATTGAAAAATTCCAATTCCACAGGAATTTCTTACATCGGAACAGTGGAATTGGAATTTTGATACCCCAATTCCAAATTCCAAATTTCAATTCCAGAGATCGGTATAAAATGATGTTGTTTAACAAATTGCTGGTTACTTATTCAGATAACTTCCTAAATGTCCGGGAGAGAAAATAGAGTCGATCTTTGAAGAGAGAAACTTAGTATTTTACATCATAGACTCCTGAACTTCTTCCTAATTTCAGTGTATTTGTTTGAATATTAATAGAGACGCTGATATTATTTCTATGTTCGGTCTCGACAAAATTCTCCGACAGATTCATTGTTTCATTGCAGCTATGATCCAAATTTCTTGATTGGTTATTATCACATGCAGTGGAGGAACTAGGAATTTTACTCAGCCCGAGCACAACTTAAAATAAATAAATAAACGCAATGATTAAATAAAATTGTACTAGTGTAGACATGAACAAAATTATAGTAACCAAAAAACTTCTTACATACCGTTCAACAAGCCACTTTTTGTGGACACATATTTTGAAATTGCGTAATGATAGTATCATTACTAATAGTGTTAGCAACATCTTTCTCAGTATAAGCTATCATGCAGTCATTCATCCATTCATCTCTTATTATGTTCCGTAAACGATTCTTTATAATTTTCATGGCAGAGAACATTCTTTCAACACTTGCAGTTGCAACGGGTAGAAGACATGTCAACTTCAATAGCCTGAAAACCAATTGATAGTGATCTTGTGTTTTGGCTAAAATATTTTTCATTAAATGTATGAGAAATATAAAATTAAAAGTCAAGAGACTTTTAATTAGACTGTTTGTCATTCCTCTTTGATTTCCATCTGCCCATCCTAATAAAATTTAACACTGTACCGTAGTGTGAACTCCATCGTGTGTCTCCTGGCCTTTTCAATTCAATGGGTTGATTTGCCCCTCGACCACTTTCTAAATCTCCGCAACCAAGCTCTTTAGCAATCTGATCGACTTCCAATGCTCTGATATAATCACGATGTTTACAAGAACCTCCAACAACATTTAACACAAGATTAATAAGTGTGAAAATCTCTGCAACTTCATAATGATCTTCTGGAACAACTACTAATATTAGTTGGAGTTGATGAGCAAAACAATGAACGTAAAAAAGCACAACTGTTCTCTTGTAAAATCAATGTTTTAAGTCCTTTGAACTCACCCTCATATTGCTAGCACCATCATAACCTTGTCCACGCAATTTTGAAATACTTAGGCCATGATTTACAAATAAATTATCAATAGCTTTCTTCAATGATATAGCAGTTGTATCTGTAACATGAACAAACCCAAGTAAACGCTCCATAATGAGACCTTTTATATTCACATAGCGTAAAACAACAGCCATTTGTTCTTTGGTGGATACATCGCGCGATTCGTCAACCAAAATAGTGAAGCAATTATCTCTAATATCTCTAATAATAGTTTTTGTTACTTCATTTGCAATGCAAGAAATAAATTTTTTTTTGGATCTTTGGAGATAATAATTGACAATTGGCAGAAGCATTTTCTAGTACCACTGACTTGATCTCATTACTATGTAATGCAAGAAATTCCAAAAGTTCAAGGAAGTTCCCTCGATTACTAGATTCCTTAGACTCATCATGTCCACGAAAAGACAAACATTGTCGTAAAAGAAAGCGTATGCAATCAATCGACGCAGACAAACGAGCACGGTATTGAGCACTCTGTGTTTCATTTTGTCTATAAAATGCAACTTCAATACCTTGCTTCTGATTCATCAAAGCTACGCACATCTTCTTTGAGTTATTGTGTCCACTACTGTGATTTCTAATGTGTTTTTTTAGTATCGTCCTATCTTTCCAGTATTTAAAACAACGACTTACAAAGGTAGGATCGCAACCTTTTTGTGGAAAGACATAACAATAAAGAGAATATGCAGCATCTTTCTCTATCCTGTACTCCACCCAGTCTTTAAACTCATTAAACATGTTCTTATTAAAACGACGTGTTTTCTGTCCAATTACAGTCTGTGGAAAATTTTCTAAAAAAGGTTGAATAGGACCATTTTGCAAATACTTCCTTCTTATCATGTCTTGAAGATTTGCATCATATGTGCTTATAGGTTGTCTCAATCCTAGATCTCCCGGTAAATCCTCCAAGGCAAACTCATCTCGATTTCTTTTAGCACTTGAACCTGACATTTGTAAATCCTGAGAAGTTTGATTTGATCCTACTTTTGAAAAGACCTTCTCCATCGAAACTTAACCCTAAAAATGAAATGAAAATTAATTAGGAACCTAAAGCATAAAACTAATTTTTAAGAAAACATCAACAATTATGTTGCATCAACATCAAACTAAAGCAAAAAAAACGACTTCCAATTTCTACTTAACCTTTTCAATCATTCAATTCTCTAACCAAACATACATCCAAAAAAATGCTCAAGGCTTAATGCCATAAATACTATGTAAGAATGAACACATGAAATAAAATGGAGGAAAAAAATACTCAATGAATGTGGTTGATTAAAGGCTGAAAGCCTGTAGAAGATTTCCTCTTTGATTACTCAAGGCGTGCTCATGGCTAAAATCTGTAAAGGTCTGAAATTAGAGATCCAAAACTTCCCAAAAATCTGTAAGAAAATAGTGTTGAAACCGATTTCTCGGCCTCTTGTGAAGCTCGGGGCCCTCACCGAAATGAGGGGCAGCTAGCCCTTACTGATCCCTCGGAGAAGGTAGACTGAAGACTAGGTAGATGACTGAGACCTTAGTCACAGCGAGGAGGTCCCTCCACTAACCCGGAAGATCGTTGAGCGATTCCCCTCCCAAGCCAATGCTGAGACTCGGGCACCTTGGAGAGCTAGAGAGCTAAACCAAAGTAACCAAGGGAAGAAGAAGCTCAGAGATCTGAGACCGGAATCCTTTCCCAAGGTGCCCTTCAAGGTCTATTTATAGTTTTCTGCTCATGGTCTGTCAATAGCGGAATTCTGCCTTTCGGTTTTACTAAACACACCTCAGTTTGGCCTGCTAACAACTGAACCCCGCTGTTTGGATAGGCTAATGGCAGACCAACGGGGATAGAGAGATAATTTCGTCGAACATAGAAGATCATCGGATTCGTCGAACGCAGCCCGCACTTCGTCGGGCGCCGGGCTTAGTTCGTCGACCTCGATGGAGATTCGTCGATCCCGGAGACTTTGGAAGAAATCCAGCTCACTGGTCTTCTCGCGATCATTCGGCGAGTTTCTGGCTCGCTCGCCTCCTTGCGAGCATTCGGCGAGCATTTGGCTCGCTCACCTTCTTGTCGGTCGACCTTGAGGCTCTGGATCGTGGGAACTTGACTCGCGCCTCTTCCCGCGGGTGACCTTTGATAGATCTGGTTCACCTCCTTTGGGCGAATGGCCTGTGAAGACCTCGTTCGCACTCCCGCCCCGCTCGCATTCTTGACTCGCTTGCCTTCTTGCGAGCGGCCGGCTAAGTGATCGTCTCAGCGGATCCGCTGAGACGGGATCGCTGAGCGCTGCTTGGATTTGATTATCCACTAGGAGAATATCGGGGTTGTACACAATCCCCGCTCTTCGCGAGGCTATTTAGGCTCGCAAAGAATCATCCAACCCTTGATATCAGGCCGGAAGAGTTCCGAAACCGTTCCGCCTGCTCGGGGACCGAACTTGGCTAGGAGGTCTGCGGGGGTGATCTCCTACCTCGGCACGTGTCTGATGGAGAAAGTGCGAAATCGCCCGATGACTCCCTTGATCTTCTCCAGGTATCGCTGGAGAGTCAGATCCTTCGCTTCAAATTCTCCCCGGATTTGGCATGCTACCACCATGGAGTCTGTCGAGATCTCCACGTCTTGCACTCCCAGTTCTCGAGCTAACCGCAGGCCCGCTATCACCGCCTCGTACTCCGCTTGGTTGTTGGTGATTGGGAAATGGATGTTCAAGGCTTGCTCGATTTTCGTCCCTTGGGGACTCACTAGGATGATTCCCCCCCCCCCCCCATAGGAGTGCTCTCCCGAGGCACCATCCACTAACATCATCCATGCCACTGGGGGAGGCGGTTCATGTTCCCCCACCTCGGTCGTGTAATCGGTCATGAAGTCCGCCACCGCTTGGGTCTTGATTGATGTCCTGGGCACGAACGTAATATCGAACTCGCTCAGCTCCACGGACCACTTCGCCAATCTTCCCGAGTGCTCCACCCCTTCCATGATTTTGCGAAGCGGGTGGTCTGTCACTACTCTGATGGAGTGTGCCTGAAAGTAGGGTCGAAGCCTCCGTGCCGCCACCACCAATGTGAAAGCCAACTTTTCCAAGATTGGGTATCGGAGCTCCGCCTTCTTCAGCACTCGACTGACATAGTAGATAGGGAATTGTTTTCTCCCTTCCTCCTGGATCAGCACTGAACTCACTGCATCAGACCCTACTCCCAGGTATAGGAATAGGTCTTCTCCTGATCTCGGCCCTTGAAGTAGGGGGGTTTGGGTGAGTTGCTCTTTCAAGGCTTGGAAGGCTCCCTCGCATTCCGAAGTCCATTCAAATTTTTTGTTGCCCCTTAGCGCCTTAAAGAAGGGCGCACACTTCTCTCCCGCCTTGGAGAGGAACCTGCTGAGTCTGGCCAGCTTCCCCGTGAGGCTCTGAACCTCCTTCGGGTTTCTTGGTGACCCCAACTCCATTATCGCCTTGACCTTGTCTAGGTTAGGCTCCACCCCCGCCGGGGTGAGCAAGTGACCCAGGAATTTCCCTCGGCTAGCTCCGAAGACACACTTCAGGGGGTTGAGTTTCATCTTATATTTTCGCAGGGTCCCAAACGTCTCCTCAAGGTCTCGGAGGTGAGACCCAAGGTCTCGACTTTTTACCATGAGATCATCAACGTAGACCTCTAAGTTTCTTCCCCTCTGTTCGCGGAAGACCCGGTCCATCATCCTTTGATATGTGGCACCTGCATTCTTGAGCCCGAAGGGCATCATCTTATAACAGTAGCATCCATCCCCCGTGATGAAGGAGACATCTTTGATGTCCGGGGGGTGCATGCGGATTTGATGATAACCTGAAAAAACATCTAAGAAAGACATTACAGGAAAACCGACGGCTGAGTCAACCAGCGCGTCGATTCTAGGCAGGGGATAGCAATCTTTCGGGCATGATTTATTAAGTGGTGAAATGTCGATACACATGCGCCACTTACCTCCTCCCTTCTTTACCATGACTACATTGGAGACCCAGCCAGGATACTGGATCTCCGACACAAAACCTGCTTGTAGGGGCTTTTTCACCTCCTCGCGGATCGGCCCCTCTAGCTTGTCCGTTGTGGCCCTCTTCTTTTGGCGGATGGGGCGGGTTCCAGGGTCGGTTAAGGCGGTGGCAAGCTACATCCGCATCGATCCCGGGCATCTCCGCGGCGCTCCAAGCGAAGACATCCACATTCTTTTGCACGCAGGCTAGGATCTCGGCATGCTTCTCCGAACTGAGCTCTCCGCTGACTCGGACCTTCTCCACTACCCCGAGCCGAGTGGTGACCTCAAGCTCCACGACCTCATCCACGGCCTCCAGCCTGGATTGCTCTCCCCAAGCACTTTCCTTCTCTCTGCCACAAGCGAGCGCTTGAGCTCCTTCCTCCGTCTCTTCCTCCCCTACCATCATCAACTCCTCCACCCCTCCTTCCTGGGCACCCTCTTCTTCCTCTTCTTCTCCTCTTTTCTCCGCCCTGGGTCTCTCAGTGACCCCTTCCTGGGCATGAACTTTCTCTTCCTCCATCCTCTCCTCGACTCCATTCTCTCCTCCGGCTTCTGTCGCCGCCTCCATCACTTTATCGAACTCCTCCGCTTCTCCCATCCAGGTGACGGTGTTGACAGCCGTCACATAGCACTGTCTTGCCATCTTGGGGTCTCCTCGGATCCGGACCTGGACTCCACCCGCGTTGAACTTGAGACACTGGTGGAAGGTGGAAGGGACGCATTTGAACGCGCTTGTACAACCCTCATATTTCCCGAGTTGGTGTGACCCGACCCGGATGAGACCAAGACAGTGACGGTAGCCGAGACGGTCGAGACCGGTTAAGGCAAAAAGAGGCAGGGGGAAGCGGAGGGAGCACCCGCTCCCCCCACTCCTTTCGGGCGAGTGGGAGGGGCTCTCCCACTCGCCGGCCCCCTTGGGCGAGTGGGAGGAGCCCTCCCACTCGCCGGGCGAGTGGGAGAGTCCCTCCCACTCGCCGGCCCCTTTGGGCGAGTGGGAGGAGCCCTCCCACTCGCCGGGCGAGTGGGAGAGGCCCTCCCACTCGCCGGGCGAGTGGGAGAGGCCCTCCCACTCGTCGGACCCCTTTGGGGGCGAGTGGGAGAGGCTCTCCCACTCGCCGCCCCCTTTGGGCGAGTGGGGGAGACCCTCCCACTCGCCCGGCATCCTTAGGGGAGGCAAGCAGGACCTCCCGTGAGGGGGGGAGTGGGCACCTCGAACCCCACTCGCCCCTCCTCCTGCTTTGACTGTTCATGGTCATGATCGGACTGCGGATAACAGAATTTTGGCTATTCGCAGTCCAATTTTGGCTATTCGCAGTCCATTTTTGGGAAAGTCTATAAATAGACCCCCATGGGCACCTTGGGAAGGGTTGGTTCCTACCTCCTCTCTCGCGTGTGAGCAAGCACTACCCCTCCCCTCCCCCTTGACGTTGAAGGTGGTCGGTGAGGTGTTCCTTAGTGCCCTCCAAGGTGCCCAGGCTCAGCATTGGCTTGGGAGGGGAAGCGCTCTAAGATCTTCCGGGTATGTGGTGGGACCTCCGCGCTGTAGCTTAAGGGGTCCATTTGTGGATTCAAGTGTTCATCAAGTCCGAGTCTCTTAGTTCCTAGCAACCGGTCACGGGTCGAGGCTCAGGTCAAGTAAGGGTTAGTCGCAACCCCCTTTCGAACGCTGAAACCGGGAAACTGGTTTCAACATTCTGGTGCGGTGAGCGTGGAAGCGACTAGCTCGGAAAGCTCTGAGCCAAGTCTCATGGCCGGAAGCGATGAGTTGGGAGACTCACCCCCTATCAGCGAGTACCTGAAGAAGGGTGATTTTGACGAGTTCAAGAAGTCGATCCTGGAGCTCTTGCGGATCGCACCTCCCCCTCGCGGTGAGTGCTCGACACCACCCACACCCGTGCTCACCTCGCAGTCCCCGATGGAGGCGGAGCAAGCACATCAACAAGGAGGGAAGAAGGAGGAAGCGAGAAGTCAGGGGGACCAGGGACCCCCCATTGGGCAGGAGCAAGGCTGGGGGTTTCAACCGCCAGTCGCCCTACCGACCTGGAGGCCGCCAGGAGGACCCCCTCAAGGCCAAGGAAGAGGCCATTTCCAAGGGAGAGGAAACTCTCAGGGGGAGCAGGGACGGTTCAACCCAGCAGGGTGGCAGCCGGGCACAAGGCCATTGCAACCCTACCCCCTGCAAACCATGACGATTGGCCGAAAAAGAGGAAATAAGAAGAGGGGTCGCGCAGGGAAGGAAGCAAGGAGGATGGCATTGCCATACTGTGACTTCCATCAGCAGGAGGGCCACGCGACAGCCACATGCCCAGAGTTTCTGGAGTTAAGGAAAGGAAGAAGAACCTCGGCAGAGAGGAGACAACTATGCCCCAAAGGACCAGGAGGAAACTGAGGAGATGGAGGAAGTGATGAATGAGATGGCCAAGGTGCATGTGGCCGAGTAAGCGCAAGGAAGCGCAATGTAATGGTATGTAATCTATTTATAATATATCAAAAGTAGTTAAAGATAGCATCTAAGTCGAGTCCTCGACTGGAGGACACTCGCCCGGGCTTGTTGATGCCGGTCGCTGGGTGGCTCGTCGGGTAGATTCGTTTCAAGTCGAGTCCTCGACTGGAGGACACTCGCCCGGGCTTGTTGATGTCGGTCGCTGGGTGGCTCGTCGGATAGATTCGTTTCAAGTCGAGTCCTCGACTGGAGACCACTCGCTCGGGCTTATTGATGCCGGTCGCTGGGTGGCTCGTCGGGTAGATTCGTTTCAAGTCGAGTCCTCGACTGGAGACCACTCGCCCGGGCTTGTTGATGCCGGTCGCTGGGTGGCTCGTCGGGTAGATTCGTTTCAAGTCAAGTCCTCGACTGGAGACCACTCGCCCGGGCTTGTTGATGCCGGTCGCTGGGTGGCTCGTCGGGTAGATTCGTTTCAAGTCGAGTCCTCGACTGGAGACCACTCGCCCGGGCTTGTTGATGCCGGTCGCTGGGTGGCTCGTCGGGTAGATTCGTTTCAAGTCGAGTCCTCGACTAGAGGACACTCGCCCGGGATTGTTGATGTCGGTCGCTGGGTGGCTCGTCGGATAGATTCGTTTCAAGTCGAGTCCTCGACTGGAGACCACTCGCCCGGGCTTGTTGATGCCGGTCGCTGGGTGGCTCGTCGGGTAGATTCGTTTCAAGTCGAGTCCTCGACTGGAGACCACTCGCCCGGGCTTGTTGATGTCGGTCGCTGGGTGGCTCGTCGGATAGATTCGTTTGGGTTGGTAAGGCTTCAAGAAGAGAAGTCGGTCTGAGGATGTGTTGAGTTCCTCCACCTCCAGGTGAGCTCGGCTCCCTGTTAGGTGTTGAGTTCCTCCACCTCCAGGTGAGCTCGGCTCCCTGTTAGGTGTTGAGTTCCTCCACCTCCAGGTGAGCTCGGCTCCCTGTTAGGTGTTGAGTTCCTCCACCTCCAGGTGAGCTCGGCTCCCTGTTAGGTGTTGAGTTCCTCCACCTCCAGGTGAGCTCGGCTCCCTGTTAGGTGTTGAGTTCCTCCACCTCCAGGTGAGCTCGGCTCCCTGTGAGGTGTTGAGTTCCTCCACCTTCAGGTGAGCTCTGCTCCCTGTCAGGTGTTGAGTTCTTCCACCTTCAGGTGAGCTCGGCTCCCTGTTAGGTGTTGAGTTCTTCCACCTTCAGGTGAGCTCGGCTCCATGTTAGGTGTTGAGTTCCTCCACCTCCAGGTGAGCTCGGCTCCCTGTTAGGTGTTGAGTTCCTCCACCTCCAGGTGAGCTGGGCTCCCTGTTAGGTGTTGAGTTCCTCCACCTCCAGGTGAGCTCGGCTCCCTGTTAGGTGTTGAGTTCCTCCACCTCCAGGTGAGCTCGGCTCCCTGTTAAGTGTTGAGTTCTTCCACCTTCAGGTGAGCTCGGCTCCCTGTTAGGTGTTGAGTTCCTCCACCTCCAGGTCAGCTCGGCTCCCTGTTAGGTGTTGAGTTCCTCCACCTCCAGGTGAGCTCGGCTCCCTGTTAGGTGTTGAGTTCCTCCACCTTCAGGTGAGCTCTGCTCCCTGTCAGGTGTTGAGTTCCTCCACCTCCAGGTGAGCTCGGCTCCCTGTTAGGTGTGGAGTTTCCTCCACCTCCAGGTGAGCTCGGCTCCCTGTTAGGTGTTGAGTTCCTCCACCTTCAGGTGAGCTCGGCTCCCTGCTAGGTGTTGAGTTCCTCCACCTTCAGGTGAGCTCGGCTCCCTATTAGGTGTTGAGTTCCTCCCCCTCCAGGTGAACTCGGCTCCCTGGTAGGTGTAGAGTTCCCGCCTCCCACCTCGGGTCGAGTTCAGCTCGACTAGAGGTGTTGAGTTTTTCTCCCACCTCGGGTCGAGTTCAGCTCGACTAGAGGTGTTGAGTTTTTCTTCCACCTCAGGTCGAGGTTAATCCGACCCAAGGTGTTGAGTTTTCTCCACCTCCAGTTTGGGCTCGGCCCATAGGAGGGTTCTCAAGTGGAGAAAGGTTTTCCTCCCACCTCAGGTCGAGCTCGGCTCGACTAGAGGTGCTGAGTTTCTCCTCCACCTCAGGTCGAGGTTAATCCGACCCAAGGTGTTGAGCTTTCTCCACCTCCAGTTGGGCTCGGCCCATAGGAGGGTCCTTAAGTGGAGAAAGGTTTTCCTCCCACCTCAGGTCGAGCTCGGCTCAACTAGAGGTGCTGAGTTTCTCCTCCACCTCAGGTCGAGGTTAATCCGACCCAAGGTGTTGAGCTTTCTCCACCTCCAGTTTGGGCTCGGCCCATAGGAGGGTTCTCAAGTGGAGAAAGGTTTTCCTCCCACCTCAGGTCGAGCTCGGCTCAACTAGAGGTGCTGAGTGTCTCCTCCACCTCAGGTCGAGGTTAATCCGACCCAAGGTGTTGAGCTTTCTCCACCTCCAGTTTGGGCTCGGCCCCTAGGAGGGTTCTCAAGTGGAGAAAGGTTTTCCTCCCACCTCAGGTCGAGCTCGGCTCGACTAGAGGTGCTGAGTTTCTCCTCCACCTCAGGTCGAGGTTAATCCGACCCAAGGTGTTGAGCTTTCTCCACCTCCAGTTGGGCTCGGCCCATAGGAGGGTCCTTAAGTGGAGAAAGGTTTTCCTCCCACATCAGGTCGAGCTCGGCTCAACTAGAGGTGCTGAGTTTCTCCTCCACCTCAGGTCGAGGTTAATCCGACCCAAGGTGTTGAGCTTTCTCCACCTCCAGGTGAGCTCGGCTCCCCGTGAGGTGTTGAGTTCCTCCACCTCCAGGTGAGCTCGGCTCCCTGTTAGGTGTTGAGTTCCTCCACCTCCAGGTGAGCTCGGCTCCCTGTTAGGTGTTGAGTTCTTCCACCTTCAGGTGAGCTCGGCTCCCTGTTAGGTGTTGAGTTCCTCCACCTCCAGGTCAGCTCGGCTCCCTGTTAGGTGTTGAGTTCCTCCACCTCCAGGTGAGCTCGGCTCCCTGTTAGGTGTGGAGTTTCCTCCACCTCCAGGTGAGCTCGGCTCCCTGTTAGGTGTTGAGTTCCTCCACCTTCAGGTGAGCTCGGCTCCCTGCTATGTGTTGAGTTCCTCCACCTTCAGGTGAGCTCGGCTCCCTATTAGGTGTTGAGTTCCTCCCCCTCCAGGTGAACTCGGCTCCCTGGTAGGTGTAGAGTTCCCGCCTCCCACCTCGGGTCGAGTTCAGCTCGACTAGAGGTGTTGAGTTTTTCTCCCACCTCGGGTCGAGTTCAGCTCGACTAGAGGTGTTGAGTTTTTCTTCCACCTCAGGTCGAGGTTAATCCGACCCAAGGTGTTGAGCTTTCTCCACCTCCAGTTTGGGCTCGGCCCATAGGAGGGTTCTCAAGTGGAGAAAGGTTTTCCTCCCACCTCAGGTCGAGCTCGGCTCGACTAGAGGTGCTGAGTTTCTCCTCCACCTCAGGTCGAGGTTAATCCGACCCAAGGTGTTGAGCTTTCTCCACCTCCAGTTTGGGCTCGGCCCATAGGAGGGTTCTCAAGTGGAGAAAGGTTTTCCTCCCACCTCAGGTCGAGCTTGGCTCGACTAGAGGTGCTGAGTTTCTCCTCCACCTCAGGTCGAGGTTAATCCGACCCAAGGTGTTGAGCTTTCTCCACCTCCAGTTGGGCTCGGCCCATAGGAGGGTCCTTAAGTGGAGAAAGGTTTTCCTCCCACCTCAGGTCGAGCTCGGCTCGACTAGAGGTGCTGAGTTTCTCCTCCACCTCAGGTCGAGGTTAATCCGACCCAAGGTGTTGAGCTTTCTCCACCTCCAGTTTGGGCTCGGCCCATAGGAGGGTTCTCAAGTGGAGAAAGGTTTTCCTCCCACCCCAGGTCGAGCTCGGCTCGACTAGAGGTGCTGAGTTTCTCCTCCACCTCAGGTCGAGGTTAATCTGACCCAAGGTGTTGAGCTTTCTCCACCTCCAGTTGGGCTCGGCCCATAGGAGGGTCCTTAAGTGGAGAAAGGTTTTCCTCCCACCTCAGGTCGAGCTCGGCTCAACTAGAGGTGCTGAGTTTCTCCTCCACCTCAGGTCGAGGTTAATCCGACCCAAGGTGTTGAGCTTTCTCCACCTCCAGTTGGGCTCGGCCCATAGGAGGGTTCTTTAGTGGAAAAAGGTTCACCTTCGTCTAAAGATGGCTTCAGCCGAAAGGCTTGGCAGAGGTTCCCCGATGGCAGGTCCCTCCAAAGATTCTCTCCAGGTCCCACCAACTCGTTCAATAGGTGGGTTGGACTTTCTTTCCGAGCTTGGGACAAGCTCGCAAAGAGCGGGGATTGTGTACAACCCTCATATTTCCCGAGTTGGTGTGACCCGACCCGGATGAGACCAAGACAGTGACGGTAGCCGAGACGGTCGAGACCGGTTAAGGCAAAAAGAGGCAGGGGGAAGCGGAGTGAGCACCCGCTCCCCCCACTCCTTTCGGGCGAGTGGGAGGGGCTCTCCCACTCGCCGGCCCCCTTGGGCGAGTGGGAGGAGCCCTCCCACTCGCCGGGCGAGTGGGAGAGGCCCTCCCACTCGCCGGCCCCTTTGGGCGAGTGGGAGGAGCCCTCCCACTCGTCGGGCGAGTGGGAGAGGCCCTCCCACTCGCCGGGCGAGTGGGAGAGGCCCTCCCACTCGCCGGGCGAGTGGGAGAGGCCCTCCCACTCGTCAGCCCCCTTTGGGGGAGAGTGGGAGAGGCTCTCCCACTCGCCGCCCCCTTTGGGCGAGTGGGGGAGACCCTCCCACTCGCCCGACATCCTTAGGGGAGGCAAGCAGGACCTCCCGTGAGGGGGGGAGTGGGCACCTCGAACCCCACTCGCCCCTCCTCCTGCTTTGACTGTTCATGGTCATGATCGGACTGCGGATAACAGAATTTTGGCTATTCGCAGTCCAATTTTGGCTATTCGCAGTCCATTTTTGGGAAAGTCTATAAATAGACCCCCATGGGCACCTTGGGAAGGGTTGGTTCCTACCCCCTCTCTCGCGTGTGAGCAAGCACTACCCCTCCCCTCCCCCTTGACGTTGAAGGTGGTCGGTGAGGTGTTCCTTAGTGCCCTCCAAGGTGCCCAGGCTCAGCATTGGCTTGGGAGGGGAAGCGCTCTAAGATCTTCCGGGTATGTGGTGGGACCTCCGCGCTGCAGCTTAAGGGGTCCATTTGTGGATTCAAGTGTTCATCAAGTCCGAGTCTCTTAGTTCCTAGCAACCGGTCACGGGTCGAGGCTCAGGTCAAGTAAGGGTTAGTCGCAACCCCCTTTCGAACGCTGAAACCGGGAAACTGGTTTCAACAGCGCTGATGAGAGGTCGTCCGAAGATGGCGCTGTAGCTGCTTGGGGCGTCTACTATCACGAAGCGGCAGTTTCGGGACTGCCCTCCGAGGGTCACATGGAGCCCCACTCCATCCTCTACCTCCTTCCTTTCTCCGGAAAAGCCGAATAGGGGGCCATCCTAGGCCAACACCCTCATGGCCTCATCCTTCATCTCGTTAAACGCCTTCTTGAAGACTACATTGACCGAGCTCCCATTATCGACTAGAATCTGCAAGATGGTGAAGTTCTCGATGGCGGTCTGGATGACTAGCGCATCGCAGAACGGGTCTTCATAGCTTGGCATGTCCTTCTGGGAGAAAGTAATTCTTTCCGCTGGGGGTGGAGCAGTGGACGTTGAGGCCACGCTCCGCCGATAGATGGTATGGAGGCTAGCCTTACGGGTCGCCTCCACCCCTACCCCCCCCCCCCCCCCATGGATCACCCCGATCCCTCCTCTACTCCCCACATCAACTCTGTCCTCACACCTTTCTTCCTCCTCTCCTCGAAGCTCGACCTCCTCAATTCTCACTTGTTGTTGTTGCCTCGGCGCGGTACTCGGCCCCTTTTTATTTCCAGGAACTCTGGGCAGGTAGCCGTCGCGTGACCTTCCTCATCGTGGAAGTCACAATACGGCAACTTCACCTCCCCTGCTTCTCCTTCCGCCATCCTATTCCTCCTCCTTCTTGCTCCCGCGTCTTCTCTCGCCTCTTCTCTCCTTCCTCTTCCTCGCCTGATCGCCATGGCTTGCTGAGGTGGGGGAGGCAATTGCCTCAGACCCTGCCTCCATCCCAACTGGTGGGGTCTTCCTTGTCCTCCCTGGAAGTTACCCCTTCCTGGGCCGTAACCCCTTCCCTGACCCTGCATTCCTTCGTCACTCTGCCTCCACTCCCCCCCCCCCCGGGCCCCTGGGCTCTTCCCTTCTCCTTACCTCTTGTTGTCTGACCTCCGGCTCACTGAGCTTTGCTAGCCTCTTGGTGAGCTCCGGGTTGGCCTCCTCACTCTCAATCTCTTCCGCCACCCTCTCCATCAACTCCTCGTAGGAGACGGGGGCTTTCCTCTTCAAAGCCATTTTGAAAAAACTCTCCCTCAGCCCGACCGTGAAGGCGAGCTGGAGTGCAAACCCAGGCATCTCCTAAGTGAGCAGCACCTCTTCCTGGAACCTATCCGCGTAGCGAGCCAACGACTCCTTCGGCTCCTGCTTCACTTTGAAGAGAGACTCGACGTCCTTCTTCCTTTTCTTTGAAGTTGAGAATCGCAACAAGAAACTCCGGCGCAAATCCTCGAAAGCGTAGATCGACCCTGTAGGGAGTTGATGGAACCAGTCCCTGACCTTTTCCTTAACGATGATGGCGAAGAGCCGACACTTGAAAGCATCTGACATCGGCCTGATAGAGACCGAGTCCTCAAATGACTGGAGATGTTGGGCATGGTAATCCCTGTCATTTTAGTATACCCTGTCCCACTCTCCGAACCCTGCCGGGACAGGTGCGGAAAGTACCAACTCGCAGAAGGGACTTCCCCCTTCTGCTACCCTCTCTCGCTCCACACGACCCCCAAGCTCTCTCACCAGACTCGGGCTCGCGGGGACTGCGCTCGCGAGAACGGTATTCGCCTGGACCACTCCCACAGTCATTACATCCTCTGGGCGCGCGCTCCTCTGCGTCGCGCTCGCCGGCACCGAGCTCGCTGGCACAGAGCTTGCCGACATGAGACTCGTCGGGCTGGCGAACAACACTCGCCCTTCCCAGTCTTTAACTAAACTTCTTGCGACTTCCTTCCCGACCCTTCCTCCCGGAGCGTTCTCGCCAACCGCTGCTGGGGGTAGGGTCGCCTAAGGCGCCGGGGTCGCAAACTCACTTCGCAGCGCCGCGATAGTGAGTCCGAAGGTGTCGAGCACCTCCCTCCTGAAATCTGTGAACATCCTCGGCGTCACCACCTGCGGTGACTCGCTGAACTCCTCGCCTTGATCCTCGCCTCCTGCCATATCTGCTCCTTGGAACTTTCTTGGACCAGCCACGCTCCACGCTCACCGCACCAAAATGTTGAAACCGATTTCTCGGCCTCTTGTGAAGCTCGGGGCCCTCAATGAAATGAGGGGCAGCTAGCCCTTACTGATCCCTCGGAGAAGGTGGACTGAAGACTAGGTAGATGACTGAGACCTTAGTCACAGCGAGGAGGTCCTTCCACTAACCCGGAAGATCGTTGAGCGCTTCCCCTCCCAAGCCAAAGCTGAGACTCGGGCACCTTGGAGAGCTAGAGAGCTAAACCAAAGTAACCAAGGGAAGAAGAAGCTCAGAGATCTGAGACCGGAATCCTTTCCCAAGGTGCCCTTCAAGGTCTATTTATAGTTTTCTGCACATGGTCTATCAATAGCGGAATTCCGCCTTTCGGTTTTACTAAACGCACCTCAGTTTGGTCTGCTAACAATTGAACCCCGCTGTTTGGATAGGCTAATGCCAGGCCAACGGGGATAGAGAGATAATTTCGTCGAACATAGAAGATCATCGGATTCGTCAAACGCAGCCCGCACTTCGTCGGGCGCCGGGCTTAGTTCGTCGACCTCGACGGAGATTCGTCGATCTCAGAGACTTTGGAAGAAATCCGGCTCACCTGTCTTCTCGCGATCATTCGGCGAGTTTCTAGCTCGCTCGCCTCCTTGTGAGCATTCAGCGAGCACCTGGCTCGCTCACCTTCTTGCCGGTCGACCTTGAGGCTCTGGATCGTGGGAACTTGACTCGCGCCTCTTCCCGCGGGTGACCTTTGATAGATCTGGTTCACCTTTTTTGGGCGAATGGCTTGTGAAGACCTCGTTCGCACTCCCGCCCCGCTCGCATTCTTGACTCGCTTGCCTTCTTGCGAGCGGCCGGCTAAGTGATCGTCCCAGCGGATCCGCTGAGACGGGATCGCTGAGCGCTGCTTGGATTTGATCATCCACTAGGCGAATATCGGGGTTGTACAAATAGAGATTTCAGAAATCTGGAAAAATTTTGAAGCTCTAAGTTCTAACCTAGACACCTAGATTTGGAGGAGGAAAGAAGACTGGCCAGGCAGACAACGTGCACCTGCTGGTCCTGCTCAATGTTAAATCTGGTGGAGCATGGAGGAAGAAATCAGAAATCAGAAAGCGACCAGGGCCTGCCTGCGGAAAGACCTAAAGAGATTAGAAATCAAAAATCTGATGGAGCATGGAGGAAGACAATATGCCACTATGCCAGATTGCCAGCACCTGCTCAAACTCAAAGTTAACTCTGAAAGTCTGAAACCCTAACATTGGAGGAGGAAAGGAAAGAAGACTGGCCAGCACCAGTCGGTAGAACCTGCGCCTGCCTGCGGAGTGCGGAATCGGAAAGACCGAACAAGTCCAGCCGAGATCTGGCGACTGGGCGAGACCAGGGGCGAGACGCCGAGAGGCGAGAGCTGTCGCGCTGCTCCTGCGGCCCTGATCTGGCGCTTCTCCTGCGGCGAGAGCTGTCGCGCTTCGCCTTCGTGCTTGGGAAGGAAATAACACGCCAAAATTTCGCGATTTCCGCCGAAATTAATACTCG